>JANKKI010000134.1:3967500-5276889 GCA_025175665.1 Cinchona pubescens
CCCCTAAATGACAAATGTCTACTCCACGGGATGCTCACCTTCATCAGTCCCTCTCCTGTTCTAGAAATTGTCCTCACATCACGTAAAAGTACCTTAAAATGACTCAAATAATTGTGACTTTATAAGCAGCCCACTCCTGTTCTAGTACTGGTCCTTATCCATATCGTAGAGCCTCTGAAACACCTCATCAAAATTGGACAGCTCCATTTCACTGGACTCTTGGTCCAAGGCATACGTAGACGGCGATAAGCCTATTAAGAGCAATACCTTCCTGTTACCCAGGATCGACCTGGAAATTCCCCATCATATTGTACGACCAGATCTTAATCAAATGACCATGGCGGTCATTAGATCCTTGGACCAAAGAAGGCATATGTACATAAGTCTTCCAGGGCTCAGACAAATTGGGTTTCTGTTAGTCCCTTGCAGTACCTATCGCCCCATCAAATATCCCACAATCGGGCATACTTGACCTCTACGAACAACGAGCGGCCTTATGCCTGAACAATGGCTGTGGAGGGGTAGAGTGACCATCCAGGGACAAGCATCGCCTCACCGGAGTCTAAAAAGGAGTATCCGGAGCATAACTCTTCCTGTCATAGAAGTGCCGGATCTAATCCTATTGGAGTCCATAGCCCAAGAACCCTAGATCTACAGGTACTCGGCCCAAAAGTTGAAATGCTATTTATAGATGCTCCACCTCAGTAGCCAACTTTAAAAATTATACTATGACCTATTCTATCCGTCCCTCCACGTAACAGTACCCTATTTAATTGTAACTTCAATCCTTCCTCTCATAAATAGTGCCCACGTGCTTTGAGACAAAAAGTGTGAAAAGACAAACAACCCAGATGCTTTCTCAGTACGAGTCCTGACTGTAACTAGCACAAGTGGGGCCATCTCCTACGGATGAACGCAATGTCAACACCCCTGATTAATCCAACGGCTGAGATATCTTTTGAAAAAGATTCCCTTCCACACATATGCACACAAAACACACAATATATTTACAAATATGTGTATACATATATATATATATTTATATATATTTGTGTGTGTGTGTTTATATATATACATATATATATATATATGTATGTATATCTAAATATATATGTGTGTGTATATATACGTACTGTATATATATAAGTATTTAGATATATTCACATATGTATGCATACACTCACTCACACACACATACATATTGTATACATATATATACTTATTGTATGTGTATGTGTATATATATGTATTTGTGTATGTACATACATACATATATATATATATATATATATATATTTATGAAAAATTATACTGTACCTTCTATGGAACCATTTCATTAGCTTTAAAGGCTTCTACAATAGAAAGCTCTTAAAGAACATTGTTTTGTACTATACAAGCATTTAAAGTACCAGGGAATAGATTATAAAAGAGACAATAGAATTTTTATACAAATGCATATATATATATATATATATACATACATATATATATATATATATACATACATATATATATATATATATATACACACACACACACAAGGGAATGGTTTCCATATATATATATATATATATGTGTGTGTGTGTGCGCATGTGTGGACACACGAATATGAATGTATATATACATATGCACATACGTGTATATATGTAAATGTGTGTATGTATATACATATATATAAAAATATATACACGTAATTGAATATATATATATATATATATACACTCGCACACATATATACACAAACACATAATATATTTACATTTATGTGTCTAAATATATATGTATATAAATAATCTATATATATATATCGGTGTGTGCATAGATATGTATATATATATGTCTACATATATATATACACACATATATGCACATACACACACACATATACATATATGTATACGTATGTGTGTGTGTGTATATATGTATTTGTACATGTGTGTGTGTATACATATAAATACTTACATATATATATATATAAATATAGATATATATATTTGTGGGGAATTCTACAGTACTTTCTATGGAATCATTTCCTTAACTTTAACGGCTTGTATAATATAAGCACTTAAAACACATGATTTTGTACTATACAAGCATTTAAAGTACAAGGGAATGGTTTCCTAAAAGAGACAGTAGAATGTGTTTCCACACAAATAAATATATATATATATATATATACACACACACATTTGTCTAAGTACTTATACATATATATATGCACACATACACACACATACATACATACATATATTTGTGTGTATATACACATATACACAGACATACATGCATATATATACATAAATACATACATACATATATATACACACACACACACACACACACACACACATATATATATATATATATACAAGGGAATGGTTTATACATATATATACATGGACACACGAATATGAATGTATATATACATATGCAAATACATATATATATATGTAAACGTGTGTACGTATATACGTATATAATTATATATACACATAATTGAATATATATATATACACACTCAAACACATATATACACAAACACATAAAATATTTTCGTATATGTGTATATATGTATATATATATATATATACATATATACGCATACACTCACACACACACACACATATATGTATACATATATACCATATATATTTATGTATGTGTGTGTGTGTATATATGTATTTGTGTATGTATGTGTATGTATGTATATATATATATATATATATATATTTATGGGAAATTTTACAGTACCTTCTACGGAACCATTTCCTTAGTTTTAAAAATTTGTACAATATAAGCTCTTAAAGCACATGGTTTTGTACTATACAAGCATTTAAAGTACAAGGGAATTGTTCCCTAGAAGATACCGTAGAATTTTCCAGACAAATGTATATATATATATGTATATGTATATACATATGTGTAAGTATATATACATATATCTATATACACACACACACATACATACATATACTCACAGACATACATATATACACATATATATGTATGTATTTGTCTTTGTGTATATATATGCATTTACATATTTTTATACACACATATATGTATATGTATACAAATATAAATACACACACACAAACACATATATATATATATATGTATATATATATTTTGAGTTTGTGAAGGTTTACACTCTGGATGAAAAAAGAGCCAAAAGGACCAAAACGTTGGGAAAAAATTGAAAGGATGCACAACGTGTACCGGGAGGGAGTGAATTGGGACACAGTTTGGTAGAGTGAGCATAAGTTTCTTGTCTGAGCTCCAATTGGGTCAACTTAAGATGTTTTTGGAAAGCTAAGACATCGATCTACAACTTTTATGTTTTGAATTTTTCAAAATTCGGGCTACATCAGGGTCAAAATTGAGGAGGAAGTTGAAGTTGATTTTGCCTGGCGTGCACAAGTGCGACAGAATTGTAGCGCATGCGCGACAGAATTGCAGCTCATATGCGCCAGCTCCAGAAGCTCGACTTTTGATTCTACCCCGTGTACACATGCGTGACAAAATTGCAGCGCACTTGTGCCGATCAACGGATAGGTCTTACAAGTTTGCTTATTTTGCAAGAAAAGTCCTCCCGTGGTCCCGTTTGCATGGAAAATCGTAAGCTTATCATCTCGGAGCCCCAAAACCCTAAAAACACCTATAAGAATATACCAATAGAAGGGGAGGAAACAAGAGATTATCATCAGCTATTCTTAGTTTCTTAGTTTTCAGTAGTTAGAGCGATAGTTTATCTATAGGGTAGATTTTCTCATGCATTAAAGCTAGATTTTTATTCTCTTGTCAAGGATTCAAAACTCAAGAATTATCAACATTGATTCTCACTGCAATTACTGAGTTTGATTTATTTTATACAATTTAATTCTTATTTTCATTGCATTCTTATTTTTTAATTATCGTTCTTTTCTTATTGCTTTTAAATTTTTAATATCTTTCGTAGTTTAGTAGTTAGGGTTTTATTCCATGGCTTTTGATTTCTTTTATAGAGGTGATTAACTTGAATTCTTGTTCTTGATTAAATTCTTGCAAGTAGGGTATATTAAATTAGGGTTTTAGTGAATTATATTTAATTGATTTCCGTAGGATTAATATTTACATTCTTGTCTTTATTTTAATTTCTTGTGATTAAATTTAGTTTAAGTTTTGTCAGATCCGGAAATCTTTGATTATTTTGTCTAACTAGCAAATAGGTTTGTGAACCTTGTAATTGTTCCAATAGTCCTCGTGGGAACGATCCTTACTCATCCTATATACAAACTCACCTTGTATACTTGCGAGTGTATAGGAGTTGATTAGGATAATTAAGGTTTTCTTTTATTACTTGTTCATTGTTTTAAAAAATCTAATCAATATTTCACCAAACAAGTTTTTGGCGCCATTGCGGGGGACTATTTTTATTTAGTAACAATATTACGTGTAGTGAGTCTTACTAGATTAGACTTTTTATTTCCTTTGTTATTTATTTACAATTATTTCTTGTTCTATCATTGTTGTTTGGATTTTAGCTTTGATAGTTGATCTTTGGTTTTTATTTCTTGTAGTTTATGATAGATACTCGTTCGTCCAATCGACCACGTTATCCTATTGAATTGGAAATTGAGCGAACCATAAATAGATACCGTAGACGACAAGACTCAACCCAAGGTGATAATCTAATGGCACATATAGAATCCAAACTGCACTGTGAATGAACAAGAGGATGTTGCAGGCAACAATGGCAAACTAGTTAATGCTAATCTTAACCCCCGATATCTTAGAGATATGCAATACCTAATTTTGAGGGGGTGAGTACTAGCATTGCTCGGTTGTCCGTGCAAGCGAACGATTTCAAAATTAGGTCTGTACTTATAAAAATGCTCCAAACACATGCTATGTTTGGAGGAGGACCAAATGAAGATCCCTATGAACACTTAATCAGGTTTGAGTAGGTCATCGATATATTCAGTACAATAGAGACCTCCCCAATTGTATCCCGATGAGAGCATTCCCTTTTTCCTTACACAATAGAGAAAGTTTTGATTGCAGTCATATGGACAAGGTACTTTCACAACTTGGGACCAACTCGCTCAAGAATTCCTAGGCAAACGCTTTCCACCGGCTAGGATCACTAAGCTCCAAAATGAAATCACATCGTACAGACAAATCACTGAAGAGAGTTTAGGTGAAGATATAAACGTGGAACCGTTTCAAGGAGCTATTGAGGAAGTGTCCGCACCATGCTTACTCCTATGGTTGCAAGTCCAAACCTTCTATAATGAACTATTTTCGGAGACGAGATTAATAATTGATGCAAATGCAGGAGGTTCTTTTCCTTATAAAACTCTAGAAGAAGCACAAGAATTGTTGAAGAGAATGGCATCTACTCATTACTATCATGGAGCAATAACTCCTTCAGCTGGACAACAACAACTACAAGTGAATCAAGCCAATGTCCAACAAGGAGGTATGCCTAGTTATGATTCTTTTTTGTCTTAGCAGAATATGATTATGTGTGCCATTACAAACTGACAATGGCCGTAGAGAATATAGAAAGAAGCTTGGTGAACTCCATAGGTCCGACAAACCACGGAATCTTGAATTACGACTTTTGTAGAGAAAATCACGAAAATGGCTGTTGTGAAACATCAGTGATGCAAGGTGAGCAGATTCAATTTATTTCTAATCACAATCCCACATGCAGTCAAAGGAATCCCTAGATTTTTTCACTTTATAAAAATTATTCATACCAACCTCAATGACCAAAACCACTGTTTCAAAATCCAAATTATCCCACACATGTGAATCATGAGGTATCTAATAATGATAATTTGAGAAGGGATTTTGAGAGGTTGCAAAGGGAGTATGAGAATCTGCGAGCTACCACAAGAAACCTTGAGATGTAATTAGGCCAGATAGCTTGACAAAATAATGAGCGATCAGCAGGATCATTACCAAGTGATACAATTTCTAACCCACGAGATAATAATCAAGGGAGAGAACATGTTCAAGTAGTCACATTAAGGAGTGGAAAAACACTAGAACCAAAGAAAGTGGAGGATGATAAGTCGAATAAGGAGAATGGTGTAAAGGAAAAAGAAGACATATCCAAGAGAAAGGACGACAATGAGGAACCATCTAAAGCTCTTGGCCAACAAGGTAAGTCCGAGGATCATTCCGCACCTACAGATAAGCAGGTAAGTGTTCCTTTTTTCTCAAAGATTGAAAGAAGATGAAAAATGTAAAAGTTTAGGAAATTTTTGAAAATTTTTAATAAAATTGAGATTAACCTTTCTTTTATTGAAGTAATAGAAAATATGCCTAGTTATGCTACGCTTAAGGTGGTTATGTCATCTGTTAAGATGACTAGTAGAAGCACCTGTCAGGTGAGTAGATTTTAGAGAGTAGTCAACATAAGAGGGGTAGAGGAAGACCGAAAAAGACTTCGTAAGCAACTTGTAGGAAAGATATAGCCCATTTAGGATTTGAGAAGGATATGGTCCATGACAGAGTGCAATGGCGTAGCACGATTAGTGTAACCAACCCTATTTAGTGGGATTAAGGCTTGGTTTGTTCGTTTATGCTAAGTTTATGAAGTAGATATTATCCAGCAAGAGGAGATTGATGGGGGACAAAATTTTATGCTTGAACGAAGGGTGTAGTGCCATCATTTAGAGGAATCTTCCTCCTAAGCTCAAGTGAAATTCAAGGAGTGGGACATTCCACCGAGCTCTATGTGATTTGGGAGCTTCTATCAACCACATGCCTCATTCCACCTTTAAAAGGTTGAGTAGAGGAGGATTAAAACTAACAAACATCACTCTCTAATTAGACGATAGAAGTGTAAGGCAACCAGTAGGAGTAGTGGACGATCTTATTGTCAAAGTTGAAAAAGTATTTCTACTGGCGAATTTCATCGTGCTTGACATGGAAGAAGATGTGGTGACCCTGCTCATATTAGGAAGACCTTTCTTGGCCATTGGGTGAGCTATCATTGATGTCCATGCTAGAAACCTGCAATTTAGGGTCAGCGATGATATTGTTTCTTTTAATGTTTATGATTCCTTTAAATTTCCAACTGAATATGATGATGTTATAAATATAGATATCATTGATGATTTGGTTAATGATTTTTGTAGGGAATCTCTAAAAGAGGAGACTAAAGACATGTACAACATCCATGAAGAAGAGATGGAAGCTAGTAACAAAGAGAGCATGTAATAGATGATGAGATGGAAAAGGCAATTGAGGAGAACAAGTTTAGAAATAAAGGTAAAGGGAGGTATCCAAACAACGAACCCCCCAAGGTTGAGCTCAAACTACTACCTTCTCATCTTTAATATATTTTTCTAGGCGAAAATGATACTTATCCAGTCATTGTAAATGCTTCTCTTTCTAAAATTGAAATGGGCAAATTAATCTTTGTGTTAAAGGAGCATCGTGGAACTATTGCATGGAGTATAGATCATATAAAAGCCATAAGTCCCACTATTTTCATGCATAAAATACTCCTTCATGACACTTATAAGCCTATTAGACAACCTCAAAGATAGTTAAATCCAACCTTAAAAGAGGTAGTTAAGAAGGAGGTTTTAAAATTGCTAGATGCTGGGATCATATATCCCATCAGTGATAGTAAGTGAGTTAGTTCAACACAAGTAGTGCCAAAGAAAGGAGGGATGACTGTAGTCGTAAATGAAAAGAATGAATTAATTCCCTCTAGAAGTTTTCATTAGTGACAGGGTGGCAGATGTGTATCGATTATAGAAAACTTAATGAAGCCACTAGAAAAGACCATTTTTCCTTTACCCTTCATTGATCAAATGCTCGAAAGATTGTCTAGACACGCATTTTATTTTTTTGACGGTTATTTAGGTTATTTTCAAATTTCCATAGCTTATGAAGATCAAGAGAAAACCACCTTTACTTGTCCATACGGCACATTTCATATAGGAGCTTGCCTTTTGGTTATGTAATGCTCCTAATAATTTTCAGAGATGTATGTTTGCTATCTTTCATTATATGATTAAAAAGTTCATTGAAGTTTTTATGGATTATTTTTGTGTATTTGGTGACTCTTTTGATTCTTATTTAAATAATCTTGCATGTGGGTTAGAAAGATGTGAGTCTTCAAACTTGCACTTAACTGAGAAAAGTGTCATTTTATGGTTCAAGAAGGGATTGTCTTAGGCTATCGTATTTCATCTAAGGGCATAGAAATGGATAAAAGTAAGGTAGAGATCATTGAAAAATTTCCACTCCCCACGAATGTGAAGGAGTGAGGAGTTTTCTTGGTCATGTCACTTTTTACCGACGTTTCATTAAAAATTTTTCTTTGATTTCTCGCCCTTTATATTCTTTATTGCAAAAAGAAGTGCATTTTTTTATGATAAATGTTTGTCTGCATTTAATAAATTAAAAAAAACTTTGATTATTAGACCCGTGATAGTCGCACCAAATTGGAATTTACCTTTCGAATTAATGTGTGATGCAAGCAACTATGTTCTGGGTGCAACATTATGTCAAAAGAAAGAAAAGGTCTTGCATGTTGTATATTATGCCAGCCGAATCCTTAATGAAACACAAATAAATTATTCCACCACAGAAAAGGAATTGTTGGCAGTGGTTTTTGCATTTGATAAGTTTAAGTCATATTTAATAGGTAATAAGGTGATAGTTCATACTAATCATTCAGCCCTTAAATACCTATTGACCAAAAATGATGCTAAACCTAGACTTATTCAATGGGATTTTACTATTGCAGAAATTTGACTGAGAAGTGGTGGACAAGAAAAGAGCCGAAAATATAGTGGCAGATCACCTTTCACGACTTGAAGGACCTATGGCTAGAAAAGTTGATGAAGTGCCCACAAATGAGACATTTTCAAAAGAACATTTGATGAGAATGGAGGACGGGGCACCTTGGTATGCGGATATTGTCAATTTCTTAGCCGCCATGATCATTCCATCTACCATGAATCTAAATCAAAGAAAGAAATTTCTTTCAGAAATGAAGTACTATATTTGGGATGACCCTTATGATAAGTTCATAATTGTACTATGATGTTACCCTGGTATGCAAATATTGTTAATTTCTTGGTTACTAACAAATTACCGCAAGGTTTGTTTAGGGCAGCAAGGGAGAAAATCAAAAGTGATGCCAAATACTATGTGTGGGATGAGCCTTATTTATGGAAATATTGCTCTGATCAAGTAATCAGAAGGTGTGTCAATGATGATGAGATTAATTCTAATCTTAACATTTTTCCATACTTATGCTTGTGGAGGACATTTTGGAGTCAAAAGAACAGCAATAAAGGTATTAGAGTGTGGCTTTTATTAGCCCCACATATTTCACGACTCGTACCTATTTTTCCGTTCGTGTGATAATTGCCAAAGGACAGGTAACATTTCCCGAAAGAATGCAATGCCTCAAAACCCGATACAATTCTGCGAAATATTTGATGTTTGGGGCATTGATTTCATGGGACCTTTCCCTATTTCATTTGGTTATTCATATATCCTTTTGGCTGTTGATTATGTATCAAAATGGGTGGAAGCTAAAGCCACTCGTACTGATGATTCAAAGATTGTTTTAGACTTTCTTTAGGGCAATCTTTTCTAGATTTGGGATTCCGCGAGCTATAATCAGCGATACAGGTACTCATTTTTGTAATCGGAAGTGGAAGCTTTATTAAAGAAGTAGCATGTGACACACAAAATTTCCACCGTTTATCACCCACAAACCAGTGGACAAGTGTCCCCTGAGGTATCTAACTGAGAAATTAAATATATTCTCCAAAAAACGGTGAACTCCAGTCGTAGGGATTGGAGTTTACGGTTGGATGATGCATTGTCGGCTTATCGCACTTCTTATAAGACGCCTATAGGGATGTCCCCATTTCGGCTAATATTTGGTAAAACATGTCACCTCCCCATAGAATTAGAGCATAAAGCTTATTGGGCAATTAAGAGTTTCAATATGGGATTGGATGCTAGTGGAAAACATAGGAAATTACAAGTGCAAGAGTTGGAGGAAATCCGAAACGACGCTTACGAGAATACTCACATATATAAGACGAAGGTAAAGGCTTTTCATGGTCAAATGATCATAAGGAAGGATTTCGATGTCAGTCAAAAAGTCCTTCTATATCAAACCCGTCTTCGTCTATTTCCTGGAAAGTTGAGATCTCGTTGGATTGGTCCGTATTTAATAACTAATGTATTTCCCCATGGTGCAGTTGAAATTCGGAGTTTACAAACATCCAAATTTTGTTTGCAGTTAATGGACATCGCCTGAAAACCTATTATGAAGGGGTTGCATTGGGAAATGTGTGTGAAGAGAATTTGGAAGAACCCTATTTTGATTGATTGGTGAGAGAGCATCAAGTCAAGCCAACGACAGTAAACAAAGGCGCTGCATGGGAGGCAACCCATGTCCATTTCAATTTTATTCTATTATTTAATTTTTGCAACTTCATTTTTACTTATTTTCATTTTAAGGATTCATATTTTAGTTTTGTTGTTAATTGGGAAATCAATTGCATTAAGAGGCTTAAATGATAAAAGAGATCTTTGATGGGGTTATGTTTTATGAGGGTCTTAGGAATGTTAAAAAAAAAAAAGAAGTGTATTTTTTATGCTGCCTTCAACGCACATGCGCGCTCAAGGTTCTGCGCATGTGCGCTGAGCCACCTTTTTAAAATTGGCCCTCTGCCTCGCGCACACATGTGTGCTCAAACCTCCGCGCATGTGCGCGGAGTCAATAATCCATCAAAGTGCAGACTGACATACTCTGCCTCGCATGCACATGCACGCAGATGAAGCTGCGCACGTGCGCGCGAGGAGATAAAAGAGAGCAACCGTTCCTTATTCCCTCATTCTTCACATTCCTCTTCTATTTCAACTTCCTCTCATAACCCCAAAATCCCCCACTTTTAGTTCTTCAAAAACCACCCCAATTCCATCAATTTTACACCCAAATTTCTTCTTTTTTCAAGGACAATCAAATCAAGGTATGAATTTCTCTTTCTTTCTACAAATTTTTTTTATGGGTTTCAATTAATTTTCAAGAATATCTTGTCTTTTTATGCTTTGAATTGATGAAATATGGTAGGTATTATTCTTAAAACATACATTTGGTGTGATTTTTGTTGGGATTTTGATTGAGTATGGATTGCATGTTCATAATATACCCACAATTTTCCTCTTTCTTTATGCATGCCATGTGTTCGATATTATGCTCCAATGAATAAAAGTGTTCAAACGCAAGGCATTGATGCATGAATTTAATTCCTTACCATAGGCCATTGATTATGCCATGTGAATTCTGTCTAATTGGTTTTCATGCATAGGCATGGTCATGCATTATATATAAGCCTTAGTTTTAGGTATTATTTTGTTTGAATTTTCATGTATAATCTAAGGCTTATGATTTGGGGGAATGGCCTTTATGTAAGCATGGGGTGTTTTTTGTTTGTTTAGGAGTTATGATGTTTGTTTATGTTTTATAGGAATGGGAAGAACAGCCAAGAAAACTGCCACAGGCAAGGGTACCAGAGAATCTTCATCATTCGGGGCTACACAATCAAGGGTTGGTGGCGGTTTACGTTTCTTAACGGCGACTGCCAAACAAATGTATGATGATGATATCTCTAAGCGGGCTGTAATAAAGGAAAGGGGCATTCATGTTCCATTGGCAAGAGTGCTGGAAATAAAGTTAACTATTCGCAATCGTGGATGGGAGCTTCTCACTTTAACTCCCATCAATGCCGTCCTTCCGATGGTGCGTGAGTTCTATTCTAACTCCTGTCTTGATCATTATAGCTCCACCAGGGTCTATGTATGGGGAAAGGAAGTGGATATCTCTGCCATTGCAATCAATAAGGTCAATCATGTTCGCAACGATGAATGGCCTGACACCGGTAATGCCAATGTAGAGCTTCAATTGATCACCAGTGTTCTTTGTGACGGGGATGTGGATTGGACCTTTATGGCGGGCGGCACGACAGCTCGGCATTTTCATGCGAATAAACTTAAGCCAGCATGGTTCGTTTGGTTTAAATTCATTTGTGGCCGTCTTTTACCGGTAAATCATCTTACCCATGTCACTATGGAACGGGCTAAATTGCTATATTGTATTGCTACCGGGAAAGCCATTGATGTGGGTCAACTCATACGTCAACAAGTTTGTGAAGGTTTTGGATGAAAAATGAGTCAAAAGGACTAAAAACTTGGAGAAAAATCAAAATGATGCACAACGTGTACTAGCAGGGAGCGAATTTAGACACAATTTGGTAGAGTAAGCATAACTGTCTCGTCGTCTGAGATCCAATTGGGGTTATTTAAGATGTTTTGGAAAGAGAAGACATTGAGCTACAACTCTCATTTTTTGAGTTTTTTCAAATTCATACCAGCATCAGGATCAAAATTAAGGAGGAAATTGAAGCTGATTCTGTTAGGCACGCACATGCACGACAAAATTGCAGCACGTGTGCGCCAGCTCCAAAAGCTCGACTTTTTGTTCTTCCCGGCGTGCACATGCGTGGCAAAATTGCAGCACACATGCGCCAATCGATGGATAGGTCTTACAAGTTTGCTTATTTTGTAAGAAAAGTCCTCCCGTGGGTCCATTTCATGGGAAATTGTAAGCTTATCATCCCGGAGCCCCAAAACCCAAAAAACACCTATAAATACACTAAGAGGAGGGGAGGAAACAAGAGATTATCATCAGTTATTATTAGTTTCTTAGTTTTCAATAGTTAGAGTGATAGTTTGGCCATAGGGTAGATTTTCTCAAGCGTTAAAGCTAGATTTTTGTTCTCTTGTATCAAGGATTCAAAACTCAACATCATCAACACTGATTCTAGTTGCAATTATTGAATTTGATATTAAAAATGCAATTTAATTCTTTTTTTCATTGCATTCTCATTTTTTAATTATCGTTTTTGTCTTATTGCTTTTGTAGTTTAGTAGTTAGTGTTTTATTCCATCGCTTTTGATTTCTTTTATAGAGTAGATTAATTTGAATTCTTGTTTTTGATTAAATTCTCACAAGTAGGATAGATTAAATTAAGATTTTAGTCAATTATATTTAACTGCTTTCCGTAGGGTTTAATATTTTACATTCTTGTCTTTATTTTAATTTCTTGTAATTAAATTCAGTTTAATTTTAGTCAGAAATCCCTGATTATCTTGTCTAACTAGTACATAGACTTGTGAACCTAGTAATTGTTCCAATAGTTCTCGTGGGATCGACCTTACTCATCCTATATATAAACTCGCCTCGCATGCTTGCGAGTGTGTGGGAGTTGACTAGGATAATTAAGGTTTTGTCTCTTATATTACTTGTTCATTGTTTTCAAAAACGTAACCAATATTTCACCGAACAGTATGTATGTATGTGTGTACATATATATATATACATATACATGTACACACACACATATATGCATATATATATGTATGTATGTGTATATATATATGCACAAACATACATACATACATATATACATATGTATGTATGTAATATATATACACACACATACACACACACATATATACATATATATATACACGCACATACACACACATATGTATGTATATGTATATATATGTGTGTGTGTGTGTTAGTATATATATACACATACACACACACGTATATATATGTGTGTGTGTGTGTATATAAATATATACATGCATACATACATATATATATACATACACACACATGCATATATACATATATATATATATGTATGTATGTCTATATATATATATATGTATATATTTATATTTATATAAATATATATATAGGTGTATGTATGTATATCAATATCAATATATATATATGTGTATATACATACATATACATATGTGTGTGTGTGTGTACGGGGTGTTCATTCTGACCCTGTGAGCTGAAAGACCAGTTGAATTGATTCGATCTGAACAGAAAAAATAGGGTACCCGAACCACATTGTGAAGGCGGGTCGAATAGAGGGTCGGGCCACTCAGGTTATGGGTCGAATAGCTTGTCACATTTTTGTGCCCCGCCGGGTACTTGACCCAGTCCATTTCAAAGGTAATTTTATAAATTTGGTTAATAATGTTTCATTAGAAATATTTTCTTGGGTTATTGGCAGCTTCTCACCTCTTCTTTTTCTGTTCCTTATCTTATCTTCTTCTTCCTCCTCAATCATCTCTTTCCTTCCTGTTCCTCGCATTCTCATTCCTTACACTCGTGTCTGTTGGGATATATTTTGTGATTTAATTGTTGTTGCTATTGGTCTGTTGCTACTTTCTAGTTTGTTGCTATTGGGATATAATATTGAGATGTATTTTGTGACTTAGACTATGTAATTGTTGTTGATTTAATTGTGAAATTAACTTGTCTAACTATCATTATTTAAATTTTTATGTTTTGTTACTGGTGAGGGTCAGGGACCCGATCAACCCGATCCTCTTTTACGGGTACTCGGTAGCCAGGTACCCGCTTTGTATGAACTGGGTAGAGGGTCAAAATTTTCTTGACCCGATCAGTGAGGGTCGGGTACTTTTTTTAATTCATAGACCAGTTATATATATATACATGTACACATACAAACACACATACATATATACACACATAGATATATATGTGTGTGTGTGTGTGTGTGTGTGTGTGTTGGCCCAAAAGTAACCTAAACAGGGTGTGAATTAGGTTGTTTAAAAACTAATATGAACTTTTGAACATTAAAAACCGTAGTAAGATGAATGCAATGTAATTAATGATCAAAGCAATAAATTCACAAGTAGGAATAAATAAAAGACAAGTATTGAGATTTAGAAAGATCAAACCAAACTCTCAAACTTCACAAGTCTCTACTTAGAGTATAATTCCACTGTGTGCCTCTTCAATGCAGGCGGGACAATAATCTTTTGTACACCAAGTAGGATTACTCTTGGTCACACTAACTATCTTTTGTTGAGCCAACAGTTTTACACTCAACCTCACTTTTGGACAATAATTATCTTTCCTTTCTTTACTATTGAAGATCACTCACTTTTATACTTTACTAATACAACACTATTGAAAGCCTGTTTTTACTCAAATAACTTTTGTAGATTCTTGTATTCAATATGAAAGTTGTGTCTTATAAATTCAGATTGGTTGGTATTTATAGATGCAGTAAAAGAGCTTCCAACCATCTCCCAATGGCTAAGTAATAAATGTTGAGAAACTTGCCATTATAGGATTTGAACATCCAAAGCCTTTTTTATGCATCCGACAAAACGTCCAATCATAAAAAACATAGAGGTTGAGATCGTAGTTTGGATGGCTGAGATTGCATCCATTCCTTCGTCCAAAACTAATTGTTTGTTGAGCAAGATTCTCGGACAATGTAGAACGTCCAAAAGGTTTAATGCCTTATAAATGTTGATCTGCCTTCTGATGGTCAGGTCTGATCGATAGAATTTCTTTTAGACAATGTTGAGCGTCCATTATCAACTCCACATAATACTTTCTCTCGGTCTAACCATTTGGACGATGTACTGCATCCGAGACATTTTGTTTCGAATGAATTCTTGCGTCTGAGAAACTTGGTCGTGTTCGAACTCTCTTTTGAGTCCGAAGCTCCTCTTTTTCAAACGATATACATACTCAAAATGTCTCCGATACACACCTTGTTATATCAAGACACTGCAAAATTCCTACACAACTCATTTACAAACTATTAGATTGTATTTGTAATCACTAAAACCAAGACTGTACGTCAACAAGCTCCATCTTTTTGATGATGACAAATCACAAGGCAAACAAATCATAGCTCAATCAATTAGTCCACAAACTTAATCAAACAACCACAAACCATAACCACATATCTCCTCTTTTTGGCATCATCAAAACAAAACAAGTGAAAACTCTCTCTGAGATGATGCTCCCCCTTAATCAAACCACCAAGAAACAAGTGCAATCAAGAAAGTATGAAAACAAGTGGAAAACCAATATTAACCAAACATCATAGGAATATCAACAAGGCAGTCAATCAAATGTTACATCAACACGTTCAACCAAACAAGTTCAAACTAAACAAGTGCAATCAAAAGTTACACAATCTAAGAGCTAGAATCTAAATCATTCTTCTTCTTTGATTGTTCCTCACGTTTTTGCTTTCTGGTTGGCAAATCATCATCTGTAGCTTCATTGTCGTGCTTGCTGGACTCTTGAGTATCACTACACTGCATGAAATAATTGAATCTGTTGTCAACATCTCATCATCATCAATGGTGGAATGTGGGGCAGTAGTGTCTTTAGGATTTGATGCACCAGCTGGATCTTCATGGGCTTATTACTCAGGGTTGGAGTGTTCGACATTTTCACTTTCTTAATTGTCGCTATCAGGGGAGGATACAAATCTCGTGTATTACAACTGAATGTTGGCGAAATGCTTCTTGAAGGATCGTTGTTGAGTTTCCAACCTTTATAATTTCCGAAAGGTTTGGCCCTAAAATTTGGCCATTTGATTGACAAGATTCGTGACAAGGATGCACAATTGGGAAAGAGAGGGTTTGGAAGAGGATATTTGTGAAGGATGGGCCAGTGGAGTGTGGATGAAAAGGGTTGATGAGGAATAGAATGAGGAAGTGCATGTTCGGAACTTGAGGCATGATCTTTTGATTTTTCAACTTCATATTCAGTTTTAATGAGCCATTTTTTTATTAAAAAAAAAACACAATCCTTTTCGTTCAATATAAGCTTTATTAAAATATGAGGGATATTATTTTTTCTAGTAAAAGGAATATCAAAATGATCAAAAACTTTTGTTAAAAACTTTCCAAATGGGATGTTTCACCTAGTATCAGTCAAGAACAATTCCCACAAGAAGCATAACAAGTATCCAAAATCAAGTTTGATTCATTGAAAACGAACATAATAAAATAAATTAGGCTTTATTTTTCCTAGCTCAGTACAATGTCCATTAGTTGGTAAAAGAAAATTTGTAACCAACTACACAAATATTGAGCTCAGGACTTAGTAATGTGATTTTGGCTTTCGAGGCTTGTTTGAAATCAACATGAAAAATTTGTTTGACTTCCTCAACATCAAATCGAGTATCAATAGCAGGCAATTTATCCAGGGAAAAGAAGTATGAAATTTCATTAGGATTAGTAACAACACATTCAAAATCGAGTTAATAACGTTGGAATTAAACTCAATGTTAATGTGATTCACACGAGAAACTAAGGTTCAAATAGTTGAACCTTTTCGAAGATTCGCAGTGAATTGTAAAACCATGTCATGATATACAAGTAAGTCAATGTGAATTAAATTTCCCTATTTTTGTTTTTCAAAACACTCGTTAATGAAAGATAAATTCAATTCATCAAACATGCCTTGAGAAACAAAATGTTGCACAATAATGGAATTAGCTTACTTAACAAAGATGTATACCTTTCAGATGCTTTAGCATCAATGAATTTGGGCAAAGTGAGATTTGAAGTGGGTGGAGGATTTATTGAAGTTTGTCCTTGTGCTGGTGCTTTCCTCTTCGATTTCTTCCCTCGGGTGCCTGTTGAAGATCCCCCACTCGATCGAACCATCTCGAAGTTAAGGTAATGATAAGAGAGTTTGAAAATGAAAGTTAAGTGATTTCAAGAAATTGTGATGAAGGAGGTATTAAAAAGAAGGAAATGAGGTTAATCAAAGGTATAGAATAGATGACAAGAAGATTTATTGAAGCAATTTACGAGTAGAGTGAAAGAATTTAAGAAGATTGAAATTTGCCCTCTTTTTCGCCAGAGTTAGGGTTCGGGGGTAGAGTATTGTCCGAAATGAAAAAAATGAAAGGTTTTAAGGGAATAAAACAGTCGTTCGAACATCCGAATTATTGGTATCCGTCCAAACGCTTAGCCGATCTTAGATAATGGACAACCAAAATTGATTTGCCCAAGCATCCAAAAAGATGGCGGACGGTTGTGATTGTCCGATCGATTTTCTAGAGAGTTTGAGGAATTAGAGAGACAGTTCGGATGAAAGAGATCATCTGATACCAAAAGTTCAAAAGTTAAACATTCGGACGAATATGTTTGTCCGAGACCACAGAGAGCTTAGGACACACGTTCCCATTCGAAAACACAAAATTCATATAGTTTTAAAATCAGTAATACCCAAACAAGTTCTAAGATATTCAAAATGATCCAAAGGTAAAGTTTTAGTAAAAATGTCAGCCAATTGATCCTTAGTGCAAACAAATTCAACACAAATTTCCTTTCTGCAAATAAGATCTCTTATGAAATGGTGCTTGACATCAATATGTTTTATTCTAGAATACTGAATTGAATTTTTTTGTGAGATTACTTGCACTAGTATTATCGCATCTAATGGGCACACAATCAAAAATAACACCAAAATCTTTTAATGCATGTTTTATCCAAAGAAGTTGAAAACATAAATAATTACCCACGGCAATATTCTCTGCTTCCACCGTAGACAAAGAAATAGAGCTTTGTTTTTACTAAACCAAGACACCAAGCAATTACCCAAAAAATTACACATACCACTAGTTCTTTTTCTATCAATTTACGGCCAGCAAAATCGGCATCCAAGTAACTAATCAAATAAAACTAGTGAATTTAGGATACCATAACCCATAGTTCATATCCCTTTTAAGTATCTAAAAATTCTTTTAAGAGCAATTAGGTGTGTCCTTAGGACAAGATTGAAATCTAGCACATTAACAAACGATAAACATAATATCCGGTCTACTAGCCATTGAATAAAGTAAGCTTCTGATCATACCTCTATAGTGTTTTTCATCAACACTATTACCTTCTTCATCTTTGTCAAGCTTAGTTGAGGTGCACATTGGCATTCAGACTTGTTTACAATCCTCCATTCCTAAGCGCTTGAGTAACTCTTTTGTGTACTTGATTTGCGTGATGAAGGTATGAAGGTCCTCCCTACTTTGTTTGGTGAATTTGAAGTCCAAGGAAGAATTGTAATTCTCCCATCATAATTATTTCAAATTCCTTTCGCATCAAACATAAGAATTCCTTGCACAAAATTTAATTAGTGGCTCCAAAAATGATATCATCAACCTAAATTAGAACAACTAACAAATCATTATGACTATTTTTGGTTAAAAGTGTAGTATCAACAACTCCCCTTTTAAAACCATTTTCAATCAAGAAACCACTTAATCTTTAATACCAAGCTCTAGGAACCATACAAAGCCTTTGATAATTTCAAAATATGATTTGGAAAATCTTTATTTTCAAAACCTGGAGGTTGTTCAACAAAAACTTCTTGATAAATAAAACTATTTAAAAAAGCACTTTTCACATACATTTGAAATAATTTAAAATTGTTGAAGCATGCATATGCAAGAAACATACGAATGGATTCTAATCGAGCAATAGGTGCAAAGGTTTTATCAAAGTAAAATCTTTCTTCTTCTGCAGTAACCTTTCACAACTAATCTAGCTTTATTTCCAACTATTTCCTTTATCATTTAGTTTATTTCTAAAACCCCATTTTGTTCTTATTACCGGATGATTTGAGGATCTTTAAACTAAAGTCCACATATTGTTTTTATCAAATTGACTAAGTTCTTCTTTTATTTCAAGAATTCAAGATTCATCTTTTAAAGCACCATCTACATGTTTAGGTTCAATATGAGAAAGTAAGGCACAATTACTATTCAAAGGTTTGTGAGAGCGAGTTTTTACCCCATCGTATAGATCACCTATGATTAATTCTTGAGGATGTGTATCAAGACAAATCTCCATGCTTTTGGAAGATCTTTTGAAGAATCTTCTTTCCTTTCTCCTTCTTCATCCAAATGATAAGTATTGTCCTCATTGCTTTCCTTGGTCTCTTGATGTTCCTCTTGAATAGTGAGCTTTACAAGTTTCTTTTGCACACCTACATCTTCATCTTCACAAACATCTCTTGAAATAAGATCCATTAGTTTCATCAAATGTAACATGAACAATTTCTTCAATCACAAGAGTTCTTCTATTGTATCTCGGTATTCTTTCTTGTCAATAGGATATCCTAAGAAAATCCCTTCATCCGATTTCTTGTCAAATTTTTCAAGATGCTATTTAATTTTTAAATTAAATAATTTACAACTAAAACCTTTGAAATAGCTAACAACATATTTTTTACAAAACAAGAGTTGATAAGAAGCTTTGTTTAAAATAAATCTTAAAAGAACTAGATTCAAGACATAACAAGTCATGTTAACGGCTTCGGCCCAAAAGTATTTTGGTAAATCACACTCATTTATCATGGTTCTAGTGGAATCTTGAAGTGTTCTATTTTTTCTTTCAACAACACCATTTTGTTGAGGCACTCTAAGAATAAAAAAATCATGCAAATTACCATGTGATCACAAAACTCAAGAAAACCGCTAAATTTGAATTCGGATCCATTATCACTTTATAAACGAACAATTTTCAAATTCAAATACAAATTTTGTACTTTGGAAAATAATTTTACTAAAATTTCAAAGGCTTCATTTTTGTGAAAAAGGAATATTACCCAAGTATACCTAGAATAATCATTAACAATTACAAAAGCATACTTGCTACCACCGAAACTAGCACGTTGTGTTGGATCAAATAAATCCATATGAAATAATTCTAAAGGTTTAGAGTAGACACACAATTCTTTCATTTAAAAGAAACTTTAACTTGTTTACCAAATTGGCATGCATCACAATTTTTTTTTTCTCAAATTTTAATCAAAGGTCACCTTTCCACTATTTTTGGACTTGAGGTTGGTGAAAAGAGATACATCACTGGTCATGTGTCTTGAACACCTACTATCAATGAACCACTTAGCGTTCTTGGTGGTGTTCATTACCTACACAAAGAGTTAAGCGGTAACTTTTGGTACCCATATATTTTCTTGGATCCATAAGAGTTAGTAAATTGACTTAAAATCCACATGGAATTCATTCCCAATTTTTCTCATTTGACATCTTGACATAACAATTTTTTTTAACATGTCCATGTTATTGGCAATAATAACAAATAATATTCTTATTTCCATCCAAAGAAGATTTTTATTTTACAAAACATGAACCATTCTTTTTAAAAGTAATAAAATTCTTGTTGATCAACATATTTCTATTTCTTCTCATATCAACAACTTTTCCTTTTTTTATATGCAAGAGTACATCAAGATCATCCAATCTCGTCTTCTAGGAGGCTTGTTCTTCCTTGATCTTTGTTTTCACAAGCAATCTTTTCTTTAAATCATCATTTTCTTGTGATAACCTATTATTTTCATTCACAAGTTTGGAGTTAGCAATCAACAAGGCATTATTTTTTCTAACTAACTCTTTATTTCTAGCATATGATTCCTTTAAACTATTATACAATTTTATGATAAAAGCTTCAAGATCATTACTATCATCAATTTCATCACTTGAATCATAAGTAGTTGTTACCTCATCATCACTAATAGCCATAAAGGTTGTCTGACCATTTGTGCCAATTCCATCTCTTCTTCAACTTCCCCTTCAGAATTGCAATCATTCCAAGTGATTTGGAAATTGTTGAAGCGGGACTTCTAGCTTTCTTCCTTGGCTTGAATGGGCACTCATTTGCATAGTGTCCAGATTGATCACATTTGAAACATTTATCTCTTTGTTTCTTGTTCTCAACTTTGGTCTTCCCTTTCAAGTTATTGGAGTTGATTGCTCGTCCTTTCTTCATTCTCCTTTTGTTGATGTAATGTTTGAAAAACCTTTTGGTGAAGAGTGCAAGATCACCTTCATCAAGATCTTCATTCTCTATATTGATGGAGTCACTTTCATCTTCTTTTCGTAAAGTCTTCAAGTCAATGCTTCTTTTTGGTCTTGCTTCTTCATCATCTACAACTTTAGCTTTGAGTTTCAATTTATAAGATGTAAGATAGTTAATCAAAGATTCAATGGGTATGGAATTTAAATTCTTTGCCTCCTCTATAGCACTAGATTTGGCTTAAGTGTTCCCATTCTTTGGAAAGAGCATTCAAGATTTTTCTATTCTTTTCACCCAAAGAATATTCATTACTCAAAGTCTCAAGATCCTTAATGATATCATCGAATCTACAATACATCTTATCAATATTCTCATGAGGTTCTATCTTCAAGGACTCATACTTAGCAACAAGTAAAGATTTCTTTTATTCTCTCACATCATCACTACCTTCATGAATCTCTTTCAATTTGTCCCAAATCTCTTTAGCCGAAACACAACCTTTAACGTGAGTAGACTCATTAGCATCCAAAGCATTATACAAAACATTCATGTCTTTGGCATTCAAAGCCAAATTTTCCTTATCTTGTAGGGTTAGTTCATCCCTTATTTTTTCTCTTTCTTCTATTAGTGTAATCATCAATGATAGTGGCTTCAAAAGGACCTTCATTAACAACATACCACAGATCAAGATCAATACAATGCAAAAAGATTTTCATTCTTTTTTCCAACTAATAAAATTCACCCCATTAAGCTTAGGTGGTTTAGTGACACATTGACCTTCAAGAAACAAAGCACTATTGGTTTCCATAGAGATCATTACTCAAATGTAATTTAAGCAAAAGAAAGAGACCAAGCACTAATACCAATTGTTAGCCTAAGAGGGGGGTGAATTACGTTGTTTAAAAACTAATTGCAACTTTGAGCAATAAAAACTCAAGTAAGATGGACGCAATATAATTAATGATCAAAGAAATAAATGCACAAGTAGGAATAAATAAAAGACAAATATTGAGATTTAGAAATCAAAACAAACTCCCAAACTTCACAAACTTAGAGTACAATTCGAGTACTTTGTGTCTCTTCAAAGTAGGTGAGCCAATAATCTTTAGTACACTAAGTAGGATCACTCTCGCTCACACTAATTATCTTTAGTTGAGTCAGGAGTTTTACACTCAACCTCACTTTTGTACAACAATTATCTCTCTACTCGTTACAATTAAAAATCACTCACTTTTACACTTCACTAATACAACACTTTATTGAAAACTTATTTTCACTCAAATAGCTTTCGTAGATGCTTGTATTCAATGTGGAAGTTGTACCTCATAAATTCAAATTGGTTGGTTTTTATAGATGCAATACAAGTGCTTCCAACCCCCTCTCAACGGCTAAGTAATAAATACTAAGAAACTAGCCGTTATAGGATTCGGACGTCCGAAGGCTTTTTTTGTGTCCGAATAAGTGTTTGATCATCAGAAACGCACAGGTTGAGATCTTCGTTCGGACGACCGAAGTTGCACCTGTTCCTTTGTCCGAAGTTGATTTTTTGTTGAGTTAGATCCTCGAACAGTGCAGAGCATCCGGAAGGTTTAATGCCTTACAGATATTGATTTGCCTTTGGATGGTCAAGTGTGTCCGATAGAATTTCTTTTAGATGATGTTGAGCGTCCGTTGTCAACTCTTTAGAATCCTTGCTCTCTATCTAACCATTCGGATGATGTACTGCATCCGAGACATTCTGTTTAGGACGAATTCCTGTGTCCGTAATGTGATAAGAAACTTGGTCCCATTCGGACTCTTTTTTGTGTTTAAAGCTCTTCCTTTTCAGAAAATATACAGCATCCAAAAATCCTGTTATGTCAAGGACTACAAAATTCCTGCACAACTCATTTACAAACTATTAGATTATATTTGTCATCATCAAAACCAAGATTGTAGGTCAATAGTGTGTGTGTGTCTATATATATATATATATGTGTGTGTGTGTGTATATATAAACACACACAATTTATTTTTGTCTTTGGTGAGATAAAGTTTAGTTGAAGGGTTGGTTATCCCTTTTTCTCAAGGGTCAAGGCAGACCACATATGTATGTTTCAACGGTTTTCCCGTGGTACTTGTAGATATCGTCTATCAAATAAAGTACTAAGAGTAGCGAGAGTTGAACTTTAGGCTTTTTAATGATATGATCGCCTTACATATCATTTGAGTTAACCCCTATTGGGCCGTTGACATTTTTACTCAACTTTATATTGGCTTCCATTTTAGTTGAGTTGGCACTTAAATTAATTTCCAAATCTACCGAACTACCTAATTATCTAATCCAATATAAAATAGGAAAATAATTAGGTTACACGATTTTGGATTCTACCTTTAGATCTTGTGGTCAAAATTAAATGTTATGAAAATCTTGCTTATATCAGCAAATATCATATATTTTATAAAATTTAATCTACACTTCTAGGTCTACATGTGTGTCTAAAACCGGATCTACATAAGTATTTTCTATCTAACTATCTACAAGTCATTGATCCAGCTTATTTGGGGGTTGGTCCATTTAGTCTGATTACCCGGCTAATAAACATCTCTAATATCAAAACTAATTGAAAAAATTCTTACTCGGTGTCATTTGAAAAAATAAAATTTTACCAGTGTTTATTTTAAATGTTGTTGCAGCCATCATAGAATGCATTTGTTAAATGCGAGCTCAATGAGCATGCTTGCATTTAATGAACGTGATCTCATTAAACCTACTATTTAAAAAAAAAAAAAATCCTTAGACACACATGTAGATCAGTGAATGCGAGGTTCAAGAAAATTTCCTCAATGACATTTAGTGGAAGCAAAGTCTAAGGGATTTGCATAAGTGGTATATTTTTCTTGACCTCGCATTCAATTATTGGATTGTTGATAAAATAGAATCCTGGGTCGCAAACAGTGATTTGATTGGTGATGAAGAAAGTGATATTGGCGGAAGTGCCACATATGAAATTGAGCACAATTTTGCAAAGAAATAGCCCACCTATTTCTCGAGAAGAGATGGGAAACATGTTCCTTTTCTTGGGAACACATACAAGATTCGTCACTCTAAAATGGATAGTGGTAATTCCGCCATTAACTACTTCATTTATGAATTTCTAGTCCAAGGAATTTGCGCACAGTGGTATTTTTCCTTGACCTCGCATTAGGATTTTTTAAAATAATGTTTAATGAGATCACATTTGTTGAGCTTGCATTTTGCAAATGTGATCTCCAGCGTGACTGCAACAACTTTTAAAATTAGCACTGATAAATACACATTATTTTCTCAAATAGCATCGGTTAAGAATATTCACAAACTAATTCTATATCTAGAAGTGCATTAGTTATGCGTTTTGAAATTAGTTTGTAAATCAAACAAAACTGTGTATATTGATTCAGTGAGTATTTTATACAATTTTCCAGAATAGTTGTTTCGGACAACTTTCCAGGGGTAAATTTTTGGGTATGTCAAGGTGCATGCATTTTGTGATCAAGAATTATTGACATAACACATGTAAGAAGATTGACTTAAAATTTTGAAAAAGACTGAGTTGTGTAAATAAATGTGAACCACAAGATTCATGATAGGGTTATGCATCTTGACTTATGCAAGAATTTAGCCCATCCAGACCGTAATCAATTCATTCAATTAAACCGAATGGTCAACTATTCCACTTCTAAAGATCTATTTTCGTTTCAGTCACAGTCAATTCAAGTAATCTCCCATCAGAAATAATCAAGGAACCAAGAGAAAGACTCAAAGCCAGAACCCTTTGTGCTTAATTAAGTAATTCGTACCGAAAAGATTAATGGGCTCTCTCACAAAGCTCATAGATGTTGCACTTTTGCTCTATTTCCTCATTATTGAATTAGGAGTTCCAATTATTGCTGGACAAACAATTCTTCCATTAGACCTGTACCCCAAGTTCTTGGTTGAATTGAAGAACTGGTTTCTCAATGAAATTGACCACTAGTTGGCTTCTAAGATGCCTCATTTCTTTGTTGGCATTGCATTCCAGTGGCCACTTTCTTTGATGTCTTTTTACGGCATTGCAGCTGCAAAATCTTGGCCTAACAACGCCTGCTTGATTTATGGCTCATCCTTTTTTATAGTCATTTAAGTTTTTGTAATTTGTTCTGTTGAATGCGTCATTCCCCCGTCATATTTTGATCACTGTTATTTTGAACCTTGTTTATAAAAAGATGGGTCACCAGTTGATTTTCTTCTTTTTGTCAAACTGTCGAAATTTTAGAATATTGGAATCCTACTTTTAAGTTTTACAAATATTGTTTATTATTATTACTTTTTTTTAAGAATTTCAGATTTTTATATATGCATGAATTTGTACTCTTGACCCGCTACAGATTTAGAAATTCTTTACTCTGATGAATTTAATTTATTTTTGTCAACTTTTTGGCATTGTGGGCTTAGTGATCTATTAAATTACTAAAGAATCTAAAATATTTGATCAAGTTTACTATGTAATCAATTTCATCCAGTCTAAATGGATAGTTGTTTATTGCATATATTCTTGAAAGATCTCAAGTATTGTTACATACTTCATATCCTGGTAATTTTGAAGAGGTTGAAAATAGACCAAATGCATGCATGCATTTATATATATATATATATATATAGAATGGTTATATATATATATATATATTCACACACTTTCCATTCTAATATAATTGTTATCTTACACATTGTACAAAATTTTAAGTAACCATACATTTCGATTAAATATCCACAAATATCCTTATTAAGTTGAATTGTCTTGACATCATAATAAACACCAAATATTTGCAATCAGAGATCTTTAATTGGTAGGAGAAAGGAGAGAGAAGATATAATAAAAGGATGATGAATTGATTTTTGAGGCTCATTACTTATTGGAATTAAGAATATTTTGAATGTTTAGAAGGATAAATTTAAAATTTCAACAAAGCAAATCATCCATTTTAGGTAATGTGACGTTTTTATTGTGACATCCCGAAATAGAAAATGTGACAATATAAATGGAATGATTATATATATGTGTGTGCGTGCGCGTTTTGGGGTCAAAGATATATCTAGTCCGCTCCATGACCATTGACCCCAAACCCTTCATTCCTCTATCTTGAGTTGTGTCTTTATAGACCCTCTTAAAGAATCCTTAATGTGCGGGTTGTAAAACTAGCAGAATTCATAGGCTCGGGGAGAGCATCGGATAAGCTGTTAATGTTTTACTTTCCGTTTGTTGGTTTTGCTATTCTTGCTTTCTTTCGTGGGCTGCGTCCATATTTCACCTCAAATCTGCAGCAATCCGCAAAAGACCTGCACGGAATCGGAAGAATATTGGTTAAAATCTTTGAACTCTGAAGATGGCAAAAGGTCATGATGTATATTTCCAAATAGTGGGGCTGAGAAAGTTGATAAATTCGTGAAATGCAACTCTTTAGTTATGAACCTCATGTTTCAATAGTTCAGTTTTACCATCCAAAATGATGTTACTGTTACTATTACAAATACATTGGATGTGGATGTTCGTTTGCAATCTCAATTTACATAAATTCTAATTTATTTATGAATCAATGAACCTTCAATATATCTATTTATAAGATCAACGTATCATATCAATTTATTATTCGCAAGTATTTATTACTCAACTACTAAATCTCTTCATATATCTCATGTATATCTATAAATAGAGGTATTGTAATTCATGTTGGATATACATAAAAGGAATAAGATAATAGTTACTCCTTCCTCAATATTCTTATATCTTCTAAATTACTTTTATATTATTTTGAATTAACACGTTATCAGTACGAAACTTTGACTAATTGAAATAAATGAGGTATATAGAACTATTAACAAAACAAAAATATATAAAATTTTCAGCACAACGAATGCACGTAAAATTTTAAATTATCATAGATAAGGTAAAATTCAAATATATTGAGTATTCTCTGTTAATACCTTCTTGTTTTTATATTTTCAATTGTGCCATCATAATATTATTAGAATTTATGTTGATTACTGTTTGGATCATTTCAAATCAAACCAAACTTGAATTTATGGCATTCAAATAATGAGCATTATCTATCTTGGATTTTAGAAATCTATTTGGATTACATATGTCTTGAAGACACAATCATAAAAAGCAAAATACTATATCCAATTAGGGTAAGAAAAATTAATATTTTCCTTTGCCATCATATCCATGAAAAATTAAAAGGTGACTATCATATCTAAAAGATCTAGTAGATCCATGAGATATTGAAAATATTATTGATGAGTACATGTTAGAAAAACTGTTCCTGTATAATATTCTCTACTTTTCTTGTCGAAAATATACTCCTGCAGCAACATACCTCAAAAAGGATTTTAAAAACTAAATGAATTAATTTCATATGTTACTATGGTTGATCAAAATAACGATCTATCAGTCAAAAATCATGAATCTTGTGCATCTGGCCATGCTCCATTCCCTAAAGTCAATGTGATAAAAGTTTAAATAATACTTGTAGATGTGGAGATGGTCAAAAGCAATAAATTCATGTTGGTCATTATTAATAAGTACAATGCTGATTGCAACACTAAATCTCACCACTAGAAGTGGCAAAATAGTAAAAAGATAAAAGAGAAAGGTAACAGTTATAGACTAAGAATAATATAAAAAATAAGTCCTATCATTATTGCATGAAAGATCTTTGGTCACATACTTGTCGTATGTTAAACAACCTTTTTTTGAGTTTTCTCAAGAATCATTGAAAGATAAAGAAAAAGCTATAAAAACAAGATTTGCCTATAATGATTTTGACCGCTGTCATAACGTACTAACATTGATGGTTTTTCCCTGAAGGAAGCAATGATCGTTTGTTTGATGGTGAAAATATGTAAGAAAGAAAATGTTGTAATATTTTGTCATTATTTTTTTAAAAATTACGTATGTCTTATTCTTTTACATTAATTTGTTATCTTATATTGCTCTATTATTATATTTATGCTGTTTGAATGAAAAACACATATGATAGTTTTTGCATCAAATCGGCAGCCAATGGCCAATATGATGATTAAATGAAGTTAAGCACCAAGGCTGAAATAATCGCGCCGAAATCAAAAGCCAAGTCACATTTGCAAAAGTAGATCCACGAGCCACACGTTTACATTAAGAAAGGAATAAAAGAGGGAGGGGGGAGATGGAGCAACATGGGTGAGAGAACTATAAGGGGAGAAGCAATTGGAGGGATCAGTTGAAGAATTTGAAATCATAACTCCCACGAGGCAGTTACAGCGTAGGGACAAAAAGGAGAGGAAAAAAGAGAAAACGACACAAACAAACTCAAATATGGGCTGAAAAATCGAAAAAAAGAACTTAATCAAGTGCTATCTAGTATAGGACTTATTGTTTTAGGAAAATTAGTTTAGAAATTCGCCAATCATCGGTCATTAATCTTTGTTGATTTTGGCCATAACTAAGTTAGGAACTATTATTTTGTTCTTCTTAGAACTCATCAGTGTTTTTATCATGTGCATTGGGGTACTAGATAATTTCAGTGTTGTAAATATGTTCTAGTGAAATCCTATTTCTCAATCCCAGTATTGAGCCTTTTTAGTCATCTTTTTAATTTATGCACTAAATTTAAGTTTTTGAGTCCAATCAAGGGTACGAATAACAATTGTTGATAAGGTGGAATTAACAAAGCCCAACACAAAAATGGCATATCATCTGAAGCCTTTGTTTATGCAAGGACACTTCAATGGGCTACCAGTTGCAAGTTTGATGGTAGACAATGGTGTAGCTATGAACGTTTTACCAATGAAAGGGTTAGGGAAGAGCATTGAGAATCTAATTCCAAACAGATATTGTGCTGAGCAGCTACACAGAAGGAGCCACTAATACATGGGTGATCTTTCCCGTAGATGTCACTATTGGATCTCAGGTAACTTCGGTTTCTTTCTTTGTTGTGAAAATTACATTTTCCTCGTATAATTTGTTAGGAAGGAATTGGATACATGCCACTAGCTAGGATTGTCAACAAGGTTGGGTTGGCCCGAACTCGGCCCTCCCAGCCCAACAAATAAAGGGCTAAGCCTTACATTAAAGCGAGCTGGTCTGATTTTGGGCCTAAATATTAGGCCCGATTAAATTGTGAGTTGAGTTTGGCTTTATTAGGTTTGGCCCAGTTAAAACCCTACCCGAATAACTATATATATATAATACTAATTTTATCCTAAATTATATAATACTACTTAATTTTATTTGGATGATGATTAATGATTCTATTATTTTATTAACTTAACTAAATTCAAGTAACTATAAATAATAAGCCAGCCTCATTAGTCAATTTTGTTGTAATATTGTGATTCCAATAGTAATGATACAGTTAATAATTATTTATTGGCATAAGTAGTATATACTATTCCATATTATATTGATCGAGTGTAAAAAACAAAATTTTAACAAACAAATTCTAAAAATTTTTATTGGATAATGTAAGTTTGGGAAAGTCCTATTAAAACCCGAAACCTGAATAATTTTGTGAGTCTAGAATGAGCTTTACATTTGTGAGCTTGGCCTGGCCTGATTAAGGCCTAAAACCCAAATAAATTTGTGAGCTGAACTTGAGCTTTCCAAAACTTGAATCATAAAACCAATTGACACCCCTACCGCTAGCTGTATACCTTCTTTGTCACATTAAATGTTGCTAATTAAGGCCCAAAACCCAAATAAATTTGTGTGCCGAACTTGAGTTTTCCAAAACTCAACTCATAAAACCTAATTGACACCCCTACCGCTAGCTATATACCTTCTTTATCACATCAAATGTTGTTAATTTGGAATGGAGATGAGGCTGAGATAGTAAAGGCAGATTCGAAAATCTTTCATGGCTGGAGTTAATGCTACAGAAGCAGCGCACTATCACAGTAACATCAGCCCACATCATTAAGAACAAGGTAGATGGTAAGCCAGAAATGACAAAGATGATGCTACTGATTGTAGAAAAAGGATGAAAAATAATGAATAGAGAATTATTTCGGCCAGCTAACATAGGCCGAAGGTTGGAGGAATTGGTAGAAAGTTCTCGTGATGAATACAAAAATTAAGCAGAAAAGTAAGGCCAATATGCCAAAAAGATGTCTTGTCCAAGTTTGATATAGAGATGGTAAACAAGAAAATAGTAAAGAAGTAAAGGAGTGTAAGTCGGCTATGTAATATGCCGACGCAATATTTTAAAAAGAGGAGGAATTGGCCAACCACGATACAATAATTAGGTTGGCCATTCAGCCTGTTAATTTTGAAAATGTTCAAGTTTGGGCTAAAGACGACATGATTAAAGTAGATCTGGGAGACAGCAGAAAAAAACAGACCGACATACATTTGTGCCATAGAGCAGAAAGAGCAGCTAATCAGGCTGCTAAAGGAGTTCATTAATTGCTGTGCACGGGACTACATCAAAATGTTATGTTTGGACAAAAATTGGTTGAACATAAATCCCACTCTTACATGGCTTCATGTGTATAAGCAGCCTTCAAGACGGTTCACCGATGATATAACGGCTAAGGTGAAGGAAGAAATTGAGCACCTACTAGCAGCAAACTTTATTGAGATAGCCATGTATGTAGAGTGGCTCTCAAATGTAGTCCCAGTTATCAAGAAAAATAGGAAGACTCGAGTATGCATAGACTTTAGAAATCTAAATTCAACTTTACCAAAAGATGAATACCCAATGTCGATATCCGACATGCTTGTCGATTCGGCTGTAGGAAACAAGTACATGACCTTTGTGGATGGTAATGTAGGGTATAATCAATTATTCATATATAAGGAAGATGTGTATAAGACGGCATTTCGATGTCTAGGTACTCTAGGCATATACGAGTGGAAAGTAATGTCGTTTGGCCTTAAAAACACAGGGTGGCCTATAAGAGAGCAATGAACTATATATTCCATGACTGTATTGGAGACTTCCCACAAGTATACTTAGATGATATTTTGATGAAGTCTTCAATCTTTGAAAAGCATTTAGAACATTTAGAACATTTAGTCAAATGCTAAGGCACAAGCTCAAGCTCCTTTAAAAGGCACGCTTGGGGTATCAACTGAAAACTTCTTAGGATTCTTGGTACATCAAAAGAAGATCGAAGTGGGAGAAGATAAATCAAAATCTATATTCAAGGCACAACCATAGAAGAATAAGAAAGAGCTTCAAGAATTTTTGGGGAAAATTAATTTCCCCCGAAAATCAAACTGTAACATCAGCAAGCGAAGTAATGTAAGAATAACTGGGCTAGTCTCAATATTTGCCGCTGAGCGAACCTTTTAAATATAGATGGTTCCATAATCCCAGGATTAATACAGCCTTCAGTGCCGGCAAGGCACTGCTTGGATTTGGATGCTGACAAATCCATATACATGAAGAGCCAAAAGTATTTTTGTTGTTATTGTGGTTGAAATCAGCTGAGCATTTTGTCAAGGAAGGTCATCACCAAGAAGCATTTGATGCATTGGAAACATACTTGGTTAAGCCGCCAATTATGATGCCATCGGATCGGACCAAGTCGTTAAAGCTATAAATATCGACGATCAATGACATACTTCATTGTTTTCTAGCTCAAGATGACGAGGAAGCACGAGAAAGAGTAGTGTATTATTTAAGCAGGATCCTGTCCCCAATTGAACAATGATACAAGCCCATAAAGAAAATGTGTTTAGCTTTATATTTTGTTGCTTAACAACTACGATATAATTTCAAAATTTGATTTAATCAAGTACATGTTGTATCGTCCTACTCTTAGTGGTTGAATTTGCAAACGGGCTTTGTATATAATGGAATATCAATTTGTACATGTTAATCAAACTGGCGTAAAAGGGCAGGCATTGGTCTAATTTTCTAGTACATCACACTTCTAATTTAGATGACAAACTTGTTGAAGATCATAGAGATGTACATCATATCAGCAATATCATGTGGAGAATAAACTTCGATGGTCCAGCACTGAGAACTATAGTGGTGTTGGGATAGTGATCACAAACGGCCAAGGCATAGAGAGGAAATACTCCTTTAAACTTATGTTTGATTGCTCAAATAATTAGGCTGAATATGAGGCCTTAATAATTGGCTGGGAAATCTTAAGAAAAATGCACTAAAAGAGGTAAAGTGCAAGGAGATTCACAGTAAGTAACAAACAAGGTGAATGGTGATTGCCAATGCAAACACCCAATTTTGAGCACATATTTGGTAGTGGTATTCATGTTGATTGAACTATTCAACGACATTGTCTTTGAACACATACCAAGAGAAATAAATGAGCAAGCTAATGAATTAGCCCAGTTGGCATCCAAACTGTCAATGCCCAGAGGGCAAGAAAGGTCGAATTTTGAATAGCTAACATCAGAAGGGTCTTGCCTTCTTATGAAGTACGATAGTCAAAATATAGCTTCAATATTTATGAGGTTAGCAACCGAGGTTGCTTGGCAAGAACCCATTATTGAGTATCTGAGAACTCCTAATGACCTAACTCTTCGAAAAGGAAAAGGCAAGAAACTCATTACATTTTGTTAGATGGAGTATTGTATCGATGAGGAAAGGATGAGTTATTCCTAAAATGCTTAAGTAAGCCTGAGGCTTACCGAGATATGCTAGAAATCCACGAAGGTGGCTGTGGATCACACTAGGGGATAGGAAGATGATGTGGATGCTTTGAAGATATGGGTTTTATTGGCTGACAATGATAGGGGATTGCATCAAATTTGCAAAGGGTTGTATAAAAGGCCAAACACATGCCCCCTATAAAAAGTGTTCGAGCTGGAAAAATGGAAATCATAGTTAAGCGTTAGCCATTTTGGTACGGGGGTATAGATATTATGGGTATGAATTTATGGCCTTCATCCCATCAGACCACAGTTATATTATTACAGCTACGAATTATTTCACAAAATGGGTTGAGGCAGCACCGATTAGGGACCTTGACTAGAAAACAATTATAGGACTTATCGGGGAATACATTATTCAATATTTCGGTTTGTCTAGGATAATTGCGATCGATCAAGCATTGTATTTCACCGGAGCACTAATAAAAGAATTCACAAAAGATATGGGGTTCAAAATCACACATTCCACGTCATAGTTTGCACAAAGTAGTGGTTAGGCTGAATCGATGAACAAAACCTTAAAAGGCATTGTTGAGAAAATGATTGAGGATAACCCTAGCGCTGGTATGAGTTGTTATCAGAAGCCTTATGGGCTTACAGAGTTTCATACCAGAAAAGTACAAGTGTGTCTCCTTATGCATTGGTGTATAGTCATGATGCTATCCTACCTGCTAAAGTAACTTTAGGGGCCCTACGCTTCGCTTATCAACATGAATTGTTAACCAATACTTATAGCCAAACCATGTTAGATGACCTGCTATAATTGCTAACCCTAAAAGAGGAATGACTATCAGCTTTAGACCATTTGGAGGCAAATAAAAGAATGGTGGTCGATTTAAACAATAAGGAAGTGCATGCTAAGTTTGCAGAGAATTCCTCCCATCGGGGAAAAAGTACACAAGTCTGGGCAAGTAGAGCCCAAATTGGGAAGGACCCTATATAATAAGAGAAATGTTATGTGGGGTTGCATATTTGCTTGCCGATTTGGATGGCAGTGTGTATAAAAAGCCAAATAATAGAATATGTTTGAAGGAATTTAACCTTTTAGCATGGGAATGCCTGACAAAGGAAGAACAAATGGTACGAATCGGCTAATTTGGAATATCCGTAGAAGAATAAAGAGGATGCGCTCAAATAAGTTTCGGCTAAGCTATGAGGAGATTGAATTGAAAATAAAGCAGTGATCAGGAAATCATAAGGAAATGGCCGAAGTGATTTACAGCTGTCATGAGCTTTATAGATCTAACAAAAGGTACTTGGCCAAGAGAATAAAACAAAAGTTTTCAGTCATGAGCTTTATTGCTCTGACAAAAGTAAAAGGCACCTGGTCGAGAAGACAATCTTTCAGTAAAATGGGAGACCGGAACAAATTGGCTACAAATAGAAATAGGGAAAAGTTAATGGCTTGGGATAGTAGCATTGGATGCCTAAGCTGAAGTACGCAAAGAAACAATAGCTTGGATACCTGAGGATCCATTATCAGCCGTAAAGGTAAGGCTTGTGTTGTCAATTTAACCTTGAGTTTGGGAATCAAGGCCCTAGCTAGGCTCTTCAATGCCTAAAATGCTCAGAACGCTACTACAAAAGGATTTATATATATCCCTAGTATGATTCCGTGCAGATTTTGTTGAGTTCCAACTTGGATAGATGCCCCTGAAGCAATTCTAACTCTATGAGGAAAAGGCTTAACTTTTCCTTAAATTCATGCTACATTGTCAGTGAGTCTTCTTTCAATTGTTGAATCTCATTTAGTTGCCAAAGGATGGACTCTACCTTGTTTGTCAAGGTCATTGGCAGACTTGTTAAACTCCTTAATCTCAGCCATGGCTAGTTTTTTTGTTACAGTCAAGACATTAAACTGCTCTTAGACGGATAGGTAGGAAGCCAAAGTGGTATTGGCTTTTTTGTAATCTTCAAATCAATAAGGTAGAAAAGCAAGGTATGAGTCCAACACTTAATAATCATTGATTAAAAGTTGATCCTCAGCGGCCTGTCGATACACTGAAAGAGTGTTGATAAGCTCCTTAGATTTGTTAAGCAGCACTTCATCAATCGATTTAGTAACGGATCAACCAAAGATTGCCGAAATCTGGCTATCTATGGTGGATCTGCCCCGGATTGACTAGCACTTCTAGATGAAGCTGAATGGGCAACGGTCAAACTTTTGATTCAGCTTACCAAGAAGTGCAACCTGGTTAGCTGAAGAGGAGTAAGGTCAAAGGTAGCCTGAGAAGGAAAAAAGGATTGAGATAGAAATCAAGCAAGACCAAGGAATCTAAAAAGACTTAACGTAAACCGTGAGATACTGGGATGGTCTGATGAAGAGCTTTGGGCTTTGGAGTATCTACAGCAATTGAAAGTTGACACCTGAAATAATGACTGGCACATTGGTTATCGGCCACATCGGCGGCTACTTCTGCTAGTTGAATCAACTTCAAGGAGAAGATGTAGTAGAAGCCTGAATAGGACCGCTACTCACGGCTGGAGAAGACTTGATTGGGGAAGATCTAGTAGATCTTTTGAAAGAGTCAGTTGGGGGTTTCTTCAGAATACTTAGAGTAGGCTTCGACTGGATGCCAACAGAAATTGTGTAAGGGGATATTGTTAACATCGAGAAAGAATGAAAAGAGGTAACGCTTAAAGCAAATAGGACAATCACCCTAGCTAAACAAGTCAACTTTATGTGTGGAGGCAGTTGAGCTCCTTCTCCCTCACTTTTCTCGAAATAGTCAATGTCAGTAAACTGGGGTTCTGCTGGTTCAGTTTCTGCAAACATCAGAAAGTTAAAAGATCAGGGCCACAAAATAGGCGAGAATGGGAGATAATAGTAACTAAATAAATGTGAGATGCCCTGATGATTGAAATCAAGCCAAAAGCAAGAATCCAATCTCTAGGATGAGCATAAAATCCTATGAGTGTCATAATTTTTTCAATCAAAGTGGAAATGACTGAATGGCGCAGCTCATTTGAGAGACCGAAGCCAGCCAAAGGGAGTCTTAAGGCTTCCTGAATTTGGCTCCAAAAAAAACCTCCTCAAAAGCAGGGTAGCTAGAGCTATTTAGTCCATATCTTGAACGATTCTTTCAGGTAATGATCTCAACGAGCCTCATGCTTCTTGAGGAGCACTTGATTAGACTCAGCCATGATCTCAGTTTGCCAAAGGGGGTTCTACTTGATGTTGTAGTATCTCTCGAAGGCTTGAATCTCCCTAACCAGGTTACCTTTAGATTCTTTCTCTTTCTAGGGGGCTCAGTTTCCTATGAGGCTAATGATAAGTTAGAAGTAGAGGCGTGAAATAAACGTCGTTTATAACTCTTAATAAAATAAAAAATAAAAAAAAATCAATTAGAAATTGATTGTCATGACAGTGTTTAAAAGCTCTCCACCAAGAATTGAAAAGGTCAGAAGACAGAAAAGTAAGGTAAAACACCATAAAGTCAAGGCTGGCAAGAAGGGACAGGTTTTGGGCTTGAAGATCTTCAAACTTAGTTTCCTCACTGAAAACATGCCGATATTGCCCCTATTGATTAATGGGTTTTGGAAATAATGCAGGAATGGACTGAATCAACCCAAATTGAAGGGCAACAAAATAGGTTGGATAAAACTCAGCACCAATGGTGGCAGCTATAATACTTTTACATGGCACAAACCTGTAGCTAAATGGCAACTTGCGGGTTATGACACATGATGCCCAAAGGGCTACCCTTTCTTCTTCATCTTCTGTACTCATGGGTTGAGATAGGATATAAGTTTTTCAGCCAAGAAATAGACAGATTTTGCCGAAATATCATAACGACAATAGAGGGAGTAAATATCATATAGTCGACACAATAGAAAAAATTGATGTAGTTTGAGAACCTTTTGGATCTTGATTCCATAGATGAGTCAATTCTAGTAAAAAGCATTCTAAGCACAGTAGTTCGAGCATTTTCATTAATGGGAGCTGATTTCATAGGGGGGAAATAGCTTTGCAGTCATAGTTGTAAAATCCACATAGGACCAGGAATGTCCTCCAGTTTTCTTGTTTCAAACTCTGCTAAACTCCTTTAAAGTGTAGAAACTATAGTCGACACTAAAGCTAAAGCTAAAGCCTCGGCATTCGCCAGTATCGCAGCCAAGTTGCAAAAACTAATGATCATTTGGAAAGCAGGGGACAGAAGATGTATCGATTGAGCCAGAAAGCTAAGAAACTGATATGCTCGCTTTTAGAAACCATTTTGCCTTTTGCAGTGATGCCTTCAAAATTTGCAGCCGAATAAGGGCCATAGAACTTATTGGACTTGGAAGAATAACTGAAAGTAACTCCATCGGTCACTAATGATAGGCTATAACAGCTTCAGCTGGTTTGTCATGAGGCCTTAAGCCCGTCAAAATACTAATTGATATTAGAACTCCAAAAGCAACCAGTAGCCAAAATCAGCTCATGATTGGGTTGAATGACTTTGGTGCACAAGTCGATAGTCTCAAAGATGCTGGCTGATTTTCATAATTTTCAAAAGAAGTTGTAGGCACTTGGCCCATGAAACCCATTGATTATGGATGCTCAAGTTGGAGGACCACGATGCTCCTCGAACATAAGGAAATGATGTCAACTTATACTTGAAGAAGTTAGATTGGTGGAAGAATAGAGTTTCGTCAAAAGAGACATGCAATAGGAGAAGGTTACGAATTAGGTACGAAAAACTCTTGTATCTAGGTCCTAAAATGCTAAAATAATTATCATCACCTATAGATAAAGGAGTTAATACTTGTGTGATGATTGGTGAAGGTTCAGCCACATTGGCCGATTTAGCCTCTTTAGAAGAATAAGGGTCAGAAGCCATAGAATCAGCAGTAGATCCAAATAGAGGGAAGGTGAAAAAGACAAGTTGAAAATGGAAGGCCACATTGAAAAACATACTAAAACCCTAAAGGCAGATGAAAAGGAGTAAAAAAGGAATTTAAGCAAAAGAAGGATTAGAAGAGAAGAGTTTTTGAGAATCACGCTTATTGAGGATTCTTATCTGTTAGGAATTTTCAAATTTCAAAAAAAAAGAATTATGGAATTGGATCAATCTCAATTAATGTGGTTCTATTGGGTATAATTAGAAGATTATAGTTCCCAAGTTCTTCGAGAAAGGGAGACAGTGATTGCCAGCTCAGCGAAGGATAAGAGTTAACAAAGTATCAGGTAAGGTCACCATAAACTTATGAAAATAATTCAAACACATCATCATTGGACCCAACCCATGATGAGCATCTAAGGGTGCAGTTGTTGGAATAAATCGGTAGCCAATGATCGATACTAATTATTAACTAAAGTTAACAACCAATGTCGAAATAATTGGGCCGATATTGAAAGCCAAGTCACATCATCTCTTACACTAAGAAAGGAATAAAAGAGGAAGATAGAGCAACGTGGGTAAGAGAACTGCAAAGGGAAAAGCAACTGGAGGGAACAATTAAAGAATTTGAAATCATAACTCCCACAAGGTGGTTACAGTATAGGGACAAAAAGGAGAGGAAAGAAGAAAAAAGGACACAATAAAACTTAGACATAAAAATCGAGAAAAAAACTTCAATCAAGTGCTATTGGTATAGAACTTGGTTTTTAGGAAAATTAGTTTAGAAGTTAGCCAGTCATCAGTCGTTAATGTTTGTCGATTGCGGCCACAACTAAGTTAGGAAATATTGTTTTGTTCTTCTTAGAGCTCATCGGTAGTTTTAATCATGTGCATTGGCGTACCATTTTATTTCAATGTTGTAAATATGTTTCAGTGAAATTCTATTCCTCAATCCCAGTACTGAGCCTTTTAAGTCATCTTTTTTAATTTTATGCACAAAATTTAAGTACTTGAGTCCAATCAAGGTGGATGAACAGCAATCGCCTTAAGAAGTTAGAATTTAACAGCGCGCTTTGAATTTGATTTACAAAGAAAAGGACATGCTCTTGAAAAGTTGGGATTAAAAAGTTGGTTTGTTTGTCACTATTGGTGCAAGTGACCGAAATTCGAATGACCAATCCAAAGTTTACTAATTGTTTGGCATGACCAATTAGACCATCCTGAGTCAATTATGATGCTTAAAAATTATTGAAATTCACATTGACATTAAATGAACAACCGGAAGATTCTTCAATCAATGAATTCTCTTGTGTTACTTGTTCTCAAAAGAAATTAATTATTAGATTATCACCAATTAAAATAAGGATCGAATCTCTTATATTTCTGGAATATATTAAGGGCTGATATATGTTGACCTACTCACCATTCATGTGTACCATTAAGATATTTTATGATTTTAGAAGATGCATCTACTAGATGGTTACATGTGTGCTTATTATCAGCTCGCAACCTAGAGTTTGTGAGATTGATAGCTAAAATAATTAGATCATGCCAAGAGCACAAATTTCCATATTAACTCCGCCTGTGTTGAGTTTTACTTAGCATAGTCGGTCCCAAGCCCGAGTAAAGGAGAAGGGTTGCGTTAGGTCAACAACCAACATAAAAGTTTGTCAATCTTATGAGATGAATCCATTATAATATTGCGCTAATGCTAGGGCGTTACCCATAAGCGATGCGTCGCATTGCCTGAGTACGGCAATAGTGGACAAGGGCCGCTATATCTCCATAGGGGTTAGGGTGTAGTGAAAAATATGCAAGGGTCCTCATAAAATAGAGAAAGGGTAGTAAGGAAGAAAAATGTTCTGGAGAATAGTATTAAAATAGGAACTTGGAATATTGGGACTCTTACTAGTAAATCAATGGAGGAAGAATTAATATTTTGTGTTTACAAGAGACAAAATGGGTAGGAGAAAAGGCTAAACTATTAGATAATTCAGAACTTTGATACTCAGAAGTAAACAGGACTAGAAATGGGATAGGTATTATCATAGATGGGAGTTCATTGAAGGATGAAGTAGTGCAGGTGACTAGGAAAGGAGATAGGATTATGTCTCTCAAACTAATTGTAGGACATGAAACTATTAATATCTTTAGTATCTATGCACCTCAAGTAGGGCTAGATGGATACATTAAGACTAAGTTTTGAGAGGATTTAGATAAGATGATAGGTAGTGTCCCACAAGGTGAGCAAATTTTTATAGGAGGTGATCTAAATGGACATGTGGGAAAAGATAATGAGGATTATGAAGAAGTGCATGGTGGATATGGTTATGGAAGAAGGAAAATCAAGCTTGGAGTTTGGAATGATATTTGACCTGTGCATTATCAATACTTTTTTTAAGAAGAGGGAGGAACATTTAGTTATCTTCAAAAGTGGTTCAACAAAGTCACTGATGGAAAGGTTTGTAGAGATTGTAAAATTATACTTGGAGATAGTTTAACCTCACAACATAGGCTTTTGGTGGTGGACTTGAGGCTTAAACATCACATTAGGCGAAGGCGAACCTACCTAGATCACCTAGAATTAAGTGGAGGAATTTAAAAGGAAAAAGAAGAAATTTTTAGGAAATACTTGTTCGGGAAAAGTATTTGGGACTTAAAAGGAATCTGACACTTTATGAAATGACATGGCAACTAGAGTGAGAACAGTGGCTAAGATGTTACTTGGAGAGTCAAGAGATTATACCCCCATGAACAAGGAATCTTGGTGGTGGGATGAAAGTGTACAAGAAAAAATCAAAGTTAAGAGGGCTAACTATAGGGCTCTATACAGTTGTAGAAGTGACGAAAATATTGAGAAGTATAAACTTGCTAAAAAAGAGGCAAAAAAGGCTGTGAGTAAAGCGAGGGATTAGGCTTTTGAAGATTTTTACCAAAAATTAGAATCTAATGAGGGGAAGCGAGATATTTATAAAATTGCTAAAACAAGAGCCCATAGGACGAGGACTTAACCCAAGTTAAGTACATCAAGGATGAAAATAATAAGGTGCTAGTAAGAGATGAGAAAATAGCCTAAGGAAATGTGGGAGAAATACTTCCATCAACTATCCAAAGAAGGCAATAGAGACGATATCATTTTAGGAGAGTTAGATAAGTCTGAGGAGTGTAGAAATGTAATGTATTATCGAAGGATTCAGGAATTAGAAGTAGGGGAGGCTTTGAAGAAGATGAAGAAAGCAAAAGCAGTTGGTCCCGATGATATTCCAATTGAGGCATGGAAATGCTTAGGAAAGAATGGCATAAGTTGGCTTACCAATCTTTTCAATAAAATATTGAGAAGGAAAAAGATGCCTGACCAATAGAAGAAGAGTACTCTCATATCCGTATTAAGAACAAAGGGGATATACAAAATTGTGCGAATTATAGAGATATTAAACTAATGAGCCATACGTTGATACTTTGGGAGAGGGTGATAGAAAGAAAGTTAAGAAACGAGACTAAGGTGCCAAATAATCAGTTTGGTTTCATGCCAGGGAGTTTGACTACTGAAGCCATACATCTCTTAAGGAGACTTATCAAGAGATACCGTGGTAAGGAAAAAGATCTACACATGATTTTTATTGATCTTGGAAAGGCATACGATAGAGTCCTTAGAGATGTTACGAGGAAAGTTTTGAAAAAAAAAAAGAAGTAGAGTAACATATATAGAATCAATAAAGGAGATACATAGGGATGTGGTTACAAATGTGAGAATCCCAGGAGGTTTGATACGAGAGTTCCCTATAAACATAGATTTACACATAGGTTCAGCTCTTGGTCCTTATCTATTTGAATTGGTCATAGATGAACTTACAAGGCACATACAGGAGGAAATACCATGGTGTGTGTTATTTGCAGATGATAGTGTTTTAGTAGATAAAACAAAAGATGGGGTTAGTGCTAAACTCGAGAGAGAGACACTTGAGGCAAAAGGGTTTAGAATTAGTAGATCAAAAACAAAATAAATGGAATTTAAATTTAGCAAGAGGACACGTAGAAATGGAATAGGGGTTAGTATCGGAGATCAAGAGATATCCATAAGTGAGACAATTTTAAGTATTTAGGATCAGTTCTTCAGAGTGATAGTGGTATAGAGATGTTACACATCAGATACAAGCGGGTTAGACTAAATGGATAATAGTATCGGGAATATTATGTGACCACAAAATTCCTTTACAACTTAAGGGTAAATTTTATAAAAGGGCAAATAGGCTAGTGATGCTTTATAGGTCTGAATATTGGACAGTGAATTGGACACATGAACAAAAAATGAGATTAGCAGTAATGCAAATGTTAAGATGGATGTGTGGGTACACTAAGATGGACAAGATACGCAATGAGCATATTCGTAAGAATATTGGAATAGCACCTATTGATGAGAAGATGAGAGAAAGACGCTTAAGGTAGTTAGGTCATCTGTTAAGACGTCCAATAGAAGCGCTTGTCAGATGAGTAGATTTTAGAGAGAGTGGTCAACATAAGAGGGGTAGGAGAAGACCGAAAAAGACTTGGAGGGTAACTTGTAACAAAGATATATTCCATCTAGGAATAACTTCATCTTCTACCATGAGGAGGGTAAGGTCCATGACAGAGCGCAATGGCATAACAGGATTTATGTAGCCGATCCTACTTAGTGGGATTAAAGATTGGTTTGTTTGTTTGTTTAGTGCTGGTGAATTTATATCTCAAACTTGTGATAATATTTGTATATGAATTGATATAACTATTGAACATCTTGAAGCACATGTTCATACACAAAATAGTATAGAAGAATTGCTGGTAAAATGCCTTCAATCAACAGCTAAACTATTACTTATGAGAACAAAATTACCAATTTGTATACAAGGACATGCTATGTTGTATGTAATAGCACTTGTATGCATCAAGCCAGCAAGTTATCTCAACTTCTCTCTACTACAATTGGCTTTTGGTCAAGAGCCTAATTTTCCCAAGTAAAGACTTTGGTTGTGCAGTATGTGTTTCAATTACTCCACGACAATGCACAAAGATGGGTCATAAAAAAGTTGGAAATATATATATGATATGAGTCACCCTCTCTAATTAAATAGATACTTTAAAATTGACAAGTGACTTATTTATGGCACGATTTACTGATTGTCATGAAAATGTTTTTCCCACATTATGGGGAGAAAATAAGCAGATAGATAGAAAAATTTGAATAGAATGAATCATAATTATCATCCTAATTCTCATATAAATCAGTGTGATCCAAAAATTTGAAAGATAATTCATTTGAAAACTATTGTGAATCAACTACCAGATTCACTTCTGACCTAAAAAAGGTTATGAAATCTCACATACCAATTGAAATACTCTAATTGGTGTCCCTGTAGGATAGCCTATCAATACAAATGGTAGTTAACTATGCATAAGGTATGGTTGACCAATCATTTCCAAACGATAAGAATATTCATCAAAGGAAATGAGTAAATAATAAAGATGGTCATACAATGGAGGCAGATACTCCTGAAGAGGCTCTCAAAATAACTAATCATAAAACTCTAGAAGTAGATCAAGTACATGAATCTAATGAAAATGAAGACACCTCGATAAGCTTTATTATGTCACTACTGAAAAAGATAGAACTGAAAAAATATTATTGTCGACAATATTTTTTTTTATAATATAAGCCAATCTTTTGAATAAAAAAAGAAGAAGAGGATTTTGAATATAAATTTGTGAAAAAATATCGATATAGAAATGATTGACCAAAATTCAAAGATGCAATACAAGTAGAACTAAATTTATGTTTAAAAAAGTGAAAGTTTTGAACCTGTAGTCCAAATTTCTAAAGGTGTAAAACCATTATGATACAAATAAATATTTGTGTAAAAACGAAATGAGAAAAATGAAACTGTGCCATATAAAGCATGCCTTGTTGAACAAGACTTTTCACAGAGATCCGATATTAATTATGAAGATTCATATTTTCTTGTGCTCGCAATTACCTTTAGAGATATCTAATTTGTGTGAGAGTTCATGAAAAATTTGAAATGCATCTTATAGATGTTGAGCCTATTTTGTATAGCTCATTTAATATCGATATCTATGTAAAAATCCTTTATGCACATTTAACATGCCTGAAGTATATAAATTTTCTCAGGAACCTTGCTCAAAAAAGATTATGAAAATCCTTGTATGGATTAAAGTAAAGCAATCTAGGCAAATGAAGTATAATCACCTCAATGAGTATCTCTTTAATGAGAGCAACAAAAGTGATCCTATTTTCCAATGTGCTTTTATAAAAATAAAAGGATTAGAGTTTGTGATAAATATTGTATATGTTGATGACATAAATATTATTAGAACTCTTGAAGAATTTCAAAAGATAATGAATTCATGTAAAAGATATCGGCAAAGGTCTACAGTTTGAACATTTATCAAACAGCACTTTTGTTCGTTAATCAACTTGTATATAAAAAGCATTAGAACGATTCTATATGGATAAAAAATATATATATATTCAGTACCCCAATGGTTGTAAGATTACTTGATATTAAAAAGATCCTTTTTCATCATCGAGAGAATGATGAAGAAATTATTGATTTTAAAGCACCATATCTCAATGTAATAAGTATTTCCTCTAAAGTATTATTATATCTTACTAATAATATAACATGTACGGTAAGTTTGTTAGTAAGATTTAGTTCTTCTCCGATACAAAGATATTGGAATGATAATAAACATATACTTTAATATTTTCGAAGGACTATTGATATGAGTCCATCCAAATCAAAATTAGTTAGTTATGTAGATGTTGGATATTTATTTGATCCAACAAAAAATTCAATTTCAAATAAGTTATTTATATGTGGAAAAACTATTTTGGTGTTCAAAAAAAATAAAATTTAGTCAATACTTCTTGCAATCATGCTAAAATAATTGCAATACATGAATCAAGTAATGAAAATGTTTAGCCAATGTTGTTGACCCAACATATCCAAAAGATATATGGTTTAACATTAGAAGTGACACTTCTAACAATATTATATGAAGACAATGTATAGGCATTGGTCAGTTAAAGGAAGGTTATATCGAAGGAGACAAAGCAAAACATATTTCTCCAAAATTTTCCTTCATACTATTTTTTTTAATCATCTAAATGACAAAATAGATTTCCCTTTCTGCTGCTTCAAAAAACGTCATAATCTTCATATTGATATCCAACAAATTCGCTTATTTGGTAATCTAACAGATTTATTCACAAAGGCATTGCCAATAACAACATTTGAGAATTTAATTCGTAAAATTGTGATATATCATCTTAAAGATATGAAGTGATATTTTCATGAGGAGAAGTATAAGTACACACTGTACTCTTTTTTCCTTGACCATGGTTTTGTTCCAATGGATTTTCCTGGTAAGGTTTTTAATAAAGTAGCATGTAAACTGTATTATAAATATTGATTATATACTATACTCTTTTTCCATCTACCATGATTTTCTTGATAAATGTTTTTAATGAGGCAGTAATTCATAGCGTATTCAATACAAAATAATGATGCACTCTTTTTCCTTCACTAGAGTTTTTGTCAATAGATTTTTTCTAGTAAGGTTTTAATGAGGCATATTCTTTAATGCATGGATATCCAAGGAGGACATGTGTTATGAACACACAGCATGTGGATGTCCATTTACATTCTCAACTCATATACATCCTAATTTATTTATGAATCAATTAACTTTCAATGTATCTACTCATAAGATCAATGTACCATACCAATGTACTGTACATGAGTATTTATTACTCTACTATCAAGTCTCTTTATATATCTCATGTATGCCTATAAATAGAGACATTATAATTCTTGTTGGATACACTTCAAAGAAATAAGATAATAGCTCTATTCCTCCCTCAATATTCTTGTCTCTTCTAAATTACTTTTATATTATTTTATAACAGTAGTACGTACTTCTTTAAAAAGAGGAATTTGTATCTAATAACTTTAAAAAAATGGATCTTACCAAAATAAATAAATGGGTTCCTCTACTGTCCTTGATTTCCATTTCTAATGAAATTTATAATTAAGATAACTTGTTGAGTCCAATTAGTCATTAGTTTTTGATGTTCACTTCGAGTTACTATTCACAATACAAAAATAGTATTGCACCCACCAAGAAATAGGAACACAATTTTACAAATATTTGTGCAAGTCCAAGTGCTAGAAATGGGGGAATGATTTCATATGGTTTGACTTGGACTATAGTGTGGATTTCAATACATAATTATCAAAATTTCCTCTCTTGTTATCTTGTATCAATTTATAATATCACTTTATTTTTCATTATATTTACCCAAGAAAACATACTAGATGTTAAATTTTATTTCATAATATTTTCAGTTGCTTGTCAATAAGGCCCCAGACTTGCAATAAATAATTATATATATATATATATATAGAATTTGAGAAATTAGAGAAAAGTATATTCAGACAATTAGGAAATTTCCACGAAAGTATTTTTAGGATACTAATTTCCCTTCTATATAGCAGATGACCTCACAGGAAATCTAGCCCCAGGATACAATGCCTAACAAGAACTAAGAGACTGCAATTCGCAATGTTCATATAATCATAACCAACCCAAATAAGAATAGAATATCAAAGAAGTTGCTTTATAATGATATAACAAGTTGAAGTCTTTTGTTCACAGATGCAACTTTTTGGAAACTGACATAATGGTATAAAGATATCTATTAAGCATTAGAGCCCAATTGAAATACAACTCCTACAACCATTTAGATTCAAATATTTAATTAGCTATATTACTAGTACTAGTAGTAGTAGAAGATAATATAATTAAAAATATATCAATCCCCCACTTATTATCTAATAATGATAAAATATTAGGAACTCGACATGGAAAATTAATTGGGTATTTGTATAACATATGTAACAATCCCCCACTTTTAGATTTTACCTAATAATCCTCAAGAAGCAGCCTCTCACTTTTATACTTGAAAAGGTAGACTTATCAGGAGTATCCACAAACTACTCTATCACTCCATATATGCTATAAGTCTATTAAGAACATAAATTCAACCTTCCAATTTGTGGATAAACAGTGCATTAACCAGATATGAGACTTTAATAAGAATAAATCTACCCCCACCATTCCTTTAGATATTTAATGCACTAGAAGTGTAACCTCAGATTGTCATATCTCTTGGATGATTTTAGTTAAATAACCTTTGAACTCTCATGCACAAGATTTCCAATTTATAAAGTCACTCTTTTACAATTGGCATCAATGCGATAGAGTAGGATTCAAGTAAAATTAACTCTTTAAATCGGTAACAGTCCTATACCTCTCATGAATTTATCATTTTTTTTCGCCTGATAATGGTTTAGTTAGTGGATCTGCTAGCATTTGATCTGTAGGTAGGTATTGCAAATTTACCTTACCTTTCTTCATAATGCTTCTTATGTGATTATATCTCATGGCAATATGCTTGCTATTACTAGACATTCTCTTGTTTGTATTGTGAATAGCAACTTCGTTATTACAATATAAAATAATTGGTCCTTTTGGCATATCAATAAATGGAATACACTTCATTTGCCTTCTAATCCGCAAGATATCTTTACTTGCTAGAAAAATAACAATAATTATAGATTCCATCTAGATGATAATACAACACAAGAATGTCTTTTAGAAGAAAATGCAATAATAACACTACCTAAAGTAAATAACCAACCAATTGTTGGTTTAGAATTTACTTTGTTAGATGCCCAATTAGCATCACTATAATATTCAACAATAGTAGTAGGTCATTTATGATGTAAGCAATACTGTAAAGAATATTTTAAATATCTCATTACTTTAGAAATTTCTTTCCAATGATCCCACAGGATTACTAGTAAATCTACTAAGCATACTAACTTTACAAGCTATATCTGGCCTAAAAAAATTGATGACATATATTAAACTTCCAATGGTTTTTGCATATTACTCTTGATTAATAGGTAAACCATTATTAGGCAATGATGAATTATTGGGTTTAATTGGAATTTTACAAGGTTTACAAACAAAGTAATTAAATCTCCTTAAATTTTTCTCAACATTATGTGACTAAGTTAAAATAAACTCATTCTCTTTTTTAATTAATTTAGTACCTAGAATTACCTCCTATAAATCAACTGGTCCTGAATCTTTTATATCAAAAGCTTGTACCAAAAATTATTTAGTTTCATTAACACAATGTATGTTAGATCCAAAAATAAGCAAATTTATCTACATAAAGAGTAATTAATACTTTACATCCATTGGTATTCTTAAAAAATATGCAATTCTCAACTTTACTTCTTTTAAACCCAAATCTTTTTATTTCTTTCTTAACTTTTTTATACCATTATCTTGGTGCTTCTTTTAGACCATATAAGGATATTTGTAATTTGCATTCTTTATTCTATGGGTCTTTAACAACATATCCTTCAGGTTTATTTATATAAATTTATTCATATAATTCAAGATCTAAAAAGCAATTTTGACAATCATTTGGTGCACTTCAACATTATAAATGGATATAATAGCAACCATAATTCTAATGGAAGTAATTTTAGTAACAGGAGAAAATGTCTCAAAATAGTCATTTCCTTCCTTTTAACTATAAGATTTTGCTACCAATCTAGCTTTATATACTTATTAAAGCAACCATCAGTTTTGAATTTCTTTTCCAAAATCCATTTAATACTAATAAGTTTAGTATTATGAAGGAAAGATCTGTTAAGACCCAAGTATTGTTCTTATTTATAGATTTAATTTCATCATCCATATTATTTTTCTATATATCAGCATTAGGCAAAGATATAACTTCTTGAAAAGTTTTTCGCTCTTCAATCACATATGTTAATATTCCAGGACCAAAATTCTTTTGAATCCTTCATCTTTTGCTCCTCCTTAACTTTATAGGCTTGTCATTTACACTTTCCTCAATATTATTTTTATCAATATTTACATTATCATTTAAATTTGAATTTTCATTTTGCTGATTATTAGTAAGTAATTGAGAAATGGATTCTAGTTCGCTACTTAAATATCATTTTCTAATTCTAATTTATCAGTTTATCAGCATATCTAATAGTTACATATTCAAAATAAATTGTATGAACAGATTCAATGATACTATTTGTTTGACTAGCATATTAAGAAATCTGGAAGCTTTACTGTGTATGTAATAACCTAAACATATAGGTTTCATAGCTTTGCTTTTAGTTTTGATCTTTTTTGAGTTAAATCTAAAACATAAGAAACACAACCCTACATCTTAAAATAATTAATATTAGGCTTCCTATTATTCAATAAGTCAACATCTTAAAATAATTAATATAAGGCTTCCTATTATTGAATAATTCATATGGTATTTTATTTTGATTTTATGTACAACAGGATTGATTACTTATACAACATGATGCATATAATGCTTCTCCCCAAAAGATAAATAATAATTTAGAATGAATTAAAATGGCACTAAACATTTTTAATAAGGTTCAAATTTTTCTTTCAGCTACAATATTTTGGGGTGGAGAATTTGGTTCAGAATATTCTCTAACAATTCCATAATTTTCACAAAAAAAGATAGGAACTCATTAGATTGAAATTCTCCCCTCCTATGAGACCTTAATTTCTTTATTTTTCTACTAGTTTTATTTTCAATTTCTTCTTTGAAAATTTTAAAATTTTCAAATGCCTCGTCTTTTATTCGTAATAAATATATGTAAGTATACTTAGAAAAATCATCAATAAAAGTTCTAAAATAACATTTTCCACTTCTTGTTATATAATTTTTATTATCATATAAATCAATATGAACAACTTCTAAAAAAAGTTATTGTTCTTTTTATTGATTTAAATGGACTTTAAAAATTTTGTCTTGTACACAATATTCACAATTAATACTTGTTAAAACAGAAGATGTACTAGGTACCAATTCATGGGTAATTATTCTATGCATAATATTCTTTCCAACATATCCTAATCTATAATAACAATATTATTCACATCATTAACGTTATAAGCAGAAATATTAGAATTTTTATTAATACTTAGAAAATACATATTGTCTTTAGCATAGCCTTTCTTAACAAATGATTTTTTTTACTACTGATCACTTTTTGGGAATAAAATACAACTTCAAACCCATGGTCATCAAGTTTTTTCACAGAAACAAGACTGTTCCTAAGTCCAGTAATATGGTAAATATCTTTTAGGTAAAGTACTTTTCCAGAAGTGAGGAATTTGAACAGTTCCCCTTCCCATGATAGCACAAATGGATGAATTTGCCATGAAAATGGTTTAGTCCCCGTTGACCACTTCATATGTCTTGAACATATATTTATAGGGAGTCACATGACATGTTGCACCAGAATCAATCCATCACTCTTCATCACTTCTATGAGGTCTAAAAGTCAACTGATTAAAAATCTTCATGCTCCATCGCTCGTAATTCAGGCAATTAAATTTTTCTAATTTCTCCACATCCTGAAGTTGTGCTTTCACTATGGTTGAATCCATTGATAGATAAATTCACTATCCTAAAATTGAAATAAATATATAGAGAGATTTAAAGAAATTACAGAATTAATCAGCCAATTAGGCAAGGCGTTTCCAAGAAACTATCTTTTGGATAGTAATTACCCCCTATGTTGCAAATGGCTTCATGCTTTTAGAATTCTAACACCAGGAAATAATGCATAACAAGAATAAAGAGACTATAATTTTTGAACCAACCCAAATAAGAATAAAATATCAAAGAAATTGTTTATTATGAATGTCAGAGAACAAGGAAAGAAAAAAGATAGGTGACTGGTCGTGCAAATAATATGCTGCGGAGTTGTAATGCTATTGTAAGCACCCAAAATTAACAACTCTCAATATGTAGTAGCGGTGAGTAAAGGTCGTCCCACAGAGAACGGAGTTTATTTTTGTGCTAAACGAAAAAGGGGGTTTTTGAATGCTTTTAAACTAAAACTAAAACAAGAAAACAACTAAAGAGAATTCAATTAAGAAAGATCTTGGTTTTGGTCATATCCACCATGGAAATTTTACTAGTCGATCATGGACACACAAAATAATTCAATTCTATATCAAGCACTAATTGAAGAATTAACCCGAACGAATACCAATTCAAAGTTGATTCTTATTTCTTTCTAAAGTTGGTTAATTTTCAACACGCGGATCCAATTAATCCTATCTATTAATTTAACCCAAACACGCGCCAAAGATTAATTAATAGAAGCATTAAAATCAACAAGAACAATTAGGCTAATTAAACATAAACACACGCGGTTATGCCAATTAGATGATTAATTTCCCTAAATTCAACAACTCAAATCCAGTAATTATCAAATTTAGTTGCTTCATAGATTGAATTAAACACACGCGGTTAAAACAATCTAGTAGTAGATTAATTTTAATAAGTTAATATTCTGCAGCAATAATAAGCTAAAAAGAATAATTATAAATTAATTGCAGAAAAATAATCAATACTTGAGATAAAAGTGAATAATTCAAGTACAAGAAGTCTCACAACTTTGTAGAGTTGACCATGGCTTCAAGTCCCTCTACCAAGAAAAGAGTTTAGGCACAAAGTGCCATGAAAGAATAAAGAAGAATTTCTACTGCTAAAAACCTAGCCAACAAGAAAATAAAAGTGTCGATCCCTTTTTCTCACCCTAAACTTAATGTATGGGGTATTTATAATGAGTGCTTAGGGTTACAATTAATACCTATAGATAAGAACGTGAAATCAGCTGAAAAAGAGTCCAACCGGGAGAAGAAATCTGTCAAAAACTCAAAAATACACAATTTTGCTGCTTCGGGCGCACATGCGCTGCCTATTTTGGGCCCATTCCGGGCTAGGCAGCACTGAAAAGTTGCCAACGCATATGCGCTGCACAACCCCAGCGCATGTGCGCTGGGCTTCACTTTTGGCTTCGATTTTGACCCTGATGCAGACCGAATTTGGTGAAACTCAAAACATAAAAGTTGTAGATATATGTCTTATATTTTGAAAACATCTTGAATCACCTCAATTGGAACTCAGATAAGAAATTTATGTTGAATCTACCAAACTGTGTCAAAATCGATCCTCGCCGGTACACATTTTACCACTTTGCAATTTTCAACAGGATTCCTATAGAATCCTGGAAAACTCAAAACACAAAAGTTGTATAACTCTTCAATATATGCGATTCTAAATCTTCCAAAACCATCTCAATCAGATCTTGGACTCGAAATTTATGCTTAAAATACAAAACAGCATCCAAAATGGCTTCATACTCATGCATGTTCCGTTCTTAGCATTTTCTTTCATCGTTTCCATCTTTTTCAGATCTTCTTCACTGTAACCCTACAAAAACTGAGAATAACCAAATTAAACTCAATAATAACTCAATTCTTGTTTACAACACATAAAAACGTGGTAATTGACATATAAAATATAGTACAATTATGAACTTATCAATTTACCCCACACTTATCCTTTGATCGTCCTCGATCAATCATAAAATTAAAACATTTATGCTTAGCACATTTCACTCAACATATTCCCTCAAATATCCACATAAATAATCAATAACCAATCTAGCAATCAGAGTAGTCTATGAACCCAAGAGTTCAAATGCTAATAAAATCCGAAACATGAAATTTGTGTGTATGTGTGTATAGCCATTCAAAAACTTAGATTTGAAAATTATCTAGATTAAATCATGAAGACCATCAACATTTTTCTAAACACCCCATAGCTCACTCTTCTTACACCCTTCCACTAATCTAGGCAACCGATTCAATCTAAATTTGGGTAGGACTTTTAGCTCGAACTATAGGTTAGGATATTTATTAGCCAAAGAAGGGAGAAGATATAACAAATAAGAACAAGAGCTTTATAGTAATGAAGGCACACATTAAAATAAAGCTTCTCTTCACATGCGACGTATCAAACATCCCCAACCCCACACTTGAGTAACAAACACCCATGAAAAATTCTGAAGAACCAAACATGCCAACCTCCCTCGGATATATTTATATCACATCATCATTTTTTTTCTAGGTCGGCTCATAGTACGGGTACCAGTGATAGGCACTACCCACAACATATAAACATGCAGGTACCAGAGATGGACACTACCTGCAAATATAGGTACCAGTGATAGGGACTACCTGCATATACAGAAACTTCCATATTCATTTTTTTTCAACAATTGACCTTTTTCCAATATCCCATTTCACAACAAAAATGTACATCACTCACTTCTCACAAACTTCCACCTTTATATCCCTTTAACAAATAATGTGCACCATAAAGCTCTTAAAGGTATAATTTAGGATAATACAATGAAAGAACATTAAACTCAATAAGGGTAGGTAAATTGAGTTTACGTGAAAGAAGGTGAATGATGTTTCTCTTCACAAGAATAAGGCTCAAATAAGGTACTTAGAAACAAATTGTTAAAATGGTTGGCTAGAAAGGCTCAACAAACAAAAAAAAGCACTACCCTCATATTTACACTAAATTGTGTCGTCTAAGAATTAGCTTCGAAAATGTAATAAAGTGAGTTTTTGGGATACAACATAATTGAGTCTACATAAATTTCTCTAAAAATCCCAAATCAAAAATTAAAGTATGGCTTAGTGCTAAAAAATCTTGAAAATCATGAATGGAAAATATTAACACTGACTACTCATTCATGCATGGTTCAACTAATGAATATTTTCACGTAGAAAAATGGAGAAAATATGTTAAGCAAAAATTCTTGAAAATTTTAAAACAAAATGATCAATTAATCCACAAAAAATTTCCAAAAAATTAACAAGATCTAAAATCAAAGAAAAAGTTAAAATATATTGCAGCAAAATCGAGTAAAATACACCAAACACTTCAAAATCCAAATAACTCTTCCACCCCACACTTAAAAATAAGCATTGTTCTCAATGCAAAAATAAAAGCAAAAAATGGGAAAAAGAAAAGATTATCTGGATTTAATTCGCGTTTGGAGTAGTATCTGTTGTAAATAACCCCTTGTCGCGAAAGAAAGCTGGATTAACACTAAACAAAACAAAACAAAACAAATAAATAATTCCCTTCAGACAATTAGAAAAACAAGAAAATTGTAGAAAATAATCCTACAATAATCAAGAAGACTTACTCCCTTAAGGGAATACAGAACCAAAATAACGAAAAGATACCTAACGAAAAGTAAGTTAACCAACTAAAATGGAATTAACCAACGAAAATAAATGTTAATAAAAGAACAAAGCAAATTGTCTAGGAAATCAATGCAATAACTATCAACGAAAACGGCCCAACAGATAAGGCATAAAAATTCAAGGCGCATGGGGCCCCAAATCCTGCGAAAAAGGTGGAAAGGGTGGGAATGTTGAAGGGTCCTCTCCCCGCTCTCTGGCCATCTGACGAGCCTCCATTGTCTGTTGCCATGTAAACTGATATTGCATAAACGAATCAAAACGTTGGCTTATCCGCTGTTGTTCAGCCAAGGTCTGATTTAGAAGGTCCTCCTGATACTGTGGAGGAGCAGGTACTGGCTCGTCATCTGAATCATCAGCTTCCTCCACTTGTGATGTAGAAGCTTGGGCTCTAGTACGTTTAACCGGAGCTCGTATACCTTCCATTGCAATCATCTGGCCTAGCCTCAATTTTTCTTCAGAAGGCTCAATCAACACCGCACTTTTCAAACATAGTGTTGTAATCAGATGAGGAAACCACAATCCCGGTTGCCTACTAGTAGTGGAGTAGCAAATTTGTTGATATATGAGCTGACCCACATCAATGGCTTTCCCAGCAGCAATGCAATACAGCAATTTGGCCCTTTCTATAGTAACATGGGTGAGATGGTTTACCAGTAGAAGTCGGACACAAATGAATTTAAACCAGACAAACCATGCTGGCTTAAGTTTATTCGCATGAAAATGCCGAGCTGTCGTGCCATCCGCCGTAAAGGTCCAATCCACATCCCCGTCACAAAGAACACTAGTGATCTGCTGAACCTCTACATTGGCATTATGGGTGTTGGGCCATTCATCATTACGAACAAAAGTGACCTTCAAAATTCTATTGATTTCATTGGTAGAGATATCTACTTCTTCCCCCATACATATAGCCTGGTGGAGCTATAATGATCAAAGTTAGAATAGAACTCACACACCACCGAAAGGACGGCATCTATGGGAGTTGAAGTGAGAAGCTCCCATCCACGATTGTGAATAGTCAACTTTAGTTTCTGGCACCCATGCCAACAGAACTTGAACGCCCCTTTCCTTTATTACAGCTCTTTTAGAGATATCATCATCATATTTTTGTTTGGTTGCTGCCGTGAAGAAACATAAACCGCCACCAACCCTTGATTATGTAGCCCCAAATGATGAAGATTCTTCGGTACCCTTGCCTGTGGCTGTTTTCTTGGCTGCTCTTCCCATTCCTATAAAACATAAACAAACAGCATTACTCCCAAACAAATGACGACAACACCCCACACTTAAATAAAATGTCATTCTCCCAAATCATAAGCCTTAGATTATACATGAAAATCCAAGAAAAATAATGCCTAAAACTAAGGCTTATATACAATACATGAACATTCCTATGCAAAAAACTAATTAGAAAGAGTTCTCATGTCATAATCAATGGCCTAGGAATTAAATTCATGCATCAATGCCTTGTGTTTGAACATTTTTATTCATTGAGACATATTATCGAACACATGGCATGCATAAAGAAAAAGGGAAATTTGTGGGTATTATGAACATGCAATCCATCCTCAATCAAAATCCAAACAAACATCACACCAATTTATGTTTTGAGAGCAATCCCTATGAAATTTCATCAATTCCAAGCAATAAAAGACTTAACATATTCTTCAAAATTAATTGAAACCCATAAAAAATTTGTAGAAAGAAAGAGAAATTCATACCTTGATTTGATTTTCCTTTTTAAGAAGAAGAAATTTGAGTGTAAAATGACATAATTGGGGTGAGTTTTGAAAGACTAAAAGTGGGGATTTTGAGGTTTGAGAGGAAGTTGAAATAGAAGAGGACTGTGAAAAAACAAGGGAACTAGGAACGGTTGAGTTCCTTTATCCCCTCACGCGCACGTGCACAGCTTCTTCAACACGCATGTGCGTGCGAAGCAAAGGCTCTGTTGGATAATCAACTCCGCGCAAATGCGCTGGGCTTTGAGCGCGCATGTACGCGCGAGTCAAAGGGCAAATTTCAGAAGGGGTTTAGCGCGTATGAGAGTGCATGTGCGCTAAAGGCAGAATAATTTTAATTTTTTTTTTCGCACAAAAATATTCTGTTTAAATTACCCTCATAACACATAAACCCGTAAAAGATCTATTGTATCATTTAAGCCTCTTAATGCAATTGATTTCTCAATTATCAACGGATCTAAAATATGTTGTCCTTTAAAACAAAAATGAGCAAAAATAAAGTTGCAAAAATTAAATAACATAATAAAATTGAAATAGACATGGGTTGCCTCCCATGCAGGGCCTTTGTTTACTGTCGTTGGCTCGACCTGATGCTCTTCCAATCAATCAAGTAACTCCCATGTGGAGGAGTCCAAGGATCTTCCGCTTCACTATTCTCAAAAATGATGAATTCAATCTCATTTGTTCTTTCAGAACCCAGACAAGTTCCTCTTCTTGCGAGTTGCTAAGTTGACTTGAGATTATCACCCTCTCCTTATCCTTCAAACATATTTATTTAAGATGACCACGAAGGCGATTGTAATCCGGATTTCTTAGATTGTTCCCTGCACAACAAATAACTTCAATTTCTCGTTAGATAGTAGGAAAGCATTAGGACTTCCATTACTTGTTTGTTGAAACAAGTCCTTATTCTTTTCCTCGAGATGTTCTTGATGGTTCGTGTCCACCTCCTGATTATTGGTATGTTCATGAATTTCCTATATTGGAGGCTTACACACATCAATTACAGAAACAAGTTTAGTATGGTCAGATGGTTCAACATCATCATAAACGCTAAATTTAACACTTTTATCTCCAAATTTCATACTAAGAGTGCCTTTCTAAACATCTATCTTTGTCTGGGAAGTAGCTAGAAATGGTCTTCCTAACAAAATAAGAGCATTGGAATCACATAAAAATCAGCAGGAAAAACCAAACTACCCACTTGAACTAATATATCCTCTACAATTCCCTTAGGATAGGCTAAAGATCTATCAGCCAACCGAATTACCACACCAGTTTTATTCAATGGTCCAATTTTCAATGCATCATAGACAGAATAGAATGGCATTACATTAATAGATGCACCTAAATCCAACATGGCTTTTTCCAAGTGTGTATTGCCTTTCTTGCAAGGAACAGAGAACATACCTGGGTCCTTGCATTTTTTGAGTAGGAAATTTTGAATTATTGACGAAACATTTCTCCCCACCTCTACCTTTCTAACTTTCTTCTCTTTTTGCTTTCTTTTATGGGAACACAACTCCTTCAAAAACTCAGCATAGCGAGGTATTTGTTTAATAGCATCTAATAAGGGAATATTTACCTCACACTTACGAAAAGTCTCGTATAGCTCTTTGTCGAGATCCTCTTTCGAAAACTCTTTCAACGCCTCGGGAAATGGGGGTTCAGGCTTAACTTCAGGCCATACAGGAACAACATTATCTTCATTGTTGCTGCTTTTCTTCTCGCATGGTTCAACCTCTTTTTCGACTGTGGTCCTCTTCTTCTCGGCCTCCATATGTTCAAGAACTATTTTCCAGTACATATCAACCTCTTTACCACTTCTCCGTTCTCAACGTAATTGAGCTCACATTCTCCTTGGGGTTGATGATGATTTGAGACGGCAACTTCCCTGAGCTCTGCGCTTCCAACCTGCTAATCGCGGTAGCCATTTGTCCCATTTGATGTTGCAGCTGCTGAATACTGGCCTTTGTATCCTGCTGGAATTGAATCGTATTTTCAGTTAAAATATCCAGCCGTTCCTCTAAAGACTTACCAGAATGATTATTCAAATTTGCTTATTGTCTTGGAGCAAATGGTGACCTATAAGGTTGGAAGTTCTACCAATTTTGTTGAGGCTGATTTTGGACTGGGTTCCCGTATCTCAAGTTAATGGTCAAATTGTCTATCGCCCCTCCACTTGCGGCATCGACCATGTTCCTTTCATTAGGCAACAACCCTTCATAAAAATATTGAATTAGTAAGGAGTCACTTACCTGATGATGTGGACAACTTGCACACAATTTGCACACAATTTCTTGAAGCGCTCCCAATACTCATACAAGGATTCTTCATTGAACTGCTATCTTATTCCACAAATTTCTTCGCGAATATTTGCAGTTCGAGAAGTTGGAAAGTATTTAGCCAAGAATAGGCTATTCATCTGCTCCCAAGTTGTGATACTACCTGAAGGCAAATCAAATAGCCAATCCTTTGCTTCATCCTTGAGTGAGAATGGGAAAGCTTTCAACTTGATATACTCCTTTACCACTCCGGTGGGTCTCATACTTGTGCAAACTACATGGAACTCCTTAAGATGCTTGTTTGAATCTTTACCTGGTAATCCATGAAAACAAGGTAATAAATGGATTAGTCCAGATTTTAATTCAAATGTAACATTAGCATCTAAGTCTGGATAAGTAATGCATAAGGGTTGTTGGTTCAGAGTGGGCCCGGCTAATTCCTTCAAAATACGTTGTGCCACGTTCATCTCTTCCAGATGTTCCTGATCACCTGCAAAGATATAATTGAACAAATTTTCTTTCCCTAACTGTCTTTCTCGTATCTCTTTTCCCAATCTGGGTAATGTTCAATTTATATTTTTGGATCAAACTGGAATTCAACTTGTCTAGCCGATCGGGTCACAGGCATACACAATTAGTGAAAAAATAATAAGAAGAAGAAAGAATAGAAAAACTAAAATAACTAGCACAAAAATAATTCAAAACCGTTCCCCGACAACAGCGCCAAAATTTTGGTAGTGCAAATAATATGCTGCGGAGATGTAATGCTATCGTAAACACCCAAAATTAACAACTCTCAATATGTAGTAGCGATGAGTAAAGGTCGTCCCACAGAGAACGGAGTTTATTTTCGTGCCAAATGGAAAAGGGGGTTTTTGAATGCCTTTAAACTAAAACTAAAACAAGAAAATAACTAAAGAGAATTCAATTAAGAAAGATCTTGGTTTTGGTCATATCCACCATGGCAATTTCACTTGTCGATCATGGACACACAAAATAATTCAATTCTACATCAAGCACTAATTGACGAATTAACCCGAACGAATACCAACTCAAAGTTGATTCTTATATCTTTCTAATTGAAGTTGGTTAATTTTCAACACGGGATCCAATTAACCCTAACTATTAATTTAACCCAGACACGCACCAAAGATTAATTAATAGAAGCATTAAAATCAACAAGAACAACTAGGCTAATTAAACATAAACACACGCGGTTATGCCAATTAGATGATTAATTTCCCTAAATTCAACAACTCAAATCCAGTAATTATCAAATTTAGTTGCTTCATAGATTGAATTAAACACACGCGGTTAAAACAATCTAGTAGTAGATTAATTTTAATAAGTTAATATTCTGCAGCAATAATAAGCTAAAAAGAATAATTATAAATTAATTGCAGAAAAATAATCAATACTTGAGATAAAAGTGAATAATTCAAGTACAAGAAGTCTCACAACTTTGTAGAGTTGACCATGGCTTCAAGTCCCTCTACCAAGAAAAGAGTTTAGGCACAAAGTGCCATGGAAGAATAAAGAAGAGTTTCTACTGCTAAAAACCTAGCCAACAAGAAAATAAAAGTCCAGTCAATCCCTTTTTCTCACCCTAAATGGGGTATTTATAATGAGTACTTAGAGTTACAATTAATACCTACAGATAAGAACGTGAAATCGGTTGAAAAAGAGTCCAATCGGGCAAAAAAATCTGTCAAAAACTCAAAAATACGCAATTCTGCTGCTTCGGGGGCACATGCGCTGCCTATTTTGGGCGCATGTTCGCGCTATGCAGTGCTGAAAAGTTGCCAACGCACATGTACTGCACAACCCCAGCGCATGTGCGCTGGGCTTCACTTTCGGCTTTGATTTTGACCCTGATGCAAATCGAATTTGGTAAAACTCAAAACATGAAAGTTGTAGATATATGTCTTATCTTTTGAAAAAATCTTGAATCACCTCAATTAAAACTTAGATAAGAAATTTATGTTGAATCTACCAAACTGTGTCAAAATCGCTCCTCGCCGGTACACATTTTACAACTTTGCAATTTTCAACAGGATTCCCATAGAATCCTGGAAAACTCAAAACACAAAAGTTGCAAAGTTATAACTCTTCAATATATTTCCAAATCTTCCAAAAACCATCTCAATCAGAGCTTGGACTCGAAATTTATGCTTAAAATACGAAACAGCATCCAAAATGGCTTCATACTCATGCATGTTCCGTTCTTAGCATTTTCTTTCATCTTTTTCCATCTTTTTCAGATATTCTTCACTGTAACCCTACAAAAATTGAGAATAACCAAATTAAGCTCAATAATAACTCAAATCTTGCTTACAACACCTAAAAATGTGAAAATTGACATATAAAATATAGTACAATTATGAACTTATCAATGACTTTCTCTTTTATACATCTCCGATATATAGCTTGTTGATGTCGTTTGCTAACAAATGCCACACCTTTTGGGAACTGACATAATGATATAAAGATATTTATTAACCATCAGACACCAATTCAAATACAACTCCTATAGCCTTTTACATTCAAATATTTAATATGGGCTACTTCATATATATGTGTGTGTGTATATATATATATATATATATACGTCAGTTAGCTAACTTTTTTCCATCATTTACCAATTACACAGCAAAACCTCAAACTAAAGATTTGAAGGGGCCAAGAGGTGGTTCGGAGCAATGATTAGTATACATTCTTGGGTAACACACATTAAACTTTGATTTGGATTGTTTTGTACTAAACCACCTGACATTTTCTTTTTTTTCACATTTTACTCCAAGACTAATTGTTAACTCTAACTTTTTATGATCTCAAGGTCAATTAATCGTAAAAGGACAATTTTATCCCTGACTTGTTAATGAATAGGTGAAAATACCCATGAATTTGGGTCTTATAACATTGTTTCCCAAATTTTGTGGGTCGAGAGGAAAAGTCACAAAAGTTTGAGGAACTTTTCTTATCATGCCTAGAACGTAAAATTCTACTTTTTGACTCATCCATAATAAACAGTCGGGCAAATTTCCTAGCATTTGACCAACGTTTAGGCTAAGTTTGGGAGTTTAGGAGAGAAGAGAAATGATAAGTTATGAGAGAAAAGAAAAGAAGAGATGAGAAATATGTTTCTTCCTATTTTGTTTGGGAGTTTGGGAAAGAAATAGGATGATCTTAGTCTCATAAGGTATTATCATTTTCATAGTTGATATTGTAAGGGTAAAGGTGACATTTTAAAAAAGTATACAAGCCTTTAAATGAGTTTTCTTTCCATTTCACTCCACTTTTGGTGAGAAAATTATTTAATCATTCTATCTCTATAAATCTCTTCATTCTCTCCCTATCTTTCCACTTAAAACTCCCATACAAGTGGAGAGATTTACTTTTCGCTTCTTTTCTCTCCATATCATTCCAAACTAAGCCTTAACTTGCTAGAATCTTTACCCTTTTTAATATTTAAACACTTTACCCTTTTTCACATAATATTTAAACACGTAACATATAAAGCTACTTGAAAACCAATAGAAAATTGTAACAATACATTTGAGAGTCTTGGATTTTGATAGAAAAGAAAATAAATGAAAGGAATGGTCATTTTTCTATCAATTTGGGAGTTTTAGCTAAGAAGGAAGAGAATAGAATTAGACTGGTTTGGATAGAAATGTTTGCAGCTACAGTTTTAAAAAAAATTCTACCCAAAACGGACAGAAATGGAAAGAAAATAGTGGGAAGGCTATAATAACTTTTTAAAATACTACTTTTTTCCCCTAAAGCTGTAACAAAATTTTTTTATTAACATATACATTCCAAATTATTTTATTTGCCTCTCGAACCCCCAAACGATAGAAAAATGCACAAATAGTCACCAAACTATTAGGTTGTTGCTTACAAGGTCACTGATCTATTTGTTTTGTAAATTTGGTTACTAAACTACCTTAAGTGTTTGCATAAACTCCAAAACTAACTATAAAAGAAGAACTTACGGCTTCCTATCTACTATGATTTATTCTCCATCTAGTATGGCGACACAAAGCCAGCCAAATCTTGTTATCTTTCCTTCACAACGCAAAGTACATAACACAAACACACACAAAAAATACAATAAAAAAGAGAAACCTAATGAAAATGAATTAATCCTCTCTTTTTGTCACTGTCCTATCCTTCCTCCAGAAAAGACTAAAGCAACTTGCAACCATGAGAACTTTTGTTGGTCGAAGCTATTACAATGATGGAAACTTATGACAAGTGTTGGTTTAATGATTTTGGGCTTGAATAACTCCAAGTTCAACACAAATTGAGCTAATCTGGTTTTGCATACTACATGCTCGACAAAATAACTCTCAAATTACCAGTTCATTTTAATCTCTTTGATAAAATTTTTATGCTTTCTTGGTAGTTTTGGCAACGAAATCAAATAATTTGAGAAAAATGAAGTCCAGCCACATAATTTTTACCTAAAATTATTGCTAGAAGGAGGTGATCGCAGATGACGCCACCACAACTCCACCGACCATGACAAGCTAGAATTGGCCTTTTGCAACAACTCCTCAATGTTGTTTTGTCATTTTATTTCCAAATTTTTTAAAAAAATAAGAAAAAGAAAAACCAAAACGGGTAAATGAGGAACTATGTCGTTTTGATGGTTTAAGTCATTTTAAGATAGGACAATTTTGCCAGTTTGAATTTACAATGGTCTTATTAATAGTTGAACTAACAGAAGAAGAAAAGTGAAAAAAAAAGAAGATAAAATCAAGGGGTTTAGTGTAAAATAAACCAAACCTTGAGGGATTTATTGAATTTTATACATTTTTTCATGGAATATATATCATCTCGTTTAAATCCTGTTTAAGTCTTATATCATCTCAAATATCTTGTAAATATTTTTTGGAATAATGTAAGAATAAAATAATATTTATTATAAATAGTACACCCATGTAGGTGCATGAAAGAAAATTCACTATGTCCTAAATGTTGTTTTCAAATTTAACTACATCTAAATTTAGACCATGAGATCCAAAGTATGGTATTGTGGAATGAATCTATCTAAGAATATAGATGTTCATTCGTCCAATATTCGTTTGACTTAGTTGACTTGACATGTTTGACTTTCAACTTAAAAATTTCATAAACTCAAAGTCAGGTCATATAAAACCCAACTCAATTAAAGTCGAGTCGTTTAAATTCAACTTATTTGATCGGTAAATCGAATCTGAATAAGTCGAATAAACCGAACAAAAAATTACTTTCATGCCATATTCTAATTCCAAAATTTAGTACATTATTCCACAAATTCAAAATGTGACATACTATCATTCCACAAATTCAAAATATGATATACTAGAAATAGAAATTAATTCAAAGATTACAAGTTGATAGCTAATACAAGTAAAATACATAGCCAAGTTACAAAAATTAATAATCAAAACATTCTTCACTAAGTATTAAAGTATAGGTAATTACTTAACTATAGTCTATACACACACACACACATATATATATATATACATATACAAACAAACATATATATATATATATTCCAATAAGTACTAAAGTAGATATAGGCCCTATTTGAATTGCAAATAATGCCCATTATGTGGCAAATATCGTTTGGTCAACAAGAAATCATGTCTTGGTTAGCAAATATTATTTGGCCATTATTTGACAAATAATATTTCACACTATTTATATTTTGTCCTATTCATTAGTCATCCCATCTATTATTTAGATTATTCATGTACTAGTCATGATATTGTACTAAATATTTAGTAAGTAATCGCGTAATGGAAATTGAACAAACTAAAAAATTTATAAATCACCTTTCAGTTTTCTAGTACGTGTATTGCTAGCCAAACACATTCATAATTTTCCAAAAATCAACATTAGAAACTTGGACAGAGGTATACTTAATATTCGAATATTGAGTTTGAAAAATTAATTATGTTCAGCCAGCTGAACTTAACTGAAATTTTGAATTCAAGCAAATCAAAATTCAATTTTTCCTCTAAATTCTCCCTTCTTCTTCAAAACCCCTAGCACTTATCCTTAAACCCACCATAGAATTAACCCCAAATAAACTAGTACATCCTACAATCAACAACTAATTTGTCACTTTTGAAATACAAAACATCTATCATACTACCATAAAATACAAATCTTCATCCCGAAACCCTTGCAAAATCCACATCACATTTGCTATAGGAAGGAATCATGCAGCCAGAGAAAGTAAAAGGCCTCGAGAAAGGGGACAAGGTTTGCAAATGGAGTCTCTAGAATAGTACATCAATTCATTAAAGAGAAGGGGGCAGGCTATGAGGCCTATGAATGAGCAAAGAAGAAAGCAACCAATTACTGATCAAATGGAAGACAATGCCAAAGAGCAAAGTTAGAAAATTAGAATTGGAAACATGAATGATCTACAGAAAAATTGATTGTGGAAAAATGTTGTGGTGTAACTCTGGATAATGTTTTGCTTTCTTTAGTAATGTTTAATGTTAGTTTGACTGCAATGTAGTTGTAATTTTTTGTTGGTAGGCTTTGAAATTCATGGAGATGGTTTAAGTGGTACTATATAATTTGTTTGTCTTTGTATGCTTGATAGAAATCCATTGATTTCTATTAACTTATGGGTGATGTTCTAGATATATTGGTTGTTTTAGAAGAATCTTTGTCGATTTTGGCAAGATTCTATTTTAATTGTTTAATTATGAGCTTTTGTTAATATTGTCTTTATTTTACTTCATGTGCTAAATGGTGAGTGGATGGATGAATTGTACTCATCAAATGAATAATGTGAATAATATGGTGGTGTTTGTTGTTATGTATCATAATGGTGTTCTTATGGATTATTTGTTTTAGGGAGAAGTTGAATTGGATGTTGAACTTAGGTAACACTTCATATGAAAAAATGAGATTTAACCTTTGAAACTCAACTATACTTTCAAACACTTCATAAAAAAATATTTTTCTCAACTAATTTTGATCTCAAACTTCAATTTTTCTGCAAGTGTTTTTCTAGTGCCAAGTTCAATGGATTGTTTATATGGTTTAAATATTTTAAAGTTCTTGGAAGTTAGTTTTAATCATAGAAAGCAATGAATTAAGCATCATTGTTCATGTTGCATGAATTGCATTTTTGGATATTTTGTTAGTGGGTTGTAAGGTTTGGACTGGTGTATTGATTGGGATAGTGTGAATTTTCCATTTTAACCAAATAGCTAGATTATGAAAAATGATCTAGCCAATTCTTAGACTGATTGAGCCAAATAGCCGAACTTAAGTCAAATGTATCCTTAATGTCCCCTTTGAGTCTTAAAGCCCAAATTCCTTGTCAACCAATGATTGAGCCATTCCACTTTACTTAGTTATTCTCTTTTTATCCCATTACCTCAGTCATTGTAGAAGTTATCTTAACTCTTCAATGTGATAGTTAGAGTTTATATGATGTCTCGGAGAAATTTTTGTGTAAGTTACTTGGGGACTGAAATCAAATGTTCAATATATTATTTAGATTCACCTATTGTAATTAGTTGATGTACAACTTTACTAATTTTATGTAATTTTCAAATTGTAAAAAAAATTATTATTTCTTTTTCTATCAGCTTTGTATATAGCAATCAAATAAAGGAAGTTCAAAATACCTTCTTGAGGTGTTAGTTAAATTGGGAATTATTACTTCAAGTATGGATTGGTTGAGTAATGTTGACTTTTAGAACTTTTGTGTACGAGATAGTAGTCCAAGGTTTGTTTTGGAAGACTAAGGCGATTTGACTCACTTATATCCATATTTATCCTATTCCATTACTTTAGCCTAGATTACAAGTTTTAAAAGTTCTAAATGATCCTTAACATGGGCTATTAGATATTTAAGAGTTGGGGTGAAGCATTGCTTTAATTGATGCTCTTTTTTAAACCTTGTAGTGTCTATAAATATCCTTGCATATTCACCTGCATATTTTGTACTTCATAAAATAAGTCTGAAAGATCTTTCTATATTTGAAGCAATATTTTTTAGGAAATTGACTTGTTTACTCTAAATTAACTTGCATTCAAATTTGCATTTCAAGAACACTTCGTTTGTCAAAATAATGTTTGCAACTAAAACTAGTATACATTTTTCTAAATATGAAAGTGGATGAAAATATTGAGTTTGTTGATTTAAATTTAAAACCCCATTTGCATTTGTGCTAAGTGTTCTAGAGTTCATTATTTTCAATTTCACTTCTTTTTCCCTTAGTGGTGTTTTTAGTTCTTTTTTTTTTCCCCAGGACTAGCAAAACGTTAGGTTTGGAAGTGTGATAACTCTAGTAAATAGAGTTACTTAACCTGTAAAACACATGATATTTTGATAGTATCAATCCTGAATTATGAAAAACACATGATATTTTGATAGTATCAATCCTGAATTATGTGCTTTTATGCTTTTTTATGCATATTTGATGTCTAGGAGTAGTTTTAGTAGTCTCGGAATAAAATTACGACTTTTGGTAATGATTATGCACTAATTAATGTTAAATAATATTTATTTATAGCTGGTGCATTTATAATTAGTAATTGTTAGTGTATTTGTAGGGATTATTACAAATTGAGCAGCAATATGAAGGATTGAAGAAGAATCAAAGAAGCAATTAGAAGTTGTACTTTCGCCACCACAGAATCTATTGATAGATAAATTTACTATCCTAACATTGTATTAAATATATAGAGAGATTTTAAGAAATTAGAGAAAAGTTTAATTAGATAATTAGGCAAGGCATTTTTAAGAAACCATTTTTAGGATAGTAATTTTCCTACTATATTGCAGATGGCTTCACAAGAATTCTAACTCCAAGGTACATTGCCTAACAAGAACAAAGAGATTGCAGTTCTCAATGTTCTTATACCAGAACCAACCCAAATAAGAATAGAATATCAGAAAAGTTGTTTATTACGATTATAAGAGAATAAAGAGAGAAGATGATAGATGACTTTCTCTATTATATGTCTATGACATATAGCCAGTTGATGTCTTTTGGTAACAAACACACACTTTTTGGGAACTCATATAATAGTTTAAAAATATCTATTAACCATTAGACACTAATTGAAACACAACTCCTATAACCTTTTAAGTTCAAATATTTAATTAGTTATATATATATATCTTATTACTACTGTTATACTACTACTAAACCTACTGCTACTACTACTACTGCTACTATTATTATTAGATAATACAATTAAATATATAACAGCCCCACTTATTATCTAATAATAATAAAACACTAGGCACCAACAGAGACAACTAATTGGATATTTGAACAACATAAGTACAAAGGTTGCCGAAGGCTTGTAACCTCTAGATTGAACATGAGACAAAGAATATCATATTCTTATTATACAATGGTTCATGGTTCTGCAACGGCAGCGCATCATGGGCTTGCACGTATCCTGGATTAGCAAGTTCTTTTGAATTTTATCAAATAATCCTCAAGAAGCGGCCTCTCACTTCTATACTTGCAATGGTAAACTTATCAAGAGTGTCCATAAGCTGCTTTACCACCCCACATATGCTCTAAGTCTAATAAGAACATAAATTCATCTTTCTAACTCGCGGATAAATAGTGTATTAACCATTTATGGGACTTTAATAAGAATAAATCTAATCCCACTATTCTTTAGATATTTAATGTCTGATACTGGAAATGCAACCTCACGTTGTCATTTCTTTTTGATGATTTTAGTTAAATAACTTTTGAACTCTCATGCATAAGATTTCTAATTTATAATGTCACGCTTTTATAATTGGCATCAATATGGTAGGATTAAACTAAAATTATCTCTTTAAATTGGTAATAACCATCTACATCTCATAAATTTATCAATTTTTCACCTGATAATGGTTTAATAAGCAGATATACTAGCATTTGATCTGTAGGTAGGCATTGCAAATTTATCTAAATTTATCTTGCCTTTCTTCATAACACTTCTCATATGATTATATCTCATAGCAATATGCTTTCTATTACTAGACATTCTCTTGTTATTTGTATTGTGAATAGCAGCTTAGTTATCACAATATAAAGTAATTGGTCCTTTTGGCATATCAATAAATGAAATACACCTCATGAACTTTCTAATCCATAAGATATCTTTACTTGCTAGAGACAGCAATAAATTCAAATTCCACAGTGATAATGCATGTACACAAGATTATCTTTTAGAAGATCATGTAACAATAACACCACAAAAAGTAACTAACCATTCACTTGTTGATTTAGAATTTACTTTGTTAAATGCCCTATTAGCATCACTATGACATTCAACAATAGTAGTAGTACATTTATAATGTAAGCAATAATGTAATATTATTTTATATATCTCATTACTTTAGAAATTATTTCTAATACTTCTCACTAGGATTATTAGTAAATCTACTAAGCATCCCAACTGCATAAGCTATATTTGACCTAGTAGAATCCATGATATATATTAAATTTCCTATGATTTTTGCATATTTCTCTTGATTAATAGATAAACCATTATTGGGCAATAATGAATTATTGGGTTAAATTGGTGTTTTACTAGGTTTACAATCAAAGTAATTAAATCTCCTTATAACTTTCTTAATATAATGTGACCGAGTTAAAATAATCCCATTCTCTTTTTTAACTACTTTAGTACCTAGAATTACATCATTTGGTCCACTCTTTTAAATCTTTTATATCAAAAGTTTGTACCAAAAATAGTTTAGTTTCATTAGTACAATATATGTTAGAACCAAAAATAAGACAATTTGTCTACATAAAGAGTAATTAATACTTTATATTCATTAATATTCTGAAAAAAAATAAGCAATTCTCAACTTTACTACTTTTTAATGCAAAGATTTGTATTTCTTTCTTAAATTTTATACTGTTGCCTAGGTGTTTTAGATGATAAAAGGATTTTTGTAATTTGTATACTTTATGCTCTTGGTCTTTAACAATATATCTTTCAAGTTGATTTATATAAGTTTCTTCATCTAATACACTATTTAGAAGCAGATTAAAATCCATTTGGTGCACTTCATTATAAATGGATACAATAGAAAACAAAATTCTAATGGAAGTAGTTTTAGTAAAAGGAGAAAATGTCTTAAAATAGTCATTACCTTCTTTTTTATTATAACCTTTTGCTACTAATCTACCTTTGTACTTATGAATGCTACCATCAGATTTTGAATTTCGTTTTCAAAACCCATTTCTTACCAATAGGTTTATTATTAGGAGGAAGATCTGTTAAGACCCAAGTATTATTCTTATTTATGGATTTAATTTCATTATCCATAGCATTTTTTTCATATATCAGCATTAGGCAAAGACATAGCTTTTTGAAAACCTTTTGGATCCTCTTCAATCACATATGCTACTATTCCAGGACCAAAATTCTTTTCAATCCTACGTCGTTTACTCCTCCTCAACTCTACAAGCTAATCATTTACATTTTCCTCATTATTATTTTTATCAAATGTTCATGTTAACCCCTTATGATTTTTAAACCTATAATCTACCCCATTGTAGTTTGGTTAAAATAAAATCGTTAAATACTCCGTCATGTGACTAGTGGGAGGTTGAAAATTTTTATTTAAAGGGTTATTTTAGTCATTTAAAGCCTCTAATCAAGACTACTTATGTATTTTAATATAAAACACAATCCACCCCTTCAGCGGAAGGATTAGTATTTCGGCCGATAGAGTGATATTAGGGTTAGGGGTATTTTAGACTTTTTACACATATGCATTAAATTTTTAACTTTCTATCAATTTTACAAAAAAAAATCCAAACCACAAGGGGCAGATTGTAGGTTTGAAAACCATAGGGGGTAACATCAACATTAGCCAAACTACAAGAGGATTCATTGTAATTTACCATAAAATAACTAATATTAGGCTCCCTATTATTCAATAATTCATATGGTATTTTATTTTAATTTGTATGTACAACACGATTGATTACTTACATAACATGCTGTATATAATGGTTTTCCCCAAAAGTTAAATGGTAATTTAGAATCAATTAACATGGCACCAATCATTTTTAATAAGGTACTATTTTTTTTCGGTTACACCATTCTTGGGTGGAGAATTTGGCGTAGAATAATCTCTAACAATTATTCTACTAACAATTCCATTTTTTTCACAAAAAGATATGAACTAATTAGATAGAAATTCTCCTCCCTTATTTTCTAAATACTTGTTTTATTTTCAATTTCTTCTTTGAAAATTTTAAAATATTCAAATGCCTCATCCTTATTTTTTAATAAATATACATAAGCATATTTAGAAAAATCATCTGTAAAAGTTATAAAATAATGTTTTTCACCTCTAGTTATATAATTTTTATTGTCACATAAATCAGTTTAAATAAGTTCTAAAAAAGTTGTTGTTCTTTTTACTAATTTAAATGGACTTTTAACAATTTTGGCTTGTGCACAATATCCACAATTATTACTTGTTAAAGCAAAATATGTATGAGGTACCAATTTATGTGCAATCATTCTATGCATGACATTCTTTCCAACATGTCCTAATATATAATGCCAAATATTATTCACATCATCAACAATATAAGCAAAAATATTAGAATTTTTATTAATACTTGGCAAATACATGTTGCCTTTAGCATAGTCTTTCCCAACAAATGATCCTTTCTTGGTAGTGGTCATTTTTTGGGAATCAAATACAACTTTAAACATCCCATGGTCATCAAGTTTTTCCACAGAAACAAGACTCTTCCTAAGTCCAAGAATATGGTAAACATCTTTCAGGGCAAGCACTTCCTCAGAAGTGTAGGAATTTGAACAATTCCCCTTCCCATGACAACACAAGTGGATGAATTCCCCAAGAAAATGGTTTTGTCTCCATTGACCACTTCATATATCTTGAACATAATTTTATATTGAATCACATGACATGTTGCACTATAATCAATCCACTACTCTTCATCAGTATCTACCATAAGAATATTTTTTTATCCTATCCCATTACCTTAGCCTACATTACAAGGCTTAAAAGTTCTAAATAATCATTAATTTGGACTATTAGATATTTAAGAGTTGGGAATGAAGTATTGCTTCGATTAATACTCTTTGGTAAATCTTGCGGTGTTACAAATATCCTTGTATGTTCACTTGCATCTTTTGTACTTCTTAAAATAAGTCTTGAGGATCATTCCATACTTGAAGGAAACTTTTGTGAAAGAACATTAACTTGTTTATTTTAAATCAACTTGCATTCAAATTGGCATTTCAGAAGCACTTCATTTGTCAAAGTAATATCTGCATTAAAAATAGTGTACATTTTTCTAAATATAGAAGTGGATGAAAATGATGAATTTGTTGAGTTAAAACCCCAATTGTATTTGTGCTAAGTGTTCTAGAGTTCAATATTTTCAATTTTGCTTCTTTTCCCTTGGCGATGTTTTTAGTTCTTTCTTTTCTTGTTTTGCTCGAAACTAGCAAAATGCTAGGTTTGAAGGTATGATAACTCTAGTAAATAAAGTTATTTAATCTCTAAAACCCATAGCATTATGGTAGTATCAAACTCGAATTATGTGCTTTTATGTGTTTTTATGCATATTTGATGTCTAGTGGTAGTTTTACTTGTAATAATATTAGGACTTTTGGTAATGATTATGCACTAATTGATGCTAAATAGTATTTATTTATTGTTGATGCATGTATAGTTAGTAATTCTGGGTTTATTTAATGACGGTAGGGATTAAACAATTTGGATAGCAACTTGAAGAATTGAAGAAGCTAAGGATCAAAGATGTAATTACAAAAACATTGAAGATCAAAGTCTAAGGCTATTGGAGATTCAACACCGTGGTGATGAATTCCAAAGAAAATATCTCACCCCCGCGATTACTAAGTTATTCAAGACTTCAACTGTCCAACCAAAAGTTATGGATTGGTCAGCTCAAACCACCGTGGTTACCGACTGACTGAAGATTCTAGCCCAACATAGGCTTGATACCATAGTGGCCAAATCGAAGAAGAAAAATTCGTCACTGCGCTCCGAGGAGATTCCAGACAAATGAAATTGTGGCCACTTTTAGAATAGCTATGGGAATGTCAAATTATCCGAATGTACACCTAAAACACATAGTAGGTAGTGTAGAAGTTTTAGTAGTAGTTAGTCTAGATAAGGTAGCCTTAGAAGTAAAAGAACTTTACCATATTTAGTAGTATTTGTAGCATTCACTCTTTTTCTCTACCTATTTTCAATGGTTTAATCCTCAAAATTACTCTTTTTAATTAATGCAAGTTTAGAACTTTTTCATAATAGTTGCTAGCCTTACTTTTAGCTTTCACTTGGTATAATTATCTATCATTTTTATGCTTATATACAATTCTCGCATGATGACTAATATGTTCATGTTAATGATATTTCTAGCTCTTACCTTAGTAGTTTCTACAGTTTATCTTTATATTTCTTTATTTTGTACTTCCTCAAGTATGAGTAGCTAACTACTAGGAGATTGGGTTATAATACGTGAACTTTGCTTATGTATAGGTAATTTTAGGTAGACAGACTAGTAAATAGTGGACATTAAAGTTGTAGTAAATATTTTGTAATGTTGGTGAGAGGGAAACATACCACCTTGAAACATTTTGTGACGTTAACACAACCTGTGAGCATTGAGTGTTAATTCTTAAACTACTTTACTACATGATTAAGTCGATTAGTAGTCGAACCAAAATGCTAATTTTCTTAATTAGCATGGTTACCCTAATATAATTTATTTCCTTGAATTCCCCGAATGTAGTAGACTAGAAACATGAGTCGAACTAAGATAATACTTCATAGTTGGGAGGGAAATCTTCTTTGTACCCATTGAATGTTATATGACTAGAAGAGTCCACCTAGTAAAGGAATCGTGGTCATAGTCTAATCCCTTTTGTTTATTATCATTTACCTATTTGATAATCTAGTTGTTTATTACTTGTTTGCTAGTTTAATTGTTATCTTAGTGTACTATCAATTTGTTTCGGTTGTTTAGATAGCATTCACATCCTAAGAATCCTAGTAGTCATCAAACCTTTCTCGAGGGATCGGTATCCCTTATCACTAGCTACAAATCAACCCTGTACTTGCAGGAGTGCAGATTGTAGTTTAAGTAAAGTAAGGTGGTTTTATAACTTGAAAGTGAATGAACGTTGATTTAGACACTTAGATTAATCCACATCAAGAATTAAGAAGATTAATAGTTATTAAGATGTTTAATTATTAAAAATTAATAATATAATATAGCTAAAATATTATGTACACAAATACACTAATATATAATTACAATATATGGCTAAAATATTTTTAAAAAGTAATTGTTCGACTTATTCGACCAATAGTTTGACTTGAAAATTGAAGTTAAAATCAAGTCAAGAAATCAATTACTTAATTAACTTTGAATTAAAATCGAGTCAAAAGTCGAATAATTTTTTTTGACTTAACTCAACTCGACTAAATTTTGAACACCCTTACCTAAGAATGGTCTAATATATTATTAACACGTGAGAATGTGATAATGGTAATTATAGGTACCCAGTCAATATGGTCATTACCCAATTTAATCCGGTTATACCAGGTTAAGAAAAAAGTGACCTGATGCTCGATCCATATGCATACGGTACTTGATTAATCGGTTAACCGGTCGAAATAGGTTAGATGACTGGATACCTGACCTAGTTTAATATTACATTTTTTAGTGTTAAAACTTTGAAAAAAAAAAGACTACTAATTACATATATACCCCCGTGAGCCATGGGAAAGGAAAGAAGAAAAAATCTATTAATATAAGGCCATAATATGCAAAATTACAGAAATATTCCTGTATATAGACCTTGTCGGATACCCGCCTCGTCAAAAAAATTTTGCCCACTATTCGACTTGGTAATAATAATACCCGACTTAATTTTATTAATCGGCTTAGATCTCCTATTTTTACATTTTGAAATGAACCAATTTATTGAATTTTTCAGATTGGTAGGTCAAACTGAAAATGGCCAAGATCACCAATAAAATAGAAGGATAAAATAGTAGAGGACTCAAGATTATCTTTCCTCCCAATTCATAATGGGTACAGTTAGCATGAGATGAAAGCACTAGGGACTAAACAACAAATAAAGAAAACTACAGGGTCCATCTCAACATATGAAGAAGTTCTCACAACTCAACTGAGCCGTCAACCTTTCCCCTTCCCAGATCCCCTTTTCACTGTCAACCAACCAAACTAAACTCCCCAAGTCCCACCACAAAGATTCAATATACTATTCATAAACGGTATAACGGCCACCTTAATTTACACCTTAATATTACCAAATCAAAAGAAACTAACGGATAAATGTCAATAATGGGAGCTCTTAGCAAACTCACAGATATTGTACTTTTCTTCTTCTTCCTTACTATTGCCTTAGCAGCTCCACTTATTGATGGACAAACAGTTCTTCCTTTGCACCTTTATCCCACATTCTTGGTTGACTTGAAAAGTTGGTATACCAAAGAATATGGTGATTATTTGGTTGCTGAGAAGCCTTGTTTCTTTGTTGGGCTTGTTTGGCTTGAGCTTCTGTTTCAATGGCCTCTTACTTTGATTTGTCTTTATGGGCTCGTAGCTTCAAAATCTTGGTTGAACACCACCTGTTTGATATATGGCTCATCCGTTTTTACTGGTGTGGTAAGTTTGGATATCTGTTCTTTTCTTGAATGCTTGCTTTCCCTTTTGTGTTTTTCATACATGCATTATATGTTGTTAAGTATTTTTGTGCATTAGAGATGAACGGACTAATCTCATACATCATGATGATTCATGGAGGTTTTTCCGGGACAATTTCAGGGAAACATCTTGATTCAGTTTGCATCTCACTTGATTTCTGTTGCCCATATGAAAATGTGGATGTAAGACAGTAATGACAGTGACTGGATTGTATTAGATAATTTAGCAATGCATGTTGGTATTTTGGATCACTGTTTTAAGATTGTTATCAGATTTGAAACAATCTGTGACTGAAAATTTATGATTATGAACTTTCATTCTTCATCATCATCTCAGCAGTAGGATAGATCTATTGTGGATTGCTGCAAGTTTACTCAGTTTTAGTGATTCACTTGTCATTGTGATCTTTGTGATCTAGCAGTTCAAGTGGATTTAAAAAAAAAAAAAAAGAAGTCTGATCAAGGTGACTGTGCTATTGTCTTCTATGTCTAGTAATTGGAACGGTTGGTGCTGCTTATGGACCAGATTTTCAGCCTTGTCTAAACAAAGGGCTTTTATCACCTACTTGAATGTGCTTTTTAGTTCTTACCTTCAGCTAAATGGTCTCTGTTTTTAGGGAACCTTTTTGTTTTCTTCATGAACATTGTTTAGCCCTGGCAATCTGCTGCCAATTTTTTTACTTAATGTGTTACGAAGTTACAATCTTTGGAAGTCTTGAAGAGCTTAAACTAGGGGTATTCTTATTTTACCAATACTGGCTTTTCATGTTGCCTTTTATCATTTTGCACATGCGCCTGAGAAGTCGTTCCCGCCCCCTTCTGTTTGGGCCAGCAGTGAGGAAGTGGTAAAAAAAGGTTGGGGGTATCAGAAAGACCCGCACCTATAAATGGAAGAAGTAAGAGCATGTAGATGGATCATTAACTTCATGAGGTCAAGGTCATGTCTGGTAGTTGAGGCCCTCAAGCCAGGTAAAGTTACCGCCAAAACAAAATAAAAAAAAAAAATATCACTAAGAGGTTCCCATCTAATTTATGTCTGAAGCAATGATATATTGTTTTGATAGGAAGTTATGTATTTGTTGGGACTGAGCAGCTCCTTGCAAAAACTGTTCAAGAGTTCGTTACCCCATGTGAGGATATGAATGAAATTACAAATTCTATATTCAGTTTGAGCATCATTGTAATCTCGTAGCAAATACCCTTGAGTCCTCTTTCTTAAAACCGTATCCTTTCTGAATCCTATATATAAAGAGAGGAAACAAAATTTGCATGTCACAATGGAGCACACTTTATGAACTGAAGATGGAGTGACACATTTTACTTTTCGGTTTTCTGATATATATTATGTGTTGCAGGTTGTGATACTAGCAGATTTAACTGGATCTATGAGGGCATCGGATACACTGATAAAGATTTACTTCTCATTTTTGGTTTTTTCGGTTCTAGTCATCTTACGTGGTCTCCTTTCACACTCTGGAAAGTCTGCAGCAATTGCCAAGAGGCCTGCACTGAATCGCAAGAAGAGGGCTTAAAATCATCGAGTTTGAAGATGGCCGAGAGTTATCTTTTGGAATAGAAAAGTTCCTTTAAACTTCTATTGCAACAGTTTTGCAAGTCTACTAAGATTTTTATGCATTTTTCAAGTTTTTGAGCTGTACTAGTTTACACAATTTTAGCATGAACACTTGTCAGATTGACAATGGCTATTGCAAGAGGGGAAACCACTGCTAGTATCCTGAGGACAGTTTACAGCCAAAAACAGAATTGAAAAAGGTTGGTTGTTGTCAAGTTGCTTAGAATTTTTTGCTTAATCTGTTTAGTGTTTTACAGATGTAGCAATATTTCTCAGATGCACATCTTCTTTGCTCAAGAAGCAGTTGAAAAGCAATTCATATCATAAATGTCTGTGAACTATTTGCTTAAGATCAGAAGTGCTGATGCTGTTTACTAATTGACCAAAGCTAACTGTATTATCTAGGTTATGTAGATGACCAGTAATGCTTTGGTCTCACTGTGATGAATTCTTGTCTCTCATGTTGGTCCTTCATTTTGGAGTATTTTACATTAATAGGAACCTGGAATTTCTTGGTCCATGTTGGAGTATTCTTTTCCCTCACTGAGATGAATTCTCGTCTCTTGGTCCATGATTTCATATGTAGGAATAGCAGCGAACTTAGAAAAAAATTGAGATTCTTGGACATTGAACTTAGACTATTCAATGTTCTAGTATGCTAGTTATTGGTCTACAACACCTTAAACTTCAAACGCTGTAGTGAGGGGTCAACAAATATATGGAATTTGTTGGCCAAAGGAAAGTGATAACTTAGGAAGATTGTGAAAAAAAATTATTGTTACCCATTATCACATGATTTCTACACAACAGCCAATTTTTCCTTTTATGGCTCAAACTATGATATTTCCGTTCTCTTCTTTCTGTTTCCACCGTTCCTAATTCCAAGATACCTTCAATTCTATTTCCTATTAAGAATGCAAATTTCTGATACGAGAAATTGCAGCCTTATATTTTTACCCTAAATAAGAGACAACTCTCAAGGGGTCAACTCTTCCACTTCCCAGATCCGCTTTCAGCACATATATGAAGTTATCAACTAATATAAACCCCACAATAATATCTGAGAATCAAAAACTCAGAACCTTCTAATCATCATTACAATAACAATATTAATCTTTAAATTTCCTATCAAAAGAAACACAAACAAAATCAATAATGGGAGTTCTTACCGTGCTCGTTCTGTACTTTCCTCTTCTTTTGATTTACTGCCACAAAAGCTCCTGTTTTAGATGATGCATTAACAATACTTGCTTCAAACCTTCAACCAACCTTCTTGCTGGCTTAAAGAGCTGGTATATAGAAGAATTTGATGACTATTTGATTTCTGAGAAGCCTCATTTCTTTTGGGCTGAGCTTCTCTTCCAACTGCCTCTTGTTTTCTCTTTCATTATTTTTTTTAATGCAGAATGATAAGTTGTCAAGCATTGTAATTTATACAGTCAAATGTAAATCGAATGGGTAGTCGAGGTGTATGGTGAATATGAGAGAGAGAGTGGGGGAGGGGAGCGCAAAGAAGCTTGTAGGTCAACATTAAAATTCAAAGAGGTAGACACAGTTTGAACGGATATTTCAGATTTTTATCAGATCATCAATGAACATGGAATTTCTAGTTTTCTTTTGAAAATCATAATTTAGCAACAATGTTAAGCAATTGCATCTCATCTAAGGATCTAAAAAATTTCAGCGGGACAAATTTCAGTTCAGTTTGAGCATAATTGTGATATAGGATTCCTCTATCTATAACATGAGGGTTTTTGTTGAGGTCTGCTTAGGAGAGACAGCAAACAGCACTGGTTATATGCATGCTTTTTTGGCCTTCATTCCTCTTTCTTAATGCCCTTTAAAGGCTTTACTCCTGTTGTATTGATTAAGAGAAGAAAAAAACTTGCATTAGTTCCATAGCTTGAAACAGAATTTAGGCAATCGGATATGGACTAAATCTCTTTACCTGGTTTCTGATGTCTATCATCAATTCCAAATTGGGCGATACTAGCAGAATTAACAAGGTCTAAGAGAGGATTTGATAAGTCCCAACCTGTCTGATAATTGTTTACTTACCTGCTTTGATTTTTTTTTATTTTATTTTCTCTCTTCTAGCCATCTTACGTTGTCTGCTCCACGTTCTGGAAAATCTGCGGCAATTGGCAAAAATTGAGTATTGAATACGAAGAAAAGGGCTTAAAATCGAGGTTATTGAAGATGGCTAAGTGACCAAGTGTTTAGGCAATTTGTCAAGAATTTCTGTGAACTTCTTTGCCAAAATTTCACATTTCTGCTAAGATTTTTATCCATTTTTTGAGGTTCTTTAAATCTATAAACTATCAGTTTACAAAATTTTGGCATGGGCAACAATGAAATTAACACTAGATACTGAAATAGGCAAAGTTTTATACTAGTTACTGATAGGTTTTGATCAAATAGCTCAATAATCTTTGCTGAATCTCGTTGTTCATACAGGCGCAACGTTAGATCTTGTATTTGCCTGTTATCTGGTAAAGCAGTGAAAAATGTAGTACTAATTCATAATAATAAATGTGTGATTCCTGAATAATTTGCTTTGCATCTAGAGGTGCTGCTGTTATCTGGATCATGTGAATAATCAATAATGTTTTATGTTGAGTGTGATGAATTCTTACTTTTCATTCGTGCTGGTTCTCATTTTTGTAGAACTTGGCATGCATTGTAATCTGCATTTTCTGTGGAAGGGTGCTAGGTGTACATTCCATTTATCGTAGTGAATAGTAAAGAAAGACGCAGATAATGGTGAAAGAAAGGTATAATTTGGATGATTCTATAACTAGAAAAATTGTTTGTTAAATGTGTCTTGTTTGCTAGGAAAATATATTTGTATGCTTGAAAGTTTAGAGAGCTAGAAACTTTCAAAGTTTCAAGCACTTCATACAGGCCTGGGCTTCTCATAGTTCCGAATAAAACAAAATCAAGGAATTTTCATCATATGACGTATTAGACGAAGTTTTCTTCTTATGCTGCAGTAGCTTTAATTGAAAAGTACTGCTGGTTCATGGTATGAATTTTTCATTCATAGCAATGAGATACTTTTGTGGTTCTAAATATACTTCCTCCCAAATAGAAGAGACACTTTTGGTGGCATTCAACAGTTTTCGACTTCTTAAATTTGATACTCTAATGCTTAAAATATTTTTGTAATACTTGTTTTTCTGAACTGCCCCTTGTGTGAATGGAAGTGTCATCGTAGAAAATCAACTCGAATTATTTCTGAGACGGCAAATCACCAAAGTAATCCTTAAATTTTTTTTTTTATTTATTAAAATCGAAATGCTTCCCCAATTTAAATTTTAGTTAATTTAGTCACTCAACTCTTTATTGATGCTAATTTAGTCCCTATTTGATTGTACTGCCCAAAATACAAGTTTTTGACAATAATGCCGCCCACATTATCACACCAACCTTTGGTCGGCGCTAGGAATAACAAAAAAAAAAAAATGTTTTGGACAATGCAGCCAAATAAGGACCAAATTGATTATAAATGTTTAGTTGAAGGATTATATCAACTAAAATTTAAATTGAGGGACACCATTTTAACTTTAATAATTTTTAAATAAAAAATTGGAGGACTAATTAGGTGATTTACCTTTCTGAGAATATTGAATTGTTAGAAATGAATATTCCGTTTCTGCTATTCATGTTATTCACGTAAAAGAAATTGAAACGTTAATTTTTTTAATTAGAAAAGTATTCGTACAAGGTTTTTCATGATGTTGGAGCGTATGTTCAACATTATTAAGCTCTCGTTTGGGATTGCAACCGCCTATTACAATGTACTTTATTTGTTAGAGTTCTGAAAAAAAAAAAAAGGTTTTATAATCCCCTCATTTATTGTTTGGGAGTAAATTTGTATAAGAACTTTTTGTATTTCTTAACTTTCGATTTTAAATTTTTTAAAAAAAATTATATCTTTATTCATTTTTAAGTTTATGATAAATGGTTAAATTTTATCTTTACTTATTTTAAAAAGAAAGCTATTCCAAAAGCACTATATGGTGCAGAAAGACACTAGAGGCTTAATAGTAGTTGCCACTTTGTGCGTGGCCTTTGGTCATATATGATTCTTCAAAATGGACACGGGTGGTAGTTGGTCAAGGAATTTTTTGGTCATAATTCATAAGGTGCCACTCGAATTCTGCCGGACTTTCCCAGAATTTTCACAGCGGAGTAGAGATGAAGATCTCTCTAGCTGGCTTTGTAGGAATTTGACGATGGCACTGGGAAACAAACAAACAACAATTTGTGCCCAGTTTTGATTTGGTTAAATGTATGGTTGCAGGTGAAAATTCTAAAAATGCAAATATCAACCGTCAACATGTTTTGATCAGTCACATTCATCACAAATGGAAAGTTAAGTCCACATTAAAACTAGGGCAAAAAGCCAAAACTGGCTATATGGCAATTTGCACATTAGTGTTCCTCTGGAATCACTATCAGAATAAGTCCGTTCACAATCGGCCTTCGGCTGACTGTTTCACACATTTAGTGTTTACAATATGTGATACGGTAACATTTATCTCTCAAATGTCTCATTTAAGCATATTTATTAATTGAGAATGAATAATAATAGAATTACAAATATTGTGATTTTGAGAATTACATACATATAGCTAAAAATACACTAGCTATAATTCTATCGGATGGGCAAATGATGATCCCACAGCAGAAATCTTATTGGCACAGAAAAAATTGATGTGAAATCACCAAACTATCCCTATGTCAATCCTCTCTTCATTATATAGAGTTATTTTGGTAATTTTACCTCAAGTTTTCTGTAACAATAAAATTATGCTGTGTCATTATAATTGGCCTATCGTATAAATTTTAAATTTTTAACAGGATAGTGTCTGAAAAATAAGGGGTGATTATACTTATTAGATAAGTATTAGAGAGTGTATGTAACTTATAATTTTTCACCTTCCTATTTTTCTATTGTCATTAGGTGGTGCACCACCAAAATATATAACGATTTTCTTATGATTTGCTAGTTATGAATTTGAGTGATAAAAGTAATAAGTGGAAATTCACTACAAATTCTTTTTTTTCATCTAATTATTTAAAAAAAAAAAAAAAGGTTCTTATGGATCATAGGCACAAAGACTCAAATAAAGTGCGGGAATATCCAATGTTTTTGGGCCACGCATGTGATGGTCCAAGTCAACTTCGGGGTTCAAGGGCTAACATAGTAATTTAAAGGGATCTAGATTGCAATTTCTGTAACTCTTTGATTAACTGATGTTAGTGAAGCAGTAACATTATTTAGGATACATTGTATGACATTTATCCTAGCCAATTAGGAATTAAGTGAAGGTCAATAGAAGAGAAAATGGGAAGAAAATGCTGGTTAAGAAGCGGTGGAGAAAGAGACTAACATGAAGTTTTACAAATCACAAATGAGGTAAATCTCGAACCTTATTTTGATTTATTTATGATTCCGTATAGATTCAAAAATTTATTACGGATTCATTAGAAATTTAAAACAAATAATAATAAATAAACAAAGGCTAAAAGCCTTTTTAGTCCTTAAAGTTTTGTCCCTTTTTTTGTTTTCAATATTTTTACCCAAACAAAAAAAATTATATTCTTCGTCTTTTAAATTTCTACTAATTAGGACAATTGACAAAAAAAAAAAAAAAAAAACATTATTTTGCTTTCTATACCCCTAATTCAATAAACATTTCATTCTTTATCTAAAAAACCTTAAAAGATTATCCTCTATTTTTTACTTTCTCTTAGTTAAATTATCAAAATTTGCCATTTCTCATAAATATTAACAAAAAATTTAGCTATTTTTTTATTAGTTGTCCTAACTCAATAGAAATTTAAAAGATAAAACATATTATTTATGTTTTGTAAAACTTTAGTACAATTCCTTTTGGGTGGGAAATGCGGACTACCGGTGGAATAGGGGGAATGGCTTCTTCCGCTTTACATTTAGAATTCATCTTGTTCAACGTATCAAACTTTGGAGACTAAAATTGGGTTTTAGCTGAAACAAAAGAAAGATGATGCCTTGTGGACAGGTGTGCGTACGTTTGGGAAGTGGGTTCAGGTTGGTGCCCATACTTTCAGTCTTTCTGCGTGGTTGTGGGTACAAAGAAAAAAAAGAAGGGCTTCGGAGATCGCAGCACTAAGAGTAGCCGTGAAGACCCAATGGCTTTTTACTATGATCAGTAATTCGTACATAACAGATTGGTAGGCAAAGGTCATGACTGAGCCATCATGAGGGCAATGATTGTTTGCATGAAATAGACTAATTAGGATCGGTATTTTTGACTGGAGTTGGCACAAGGGAATCGACTGGTAGGAATAACTTAACAATATAGACGAAAAGTTCATTTGGCAAGACAAGGATAAATTAATTAATGTTTTTATTTTGGTCAGATAGGTTGATTACAACATAGTCAACTTAATGCCAATTAATTTAATGGTTAGGCTCTAGCTTTATCTAGTGACTATTTATTATATAATTTAATTAGTTTCCCAAGAGTATTATTAATTAATATATTGAACAACAGAACTAGCGTTTGATTTAAGGCTTCAATTAAATTATTGAAGTAGGGGACAATTGGGTTCTTAGAAATGCAAATCACTGTTGTGATAAATGATTAAATCAAATTTATTTTCTATTCAGGAAGGAGATGAAGTATCGTGTTCTTGAATTTCAGGTGATTAATGTTACCTGATGTAGGTGATATTTTTCCCTTTTATCGTTTTCCAATATTTTACAAATGAATGCATATTTAGAAGTATTTTATATTATGTAAATGCGATTAAGTGCATTGATATATGGCACATGTGAAATACTTGTATAATAAATGTGAATGAATGATTAATGCATGTAAAAAAATGTGCATGTACACTTGTAAAGTTCGGTGGTGAATATATGTTATTTAGCGAAAACTTACTCCCATTATCGTCGTCATATTGTTATCCAAAGCTTAGCCGGAAAAACTTATAATGACACTGGCACCGTCTAATGGATATAAAACTTAAATTTTGTGATGTTTCATCTCACACTAGAAATTGAAAGAAATATTGTATTATTTATAATATCTAGAGTTATGGACTATATATTGTAACTTTACTTAAGTATTTTGAGTCTATTATTCCGTTCAAAAGTTATTTGGCTAACCTAGATTTGTGATGTTACAGTTGATATCAGAGCGAATCTTGTGTGATTTTTGTACGGGATGAGACTGGACTATTGGTATTAGGCCATATTACATGGTGTATGTGACATTGTATTGGGTCTTGAATTTGGGTTTTGCAAAGACACAGTCCAAATTTAATGAAAGGTGGATGTGATGCCCCGTTCCACATTGGAAGTAAGAGAATATATTATATTATTTATAATATTCAGGGTCATGAACTACTAATAATTTAGTTTAAATATTTTAAATTCATTATTTTCGTTCAAAAGTTATTTAACCAACTCAAGACCAGAAGTGTAATAAATTTGGATCAAATAATCGATAAATCTATATAAAATATGAACTAACTGATTGAGTGTATACTGATTATTGTTTAATGCATTGAATATGAACGGTTGGTGCAGGATTGTCTTATTGTTATATGTGACTGTGTCACAATATATATATATATATATATATATATATACATATATATTTTTTACTATATATACAAAGACAATGAGTTTCCTCCTTATGCCAAGTGGCATCCATGTGGCGTTTGGTGCTGATGTGGAGAGGGAGTCTGCCTTAAAAATAAAAAAAAAATTTGACTGAAAAATGACATTTTATGCCTCTCATCTTATGCATATCCGTTGGACTACATTGGGTTAATTTTGTCAATTCATCACTTTTTGCTATGTAGTTTCTTAGAACTTTGGCCTTTTTTAAGTGAAAATACAAAAATATCCTTTAATAATAATAAACAGAACTGTACAGGGACATTATTAAAGTCAATACGTGAATAGAATGCCTTGGAAATATTAACTTTTGTCCTGTCAAATTTTATCTAATCTGTAGGTGGCTAATTTTTGAAGATAATATATGCATGGTTGAGATGGTTTTAAGAGATTTCCTTATTTTATGGACCATTGGATCATCTGACTCACAAGTACCCCATACAACTACCTCCGTATCTGAGAAGTATATTTTGTTTCCTGATTTCTCTCCTTCTCAATATTTCTTTTAGAGAAACCTTACCCACCCTTCTTTTCTTTCCCTCCTCTAGCAGTAGACATTCCCCCTTCCTCCTTATCCTTTCCTCACCCCTTGCAAGTCTCCACACAAAAATCACCCTATAGTTACATAGGGTAGAAGAAACTAAAGGATATGTTTGGACGATATCGTAAGTAAATCGTCCAACAAAGTATTATTTTGATTTTTTTAAAAAAATTAAAAACATATTTCCTTTTAATATTTTTTGGGCTTTAATTTATATAGGTTGATGCCTGCTGCAAGAAGCCAAGGAAGCCAAAAAGAAAGGTCCAATTTTTTTAGTTTTAATTTTTTTTTTCTTAATGGCAAAAATTTCAGTATTTTTCATTTTTTTATTTTTTTTTGAGTTTGGGTCTTCAAGGTTATTTCTTGCAGAGATATCACCGACTGATATTTAGGATTCTTCCGGTTGGTGTTTAGGAAATTATTTTTCAGGTTATTAAAATATTTTTTAAGTTCTACCATCTCTATGACTTTGGATTTTAAAAAATCTATGTTTAAGTTAATCATGAATTTTTTATTATTTTTTTCTTTTTTTTGTTCTCTAATTCATAATGCATTTTGACTCTTACTTAATTGCTTATCTATCTAGGTGAATATAACAAAAATCAGTGAAAGGAAGACCCTTATTATGGGGAAGAGGTCTAAAATTCTATAATTATTCCATTTCTTTTTTAGGATTGTATGTTTAGTTTTCAAATTAATTTAATTATGCTGTCAAAATTTCATCTCCGTCTCCTCAACCGCAGGCCTCTGCTATCTGGACAGCATCAACTATGACCATCATCGGTAACTTACAAACCTTTAGAACCTATTTCTCTTTTTTCTCTAATTACCTATTTGGTTCATTTATTGAGGAAGATATGGTCCATGATAGAGCGCAATGGCGTAGCAGGATTCATGCAGTCGACCCTATTTAGTAGGATTAAGGCTTGTAGATGGTTTGTTAGTTGTTTGTTTACCTATTTGGTTCATTTTTTAGTTAATAAATGTGAAAATTGAATAATTGTAGAAGATCCATGTTAGCATCAACAGGCTGGCTTTGGTAATTATAAGGATTACATCCTTCGTTACAAGACTGTGCTTGAGACCCTCACAAGCTCAAATGGTAAAGATTCTTGATCATATTTATTTTTTACATTATAATCTAAAAGGATTGGCTTTTAATTTTGGGTTTAGTAAAAAATGTAATAAATTTTGTAGTTAAGTTGATTTTGATCTTTGATAATTTTTGCCCCCAAATTAAGTACAAATCTGAGATTGAATATTATGCTGTGCTTGATAAGGTTAGGGTTCACCATTTCCATAGAGTTAAGTGCTATTGGTTTTACTTTATTTAAGTGATGTTTGATGCTTATTTCTAACAGTTACAAACCTAACTGGAGGAGTATCCCTCATTAAGTATCATGGACTTATTGAAGACGAGACCTGTAATGTATATTGTAGTTTATAACTTGACACCATGTAATTAATCCTTGAACATCACAAGAGTATTAATTTTGATTCTTTTGAAATATATGCAATAATTGTTAAATAAACAACTTACATTACTTGATTTTTTTAAAAGTTGTTCAAAAATTTGTGACATAATCATCATCAATTGTGTTTTTTATATTTCTCATTTCCAGCACTGAATGTCCACTATTAAGAAACTACAATATCAAGCTACCCATAAAAAGAAGTTCAAAACATTATCCTATTGATATGAATTTAGAGGTACTGCTCATTTATTTTCTTTGAATATTTTCCTATAAATTAGCATGATTTGTTATTTTGAGAATGCTTATCAGCATAATGCTTATGTTCTTTAGATACTTGCATGTGATAGAATATGCATATTCTTCCGAGGCAAGCTAGCAAATGTTATGTCTACAGCTTTAATGGAACTAAAAACTGGGAAAAGCCATTGGAGGCAAACTTTGAAGAAAATTATTTTAATGCCTTTTTTCTTTTCCCAAATTGATCAACTATGGTAATTCTTTGGAGTTAAATACATGCAAGAGACTTGCATACAATTTAATTTCAATGGTTATTTTGGTATATAGTATTGCTAAAACAAGTTAAAAGCTGAGATTTTGATGTCGTAGTATGATGCATATGAATAAGCTAATTAGTCTTTTATTTAAAGATGAATGAATCGTATATCACTTATTCCTTTCTTACTTTGTCTAATCTTTATATTATTTGGACTATGAATTTGTCAGGATATATGGCATTGTATATAAAATATCCTCTGACGGTTTATCATTCCTTAAACAATAGCTAATGTCTATTTTTTTCTTTTAGGTTATTCAGAAGATCATATTATGGGCTCCATCCCTATATTAAAGGGGTGCTTGATTGGTGGGTATCGGAATAAAACCCATTTGTGTTGCTTAGGTTAATACTATATGGGCGTGGATAGATAATTGTGATTTGTTGTGAAGATATTTTTCCTTTTAAAATGAAAAAACAAGTTTTTTTCTTGATACATACAGATAGTATTGAATGTGATGCAAGAATTTTGTAATCTGGAATTGTTGTACATACTTAACATTGTATAACTTTTAGTATTGTTAGTCTTACAGATTTGGAATAAGTGTTTTAATTTTTCAGATGATAACAAGACAAAGGTGTACTTTAAGTATTTGCTTAATATCTTTCCTTCTTATTCTATAACATTTCAATTCCATTACTTATATTGAAATTCTATTTTCATTTCTCATGAATCATTGCACTTACTTAGAATGACGGAACATTTTTTCTTCCCCTTGCATTACTATAATCCCTTTCGTCATTTTTTTTTACTGAGTAATTATTGTTTCAATATTTTAGTCATACAATTACATTTTCTTTTACACTTTAATATCCTATGTCAATAAAGACTTACAATTTTTTAAAAATATTTCTATTTAAAAAATAGTGGGCACTATTAAGATGGAGACACTCATAATTAATATGGCCATATATTATGATGGAGACACGCATATCTAATTAATATGGCCAGTTAATATATATTTCATTAACTGACCATATTTCTATTACATTAAATTTTGTTAATTCTTTTTTAGTTATGATAACTAGTCTTAGCAAATTTTGACTTTTAAGTTGTAATTCTATTATTAGTATTTGTAATTATACTTCGCTTGTTTTGCAGTTCTATTATTACTATTTATAGTTATTAGAATACTTCGCTTGTTTTGTAGTCTTCTTAGGTGTTAATGTGAGGATGTAAGTACTGATTTTGCTTAAATATGCATTAATGATGTAAGTAATTTTATTAAGTATAATTTAATCATAATTACATACAATATTTGTACTATGAAACTCAATTAATCTATTCTTCTTTGTTGTGTGACCTTAACTCACTAGTATATATATATATATATATAATTCAATAAAAAAAAGTGAATTATTTGTTGGACAATGGGTTACTCACCTTTACAATTATCACACGTGAGAGTATGGGTTCTCGGGTGGACTATTATTGTGGCTTCACTGATCAGGGCGGCGTTGGATTGCACCTCAGCTCCAAGGGAATTGATTAGTTGTTTATGCTTCCTGAACAATATAGATGGTTTATGGTTTTTGGTCTGCGTGCCACGTTGGAATTCGAGCAACAAGCCAATAACCGACTTGCTTGTCAGTACACTTTCATCCTAAAATAATTGTCACATTTGATTGATATATATAAATTAAAAAAATTATTAAATTATATTAATTTTATAAAAAATATTTTAAAATGATTAAATTATTCTTTTACATTAATATCTCAACTACATAATCTTTCTTTCATTAATATAATATTAAGGGTAAAGTTGAGAAAGTATCATATAACACTTTCTCGAATCTCTGAAGCAACAAATAATATGACACAAGATAAATTATTTAACGTGACATTTATTTTAAAACGAAAGGATTATTTTGTTTTGGACACCAACCTCTAGGAAGTGTATTGATACTTTTGCCAATAGAAAATATTTAGATAGATCCGATCTTTAGTCTTACTTGTCTTATAAACCCTGCAGTTAGGATTAAAGTTTAAAAAATCTTGCTTACATCAGTTGATATAATAGATTCTCTAAAATTTAATCCATACCACAGCTTCTACAAGTGGGGCCAAAGACCGGATCTACCTAAGTATTTGTCTTTGCCAATCTATAGTTACTTCCTCCGTTTCGAACTAACTATTACTTTTGGTTGGTGCACACAAATTAGAAAAATTATTCAATTACATCAATATTACAAAAAAATAGTTCAGAGTTACTAAATTATCCTTTTATATCAATATTTAATTAACTATGTAATTCTCCCTATTTTAATATGACACAATAGGGTGTTTAATGACCCCACTTAGTGCTTAAACTTAATTCATTAAGTCCTTATTTTATTAAGTTTGTTTGATAACGAAATTTTTCTACCTCTAAATACATTAAGTGCCACCTAATTTCTGTATAAAATTTTAAGTGAAAAGTCTATCACTTAATTTGCTAAATTCTTTAATATTATAGCAAAATTTACTCAATAAATTTTCTTTATTTCACACTCGCACACTCTCACATATACGAACATACTCACAAACACATACCTGGAAATATTATATTCATTCTCTCTCACACATAAATACACATTTGAATATATTATATTCATTCTCTTATACACATAAATACCTACTTGTACACATTATATTCATTTTCTCTCATACATAAATACACTTGCACACACTACGGTCCTTTTCTCTCATACCTAAACGCACACTTGTACACATTATATTCCTTTTTCTCACACATAAACATACATTATATTCATTCTCTCTCATTCTGTCTCACACACAAATGCACACTTGCATACATTATATTCATTTTCTCTCGCATACAAACATAAATTTGAACACATTATATTCATTCTATCATACATAAATACACACTTACATATATTATATTCATTTTCTCTCACATACAAACACACATTTGAACATACTATATTTCTTCTCTCTCATACATAAACCCACATTATATTTTCTCTCTCTCATATCACAGTATATAAAGAGACACTTGCACATAATATTCCTTTCTCTCTCCCTCTCACACACACACCTCTCTTGCACACACTCAACATTAATAAATTACTTATTTGTATTAAAAATATAATATTTAAAAATTAATATAGTATAAAAATAAAATATAATATTATCATCAAATTATATAATATAAATGGGATAAAGCGGTTCAATTCAATACTCAAATTCAACTGATTATCAAATAGATAGTTAGATACAAATTAAGCAATTCAGAAAATTAAGATTTTAATACTTAATTTTCAGTGTTCAAATTTCAATTTTATCAAACAACCTCTAAGGGTAAAAGTTAAAAAAAATATTATTTAATACTTTATTGATTTTTTAAAAGATAGATAATTTGACACAAGTCAATTTATCTAAAATGATAGTTATTTTAAAATGGAGAGAGTACTAATAAATGTTGGTTATTTTGGTTGAAATCTTAGGTTTACAATAGTTTAATGACATCCCAGTTAATTTATTTACATGGGATAATAAAATCGTTCCACATATTCTTAAAAATTAATTCAAAATATTAAAACCAAAAATTTAACAAAAATCTTCAACTTCTGGGGGACCATAATTAGTAATCTCGTTCATTTTGTGTATAATTGAACATTTCACAGCCACCGATTCTGACAATGTTTTTTATCAACGCCAAAAGGAAGGAAAATTATTGTAGCGATGTTGGAAAATCAAAATATCAATTATTCAGTCCTTGAAACTTGAAAGCGATAACGAAGCATGTTTGTTGTCTGAATTTTCAGCCCAAACAATGAGAATTGTATTGGGCACATGATCCACGAGACGACATTTAGATCCTGCCAAATTGAGGAAAAAAAATTAGCGGTTGAAAATGTTTGTCATGGGTAGGCAACTCAGTGATGCTGATTCCAACGATAGCTATGCAGTCTCAGTGCTATACCGCAAGATATTTACAGAAATTGTTGATTAATTTTTTTTGTATGTTATACTACCTAAGGTATAACTGGATCTTGGAATTTAGCTTTTTGTCTATTCAGAAACAGCTTTAATTCATTTTTCTATGTTGCATCTTACATCAAAAGGTCTATATTCAGCTTGAATCCAACGAGCAAGTTGGAAAACATTAGGGAGATGTTTGCTTTGTATTTGAAAATTAGAATTGGAATCGAAATGAAAATTATAAATTTTATTATCGATATCAGTTTATATCATTTTCTTTTATTTGTTTAGTTTAAATAGAAATGAGTTTTATTATGTTAATAAATTAATCAATTTAAACCCAATTCACAAATGATGAATGAAAGTGGATATTTTCTAACACTTTCATATAATGATTCTCATTGTAATTAATTAAACAACATTTATGAATATCATTAATCTTAATTCCCATTCATTCCCCTCACACTCATAAATTAAATACCTCATAATTATGCTACTCGAGAAAAAAGAATTATACTACCTGATATTTGGATGACATCTGTGCTGAGATTAGTATAATTACTAAAAAAAAACCAAAAAAAAAAAAATTCATATACCCTTTTTTTTAGCGCCTAACATTTATACACCCTACAATGTAGAATGGTATTTCAGTGAATTTATTATTTTCATAGCAAAATTGAACAAGTTTTTCATTTTTTCTTTACGAAAAAAGACTAATTTGGTCATTCATCTTTAGAGTATCGACTAATTTGATTCTTTATTTGTCAAAAAGACTAATTCGGTCCCTCATCATTAAAAATATTAACTAATTTAAGGTTTGTGATAGAAATTGTGGACAAACTAATAGATTCATTGACAACATATCTATTGTAGGTTAATGACCACACGATTATCACGTGGCTTAGTCCATTAATTTATCCATGATTTCCCTTTTAGGCTTTAAATTGATTAATGTTTTTAAAGATGGATGACTAAATTAATATGTTATAATAGAGAAGAGACCAAATTAATAGATACCTTAAAAGTAAGCAACAAATTGATGTTTTTCCCTTTCTTTATATCATTACAAGTATTCACATTATAAACTAGTCTGGTAAAATCTGCCACTTAAAATTAACTTCAATTAATTCAATAAAAGTTTGTTTGACCTATTTAAATGCCCAGTGGTCCGTCCAATTGTGAATTCCCCAACATATAACCACCCGATTCGAGTTGGTTCATTAATTCGAATACTACAATTCATGTCTATGTACTCTCGATTTTGACTAGATGTACAATGATCGATTTTGACTAGATGTACAATCCAACCAGCTCGATCACAAGTAGTGGGAGAATATGGCAAAACCAAATTGGGGTGACCTTGTGGAAGGACAAGGGAGCATCATCAAGGGTCTAAAACATGAATTAGGGTAGCTGTTGTGATTAGTAGCATAAGATAATTACATCTCTCTGATTTGTTGTTTACAAAAACCATTGAAGTATCTATATTATTTAATGTTTGGGAAAGACTTAGGTAGATCTGGTCTATGGCTCCACTTGTAGATCTTGGAGTGTAAATTAAATGTTATGAAATTTGTGACATCGGTCTGGTGTAATCTGATGTAAGCAAGATTTTATAAGATTTAATCTTGACCGCGAGATCTACAGATGGGGTCCAAAACCGGATTTATGATAGTATTTTCTTTAATGTTTTATTTCACTTTCTATAATACTATCAAGTACCCTATAAACACACTTGATAATTAATTAAGGAATGTAATATAAAATGATATAAAAAGTGTAATAAAAAATATTTAGTTACCTTTATAAGACATAAATGGACAACTGTACAGACAACCACCAACCCTTGATCATGGAAAAATAACTATAAAAGCTAAACTTTAGAGCAAGTAAATACACAGAAAATTAAGAAGATGAGAAATGATTTATAAAATTATAAATTTAATAGTATTTATTAAATCCATCTATATTAAAACATTAACATTTGATTTTAGATACTGACAACTAAAGAATAACGCATAACGCGTGCATGTTTCTCGTTTCATTAATCGACATCTTTTAAGCCCCTTATTTGCACCCAAAAACAATTAAAAATTTCCTTCTAAAAATAGAGAAAACGTTAAATATTCATATCATGGGTCAAAAACTATTGTAATATATTATTTGTTTCCTTTTTGGGATTAATAGTATAATATTATAATACCACACTTCTCTCGAAAGATATTAAGAAATTTCCAATTGAATACTCATTCAGAAGGCATAAAATATTTTCAAAATTGGAGGGGTAAGGAATATCCCAAAAAATCTGTCCCCGTGACCCGCGAGTCCAATAGAGACTAAGCGCACGCCTCTTGCTTTCTCTTACAGACAAACAGCTAAATCACAACTAACCTTCACACTCTTGAGAGGCCAGTTGCCATTTACCAGAAACTGGTCCCCTATTTTCAAGAATTGCTATATATACACTTCCCCTGCAAACCTATCTGATCATCTCAGTGAATCCGAGATTTCATAACCATTGCACTCTTCTCTTCCAATCTTTTAATTGGGCCTAGCAAGAATTCACAATCGGCACACATCTTCAGGCCAATGGCTATGTCTAACTGCTGGCCAATCCTACACAACTTCTACACCATTTGATCATTTACAAAAACAATTTTTGGGTGCAACTGCAAACCATTATTATTTTTCGTCATTTCCCTTGAAGCAAATTGCTTTCAGGAAATGCGAGAAAATCAAATTTACTTCGCAAAAACCTTTGTACATTTCTGCAGTTAGTAATTTTGGGTACAATATTGATGAATCGAATGCAGTATCAAAACCGCGTGAATCTTTAGTCGAGTGCAATGCATACGAAGCACATCGGTCAGAACCGATACCAATTAGTATTGAGTTCGACCAAGAAGCTCAACAGGCTGCAGCTCAGAAGCTGAAGATTGGAATCTATTTTGCAACATGGTGGTCTCTGAATGTTGTTTTCAATATCTATAACAAGAAAGTTCTCAATGCCTTTCCATTTCCATGGCTCGCTTCAACTCTATCATTGGCTGCTGGCTCTTTACTTATGTTGGTTTCATGGGCTACAAGAATTGCTGAACCACCAAGAAATAGACTGATTTTGAGTTCTGGAAATCTCTATTACCCGTAAGCGGAAAAAAAAAATTGTTTATGAATTATCCAGTTTTACACCGAGGGCTTGTTCTTAACGGTTTATTGGAGACTGCTTATAGTATTTCTGAAATTAAAAAATAAGTTTATAAAAAGAATTTCTTTATAAAAGCTAAAAACAAAAATGTTTTTCTTTGTCATGCTCAAAAAAGTTAAGAATTATTTTCATAAGTAATTCTATACCTACTTTTTCAAAAGTAAATTTTACTTTTCATTAAAAAAAAAAAAAAAAAAAACTGTTTATAATTTTTCATAAGTAGTTGAAAAAACGTAGAGTGTTGAATTCATCGTTCGTAAATTTTTTTAAATCGACAGACTAATTTGTTTTGTTTTCGTGATTAATTGTTCAGGTTGCTGTTGCACACACAATTGGTCATGTGGCAGCAACAGTGAGCATGTCAAAAGTTGCAGTTTCATTTACTCATATCATCAAGAGTGGTGAGCCAGCATTACCAGTGTTTTGGTTTCAAGATTCCTGCTAGGAGAGGCATTTCCTCTGCCAGTGTACCTATCACTTTTGCCCATAATTGGAGGTTGTGCACTTTCTGCAGTCACTGAGCTTAATTTCAATATGACTGGTGAGTACAAACAAAATTTTCAAATAAAAGATTTAGATTTTAATTAGGCATAGTTTTCTCCTTAACTAAGTTGGAATATATATATATTTTTTTGGTGATGTACAGGATTTATGGGGGCTATGATATCAAACTTGGCATTTGTATTCAGGAACATATTTTCAAAGAAAGGCATGAATGGGAAATCTGTGGCAGGAATGAACTACTATGCTTGTCTTTCAATGTTATCTCTACTAATACTCACCCCTTTTGCAATTGCTGTGGAGGGTCCCCAGCTTTGGGCAATTGGATGGCAGGAGGCAGTGTCCCAAATTGGACCTAATTTTGTTTGGTAATTTCAACAACAAATCTAGTAATATATTTCTCATTTTCTGTGTGTGGAAATTTCTTTTCTTTTCATTCTTGTATTCCAATTTGACAACTATTCGTACTAAATTTGTTGGCTCTAAATGTGTGTTAAAGGTGGGTTGTGGCTCAGAGTGTCTTCTACCACCTCTACAATCAAGTGTCGTACATGTCACTAAACGAGATTTCGCCTCTAACATTTAGTATTGGGAATACCATGAAGAGGATATCAGTTATAGTCTCTTCTATCATCATCTTCCATACACCTGTTCAACCGATCAATGCCCTTGGAGCAGCTATTGCAATTTTGGGGACATTCCTGTACTCGCAGGTATGATTTTTGGTTCTCAATTCCTTTGTAATTTTCTCAAGGATACTACATTATTACTGTCAAAACTACAAAAAAATGCTCTGTTTGGTTTGAAAAGACTTTCTATTATTATTCAAATTATATTTTGCAATCATTTTAACCACTTTATATATCACGTATGTTACATCACAAAAGTTGATTCACTAATTATTTTAAATAATATCCTAAACGGTGACTACATAAACGGTCATTTTCTGTTAATATTTGATCAAAGCTACCACATAGACAACAAATCAATTGTTTCAATTCAAAGCCTAGGTTATGGAAAATGCAAAATTGTTAATTCTTGACAGAATCTTCAGTTAATGAAGCACTGAAAGCAAATCAAATTGAAAATATGCCTAATTTAGTAGATGCTAATCATAATTTTATCATAAGTTGTACTAGAGAGCTAACATGATCTCTATATATGAAGGCAAAGCAATAAACGAGCTGACAAGTGAGAAGTGGAAATGGGCGTAAAACGGAAGCCCAGAGAGCAGCTTATAAAGCACCAAAGGACTACATTTGGACTAACAATGGCACCTAACAGGGCACGAGAAAACGGCAATACTAAGTTAAATGACCAATAATTCACCATTAATTGTTGCTTGATAAAATCTACAATATTTCTCCGTGATCAATTGCTAGAGGCATCCTATGATTAGGGGCAGAGAGGTTTGTTAATTTATCAGCAGTGAAACGATATGTATATTGTATGACTCGACCATGATAATCAGCCCAAATTAATGAAATCAAATATTGTTACATTTTATAAGCTACCCAGTCGTAATTTTTGAGTTTTTGTAGAATTCTTGGTGGGCGTACTTTTGTGGCTTGACAAATGTTCACCTTGATTATTAATGAATTCATTTTAAAGCTCATTTGAATCGATCTGATCTATGGCAAGAAATTAAAAGTAGGAATCGGCCAGCTGATTGGAACTAATAGATGATTTTGTTCTTGTAAATCAGGCATAGAAACATATTGGCCCTTCTGGATTGCAAATAATTTGTATTATTTACTAAATAATATTTAATCAAAATATTTGGTATTTGGTCAATAAATAATTATCTAAATAATATTTATACTATTCATATTTTGTCTTATTTATTATTCATTATTCACACAATCCATTTTTGCACTATTCATGTCCTATTCATTATTTACATTTTAAAAAATATTTAGTTAATAATTACGTATAAACAGTGGAATTAATTATTATTATTATTATTATTTTGTAATTTCTACTTTCACATAGGGACGTCTTAATCTAGTAACTTTTAAAATTGTATATTTTTATCATAACTTTTTTTTCCTGTGTGTATATTGTGTGATAGGTCTCTTAATAAAGGTATCAAATGATTGGGTACAGATTGTTGATTATTTTTTATTATAGTTAATTTTGGTACTTTTATTTTTTGGTTTTTATATAGGGTGAAATTAACTTTACCCCTGTAATGTTTAAAGTCACAATCACTTTAGTCTCTAATGTTAGTTTTTAGGCACTGTAGTTGCTGGATTAACGGGCAAAAGTAACTGTATTAGATTTTCGGTCTAAATGATATTTTTACCCTCTACTTTTTTATTTGAACAAACTTTCTCAGAACACCCAAAATATCTTATTTTATTTCCATAAATAGAGTTTAATGAAATTTAAGATATGTTGATAAATGATAAAAAAATATTGAATCATCAAGTTAACAAAATGAGAGAGAGAGAGAGAAAAAAAAAGAATCAAGTAAAATGATAAAAAATAAGAAGAAGAGAGAATAAGGGTATTTTTATTAAAATGATATTGAATATTGAATTAGATTTAACAGAAGTATTTAAATACCTAAAAAATAACGTTAGAGATTAAGTGATAGTGAGTATAAACATTAAGGGTGTAAAATAAAATTAACCCTTTTATGTATGTGGAGTTTGATAGAAACAAGGGAAAAGTTACAATTTCAGGTCTTCATCAAATATTGTACGATGAGAATAAGTGAAGAAGCTCATGATTGTCATCTTTCTATTCGTATTATTTTTTAATTTAAGTGAATCCACCAAATAATATGTACTATTCATTATTTCAATTGAAATAATTATTTTAAAATATTATTTTGTATTCAAATCATTATTCTATTATTTCAAAAGTTAATATTATTTATAAAAATCACTAAAATCAAAAGATAAATATTATTTACTAAATAACACTCCATCAAAACATGTATTTATTTGCAATCCAAACGGACCATTCATTTTGCCTACCCTCAAAATATTGTATAATTAACGAAAGGATCATCACAGATAGTGCATTTGAACATGTATTTATGATCAAACGAACATTTTCATGAAAATAGTTTTAGCACGGATATACACAAACTTGTGTAATGCCATGTTAATCACACAAAATGAGATTTCACGAACAATATATAATAGCAAACCATTTCCAAGGTCTATATATTAAGATATATAGGAGAAAATTTCTATAGCTTCTAAGTTTAAATGACCGCATTAATCATAAAATCTAAGTGGAGCAGGAATAAAGCAAGTCCAATATCATACTCCACCAATTAGGAAAAATGTTTTCTTACAATAAAGACAAACTATATATTTAAGAAATATAAACTATGTTTACATCTTCGCTTTGATAACTGGTTGGAGAAAGTCAACGCACGAACCTCTAAGCTTAGTAGAATTTTGTGATCACTGCTCTTGCTGACCGCAAAAATGTTTCCCTATAGGGTTCTCTCTCAAATGTTACTTCATTCTGTTACGTGCCAAAATATAAAAGACTATTATGTTTTTTCACATCATAATCAGGGGGAAAAAAAGCGTAATAAAGGGAATAAAAAATAGGAATATCACTCAAATAAATACTTTATTCTCTCTAAATCAGTATTGAAATTGTAAGGCACTATAAATTGAATCCTACGACTTGATGGTGATATTTCAGTTGTGATCTCCACTTTCTTGTTCTTTCAATTGTATAATAGACAAAGTATATATAAGTCAATGCCAAGCCAGTTATCATCCTAAGTGGCTTTCAGAAAAAATATACTGTATAAAGTTGTCATAACGGTAATGCATAAAAGTTAAATACTTACATATAGATATTAAGCACTATTGGGAGTAAAAATAGACTTGATCTTCTATTTGGCTGCCTCAACAAGACCTTTGACGACGGAAACTGTTGTAGTAGAAACAGAATCAATCACAATCTGAAGTGAACAAGTCACAAGGAAAGATCCAACCCTTCCAGCACCTCCCATGTCTCTACCCTGCATTAATGCAGGTGCAGCACTAGGTAATATAGTAAATCCAGAAAGAAGGACTGTTAATTGATTTGAATTATCACCATATAGTAGTTGTCCAATGGTAACATTGTCCACTGGCTCATTAATAATGGAAGAGCCTGTTGGATCACTATTACATTCTTCCCTTAAAAAATTTCAAAACCATTGTCATTAATTGCCCAAGGCATCATTTATGACATTAACTTAATGAAAAAGTAGATGAATTACATATATGTTAAAAACAAAAATTCCAAGGAAATTGGACTACAAAATAAACTTACGATCACTCGCATCAAGGAGACATAATTTCCTACACTACTAAAAAATTGTTAATTACCTGCATATTTTGCTGCGGATTATAATGAAAAATCCGCAGCAAACAAGACTTTCTGCGGATTTGGGTTATCAAAAATAGATCCGCTGGTATGAAGGACGTGGATACTAATTTGCTGCGAATTATTAAAATCCGCAGCTAAATTTGATGGGGATTTTGCTGCGGAAATATACATGCGGATATTTTGCGCTGGCGGATTATATAAGAGACAGGTAGTAGTCAAACTTTATATGTTTAAAAGGTTTTTATGGGAATTTTGCTGCGCGAAATTATCCCTATGTAAATTTCTGCAGCAAGATCCCTATCAAATATCCCAGCAAATTTCCTTGGAATATAATTTTTAGCAGCAAAATCCCCATCAAATATCCCCAGCAAAATCCCCAAATAATTTCACAGAAAATTTTTGTTAGTATTGTTTGGTTTTTTCTTCCCCCTGTACCATCATGCCACATTCCAGCAATTTCATCACAAAAAACAATTCGCATTGATCATCATGTCACATTCGAGCAATTTCATCTCAAAAAACAATTCGCATTGAAAGAAATATAATACGAAACAAATTCAAATACAATACATATATAGCATTTAGTTATCTAAGCAAACCACAAAGGAAAGCTGCCTTACCATTTAACATCTCTATTCAACTTCTGAGCAAAAATTGCTACTAACATACTCAAATTGTTATTAATCCTATAACTAGTTTAAAATGACACTTAATAAACAAAAGCATGGTGGCCTTTATGTCCAAAATAATGATTGCCTCCTGGGTTCAAATCTGTTACATTCTCTTTGAGTTTGTTGCTGACAGATGAATCTTGGAAAGTTATCTTGGGCATACTATAGCATGTTTAGGAAATAGGATTATGTAATTCAAGAACTTCTCTTTCTCTTCCCCCGGGGTTGTTTTCCCGCTTCCTTTCTCGAGAACATGGATCCTAAGGGTAATATACATGTATCAATACAAAGTAATAAAGTCATTAAAGTGGTACTAAATTCGAAAAATAATGAATGAAATTCAATCGAATATCTAGAATTAATGAGTTACTTATTTAATAGGATATTATCATGTGGAGTGATTTTAAAAAAATAATCTCAATTTTGTAATTTTGTAAATAATTTTCTGAAACAAATAAGATTACCCACTAATGTGATAACAATATGACAAAACATTATTATAATTCTTTGGTTGCATTTACAATCACATGTTAAACTTTGAACTAACATTTTACAATAGTCATGATATGTCTAGCATTACTCATGGCAATAAGCCAACAACTTGTTATTCATGTCAATATGATTGTATTACATTCTGTAGTCATTAATGAAATTTCAAGTACCAAAAGTAAAATAGTGCTCCATTTAAACATACAAAAGAGAAATTCCATTTTTGCCCTTACAGTTGGAAACTTTTTATCTGATTTATGGTTAAAAGTTAAAACAGTGATCCCTGCCCCTCGTCCAAAAGAATAGGCCATAGGGATCTCTGATGTCATTGTACAATTGTCTCCTTAACCATAATTTGCTCAAATTACTACTACTGGCTGAAATCTCTCTTTCCTCGCTAAATTTGTATATATGCCATTTATTTATCTCTTTATCCTATCTCAGGAGGACCAAAAAAAAAAAAAAGTGTGAGAAAAGAGTGTTATTGACATTAAAGAGATCCAAAGAATTAAATCTCGGCCAAAACAGAAGTTTTGAAGTGGATCCGATATCATCTCGGGTAGCCCAATCAAAACATCCATGGGACATATTGTAATCAAAACATCCATGCTCCGAAATTTCCATTTTGCCTAACCAAACTAATGACTTACTTAGTCTCCTGTTAAACAATTAATTTCTAGACAAATATAAGAATATAATTTCATGAAAATTTTCCACTTGCTTATATTATAGTAAAAATTTAGTATATGATAGTATAGGTGTTAAATATTGTCATTATATGGAAATAAATTGAAAATAACATAGCAAAAATCCTCGACAAATTATGGATAACAAACAGTTGAAAAAAAAATGTAAATAACACAACAAAAATCTATATGATAACAAACAAAATAAAAAAAATAAAAATAAAAATGCAAAATGATTATAGCAAAAATCCTACAGAAATTAGGGATAAAAAAAAATCAAAATAACATAGCAAAAATCTATATGTATAACAAACAAAATAAAAATAAAAATAAAATAAAAATAAAACTGCAAAAATTATAGCAAAAATCCTACAGAAATTAGGGATAAAAAAAATGAAAATAACATAGAAAAAATCCTACACAATTTATTGACAACAAATAGTTGCAAAAAAAATAAAAAAACTGAAAATAACAAAATAAACCACTCACTAAAATTATGGATAACAAGAATTTAAAAAAATAGACAAAAGAACAAAAATTGAAATGGTTAATCTTCCTCAGCAATTTTGTAAGGAATTCCTGCGGAAAATTCCGAGGAGATGGTGGCTGGACAAATCGAATCCAAGATGAACACCAAGTTCACGCGGCTTCTTCAAGAGGAAGGATGGAGCAAAATGGCTTGAGGAGAGAAAGAAATGAGGAAGAAGGGATGAAATTTAGGTTTGGAAATAGTGGATGGTACAGTTGGAAGAAAGGTGGAGGGTGAATGGTGGTGCAGGAAATGGAGAGGAAAAGTGATTTTTTCCCGATTAGATCTGTCCAAAATGTGCTGGGTTTCTGCACTGTAAATTGAAATTTGCTGAGGAATTTTCCGCAGGAATTCCCGCAGCAAAATTGCTGCGGAAATTAGCTTTAAATTCCGCAACAATTTGCTGCGGAAAATTTATTCCGCAGCAAGTGTGCTGCGGAATTAATGTCCGCAGCACACATGCTGCGGATTAATGTCCGCAGCACACGTGCTGCGGAATTTATTTCCGCAGTAAATTGCTGCGGAATTAATGTCCGCAGCACACATGCTGCGGAATATATTTCCGCAGCAAATTTGCTGCGGACATTAATTCCGCAGCATGTGTGCTGCAGACATTAATTCCGCAGGACACTTGTTGCGGAAAATTTCCGCAGAAATTTGCTGCGGAATTTATTTCCGCAGCATATGTGCTGCGGATTTATTTTTCTGCAGCAATTTTGCTGCGGAAATATGGGCATTCCGCAGCAAATTTGCTATTGTCCTTAATTTTTCCTTCGATTTTTGTTACGTAATTTTTGTAAATAATACGTTCCCGCTTTATGGAGGAGACAGGGGATGGATTTTGACAAATTTTTTAATCCGTAGCAAAATTTTAATCCCAAACCTAGAAAACTAAAATTTGCAGTAAAATCCGTATATAATTCCTGGGGAAAAAATCCGCAGCAAAAATCCGCATGAAATTTGCAATTTTCTTGTAGTGCTAGTTCTTGGCCAGTAGTAATGTGTACCAACTTTTGAGGATTACCACCATTGCAGAGAATATCCCATTGTAATTTTCAATTTCTAGAGTTAGATACAAGGTACTATTTCACAAATAAAAATTGAAAGCTTACAATAAGAAAACATAAATGTTACATATTTCGTACAAGGCTATTGTTTACTCGAGAAATTGTTTAAATATTCTTCACTAGGACAAGATAATTATCCATCAAGTGGCATTGTTTGACATTAAACAACAAAAAATATCCAATAGATACTCAAAAATATAATATAGATCACATAAAATATTTTAAATGATTTAAATTATTCTTTCCCAAGCTTCTTTTCTTTTAGAAAAAGAAAGTGGAAATAGGAAGTGAAGATGGTGCTTGCCAATTTTTGACTTCCAACAATGAACAATTTCTATTTTCCAGAAAAAGAAAAATTAACGAACAAAAGTCTACTATTTTTAGATTGAATTATGAAATTCTAATATATCTAATACCTCACTTCTGGAAAATACTACTATAAACCCGATTTTTGACCCTACTTGTAGACTTTGCGGTCAAGATTAAATCTTATAAAATCTTACTTACATCAGCTTATATCATAGATTTCATAACATTTAATCCACACTACAAGATTTACGAGTAGGATAAAAAATCAGGTTTACCTAAATATTTCCCCCTCACTTCGTCTAGTCATATCTTGAGGGAACCCAAACACTATTTTATGGGAACTGCAAGCCAGAAACAAGTTGTAGCATATTTGACACTGTACCAAAAGGCTTCCGGGGGTTATTTTCATTCGGGAAATACTTAGGTAGACCTGATCTACGGTCTCATTTATAAATCTTGTGGTGTAGATTAAATATTATGGAATCTATCACATCAGCTGATATAACTAATATTTTATAAGATTTAATCTTGACCGCAAGATCTATAGGTGGGATTCAAGATCGAGTCTATGGTAGTATTTTCCACTTTCATTCTTGTTTGTCATAATCCTTACATCCCTATTTCCATTTGTATTGAGATTCATGGAAAATTCTTACGTGGACTGAATTCATTGTATAGTATTATAGATTTTTGGGTTCAAAATATTTCATATCAGCTCATATCACATCACTTGCTGATATGAAATATTTTAGATCAAGGGATCCATAATACTATACCATGAATCTGATCCATATGAGAATTTTTTGAGATTCATCCACATGCGTGTAGATGTAGTTGAAGAAGGAACTCCATCGTAAAAGTTTAGCATCATTCTTTCTGATATTTTTCAAACCTTATTTTGATGATGACATAAGAACTAAACTTTGGAAACAAGCTTTGTAGGTCTGTTACTTTTTCTGCTGAAAACAGGGTGTTCGGATGCAGTACACTGTCCAAACTATGTCAAGTTTCTCGGATGCATTTCACCGTCCGAACTAACAGGTAGAAAACAAGGTTCTTAATGCTTCTCTACGGACACATACAACTGTCCGAACAAAGTCTCTTTAGGACGAACACGACCATCTGAAGCTCTGTTCAGACGATGGAAAGGACGCATGAACGGTCGTCCGAACGATGTCTTTCATCAACTGCATGGAGATCGGACGCAGTGTCGGACGCATCATACTTATCTCGGACGTCCGAAACCTCAACGACTATTTTTTGTGCATTTATTATTTAGCCGTTAGGAAGTAGTTACAACCACCATTTATTGCTCCTATAAATACCTTCTCTATTATTCTGTAAAAATCATCTAATACATTGAATATAAGCCTTAGAAAAGATAGCAATTTTTAGTACAAATTGGCTATAGTGCTATATTGTATTAGTGTGCAGTTTAGAGTGCAATTCAGTTTTGAGTGGAGTGATAATCTTGTATGAAAGTGAGGTTGTGAGTAAAATTCTTGGCTCAACTAAAAGAGTTTTAGTGTGAGCAAGAATTTTCCTACTTTGTAAAGATTATTGGCTCATCAAGTGTGTGAAGCATTCTAGTGAATTAATACTTCAAACTTGTTAGCTTAGAAGTATTGGTTGTTTAATTTCCTCTCTTTCTTACTTCACAGTTTCATTGATTCTATTACATTAATTGTTAGTTGAAAAATCTCAATAAGTTTAATCTTTCTAAAAGTATTTTTAGAAACCTAATTCATCCCCAAAATTCATCTATGCCAAGGCATCCGAACGGTATACATCTCTTCTTAGAAAATTTATAATCGTTCAATGACCTGCTTCTCAGAGTCTTTGCGATGAATTTAATCTTCCCATTGTCAAATCGTGTTTTGAAAAATTTATTGTCTGTCTCTTATACACATCTAATGTTGGGGTCACTTAGTTCATACTGACTTACCCGTTTATCATGACATGGTGCTCCAATTCACAGACAATCTTAGGAAATGCCCTACTGTTTGCACATTAGTTTCTCGTGTAAACAGCACAAATCTTAAAATTTCCTCCAACATCAACAATACTATTTTTGAATGTGAAGTCTCAAATCCGAATGAATTTTCTTATTTCTTTTCTTTACTATTTTTGGTGAGGTCAGAGCAATTTTTAACATCAATTTCAAATAGGTCTCGGAAGCCAAAACTACATTGCTCACTCCTGAACTGAATATTCTGTACACTCTCGTCACAAATTTGCTGTTACCAACAGATGGGCATCGCAGTGAGCCCGGAAAGATGGAGCTATTTTTTGTATTTTCAAGGGAATTCCGCTTGACTTTGGGTATCTCTTCTGCTCCCTATGGGAACTCTTTCTTAGTGATACTCGATGAAACATTCCTTCAAAAAATTTCTCACCAAAGTATTTGATTTCCTTGATAATATACCTTTCAGTGGAAACAAACAATTTCCCTCCTATTTCAACAAATCTTATATTGAGTGAAAAGGCCTCCGTTATTTTAATGATCAATGGTTAACTAAGGCAGCCTTTGATATTAAACGTTCAAAATCCCAGGCCTCTACCTCTGGTTTGGCACTTCCCCATTCTCCTCCTCCTCGAACACCTCCACCAGTCCATGATCCTCATCCATCTTCCTCTGAACCTTCACTTTCTCAAATCTGTGGCCTTCTCAATTCTTTGAGCACTCAAGTAAGTTCCTTTCAACGTCGCACTAATCGTAAGTTAAAGCTACTTGAAACTCGTCAGTTGATCCTCCAAGAGGCACTTAGCTTGGGCATGTCTACTTCAGATCAGGTTCAATTTGCCAATATTCAATCACAATATCCACTCGACTCCTCTACCGAAAGTGATGACAATGACGAAGAAGGGGATGTTCGTGAGGATGACGAAGAGGACACAAATAATCAAGGTGCTGCCAATAAAGATGACTGTAGGCTACGATGAGGACGTTGACGACACATTCAATTTCATCATGCAACGATGTAATGAAGAAGATGAAGACAGTGAGGCTACTGATGATGACGCCCCTTCCAAACGCGCAAGATCGAAAAATGCTCTAAGAAGAAAAATGACTCGACTTAGATTCTATGATAATATGTATTTTAGTTTTGGCATTTCTTTGAATTTTTCCTTTGACTAGTTGGATTTGCTCTTGGTATTATCATTTTATGAATTACTTTGACTTTTTGTACTATTGGTATTGATGATGATCTAAGCTTAACCTTGTTGGATATTTGGGTACACTTTCTCAGGGGGAGCTTTGTTTGATGATGTCAAAAGGAGGAGTAGGAATATATTGCAAAATGATTGGTTATCACTCATATCTGTTGCTTGGTGTTGGAATATATTGCAAAATGATTGGTTATCACTCATATCTGTTGATTTTACATATTGATTATTCCATGACTGTTTGCCATCATTAAAAAGGGGGAGATTGAGATATTTTTCAAACCTTATTTTGATGATGACATAAGCACTAAACTCTGGAAACAAGCTTTGCAGGTCTGTTACTTTTTTTGCTGGAAAAAGGGTGTTTGGAAGCAGTACACCGTCCGAACTATGTCAAGTTTCTCTGACACATTTCATCGTCCGAACTAACAGGCAGAAAGCAAGGTTCTTAATGCTTCTCTACGGACGCATACAATTGTCCGAACAAAGTCTCTTTCGGATGAACACGACCACCTGAAGCTCTGTTCCGATGATGGAGCGGACGCATGAACTGCCGTCCGAACGATGTCTTTCATCAACTGCATGGAGATCGGATGCTGTGTCGGACGCATCATACTTATCTCGGACGTCCGAAACCTCAATAACTACTTTTTGTGCATTTATTATTTAGCCGTTAGGAATTAGTTACAACCACCATTTATTGCTCCTATAAATACCTTCTCTATTATTCTGTAAAAATAATCTAATACATTGAATATAAGCCTTAGAAAAGAGCAATTTTAGAATACAAACTGGCTATAGTGCTATATTTCATTAGTGTGTACCTTAGAGTGCAATTCAATTTAGAGTGGAGTGATAATCTTGTGCGAACATGAGGTTGTGAGTAAAATTCTTGGCTCAACTAAAAGAGTTTTAGTGTGAGCAAGAATTTTCCTACTTTGTAAAGATTATTGGCTCATCAAGTGTGTGAAGCATTCTAGTGAATTAATACTTCAAGCTTGTTAGTTTGGAAGTATTGGTTGTTTAATTTCCTCTCTTTCTTACTTCACAGTTTCATTGATTCTATTATATTAATTATTATTTGAAAAATCTCAATAAGTTTAATCTTTCTAAAAGTATTTTTAGAAACCTAATTCACCCCTCCCTCTTAGGTTGCTTTGGGACCAACACTTTCAGTCAGCTCCAAAAATTTCTTCCTAGCGTCTGGAATTGTTAGCATAGTGCATTAAAAGCTTTGAAGGTAGAAAAGGTAAATGACTTCAAATTTGTTTTTGTACAAACAAAGATCTAATTGCTCAATAAATATTTGAATTTTAAAAGGAGTTTCATATGTAGTTACTATTGTTACCACTTACTAGTATTGTTTATACTTTTAAGAGGAAAATTTGTGACCGTTGCATTTGCAAAACGTTCAGATTGATGAGCTAAGGCTGCAACCCTACGTTGCGCCCCCAATGCAAGACCATTTCTGATAAGAGGTATTCTGAGATACTGAACAGCTTGATCATCCATATCTTCATTTTCAATCCATGTAACCTATCAAAACGCAATAAAATTTGTTAACCCAACATTTTTTATGAATTTGTAAGCCGATATTAACAAGCTTAATCAGTTGAATGCTTAGCAATAGCAAGTGTGTATATAAATTAAAAATTATTGTGCATAGTCACCTTTGAGCAACCACGTGACATTTCTTGAATTATACAACCAGATGGCCTTCTCTGACATTTAGCTAATAGAATACAGGAAAACAAACTATCACAAGAAACATCAACCACTGTCCATGTGTCTTCTGCAAGTTGTTTGCAATATGGTATCAAAATGTATTCTCGACTTGGGAAAATATTTACCTGGATCCGGTCCACGGGTGGGGCCGTGGATCTCTTGGTCCAGGTAAGTCCACATTTGCTTTTCTTTCAAAAAAAAATAATTTATTTTGGAGGGAAGAGTTGGAAAAGACAGATGTGGACTTACCTGAACCAAGAAGTCCACGGCCCCCCCTCCCCCCTCCCTCCCCGGTGGACTGGGTCCAGGTAAGTTTCTCCCCTCAACTTGGAGCAATTGGTGTGAGGACTTGAAATTTTGTACTTATGTATGAATTGAAATATTAGAAACATACAAATTATTTAAAATATGCAGAATAATATATAGTTTAAAAGTAGTTAACTAACTTCAAATAACTGAGAAAAATTCCTATATTTTCTCGTCTGTCACAAATAATATTAGAGATAGTTAAACATTTTCAAAAAGAGGTAGAAAGCACTATCATACCACTTGCAAGGCTCCATTGTAGTTTCCAATCTCAACCCCTGTTTTGCACATTGATATGTTCTCTAGGACCGAAGCCCTTGAAACCATGGTAGCAAACATTGCCATCCATTTGTCCTATTGATTGAGAGAATAAATGAAAAAAAAAGAAGTATGCATTTCACTTGTACGGTCTATGAAATGGAAACCATAAATTGTTATTGTTAAAGGACAAAATGTCCCACATTGGTTGTCTAAGAATTCTTAAATTAATTAATGAGATTCATGAGTCATACCACTCACTATCAATTGGTTTTGAGATGGAAGCTCATATTCTTTAACATGGTATCAGAGTCTCACCTCCTTGAGGTCTGATGACAAAACGTTTCTGCCATAACAGATTCGCTCTAATCTGCCATAACAGATTCGCTCTAATCTATTAAAAATATTATTTCTGTGTTTGTTCCAAACAAAAACTAACACCAGAATCTGAAAGAAGAAGACAAGATTTATGTGTTAGTTCCAAACAAAAACTAACACCAAAATCTGAAAGAAGAAGACAAGACGATCACAACGGTGCAACAAAAATAAGCTAGAAAGAATCATGCACGCGCCTCCATGCACCACGCGAAGCTTTTGCTGGCTCAAACGCATTGCGCGTGCAATACACGCGCCGATCACCATCACAGCCATACGTGCATTACACGCGCCATAACAGTGTGTCAGATACTTGTGCAAATCAATATGCTGACTCATCACCATGTCATTGACACGTCAGTGCCACGTCAGCTCCACTGCCTTGTTCCCAGTCTTGACCAACTTGGCCGGTTCAACCAACAAATTCATATTTCCACTAGTTTGGCCACATTCTCACTGATTCTTTCAGTTGTTAGACTGGCTCCTAAGATTTTTCAGTGTTCTAAATTCATTTTTGGCCTTTGTTTGTGCGAATTTTGCTCGAAAATTGGTTCTTTTGTACTTTTGTCTATTATCTATAAGTTTTCTTCATCATTATAGCTTCTAATCCTACTTTCGATGTCACCCATCCAACAAATATCACTCTTGATAGAAGTAACTATGGAATTTGGATGAACCAAGCCATGCAAAGTTTCCTCAAAGGTCGTAAGTTTTGGCGATGTATCACTGGAGATAAATAGGCTGATAGATTGGAGGACTGGGATAACATCAATCACAAGATCATTTCTTGGTTTATTAATACATCTACTCCTTCCAATCGGATCTCTTCTCAATGGATTTGAGACTGCTAAAGAAGCTTGGGACTTCTTGCAAGAACGATATACCACAGCTGATCTTGCTCATCAGTACCAGATTATAAGTAACCTACAACTTCTCCAGCAAGAATTTGGACAATCTATTGATGATTTTCACTCTAAAATGAACAGTCTTTGGGATAAATTGGTATTATCTGAGCCTGTATTCCCTCATGCCGAAGATGTTGCACTTTATACTGCTTACAGAGATAATCTTCGATTGATTCAGTTTCTTATGGCTTTGAGAACTGATTTTGAACCTACTAAAGCTAGTCTTCTGCATCGCTGGCCTTTGCCTACACTCCACTTAGCTTTATCAGAATTAAACTCTGAAAGAAAAACTAGGTTACAGAGTTTACATCCCAAAACTACTGAAGCAGTCATGGCCTCTACTTCAAAAACTCAACCATCTCAGCAAAAGGGAGAGCAACCTGGGAAGAAGTGAGATGACGTTTGGGACATAATTTTGCAGAATGTCGCAAACGTATTGCTGCTCAGTGCCGAGAAGGTTACAAACCTGTTGCAGTTGTACAAGCAGATTCTGGTACAGACATTAAGCATGGTAATCTACATCCTTCTATGTCAACATCAGACTTGGAGGTGTAATCAATCAGGTCCTATCTCGTAGGGGCTCTACTTCCTCTTCTGTTCTTTTTGCCACACTAGGTAGTTCTTCATGGCTTTTAGACTCTGGATATTTTAATCATATGTCATCAAATTCAATATTATTCACCAATAAAACACCAGTATCTAATCCTTCTCTTGTGCACACTGCTAATGGCTCATCCTTACATATTAGTCATATTGGTACTGTTGTTAATTCTGATTTTAACATTCCAAATACTTACTATGTCGGCCTGACTTGTCTTTTAATTTACTTTCTGTTGGACAACTATGTGATCTTGATCTTGATTTACATTTTTCTAAACATGGTATCAGAGATGGGTCTTGGATTTTACTCACAAAAATCCCCACAACTCCACATGTGTCTTGGGTTCTCTCTAACCCATTTCAACTCTTGGCTCTTGCTAGCCCCAGACTCTCAATCAACCCAATCAACTCATGTTGCGGGTTTTCAACAAACCCAAGTCACGTATGAAAGGGGGTGTTAAAGGACAAAATGTCCCACATCGGTTGCCCAAGGATTCCTAAATTAATTAATAAGATTTATGGGTCACACCACTCACTACCAATTGATTTTGAGATGGAAACCCATGCTCTTTAACAGTTATCATGCCTAAAATAAACCTACCATAACCATGAAAGTTTCAACAAGATTCATATAATTCATCATAACGATATTTGTGTATTGCGATGCTTCAGTTTTAAAACCAATTGGTTTTAGCCCAAGTGCACAAGGGAACAAATGGTAATAAGCATCTTCATTGAGCATATATTTTCTATCATCCATGTTTCATATCCATAATGGTGATTTCATTTTTGACATTTAAATAACTTCCTCCATGGCAGAAACTGCAATTTCAATAACCATTGATTTGTCAAACTTAGTTTGCCCAATCAATGACCTCCTCCAATCAATGATTTCTCCTGCATTGTTATTGTTTTGTTGTCCTCCAAAAACTCCTGGCTCGACTTCAAAGGAGTTCAGATTAGCTGAAGGGGAATAAAGAGTTAAATTGGCATGTGGTTTGCTGACAAATTTGTAACTAAATTAGTTATATTCTTAACCAACAAAAAACCAAGGAACAATCATAACACTGCAAAAAAGACTAAAAAATAACAAAAATAATGTTGATTTTTTATCGAATAAAAATTTGAATCTTGTAAGATGAGTTTTGGAGTACCTCTTCTCTTAATCGAGCATTTTCCACCCTCAGCTGATGTTCATTAAGCGAAATATCATTGTCATCCTATGTCTTGTGCACCCTCACAAGAAGGACAAAAAGCCTTGGAAAAAGATTCTTTATACATCATGTTTCGATACGAAGTTTTTCATTCTTAACTTTAAGATGTGCATTATATGCACGCTCATGATATGCCTATACAAACTCAAGTTTATAACATGAGTAAGAATTTCCAAAAAAAAAAAGAAAATTGTTATGGCTAAATTTTCTTAAAAAAAAAAAAAAAAAAAAAAAAAGACTTGTCAATTTTATGTTTGAGGAAGTGCAATCTAAATTGGGTAATTACCTTCATTTGGGTAAGCTTATTTTGGAACCAAACCTTCACTTGTAATGGATCTAATCCAAAATCATGACTAAGTTGTTTTCTTTGTGTCTCATCCGGGTGAGGACACAACTTAAAAAACCTAGAAAACCAACATATAGAGAAAAACAGAGTAACAGAAGATGTAGTTACGCAAGAAAAATCTTTACTTTTTCCTATTTTTCTATAGTTTAATCAAATATTACAAAGCATATATGAATGAATTAAGAAAATCTTACACTTCCAATTCTTTGAGTTGATATTGAGTGTGACGATGGTAATGCCTTCTCTTGTGACTATTATGATTTGGACCATCAGGTTTGTCATCTTGGATCTCACTGTGCAACTTCGAATCAAAGTCATCTTCTAAAATATTTGTTTCAGATGCATTTGTGCTCATAGCCACTGGAGGAACCTTACCATCATTCAAAATGGCCTAGAAAGAGTATTTAAAGATGTTAAAAATTTGCAAAATTAATGCTTTTAAATTTTAATATTGAATATTCTTCGAGACTCTTATAAAAAATATACACGTTCAAATCTTTTGTTAGATCTATTAACATTAAATACAAATATGTTTTTATTTTGGACATATAAAAGTTTTGTTTTTGATAAAAAAAGTGTTACATAGATAAGTGTGATGCATATGGGAAGGGATAAAGTACAGTGTAGATGATGTATTGGCATTGCGAGGATGCGTCAGCAGCTACCTGTTGTAGAACGATAGTATAAACTAAAACATAATTGACAATGTAATATACATTAACAACGGAAGGAAAAAAGCAAAGTAGTTGATCAAATTGTATGGTCGAAATAAATTTCTCTTCTCTAGTAAAACTGACTTGCATAAAGAGAAATGAAATTATAGAATGTGATCTATGTGGACCATGGTTTAAGGTAGCTATACTGTATGAATTTTTAAATTTTCTTCCATTCTAGAAAAGTACAAATATTTGCTTATACCTTTTAAAATTATTTTTGCAAAAAATATAGTCTTTTTTGGTGTGTGTGGTGGAAGACATGGATCATAAATATTGTTCTATAACTAAATTTTCTAGGCCAGAAAAATAACTAGAATATTCTTCATGTTTTGGGATGAAATTTGTTGGGAAGTAAGGAACCCTAAAAAATTCTAGGAAATTCTTTCTCTTTGTTTTCTTAAAAGGAAATATGAAATAATAATTGACAAATAATTCATTTGATTTCGTTCTTCTAGATGTCTAATTGATAGTTTCAAAAGAACTTTTAATCTATTAATTTTTTTAATTAAAGAATAGCCAACATAATACACCGAGATGTAACATAAATCACAAAACATAATTTCAGGCAAATTTTCAAGATTGACCTGCCCAACCAAAAACCCAGAAGAAGATGCAAATGATCCCACAGTTCCATCCCCGTCAATGATCAAAGGCAATTGTCCAATCATAATTCTTGAAGGCATTTTCAACTCAGGAAAGCCTAAAAACTGTGTAGATATAGGATATAATGTCAGTACATATTCATCACTACAATATGTATATATATATATATATTTGGATTGTTTCGTTAAAAGTGATACATTGAAGAGTTATGTGACTGGATTTAGAGAAAAAATATCGACTCCCAAATTTCCTCCGGGGTTTTGGGATTGATTCACAAAGACAAGGAAAAGAATAAAATACTCCCAACTCCTCTTTTTAAGAAATAAAAAATAAAAGATTTCTGTAATTTTGAATAGATATAATACTATTTTTTTTTTTTTGGTTTTGAAAATTTAAGGTGCACAAAAGCGTAATTTACTACCTTTAATTTTTCATGAATAATAATTAGACATAAAATAAGTATAATAAAATCATAATTTTATCATATATGTGTGTGTATTCAAAAAGTTTTGGCGGATGAATAGAATGATAAACATGAAGCACACTTCAGCCAATGTCTTGAATCACTACCGCAAGGGAGCCTCTTTTAGGGAACTTTGATAAGTCTTATGATGATGGTTTTTTGAGATCGTTTAGGACTTTTTGTTGATAGTAAAGGATTGATTTAGAGTGAGGAGACTCGATTTCTTTAGGTAAAAATATTCATTGAATGAAAGTAGAGAGACACTGCAAATGGAAAAAATGGTGGAAAAGAAAGTATGAATTGGTAGAAAGGGAACAAAGGATAAAAGCAGATGGAGAAATTTGCAAAGATGGTTTATTGTGTAGTGTTTTGTGACAGTGCAATGGCATTAAATAGATGACGAGAATTGCTATGATCCAAAAAGTTATGACAGGGTGGGATAAGAAGGTTACTCTTTGACTCTATTAAAGGAATCATACCTAGCAACTCTATTTTTCGTCCTTGACGAAATATTAGTACATATCATATATTGAGGGTCAAAGAGATTATTGTCAATACTAGTTTTAGAAAGTAACTAAGTATGTTTATTAGTAAACGATGCAAATATCATATTTTGGTGGGTTATAATTACATAATCTTGAGAGGATTTGCACTACAATCATTTTAATTTTCAATTAGTTATAGAAGGAAAACAAATTATTGAGATGAATAAGAAATTACATAATCAGAAGAAATGCTGGGGCAAAATGAATTGTGGAATCCAAAAAGCTCGATGTTATGGTTTTGTCAATTTATTACATGATAATATACTTCAATAATAACATATCTCAGAACTCTGCTTTATGACAAATTGAAATTACTTTTACAAGATTATGATTGTTTTCTGCAAGAGCTAAGGCAAAACCCTTCGATAAATTATAGAGGTATTGAAATGATTGACTTTGATAAACAAGATAAGTTTAGAAAAAACTAGAAAAGATCTATCGAATTGCAAGTATTAGTGAAATAATAATATTTTAAATCATCAAATAAAGATTGAAAGATTAGGGTGGTAACAATGATAGAATATCTAAAGAATGGAAGCTAAAATACTACGAGAAAGGATTAATCTTTTAGTATTTGGCACATATTTAATTTTTGAACAAACAAATTTTCTTAGATATTGTTTTCTTTGGTTCAAACAAAAAGTGCCTACGAAATTCTTGTGAACAGCTTGTTGTGGAGGATAATTTTATAACAATGTTCACATGAGCAGTTAAATCAAGAAATATAGGGTTGCAATCTATATTATTATGGATGATTATCATCAAAATCGGAAAACTTGCTTCTTATTTTCTTGAATTTTACTATTTTCTAATATGTTTTTTCTTAATTGCTAGATTACTAAGCTTTCGAAGGTTTCATGTAAATATTTTAAGATGTACAATCGATTAAGAAAAGTAAGGATTTTGGCACTGGATGTTCTCAAAATGGGTCGTAAGTTGCCAATTTCTGAACTATGTAATGTAATTTATCTATTGGGTTATGTTATGATGTGTACATTTTGTAGAGGTTTCGAATCTATGACTCCTATTGAAGCATATAGTTGGGGGATGGGCGTGGGGTAGACAACTTTAAAGTAGACTCTCCTAGATATTGAAGCTCACCAAGATTTCATGCTCCACTGCCGAACTTATTCCAATTCTAAGAGGTCGGTATGTTAGGAGTCCATTGATAAAAAAGAGTTGGGGAAAGCCTTAAACCAATTTCTACAGTGATGAATATTAGCACAACCCAAATTCTTTGGGAGTTATACATTTGTATATTGAAAAGACCATTCACTATTTCTTGAACCTCGATCTCTCCCCTAGATGAACCATATAACCAAAAGAAATCATGAACCAAAATAAGAGAGACTGCCTTGCCCATAAATAAATATTTCATAGTATTGTCTCATTGGACCATACATTTTCTTGGTATATCTAGATAATAGGTAGGAGTATAAACTCTAAGCTACAAAGATAGCTATGCATTCTCTTTATTCCCTAAGTGAACAACTAACAATAAGAAGAATGGTAGAAAGTTTGATATATAATAAGTAATATAATTGCATATGTCAGTTGGACTTTATTGAAAAAAATTGTAAATAAATATAAATCCATATGGCCTTTTGATCGATGTCTTTAATTTTACAGTTTAAAATAAACAATAGAATAACCGTGGTATCTAAATACCAAAAAAACTAAATGATATATTAACAAAATAAATAGAATACAAATTTCTAAAAGAAAAAAAATATCATATTGCACATGAAAACTTGAATAGATTAGTCCATGAAAAAAAAATGAGATTTTGATTAAAGCAACTCCCAAAAATACAAATAATTTTACAAACTAATATCTGTCATAATTTGGAAAAATGTAGATTCAATATGCTCAGTGACTTAAAATAAATGGATTAGAGAATATTCAGTAGGAAAATCGAAGGTCATTCTTCTAATATCATTTTGTTATTAACAACTAATTGATGAATGTGTAAATTAAGGATTTTTATGTTCAATTATTGATATATTCTTGTTATCCACAAAATCATACTTTGGCAATCTTTGCGTTAATTCATTACCTAAATTTTTTCTTGTTTTGGATTTATTTTATTGAAAGAAATGAAAATATTATTCTGATAATTTGTAACCAATTAAAGTTATACTTAGTAAATAATTTCTAACCTAAATGAAATCAGTAGTACAATTTAATGGTAATCATCATATCAGTTTTTTTTTGTATACAATTTAACATGATTGAAAAAGTATTAATTTCACACATTATTATCCAAATGAAGCGGAAGCTAATGTTTTGTTCACTTATATTTGGAAGTGTTATTATTTTCCTTTCCCAGAGTAGAGGTTCGGTTGGCAACTTCTTGTCATCGGATTTCAAATGTAGAATTCTCAAATAATATTTGGGTGGGTTTACTATCGGACTAAAGTTGAAGTTTTATCTTCCATTAAGGAAGAGTTGGAAGCTGATTCTTGGGTAGAAAGAAAAGCAATTTTCCATAATAGGAGAGAGGTTCTTCTAAAGGAAGTGATTCAGGAAATACCAGCGTAGCAATGTCGTGATTTCATCTACTAAATCCTTTCATTGTGGAATCCAATCTATGGTTCGTAAGTGCTGGAGGGGAGAGGGTGAGGATTCAATGAAAATTCATTGGGCCTTCCGGACTGAGTTTTTCATACCGAAGGATAAGGAAGGGATGGGTTTCTAGAATCTTAAAAGTTTTAATTGTGCTGTCTTATATACACAAGCATAAATGAGAATTTGTTATTACATAGAATCCAGAGCATTAAATACTTTTTGGCTAAAGCTCTTATTTAGGTAGAGACGAGCTTCAGAGCTTCTTTATTTTGTAGAGAAACCTTTGATGGGAGAAAGTTGTTGGTTCTGGGATTGTAGAAGAGTATGTGTATATTGGTGAATTTATTAATGATTCGGTTAATAGCTGGCTCTCAATTTTTATGGCTTTTAAAGTATCTTCCACTCCTATATTGTCGCCCTCTAACTTAACAATCAAGGAACTCAATTCATTAAGTGTCTAGATCATGGAAAAATGATTCATTGGATTGAGTTATTATTATCATTATTTTTTTTGTGCCAAATGAAGGGAATATAGTTCTCGAACTCTCTGAGTTTAAATTACTTTAAGGACAGGTGAGTATGGCACTACTAGGAATGATTTGTTCATCGTCTCCATTGCCTATCTTGTGGCAATGTAATCATAAATTTTAAAACCTTTGGACTTGATAGAGAAGGGATAGATATGGAAGTGGCAAGGATCAGAATCACATTTGGAATCTCAATATTTTGAATAAAGTTAGCACATCATGTGATATTTGTGTACCATTCATCGCAAACCAGATTTAAATAGTCATCATGAAAAGTATTTATCAAATTTGACTGTCCAAGCACAGCCATAGGGAGAAGTGGAATCTAATATGTGTTTCCTTCCACATTCGAGTTGCTTACAAGTACGGGCCTAGAGTTTAATGCACAATTGGTTGCAAATCCCAGTAGAAAGATGGTAGTTTTTGGCCCAAATGCTCTTTCTTAGAACTGGAATGCTTAAGGTGGGTGGTTTGCTGTCTTAGCTTTGGCCATTTAGAATTTGTATTCGAAATTATTTGAAAACAAGAACGTTCCACTAAATGACACTATATTTGCCTTGCAATACTTGTCTAGTTTAAGAAAATAACCATTATACTTTACTACTTGGTCAACAAGAGGAAACATGTAGCCATCCACCCCTTGTTGGTAGCTTTGAAGTTAATCTTGATGCTGCTATTTTTATCGACTTTGTCCAATTGTGGAACTGGATTACCATGAATTGAAATTGTTGTCAGATTGATGGAGAGAGTTGGAGGAATCATTTTGTTTGAGAATGATGAATTGGTAGCGACACGATGCATTCGACATTCAACACAAATATGGAGCATTTGTACTTGAGAGATTTAGTTCTTGAACATGTGTCATGATCATTGTCTAAATGTATGCTTTGTTAATAGATTATATTAGAGTTCGCGTCAATTAGCTAGGACTATGTTGAGAATTTTTTTGTTAGATGCACCACAACTATGTGTACAATTTGTGTGTTAGGAAGATAATGGCTCTGATTGCATTGTTATTTTTTATTCATTATTGCCCATATAATATTTTGTAATCACTACTTAAATATATTTTTCAACCACCTTTCATCTCACAAATATTACATCAAAAAAAGTTGTTATAGTAATTATTTCAAATAGTATTATAAATATTATCCGAAATAATAGCTATCTAAACAGAGGCAATATGATTTAACAAAATGTGCATTTATCTATCAAAAATGATTTCTTCCAATCTAGTAGTATTTGAAAAAAAAGACTCCTAAAACACAAAAAATTTGAGACATAAATAACAATGATCATTCTAAAGCTTATGATAAGAGTATTCTCTTGTTTAGTCATTAAGAGCTATCCAATCTTCTTTTATTAATTCTTCATACAACTCTTGGCAGGGGGTGATTTGGTTGGGACTTTCAGCGATATTTAATACTTTGAAAAAAAATTAAAAGAAAAGAAAATCTGTAGAAAATCTGATAAAAGCTCATAAAGTTGTAACTAAAAATTTAAGGAATTAACCAAAAATTTTAATGACTGGCAGGTAGGTAAGGAGAAAATGAAAATCGAAATTTCCACTTCTGTCATCATAGATATTCAATTTACTGCATTAGTTTTTTTATTTTTTATTTTTGCATAATTCCTGTTGTTCTTAAAGACTCATTTAAGTTGGAGATGAGGTTACAATTGCAACAATGAAATGAACGGTAATGATAATACAAAGACAAAAAGGTGACATAATCAGCCTTTACTCCCAAATTGACTTCACAAACTACTAAATGAGAAATACTTAGGTAGATCTGGTTTATAGCCCCATCTGTAGATCATGTGGTGTAGATTGAAAAAATATTATGAAATCTATGACATCAGTTGATGCAAGCAAAATTCTATAAGATTTAATATTGACCGCAATGTCTACAGGTGAAATCCAAAACCGAGTCTATGTTAGTATTTTCCCTACTAAATAGTTGCTAATGAATAAAAAGGTTTGATCGAAATAAGAAAAAACTAGGCTCTATGAATACATGCAAACAATGTGGCAATAATGGGGAAGATTATGGATGGATTTCATTTATCACATACCATAGTAATAAATATGGTAAATAAAAAGTTGAAAGAAACTTAATAGACTTTCAACTGCAGTTATTTTAGAAATAAAAGTCAACATTGTCAAGTGGACACCTCAAATCCATTAACAAGGTTTCACTGGCCAACAAAGATAAGAATATAATTTGAATTAATTCCATAGTGATGACACAAATTTTATATGACTAATATTTGATAGTTTAAAATTCGTGGACTAACTTGGTTGGATTCTCTAAAATTCGTGTTTACCATACCATTTGTGACTTAATTTCAAGAGTTTAAAATTTTCATAAATGTCTATCCTTCTTGTTTAATGAAGTTGTAGTTCTAGAGGGGTATAGGGAATAAAGAATTATCAGGTGATATGTTGGGATTTATTTTGGATGAGTTATAAAAGTTTCTAAACATATTTGCAAACGTGACAATTTTTTAATAATATAAGAGTAAATTTATTATTTTGTATGGAAGGTAGGCTATGGGAAATTTAATGCAGAAAATGAAATAATTAATACAATATTTTCTGTGTTGTCCCAGACATTCAAAATTAAACAAAGTCTCAATATTAATGTAGTAATAGTGAGAACAAGTCATCTAGCAGATAATGGAGTTTATTCTTGTGTTCAAAAGAAAGGGGGGTTTTGAATATTTTTAGTCTAAAAACTAATGCAAGAAAGTAAACTGAAGAGAATTTAATTTAAGAAAATTCTTGGTTTCGATTATATCCACTATAGAAATTTTACTAGTCGATCATTGATACCAAAGATAATTAGCAATTTTTATAGTAACTACTAATTTAAGAATTAACTCGAATTCCAATTCAAAGTAGATTCTTATTTCTCCCTAAAGTTGGCTAATTTTCAACACGCTATCCAATTAATTCTAACTATTAATTTAACTGAGGCACGTGCCAAAGATTAATTAATAGAAGCATTAAAATCAACAAGAACAATTAGGCTAATTAAACACACTCAGTTATGCCAATCAGTTGATTATTTTTTCCTAAATTCAATAACGCTAATCGAGAAATTATCAAACTTAGTTGCTTCACAGATTGAATTAAGCACATGCAGATAAAATAATCTAACTGTAGATTAATTCCAATAAATCAGTATTCTACAACAGTAGCAAGTTAAAGAGGACAATCGTAAAATTAATTGCAGAAAAATAATAAATACTTGATATAAAAGCGAATAAATTCAAGAACAAAAGGTCACACAACATAGTACAATTTCCTCAACCAAAAAGAGGGTTTTAAGCACTAAGTGCCATGGAAGCAAATAAACAATAATTTTTTGCTGGAAACCCTAGCTAAAAAGAGGAATAAAAGTGTCGACTCCCTTCTAATGGGATATTTATAATGAATACTAGGGTTACAATTCCTATCCTAGGATTAGAACGTGAAATCGACCGAAAAAAAAATCCAATCGGATGAAGAAATATGGCAAAAATTAAAAATCACGTAACCCCACTGTGTCGCGCGCACATGCGTTCCTTGATCCTCACGCATGTACACTGCACAAAAATTTTGGAACTTAGCTCTTTGGACACAGCGCACATGCGCTGCTCAACCCTAGCGCATGTGTGCTAGACCTTCGTACTACATTTTACTTTCGGTTTCGATTTTGACTGCGATACTCTTAGAATTTGGAAAAGTGAAGAACATGAAAGCTGTAACACTCCTTCTTAACTTTGTAACACATCTTAAATCAAACCAATTAGAGTTTGGACTTGAATGTTAAGATTAAAATACGAAACAACATCCAGTATGGCTCTATACTCATGCACCACATTTCGCCCTTAAAATTTCCTTTCATCTTTTCCATCTTTTTTAGTTCTTTTTCACTTTAACCCTGCAAAAACTAAGAATAACCAAAATAAACTCAATAATAAATCAAATCTTGCTTACTCACACAAAAACGTGGTAAATGACACATAAAATATAGCACAATTATGAGGTTATCAAATTACCCCACACTTAACCTTTGATCGTTTTCGAGCAAGCATAAAATTAAAACACTCAATTATAACAAAATTTCACTCAACATATTCTCCCAAATATCCACATAAATAACGAATAGTCAAACCATCATTTGGAGTAGTCTAAGAACCAAAGAGCTCAAGTGCTATTAAAAACCAAAACATGAAATTCGTGTATATTTGTGCATAGCCATTCAAAAACTTAGATTTGAAAATATTTAGATTAAAATGATGAAGACCTTCCAAATTTTTCTAAACACCCCATAACTCACTCTTCTTACACCCCTCCACAAATATAAACAATAATTCAATTAATGCCATAAATCAGGTAGGAAGTTTTAACTTGTAACAAAAGTTACGGTATTAGTTATCCAAAGAAAGGACATGATATAACATATAAGAACAAGATCTTTATAATAATGGTAGCCACACATTAAAATAAAACTTCTCTTCACAATTGAAACACCATACATCACAACCCTACACTTGAATAACAAACACCCATGAAAAATTACATACAAACAATCAGCAACGAAGTCGTCCTTCTTCGACTTGGCCAAATATGCCAACTTTCTTTCGGACATATATACATCACATCATCAATTTATTTTATTTTATTTTTTTATATGTCCGCTCACAGTACGGGGTACCAGTGGTAGCCACTACCCGTAATATATAAACACGTAGGTACTAGAGATGAGCACTACTTGCAAGTACAGGTACCAGTAGTAGGCACTATCTTATATATCAAAAACTCCCATTATTATTATTATTTTTATTCTTCAACAAATTTTTTTTCTAATACCCCATTTTGCTCAATAAATGTACACCGCCCACTTCTCGTAATATTCCACCCTTATATCCCCTTAATATATAGCATGCACAATATAGCTCTTAAAGGGAAAATTTAGGATAAAACAATTAAAAGAAATATTAGGCTCAATAAGGGTAGGTAAACCAAGTTTAAATGAAAGAGGGTGAATGGTGTTTTCCTTCACAAAAATAAGACTCAAATAAGGTACTTAGAAATAAATAGTTAAAATCGTTGGCTAGAAAAGCTCAACAAACAAAGAAGGCATTACCCTCATCTCTAAACTAAATCAGGTCGTCAAAAAATTTTCTTTGAAAATGTAATAAAGTAAGTTTTTGGGATGCAATATAATTGAGTCTACATTAATTTCTTTAACTATCGCAAATCACAAATTAATGTATGGCTTAGTGCTCAAAATTCTTAAAAATCATGAAAGGAAAATACTAACACCGACTACTCATTCATGCATGGTCCTACTAAAGAGTTATTATGCAAAAAATGGAAAAAATATGTTAAGTGAAAAATATTTTAAAATTCAAAAATTTTCAAAAATGGTCAATTAATCCACAAAATATTTAAAAATTTTGTCAAGCCCTCAAATCAAAAGAAAAGTCAAAATATTGTAACAAAACCGAGCAAAATACACCGATCAACTTAAAAATTCAAATAACTCCCCCAACCCATACTTAAAAATAAGCATTGTTCTCAATGCAAAAATTAAAGTATAAAATGGAAAAAAGAAAAGTTTCTCTGGATGTGATTCATGTGTGGGGTAGTATTCGTTATAAATATCCCTTTAGTTCGAATGGAATATGGAGTAATACCGAAGAAAATAGAACAAATAATTCTCTTGAGACAATAAGAAAAATAAGAATATTGTTGAAACGAATCCTACAATAGTCAGGAAAAAACTTACTCCCTTAAGGGAATACACCACAAAAATAATGGAAAACACCATGACAAAAATTAAACTTAGAATGTCTAATTAGTAAAAACAACTAAAGTGTTCGAGAAATCAACTTAAAAATTAGAAAATCACACAAAACGGTCCTAAGCATACAGAATTAAACATATAGAAGCTCAAGGAGCATTTGGCCCCAAATCTTGCAGGAAAGGAGGGAAAGGCGAGAATGTCGAGGGGTCCTCTACCCGCTCCCTTGCCAATTGATGAGCCTCCATGGTCTACTACTAGGCATACTATTACTGGATAAATATGTCAAAGCGTTGACTAATCTGTTTCTGTCCCTTCAGGATTTACTGTAAAAGATTTTCTTGAGTATGTTGCGGCTAGGGCACAAGCTCTTCCTCCAAATTGGTAGCATTATCTTCTTGTGATGTAGAGGCATGGGAATGAGTGCATCTAATCGGGGCTCTCGTACCCTCCATGGCAATCAATTTCCCAGGCTTAAACTTTTCTTCCGAAGGATCAATCATGACGCCACTTTCCAGACACAGAACAGTAATTAAATGGGAAAACCATAAGCCAGATTACTTATTGGCGGCTGAATAGCATATCTACTGGCATATAAGTTGACCGACGTTGATGAAAAGTCCAATTTTTCGGTAGCAATATAGTACAGGAGCTTGTCTCTCTCTAAAGTAATATCCGCAAGATGGCTAACCCGGAGGAGGCGAGCACAAAGGAACTTAAACCAAACAAACCAAGCTAGTTTACATGTATTAGCATTGAAGTGCCTGGCCACGTTTTCATCAGTGGTGCAGGTCCATTAAACATCACCATTACAAAGAACACCTATAATTTCATTTAATTCCATGTTGATGTTGCGGGTGTCTGGCCATTCATCATTGCGTACTCGATTTACCTTCAAAATTCTATTAATTTTAATAGCAGAGACATCCACTTCTTTGCCTTGAACATAGACCCTGGTGTCACTATAATGGTCAAAATTTGCATAGAATTCACGGGTATCACTGCGGCTATAGGTGTCGAGGTGAAGTGATTCCACCCACGACTATGAATGGTTAACTTAATATTAGGAACTCCTGCTAAGGGTACTTGAATGCCCATTTCTTTGATCACAATCCGTTTAGAGATGTCGTTATCATACTTTTGTTGGGCTGCTGCAGTTAAAAATTTCACATCCCCAGCTTTCCTGGGATGTTGAGACCCGGATAACGAGGATGCTTCGGCACTTTTTCCCATAGTTGCCTTCTTGTCCGTTCTTCCCATTCATACAAAATATAATTATGAGTATCATGGCTACCCAACAATTAATTCAACACCCCACACTTACGTAAAATTCTAAGCCCCAATTTATAAGCCCTGGGATGCTCAAGATGTAATTCAAAAAGTAATGCCCAAAACTAAGGCTTATACATATTCCAGGAACATTCTTATGCATGAAAATTGATCAAAAAGGAATCACACGACATAATTAACATTCTAGGAATTGAATTCATGCACCAATGTCTCATGTTTTAACATTTTTATTCGTTGAGATAATTTATCAAACACATGGCATGCATAGATAGAAAACAAATTTTTGTGCATATGAATAACATGAAATCACTTCTCAATCAACAAAACATACATATATCACACTTAAAATTATACATTTAGAATTTAAATCATGAAAAATTAAACCAATTAAAACGTGCAAGATTAAGACCTTCATGAAATTGAAACCAAAACCCAACAAGGAAAAGCATAAGAAAAGTCTAGAAATTTATACCTTAATTGAGTATTTCTTTGTGAAAAAGAAGAGTTTTTGATGTGATTGTGTTGAAATAAGAATGAATTGATGTTGGAAAGTAGTGAGAAATAATGGGGATTGAAAGGGTGTGAAAAGGGTTGAAGAAGAATAGAAAAGAAGTTGTTTGTGTGTTATGTGTTATGGTCTTGAACGAAGGGTTTCTACCCTTATAAAACGATGCGCGCACTTGCACGACCTAGTTAGTGCGCATGTACGTTCTAGGCAGGGAGCACAATTGCTGAATTCTACTTCGTGAACATGCGTGCGAGGCTTAGTGTGCATGTGCGTGCTTGGCAAAGACAATTTTTTTTGAAATTTTCAAAAATTTCTGGAATTTGCGTAGAACACCTTTTTAAGTCACAAATTTTCTATTTCTAAATCACCCATAGAACACAAAAAACCCTTAAAGGACCATTTTATCAATTTAACTTACCAATTAAGTTGATTTCTAGCACTAACAACACAATAAGACTACGCTAACCCTGAAAATAAAATAAACAAAAATAAGGCTGCAAAAATAAATAAATGGAATAAAATTTAAATGGACATGGGTTGCCTCCCATAAAGCGTCTTTGTTTATTATCATTGGCTCGACTTGATGCTCTTCTACCAATCAAGTAACTCCTATATTGAGGAGTCCAAGGATCTTCCTTTCACCATTCTCATAAACAATAGATTCAATCACTTTTGTTCTTTCAGGACCCGAACAAGTTGGTCTTCTTGCAGATTGCTAAGTTGACTTCAGATGATCTCCTTCTCCTTTCTATCAAAAATAACTATTTATGGTGACCAGGAAGGCGATTGTAATCCGGAATTGTTCCCTGCACAACAGATAGCATCAACTTCTCGTTAGCCAGTGATAAAGCATTTATAACCTCTATTACTTGTTCACTGTGACTTGGAAGAACTCCCCAGTTCTACCACCAATTGCTGCAAATTAGCACGGAGCGACAAGTTCTTATTCTTTTCCTCAAGATGTAATTCATGGTTCATGTCCACCTCCTTGTTATTATGATGTCCATGAATTTCCTATATTGGAGGCTTAAAAATGTTGATTATAGAAACAAGTTTAGTATGGTCTGAAGATTCAATATCATCATAAATACTAAATTTAACACTTGTTTCACCAAATTCCATGCTAAGAGTGCTATTAAGAACATCTATCTTAGTGTGAGAGGTAGCTAAAAGTGGTCTTCCTAATAAAATAGGAGCACTAGAATAACCTTGTTCCATTTCTAGCACATAAAAATTAGCAGGAAAAACTAAACTTCCCACTTGAACTAAGATATCCCCTACTATTCCCTTAGAATAGGCTAAAGATCTATCGGCTAGTTGAATTACCATACCAATCTTATTCAACGACCTACTTTTTGGTAATGCATCATAAATAGCATATGGCATTACATTTATAGATGCACCAAAGTCTAGCATGGCCTTTTCAAATTGTGTATTGCCTATCTTTCAAGCAACAGAGAACATACCTGGGTCCTTACGCTTTTCAGGTAGGGATTTTTGAATGATGAACTATACATTTCTCCTTACCTCTACCTTGCTAACTTTCTTCTCTTTTTTTTCTTTCTTTTGTGGGAACACAATTCCTTCAAAAACTTAGCATAGTGAGGTATTTGTTTAATAGCATCCAATAAATGGGATATTTACCTCACATTTGCTAAAAGTTTCATATAACTCTCTGTTATGGTCCCCCTTCGCAAATTCTTTGAATGTTTCGGGAAATGGTGGCTCAGGTGTACATTCTGGCCATGGAGTTGACTTACCAATTTTTTCATCTTTATCAACGGGACCGACTTCTTTCTCCACTTTGATTCCCCTCTCTTCAGCCTTCATTTGTTCAGGAACTACTTCGTTCGGTACCTCAACCACCTTGCCATAACTTCTCAACACAATTGCACTAGCATTCTTCTTGGGGTTGGCAATTGTTTGAAAGGGTAATTTTCCAGAGTTTTGTGCTTCCAATCGGCTGATTGTAGTTGCCATTTGTACCATTTGGTTCTGCAATTGCTGAATACTGGCCTTGGTGTCCTGTTGGAATTGCATAGTATTAGAGGTTAAAACATTTAACATTTTCTCTAAAAACTTACCAGATTAATTAGTTAGATTAGTTTGTTGTCTTCGAGCAAATAGGGGCCTATATGGTTGGAAATTCTACCGACTTTATTGAGGCTGTGGTTGTGCCGAATTCCCATAATTCAGATTTGGGTGATCCCTCCATCCAAGATTGTACATGTTAGAATAGGGATCATGATTTACTCGGGGTTGCCATGGACATGCTGTCACAGCATTTACTTGCTCTTGAGATTCATCTTGTAATGTGGGACACATATCTGTTGAGTGTCCCTCGTTTGAACAAATCCTGCAGGGTTGTACTGTTTGTGACAGTTCCTGAAGCTAATTGTCGCACAAAAGAAGTTAGAATTGCCATTTGTTGTTCTAAAGATAAAACATTTACCTCATTGACATGTTTGAGAGGTTGTTCGTGTCCCGAACTTTTGAGAATGTGCGACCATGTTTGATATGAGCTCATGAGCACCGTCAATAGTCAAATTATCTAATGCCCCTCTACTTGCGACGTCGATCATATTCCTCTCATTTGGGAACAAACCTTCATAAAAATATTGAATTAATAAGGAGTACTTATCTGATGATATGGATAGCTTGCACACAGTTTCTTAAAGCGCTCCTAGTATTCATACAAGGACTCGTCATTGAACTGCCTTATGCTACAAATTTCTTTTTGAATATTTGCAGTTTGGGAAGCTGGAAAATATTTTGCTAAAAATAATCTATTCATCTGCTTCAAGGTTGTAATGTTGCCCGAAGGTAAATCAAATAGCCAATCCTTTGCCTCGTCCTTGAGTGATAATGGAAATGCTTTCAATACTTAATATGGTTATCTGAATCTCCTGTGGGTCTCATACTTATGCAAACTACGTGGAACTCCTTAAGATGATTATTCGGATCTTTACTTGGTAATCCACGAAAGGAAGGTAATAAATGGATTAGTCCAGACTTTAATTCAAAAGTAACATTTGCATCTAATTCAGGATATGTAATGCACAAAAATTGTTGATTTATGGTGGGTGCTGCTATTTCTCTAAGAGTTCTATGCACCTTGCTCCTTTCTCTCCTTGGTGTTCTTTATTGTTAAGAAAGATGACGTTGAACAATTGATCTTCCCCTAGCTACATTTCCCTTAATTCCTTCCCTAATTTGCATAACATTTTCTGTATTTCCGAATCAAATTAGAATTCAACTTATCCAACAAATTGTGTCACTAACATACATAATTAGGGGAAGACACTACTAGGAAAATAGATTTTAGCGACGGATTTTCCGATGGAAAAAATTCGTCAAAATATTAGTTGTTGGTAAAATATAGCGACCGATGGATTTACCAATGAAAATTTAGCGACGAAAAAATTCGTTGGAAAATCGGTCCTGAATTTGGTACAATGAATACCAACTTGGAGCAGCTTAACGACCGAAAAATCTGTCACTAATTTTAGCGACCAAAAAATTCGTCGTTAAGTGCCAAATCAGCAACGAATTTTTCGGTCCGTAAAATTGGTGATTGAGAAAACAGTTTCTATTTCCTAGTTTAGCCACAGAAAAATCCGTTGAAAAAATATATTAAAAAAATCTTAGCGACAGAAAAATCCGTTGCTAATTTCAAATTATTATAAAATAAAAATATTAATATCATTACATTCTAAACTTTCAAACAACCAAATATAAACCAAATAGCATCTAAATATTCCACCTACCATATATGCATTCAAATATGTCTACTATTACCATAAATCAACTACATGTATATCATAGTAAGAAATTTGGCATAAAATAAAATGTATACAACCAAAGTCAAAGTAGCAAAATACAAGTAAATAAGTACATCAATCTTTTATGAACTAGTATCCAATAGTAATATGTAGAGGTCTCTCATCCTCACTCTTTTCCTCCTTATTATCCCCACCACCATCTTCATCTTCATCCTCATCTTCATTTTCATGTATGGGACGTAGAGGGTTTTTTAGCTTTTTAACTTCACTTCCACCATCATATGGTACAGGCATCGTAGTAAACTGAGCAAACCTTGTTGGTGAATAATGTGGCAAGAAATTGGTCGAAGTTTGACTTGGATGTTGAAAGGTCATAGAACTCACCACTAGACATATCATTTTTCCAAATGATTCTATTTTAGACTTCAAGTTGCCTACTGTATCCTTGAGTTCATTATTGCTTGTTTGTATGGATAAAATTGTGCTTTGGAGGATATGGATATGCTTGTTTTGTTCTTGAATCGTGTTCTCCCAGTAGTCAGGCATCCTAGATGTGCTTGAAAAGGATCCACTATAATTTGATATATCGGCACATGGCAACCCAAGCACTCATCCTTTCTTCATTCTGTCCCACCAACAATTTCTATCCGTACTTCAATTTCACTAGGTAAGGAGGCTTTTTGTGATGGGTAACCTTCACCATTAGAACTCTGACTCGACTGCACCTCAGACTACTTAGCAACAAAATTTTCCTATTCCTGCATCAATCATTCTATAAGTGACTTTTTAATGAAAGTAATTATAAAAATTCATAGAAGATAGAAGTAGGTAATGCTAGAAATGCTGTTAGATTCCCACACATTGAGTTTAAGCAAATCCAAGGTAATTTTAGAAGAATTTGGTACCATCCTTAAACAGAAGAACAATAACTACATTTTAATGGTTTTATTACTTACATGAATATTTTATGCTTGTGGGGTTATCCATTGTCTAATGCCATCCTTTTCTGCCTTTCTTGTATGGGTGTGTAGGAAAGTGGCAGCAAGACCAACATCACGTCCATTATTTTCTTTTGTCTAACAATTTTAGAACATATCACTTAATACAATATCAAAAAGTAGAAAAAACAACACTAGCTAGATGTGTATAACTAAGTGGATGAGCCAAAATAAAACATAATTTATTTATGCATACCAATTTATGTCGATGTTCCAAATAGGTGATGCTACTACCAGTATGACGAAGATATCCTTTACCATTGCAAGTGGATGCACGATTCTTCTTATTTGTTTGACTTAAGGACTTGAACTTTTATCCATCCCATACATGCAACAATTGAGCCCATATGGAATCTCCAATCCATCCTGGTCGAGTCTCACCTTTGCGAATATCTACATGCACATCGTGCATCAAATTCTTCATTCATTCTGAGCTGCGATACTCAAATATCTTGCAAACATCCTTTGCCTCCCTCAAAAGCCAACAATATGTGTTCTGCATACAAAGACAAAAACACCAATAAATTATAATATTAAAATTATAAGTAAAAAATATTAAAATAGAATAAATAAAAAAGTAACTTACTCCAAATTCTCTACACATCACGTCTCTCAACTTTTTTGGCATCTTCTTCCAAGAAGGGTAAGTGCCATTGAAATTAGATTTGATAAGATGGGTGATACGAGAAGTAACCTTTTGCTGATAATGTTCAAATCTAGTTAAAAAATATGAATCATAAACATAGGAACCTACATAATCATAACATTGAAAAGAACTTTATTATCAATACATAAAATTTTAGTAAAATATAATATAGTTAGTTTGATCTCATTACTCAAGACCACATGGTCGTAAAAATTTCTTCGTAGTATTGCTCTCATTTGGATTGCCAGTTGAATCACCATTTGTAGATGCTACAGATGCTTTATTTGAAGCACCTAATGATTGTGGTAAAGGATTTTGACCCCTAACCGCACCTGTGTTTTCTTGTAAAAATAATTGTAGGGAATTTCTTGCGTGCCAAGTGTTGGGATGAAAGTTGTAGACGTGCTTGGACCGGCAAGTGGTAGGATAAAATGACGTGGCTAGCTCATATGAGGAGGCAAACTAGACGACACACATGTAGTTGGCTAAGAGGAGAAGGCAAGTAGACGACACATATACTTGTAGATGGTCATTTACTTAGCCATTCTTAACATATATTTTTATAATAATTTCGACATAGTTTCCTCTAAATTTGCACATTCCCTTATTCACAAACCAATTTAAACAGTCATGATGACTTGGTACGATTCAAACATTCACAAAAACTGAAGATATTGTATGGTACTAATTGAATTTTGAAACTTCATATTACCTAACCCACACATGCGAAGCAAAAGAAACAAAAGTTCAATTACTTAGCCATTCTTAACATATTACTTAGTCATTCAAACAGCCATGATGACCCAACAAGGGTCGATTCAAACATTCACAAAAACTGAAGATATTGTATGGTACTAACTGAATTTTGAAACTTCATATTTCCAAACACACACATGCAAAGCAAAAGAAACAAAAGTTCAATTACTTAGCCATTCTTAACATATATTCTTACAAAAGTTTCGGCATAGTTTCCTCTAAATATGCGCATTCCCCTATTTACAAACCAATTCAAACAACCATGATGACCTGGCAAGGGTCGATTCAAACATTCACAAAAATTGAAAATATTGTATGATATGAAATGAATTTTGAGACTTCATATTAACTAACACACACAAGCGAAGAAAAAGAAACAACAGTTCAATTACTTAGCCATTCTTAACATATATTCTTACAAAATTTTTAACATAGTTTACCCTAAATTTGCACATTCCCCTATTCACAAACCAATTCAAACAATCATGATGACCCGACAAGGGTCGATTCAAATATTCAAAAAAACTGAAGATATTGTATGGTACTAACTGAATTTTGAAACTTCATATTACCTAATGCAACCACGCGAAGCAAAAGATACAAAAGTTCAATTACTTAGCCATTCTTAACATATTATTTAGTCATTCAAATACCCATGATGACCCGGCAAGGGTCGATTCAAACATTCACAAAAAATGAAGATATTATATGGTACTAACTGAATTTTGAAACTTCATATTTCCTAACACACACACACAAAGCAAAAGAAACATATACTAACAAAGTTCAATTACTTAGACATTATTTACATATATTCTTATAGAAATTTTGACATAGTTTCCCCTAAATTTGCACATTTCCCTATTTACAAACCAATTCAAACAGTCATGATGACTTGACAAGGGTTGATTCAAAACATTAAAAAAAACTGAAGATATTGTATGGTACTAATTGAATTTTGAAACTTCATATTACCTAACCCAAACACGCGAAGAAAAAGAAAAAGTATTTCAATTACCTAGCCATTCTTAATATATTACTTAGCCATTCAAACAGCCATGATGACCCGAAAAGGGTCGATTCAAACATTCACAAAAATTGAAGATATTATATGGTACTAACTAAATTTTGAAACTTCATATTTCCAAACACACACACATGAAGAAAAAGAAACAAAAGTTCTATTACTTAGCCATTGTTAACGTATATTCTTATAAAAATTTAGACATAGTTTCCTCTAAATTTGCACATTCCCCTATTCAGAAATCAATTCAAGTAGTCATGATAGTAATAGACAGACCCGGCAAGGGTCGATTCAAATATTCACAAAAATTGAAGATATTGTATGGCACTAACTGAATTTTGAAACTTCATATTGCCTAATCCACACACACGAAGCAAAAGAAATAAACGTTAAATTACTTAGCCATTCTTAACATATTACTTAGTCATTGAAATAGCCGTGATGAATATCTTCAATCGATATTCCTTTACCTGAAATAGGTTTCACAAACTCACTCAAGTTATGCCTGCAAGTTGTTGCATACACAGCATTTTAGCCATTCAATATAACATGTGAAAACAGATGGGTTGTCCAGATGTAATGCTATGACTTGAACCCATAACTTTTTACCTAATTGGCACAGAACTACTTCTTAAATCACAGGGCAATGGACTATGTTGAAAATCGACCTTAGACTGTAGAAGTACCAATAGATAACTGCATTACAACAAAACTTACAGAAGTTAATTGATTGGAAATATCTTTTTTTCTCTCTTGGTGATGGTAAAAATGTATGGAAAGAGTAGTAACAATAGTGAACAACTTTATAATCTCCCACCTTCGTAACATCAGTCCAATAACAAGTGTTTCACCATTTCTAGTGTGATCGATTACCTGGAAGAACACAACACAATATTACTTGATTTTGAGATGCAAATACAAAACCAGAACAATCATTAAATCCATACACTTATAGGGAAGCCATTGTGATTATTACTCCTCAAAATAGAAACTACGTCAGAAACCTTCACAACACGAGGAAAGTAGACAACCTACAGGAAATAGGAAACGAATACTGTCAGCTAAATTAGGCAAGGAAAATTTTATTAAAATGGGAACTTGTGACATGCAAATAAAAAGGCATATAACTTAACCCAGAAAGCACCAGTTTGTTGGAAATTAATAACAAGTCCAAAATTGGACTTCCAACAGTAGAGTTTAGATCCTCTTCAGATGTAAAACTCTCCGAATGTAACTTTAATTGGATTTTCTCCAAATGCAAAAATCTATTTAGATCCTTGTTACTCTCTAAGAGACAGTCCTCTTTCTGATCATTTTAAATAAGTTCTAAACATATATGGACACTGGTTTTATAATAAATCAAAAAAATTAAATGATTTGTAAATAAATTAGAAAATCAGAAAATTTTTATTAATAAACCCTGAAATAATCAATGACAAAACTCTACAAATTAATGTAAGTTAATATAAAAAATAATAAAAACTAATTATAAAATTGTAAATTTTACCTTAAGAAATCTTTTTGGTGGTAAATGGTGGTGATGAATGGTGGTGGCAGATGGTGTTCGACCTTCCCTTAACGGTGGTGTACTGGCCGGCTGATTGAAGGGGAAAAAAAAATGTAGGGGGAAAGAAAGGGGGATAAAGGGATAGAGGGAAGGAGAAAGGTGGAAGGAGGATGGAAGAAGATGGAGGGTGACATCTGGAAGGATAAGATGGAAATTAAGAAAGGGGAATGAGGTGGCGTTGGTGGAAAAGAAATGGGAGTTGATCAAAGACCTCTTCGATCTTTAATTTTGTCTACCTCTTAGTGATGGATATTTCTGTCGCTAAGTGGCAGCTTTTATTAAAAAAAAAAAAGTATCAATGGATTTTCCATTGCAAAAATTAATACCAATCTACTTTCCAACCGATTTTTCCGTCTCTAAATAATATATATATATTTTAGTTTAATTACTTTACTAAAGTATTTATAAGTAGATCATAATTAAAATAAAACAATTACAAATTTTGCAACGGATAAATCCATTGGTAAGTTATTTTAAATTTCATTTTAAAAAAGTAATAATTTTGTCGCTAAATCCGTTGGTAATAGCGACCGGTAAAATCGGTCGCTAATTTCTATCACTATTTTAGGTTTTTCTAGTAGTGAGAAGTAATAACAAAATAAATGAAAAGAAAAACTGAAATCAATTGCACAAAAATAAATCAAACCGTTCCCTGGTAATTGTGCCAAAATTTTGGCTGTGTTGTCACAGGCATCTAAAATTAAACAAACTCTCAATATTAATATAGTAGTAGTGAGTCCAAGTCATCCCGTAGATAACGGAATTTATTCTTTTTCTCAAAATAAAAGGGTGTTTTGTATATTTTTAGTCCAAAAACTAAGGCAAGAAAGTAAACTGAAGGGAATTCAATTTAAGAAGAATTTTGATTTCGGTCATATCAACCATGAAAATTTTACTAGTCGATCAAAGATACCAAGGATAATTCAACACCAATTGAAGAATTAACCCGAATTTCAATTCAAATTTGATTCTTATTTCTTTCTAAAATTGGCTAATTTTCAACACGCAATCCAATTAATCCTAATTATTAATTTAACTTCGGCACGCACCAAAAATTAATTAATAGAAGCATTAAAATCAACAAGAACAATTAGGCTAATTAAACATAAATACACGCGGTTATGCCAATCAGTTGATTATTTTGTCTAAATTAATAACGCTAATCGAGTAATTATCAAACATAGTTGCTTCACAAATTGAATTAAGCACGTGCAGTTAAAATAATCTAACGGTAGATTAAATCCAATAACACAGCAATATTTTGTAGCAATAGCAAGTTAAAATGGACAATCATAAAATTAATCTTAGAAAAATAATCAATACTTGATATAAAAGTGAATAAATTCAAAAACAAAAGGTCTCACTATATAGTAGAATTAACCATGACTTCAATTCCCTCGACAAGAAGAGGGTTTTAGGCACTAAGTGCCATGGAAGAATAAATAATAATTTTCTGCTAGAAACCCTAGCTAAAATGAGGAATAAAAGTATCGACTCCCTTCTAATAACCCTAAATGGGGCATTTATAATAAATACTAGGGTTGCAATTCCTATCCTAGGATAAGAACGAGAAATCAGCTGAAAAAGAGTCCAACCAGACAAAGAAATATGGAAAAAATTAAAAATCACTTAACCTTACTGTGCTACGCATGTATGCTCCTTGATCCTCGCGCATGTGTGCTGCACAACAATTCTGGAACTTAGCTCTCTGGACACAGCGCACATGCTTTGCTCAACCCTAGCGCATGTGCACTAGACCTTCGTACTGTGCATTTCACTTTCGGCTTCGATTTTGACTGCGATGCTCTTGGAATTTGGGAAAGTATAAAACATGAAAGTTGTAACTCTCCTTATTATCTTTCCAACGCATCTTAAATCAAATCACTCAGAGCTTGGACTTGAAATTTATGTTTAAAATACAAAACAACATCTAGAATGGCTCCATACTCATGCACATTTCGCCCTTAGAATTCCTTTCATCTTTTCCATCCTTTTCAGTTCGTTTTCACTTTAACCCTGCAAAAACTAAGAATAACCAAATTAAGCTCAATAATAACTAAAATGTTGCTTACTCACACAAAAACATGGTAAATGACACATAAAGTATAGCACAATTATGAGCTCATCCAATATGTTGCAAGCCGATCTCGCAGCTCATATGGACCATGAATATTAAGAAGATTTGGTAAGAACAACTGAAATAACATAAGGTTGATGTAGTTGATAAGCGTCTTTTTGTTGCAGTAATATTCTTTGGACTAATTTCACTTTGCCTGGCACCCTTTAATTTATATCCAATCTCAGCTTTGCACCCAAATTGCAATTTTGGACATTGTGTACCCTCAAATTTGAAACCCATCCCACTTTAGTTCAATTTTGAATATTGTCACCGAAATTAACAAACTCCTAGTTGGAATTTTGTGTAAAATCACAATTTAGTTGTTGATTTTACGCGATATAAGTTTAACAGGGTGCTATGATATCAAATTAGGCATATGAATTCATGAACATATTCTCAAAGAAAGGCATGAAGGGGAAATTTATGGGAGGAATGAACTATTGTGTATAAATTTCAGTGTTATGTCTACTAATACTTAACCGTTATGCAATTCCTATGAAAGCCCTCAGCCGTTGGCGATTCGATGGCAAATGGCAGTCTCCCAAATAGTACACAATTTCATATGATAAGTTGAAGAATAATCTATTATACTTCTCATTGCAAGTTTGAGTTGCAACTACTTTTCTGCTCATTTGAATTTGTAATCAACACTATTACTAAATTAGTAATGTGTGTTTTAGGTGGGTTTTCACTCAAAGTGTCTTGTACCACCTCTACAATCAAGTCTCACACATTTTTAAATGAGATTTATCCGTTAACAATTAGTGTTGGGAATATCATAAACATGTTACCAATTATTGTATCTTCTACCTCTTTCTTTGTCTTACAAGAGAGAGAGAGAGAGAGAAAGAGAAAGAAATGAGGTTCCTGATGGTCACCACCCATAATCCAATAGTAAGAGACTATAGATTGGTCAGAACTTAGGGCATTGGATTTGAGCGATGGAAAAGAAGCCAGAATTTCATAAAATTTTTTCCTAGGCCCCAAACCTTCTGGTCAATGTAGTTATCCCCTATGTTCAGAATTTTATTTTCCTACCCCTTAGAATCATTTTTAACTTCGCCTGTGTTGAGTTTTTCTAAGCATAGCCGGTCCCAAGCGCGAGTAAAGGAGGAGGGTTGCGTTAGGTCGATAGCCAGCGTAAAACTTTGTCAATCTTATGAGATGTGTAATCCACTACGATATTGCACTAATACTAGGGCATTCCCCATAAGCGACGCGTCGCATTGTTTGACTACAATGACTAATGGGCAAGGGCTGCTACATCTCCATGGGAGTCCTGGTGTAGTGAAAAATATGCAAGGGTCCTCACATAATAGGGGAAGGATAGTGGGGAAGAGAAATGTTCTGGAGAATAGGATTAGAATAGGAATTTAGAATATTGGAACTCTTACTGGTAAATCAATGGAGGTGGTAGATACAATGATTAGGACAGGAATTAATATTTTGTATTTACAAGAGACAAAATAGGTAGGAGAAAAGGCTAAACCCATTAGATAATTTAGGATTTAAACTTTGGTACTCAGGAATAAACAGGACTAGAAATGGGGTAGGTATTATTGTAGATGGGTCGATGAAGGATGATGTATTGTAGGTGACTAGGAAAGGAGATAGGATTATGTTCTTTAAAATAATTTTAAGATGTGAAACTATTAATATCTTTAGTGTCTATGATCACCTCAATTAGGTCTAGATGAGTCCATTAAGGCTAAGTTTTGGGAGGATTTAGAGGAGATGATAGGTAGTGTCCCCCAAGGTGAACAAATTTTTGTAGATCTTATGATCTAAATGGACACGTGGGAAGAGATAATAAGGATTATGAAGAAGTGCATGATGGATATGGTTATGGGGGAGGAAATGAAGAAGGAAAATCAATCTTGGCATTTGGAATGGCATTCGACCTTTGCATTATCAATACTTTTTCCAAGAAGAGGGAGAAACATTTAGTTACCTTTAAAAGTGGTTCAACAAGGTAACAGATTGACTTTCTTCTCACAAGAAAGAAAGATAGAAGGGTTTGTAGAGATTATAAAATCATACCCGGAGAAAGTTTAATCTCACAATATAGGCTTTTGGTGGTGGACTTGGGACTTAAACATCACATAAGGTGAAAGAACCTACCTAGATCACCTAGAATTAAGTGGAGGAATTTAAAGAAGGAAAAAGAAGAAGTTTTAAGGACAGGAAGATTTGTTAGGGCAAAGTATTTGGGACTTACAAGAATAATCTGACAATTCATGGAATGACATGGCAACTAGAGTGAGAATAGTGGCTTAGAAGATACTTGGAGAGTCAAGAGCTTATGTCCCCATGAACAAGGAACCTTGGTGGTGGGATATAGGTGTACAAGATAAAATCAAAGTTAAGATGGCTAACTATAAGGCACTATATAGTTGTAGAAGTGACGAAATGTTGAGAAATATAAGTTTGCTAAAAAAGAGGCAAAAAAGGCTGTAAGTGAAGCGAGGGATAGGGCTTTTGAAGATTTTTACCAAAAATTAGAATCTAATGAAGGGGAGCGAGATATTTATAAAATTGCTAAAGCAAGAGCTCATAGGACGAAGGACTTAACCCCTGTCAAGTGCATCAATGATGAAAATAACAAGGTGCTAGTAAGAGATGAGAAAATTAAGGAAAAGTGGGAGAGATACATCTATCATCTATTCAATGAAGGCAATGGAGACGATACTCAAATTCTCATTTTGGAAGAGTTAGCTAAATCTGCAGAGTCTAGAAACGTAATGTATTATCGAAGGATTCAAGAATCAGAGGTGGAAGAGGCTTTGAAAAAGATGAAGAAAGGAATAGCAGTTGGCCCCAATGATATTCTAGTCGAGGTATGGAAATGCTTAGAAAATAAGGGCATAAGTTGGATTATCAATCTTTTCAATAAAATATTGAAAAGTAGAAAGACGCCTGACCAATGGAAGAAGAGTACTCTCATACCCATATTAAAAAATAAAGGGGTTATACAGAATTGTGTAAATTACAGATGTATTAAGTTAATGAGCCATACGATGAAACTTTGGGAGAGGGTGATAGAAAGAAGGTTAAGAAACGAGACTAAGGTGTCAAATAATCAGTTTGGTTTCATGCCAGGGAGATCGACTATTGAAACCATACATCTTTTAAGGAGACTTATCGAGGGATACCAGGATATGAAAAAGGATTTACATATGATTTTTATTAATCTTGAAAAGGCATACAATAGAGTCCCTAGAGAAGTTATGTGGAGAGTTTTAGAAAAAAGAGGAGTTAGAGTAGCATATATAGAATCAATAAAGGAGATGTACAAGGATGTGGTTACAAGTGTGAGAATACCAGGAGGGTTGACATGAGAATTCCCTATAAATATAGGTTCATACCAAGGTTCAGCTCTAAATCCTTATCTATTTGCATTGGTCATAGATGAACTTACAAGGAACATACAGGAGGAAATACCATGGTGTATGTTATTTAGAGATGACAATGTGTTAGTAGATGAAACAAAATATGAGATTAATGCTAAACTCGAGGTTTGGAGATAGACACTTGAGAGAAAAGAGTTTAGAATTAGTAGATCAAAAATAAAATATATGAAATTTAAATTTAGCAATGGTACATATAGGAATGGAATAAGGGTTAGTATTGGAGATCAAGAGATACTCATAAGTGAAAATTTTAAGTATTTAGAATCAGTTTTTCAGAGTGATGGTGGTATAAATTTGTATAAAGATGTTATACATCGGATACAAGCAAGTTGGACTAAATGGAGAATGGCATCGGGAATATTATGACTGCAAAATTCATTTACGACTTGAGGGTAAATTCTATAGAACGGCAATTAGGCTAGCAACACCTTATGGGTCTGAGTGTTGGGTAGTGAATTACACATATGAGCAAAAGATGAGAATAGCAGAAATGCGAATGCTAAGATGGATGTGTGGGTACACTAGGATGGATAAGATACACAATGAGCATATTCGTGAGAAGATTTTAGTAGCATTTATTGATGAGAAGATGAGAGAAACACGCTTAAGGTGGTTAGATCATGTATTAAGACAACCAGTAGACGTGTCTGTCAGGCGAGTAGATGTTAGAGAGAGAGTAGTCCACATAAGAGGGGTCGGGAAAGACCAAAAAAGATTGGTGGGTAACTTGTAAGAAAGATATAGCCCATTTAGGAATTGAGGAGGATTTGGTCCTTGACAAAGCGCAATTGCGTGATAGGATTTATGCAGCCTACCCTACTTAGTGGGATTAAAGTTTGGTTGGTTTGTTTGTTTGTTTAGAATCATTTTTCACTTTATATTGGTTCATCAATTTTTTTATAAAAGTTTGTCCATCAGTTATTGGAATATAATTAGTTAGTTTAACCACTATATAGCTTTGATTTGGGACTTTTAACGTGATCAAATTCAAAATCTCATATTTTTACTCTTGATTTATACTTTTTGTGTATGACTTTTTTTAGCAATCTATACTTTTCAAATCATATTTTATTTTTTCAAAAACAATCGGTAACTAGAATAAAATTATTAACTTTTTACAGAAAGTCTTCATTCTCATACAACCTCTCAATTGTTTATGATTCTCCCAGTTTAAGGATTTAATGGGCATTTAGTTTAAATATATTAACAAAATAAAAACTAAGATTTCATTAAAATAATATGTTTATCACTGCATAAACCAACCAAAAAAAAAAAAAAAAGAAAACTTAGAAAACAACTTCATAATGTAAAATGTTACTGGTATTATAGTTCTTGGAATAAATTCTTCTAACAAGGAATCATCAATTTTCAAGGAAAAATTTGGAATTTATAAGAAAATTAGGAGGTAGTATTACTTTGTGTTTTTTAATACTTGTTAAAAGATAAATTTTAGGATAAAAATGTTTATGGAAATTTTTGGTAATTATTTAAGAAATAGCATTCTCCTTTTGAAAATTGTTTAAATGGTAGTCTCTTGGATTTGTGATTTACTTTAATTTACACATAGAAAACATTTTATCTTAAAAGAAGGCCTTTGATTCTCCAAGCATGCCATTCTTGATGTTAATCAATATTTTCCTGGCAAATTCTTTTTACCTTTAGGCCTCATTTGGTTGGTAGGAAAGTAAAGTTAATCAAGATTCTAATTACTCAGAATGTTATTCTACAAAAAAACATTCCTTTATCATGTTTGGATAACCTCAGGAATTTTGACAAGAAAATTGTATGAATTCTTTTCCCAATGTTTGGTTCAACTCAAGTAAATGCTACAGAATGTATTTTGAACTTTCACTAGATTTACCAACAATATCCCCATAAATATAATATGTGAATAAAAAATTATGAAATGATTTTTCATTGTAATACAAGTAAAAATTTAGATTAAATAATAAATATCCCATTTTAGTTTCTTTTTGCTTATGTTATAAAAAATAATTTATATGTTTGATTAAAGCACAAGTGATCAATACTTTTTATACATCTAATTTTTGCAAACTATAAAAATCATCACAACATGCATAAAATATATTTGATACATTTTTTAATGACCAACTCAGTAAGAGATTTAAGTTTTAAAACGATATTGCTAAGAAAGACATGGCTACACTATCACGGTAATTTTTGTAAAAAAGAAAAATAATATGAAATAAGATATCAAAGATAAAGTATCAAAATAAATAATCAAATAAATCTGAATCAAAAGCAATTTCTATACTATAATTAAATAAATCAAATCCAAGACAAAACACTAGCAAGTTTCAACTTCTACATAACCAAACAATCTAATTCTAACAGATTTGAGAATCAAAACTAATTGTCCTCCAAAACTTGCTTAAGAAACTGTTCCTTTTGAGAATCTTCGACAGTGAAAAATAATCCAATAAATTTGGATCACGTACAAGTATCATTCCAATCTTATTTTGTTTAGAAGTTGATAACCCTTTCAATTTTCGAAGTTCTCCATTAAGCTTGTGATTATTACCACTTCTATGCTATTAAGGACCTGCAACAGTTTTTGCAAATTTGGCCATTTGCTCGCTATCAGCACTCCTCTTCCTTTTGGAATGCGTTTTCTTTGAACTTCCTTCACCGTGAGAATCACCTGGCGGTTTTTGAGTATTTTGAGGCTCAACATCATCTCCATCAAATTCTTCAACCACCTCATTCATGTTATCTTCTCTATTTATTTCTTCTAACATATATGCGGGTGCTTCGGCATTCTTTCCAGTAGCTCTATTTTGTCCCCAAACAACAGCTAATTGATTATAGTCGTATAGGGGAATGACTTGTTTCTCATAAATGAGTCATTTGAATGACTCTACACTAAATTCAATGCTCTGTTAGCATATAATTTAACAATAAAGTTAAAAAATATAAATAAAAAATTTAATGAAATAATGCTTAATTATCTTTATGTAATCATCGAACACAGGAGGTTTTGCCATAACACAAAATTTGTTTTCATCCCAACCAAAGCCACTTGTACTTCTCGCATCACAAATAGCATGATACTGCTTTTTCATAATTTACAACAAGATTCAATGTGTGGCTTTTCTTTGAGACCATGTCCTGGTAACTTTTACTCTAATATTCGTTCTATTTCTTTTTGATATCCTTTTCTTAATCCACTACCATTTTTACTATCAAAATTTTCACTGATTTTTAACTCAACCAGTGTTTCTACTAATTTTTCATCTTCAACAACTGTCCAAACATGATTACTTCCTTTACCACGACGAAATTCAGAGGTATGCTCCATATCTATAATAAGCAAAAGTATTCTAACATTCATGGCCATTATAAGGTTAAGTAAAAATAAGATGTATTTAAAAATATTAAATTTAAATGTAACTCAAAAGACTATAAACAACAACTTTTATATTAGTCTTTTTCAAATAATTAAAATGCTTAGTGACAAAAAATACATCATAGATATATAAATTAACATGAAACAAATTATCTGAGTATTTGACAATCACAAAAACTACCACAAGTGTATAAACATAAAGCAAATACTAATAAGTATTAAAGGCCATGCTGTGATATGAACATATAACATATAGAATTCTAGCACTATTGAGGAACAACGACGAGTGGCCTAAAAGATGTTGAAAGGCTGCAATTATTCATATTTCCAATATTTGGCAGTAGTTAGTTTTCATTGAGCTGATTCCCAATTATTTGAAGCAGTGACTTCTCCTTGAAATAATGTAATTGTATTATCTCTGCCAAAAGCACATAGTAGTGAAATTTACATGAGACCCAGATGAAAGATATAAACATACTGTTCAACTCAATGGTGATTTTTCTTACACAACTCAATTCAAGACTTGTTAAGTGAAACAATAACTCCAACAGAAATACTCATTATTCTTTTCACAATTTCTTGTTACTCGTTGTAATAGAAAGTCACTAGTTATATTAATTTGTATTTGGGTATATATATATATATATATATATAGAGACACACTATTGCCATAAGGAAGAAGAAAATTCCCTCATACCCAACAATCCAAATCCGCATCGGACTATTAGAATCCTCACAATTATTCACTAAAATAGAGATCACGAGAGTATTAACTACTAATGACAACAGCCAAATTATAAATACTATTCAAGTGTCATTGATTGGCTGCCAATAGCCAAATCCTTGTTGTTGCCTATTCTTTGACAGAAGAAACATGCCACATTGTTAATCGGAAGGTAAGTGATACACTACTATCATCAATCAAACTGTTAGTTCTTATTTATTTCCTTCCCATGAATTCTGTTTTTATAATCAACTTCTCTTATACAATTTAGTTAGCAGTATAAAATTGAAACAACGCAAATTTGGATCAATTAATTATTTTGAAAACCTAATCAACTTTTTATGGCTTGACATTATTTAATTGTGTCATCTAAAAATTTTATTTATCAATGTTCTATCTTTATTTAATAATTATTTTATAGAACACTTCAATAAAATAAACAAGCAATATTATATACATATCATATCATCTAGTTTATGATACTAATTCAGAATCAAGAAATTAAAACTAAATTTAGAACAAAACAATAATGTTTAAAATTTGATAACTAACCTGAAACTCAAAAAGGCAATAGGCTCAAATGATGATGAGTTAGAGGAGGGAAAAGGTTGAAATAGGAAGAAAAGTAGAGATGTTGTTTTGGTAAATATTGAGTTGATGTAGAGTTTGGAGGAGAGGTAAGAGGGTTAAAATGTAATGAGCATACTTTTGGATTAAAATCCAGAGGAAAGTAAAATGAATACCAAAAAGAAATTGGTATTTAGCTTTTAGAATTCTGGTATTTTGAAATTACTTTCTTACTTTTAAGGAAAATTTTTACTTTCTTAATCATCCAAAAAATGAACCAAATAATAGAATTTAATTTTTGAGAAAAAGAATACTTTCCCTAGCCGGAATCCTTGCTAACCAAATGAGGGTTTAACTCAATTAGTGTAATATGCCAATAACTCCATTTTGCTAATCTGGTTTAGATGTTAAATGAATTATAGATGAATCATCAACTAATATAGTTACTTGCATTTTTTTTATTGCATAAAATAAATGATTATTTAATTGCATGTTTAGTTTGAGAAAATTCATTTAATTGGTTACCTTTTGTAGGTTCTTAGAAATTGTTTATATTTTCAATTATATTTAATGAAATACCTTTTTGTATTTAACTGGCATGTAGGATAAAGTTTAATCATTGAGAATTTTAATTCCAAAATATAAATGAGTTATTGTCAGCATTCCAAAATTATTTAATAACTATGTCTTATGTAAGGATTATAGGAATAAATATCAGGAGAAACAATTTTAGATTTGTTGTTCCTCAAATAAAATATGGTGGAGTAGAGTATGATCATCTAGATAGAGTTTATAGTGTACATGCAAGGAAGAGTGCTTTGCCTAGCCACTCGCTTGTCAAAGTAGATTATAATTTTCTTATATTCTTCTGGAATTATTTTACATAAATAATCACAACAGTTATAAAAAGGATATTTAAATGGTTCTTTGTTCTTGTTTTATTATCAGAGTTTACCCCAACATAAGAAGGATCAATCTTTGAGTGAATCGGGCTGCACCCCAAAGGAAAAGTTGAGCCCACTGTGGATCCGATCAATATTGGGGAAGAACTCATGGCAAAAATGGAACTAAGGGTTCAAGAGCTATTGGGAAGAATACAACTAGTGCAACCGATCTCATAACCCATTGACAAAGATCCACTCACTATCTATTTTACAATCAATATTGGGACACTTAAGAAGTGAAAAATTAAGAATTACTAAATAATTAGATCTATTTAAAAATGCAGTTAAATTTTCTTTCTCAAACCAAAAATTGTAATTTAGCTGCCAGTAGATATGTGGTACGTTACTCTATCAAATGATTTAAGTAGGATAATAAGAATTGGTACCACCGGTAACTATTTAGAATATTTTTTTTTTATTTTAAAACCACCCTCCCATTACCTTTTACTAACTTGAATCCATGATTAATCGATTATAAGAGAAGTGTCTTATCACTTAACCTGCACTTTGTTGTCATTTAGAATTTTTAACTATACATGAATAAGTTTCATTATGTCAGATGAATTATTCCCCAAATTTCCTAAACTTCTTTTTTAATTAAACTACCTAAACTTTGATCTACTAAATTAGTTTTGAGAGACTTCCAAACATGAAAGATACACATGCATTCATTTGACTTTATGTTAACAGAAATTAAAGTATGTAGGATAGTTTTCGGACTTTCATAAATATGCAATCAATATCATATGAATTAAAATCTTTGACATTTGAATTCTTATTAATTAGATGTTCAATAATGACAAAACTTTTCTTTTGCTTTGAACCGAAGATGTTAAAATCTTACAATTCACATATTATAGAAGTCAACTATAAACAAACTATAGAAACAATAAATTTAAAGACTACAACGGATACAGAACTCACTCAGTAAAAATATACATTTTACATTTATTATACTTTTCAATATTTCTTAGTGTCTACCAACTTTTTATGTTAGTAACATGCATTGCATAAATCTGTTACCTTAGCACATACGATAATATTTTATTAAGCATTTTATTCCTAATTGCTTTAACTAAAAGTATTGAGTAGTATATATGTATCATAATTTTGAAAATCAAGAGTATAAATATGGAGAATTAGATGATAATTAAAATTTTCTTACCAGAACAATGTGGTAAAAGTAATAAGTAGTTATAAAAATATGTTAATCTCATTTGTAATCAACATTCCATGCAATGAATGTTGGAAGTAAGGTTTTTTTTTTTTTTTTTTTTATGGAGAAGATTATGTTACTTGCATAACTGAAGTGTCAAAAGTTTGCCTCAAGAAATGATAAGACCTAAAGTGAAAATTTCAATTTCAAATCAATGTTCAATTTATGAAATGAAACTTAGACATGAAATATCGCAAACATCTGCATATGTTTGCAATAATGTTATATCTCATTTTAGTTCACCATCTAGATTAAAAAATGTAAAATTGGATATACTTGGTCGTTGAAATGATTGTTGGTTCCTAAAGAATAAACACAATACACATTCATTTGGAACAAGAAAGGTCATTGTTCTAATATCATTTGGGTATTAACAAGTTAAAAAACACAATTTCCTGTATGATTTCAGAAGTTTTACTATCGATATATTCTTGTCATCCAATCATATTTCAGTGCCTGTTTAATTCATCTTAACTATCTCATTTTCTAAATTTTTCCTTGTTCCACTTTATTTTCATTGAAATTAATTACAAAATCTAATAATGCTAATTTATAATCAGTAAGATGTGTATTAAGTTATAATTACTAAATAAAGCTCTAATCTTGATTAAGATATTCCAACGTAATGGTTATGGTCAAATCAATAATTTTTTTATACACAATTTAACATGAGTGGGAAATTTATTGACTGAACACATACTTTTCCTAATCAAGCATAATTAAAATAGAATTACATATATACAGAAGTAATATTTATTTTTCTTACCACTTAAACAATAGTTGAAAGAATTATGATAATTTAAGAATAAATTAATGAAGCTGAGAAGTTACAATGACCAGTCTAAATGTTTTAGCCAAAATAGTCTTTTTTTAGTCATTAAATGTTTTCTTTTTTTCATATAACTCTAGGTTGGGGCAATTTGAATGGGAGTCTATATATGTTAGCTTGAAAAAAGTAAGAAGAACACAAAATATGGACGAGAACTGACAAAAGCCCACAAAGCGGTAGCTAAAAATGTAAGAAAATAATAATAAAAAAAAAGGTTTTATGACTAGTAAGTAAGCAAGGAGAAAAATGCAATTATGAAAACTGGAACGGTCGTTGGTTACTTATTTTGGAGAGTCAAAATTACAGCATTTGAAGTTTTTATTTTTTATCACATTGTCATTGTTGTTCAGAACTCATTTAAGTTTGTGATGATATAGCAATTGCAACAACTAATTGAATGATGATGATAATATGGAGACAAAAAATGGTACAAAATCTGTCGAAGTGTTCAATTGACTTCATAAACCTTTGACTACTTACTATTGGACAGAAAAAGTTGACAAAGTTATAATAATAATTACATTGCGTGAATGCATGTAATTAATGTGGAAACAACGAGAAAATATTCTTGATAAAAATTAAAGACCAGTGACCAAAATAAGAAAAATGGTAAGCAAAAATTTGAAAAGCAATTTATGAGATTATAAAATTAGTTATTTGACCAATAGATTCAACCATAGTAAATGTATACGTGAAATTAAAGAGCAGGATTCTAAAATAATTTGAACGAATTCTATAGGAATGACAAAAGTTAATATATGTATACTGATATTTAACAATTAAAATTCATGGACTAATTTGGTTGGATACTATACATTTTATGTTTGTCGTACCATTTTTGTTAATTTCAAGCTATCCAATTTTTCATTTTAGAAAAATATATGAAATACTAAATATGCATGTATCCCTCTTGTACAATGAAATTCTGAAGGAAAATGGGAAATAAAGTATTATCTCAGATGATATGGTAGAGGTATGTTTTAGATGAATTTTAAAAGTTTCTTATCAGATTCTACAAACCAATATTGTTATTTATATGGACCATGTATTATAGGATAGAATCGATCCGAAATAGAAAGAAGTGTTTTATGTTTGCTTCAAATCCTTTGGACACCATTTGTTTACTAAGGAACCTATAATCAATGTGTCAAAGGAAGTACTCGACAAGATGAAAGATGGAATTTGTTTGTTTTAGCTTTGTATGTATCGAATCACAGCCTCCGAAGTGGTTTGCGACAGCATATATACCATTGAATGGTCGTAGCTGATTATCCAGCCCTAGTATGTCCTCTCTAGTATTTTTAAAATGCAAAAGATGTGCTACAAATTGTGCTAAGCATAATGAAAGTATTGAAGACATGCACAAAGGGAGTTTCTAATTTGAACTTAATTGCTTAACCACATATTCATTTTACCTATCCTCAAAATGTTGTATACTCAAATGAAAATACCATCACAAATTTTGCACTTCATCATGTATGTGATCAACAAATGAACAATTAATTTTTATGAGAATAGCTTTAGCACTCAAATAAAGACAAATCTGAGGAATGCTAAGGTAATCACACTTTTCACAAACAAATAAAAACATACCATTTCCATATATATATATGTGTGTGTGTGTTAGAGAGCAGGAACAATAGCTAGGTTCTAAGTTTAAATTATCCTACAATGCATAAAAGCATAATGGAGTAGAAAACAAAGCAAGTCCTATCCATACTCCACCATATAAAAAGAGTCTTAATCCTTACAAGGAAGACACACTAAATAATATATCTACGGCATACAAACTTTGTTTGCATCTTCTTTTTGACAATTGTCTAAACATCTAACCCTAGTAGAATTTTGTGATCACTTACTTTGGTTTTACTGGTATGACCAAAAGAATTACAGGGTGCACTCTTGGCTTTTCCTTTATTTTATTACCTACAAAATTTACAAGAATATGTTTTTTTTTTTGTTTTTTTGTTTTTTTTTGCAGCATGATCAAAAAAAAAAAAAAAAAAAGTTTAGCAAAAGGAATAAAAAGAATAACAGTATCATTTAACTAATACACATTCACTCTCTCAAAATCACCACTAAAATTTTAGGCACCATAAGCTATTGTGGACTACATCTCAATAGTAATATTTCAGTTCTGTCCTCCACTTGTTCTATTCAATTTCATGATGCATAAAAAGTACGTGTCCATGCCACGCGAGTGGATTTCGTAAACAATATACTCTATCTATGAAGTTGTCGTAATGGTAATACCTAAAAGTTAAATATTTGAATATAGATAATACCAATGGCCTTATTTGGAGCCAAAATAGCTACCATATTTTGTTCTGTTAGCTTCAGTGAGACCAATAACGACATAAACTAATGTTAGGGAAGCCTTGCAGTAGAAAAAGAATAAATCAAAATCTGAAATGAATAAGTCACCAGAGATCTAACCACTCTACCATCCCCTATCTACCCCGCATTAATGTAGGTGCAATACTAGGGAACATATTAATACAGAAGAAAGGGTTGCCACTTAATTAGGGTTTCCACCATCTAATAGTTGTTCAATAGAAACATTGTCCCCCTGATGGATAAATAATGGAAGAGGCTATTGGATCATTACTACACCTGTAATATCAGCACATATCCTTTGCCCAAAGTACACAAAAATTTGACAACTAATGTCATTCAATTCTTTTGCTTAGTAAACATGTATCCAATTTAAGTAGACATTATTAGATTTATGTCAATAAGGATACAAATTGAAAATTCAAAATAAATTGGACAACATTATAAAACTTACTCTTCATTCACTTACATCAAGAAGACACAATTACATGCTTTTTGGCCATTACTATTGTGGGCAAACTCTTGAATGCAGCACATCATTGAGATTATCCAAATATGATAGCTGCAATTCAGAAGATGATAGTGGATTCACAATCCTTGATGGTTTGAGTGATTTAATAATGTTCATGTGGCGGTTATCTCGATGACAAACACTATAACAATTGAGGGTCAAATCTCTAACTTGACAAAAGCTATTAAAAGAAAAGCAAAACATGTACAAAAAAAGATACATGAATCATTAGTTAACATGGAAGAAGAACAATATTGGTGAATATATTCAAGTTTTCCCCAAATCTGTCGTGATGGATGATGATTGTGAGGTATCCTTTGGGGAAAAATTTCTTAAAAGATGCATGTGATGCCAAATATTCAAATTCCTTTCTAGGGTACAATTCATGCCCATCAATTGAAGGATTTCATCATTGACATGTTTAAAGATAAGTTAGAATGAAACTCGACATCACTAAAACACTCTAATCCTATGTGAGGTCATATACACAAAGGACCAATAATTTAAAGACGCCTAATGACTAACCAACCGTAGAAGTTCTAACGAGTTTATGGAAAGGAAATATGAAGTAACACGTTGCATATTTTGAAGAAACACAACAATGTTGGCACTGATTGAGACTTATTGGTTAATAAATTTATGCCACTCACTGAAAACTCATGCTTCTGACTGGTATACTAATCTTAATCTACCCCCAATAATAATTAAGAGTAATTGAACAAGATTCCCTAAATTAATTCTATCACACTAACTAGGCAACCGTCAGCATGATTGAATTCTTAGGAGCTCGTACATAGAAATTTGAACCTATTGTTAATTATCAATCATAGAAGGAATCTAAATTTGAATTGGAAAGATCAACTTGGTGGGACATTTACCATAGATATATTATCCAAGCAATACATTCAAGACTTTGTTATATCCTACAAGAGATAAAACCCTCAATCTTTGACAAATTACTGACACAAAAGCTCGTGACTAAGAGATTAGCTTCTAAGGTGAAAATCCTTATGTCCTCGATCCTCACAAGGGTAAGGGAAAGGAAGAGATGAATTAAGGGGCAAACAAGCCTCCAAATTTTGAGAAGAAAGAGTCATTGGTCACCAGTGTTACACCTGTTAAAGTCTTTACAAAGGTTGTTAGAAAAAATTACAAAAGTAAATCGTCCCCAATAAAATAGGGGCAAAAGTCTAAGCTAGAAAGAGACACAAGAGAGGAGTATATGTTCATTGCTTTGATGTTTCCAAGATGTTTCAAAATGTTTTGCAAGAAAAGCTCATTGAATTACCCAAATTTTTGCATCCTTGAGAAGTTGCGAAAATTTAAATTCATTGATGAAGTGAGTAATTATAGAGAGAGAAAGTAGAGAGTTGAAAAGGGAATCTAGAAGTTGTATTATGAGAAACTCACAAGAGGAATAGAAGTGATAATCCTAACATTCAAACCCCTTATTCATAGATACATAACTTGGGAGGAGTTGGGCTACTATTCCACTAACTAAACCTACATATAAATTACATGTTTGCCCTTAATGAGGCTGTTACGTAAGAACTTCTAGAATAATCTTGGAGAATGTGTCATGTGCTAATCTTGAGCATCATCAATAGTCTCCTTGGCTTGGTGTGGAACCTTGAGGTCGTGGCTGAGCCGATAACGGTCAATATAAATCCCTTGCAACTTTCTTCAAGCAATAATACTGAAGTTCGGCTCTTCCTGCTGTAATGTGCCGAATTGAGAATCACATTCCCTGAGACGAAGTACGTGCGAACCACGAACTTCACTAGGCCTTTTAACACAAAGCCCAAAGTTTCTTTCCTTTTTCCCATAACATTGAGTTTCCCCAGGAAGCGTGCTGTTTTGTAATGATTACTCCCACATAGTAACTACTGTTGTCCGAGTGCCCATGCACTATTATTACGTACACTGTACTAGTGCATTATTGCATTTACTACACCGCATTATTAATGTTTTTAGTGACTGCAGAATGCTTCATTTTCTTCTCCCACTTTTATTGCCTCCACTCAAAAGTCAACCTCATTTCAAATTCCTTTGAATTTCCTAATATCCTTTAACTTTTCGTTTTCTCCCTAATTTCCAGACGAAAACTTACATTCCTTTCCCCCCCAACTAAAGAACATTTTAGATCAATACCCCGATATATATATACTCCCTTTCCCCTTGTAGTTTTATTTTTACTTTCATTTCCCCCTTTACGAAATTTCTTCCTCTTCTTACCTTAGATTCCTTCCCCCTACCTTCTTCCATCTCCTACCTCTATCCCCCTTGCCTTTCCTACAAACTCCTACTTTCCGGCCAGGAACCACCACCCGCCGTTCAGCTAAACACTACTGGCCACTTTTTCCAGCAAAGCCCAGATTTCCCAAGTTTTTCGTACACCTTAACAAGAAGGAATGGCCGGAACATTCACTCTTTCTTCTCTAATTAGTACTACACAGCCCCCTTCCCCTTTGAGTGAGATTGATAGGCGAATGTACTCAACCTATCCGATAAAGCTCTTCTAGCAATAGTCCCCTTAAATTTTTCACTCGAACCTCCCTTTTCTGAACCTCTCCAAAATTATTACCCCGAACTTAAAACCTTGAACACTCCAAACACACTCGAACTAGAAGACATCAAAATTCTTAGGGATAGGTATCGATTCCCTAAGAATGTTTACATCAAATTCCCCACACCCCAGAACCGAGTTCACCTGACTCTTCCAGGTTACCTAACAATTTATCAGAAGCAACTCGAGGCAGGGCTGAGGTTCCCAATCTAGATCTTCTTATTCAGGTTCTAGATTGTCTGGATATCAGTATATCCCAACTGACCCCTAATGCCATTCGGGTCGTAGCCGAATTTTCTTTCTTTTGTAGATTATACAGCATCCCTCTTTCATTAGACACATTTAGAATGATGCTCAAACTTTTCCCAATGAAGGATTTTTTTTTACGTTTCTCCCTGAGCTCTCGGTAAACAGGTCATCTCGGGAAACCCCTTTTCCATATCACAATTGGAAGCAATCTTTTTTCTTTGTCTGTTATCCAGACCCCCCTATGCCCCGAGGTCCCTGGAAACTTAAAAAGAAAAACTCAAAACACAAAAATGTCGCTCCTCGAACTCCGATGATGCAAAAAGGCTCATCGAGTCCAATCTCCAATAGACTACCATAACTAGCCGGACATCCTGTCCAATAATATTTTGACCTGGGCTGGGCTATTCCCTTTTCATAATACTCCTGAGGACTACGATCCTCATAAAGGTGTTTGACTGTGTTTTTTTTAATGATTATTTTTGAAGTCTAAACTGACAAATTTATCTTTTTGCAGAACTCGCAACATTCTTAAGGGGGTTGGTTTCCACCATCCCTGCCACTGGTGCAGGTTCATCGAGCCAGCTTGTTCCATCAGCCACTAACGGGTCTTCATCGACAACAATCAGCGCCACTTCGGAGAATTTTGATGCTACATTAGCAGTAGCTGTGGATCTTACTTTCGATGTGGAAGCTGCCTCAGAAGCTTGGGTGATGATCTCATTGGGTAGTCACCTTAGCCATGGAACCTGTTGCCTGACCCAAGCCTGATGTTGTTCGGGTCACCAGGAAGAGAACCTGGGAAATTACTGCTCTCGAAGCTGAACCGTCTTCCTCAGTCACCCCTACCTCATCACCATCACAATTTGGACTTATAGGCTCAAGTTCAATAATGAGGACCCCTGGGGAGACTTCCAAGACCTTCTCATTAAGTAAACAGTTCATCACTACCTATGGTAAGGTTTACTATTTCTGACTAACTTTTTCTTTTTTAAATTTTAAGGAGGCAGAAAATATAGCCCCGAGGAGGAGAGAAGGTTGGCTAGGTCACGGGATCTACCTTGGGCCCAAATATTAATTAACCCTCTTCCGGCCCCCTCCACCTCGGGGAGCACTAATTTTGACCCACTCCTTCGATCAATATTAACGATCGATCCCAATTTGTGAGGGTGGCTCGTGAACGGCAAAGTTCATCTTTTTGCCTCGGGATGTGGCCTACGTGAAGAGGCTCACTCCTCAACAAAGGCTAGACAAGCTGCATGTCAGCCTGATGAACATAAGTAGTCCTGCTTTACTTCTTTTGTCAAAGTTTTGTATATTCAGTTCCCTCAAAATTTTAACTTGTTTTTTCCAATATTTAAGGCCATCACCATTTTGCTCACTGTTGCTGATCGGGAGGTCTCCTTCAACTCCACGGTGAACTCTTTGAAGCAGGAGTTAGTTCATGCCAAAGTCAAACTAGACCAAAAAGTGAAGGAGGCCATGAACGCCAATGAAGTAAAATGTAACATAGAGGCTGGCAAGAAGTACGATAAGTGGAGGGCTGAACTAGATGGTGTAAGGGAAAAGCTTTGATATTTTCCAAACCTTATTTTGATGATGACATAAGTACTTAACTATGTAAACAAGTTTTGCAGGTCTGTTACTTGTTTTGCTGGAGACAGGGTGTTTGGACGCATTGCATCGTTCGAACTATGTCAAGCTTCTGGACGCATTCCACCGTCCGAACCAACAGGCAGAAAGCAAGGTGGAATCTTACTGCTTCTCCAACGGACGCACACAACTGTCTGAATGAAGTCTCTTTCGGACGAACATGACCGTCCGAAACACCCTTCAGACGATAGAACAGACGCATGCACAGATGTCCGAACGAAGTTCCTCACTAACTGGATGGAGATCGGACGCTGTGTCGAACGCTTCCTACTTATCTCGGACGTTCAAAATTCCAACGGCTACTTTTTGTGCATTTATTATTTAGCCGTTGAGAATTAGTTGCAACCACCATTTATTGCTCCTATAAATAACTGGTTTGATATTCTGTTAATATCATCTAATACATTGAATACGAGCTTTAGAAAAGAGCAATTTTAGTATAAATTGGCTATAGTGCTTTATTGTATTAGTGTGCAGTTTAGAGTGCAATTCAATTTTGAGTGGAGTAATAATCTTGTACGAAAGTGTGGTTGTAAGTAAAATTCTTGGCTCAACTAAAAGAGTTTTAGTGTGAGCAAGAATTTCCCTACTTTGTAAAGATTATTGGCTCACCAAGTGTGTGAAGCATTCTAGTGATTTGATACTTCAAGCTTGTTAGCTTGGAAGTGTTGGCTGTTTAAATTTTCTCTCTTTCTTACTTCACTGTTTCATTGATTCTATTCTATCAATTTATATTTGGGAAATCTTAATATTTCTAAAAGTATTTTTTAGAATCCTAATTCACCCCCCTCTTAGGTTGCTTTGGGACCAACAATTGGTATCAGAGCTTGGTCTCATTTTATTGCTTAAATTGCTTTTGAGAAAAGAACTATTATGGCAACCAACAATGCTCTATTTTTTTAGGGTCAATCCGTTACTAGGCCCCCTATGTTTAATGGGGCAAATTTTATTAGTTGGAGAGATAGAATGAAAATATTTTTGCAATCTATTGACATTGACTTGTGGTATGTTGTCAATGAAGGTCCTTTTGAAGCTACTATCATTGATGATCACACAAATAGAAGAAGAGAAAAGAGAGGGGATGAGCTCACTCCACAAGACAAGGCAAACCTTGACGTTAAATGTAAAAGCCATGAATGTGCTGTATAATGCCTTGGATGCAAATGAATCAACTCGCGTGAAGGGATGCATTTCCGCTAAATAAATCTGGGATAAATTGAAGGAAATCCATGAAGGGAACGACGATGTTCATGAGCAAAAGAAATCCTTACTTGTTGCCAAGTATGAGTCCTTCAAGATGGAACCATATGAAAATATTGACAAAATGTATTGTAGGTTCAATGACATCATTGAGGATCTTGAAACCTTGGGTAAGGAGTATTCTTCCAGTGAAAAAAATAGAAAAATCCTAAATGCTCTATCCAAAGAATGGGATGCCAAAACAATTGCTACAGAGGAAGTCAAGAATATATATTCAATGCCCATTGAATAGCTAATCAATTCTCTTACATCTTATGAATTGAAGTTGAAGGCCAAAGTGGTGGATGATGAAGAAGCAAGGCCAAGAAGGAGCATTGCTCTAAAGACCTCTCAAGAAGAGGATGAAAATAGTTCTCCATCAATCTAGAAGATGAAGGAGATCTTGCACTCATCGCCAAAGGATTTCTTAAACATTACATCAACAAACGAAGAATGAGAAGAGGTGGAGCTACAAATTCAAATAATTTCAAAGGAAAGACAAGGCTTGAAATGAAGAAGCAAAAGGAAAAAGGTTTTGAATGTGGTCAACTCGGACACTTTGTAAATGAATGCCCTTCCAAAAAAGAAGGAAGGAAGAAAACCTAGATTCAATAACTTTCAAATTACATGGGATGACTGCAACTCCGAAGGAGAAGTCGAAGAAGAAATGGAGTCGGCACAAATGGCCTTTTTGGCCATTGGAGATGATGAGGTAAATTCTAACTATGACTCTAATGATAAAAATGATGAATGTGATCTTGAAGCTTTCATTTTGAAATTGCATGATAGCTTAAAGGAATCATATGCTAGAAATAAGGAGTTAGTGAAGAAATCAAATGCTCTATTGAATGCTAACTCTAAACTTGTGAATGAAAGATAATAGGCTATCACAAGAAAATGTGACTTGAAGAAAAGAATGCATGAGAGATCAAAGGTCAAGGAAGAACAAGCCTCCTTGAAGAAAATATTGGATGATTTGGATGTTCTCTTGACTACAAAGAAAGAAAATGTTGTTGATTTGAAAAGAAATAGAAATGTATTAATCAACAAAAAGTTTATCACGTTTAGAAGGGATGACTTATGTTTTGTAAAATCAAAATCATCTTTATATGGAAATAAAAATATTATTTGTAGATATTGCCAACAACATGGACATGTTAAGAATATGTGTTATGTCAAGAAGAATGAGAAACTTGGAATGAAAGTCGCATGGATTGATAGCAATTTCACTAACTCAAATGGACCCAAGAAAATTTGGGTATCAAAAGTTATCAATTGATTTATTGTGTAGGTACTTAACATCACCAACAATGCTAAGTGGTTCATAGATAGTGGATGTTCAAGGCATATGACGGGTGATGCTTCTATTTTCACAAGATGATAAGATCTCATATCCAAAAATAGTGGAAAAGTCACATTTGGAGATAACAATAAAGCAAAATCAATCGGCATTGGTGATGTAGGTAAAAATGGTGAAACCTTGATTAAGAATGTGCTTCTTGTTGATAATTTGAACTATAATTTATTAAGTGTAAGTCAACTTTGTGATAAAAATTTATATGTATTTTTTACCAAGCATGAATGTCTTATCCTTGATAAAAATCATGTTGTTTTATTCAAGGGCACTAGGCACAATGATGTTTATGTGATTCATCTTGATAAAATTAGCAATAGCAATTTAAAATGTCTTAACGCTTCCATAGATGATCCTTGGCTTTGGCATAGAAGACTTTGTCATTTTAACATGGATTTGATTGAAAAACTTGGTAAAACGGATTTGGTAAGAGGTTTGCCAAAACTAAAATTTTTGAAAAACAAAATTTGCGATGCATGCCAATTTGGTAAACAAGTCAAAGTTTCTTTTAAACCAAAGAATTTTGTGTCCACATGTCATAAACCTTTAGAATTGTTGCATTTAGACTTATTTGGACCTACTCAACATGCTAGTCTTGGTGGTTGCAAATATGCCTTTGTTATTGTAGATGACTATTCTAGGTACACTTGGGCATTATTTCTTGTTCACAAAAATGAGGCTTTTGAAAAACTTGTAAAATTGTTTTCCAAAATTCAAAATTTGTTGAATTTAAAAATCATTCGTTTAAGAAGTGACAATGGTGCCGAATTTAAATTTGGAGGTTTTCCCGATTTTTGTGATCACAACGGTATTTTTCATGAATTTTTGGTTGTTAGAGTCCCTCAACACAATGGTGTTGTTGAAAGGAAAAATAGGACTCTTCAAGAAACCGCTAGAACTATGATTAGTGAATGCGACTTACCACAATACTTTTGGGCAAGTGTTAACACGACTTGTGTACCTAGAATAGTCATCTACAATAACAACGGCATATTTTCTAACTCTCCAAGATGTGTATGTTGTAAAAAGTCCGTTGTGAGCTGTATTTCAAAGTTTTTGGTTGCAAATGTTTTATTTTAAAAATCAAAGAAAACCTTGGAAAATTTGACAAAAAATCGGATGAAGAAAATTTTCTAGGATATTCTAGTGACAAGAAAGCATATCGAGTTTACAATAGAAGAACGCTCTTGATTGAAGAAGTTGTGCATGTTACATTTGATGAAGCTAATGATGTTATCTCAAAGAATTTGTGCGAAGATGAAAATGTAGGTATTCTAAAGGAGCTCGAAAAGCTCACTATTCATGAAGATCATCAAGAGATCACATCAAGCAATGATGTCAACGACCATCAAATAGATGATGAAAAAGAAAAGAACGAGGATGCTCCAAAAGATCTTCCGAAAGCTTGGAGATTCGTCTCTAGTCACCCTCAAGATTTAATCATAGGTGATCTATCCGATGGGGTAATTACTCGTTCTCATAAACCTTTGAATAGTAATTGTGCATTACTTTCTCACACTGAACCTAAACATGTAGATGTTGCTCCATCTTGAATGATGAATCTTGGGTTAATGCCATGCAAGATGAACTTAGTCAATTTGAGAAAAATAGAGTATGGACCTTGGTTGAAAGACCATCTTCTCATCCCGTAATTGGAACAAAATGGGTCTTTAGAAACAAATTAAATGACAAAGGTGAAATTATAAGGAACAAAGCTAGACTTGTTGCAAAAGGTTATGCTCAAGAAGAAGGTATTGACTTTGATGAAACCTTTGCACCCGTGGCTAGATTAGAATCCATTCGCATGTTTCTCGCATTTGCATGTTTCAATGATTTCAAATTATTTCAAATGGATGTCAAAAGCGCATTTTTAAATGGTTTTATCGATCAAGAAGTTTTCGTTGAACAACCTCCGGGCTTTGAAAATAAAATTCTTCCAAATCATGTTTTCAAACTCTCTAAAGCCTTAAATGGTTTGAAACAAGCTCCAAGAGCTTGGTATGAAAGATTAAGTGGTTTCTTGATTGAAAATGGATTTAAAAGAGGTGTCAGTTGACACCACTCTTTTTACAAAAATAGATTTAAATGGGTTGTTAATTGTTCAAATTTATGTTGATGATATTATTTTTGGAGCAACTAAAGAAAGTTTGTGCAAGGACTTTTCACATTTAATGCAAAAAGAGTTTGAGATGAGTATGATGGGCAAGTTACAATTTTGGCTCGGACTACAAGTTCACCAAACAAAGGAAGGAACGTTTATTACACAAATCAAGTATACAAAGGAGCTACTCAAACGATTTGGAATGGAAGAATGCAAACAAGTTGGTACGCCTATGTGCACTTCAACCAAACTTGATAAAGACGAAGGAGGTAATGGTGTTGATGAAAAACACTATAGAGGTATGATCGGAAGCCTACTTTACTTAACAGCCAGTAGACCAGATATTATGCTTGCTGTTTGTTTATGTGCTAGATTTCAATCTTGCCCCAAAGAATCGCACTTGATAGCTGTAAAAAGAATTTATAAATATTTGAAGGGTACAATGAATTTTGGGGTTTGTGGTATCTAAAGTCCTCTACATTTGATTTAATTAGTTATTCTGATGCTGACTTTGCTGGGTGTAAAATTGATACATTTAAAGTACAAGTGGTATGTGTCATTTCCTGGGAAATTGTTTTGTGTCTTGGTTTAGCAAAAAACAAAATTCTATTTCTCTTTCTACGGCTGAAGCCGAATACATTGCTATTGCAAATTGTTGTGCTCAACTTCTTTGGATGAAACATACTCTGAAAGATTTTGGTGTTGTTTTTTATTGTGTGCCTACAAAGTACGACAACACTAGTGTAATTAGTGAGACAAAAAATCCTGTTATGCACTCTAGCACCAAACACATTGATGTTAAGCATCATTTTATTAGATATCTTGTGTGTAAAAAGGAAATTCGTGTTGATTTCGTGCCTACTTCAGATCAACTGGCTGATATTTTTACAAAATCCTTGGCTCTAGATCGCTTTGAATCTCTTAGAAAATGTTTGGGATTTTACAGATCAATTTGGCATAATCTCTCAAAGGTGTTTCGTTCGGACACACTCGCTCGTCAGAACGAAACTATCTTTCGGACGCTCTCTATCGTCTGAAAACCTCCTATCTTCCTCAGACGCTTATAATCGTCTGAACGCTATTCAATTTCTTCATTTATTCTCTGGAATTCTTCCGGACGCTTACCATCTTCTGAAAGAACATCGGACGCACTGGCTCTTCCATCGGCCGTCCGTTCATTTACTTTCGGACGTTTCGTCGCACACACACCAATCGTTCGGCCGTCCGAACGGTCTCCCTATTCGATTAAAATCATCTATTTTTCCCCATTTCGGACTCACCCTAACCCCCGAAAGATCTTTGGCAAAAATTTTTCTCCAAAATCTCCTCCAAATTCTTTCCTTCTCTCCACAAATTGTTTGGAAAATTGTCATTTCCAACATATTCATCACCATTATTGTACCCAATTCCACCCATCTATCATCTCATTTCATCAAATTCCCACCAACCTTTCAAAAAAAAATTTATTTTTTTTCTCCTCTTTCTTCCACAAGAAATTTCATTTACAATGGTTAAATCTCGTGGAAGCACTTCTATAGCAACTCGTGGACACAAAACAAAAGGGAAAACTCCGGTGCGTGGGGAATCATCTGCTAATCCTCAAGTGTGCTCAAATCCAACCTTACCAAAATTCATCGATGCCAAGGCATCAAAATGGTATACATCTTTTCTGAGCAAGTCTATAATCGTTCAACGTCCTGCTTCTCATAGTCTTTTTGATGAATATAATCTTCCCATTGTCAAATCATGCTTTGAAAAATAAAATTGGGGTCACCTAGTGCATATTGATTTACCCGTGTATCATGATATGGTGCTTCAATTCACAGCCAATCTTCGGAAAGGCCCCACTGTTCGCACATAATTTCTCGTGTAAAGAGCACCAATCTTGAGATTTCCTCCAGCATCATCAACACTATTTTTGAATGTGAAGTCTCAAATCCAAATGATTTCTCTTATTTCTTTTCTTTAGATAAATGGCCCACTATTGATAATCGATTGGAACATTGATGAGGTCAGAGCTATTTTTAACATCAATTTCAAACAGGCCTCAGAAGCCAAAACTACATTTCTAACTCCTGAACTAAACATTCTGTACGCTCTTGTCACGAATTTGCTGTTACCAAACGATGGGCATCGCACTGAGCCCGGAAAAATGCAGCTTTACTTATTTTTTTGTGTTTTCAACGGCATTCCTCTTGACTTTGGGTATCTCTTTTGCTCCCTGTCGGAACTCCATTTTTCGGGGCACCAAATAACCACGAGAAGGGAGGAGGAAGAGATCCTCGACTCTTAGACCGACTCGGGAAAAGGACAAGAAAACAGGCATCATAAAATCAACCATTCATACCAACCCATATGCATTACAATCTATAGTATCTGGAGGTATAATAATCCTAGTATAGAATTTTTCGGAACTCATCATACGGACATTTCCCCTTTAATGGCTTCAACAATTGCCTTGGCGGGTACTTTAGAGGCCCTAGCCTTTTGTTCAGAAATTCTATACAAGGTTTATAGATGGTATCTAGATTTAACTAGATAGAAAGAAAAATTCATCTAAAAATTGCCAACATACCTCATGGTGCCTGAAGTCCTGTTCTTGTCTGAGTATGTCCTTTGAATTTAACTTGTTAAACTTTTATGGGTTTGAGACCTTTCGGCCTCTCCCCCTGGTCTTCTTCTTCTTAAATTAAAAAGAAAACTTTCAAAGAAAACCTGAGAAAGAAAGCTTTGAAAGAGAAGTCTTGAAGATTTTCAGAAAGAAAAATTGATTGATATTGAAAGATTGTTCACAATAAGAGCTAATTGAGAGCCTTGATAATTTCCTCGATATCTATACAAGTGAGGAAATGGACCTATTTATAGAATGAATTTCGGATTTCAAAACCGGATGTTAACTAATCTAATAAAGTAAAAGATTCCGGATTTCAAAATCGGATGTTAACTTAATCTAATAAAGTAAAAGATTCCTTACATTATTTTTGCTTTTCTAAAAGCTGATTAAAATAGTACAATAATTGTTATCAGCTGTCTACATAATTTTTAAATTTTTCTAAAGTGTGGTCTCCACATTTTGGTATCCGATGCTGTCTACTCCATCAGTGGATGACACCTGGTCTTCCAGATCACATGGATTTTGTTTTTCTTGAGTACAGTCTTGAGTGGAATTTGTCTCAGTCTTCAAGTCTTTGTCTTTGTCTTCTAGCTCTTGTTCTTGAGTCATTATTCCACTAAGTGAAATTTTAGGTAGATTCTTGAATTCTCCAAGAAGTTTCTCTAGAATTGTCTTCGTAATGTCTTCTTTCTTTTTCTTTTTATTTTTTCTTAATTTTATTCCTCTTTTTGTTTCTGAGGAAGAGGACTCCTCTTTTTCAGAAGTTTTTGGCAAAGGAACAGCCATTAACGGATTATTGATTTTGTCTTTACCCTTATCCGTTTGTAAGGGACTAGATACAGGCTGACACCCTGTATTGGTCTGTGTGATTTTTAGTAAATCACCAACTATCAACGGACTTGTCTTGTCTTTACCGGCTGCCGTTTGTTCTAACCGGACTAGGTGTTCCTTTACCGGAAACACTGGCCTTGGTCAAATTTTTTGTATTTAAAATCTATTTTTCCAGTCTTCTTTTTCTAGAGTCAAAACTTGAACTCTCTGTTCTAATTCAAATAATTTTGTCTTGTTGTCATAAAATTCTTGTTCTAAGGTCCTATATTTTTCATTTATTATTCTAAAATTTTTTACAAGGGTCTCACAGTGGTCAGAAAAATTTATTTGGTTACCTTATATCTGTCTGAATAACAGGTCTGGTATTAATTTGGTCTGAAATATGGAACTGATTCCCTAAGTAAAATCTACAGGCTTCAAGTCCTTCTGTAATTGTCTTAAAACCTTTGTATTTTGGGTTTTTTACTCCTCTTATTGCAGTGAGGACTTCAACCCATGTCTTGTACAATCCTGCATTGCCTGGAGTGCCATGGAAAACTGCATAACACTCAAACTTAGAAAGATCATTTAGTCCGTTAAAATAAGCAGATAAAGCATTTAAAGAATTAGTAAAATGTCCACTATTTTTTCTCTGATATGAAATCCATAAATTATCTAAAATTACTTTTTGTTGCTCATTTATACTCCTATAAGTGTCTAATATTCGGAAACAATTATAAGGTGGCATGGCACATAAACTATGTCCATTAAAATCATATCTTTTTTCTGTGCCACTAGGAGTCTGTTTTAATATGCTGGGAAAATGAAATGGATTATCTAAACTTATAAATGTCTGATGGGTTTGCTGACTGGATTCAGCAGGTCTTGAAATTGAAGATGAAATAAAACTTGGTCTGGGGGCCCTAAACTGGGCTCTTGAGTCTGATCCAGGCCTGTAAAAATTAACAAATATTGTTAATTATTATAAATTTTTCTAGATAATTCATCTGCTAATTTATTGTCTTTTCCTTTTATATGTTCAAAATTAATATTATATTCAGCTACTACTAATGAAAATTTTTGCCATCTCTTATGCCTACTTTTTTCTTTCATGTTTTGGGAGTATTTAACTACGTTGCTTCACAGTCAGTTCTAATTGTAAATTCTTTCTTTGAAATTATAAATAATTTAAAAGTATCTAATACATATATTATGGCTAATATTTCACAATCTAAACTAGTTTTATATCCTTTTTCTCTATAAGTGCCACTAGCATATCTACATAATTTTTCTTGGTCTTTTGGAGAATATTTATGTGGTTTTGATTTGAGGATTCCTCCCCATCCTAAATCACAACCATCTGTTTTTATTACTAAATATTCTGTTTCTAGAGGTAATTGTAATGAAGGTATATTTTTTATCATATTTTTTATTTTCTTTACTAAATTTATATCTTCTATATTAAAAAATCTTTGTCCATTTTTTCCCGTTTTGGAGTATAATGGTCCTGCAATTTTTCCTATATCTTTAAGAAAGGGTCTAGCATAATTTATAAGTCCTAAGAATTTTTGTAATTCTTTTAAATTTTCTAATTTATCAGGCATTTCTAATACTTTCTTGGCTATATGATCTTGTAATCCATTTATTTGACCATTTCCTATTTCTACTCCTAGGAATTTTATGTGTGTTTTAAATAATTCTACTTTCTTTTTGCTTATTATTATGCCATGTTGATAAAAAATTCTAAAAACTGTATTAAGGTGTCCTACATGTTCTTGTTCATTTTTTGAAAAAACCAATATGTCATCTATGTATACTAATACAAACTGAGAATATTCTAAGAAGATATTATCCATTTTTCTCTGGAAAATACTAGGTGCATTTTTTAATCCGAATGGCATTACTAACCACTCAAACAATCCTAATGGACATGTAAAGGCAGTCCATTTTATACTGTTTGGGTGTATTTTAATTTGCCAAAATCCTGACTTACAATCAAATTTACTAAAAATCTTTTTACCTTGTATTCTATTTATCAAAAATGTTTTGTCTGGAATATCATAACTATCATCTATAGTATTATCATTTAATCTTTTATAATTTATTACCATTCTGCTTTTTCCCCTAATTATTTCACTGTGTTTTCTAATCTATAAATGCTGCTGACCTGTGAGGAGATTCTGATGGTCTTATTACTTTTAAATTTAATAATTCTTTAATGTGCATCTTAAATTCTTCTATATCTTGCGGACTTGCTTCTATTTTTGCAGTCTTTATTATATAATCTGGATTTTTAATTTTTATTTCACAATAAATTTTATTTTTATCCCATAATTTTATAGGGTCTTCTCCTATAAATGGTAAAGTGTCTATATGTGATTCTATTTCTGTTTTTGTTTTTAAATGTAATAAAATTTTCAGATTAATTCTGTCTATTAAATATTCATTTAATTCATTAGCTTCTAAATAATCTTCTTCTAAAACAGTTATATTATTACAACATCTTTCTTTTCCTTTTTGGCATTCTATACATTTTTCTTCTATTTTATTTTCTATTTGTTTTATCAAATCTGGATGAATAGGTGGAAGTGATGTTGGATTACAAGGGCTTGTAGTTACATTTTTAAAAATCTGTACATATTCTTTTGTTAAATATTATTCCTCCATCTAGATCTAATAAGAATTTTAATCCTATAATTACACCTACCCCATGTTTTTCTAAAATTTCTTTAACTAATACATATGGCATGAAATAATATTGACTATAATTATTGCAATTATTCAAAAAAGCTATATTACAAGTTTTTGCATAATAATTATATTCATTTATACTTCCATCCATTTGTGTGGCTTTTATAGGGTCTTTGAATTTTAATATTTTAGTTGTATCTATCAATTTTGGGTCCACAATTATAGTTGTGCATCCTGTATCTATAATTGCACTGGCTCCTATTATTTTATTATGATGTTTAAAAGTAACTTCTAATTTTATAGAATTTAATTTTTTATCCTGGTTGCAAAATTTTATTTTTTGTTCTAAATTGGCTAAATTTATATTTTCTTCTGTATCTTCTTCTATTTTTTCTTTGTTTTTATAAAAAATTTCTTTTTCTAGATTAGCTACCAGAAGAAACATTCCTTTTGGAAAGTTTCTCACCAGAAGTGTTTGATTTCCTTGATGTCCTCTTTAGCGGCAACAAACAATTTCTCCCTTATTTCAACAAATCTTATATTGAACGAAAAGGACTCTATTTTTTCAACGATCAATGGTTAACTAAGGCAGCTTTTGATATTGAACGTTCAAAATCCCAGGCCTCTACCTCTGATTTGGCAATTCCACATTCTCCTCCTCCTCAAACACCTCCACCATTCCATGATCCTCATCCATCTTCCTCTGAACCCTCACTTTCTCAAATCTGTAGCCTTCTCACTTCCTTGAGCACTCAAGTAAGTTACTTTCAACGTCACATGAATCGTAGGTTAAAGTGACTTAAAACTCGTCAGGTGATTCTCCAAGAGGCACTTACCCTAGGCATGTCTGCTTCGGCTCAGGTTCAATTTGCCAACATTCAATCACAATATCCACTAGACTCCTCTACCGACAGTGATGACAATACTGAAGATGGGGATGTTCGTGAGGATGGCGAAGATGAAGCAAATAATCAAGGTGCTGCCAATGAAGATGAAGGCGACGATGAGGATGTTGACAACAAGTTCAATTTTATCATGCAACGCCGTACTGAAGCAGATGAAGACAGTGAGGCTACTGATGATGATGCTCCTTCCAAACGCCGAAAGATCAAAAAGCTCTCCAAGAAGAAAAATGACTCGAATTAGTTCCTTTAATATTCTGTTTTTTAGTTTTTGGCATTTCTCTATTTTTTTTTTCTTTGCTTAGTTAGAGTTGCTCTCAAATTTACCAATTTATGTATTACTTTGAACTAGTCCTATTGAATATTTGGGGTTTTTCTCCTATTGAATACTTGGGCTTTAATCCTTTTTATGAATTTTTGCGCTAGTTCTGTCGAATACTTGCACGTTCTCAGGGAGAGTTTTGTTTGATGATGTCAAAAGGGGGAGTAGTAACTTATATTGCAAAATGATTGGTCATCACTCATATCTGATTGATTTTACATAATTATTCCATGAATGTTTGTCATCATCAAAAAGGGGGAGATTGATGTTTTTCAAACCTTATTTTGATGATGGCATAAGCACTTAACTATGTAAACAAGTTTTGCAGGTCTGTTACTTGTTTTGCTGGAGACAGGGTGTTTGGACGCATTGCACCGTCCGAACTATGTCAAGCTTCTCGGACGCATTCCAACGTCCGAACCAACAGGCAGAAAGCAAGGATCTTACTGCTTCTCCAACAGCGCACACAACTGTCCGAATGAAATCTCTTTCGGACGAACATGACCTTCCGAAGCACCCTTCGGACGCATGCACGGACGTCTGAACGAAGTTCCTCACCAGCTGCATGGAGATCAGACACTGTGTCGGACGCTTCCTACTTATCTCGGACGTCCGAAACCCCAACGGCTACTTTTTGTGCATTTATTATTTAGCCGTTGAGAAGTAGTTGCAACCACCATTTATTGCTCCTATAAATAACTGGTTTGATATTCTGTTAATATCATCTAATACATTGAATACAAGCCTTAGAAAAGAGCAATTTTAGTACAAATCATCTGGCTATAGTGCTTTATTGTATTAGTACAGTTTAGAGTGCTAATTCAATTTTGAGTGGAGTAATAATCTTGTACGAAAGTGTGGTTGTAAGTAAAATTCTTGGCTCAACTAAAAGAGTTTTAGTGTGAGCAATAATTTTTCTACTTTGTAAAGATTATTGGCTCCCCAAGTGTGTGAAGTATTCTAGTGATTTGATACTTCAAGCTTGTTAGCTTGGAAGTGTTGGCTGTTTAAATTTTCTCTCCTTCTTACTTCACTGTTTCATTGATTCTATTATATCCATTTATATTTGGAAAATCTTAATATTTCTAAAAGTATTTTTTAGAAACCTAATTCACCCCCCCTCTTAGGTTGCTTTGTGACCAACAAGCTTCGTAAGGCAAAAATGGAGAAGAAGACCTTGGAAGTTGACATCAGCGATCGAGATAAAAAGATTGCTGATTGAGAGCAGAGGATTCTTAACTCCAGGAAGAAGCAGAAATGGCCGAGGCAAAGTTCAGCTCTCGAGACAGAATGAGCTCCTTATCTGAGGAAGAAATGCTTTTGTCATCTCGGAAGAGACAGACTTGATGCTTAAGGCATTTACGGAGAAGGTCTTCACTAGGGGTGTTCACATTTTGGTTTAACCGAACAAACCGGCTAAACCATTTCTAGATTAGATTTTGGTATTTAGCTACAGTCTAGATGTGTAAAACCGACAATAATAACCAAGCTAACATTTTGGGAGTTTGGTTTGGAAACAGTAATTGGTTTTCTATGCCAAAAAATCAAATTGCCGGCCGAAGATTTTATTATTATTATTATTATTACTATTATTATATAATATAATATTATTTTACTATAGTAAATATTAAAATTAAATCCTAAAAGCTAATGAAGATTTGAAGTAACCTTAACCTAACCTAACTCCATTTCTCTCGCAGTCATTTTTGGAGTTCTGGTACCTTATCAAACTTCTGCCACCGGCCCACCGCTCACCACCGCTGTCCGCTGCTACCTTATGAAACTTTAACAAATCAACTTCCTTCCTTCCTTCCATTGTCTCTGGCCTTTCAACGGTTCAACAAGAATACAATCCAATCGTCATCGCCTGTCATCCTTTCCAATATTCGAGTCTTAAATGTTAGTCTCTGAATCTCTGAATCTTCTTCTTTTTTCTTTTAAATCTCTTTGACCTATTCTGATTTATGATTTTACATTATTTCCACTTTCTATTTTATTTTATACTATTAATAATTAATATTATAGTATCATATACCTTTTTACCCCTTTTGATTTTTCCTTTTTTTTTTTTTTGAGGGAAAGTTTTGATTTTTCATGTTGATTGCTTATCTAGGCTTATGTTGGAAGTCACAGTCACTCAGAGGAGTATTATTAGTATTATGTACTCTTTTATCTCAATTTGGTTTTGTTTTTCTCAATTTGATTTTTCTCTAATTTAAATTATAAATTTTGGTTCTATTTTTTCAATTTAGTTTTTTTAGTATTATTGGGTACTCTTTATTTTTTCAATTTACTTTTGATAAATCCGACATGTAGTCATGTCATATTGATGCAAAAATATGATCTGCCTCTTATTTGTTCTCTAGTGCTGTATAAGCTTTTTTATTCTTTATTAGAAACCTTATGCAAATTCTTGCAAGTAAATTGGCCACTTCCTTCATTCCTTAAGCTGGCTCCCCCCGCTTTCCCGTGGTTATCTAAAAATGATGTTTCTTGCTATTGCCATTTGGAGTCGTCCTTAATTTCCATTTCACTCTGCATTTATATCATGTATATCTTCTCTCCCTATTTTCATTTTTCCTTTCCATTCTTTTTCAAATAGTGGATCTTCCATATTGTGGATTAGTAGCTTGTTTGTTGAACTGTAGATACAGGAGACCATGCTTCAATGCTACACTCTTTTTCAAACTGGTTACATGACTACCATGATAAATTAGTAGACATCTCTAGACTCTAGATGTTTGTTCATGCAAGCACCACCTCTAAATGAAACTTAATAAAAACCGATGCGAAGACCTAACTACTGAAGAAAAGAAAGTCCACATTATTTCAATTTGGTTTTATTTTTTCTCAATTTGGTTTTTCTCTGATTTAAATTATAAATTTTGGTTATGTTTCTTCAAGTTAGTTTTTTTAGTATTATTGTGTACTCTTTATTTCAATTTGGTTTTATTTTTTCTCAATTTGATTTTTCTCTAATTTAAATTATAAATTTTGGTTCCTTTTTTTTTCAATTTGGTTTTTTTAGTATTATTATGTACTCTTTATTTCAATTTGGTAAAATATAGTATCAAGTATGATTGTAGTACTCTTTATCTCAATTTAGTACATAGTACACTTTCTAATAGAGATGATAATTTCTGATAATTAGGATGTCTACGGAAGAGGCATATGGTGAAAATGAATCAACTCAATGACTTACTGCCCCCTACACAACCTTCAAGTTCAAGGGCAAGGCCATCGGAGCCAGAGGCTTTTTCCAATGATGCAAGGAAAATGAAAGACATTGCACCAAGGGCCAAGGCTTGGCAATACTTCAGAAGATTCACTTTAGTGAAAATGGTCGACAGAGGGCTAAATGCAATTACTGTAAGAAGCATTATGCTAATGATATAGATAGAGATGGTACGTCTGGACTAAATAATCACTTAAAAATTGTCTAAAGAATCTAGAAAATAAAAAGGATTCTCAACAAACCGTATTGAGTTATCAATCATTTGTTAAAGGGAAGGGTCATTTGGTACTTGGCATTTTAATCAAATGGAAGTTAGAAAGGCCTTAGCTCGCATGGTTATTGTGGATGAACAACCTTTTAGCATTGTTGATAAGGATGGATTTAAACATTTGATGAGTGTTGCTTGTCCCCAATTTGTTATGCCTTCACGGTCTACTACAACAAGGGACCGTTATGGGCTTTATTTAGTCGAAAAGGCAAAGTTGAAAGATTTTTTGAAAAACTCATCCCAAACAGTTTGTCTAAGAACTGATACATGGAATTTTGAGCAAAATGTTAATTATATGTGTCTCACTGGTCATTGGATAGATAGTGATTGGCAGAAACCTGCAAAAATGAATTTCGAACTTTTGTCCAATAACTAGTCATAGAGGTGAGGACCTTGGGATAGCAGTTGAGAAATGCTTTCTTGATTCGGGGATTGATAAAATTTTCTCTGTTACATTTGATAATGCTATTATTTACTTGAAAAACAGGTTACAAGTTTGGGGAACCTTATTGTTTGGAGGGAAGTATCTCCATATGAGGTGCATTGCTCATATCATTAATTTAGTTGTTAGTGATGGTTTGAAAGAAATTAATGACTCTATAGCTCGTGTTAGATTGGTTGTAAAGTATAATAGACAATCTCCAAGTCGGTTAAGAAAATTCAAAGAATGTGTAGAAATGGAAAATATAGAACGTAAAAAATTATTATGTCTTGATGTTCCTCCTAGGTGGAATTCCACCTACTTGATGTTGGATACGGCTCATAAAATTGCAAAAGCATTTGGTGGGTATGATATTCTTGATGCTTATTTTAGGCATGATCTTGAAGATGGTGATAAACTGACAATGGGAGTACCTGATTAGTAGATTAGAAAAATGTTGAACATTTTGTGAAGTTTTTAGAAAAATTTTATGATCTAACTTTAGAAATTTTGGGCTCATTGTATGTCACGTCAAATGTGGTTATTCATGAACTTATTGATGTTTATACTCAGTTGAAGGAATGGGAATTGGGAACTGATTTATGTCTAAGTGCTATGGCAACTAGAATGAAAAGGAAATATGATAAGTACTAAGGAGATGTTGAGAAAACAAACATGATACACTTCTTTGCTGTTATTCTTGACCCTTTACACAAGTTTATATTTGTTGATTGGATGATTAGAAGGATGTTTGATTCATATGATGTTGTCACACTTGTGAGAGATGCACTTGGAAAAATGTTTGAAGAGTATAAAAGTATGTATGCCCTCAACCATCATATTCTTCCAAAATTTCGAGTACAAGTTCAAGTTACGGATCCCAAGATGTGGCTGCAAAAAGGAAAAAAAGGCTTAAATAGTCAAGAGTTTCAAGTTTCACAAAGAAATTGATGAAAATTGAGGAAATGTGGAGAAATGTGAATTAGATGAGAACCTTGCTGATAAACTAGTTGATGATGATGCCAATTTTAAGATCTTGGGTTGGTGGAAGTCAAAAGAGCATGAATATCCTAACTTGGCACACATTTCTCGTGACATATTGGCTGTCCCTGTTTCAATAGTTTCTTCAGAGTCTGCATTTAGTACCGGGGGTCGCATTCTTGAATCTTTTAGGACTTCATTAACGCCTAAAATTGTGCAGCTCTTATGTGTTCCCGAGATTGGTTTCGCTCTACAAATAAGCCAATCAATGTGGAGGAGACCTTCATTCCCTTGAAGAAATTGAAAATGGTAATCTATTTTCTGTAATATTTTTACTGGAGTTTTTTCTTGTTGATTTACTCTAAAAAGTAAAAAACATTAATAATTTAATAAATATTATTTTGTCTTATTTGTAGAGTTCGCAAACACAGTTATGGATTCTACTATCTTGGATCATTTGATTGTCAAACTAGTGTCGCTACTTGTCAAACAAATTAACATTAGTTAGTGAATCTTACCATTTATCATATTGTGTATTCCATATGAAGTTACTTCTAATTATTAAATGTTTTTCTGATTGTCAGGCATCAATACTAGCTTTAGTTGTTTGATTTTTGTTGCTGTGTTGGAACATTGTTTGAATTATCAATTCATGGATGGCTGTAACTTGTACAATTATACTTGAAAATTAGAATTTGGAATGCAGTGTTTATGGTTAGCTATTCTGTTATTGTTGTGTCTTGTGTGGACTTCAAGTATGTAATATTCACTTGGATAGTAGTTTGGAATGTATTTGATTAATTTTAGAGTTCAAACTATGTGTAGACTTTGGACTGTAATGAAGATTGTAATACTGACATACTATAGTGTCTTAATCTCCAGTTTATATTTGTGGCTGACTGCTGTATTGTAATGAAAATTGTAATGAAGATTGTAATATTGTATTGGAATGTTCAAGTATTGTGGTCATGTTTTAGGATTTGAAAGTTATGAGTCCTATGTCTGTGACTACAGTGCAGTATGCTACTACTGCCAGTGAGTTGAGGTGCCCACTACCCAGTGCGGCAGTAGGCAGTAGAAAAGGGTTAAATTTTTTTACAAAATTAAATAGCTAAAAAGTTTGGTTAATAACTGGAAACCAATACCGAAGAAATTTTGGTCGGCCGACTGATTATAAGAAACTTTGGATTGGATTTGGTTTCGATTTTCTTGTACTGAATACCCAAAAATACCAAACTTTTCTTAATGAACTACCGAATACCAGCCGATGAACACCCCTAGTCTTCACCATGGGGTTCACTATGGCATGTGACCTCTTGGTGAAGAATCCCGATTTGTACAAGGGTCTGCCTTACGATGCCTCCGTCAATGAAGGGGTCATCAACGATTTACAGGCATAATTCAAGGCCCCAGTACTGATCCCTAGTTCTCCTGAAGCAATGACCTCGGAGAATGATAAGCCAGAACTAACTGCTGCTCCCGAGGCTGAGTCTGAACCTATAGTTCCAACCTCTACTTCATTAGCCTGGCCTTCTAGTGCAGCACCTTCGGCCTCTTTTTATGATAATTTGCTTTTTTGTAATAGTTAGGATATTTTGTAATAGCTAGGTACTTGTTTTGTTAATAAAATTTGATTTATTTCCCGCTTCGACTTATTGCCTCCTTACTTCTCTTTTGTTAATAAAATTCCATTTCTTTCTCCCTTTGACTTATTGCCTTCTTACTCCATAATTACACCAAATGCTGTAAGTATCAAGCACATAAAATAACAAACTTATAACAACTGTTCTGCTGGTTTATCATAATACTTAAGGAAATTTCCAGGACACTTGCAATTAAGTGCTTGTACTCTTTCCAGAACACTTGCAATTAAGTGCGTGTACTGTTCCACTTCTTCTTTTTCTTTCAAATTTTCTTTCTTAGCACTTGACTTGATCTTGTCAAATGACCATAGTGGTCTTATTAGTTCACTTTTAAAAAGTTGGGAGAGGCCTTTCAAAGCCTCGGCCCTTTAAATTTTGTTTTTTTTTTCCATCTTGAACCTAGTCCGAACCTCTTTAGCACTTTGGCATTCGAAGCGGTTCGATTTTGCTAAGGGGGGACTACTAGGTCTCGGTCTTCAGGGGGACTATTAAGTATCTGCCCTCCTAATTCTTTTTCTTGGACCTAGTTTGCACCTCTTAAGCACTTCGGCGGGTCGGAGCGGTTCGAATTCCTTGAAGGGGGGACTACTAAGTCTCAGCTCTTCTGATTCTTTTTCTTGAACCTGGTCCGTACCTCTTAAGCACTTCGGTGGGTCGGAGGAGTTCAAATTCCTTGAAGAAGGGACTCCTAAGTCTCAACCCTCATGATTCTTTTTCTTGAACTTGGTCCGCACCTCTTAAGCACTTCAGCGGGTTAAAGAAGTTCAAAATTCTTGAGGGTGACTACTAAGCTTCAACCCTCATGGAAGGACCACTAAGTCTCTACCCTCTTCATCTTTATTTTCATGAACTTTTTAGGTTGAACTTGGTCCGGACCTCTTAAGCACTTTGGCGAGTCGGAACAGCTCAAATTTCTTGAGGGGGAACTAATAAGTCTCAGCTTTCGAGGGGGGACCACTAGGTCTCTGTGTCAAGCCCTTAGGTAGAGATCAAATTAAAACAAACAAGTAATAATAAACTTCAAAAAGTCATTACACTCTACCTCACTTCCGCAAGTATACAGAGTTGGTAGTAGTATAGGATGAGTGGGTATCGTTCCTACAAAATTTTTTTGGCAAGCAAGTACCGAGATTTATGAATCTTTGGATAGTTAAGCAAATTCAAATAAGAAAAGATGAAACTACACTAATTAAAACCATAATTAAACTTAAGCAATTAAATCAAAATTAAGCTAAATTATCTACTAAAACAAGTAAATGGAACTAAAAAACTATGAAATTGAGAAACTACTTAATCTAATCTAATAAAAGCAAGTAAACAAAAGCACTTAATTCTACTCTAAATTAACTAAAATAGGACTAGAATTAAAAAGTAAGTATTTAACCCAACTAAAAAGACTATAGAAGAGGTTATAAAGTTAGAAACTACCATTTCTAAACTAAAATTTGCAAATAGATAAACTTGAAATCTAAATATTTTTGGATTTTTGACAATAATAAAGACATCCCACTAAAAATTAACTAGAAATTAATGCAAGGAATTGATAATTCTTAACTAGAAAGCACTAAATCAACAAGAACCCTAATTTCTATGTGAAAGCTTGAAATGAAAGCAAAGAGATTTTCACTAATTTAAACTAAAAAATAAGTAAAAATTATATCTACTTGAAGCTAATGATTAACCCACTACAACTATGTAATCAAAATTTAAACTTGCAAGGAATTCAAAACTAGATCTAAAAGACAAAAAGAGAACTTGTATTCAAATATAACTTGAAAGTCAAGCTACTCTATTCTACTCTAAACAAACTAAAATTACTAACTACACTTTTTTTCTCTATTACTTCCTTCCTATTCTAATCGAGACATCTTTAAAGTTGTTTAAATAGTGGAGTATTACACAAGGCAAAATCAGAAATTGACTGTTAAAATATTACAAAATTACCATTTCTACTTGTGCTAGATGTCAGTCAATGTCGCGATCTGGAATAATTGAGATCGCGACATGGATCTCAAATTATATTGACACATTTTCAAGTATAGATCACGATTTGGAATAGTCCAAATCGCGATCTAGACTCTCATTTTAGCAAACCTTCACTTCCTCTTTAATTGCATTTTGGTCCTTGTACTTTGTTCATTCCAACTTCCAACCTCTAATTTAAACCTGCATAATATTAAACCAATTAAGTAATTAATTTAACTAAAATTGTAATAAAAAGTTATCATATTTAACAATAACAAAAATATAAACACATAATAAAGAAATTAACTAAAATCTTCAATTAATTAACCAAAGTTCGAAATTTAAACTTTCAAAATGCCATAATTTAGCGTAAAATAACTCTAGTTTACTAGAGTTATCATGAGCTCATGTACAATTAAGTGCTGTAACACACCCTAAACTTAGCGCTTTGTAAGTCTCGAGCAAAACAAAAATTAAAAAGAACCTACTAACACTTAAACACAAAAACACCACCAAAATTGACAAAACACTTGATGAATTGTGGATGTACTTGGAACAATTAAGAAATTTCTCAAGGAATTTCAATACTATATGATGAGTGAAGTGTTTAAATGAGTCAATCAAGTTTGCAAATTTTCTACAAACAAGCACACGTTCATTTGCTACACAAGATTTCAACTCACCAAGAATTACTATTCTCAAAAAGAATTACCAAACGTTTTAGTTCTATTTATTTGAAACATCATTTTTTTCTGAAATCACAAATATTATGGAGTTAGTCAATTATCCCGACCAGGTCTCATGAAAATAGCAGTTCATTTAGGAATCTACTTAAATGAAATTGTCATACAATTTGGGAATAGACCTCTAAAAAGGAAAAAGTAATACGAGATCAATAATAGGTGTTACAAACATTTACTCCTTAGCTTAATTGGTATACTAAAATGCAATTCTTAATGGCTTAATTCAGAGAAACAACATGGGTACATGTCGGAATCTTGTACTCGCCTTATTACTACTCTAATGGCTTATTCCGAAGAAAAAACATGGGTACATGTAGGAATCTCGTACTTTCCTTATTCCTAAAAGCAAAGTTTTTTTTTTTTACGTGACCCTAAACCAAGGAAAATGAGTGAAATGTACTTTAAATTAATCTCAAATACCAATAATTCACAAATTAGAAGAACATTCTCTATGTAAACACACAAAATATTCCAAAATTCCTTCTATTTCATTTAATCCACTTTTTCCAAAAGATAAATCGACTTACAAAATAATATAAGTGATTTGATCAAAAACAATATTTCAAATAAATTTTCCCAAATTTTAGTATTTCTTTTCGAAGAATAGTGATGCTAAGTTTTTGAAATCCTTATGTTGCAAAAGACTAATCACTCACATTTAAATCCATGAAATGACCCAATCAAATACTTCAGGAAAATCATATAGTATTCTATGTCAAAATTTATCGTCATCGAGTACTCATTTGATCACTTTTCCATCCACTAGACATCAAGTGACATCAATACACACAAAATAACCATTTCCACACAAAAAATAAACACCCCCAAACTTGTCTCTTTTGTTCAAGTGACGAGTAAATCATCCTTCCACTCACCCAAAATCCAATATAAAGACATCGTAACAATTAAATAAGAACTACCTAAACTATGACAAAAATTTAATCTGACAATTCATACTACTTAAAAGTACTAAGGGTACTTAGCTAAGCCATGAATCACATCAATTAAGCTCCATGAAAAATTTAATATCCAAATCAAGTCATCAACCATCTAAACATGTCATCATCTTAACGCCCTTAGCCATTCCACTATTATTAGTCAATAAAAATGACCGAAAACCACACCAAGTATCCAACAAAGCAATTCTCAAAATGATTTAATCCATGAAGCATTTAAAAGATATCTACTTGGTGTCAGCTGTTCTTAAGCCCATTAGCCAATCTACTCAAAAACTAAAATATCCCAAATCAAAATACTAAATATAAGAGTAATTAAAATAAAGATGCTAAATCATGAAAAATAAAGAAAATGTTCATCTTCATCAAATGGCTTCAAATTCTTGGGTTGTAAATCCTCAAGGTCCATTGTAGTTGGTTGCATCATTCTTCTTGTTCCATCTCCTCTCGATCATCCTCGGCATCATTGGGCTGTGCTTCTTCACGATCATCATCTTGAGCTCATCCGGTCTCACCTACTTGGTGGGCTTCCTCTTGATTTGCCGATGCTATGAATGGTGTATAATATTGTCCACAAGGTGGACCAGAGTGCTAAATCGGAGATGGTGGCAGTCGAACCCATGTACCCAGTTTGGTAGTCTTGAGGGCTTTTCCTATCACTGTCAAATTATTGTGCATCACTAGCTGACTGTAAGTCCAATACCCTTGTAATTCATTTCTTTCTTCTTCATTGACTAGGGCATTCAATACATTAAATCCAGGGGGTATAGGAATATAAGAGGCACTCTGAGGCGGTGGCGGTGGCGGTGGTGGTGGTAGTGGCCTGATTGGGTTTTCTTCTTGATGATACTTTTCATATTCTCTCACCATTTTATAAATATATTCCCGATTAATCCTGCTTCTAGGTTATGTGATCAGCTCCGCAGGATCAATGGGACAACCTATCAAAGTGCACAAATGGTGAATTAAACTGGGTGCATAAAAAATAGGTTGCCCGAACCTTCCACTATCCAAAAACCCCTGTCTAATAAGGCTACCAATATTTACTAGTATCCTTGTTATAATAGCGTACACCAAGAGCGATTTGTCCCTCTGAATAAAACTCAAACAATTTGATCACCAAATTTGGCAGCTAATGAAATAGAACCATAATTTCGCCACCAGTGAGAGACCATGACAAGCAAATCTCAACTTAGTATTACTTCAAACGCTCCGAATCCAATCAACATTAACATCACAAATGGCATTTTTAATCACATGGTTGAATTCATATCTTTCTCTTCCTCATTAAAAAATGCCAAATATCGATTGGAAGATATAGGGAGTATGTTAAAATAGACATTAATCACTTCCGAACTAAAATCCACCAATACCACCCTATATTTTCACTTCTCCATCCTCCAACTCACATAAATTGCAATGGAATTTCTTCACTAACTGAGAAGCCTTGGAGTCAATTGGAGTATTGAACCCTTTCCAATGCCTTGGCCTAATTTGTTCTTCTATTGCCTTCCTAGCTTCTTCATAGGCCCCTCAATGCATAGATAGGTCAAAACTTCTCTCTCTAATCACCTCATGCTTCTCGTTATTTTTGTACAATTGCTGCGCTCTATTACAGGAGAATTGAGGTTCTATGTGCTCATCACTCTCAAAAGGTTGGTCTATGCTTCCTTCTCTACTCGTCCTCTCTCCAGCTTTTCTTTTTCTTGACCCCTTTACTCTACCCCTAGCTCTCGCTCTTTTCTCCGCACTCCTATATACACCTCTTCAGTGAAGGATGTGATTTTCACAACAATAATCAAGCAATTATTTAGACAAGCACCAAACAGTTCCAAATACACAGCTAAGAAAAAATTTTCACCAAATTCTCAACACAAGTCCACAATTTTTCTCAATAATAATTTAATCAATTCAACCCACAATCCAACAATTCAGAGAACTAATCAATTTCATATCACAATTTTACTAAAAAAAACTGCACCAAATTCTTACCCCAAAAATCACCAAATTGCAATCAATAATTCCTCAAAAAATTCACTCAAAAACATCCAACAATTATCTTCAACAATTGGAACCACAAAGTTAAGGAAGGATACTACCCGAGACAAAAAAAAAAATTCCAAAAATTTTGTGGGCAAACCCCTCGATGTTCAATTTTCTGCCAGTATTCTTCAAGATATCCTCTCCTTGATGCTCCTAGGATGATGTAGAAAAAGGTTAGTGGTAGTTTATGATGGTTGGAGTGATTTTTAATGGAATAAAATGAAAATTTTTGAGGGATTGGAGAAGGGATTGTTTTTTGGTTGAAAGAAGAGAAAGAAAGAAAATTTTGAGAAAAGAAGAAGAAAAGTTGGCTAAATATTTGATTCTGCTTGTCGAGATCGTGATTTGGGTTTTCTAGATCGCGATTTTGACTGATCTCAAGATTGTGATCTCGATTCTGAGATCGCGATTTGGCTGCTATCGAGATCACAATCTGGAAAACCCAAATCGCGATCTCGAGTCTGATGAAATTTTTGCCTTTGCAAAAGTTTGAGTTTGATGCCACGATCTGGATTTTGAGATCATGATTTCGCCCAAATGACCAAAATACCCTCCAAAAGTTTTAGTTCCAAATCTCAATTTGGAAATCCATATCGCGATTTGGAGCTAATCTTATACAAAGTGTATTTTTAGCACTTAGCCAAAATTTCTCCATTCTTCATCACTTTACTCCATGTTCATGCACAACCTACAAACACAAATTTAACAAGTTAAGATGACAATTTTGCTTATTCTTTAGCACAATTTGTTCAATACACAGTAAAACTTATATTTTAAACTAAAATTCTAACCTAATCAGACAAAAAAGAAACAATAATAACTAAATAAAAGACTTGGGTTGCCTCCCAAGAAGTGCTCTTTTATAGTCACTAGATTGACTACGACATGGGCGTTTATTCCAAGTACTCGAGGATGGTTGGCCACCCTTCTCCTTTTGGTTTCCATGGAAAAAGCTTAATCTCATTTTCTTCATAAGTAAAGCTTGATTCTCGGTTCTACCATGCACAAGTCTTTTCTTCCAACATGTTTCTCAAACCATTTTCTTTTCCCCAATTGTTTCTCAAACTATTTTTGTTTCTTTTTGTGACTTTTCAATTTCTTGACATCACTATTTTGCTGATCCTTAGCAAAAATCTCTTGATCTTTCGTCAAATCACATCCCTTATTGGGTGGTTTTTCCTTCAATTCATTTCTCGTATCTTCTTATATTTCCAACACTTGCTTGAGGAAATTGCCTTGGTTAACTTCATTTTGCTCCTCATTTAGCGGAGTCCTAGAAATGAAAGAATTAAAAGATTGATTAGCACATTTCTCTTCAACAATTGGAATATTATCATTATATTCAAAAACATCAAATTTAATTGATTCATTTTTTGACTTGTAAAACCAACTTCCCTTTGTTCACATCAATTAATGCATCACCTTCCCTAGAATCAATGGAATCTCACTTTCTTCACCCGTATTTAGCACCAAGAAATCAACGGGAAATACCAACTTTTCAACTTGAACAAGCACATCCTCCAACAAGTCATATGATTTTCTCTCGGATAAATCTGGCCAATTGGAGTGTGATATTAGTTGGCTTGACGTTGTTGATCCCTAATTTGTCATAGATGGCTTTTGGCATAATATTTATGCTTGCCTCCAAATCACAAAGTGATCGATGCCACGTTTTTTCTCCAATATTCACCGGTATCGTAAAACTACCGAGATCTTTGAGTTTAGGGGGTAACCTCCTTTGAACAATGGCACTACACTTGGCATCAAGACATACAACTTTCTCATCATTATTCCGCTTTTGCTTTCTTGCCAAAAGATCTTTTATGAAACGAACATAGTTAGACATCTTGGTGTGGACATCAATTAAAGGAATGTTGACATTAATCCTTTTCAACATATCCAAGAAGTGGTTGAATTGCTTCTCTTTTTCCTCCTTTCTTGGATCAATGAACCTTTTAGGGAATGGCAACTTTATTGATGAATCCATCTTTAAAGGTTCTTCCATGTGCTTCTTCTTGGATACCTTGATCCCATCCTTTTTTTCTATCTTGTCTTCATCACCAACAACTTCCTTTTCATTCTCAGTTACCTTAGACTTTGATTTCTTACTTCCTTTCTCCACCTTTTTCTTCTCATTAGGTTCCACCAACTCTTTTCCACTCCTTAGGGTTATGGCATGGCATTGTTCCTTTGGATTTGGAATAGTATCACTCGGAAGTATCCCAATAGGTTTTTCATTATTCAACCTTGCAATTGCCCTAATTGAATTTCCAAATTTCTACTATGAGTCCTATCAATAAGGTTCAGTTGCAGATTTTTGTTTGTCTATTCGCTTGCGGATGTGCCACCGAAGTAAAATGCTTTTTTATGCCGAGATTAGAATAGAAGCTCTTGAAAGGTTCCCCTTCAAATTATTTTCCATTGTCTGAAATAAAAATAGAAGGGATCTCGAATTGGCAAACAATATTTTTCTAGAAAAATTTCTACATTGCCTTCCCAGAAACTGTGGCTAGAGGTTCGGCTTCGATCCACTTGGTGAAGTTGTCGATTGCTACTACCAAAAATTCAAGCTTTCGAATTCTCCTCGGAAGTGGGCCCAAAATATCTATTTCCTATTGAGCAAATGGCCAAGGGCTCTGAATAGGGACCATGTTTGTCCGGGTTTCGAGGAATTGGTGGATGTATTTGACATTGGTGGCACTTCTACACTAAATCATCTGTATCCGAGTGTAAAGTGGGCCAGTAATATCCTAGAAGTAGGACTTTATGAGCCAAGCTTCTTGGTCCAATATCAGCATTCTAGATGACGTATGCATATGCCCTCGTGTACCTCTCTTAACACATAGTTAGCCTCAGATGGTCCGAAGCACCTTAATAGCGGGCATAAATAAGCTTTTTTATACATAACTCCATCAATCATCGTATTTTGACAACTCTATACTTAATCTTTCTGGCCTCAGTTAAATTTTCTGGAAGTTTTTTGCTGCTAAGGTAATTTATTATAGGTTCTATCCATCCAAGGTCTGGATGGATATCCATAATTTTATCCATAGGATCCACGGACCTAAAGTTTTGCACTTCCACTAAGATCTCCTTTGTTAGGTGCCAGTACATCGCCGAGGCTAGCTTTGACAATGCATCTGCATGAGTGTTTTTTGCTCAGGAGATTTTGATTATATCCATTTGTTTAAATTTTGACATCCAACTCTTTACCTCAGCCAGATATTTTTTTAGGATCATGCCGCGGGTTTCGTAGTTTTCCAAACTTTGACTCACAGCCAGATGCGAATCAGAGTGTATCTTTATGGTTGAGCCCCCCATTCTTGTGGGCCATTATCATCCCGCAAATGAGTGCCTTGTATTCAGCTTGATTATTTGTCCCTAGGAATTTGAACCTCAGAGCATATGTGAGGTAATCCCCTTCTGGGGACTTAATTATATTACCTGCTCCAGTTCTGGATTCACACAAAGCTTCATCAACATGTAGCTCCCAGACGAGGTCTTCTCTGAGTTGTAACTCCTTCAATTGATCCACTGTCATGACAAGCTCTAGCTTCTCAATTCTATAGTTTTGTGCAATAAAGTCTGCTAGAACTTGTTCCTTGATGGCCGTTTGAGGTTTGAACGCAATGTCAATCTCAAATAGTTCCACAGACCATTTTAAAATCCTTCCAAAAGTGTTAGGTTTACTCAATATATTTTTCAAAGGAAAGTTCGTTAGGATAATTATTTTGTGCCCATGAAAATACAGCCTCAACTTTCAAGCTGACATCACCAAGGAAAAGGCAGCTTTTTTTATAAGAGTAATTCTTTTCTGGTCCCTGAAGCACTTGAACTTACGAAATATACGGGGTACTGCTTGCCGTGTTCGTCTTCTTTAAGGAGAACCGAACTGATCACCAGGTCCGCAATTGAGATATACAAGAACTGTGATTTTCCTTTTTGGGCAACACGAGCTTCGGCAAATTGCTTAGATATTGCTTAAGCTCCTCAAAGGCCTTCTGAGTTTCTTTTGTCCATTGGAAATTCTGTGTTTTCTTCATAAGCTGGAAAAACGACAGGCCACTTTCTGCTGACTTGGACAGGAATCGATTTAGGGCTGCCATTTTCTCAGTGAGTCTCTGAACCTCTTTTACCGAGGTAGTAGTCTTCATATTTATTATAGCCTGCACCTTTTGGGGTTTGCCTCAGTTCCTCGATAAGAGACTACGAACTCTAAGAATTTTTCTGAAGAAACTACAAATGTGTACTTTTTAGGGTTCAGCTTTATTCTGATTGATCTTAATGTCTCGAAAGTCTCTCTGAGGTCCTCCAAAGTCTCTTCGAAAGTTCAGCTCTTTACCCCCATATCGTTTATGTACACCTCCATATTTTATCCCATTTTTTACATGAACACTTTATTGACGAGCCTCTGGTACGTGGCTCCCGTATTCTTGAGTCCATAGGGCGTCGTAGTGTACCAATACGTGCCTCGGTCAGTTATGAAGGAGGTTTCTCTTCATCTTCTTTTGCCATGTATATCTAGTGGTACCCTTTAAATGAATCTAAGAAATGTAAAACATAAAATCCAACAAAAGAATCAACTACTGTATCGATCCGAGGGTACGAATAACTGTCTTTTGGACAAGCTTTATTGAGATCAGTAAAGTCTCGGCACATACGCCAAGATGAATCTTGTTTGGTTACATGGACTGGATTACAAATCCAGGTTGGATATAATACTTCTCTAATGATTTTAGTTGCTAATGGCTAATCCACCTTGGCTTCAATTACTAAACTACGCTATGGACCGAACACGTCCTCGTACTCGGCAAGAAGTCTGAAGAGAAGAGCTTTGAATTCTGCTGGGCTCAAGATCTTAAATTTCTATTTTTCTATTTGGGAAGCTCGGATCCACCGGTATCTCTTCGATGGGCACCTTGTCTTGTGGTTCAATTTTGGCCTTGCCCTTCTCCTTAGGCTCGGGTAACTCTGAGATCTCTGCCGCATTCCTTGATGACCCCGTGTCCTCACCTTCCTTTATCAAGTCAGAAAGTAGCTCTTTTGGAATACCTAAGGTGGATGGAACGTCAAAGGTTTGTAAGTATTCTTTGTTGGCAACAGACATGGTTGCGATTGGGACCGCAAGGACATCATGTAGCAGGCCCGAGCCTCCTGCTGATTCCTAATCACTATGCCTTTAGATCTGTCCCTCAACATAAACTTCATTCCAATATGGAACATAGAGGAAAGGATCCTATATGTGTATTCGTGCGTCAACCAAGGATCATGTTGTAGGAGCCATCCCTTTTGATGATGATGAAATTGGTCATCTCAATTCTGTGCTTCAGGAGAGTTTCGAGGGTTAGATGGAGGCCTCATTATTTGACCTTCTAGCATGACCGAATCACCTGTGAAGCCTATTAGAGGGGTTTTGAAAGTCTTTATCAGGGAGGAGTCCATATGCATCTTATCCCAAGAATCTCATAAAATGATATCAGCTGAGGTACCAGTATCTACAAATACTCAATGCATCTCATAGCCAGCCACCTATACATGAATTACCATGGGATCATTATATGGCATGTGGCTAGAGAAAAGATCGTCTGATGTGTACCGAGTCTCATGAATGGTTTTAGGTGCTTGTCCTAATCTTCGCCTGGTGGTACGTATCTTGAATACTTCTTTCTTGCATTACTAGAGTCCCTAGTCGCTGGTTCCCCAGCTATAGTATTTATCACTCCTGCTACGCGGATCTGGTCATCTTGGGCTGGGAAATTGTTCCTATTTTGGCTCTTTCGGCTCGGTTGACGAGGTGGATAAGGTCGAGGTTTCACCTGATTTTCCCTATTATTGGCATTTCTTTGGGATTCCACAGCAATTCGTGCTGATGAACTGCTACAAGTGCCCTTCTTGGATAGCCTTTAGTATTCCAACCTTTAAATGATTGCAGGACTATGTATCATGACCATGCTGGCCATGAAATGCACAGTATTTGGATTTATCTCTTTGGTTAGGTCCAGACATCATTATAAAGGAGGCTCAAGTATCCCCAGGTGTTGAATTTAATATAGTATATCCCTCCTTGAAGTGTTTAGTGGAGTGAAATCTGTGTCTGAGAGAATTCTTATCCTCAGAGGTCACGCCTCCATATTGTTGTTCAGGAAGACTACCCGATTTGTGAATGGCCTGTTGTTGGGATAGTGCAGCCTATCCATCACCTTTGGCTTTTTGGAGGATGAGGGGTTCAGAGTCCTTGGAGTCTTTTCCTTTTGAGAGTTGTATATTTCCCTCTTCAATCTGTTGGACTCCTTGTCCCAAATGAATTCCGATGCCCTCTCAAACAGTTCGGAGTATGAATCCTTAGTTATTTTAACGTTGAAACTTCCAAGTCTGATGCTGCTATAGGAAGCATCAATCAGAATTTTATCATCAACATTTTTTATTTGGACCACTTCGTCGTTGAAGCGGTCCACAATTTGTTGAGTGGCTTGTCAAGCCTTTGGCGAATGTTCATGAGGTGCGAAGTGTCCTTATGCAACACTGATTTGCTTCGAAAGTGACCAAGTAAGGACTTCGCTAGCTCATGGAAAGTGGCGATTGAGTTTACTGGCAACTCTTGGAACCATTTCTAAGCTGGTCCGTGGAGTGTAGCAACAAGCAATTTACACCAGATGGCATCAGTATAGCCGTAGAGGCTTGTGACGGCCACCACATGCTATAGGTGGTCAGATGGATCAAAGTCTCCCTTATATCTATCAAGATTGGGCAATTTGAACTGCATCGGGAAGGGCTTGGTCTTGATAGAGATTGTGAAAGAAACTCTATCTATTTCAGTCTGAGTGGAAGCGTGTAACACCAAATTATTTTTTCTCAAAATCTCTTGGATTTTGTTCTCGACGTAGGCTCTGCTCCTCGAGCTGTTTTAGAATAATCGAGGAGGGGCCTCTGTGTTTGGTGCTTTCAAGGCTTGCTCATCAATTCTGTCATGCACTGGCAATCTCCAACTTGCTTGTGGCTGAGTGCGATTCATCAAATTCCTCGTCCCAGCGTGACTTCATGATTTTATGTTGGAGATCACTTGGACTCACAGCATTTATTGGCTATTTTCCAAGTCTTCGGCCTAGAATTTGTCACTGCTCAGCTCGCGGTGTAATCGCCCGATTTGAGCGCTTGGATGGAGTTTGACGCTCATGCTGCTCGACGAACGCTCTGAAAGACTCAAAGTGATTGGCGATGTACTTTAAGACATCATTTTGTTTCTGTTGAGTTTCGGCACATGTTCAAAAGTCTTCAACCTCATCATTCTGCATCAAAAGGTGTGGATTGCTCACCTCGGTCTCCTTGCTGGCAGTGCATCTCATACCTCGATTCTTCATCCTCACAAAACAAAGTTGATAGAGAAAACTGATTGAAAGTAGTTGAAAAAGTCAAAAAAATTTATCGATTCCCACAGACGGCGCTAAATGATGAAGTAAGTCATTATAGAGAGAGAAAGTAGAGAGCTAAAAAGGGAATTTAGAAGTCGTATTATGAGAAACTCACAAGAGGAACAGAAGTGATATTCCTAGCATCCAAACCCCTTATTTATAGATATACATGGGAGGAGGTGGGCTACTATTCCACTAACTGAACCTAAGTATAAATTACATGTTTGCCCTTAATGAGGCTACTACATAAGCACTTCTAGAATAATCTTGAGAAATGTGTCATGTGCTAATCTTGAGCATCATCAATCATTAAGTTATTTTAACATGAAAAGTCTTATCGAAGAAGAGAAAATGTAAATTACATTAGTTTTACATGTCACAAAAGTCAAAATATACTACAAAATTGTGCAACAATCAATAAAGGCAATATATGCTCAAGCCTGGAATAGTTGGATGTTGTTGATGCCATGTTGAAAGGGTCCATATCATGGCCCATGTCTGCAAAGATTGGTCTTCACATGTTGTAATGGAAACTATCCATTTACTTTCCTTCAAAATTGGTGACATAGTTCATTGAATGGTAGGCCAAAATCAAAAGTTTTTAAATCATGATTAAGTTTACCTCTAAGTATCGCCGTCTCTATTTTGTAAAGGATGCTAGCAAAAATGGATCCTACAAGTTGCGTTCTAAAGATGGATAAACTATTAGTGCCCATCAATAAGGAATCTCTGGAGTGCTTCCTCACATAATGTCCTCCATACTTCTTCATAAGGGCTTGAACTATTGGTAAATCTCCTAGACATGAGTATAAATCTTCTCCCAATTAAAAGTGTATTGCCACTCCTTGATAAGAGTCTAAACTGCCTATGAATCTCCTTGAGAAGCAGGTCAATTGTTTTTGAAATTGCAAGTGACACTAAATCACCCTGACATAAGGATAAACTATTTACAAGGTAAAAGTGCATTGGTACTTCTTGATAAGAGCCGAAAATAGGGCACTATGTACAAATCTCCTTAGCACAATTACAAATGTCTCCAAGAGCATAAACTTCGTAACAAGAGCATAAAATGTCTCTGAACTGCTAGTTACTCATATCCTTCTTGATACAAGCACAAATTGCCTTCAAGTCACCTATTGTTCCAAGCCTTATTCACATGAGCATAAAAAAGAATGGCAATACCATTTCTCTTGGGAAGGAATCAACTGCAGATAGTTACATGCAAATCAAGATGACTTGCATAGTCCTATCATAATAATTTATAGTGAAATTGGATTCAAATATCTTTTCATACATATATCACATGCCTCTTTTTGATTTATAATTGACGAGATAAAATTCTTTGAAATTGATTATGGATACTCACAATTACTCTCTTGATTGTGTGCATAAACATGTGTTGTCCTTTGGAGTTCGTTTTTCAACTACTTAACATCAAAAAATGAAGTTGGTATGAACTAATCATGCCTATTATTTTGAGTTTAGATTATTTTAGTTTTCAGATGATAATTTCACCGCATTTTTATATTTGATTTCATGTTATGTTTATTGGAAGACATGATGTCCAAGAATTGTGAATATGCTTATTGGTTACTTCTATGTTTCTGCGAATTAGAACTCAAATTTTGTGAGTTGGACAACATATTTTGTGGTTAATTTTGGATATTATGTAGCCATGTGAGCCTACTTTCAATTATAACTAGAATTCATTCATTTGGATTTGTGTATTCCAATTTATCTATACATTAGTACAACACTATCCAGATGAAATTTGCAGTTACTGTTAGTCGTTATTATTGAATTCGTGTTTTACAAATCTTAGAATAATTTTTCACTATGTTTCAGTAAACAATGGACATCATGAGGCACATTTGAATTATTGAACCAAGGCATTTCGAGTTTTATTCAAGGAGATATGTGTTTTTCAATTCTAGCTTCCGTGAACAAGTCAAGAACAGAAATATCTGCACATACTTTCATTTTGAGCATAATTTTGATGGTCTTCAAATCCAAAATTTGGTCCTAGTTAAAACTAAGCATTTCCCACTATTGGTCTAGTTCATTCAGAATTGAATTTTTCTCATTTTTCTCATTTTGATCATCATTTATGACATTCTGAACAAGCATTGTCCAAATCACGAGTAGTCTTACCATTTACCAAATTTCTTCAAATCTACTTGGCTAACGTTAATGATTTTTGTTGTAAAATCTCATACACTCGTTGATGTTTCCAGAAATTTTAATGATCCAATTCATTCATTCTCTATATTTCATATGTTGGGTTATCAGTTAATTCCGTTTCTAGGCTTTTTTTTTTGGAACTGGGCTGATTTAATTTAGTTGAAAGAAAGAAAAAAAGGGCTTTGGTTTCTGGTTTTTCACTTCAGACTTAGTTTAGGTTAATTTTACATGACTTTGGTCACATTATTAAGCAGTAGCTTATCGGACCTTTCACTCTTTCTGCAAATTAGTGAAGAATGATTTTGGGCCTATTTGCTTTTGATAATACAGTTGACATCATTGTAATTTGTTTTGGACTTTGAAAAGGTTTTTAGGTCATTTGTAAGTCTGAAGATTTTGATCCAGGTTTATACACACACATATGTATATATATACAAATATTTGTACATATTATACATACATATACATATACATATATATATATATATACATATATACACATGTGATCATTATATATATATGTATATATATATATATATATATATGTATGTATCATATGTACAAATATTCATTACACACACATATATATATATATGTATATATATATATATATATATGTATGTATCATATGTACAAATATTCATTACACACACATATATATATATATATGTGTGTGTGTATATGTATGTATAATATGTACAAATATTTGTATATATATACACATATGTGTGTGTATAAACCTGGATCAAAATCTTCAGACTTAAAAATAACCTAAAAACCTTTTCAAAGCCCAAAACAAAATACAATGATCAAATATATTATCAAAACACAATGATAGCACAGAATATTTGTATATATATTTGTATAGAAAAATTTTTTGATGATCAAATACAATGTATATATATTTGTATATATACACAATGATCAAATATATATATTTGGATATATTTATATATGTATATATATTTGTATGTGTATATACATATATATATATATATATTGTGTGATTGTGTGTGTATGTATATATACGCACACAAATACACATCCACGCAAACTAAATTTTATTTCCACTAAGACTCCATTTGTGGTTATGGTGGTTTTGGTAAAAAAGTACTTCTGAGTAATTTAAACCCCTTTAAGAGTGTTTGATAAATGTGTTTCGCTAAATTCAACGGTAGATCTTTTAGACAGAAAACCACTTTTATCAAAAGTTTAAAATTGGTGTTTTTGAAATAGATTTTATTTTTTAAACAATTAATGATAAAATTTAACCTTTTTATTGTAAATTTAAAACTGAAAAAAAAAAAAGGAATACTTTTTCAAGCATTCAAGTCAAACATTATAAAAGAGATTATATAAAAAAGTACTTATTCAAGTCTACTAATAAACAATAAATTAAATACTTATTTAACACTTTTTCAAAGCATTATTAGATAAGGTGCTTTTTAATAAGTCACCACAACCTTAAGTCGGGTCTAAGTGGGGTCAGCTGTGTGAATCTTACTTTGGCATTATACTCTATCATGAACTATATAATCATTAATTCGTAGATGGACTATGTTGTTCTTATAAGTTACCTACTAAGTTTTTTTCGGTCTCCCCCTACTCCTCTTACATTGACCATTCTCTCTAAATTTCACTCGCCTAATTGGCACCTCTACAGGTCGTATTAGTACATGACCTAACTACAATAAGCGTGTTTTTCTCATCTTCGCATCTGGAGGTGATACTCCAATCTTATCCCGAATATGCTCATTGTGTATTTTATCCATTCTAGTATGCCACCACATCCATCTTAACACTCGCATCTCTACTGCTGTCCTATTTTGCTCATGTGTGTAATTTATTGACTAACATTCTACCGACCCGTAAATCATCACAGGTCTAATGGCCATTTTATAAAATTTACCCCTAAGTTTTAAAAAAATTTTGCAGTCACATAATATTCCTAATGCCATTCTATATTTCATCCAACTCGCCTGTATCTGATGCGTAACATCTCTATATAGGGAAATACTTAGGTAGACCTGGTTTTTGAGCCCACTTATAAACCCTGTGGTGTAGATTAAATGTTATGGAATCTATGACATAAGCTGATGTAAGCAAGATTTTATAAAATTTAATCTTGACCGCAGGGTCTACAGTTGGGATAATGACCGGGTCTATGGTAGTATTTTCCCTCTATCTATACCAATATTACTCTAAATAACAGAACCTACATACTTAATTTTCACTTATAGGTATCTCTTGATCTCCAATTATAACATTATTATGTTCCTATGTGCATTCTTGCTAAATTTAAATTACATATATTTTATTTTTGTTCTACTAAATCGAAAACCTTTTGACTCAGGTGCATCTCTCACCTTGAATCGAATTTAGCATTTACCCTTTCTTTCACCTTATCTGCTAGAACAATGTTATCTGCAAACAATATACACCGTGGTATTTCATCCTGTATGTTCCTAGTAAGTTCATCTATGAGTAATGCAAAAGATAAGGACTTAAACTTGAATCTTGGTATAATCCTATATTTGTAGGGAACTCTCATGGAAACCTTCCTAGTGTCCTCACACATATAAACACATCTCTATACATCTAGAATTAATTCTATATATGATACTCTAACTTCTCTTTTTTCTAAAACTCTCTACATAACTTCTCCAGGGACTCTATCGTATGTCTTTTCAAAATCAATAAAAATCATGTGTAAATCTTTTTCTTTATCATGGTATCCCTCGGTAATTCTCCTTAAAAGATGTATGGCTTCAGTTGTCCATCTCCCTGACATGAAACTAAATTGGTTATCTGACACCTTAGTCTTGTTTCTTAATCTTCTTTCTATCACCTTCTTCCAAAGTTTCACCATATAAATAGTTCGTTAACTTATTACCTTTGTAATTCGCACAATTTTATATATTCCCTTTATTTTTAAATATAGGTATCAAAGTACTCTTCCTTTATTGGTCGGATATCATTTGGCTCTTCAATATCTTATTGGAAAGATTGGTAAACCAACTTATGCCTTTCTTTCCTATGCATTTTCATACCTCAATTGGAATATCATTGGGGCTAACCGCTTTTCCTTTCTTTATCTTTTTCAACGCCTCCTTCACCTCTGATTCCTGAATTCTTTGATAATACATTACGTTTTTATATTCCTCAGACTTGTCTAACTTTCTCAAAATGATATTGTCTTCATTGCCTTTATTGAAAAGTTGATGCAAATACATCTCCACCTTTCCCTAATTTTCTCATCTTCTACTAAGACCTTATTATGTTCACCCTTAGTGTACTTGACTTGGGTTAAATCCTTTGTCCTATGTGCTCTTGTTTGAGCAATTTGATAAATATCTCGCTCCTCCTCTTTAGACATTTAATTTTTGGTAAAATATTTCAAAGGCCCTATCCCCCACTTCACTTGCTGCCCTTTCTGCCTCTTTTCTAGCAAGCTATAAAGCTCATATTCCTCGATATTTCTTCATTTCTACAACTATATAAAGCCTTATAGTTAGCACTCTTAACTTCGATTTTATCTTGTACACTTTCATCCCACTACCAAGATTACTTATTCAATAGGGCATAACCTCTTGACCCTCCAAGTATCTTCTTACCAATATTCTCGCTCTTGTTGTCATATCATTCCATAAAGTGTCAGATTCTCCTTGTAAGTTCCAAATACTTTGCCCCAACAAATCTTTCCTAAAATTTCTTCTTTCCTTCTTTAGATTCCTCCAATAAATTCTAAGTATTCTACATAGGTTCCTTCTCCTAATATGGTGTTTAAGCCTCAAGTCTACCATCAAAAGTCAATTGTGAGGTTAAACTTTCTCCAAGTATGATTTTACAATATCTACAAATCCTTCTATTTCTCTTTCTAATACGTAAGGAGAAAGTCAATTTGTGACTTTGTTAATTCACTTTTAAAGGTAATTAAATGTTCTTCCCTCTTCTTGAAAGAAGTATTGACAACGTAAAGCTCAAATGCCATTCCAAACTCCAAAATTGATTTTCCTTCTTTATTTCTTCCTCGATAACCTTGCCTACCATGCACTTCTTCATAATCCTTATTATCTCTTTCCAAATGTCAATTTAATCACCTCCTATAAAAATTTGCTCACCTTGGGGGACTCTACCTATCATATCGTCTAAATCCTCCCATAACCTAACCTTAAGGGACTCATCTAGACTTACTTGAGGCGTGTAGACACTAAAATAGTAATAGTTTTACTTCCCACAATTAGTTTGAGGAATATAATCCTATTTCCTTTCCTTGTCACCTGCACTACTTCGTCCTTCATCAATCCATCTACAAGATCCCATTTCTAGTCCTATTTAATCCTGAGTACCAAACTTTAAATCTTGAATCTAGTAGTTTAGTTTTTACACTCTTCTCCTACCCCATTTGTCTCTTGTAAATACAAATTATTGATTTGTCTTCTAATCATTATATCTACCACCCCCATTAATTTACCTGTAAAAGTTCTAAAATTCCATGTTTCTATTGTAATTCTATTCTCTTAAATATTTTTCTTCCCCACTACCCTCCCCCTATTTTGTGAAAATCCTAGCACATTTTCACTACGCCCATCTATGTATATATATATATATAATAGTATTATATATAATAGTTTGGGCCAATCAATTAAAAGTGTTCAATCCAGTTGTAATATATTTTTTAAAAAATATAAAGAACAACATAAAACAAAAATTTCAAAGAAACCAAAAGAAAAATAAGAAAATCCAAAAAAAATGAAAAAAATTAGGAAGAGTAAAAATAAAAAGGGAAATGATGTTTTCTTTGAAAATACATGTTTAATGGTTTTTGAGTTGAAATCTCATAATTTTGGTTGAAATATTTAGAATGAAAAATTGATTTTTATCTAACACGGAATTTAAAAATTTAATAAATTACTTTATTTCAACTAATTACAACTAAGTGCCTAAAATTTTTTTGGCCTCAAAACTCTTTGATAAATTATGTTTTTGTCGCCAAATTTTTCACCCCTAAAACTTTATAATAATTGTATTTTTATCTAAGCTATTTTTAATAATTATAATTTGACACTGATTCTAGTAAAACTTCATTTTTGCCATTGGTTTTGGGTAAATTACACAAATCCCCCTTGTGGTATAGCGAACTTGAACATTACCCCGTTATGGTTTGAAAATATACATTTTAGCTACTCACGCTTTGGATTAAGATGCAATTGTTATCTTTTTTGTGAGGAATGGCCAAAAAGAATTATAAGTTCATAATTGTGCTATATTTGTGTGCCATTTATGGCGTTTTTATATGTTGTAAGCATGATTTGAGTTATTATTAAGTTTAATTTGGATATTTTTAGTTTTTTACATGATGTGAAAAAGGACTGAAAAGGGTGAAAAAGTTGGGAAGGAATTCCAAGGACGATATGCATGAGTATGGAGCTAATTTGGACACGGTTTTGTATTTTGAACTTTCTAGTCTGAGCTCCGATTGATTTTGATTTATAATGCGTTGGAAAGCTAAGAAATAGAGCTACAACTTTCGTGTTTTATACTTTTCCAAATTCCAAGAGCATTTTGGTCAAAATTGAAGCTAAAAGTGAAGCACAACATTAGGACTTCGCGCACATGCGCGAACCATCAAGCCACACATTTGCGCGGTTTCCCGAGGGCAAAGTTCTAGAATGTGATAACACGCACATGCGCGAGGAATAGGCGCGTACGTGCATGCGAATGCAGAAAGGTTATGTGATTTTTTATTTTCGATAGATTTCTTCATCTGATTGGACTCTTTTTTGACCGATTTCACATTCTTATCTTAGGATAGATATTGTAACCCTAATGTTGACTATAAATTCCCCGTGTAGAATAAATAGAAGAGGACAACATTCTTTTCTTTAGTTTTATCGTAAGTTCTTAGCAGAAAATTATCATTTTGTGTATTCTTCCATGGCACATAATGCCTAAACCTTTTTCTTGGTTAAGGGAGTTGAAGCCATGGTTGGTTCTATTAAATTGTGACACCTCTGTACTTGAATTTATTCATTTTTATATCAAGTATTGATTATTTTTCTGCATTAATTTTATGATTGTTCTTTTTAATTTGCTGTTGTTGCAGAATAGTGAGTTATTAGAACTAATCTACAGCTAGATTTTTTTAATTGCGTGCTCAATTTAATCTGTGAATTAATGATTGCTCGATTAGCATTATTGAATTTTGGAAAAATAATTAACTAATTGACATAACCGCCTGTGTTTATGTTATATTAGCTATAAGTGTTCTAGTTGGTTTTAATGCTTCTATTAATTAATTTTTGACCCGTGTCAGGATTAAATTAATAGTTAAGGTTAATTGGATTGCGTGTTAAAAATTAACCAACCTTAAGAAAGATATAAGAATCAACTTTGAATTGGAATTTGAGTTAATTCTCTAATTAGTGCTATAGCAATATCTAAAAATTGAATTATCTTTTGGTGTTGATGATCAATTGATATAATTTCCATAGTGGATGTGATCGAAACCAAGATCCGTATTTTATCAAACTCTCTTCAATTTTATTTCGTGCATAAATTTTTAGTTTAAAATTGTTCAAAAACCCCCCATTTTTCTTTGAGCACAAGAATAATCCCTGTTCTCTATGGAATGAGTTGAACGCACTGTTGCTACATTTATAAGTATGAATTCGATTAATAATTGGGTGCTTGCAATAGCACGACCAAAAATTTCGGCGTTGTTTCTTGGGAACGGTTTGATTTATTTTTGTGCCATTAATTTCTATTTTTATTTTATTTTATTTTTTTATTAGTTCTTCTGCTAATTATGTATGCTAGTAACACGATCAATTGGACAAGTTGAATTCCAATTTGATCAAGAAATCTAGAAGATGCTACGTAAATTAGGAAAGGAGTTAAGAGAAAGACAGATAGGGGAAGATCAACATTTTAATTTCATTTAAACTTGCCAAAAAATGAGAGGAACAAGGAGAAACGAGAATGGCGCAAAGAACTCTTAGAGAATTGTGGTGCCTACTTTAAATCAATAACCTCTTTGCATTACATATCTTGAATTAGATGCAAATGTTACTTTTGAATTAAAATCTGGACTAGTCCATTTATTGCCTTCTTTTCATGGATTACTAGGTAAGGATCCGAACAAGCATCTTAAGGAGTTCCATGTAGTTTGTTCAAGTATGAGACCCACTGGGATTTCTGAGAAGCACATAAAACTAAAGGCATTCCCGTTCTCACTTAAGGACGTGGCAAAAGATTGGTTGTTTGATTTACCATTGGGAAAAATTACAATATGGGGACAAATGAATAGATTGATCCTGACAAAATACTTTCTATAGCCTCCCGAATAGCAAATATCTAGAAAGAAATTTGTGGGATAAGGCAGTTCAATAACAAGTGCTTATACGAATATTGGGAACGTTTTAGGAAAATCTATGCAAGCTGCCCTCGCAATCATCAGATAAGTGTCTCCTTATTAATTCAATACTTTTATGAAGGTTTGTTGCCAGATGAAAAGAATATGATCGATGCCGCTAGTGGAAGGGCGTTAGATAATTTGACTATGGACGCTGCTCATGAGCTCATATCAAACATGGTAACGCGTTCTCAAAAGTTTAGGATGTGATGCGAACAACCTCTTAAGAATGTTAATGAGGAAAATGTTTCATGCTTCGAACAAAAAATGGCCAGTATAACTTCTTTTGTACGCCAACTGGCTTTAGGAACTACGCAAACTGTGCAACCCTGCAAAATTTGTAAGGAACATCCGACAGACATGTGTTCTACGTTACAAGATGAGTCTCAAGAGAAGCTAAATGTTGTAGGAGTATATCCAGGGCAATCACGAGTAAATCATGATCCCCACGTATAATTTTGGGTGGAGGGATCATCTTAATTTGAGATATAGGAATTCGACACAGCAACAGCCTAAACAAAATCGATAGAATTTCCAACTGTAATATAGGCCTCCATTTGCTCAAAGACAACAAGCTAATCCGACTGCTCAATCTGGTGAGTCTTTAGAGGAAAAGCTAAATGCTTTAACTGCTAATACTATGCAATTCCAATAGGACACCAAGGCCAGTATCCAACAACTGCAGCACCAAATAGGACAAATGGTGACTACTAGCCAATTGGAAGTGCAAAAACAAGTTGCCCTCTCAAACAAATGTCAACCCCAGGAAAAATGTTAGTAAAATTGTGTTGAGAAGCGGCAAGGAGGTTGAGGTGCCAAGCAAGGTAGTCCCTAAACATGTTGAGGTCGGGAAGAAGGAGACCGAAGCTGAAAAAGAGGTTGTTTCAGGCAATAACAAAGGAAGTAAAAATGGAAAAAAAGGTAAGTCAATTGTGTGGCCAAAATATAAACTTGAACCCCCATTCTTAGAAGCATGTAGGGAATTTGTGAAAGAGGACCCTAACCGAGAATTATATGAAACTTTTTGCAAATGCGAGGTAAACATTCTTGCATTGTTAGAATCTATTAAACAAATACCTCACTATCCTAAGTTTTTAAAGGAATTGTGTACATACAAAAGAAAGCGAAAAGAAAAAAAATTTAGGAAGGTAGAGGTTGGGAGAAACGTATGTCCATCATTCAAACATCCCTTTCTAAAAAGCGTAAGGATCCAAGTATGTTCTCCGTTCCTTATAAGATTGGCAATACACAATTTGAAAAAGCCATGCTAGACTTAGGTGCATCTATTAATCTAATGTCATATTCTGTTTATTATACATTGAAAATTAGATCGTTGAATAAGACTCGTATGGTAATTCAACTCGTTGATAGATCTTTAGCCTATCCTAAGGGAATAGTAGAGGATATCTTAGTTCAAGTAGGGAGTTTGGGTTTTCCTATTCATTTTTATGTGCTAGAAATGGAACAAGGTGATTCTATTCACATATTTTATTAGGAAGACCATTCTTTGCTACTTCTCACACTAAGATAGATGTTCTCAATGGCACTCTTATCGCATGGAATCTGGTGATACAAGTGTCAAATTTAGTATTTATGATGATGTAGAATCTTCGGATCATATTAAACTTTTTTTTGTAATTGACGTGTTTAAGCCTCCAATATAGGAAATTCATGGACATAACAACAATAAGGGGGTGGAAGTGAACCGTAAAGAACATCTTGAGGAAAATAATAAGAACTTGTCGTTGAGTACTAATTTGCAACAATCAGTGGTAGAACTAGAAAGTTCTTCCAAGCTGCAGTGGACAAGTAATACAGGTTCTAATGCTTTACCACCTACTAATGAAAAGTTGATGCTATCTGTTGTGCAGGGAACAATTCCAGATTATAATTGTCTTCTTGGTCACCTTAAATACTTGTTTTTGGAAGATAAGGAAAAGGTGATAATCTCAAGTCAATTTAGCAAACTGTAAGAAGAGAAACTTGTTGAAGTTGTGAAGGAGCAGAGAAGGTTAAATCCGTCTTTCTTTAGGATGGTGAAAAGAAAGATTTTAGGACTCAACTCCTAGATCATCAATACAGAAGTTATGGGAGAGTAAATGAACATCTAGTCTGTCAAGCCAATGACAATAAACAAAAGTGTTGCATGGTAGGCAACTCATGTCCATTTACATTTTATTTTATTTATTTATTTTTGAAGTTTATTATTTGGTTATTTTGTATTTAGGGTTTTATGTTTTTTTTTTTTTTGTGTTTTAAGTGTCGGAAATCAACTTAAGTTTCAAGTTAAATGGTTAAAAATCATCATTTTCAGGTCTCGCATATTGTTTGGGCTGTTTAGGAATGACAATGTTATGCTTGAAATAGTGTTTTTACACACATGCACACCATTTGGTGCACATGTGCGCAAAAACTAGTAGCTACAATTCCCATCCGACATTACGCACACATGCACACTACATGCCTTGTGCATGTGCGTGAGGCAAGTCTCAAGAAACGCAGCCACTGCCTAGCACACACATATGCACTAGGTAATCTCTGCGGTCATTATAAGGGCCTTGTTAGCCACATTCAATCGAATGTGTACACACCTTGTTCTTTCTTCTAACTTTTCCTTTTCCAACTCCCTTCAACCCCCAATATCCCCCATCACTTTTTACTTTTCAAATCACTTCTATTTCATCAATCTCACATTCAAAACCTTTCATTCTCAAGGGCTAACCACATCAAGGTATGGATTTTGTTCAATTTCTTCAACTTTCCTTCATGAGTTTTAATTGATTATAAAGAAGGTTTTATTTTTTATTCTTTTAATTCATTAAATTTGTTATGGATTGAATTTTAAATGTGTGACTTGAGTGATTTACGTATGAGTTGTTGATAGGAAAGTGACTACAGGTTCCTTATATGTATAAAAATTCAATTTTAAACAATGCATGCTAAGTGTTTGATAAATTGTCTCAATGAATAAAAATGTTAAAACACAAGGCATTGGTACATGAATTCAATTCGTGGAATGTTAATTATGCCCTGTAATTCATCCTTAGTCAATTTGACTTCATAAGAATGTTCTAGGAATTATATAGGAATTTAAGCTTAGTTTTGGCACTAAATTATGCAATTTATCTTGTGCATTCTAAGACTTGTTAATTAGGGGTTGTGATTTTGTACAAGTGTGGGGTGTTGGATTATTGGTTGGGTTGCCATGATTTTCACATTAAATCTTTGTAGGAATGGCGTTCATCGGCAAGAAATCAGCCACGGTAAAAGTGCAAGAGTGTCTTCGTCGTCCACTGCCTAGCGTCAATGAGAAAACACGCCTGAAGAGATAGTGAGGCCATAATTTCTTAACACAGTGGCCCAGAACAAATACGGAAGAATATTTCAGCAAGGGCTGTGATTAAGGAACGAGGCATTCAAGTAACTTTGGCAGGGGTACCCGAAATCAAAATGATGATTCAGAACCGCGGGTAGAACCATTTTACCTCAACTGCTAAAGAGGCAGTTATACCAGTGGTATGTGAGTTTTATGCAAATTTGGACCATTATAGTGACACTAGTGTATATGTTCGATGGAAAGAGGTGGATATCTTTGCCAATCAACATGAGATTAACAGAGTCCTGAAGGTCAATCGAGTATGTAATGATAAGTGGCCAACTTAAACAACACCAATATAGGGTTGAATGAGATCATAAGTATCCTTTGCAATGGTGCCGTTGAATGGACGTATCTGTTGATGGACACTTGGCACTACACTTTAATGCGAATACTCTTAAATGGGATTGGTTTGTATGGTTTAAGTTCATTTGTGTTTGCCTCCTTCTGGTCAGCCATCTTGCACATGTCACTCTAGAGAGGGCCAAACTCTTCTATTGTATTGCTTCCGAGAAATCCATTGATGTAGGTCAACTCATCCATCAGCAAGTATGCTATTCTACCACTAACAAGCAGTCATACTTATGGTTTCCCAATTTGATCACTGCTTTGTGTCTTGAGAGGGTTGTGGTGATTGATCCAGCTGAGTAGAAAGATGAAACCTAGGAATCTAATTGCTATGGAGGGTGCGAGGGCTCCAATTTGGCGCACTCCTTCACAATCAGGGGATGATGCTGTCTTGACTTTGAGGATGAGCCCGAGTCATGGCACACTCAAGAAGATTCTAGAGTAAATTCTAGCGGAACAGCAATACATGCAGAAGATATTTGACACTCACATTCAATATCAGCATGCTTGGCAGCAGACCATGGAAGCTCGTCAGTTGGCGAGGGAATACGGAGAAGACTCATCGACATTCCCGTTGTTCCTTCCCTTTTCGTAGGATTTGGCCCCGATGCTCCTTGAGCATATGATATTTGATTCCATATGGTTAGAGCCATTTTGATGATTTTGTTTAAGTTGATTTGTCAGACATTTTAGTTGTTTTGACTAATTAGACATTTTAGCTAGTTTTATTTTTATTTAGTTTAATTCTCGTAGTAGTGTTTTTCTTTATTTTTGTGTTGTATTCCTCTAAGGGATTGAGTTTTTTCTTGACTATTGTAGGATATAATTCTAAAATTTTCTTGTTTTTCTTAATTTCTCAAGGGAATTCTCTATTTTGTTTTGTTTAGTGTTACCCAATCTAGATCAATTCACGCCAAAGGGATATTTATTGCGGAATACTGCTCCAAACGCGAATCATATCCAGAGAAGCTTTTCCTTTTTTACACTTTGTGCTTTTCGTTTTATGCTTTTCTGCATTGAGGACAATGCTTATTTGTAAGTGTGGGATGGGGAGTTATCTGGATTTATAAATTGTTTGGTGTATTTTGCTCAATTTTGCTACAATGTTTTTGACTTTTCTTTTGATTTGAGAGCTTTCCAAGATTTTTGAAAAAAAAATTTGTGTGGATTAGTTGAAAATCTTTGAAAATTTAGGAAATTCTTGCTTAACATGTTTCTCCATTTTTTGCATAATAACTCTTTAGTTGAACCATTCATGAGTGTGTAGTCGGTCTTAATACTTTCTATTCATGATTTTTACGAATATTGAGCACTTAGCCATGAATTAATTTTTGATTTGGACAATTAGAGATAATTATGTAGATTCAATTATATTGCATCCCAGAAACTTGCTTTATTACATTTTTTAGGCAAAATATATTTAGGCAATCTGATTTGGTTTAAAGATGACAGTAGAGCCTTCTTTGATTGTTTGAGCCTTTCTAGCCGACCCTTTTAAAATTTTTATCCTTAGTACATCGTTTGAGCCTTGAATTGTTATGAATAGAGAGAAGAACCATTTGCCTTCTTTCATTTGAACTTATTTTACCTACCTTTATTCAGCCTAATAATTTCTTTTAATTGATCTATCTTGAATTTTTCCTTAAAGAGCTTTATTATGCACATTAATTGTTAAGGGGATATAACGGAGGAGGGTAGTGAATGAGTGTGGAAGATTGTGAGAAGTGGATGGTGTACCTTTATAGAGCAAAATGGGGTACTGAAAAAAAAAAATTGACTTGGGAAAAAAATAAATAATGAAAGTTCTTGGTATATACATGTAGTACCTATCACTGGTACCTGTACTTGCAGGTAGTGCCTATATCTGGGACCTACGTGTTTACATGCTACGGGTAGTGCCTATCATTGGTATCCGTACTGTTAGCGGACATAATAAATAATATGATGAATAAATGTCCGGAGGAACGTTGGCATGTTTGGCCAAATCAAAGAAAGGGGACTTCCCTGCTTATTGTTTGTTTGGACTTTTTCATGGGTGTTTATTATTTAAGTGTGGGGTTGTGGATGTATGTCCTTCTTATGTGAGGAGAAGTTTTATTTTAATGTGTGGCCACCATTTCTATAAAGCTCTTGTTCTTATTTGTTATATCCTTTCCCTTCTTTGATTAGCCAATAACCTAACCTACGTTACAAGCTAAAAAGTCCTATCTAATTTAAATTGAATCGGTTGTCAATATTAGTGGAGAGGTGTAAAAAGAGTAAGCTATTGGGTGTTTAGAAAAGTTTGGAGGGTTTGCATGATTTAATCTAAGTGTTTTCAAATATGAGTTTTTAAATGGCTATATGCATATAGACACGAATCTCATGTTCTGGTTTTTTTTAACATTTGAGCTCTTGGCTTCTTACACTACTCCAAATGATGGATTAATTGGCTTTTGGTTATTTATGTAGATAATTGTTGGAATATGTTGGGTGAAATTTGGATATACTTAGTTGTTTAATTTTATGTTTGCTCAAGAATGATCAAAGGCTAAGTGTGGGGTAAAGAACTAAAAGTCAATGACATAACAAAAATGACCTTCTGATTAAATATGTAGGGTTTCTTTCCCTTTTCTTCTTCCTTCTCTTTCTATCCACCATAGTCACATGTCCTACCTTACTTTACCTCCCATGCTAAATTTCAAGAAGTTCATTCACTTATTTTTTCTACCTATTTAGCATCATCGTCTTCTTGATTATCTCTGGGATTCTCCTATGTTTGTCTTAAGCAAATTGGAACTCCTTATAGCTAGACACCTTATGGCAGAAATTCAATTAAGAATCTTATTCTTGAGCTCCTTTTAGCCTCTCATTTGGTTTCCACCTGTCCATATGTGTCCTCTTGCTTGCAAATGTTTGTAGCTTCTTTGCTTCATTGGAGTCACATCACAAATGAACTTATCTTTTAAGATCTCTCTAAGATGCCCATCATTTATTAATTTGGTCATCAAATTTGTTCCATAGCAAAACTTCGACCATAGAAGTAAAACTAAAGTTGACCAAGGAAATTTTACTAAGATCCACATTTTTCTCATTAGAAGCATCGATAGTCTTAAACAAACTATATCAGACCCAAAAAAAAAAAAAAGAACCTAAATTAGAGCAAAGGCATCTGGGCCCGTCTCACCTCTATTTCTTTCTTTCTTTCACTCTATTCTTCTTAATTTCAAGCAGCCACTACTTCTCTCTTCCCTCTTTTTTTCTATATTGCACCTTTTGAAATCCCTAACTCTTCCTATTTGAATTAATAGAATCACCATAGACACGGTATTCACATTGGAATGCAAAGCTATCTGCGGAGAAAAATGCCTATGATCTTCACTTTAAACAACTCCGACTGCTTCTAGGAGGCAAACTTGAACACGTCTCTGGCATGGATCTGATCTTCAAGAAGAATCTAGACAGAGTGATACCACTGAACGGATCTTATCTTTACGTGAAAGGTTACGGATTTGGATTTTGCTATGAAGAAGGCAGTAGGGGATAGGTAATGGCAGAGATGTGGGCTAGTAATGGAGCTGAAAATTTGGGTAAGTAGATAACAAATGGGTAGTGATTAGTTCTGTTAGGTAAAAATATAAATGACCATTATGCCCTTCAATTCAAATTTTAAAAATGTTTGACCGTTAATATTGACAAAAAAAGATGACAATTGCATTTTAGTCCAAGGCATGGGTAGGTAAGTACATATTTCCAAACCACAAGGGGGTAATGTAGATATGACCACGGTTTTGGTTTTGGTTTTGGTTTTGGTTTTGGAACTGAACTGGCAGAACCAGACCGCCGAAAATTGGTGGTTCCAGTTCTCAATTTTTTGGAACCGGAACCAGGTAAAAAAAAAAAGAAAATATTAAAAAAAAATTAGATATATATATATGTGCCAATGTAATTGATGCATTTAATTTTTCTTTAGATTATATTTTAGTACTTTAAGGTTCATGTGGATTATCCAAAATGTATCTTTACTTTAATTTTTAATAGTTCAATAAATAATGCAATAGTGTACCTTTTTTTTTTTCTTTAGAAACAAAGTTTACAATTGACATATAAATAAAATGTAATTTTTTATTTCTTTTAGTATTATCCAAAATGTATCTTTACTTAAAAGAATTCAAAATTAGAACCGTGACCGAAACCGATGAACCGGCCGGAACCATCGATTCTAGAACTGGAACTCGAACTGGCTCCCAAGGTTCTGATTTCAGTTCTCGCTCTCCCTAGAATCAGAACCGAAAGTTTTGGAATCGTGGTCATGACTAGGGTAACGTGTAGGTTCGCTGTACCACAAGGGAGTTTTGTGTAATTTTTTCTTAATAATTTAGAGTTATTTTATTTAAGCCCTCAACACTTTAGATTTAATTGAATTGAATTCTTTTCTTTCCAATAACTGATATTTACTTTCTTTTAGCCTACTTTAATTTAATTACTATTATTCTTCTACTTTTAATTTAATTTATATACTTTTGTATTTCATTATGATAGTCATTAAATTTTAGAACTTTTAAAACTGCGATAATGGTGCTTTTTAACTTAATTGTTCATAATGAGTTAGGATAACTATTTCTTCATAATTTTCTTGATGAACTTCAAGAGATATATCTAAATCTCTTTATGTTCGAAGTGTTTTATGTGATTTGCAATGCCGAATGCTTAACCACTTTCCTATAAGTTTTTATTATTGTTATTATATAATTTACCTGCTTTCTTGGAGCACCTTATATAGGATAATAACTTCTTTAGGAACATAGGTTTTCTATTTCTAGAAATGAGATACCTTATGCAATGGCATAAGAATCGCTGTAATAGATTGGTTTAATTGCTGTAATTTTTATTGCTTTTATTAGGGTTCTACATGTTAGAATATCATCTTTATGTACTTTATGTACTAACGTGACTTTAGATGATTATGTGCTACTATTTTTTATTGGTTTTCATATATTCATTTTTGCAAGCCAAGCTCTATGCTAAATCATTGGTGGTGTAGAAAATCATCCCTTTTGTATTGGCCCAATGTCAGTACGGAAGTTAGATGTCTTGTGTTAGTCCAATTTTGGCACAGTGAGGTCCGCCATCTTCCCACACTTCTCTTGTATATTTTCCTTTATTTACATCCACACAAATACATTGTCTAGGAAATATGAATTAAATCCCATAACTATTTTTACTGGGGGTGAAAGAGTGATTAAGTTACCTATGCAGTAGTTGAGTCATATCTTTCCTGAATAGGACTTATGAATTTATTTATTTATTTATTGTTTTCATAAATTTGGAATCATTTATATAGGTTTTTTGGTTACTTTTTATCTATTTATTTATTGCTTATTTTTTTCTTTAGTGTTTTAGCATTTTAATTTTCTTTAACCTTGAGAATTTTTCTGTTCCCTTTACATTAAAATTAATGTTCCAATGTACTTGACACACTAGGCTGTGACTCTATTATTTTATTTACTTATTAGGTTTTTAAAAACCCTATTATAAATTATTTTAACTCCTTCAAACATCGCATTTATAAATGTTCCATTGACGCCCATTTTTTATACTATCTACTTTATTTGACCTATACTTGTACACTTCATTATTATTACAACTATTTCGTTTTTCTTCCACCAAAACGGAGCGCGATACTACCAAAAATAAAAACAGTGCTTGAGCACCAACTTCAAAAAATCTTTAGGTAGACTTGTCTATCTACTCTTCGTAGCCATTCCAATAGGATTGAATGACACAACCCTAAACCCACCATAAGGTCCTAACACAAATGATGGGAAAAAATGCAATTTCGGCCCCCAAAGTTTGGAAAATGATTCAAACTAGTCCCATAAAATTCACTAAAAATAAATTTGATCCCTAGTGTTTCCAATTTTGGCCAAAAAGGGACAATTAATAGAAATTCAATAGTGACTAAATGTCAAACACAAATTGCCATTAGTCAAATGTTTTAACTTTGCATTTTTGGTCCACAATGATTTGGATTTGGTATTAATATGATCTCCCTACTTTTAAGGAGATTAGAGGTACGATTTTACGATAAATGAGTTAAGAAATAAATTAAATATATGCCACACATGGATTGTTAACTCTCTAAAAAATAGCTATTTACATGCATTTTAATTTGGGTTTTAATAGGTCTCCAAAGGTTTGCGTTTCATAAGTAGGGATATTTTGGTCATTTTATGATTTTTGTTCAAAATATTTAGTTTGTGTTTTTAATATTATTACACTTTTTCATGTATTTTATTGTGTTTTTATGTGTTTGGGATTAATCGGAGGTAAAACATAGCAAAACGGGCCAAAATGGAGCAAGACCAGGCATCCTTAGTTCAAGGGTGCTAGGCCTTCTGCTATCTCATTTCATGAAATAGAGGTCTGGGTTAGCAGCAACTCTTGGCTCTAGTTGCGTTAACTTCTTTAGCTGCAATAGCTACAGTAACAAAAGAGAAGTGGGAGGGCTCCTAACTCAAACTCCCGACTCTTAACTATGAACTCAAAAAGGGGATTAAGAGGACTTCTTAGGGGTAGCCTTTGGTGCCTGGGCATTGCCAGCACCCAAGGAGCTGGGAGAGGTGCCCACACTATGACACAATGCATTGTTTCACAATTTTGAGAGTTTCTAGGTTTCGAGGTTCTATTTGGGCCCGTAATAGTGCGTTTCAAAATTTATTCAGAGTCTACACTTTGTAACTCTTAAAATATATAAATAAGTGTCTCTAGAATCTGAATACTTTCAATCTGCCCTCTGGGGCTGCAAATTAGACTAGGATTTTCTTGTTTTTCAAGAAGAGTTGAAGAAGAGGCTCAAAATTGACAACCTTGGTCTAAGATCTTTTCATTGAGAAACGTTCTTAAACCTTCATAGACTTTTATTATGCTGTTATTTCTATTTTTTTTGTTCTTTTCTCGTTTCGCATGTTCCAGAGTCCTCTTGTTAGGGTTTTGAGACGTAGCCCCTTGTGATTGTATGAACTAATGTTTTATTGATTATTCATGGTTGGTGTTTTGATTATGTTCTTAATGCTTTCAAGTCTTTGGCCAATTCTTGAATGATTTTGTGAATATGTGATGAGATGGACCAAGTAATTGCAAATTTATGATCAAGTAGTAAAAAACCATGAACTGTGCGAATACCGGACCAAGGATTACCGCGGTTTGTGTGGTCCCTTTATGAATTCTTGGTTCCAAATTAAAGTCCTTTTACTTCTAATTATTTGTCAAATGCAAATAAATTAGTAAAAAAAGAGTTATTATTGCATAACCATTAGGTAATATCTACAATAGCAAATTCTGTTGAACCCCAGTTGTGATAATCATGTTTTGATGATGACCAAATCATTCTAACAGTTTGAAAACAAGTGTGCAAATAAACAGAAAGGTTCGGACGTAAATGATTGTCCGAACACAATCAAGAAAACAACCAGAAGACAATTCGGACGATGATCATCGTCCGACACAAAGAACCTGAAGCAGCCACGAACAAAGATTAATGTACCGATCAATATTCCAGAAGACATTGACATCGACTGGATGCCAGTTCAGACGCAGCCTCGGACGTCCGAATGAAGGAAGACAAACACCTTCTAGAGAACGGACGCAATGTCAGACGCAAGGCTTAGTAGCGGCCGTCCGAAAGGTCCAACGACTAGTTTTCCAGTAAACAGAAAATAGCCGTTAAAGAATTGTTAGATGCAGTTTTTGGGCATCTATAAATACCCCCAAATCAGTAATTGCAAAAATAGAGAGTAGAACTACTGCGTTCAATACAAACACTTGTAAGAGTTATTTGGGAAGAAATAGGGTAAAATATTGTGGGTAGTGTGGTTCTCTTGGCTCAACTAGAGGAAATTAGTGTGAGCAAGAGTAGACTAGTGAGTGATCTTCAAGTGTAGGAGTGGAGGGATAACAAGTGTACAAAAGTGAGGTTGTAGTGTAAAACCTTTGATTCAACTAGAGGAAGTTAGTTGGTGCAAAGGTAAGCCTACTTTGTATACAAGAAGGTGATTGTTATTGCCTCACCTTCTTTGAAGAGGCACTACTAGTGAATATACTACAAACTTGAGAAGTTTGGAAGTTTGGTTCGATATTCTCTATCTCAATTTTTACACTTGTTCTTTAAACTTTAATTGTTAAATATTTATCTTTGATCATTTGTGCTTAAGTGTTTATTTGTTGCATAAAGTTTACATTTTCATTAAACACATTAAAAGGTTTGCTTTTGGAAACAACCTAATTCACCCCCTCTTAGGTTGCTTTGGGGCCAACAAATTCGACCAACAACCTTGAGAATCAATCTAGAATAATTTGATTTGAGTTTATGAATGAACAATTGGTGAAATTAAAATATCCTAACACTTGTGAATTCTTCAATTCGTTTCAGTCAAATATTTGCCCAAGTTATTAGTTAGCCTTTTAGATTAGTTAATTTAAATCTTTCAATAATGATTTTTCTGAGTAGTAATGAAACTATTAATTTTAATGTTTATTCACAATTCTCGTGAGAATGATACTAATTCTCCTCAGTTCTATATTACAGGATACGAACTTGTGTACTTGCAAGAGTGTAGGAAATTACCCACCAAGTAAAAACTTGACGGACAATTTTCCACAGTCTTACAAGTGCACGAGATCGTATCAAGTAATGTAGAAGTAAGTATAGTATCGTACCATTGAGGATAATAAATAAGCACTGAAATTAATAGTTTCATTACTATTCAGAAAAATCAATTATGGAAAGATTTAAATTAACTATCTAAGGGACTAACTAATAACTAGGGCAACTAGTTAATTAAAACAAATTCAAGAATTAACAAGCATTAGATATTTTGATTTCATCAATTGTTCAAACATAAATTCAGTTCAAATTATTCTAGATCGATTCCCAAAATTGCTGGTTGAATTCCCTATTGTAGTTACTACCCAACAGTCATGCAATAATAGCTCTCTTTTTGCTAATTTATTTGTCTTTGTTCTAGCACAAATAATTGGAAGTAAAAGGACATTAATTTGGAACAAGGAATTCATAAAGTGACTACACAAAAAAATGCGATAATCCTTGATCCGATATTCGCTCAATTCAAGGTTTTTCTACTTGATCATAGATATGCAATTAGTTTGTCCATCACATCATATATTCACAAAATCATTCAAGAATTGGCTAAAGACTTGAAAGCATTAAGAACATAACAAAAAAATCATCCTTTAATGGGAATCTACCATGAATAAAAATAAAAGCTGAGTTCACATAATCACAAGGGGCCACATTTCAAAACCCAAATAAAAGAACTCTAGAACATGAGAAACGATAAAAGAACAATAAAAGTAGAAATAAATAGCATAATAAAAATCTATGAAGGTTCAAGAATGCTTATCTAATAAAGAATTGGAAGATCTTGAAGCAAGGTTGTCAATCTTGAGCCTCATCTTCAATTCTTCTTGAAAAACAAAGAGAACCCTGGTCTAATTTGTAGCTCCAAGAGGAGAGACTAAAAAGAGAACGTGTTTTTCAGGTTCTGAAGACAGTAGAGACCCTTATTTATAGGTTTTAAGAGTTACAAAGTGTAGGCCTGTTTCATTAGTATGGGCTCAAGAAGGACACTTGAAGCCATAGATATTCTCAAGATTGCAAAATAGCGTGTTGCTGTCACAGCGTGGGCGCCCCTTCTAACTCCTTGGGCAGTGGTAGTGCCAAATCACCAGTGGTTGTGCCCTTATCAAGCCTCTGGGCACATCCACATTGCGACAACAGCATGTTATTTTGTGATTTTGAAACTTCTAGGGTTTCAGGTGTCTATTTTGGGTCCATATTACTATGCTCCAAAACATATTCAAAGGCCTACACATCATAACTCTTAGAACTTATAAATAAGGGTAATTATAACCTGAAAAATATGTTTTCTTTTTATTCTCCCTTTAGGGCCTGCAAATTAGACTAGGGTTTTCTTGTTTTTCAAAAAGGATTGAAGAAAAGCCTCAAGATTTACAACCTTTCTCCAAGATCTTCCAATTCTTCATTAGAGAAGCATTCTTGAACCTTGTCTATAGATTTTTATTATGGTATAAATTTATATTTTTATTGTTCTTTTCTCGTTTCTCATATTCAAGAGTTCTCTTGTTAGGGTTTTGAGATGTAGGCCTTTGTGATTGCATGAACTCATGATTTATTGTTATTCATGGTAGATCTCTATTAAAGGTTGATGTTTTTGTTATTTTCCTAATGCTTTCAAGTCTTTGGCTAATTCTTGAATGATTTTGTGAATATGTGATGAGACGGACTCAGTAATTTACATATTTATTATCAATAGCAAAAACCATGAATTGTGCAAATGCTGAACCAAGGATTACCGTGGCTTGTGTGGTCACTTTATGAATTCTTTTTTCCAAATTAATGTGCTTTTAATTTTAATTATTTGTGCTGGACAAAATAAATTAGTAAAAAAAAGAGTTATTAGCGCATAATCATTGGGTTGTAACCACAATAGGGAATTCGACCAAAAATCTTGGAAATCAATCTAGAATAACTTGAACTGAATTTATGTTTGAGACTTATAATTGATAAAATCAAAATACCCTAACGCTTGTTAATTCTTGAATTCATTTTAGTCAAGTATTTTCCCTAGTTATTAATTAGTCATTTAGATTAGTTAATTTAAATCTTTCAATAATCATTTTTTTCCGAATAGTAGTGAAATTATTAATTTCAGTGCTTATTCACAATCCTCGTGAGAACGATATTGTAGTCACTTCTATATTATTTAATACGATCTTGTGCACTTGCGAGTGTAGGAAATTGTCCATCAAGTATTAAAAATCCTAATAAACCGAAACATGAAAAAATAATTAAAGGTTCTTTTTCAAAATTTTCTTCGTTTTTTATTTGTGTTTTCATACCTTTATGTATCTCACATGTGTCTTCTCCATCACTTGGAATCAACTCTTTTATTTGATTAATCTCATTTTCTCAATTTTGGTATAACATTTTATGTTATTTGTTATTTTGTACTATCTGTAATCAAATGATCACATATTTTAGCATCTTTTCACTTATTATATATTATAATTAAATAATCGATTGAATATTCTATTAGAATGTAAACAATACACACTACATAAATTAAGTTCATCATCTAATAAATTTTAATATCGTGATAAATTACCAATTAACTCCCAAAAGAAATCAATTTTATTAAATTTATTTAATTTATTTTTTAGAATTATTAATGTACATCTACCGTAAAAGAAATACCTGAAAATTTAATTGTTGGACTGTTATATTTTTAATACGGAGGGGATAGAATAAAAGACAAAAGATTTTTTTTTCCAAAATTCTTAAAAGCATATCATACTGGTAAAACTGTATTTTTTAGAATTATTAATGTACATCTACCATAAAAGAAATACCTGAAAATTTAATTGTTGGACTGTTATATTTTTAATACAAGGGGAATAGAATAAAAGACAAAAGAATTTTTTTTCCAAAATTCTTAAAAGCATATCATATTGGTAAAACTGTATAAAACTTACCTTTACTAGTTTCTGCAAACACAAACTCTGTGCAACTATTTGAAATTTGTGTCCACTAGTCATGCAAGAATTTGTGTAATAATAGTTACAATTAAAGTTACACAATAATGAATAGAATTCTCCTATATTTTACTAATGGTTTTTTTTATGTTTTTTGTATGTTATTAATCAACTGGAACTAAACTAATAAATAAGACATATTTTAGGTAAAAATAATAATTATTTTGATTTGAAATTTTTAAGAGATTTTAGTAGAGAATTTTGAAGAAAAAAAATCCAATTAAGTTTCACTATAATTTAAGTATTTTGTCATTAAGAAATTCATTATTTTATATTTTTATACAATTAGGTGGTATATAGGACAAAAATAAGGTATAATTAATTTATCCACATTAACATTTATTTGGAATCCTAGTAAACATCTAGAATATATTTAGTTTAACTTTCAAATCATTTCATCCTAAAATCTTAAATATAATTATTTAAAAATTAGGGATCATAGTAATCTAAAATCTAAACATTAGGGACCAAAAAATGCAAAGTAAAAATTCATGTTTCACTAATGGAAATTTGATTTTCACCGTTAATCAGTATTTAATTTCTGTTACTTATCTATTTTTGGCCGAAATTGAAAATATTAAAGACTAAATTTGTTTTTAGTGAACCTTCGAGATTAGTTTGAGTCCCTTACCAAACATGGGGGACCAAAATTACATTTTTTCCTACAAAAGACATACTATGTTCAGTTATGTGCTTTGATTTTCTGTACATGCATGGCTTGTGAAAAGCTAGTAAGCTTTTACCTAATTTTAAGGTTTAGCGCAAACCCATTTAATTGATTTTGCTGACTGTTTTTACTTTCACATTGAAATTTTGAAACTAGTTAACGAACGCCGGTCAATAAGTTAGTTCAATCAAATTCTAAAATCAAAAATAAATTACTAAATCAGAATTGAGTTTTGAATTCAAAATTAATTGATTACCGAATTCAAGACCCTTTAAGAAAAATCTTTAATACTTGCCGCCAAAGCAAGTTAAAGGTTTGCAACGTCGTATTTTTTCCTTTTAAGTAAATATACTTTTCATATAATATGATCTTACAATTTAATACTGTAATTTTACCTATAAAATACACATATAGTCATACAAATGATATTATATATGTATGGAAACACAAACAGACTTATATACAACTTATATATATGAAATCCTAATCACTCACATATATAAAATATTAAGAAAAATTGCATCCGTTCAAGTATAATATATTTTTGATGATATAGAATTATAGATTATTTATTGCTAGTTGGATTTTATTTTAGATAGGTTTTTCAGTTTCTATATAAAGGATTTTAATCTAATGTCAATGAATCTGATTGGTGAATGTGGTTAATCAAATTCGAGACTGATTATCGAATTCGAATTTAATTAACTGGACGTTATTCTAAATTTAATTTAAAATTGAAATTAGTTAATAATTTTATGACTCATTTCTAAATTTCGACCGAATTATAAGATCGATTGTCCGATCAGTTAACTGATATCACCCCTACCTATCCCCTCAGAATGGGTATTAGGGGAGCTGAATCCCACATTTACTTTCACTGTTTTTATTCAGTAATGAAATTGCTTCTAGAGATAAGTCTGATAAGACGTATAGTAGTAAAGATTTATTTACTGTTATCTGGTTTTTACTGGGCCGGAACAAAAAGATAAGATTTATCCATTGTATCATTTTTTACTGGGTAGAAACATAAAGATGTAAGTGGATATTAAATATTGATGTTCCTTTGTCATTTTTTCTCTTTAGTTTTTGATATTGTACAACTAATTAATATTGTTAATTAATTTTATTTTTCTTTATTTGATTTATTTACCAAAAGATTTATACTATTATAATCCTTCCACTTTAATTGAATGTATATTAGTCTTCCCATGCTCTAAAGAACGTGAAAAAACCAGCCATAAAAGTTGAAAGGCAAAAAAATGTATTTTACTGTAATGTGCATAGTGAATAAATAAGCTATATTAAAACTTAGCACAATAGTATGGTATCTTAATGGGAACATAGAATTTTCCTAAAAGTTAAACTTTTTTTAATTTCTTTCTCTTCTTCTAAAAAAGTTTAAAAAGAAAATATGTATCATAAAGGGTTTGTTTGGTTGGGCTAAAAATATTTGCCAACAAAATATTTTATAGAAATTTTCTTGATGCCAAATACTAGAAAATATTCTCCTGTGTAAAATATTTTTCAATTTTCCTTTCTCTAATTGAAAATAACTTACAAAATTTTTTGGCATAAGTTATTTTTTTGATAATTCAAGAATGATATTAAATTTCAAATACTTACTTTTAGAACATCATTTACTAAAGTTTTTTTTTTTTTTCAATCTTTGTTCATTCGTTTTTCTTTTCAGTGTAAGTCCCATAATAGCTATCTGCATATTGTACTACTATATTATATTATCACTTAATTGTGAACAAAATTAATCTTAGTTGATTTCTTATCGACTGCAAAAACTTGTGAAGTATTTATTACAATTATTATATATCTTTTTATCTCATATTCATGAAATTAAGATGGAAAATGGTGACAAATTATATTTCAAACTATTTTCATTTTTTCAACCAAATACAAAAAAATTACATAGAAAATGGACTTTTTTATGTAAAGTATTTTTCAAAGAAAATATTCCCAAGAAAAACATTTTACACCCATCCAAACGGACTCGAAGAGAATTGTTTTCGCTGTTCCTTTCCTTGGCCCCAACACAAATACGAGGGAAGCATTCAATATCGAGAAGAAATTGATCACACAAGCTGTTCGCAACTAATTAGATTGCCTTGTTCGACTTCCAAGCTTAACAGAAGAACATTTGTAACCACAAACTTGACACCATTTACTTTTGCAAGTAGCTTTTAACGATATTGTCTGTTTGGATTTTATTATCAAACAACTATATAAAATAATAAAAAAATGCTTAAATAGACTCGATTTTATATTTTATTTATAAATTTTGTAATCAAAATTAAATTTTATACAATCTTATTTATACCCTTTAATGTTATTTAATCCATACTATTTAATCTATACTAAACGATCTACAAATGGGATCAAAATTCAAATCTATTTAAATATTTTCCCTAAACTAAAACGGCATCACTAACTAAAATTAAATGAAATAAAGAAAATATGAGTCAGAAAACTTTTACGTATTACTACTAGGAAGAATTGCAGTTTTGGTCCTCAAATTATGGGTAGTGCCTAAAATGGGTTCTCAATTCATGAGAAATTGTAATTTTAGTACCCAAACTCTCATTATGTGCGAAAATAGGACAAATGACGGAAAAATCAAAAGCCCTAATAGTTTTGGTAATGTGTGGTGCACATGGCTGTTAATTCTAAAAGGTTTTCAAAGTTCATAGAGTTGTGTAAGAAATTGGTCTCCAATTTTTATGGTTTTTAACTAAATAGGTCTCCATTCTCGTATGATTTGACAGATTGTAATGTATGTACATAAACAAACGTTATTTAATCCATATATTAAACAGTATAACAACACTACCTTAATACAAATACTTTCTGATTCATTTTTTGAATATTATTATTGCTCAAAAATTGTTAAAAAGGTTTAAAAGGAAAGGAATATAAATATGTGGTCAATGACTATATATTAGACTAGTACAACGGATATCCATTAAGCAAAATAAAAGCTACTTTCCAATAGGGAATTGGTGCGCAAACTTTGTTGATTTAATTCACAAATCACATTTACAGTCAATATAAGCACTTTTATCAGAAAAAGACAACTGCTACCACCCCAAAACCATAATAAATTATAATTGCATGATTGCATGAAGGTCAAAATCAAAATTCTTCTACAAGTGCTTAAAATAAATAGGAATTAATAAATTTTTATCATCAGAAATAACATAAAACAAAGAAATTGGAATTTATGATAGATGGAAGGCGTAAAAAACAAAAGAAATGCGAGGGCCGTAATGTTGGATGACTTTTTTTTCCGGAAAGTTTTTAGGAATCCCTGCTATCAGGGCAAATGAGTTGAAAAATATCTCGTTTACTACAGAATCAGCTTTGGATGGCCGATTATAGTATCAATGCCTTTTGGTTCATTTTTTGGTATTATTAATTGTTAAATTGTATTAAGATGTGGCTGTAATGTTTAATATATGGATTGAATGATATTTCTTTATGTTATTTATAATCTGGCAAACTTCCTATTTAGCTAAAATTCATGAAGATTGGAGACCAATTTTGTATACAATTGATGAAGTTTGACAAAACCTGTTAGAGTTAACAGACATGTGCATCGCACATGACCAAAATTGTTAGGGTTTTAGATTTTTCTGTCATTTGTCCTGTTTTCACTCAAAATTGATAGTTTGAGGACTAAAATTGCAATTTTTCATAAATTGATGACCAGTTTTAAACACTATGTATAGTTTGGAGAGCAAACTGCAATTCTCCCTTACTACTATATTGAATTGGGTCCTACGTTCAGTGAAACAGGATATGTTTCCATGAACTACAAAAGGTCAAACCTCAAGGCCACATATCCATATTCATCAATTTTCTCTTCCTTTTGCACGTTCTTGATCTTTCAATACCCCTTAAATTTTTTGTTGAAACTGCTAATTATTATAAATTACTCAAAATCCTCCCGTCCCAAGCCAAGATTCCACATCATGGGCTCCCTTTTTCTCGCTTGTTAACATCAACTTTTTGGCCTTTTTTGTCCACCAAAAAGTTTAAACCATATATAAAGGTGACAATTCCCTATAATCCTACACTTGATAATAATCATAAGGCCAGCCAACAAATTGCAACTTCTAACCTCCCAAGTCTTTATTTAACCACCTCCAAATAAATACTATCCACATAATATAGTGCACATTTCTTGATCTCATAATAATTCATCATGGAAGGACAAGGACTTATGATAAGTTCTTCTTTGAATAACAAATTACAGGTACCTGAGGAGGAATCTGGATGGACTCAATATCTTGAGGATTTCTCAACATGATCAAAGAGAAGATAGCTGCTCATATTCTTTGAATGGCAGCCCTTCTTTGGTTTCTGATGCAGCATCTCCAAACAAGAAAGAAATCATTGCATGCTCTTCATTCAGTGGCCAGCAGCAGTTTCCCAAGAGGTTGAATATTGTCAAGAAACAAAGAACCAAGAAATATTCTTGTGATGATTTGGAAGATACTGCTTCTTCTCCTGTCAATAGCCCGAAGGTTTGATGACAAAAATCATCAACACTTAAAATTCTTCTCCTTTTTTTTTTTTCTTAACTACATATAATTTTTTAACCAAAAATTTAGATTTTAATATCAATTATGATTAATTAATCAACATGGATATTAATTAGGTTGGTAGTTTGATGCCGGTGGATACAACGAATCAAAGAAGAACAAATGAGAGCATTAGCAAATGTTTGGTAAGCAAGTTGCACACTTATTTGGTAAAAATGATCCCTTTTGCCCCGTTTGGGTATCAAACCCATCAAAAGAAAAAAAAAATATCTATAATTTCTTTAATTTCTTTAATGATATTCACTAGGGAAAAGAAGGCAGCCCGGATGGTGTAATGGGATTGGATGAGAGAAGCAGCATAAATTATGATGGAAAGAACAATGACTATATCAATATGGATTTGAAGAAGAGGGGGCTTTGCCTGATGCCATTCTCCATGGTTGCAAACTACCTGGGCTAGATGATTATATTAGTATTTCACTGAATTATGTGATTAAGTTTCCTTACACTGTGATTTGTAAATTGGATTTTAATTCTAGTGATCTTGATCATATGTATATTAATTAAGAACATAGACACAAATCTCCCATTAATCATGTGTCGCCTAAACTTGTGTATATTAATTTTAGTTGTTACATATTCTTTGTGTAAGTTTTTGGATTGAGAACTTAATGTAGATAAGAAAAAAGAGACGAAAATTGTGAAAAAGTTCAATCGTCAATAATGCTTTTTATCAGTGACAGATAGCTAAAAAAATAAGTTTGGAAGATCTAATGCTATGGTTCTACCTGTAAGGGCTTTCTTGTCGATATTTGACAGAAACTATTAGGATTCTTTTTTTTTTTTTTCACATTTTTTCTTTTTCTTGAGGATTAGGATTTAGGAACCGCTAAACTTGAAGTGGTCAGTAATGAGATAGTATTCTTTCATCAAACTAATTAAAGAGCTTAATTTCAAGAACTTGACCTTTTCCATCATCCACCGACTCTGAGGAACCCACGAAAGTCCTAAAAATAGTACACAAGCTAAAGAGAAGCAAAGGTAGAATATGGAGGATCATAATGTCCATGTAAATTGAAGTCAATAATTTTATGTTTAGATAAAGTTTTGTCATATCCATACTGGTATTTGTGTAACTAATATATTTGTTATAAAAATAAGAAAAATTTTATAGTCCGTTAGAATTATCATTGTACTTTGAGTGTTTGTACAGTATAATACTATATATTTTAAATACTTACATAATATAAGTCTTAAATTACAGCTCTATGGTATCCTAATGGGACTATAGAATTACCCTAAGAAATATTGACCTCCAGCAACAGCAAAAGCAAAAATAAATATCCTTCTTATAAATATCCTTCTTATTTAGCTGTTGCTAGGTAGGTAAAACCATTTACCTCAAGATTTATCAACTAAAATAAATATCACCTAAACTATAAGTTTATGATAATTCAATTTGCATCACCTCTCATAATTTTGTCAAAATACCAAAGAATTTTCACTAATAATTTGTTCTAAATTATTTATGAGAAAAAATATTTATCGCCATATAATTTTAGACTTGTACCAAAATTAGATGTTTTTGAAGTTTACAATTTTTACTTTGTCTAAGTATGAATATTCATGAATTTCAAGAACTAATTCCCATTTTGTACACGAAATTATTTGGTTATCATTTTGTATTTTCAATTTTAATTTTGAATATATTGTACTCCAACTTTCACATCATCTTACATTGATGCAATTGTTAATATGGTTAACAAAATTAACGGATATAAAGGAGGTTCATATCATGTTAGTTAAGTGAGGTAGTTAGGACTAATTTTACTTTGCAACCCTAACTTATGACAAATCCTTACTTTACATCTCAATTCCAAATCTAATACATTGCACTCCAAACTAAATTTCCATTCCATTCTCGTTCAATTTTAACAATATAAAGAAATTTGACAAATATTTCGTTTTAATAGCATTCTACGTATTTAACATTTGTTAATTTTGACAGCACTATAAAAATTAAATTGATGTGGAACAGTTTGTGAGTTAGGGGGTGAAGTGAGACGGTCTAAACGTTATATGTCCAAAGTTGCAATTGAGTTGTCAAATGAAAATTTAATATAAGTTAAGGGGTGTAAATTGGAGTTAGTTGAATAATCTTTTGGTCCGTTAAGCAATCAAAAGTTAGTAAGTGATGAAATTATCCCTAAATAATTATTTTGATGGGGATATGGACGGAGATGTAAAAAGGAGTCAAATCTCTGTGCTTTAGAATTAAGAATACTGAGTTTACTTTTTAATTATAATATTAATTTCACGGAAAATTTTTGGATGGCAAAGTAATTTTTAACCATTAACTAGTTACACTAATGTTTGAACCAAGGACTTTCTATTTGTTAATCTACCTATTCAAGTGTCACATCATGAAACTTGTTTTGTTAGAAAGAAAACTGTTGATTAACTGAAACACTCTTATATGGGGTTTCTAACAAATTTAGCAACAATATTAAATTGTGGGCTGAAACCATGGGCGAAGCTTTACCAAAAGAACTTGAACTTTAAGCCATTAGAAATTCATTCTAATTAATGGTAACTTTATCACTTACAAACACTACTAGTTTTATATAACCTTTAGTTAATATGCTTGAAATGGTTAACTGATCAAACAGGAATGTCTCCTTGGTTTTTGGTATGGTTGGCTCTATTTCTGGCAAATGTTAGATGCTTCTATTCCATTCCCAATTTCCCACCAACCAAAGAAACCGAAGTAATAACATAAAGAATATAGTGATGGATGTGTCAACCACTTCATACAATTCATTTTAAGTGGGAAAGGAAGCCAAATATTCTCCATAGAAATCAAAGGAATACAATTTCCTCGTCAATACAAAGTAAACATTGGAAACAATAATAATTAGCTTAACAAATAACAATCATTATATAAACATTGTAAATTAATCAAAGGTACTGCAAATTGAAGACCCCTCCATGTGCAAAAACGTTACGGCAGGTGAAGTGTGCAACCGTCCAAGCATAATTGTTTTGGTTGACTCTTAAATTCTTCCAGAGGATTTCTTAAGTCTCTCAATCTATTATTATTTGAAATGACGCTGCCATTAAGATAAGAAATGTAAATGAATATATACTTTCTACTGAAAAGATAGGTAATATTATTTTTAGTAGTAATGTAATTCAATAGTTGTAGATAGTGTAGTTTTTAGTAGTACTGAGTTTAATCTTTTTGTTAAAATTTTTCTCATCTTTCTGGGAATCTATAATGTTATTGATTTATAATTTTATGTATCACTCCAACCATTAATGATTGTTCTGTGTAATAATTTGAAAAGAAAGACTTAGGAGCTTTACATTTAATTTTGAGAATAATTTTTCCAACAACTTTGATTCTCATTTTGTTAGAAACTTTATTTAAAAATCAATTATTCGATTAAAAAATTAAAATTTTAAAATCTTGGAAGCTACTGTTTCATCCTAATTTAGTTAGATTTTTTTTTTCCCTTTTTCAAAATAAAAGTAAGTTTAATTAGGAGGTAGGTGAGTTACCCAGAGTCAAGGCAAATCACTAACAAAGGGTTGAGAATAGAACCCATGACCTTTCTTTAAAACAGACCATCTTACTTACCGTTTGAACCAAACCTTAATAGCTCCTATAGTGTATGATGTCCGTGAATATGTACGCACATATATTATAAGTTTAATTTGACCTATGAAAAGGTAGAGAAAGATGCTTGGTAATTAAAAATATAAGAAACCAAATAAAAAGTTTACTTATTTAGGATTTCTTCAAAATCAAAGCTTTAAATGTTTTTAAGCATATAATTAAGGAGATGTTTGGTTCGCATTCGGGAATTAGAATTAAAATAAGAATCATAAATTTCATTATCGGCATGGGTTTTTGTCATTCTTCCTAACTTGTTTGGTTTAAACAGTGAATGAGTTTCATTATTTTGATAAATTAATTAATTTGACACCCAAATCACAAGTATAAAATAAAAGTAGCCATTTTCAAACACTTTCATTCCTGTAGAATAATTCTCATAGTAATTAACCAAATAACATCTATAAATAACATTAACCTTGATTTACATTCATTCCCTTCATGCACATAAATCAAATACCTGTGTTTAAACATTTTTTTCGGGGGAGGGAGGGGAGGAGCAAGTAGTTTTATTTGTTATGTTCAAGAACAATTACAAATACTATATTCTTGTCATCCATTAGACTTATTTAATTTTTAAAAAGAATCTACAATTGATCTTCATTTATCTCATAGTAACTTAAACTCATGACTTAAATCACAGTGAAGTGTAGCCTAATGTCATTTATGTTATATTTCGTTGTCTGATTTATAAGCGCATAACAATTATATTTTTTTTAATGTCGTAAATGTGAGAGCTGAATCTAGGCTCTTTTAGCATTATTCACATATAATGCGAGGTTCTATCAACTATTGATTCTTACTATTCCCCCTACAAGTGATTGATAGGCCACCTAAATTATTGGGGCTTTTTTTCCATGTCTTCGGTACATACCACTTATCTCCAAAGTTGGGCCTTGATAGGATTAACGAAATGAAAGATTAAGTAATTAAATAATGCTTTAGTAACATGAATGTGATAATATGAACGCATAAGCCTTGGATTAAGTCTATTAAGTCCACGATCAAGCCTTCAAGTCAGTTTCATGACGAATTATCTGACGTGAAAGCAAAATGCCCACTGTATATGAATATGATTAGATTAAAGTCTAACCATAGTCACAACTTGGGAATTTTAATTCAATTAATTTGTTCAACTAGAAATAAAACACCCCTCCTGGTGCAATAGATAATCATCATGCAAACCAGAAAAAGGTTGTCTTTTAGTGATTCAATTTGACACAAAGAGAATGCAATTTATTGGTCAATTACATAGTAATTAAGTAGCATGTGATGATTTAAGGTTGAATAAGGGTGATAGATAAAAGGGAAAAAATGATTTATGAAATCACAAATTTAATATTACTTGTTAAATTCAATTTGGGTGGTAAAATTATTATATTAAATCACCTGATTTTAAATATTTTGTTAGATTTCATTTTTTTTTTCGCGGACATAATAATGTATCAATGATTTTTTACTTTATCACTTTATATAAATATATTTGATAAAACGGGTGCATAACACACTATGAAGTCATTATATTGTCATACTTGGATTAGACCAACGGGATAAACTTGCCTCCTCGGGTTGGATAATTAGGAGCATCTGAATCAAAACTGTTCTTTTTTATGATGAAAATATTCCAAGTGATAACAAAGTGCATTTTATTGGTCAGTAATATGGTTCTATAACAAGCTCTGTCAATGTAACATGGAGTTTTTTGTGGTTGACAGTAGGCTCATATGATATGCTGTTGAAAAATGGTGCGCTAATGATATGAATTTTCTTAATGACATGGATTAAGGAAAATTTTATGATGCGCGTGAGATTCACACGTTATCTTTTACTATATAAAAAAAAAATCTTTAACGTATAATCTTTTCTATGCTAAGGAGATGTTTGGTTTATGGGTACGAAGAAAAGAATGACAATTAAAATTAATAATACTTATAGATGTTGTTTAGTTAATAATTATTAGAATCATTTTATGATAATGAAAGTGTTGAAAAATATCCAATTTTATTCTCTACTTGTGTCATGAATTTTAAATCTGTTATGTTACCAACATACTGAAATTTATTCATTATTCAAACTAAATAAGTTAGGAAAAATGACATAAATCTATACCGATAATAAAATTTATAATTCACATTTCAATTCTAATTTCTAAATACGAATCAAACACCTCCTAAGTTTAAAATGTATTCTATAAACAAGATAAAGGGAGCACCATCCTTATTAAAGTATCTTATCCCAAACAAAGCTGAGATTGAATTTTAACATTGCCCTCTTGAAGGGGAGCCTAATGAAAGCAATAGAAAACCTCAAGTGTTTACTCGTGTTTTTCATTTTCAGAAGGGGAAGAGCAAAAGAAACAAAAGAACTCCGACCGTGTTTACTGTGGCAGCCACGTCGGTCTTGGAAGATATTGAACTGCTAGAGCTAATCTACAAGTGTACTATTGTTGGGTCAAACCTATCATATTTAGAGCGTTTAATAGATACTAGCATTGTTGCAGGTTTGATGTTTTTTTTTTCAATAACATATTTTATATTTTTTTTTATCTAAATTAATAAGAGACTGGGTTTAAAAAATAATTAATAGAAAATAAAAAAATTATAATTATTTAATGTATTATTAAATACATTTAGCTAACTGGTTGCTACTCGAAGTTATGTATAACTTTTTGGCTACAATAACTTAAAATTACATACATTGCATGTTCATTATTTTGAAATAGAATTAGGAATAAAAACTACTTTCACTTGCATAACAAATAAACACTTATAGGTAAAGTTGTAACGACGGTTAGTATTATTTTATTGTGTATTGCTCAAAATTTTTGATTTGTTAAATTTTTACAAACTATCGTTTTAATTTCCACGTATATATGTCCATGATATTGTCTCTTATATAAGAAAGGGTTAATTACATTTACCTCCCCTGAGGTTTGACCATATTATTAAACAAATTCTATGGTTCGACAAAATTACAGTAATCCTCCTTGAATGGCCAAACGTTTAACAAGTACCACCCTACCGTTAACTACTGTTAAGAAAATGCTGACATCAGCAAAAAAAAATTAATTTCTTTATTCCCATAATACCATTCTTCATTCTTTAATTATATTTCTTATTTTCTCAAATTTTGGGAATATTTGTCATTTTATAAATTTACAGATCCAAACCAAATTTCATTATTTTTTTTTTTAAGTTTTTTTTGTCTCTACTATGAATATTTTTGCTTAAATGTATTATGGATTGGAACCAGTAAAGTGGAATAGAGGTGGGGAGATTGTGGTTGTGGTAGAGGAATGAGTTGTATACTAAATTGATAATATAAAAAATTTGAGAACTATTCTTGAGTTTTGAAAAAAATTGAGGGACTAATTAAGCAATACATGATAAGGGTAATTTAGCCTTTTAAAAGTTTCATTAACGACAAGTAGTACAAAGGAGGAATCTATAACTTTATCAAACTACATACTTGATTTGGTAATATGATCAAATCTCAGGCAAATGTAATTAACCTAAAAGAAATGCATTCACACTATCCGTAATCTTGTGCTTGTCAAAGTAGCTGCACCCTAACAGCCTTTTTGTCTTTCATTTCGCCACTATTAGTAATTATAAAAATTAACAACAAATAGCGCACTTTGGTGTTATTTCAGAGATGTGATGATTTATTTGACAAATCACGCCATTAAACATACACAAAAAATGAATATAATATAGAAAAACATCATATCATACTTCCGTTAGCATTTAAGCCTGAAAAATGCACATGCTCGTCATATTCCTAATATTTTAGGGCTAAACTTGAAAAAAAAAACCATCGCTTGTCCATCTCACCACCCTGCCATCACCGTCATCGGAAATCATAGATGATTATCCCCAATTTTACTACTTTTTTACAATTTTTACATCAATAGAAAACTATCGCTGGAAGCTATCACTTATTTCTTACCATCGCCGCAATTATTCGAGGATTAAGTTGTTTCTTGTTGGTAAATGGGGTTGGTGATGAGAGACAGTGGTAGTGGTAAAGTCGAGGATGGTGACTGGAATGGGAAGGGAGTGGTAGTCCTGGGCAATTAGGAAGGTGGTGGGATGAATGAGGTGAAAAATATATTTGCTTCCAGTTTGTTCACTTGAAGCAGAAGTGCGTTCTTCAAGACAAAATACCACCCAAGTGTGATTAGGGAGCAAAATGATAAGTTTCAATTATTATAGACTATTAAGAATTGGAAAGTCATCTGTTTACATGTGACGAATAAAAAAATAATTTTCAAATATGTGAGGAAATATTCGTACAATTTTTCCTAAACTATAACATATAAGAAATTACTTTTCTAAATTAAAATGATATCTCATAATCAAATTAATATAAATAATCACAATAACTATAAAATAGGCGATCAATTTTCAGGGCACAACAAAGCCAATGATTTTGACTTTTAAATCTTTTTCTCATTTGCAGCAAATTTGAAAATGTGTAAAAATTAAATATGCATGTAAAGTGTGTTTCCAACTTACTTTGTCGAAAAAAATAACATTATACATGTTCATTAAACAAAAACTAGTAGTATTTGATATATTATAATATAAAAAAACGTAATAAAAAGAATTTAGGTACAAATTCCATTAAAATTTAATGATTTACACAATATAATTTTATATTCTTATGCTCTTTTTTGTTGTTAAACTGAAAAATGTTTATTCTTTAACCTTACTATCTTGGCATAAAAACTTGAAAGTGTGAAAATAAATAGATATTTTAGTTTGTCAACCTGATAAAAAAAAAAAAGGGAATCTATACATAAAAAATTAAGTATATCAATCATTTGTCACAATAAAAACTGAAGTATATAAAAAGTATGCTTTTTCAGGTAAGATTGCATCATTTTCGTCCCTATAACAAAATTCAGTTTCAAATTTATGAGAAACTTTTATTAATAAAAGAGGTGTCATATTACTTCATTTGTACTATTGTTTTATATATGTAAATTGTTTCTCTCAAATTTTATTTTTCTCCTTTTAGTGTTTTTCCCCTTTTCTGTTATGCCTAAAATAGTCACCATTAATGAAATTATAATTCCTACTAGGAAGACACACTTAAATTACTCATGATTTATTTAATTATATATTTTTAAGGATACCACCATCTATTTTTTGCCTTACAATCCTATCTTGAATAAAGTACAAATTTTTTCTTCCTTATTTGTCACTCCTAGTATACCCATAATTAAATAGTTTCATATCTAAAATATCCTTAATAAAGTATAATGAACCTATCTAAAATACTCTTCATTTAATCTAATAAGACTATCTTTTTATGGGAAAAAATAGACTATATTTTTTAGAATACTACTATATATTTATTTTATATTTCAAACTATAATAACAAAATTCACAACAAGAACATATAATTTTTTCAAAGTATAAAAATCATTTATTATTGAACAAAAAATAAAATAAAAATTTATTCCTAATAATAATAGTCTTTTACAACTATTACTATTATATATTGGGTATTGCTATTAGTGCTTCACAATCAGCTTTAGTTACTCTTCTTACACTTTTCATTAATGGAAATGACCTAAATATCCTTGCCCAACTATTTTAAATACTAAAACCAACCCAAAGTGATAGTAAATAAAATTCATGTATATATACTAAACAACATATAATAACAGATACAAATGTTGAAATTAGAGAAATATAAGAAAACTTATAATAGGAAGTTAATAAAAGTTCATGCATCACTGATATAAAATTTGTTTCCTAATTATCATAATAATTGTTATTGATTCGACCAAAAAATTATATTTTTTGTTGGTTCCTTTGAAAAAACTTGGGACCTTGAAAAAAGAGTAACGAAGTAATAAATAATTTAATATCTAATTTTATGAAATGATAAAAATATGTATTTAGTGAAGTTTGCAAACTAAAATACTGTGGGGGTGTTTAAGTTAGTTTTAGTGAAAAATTAGGAGTGGAGTGCCAAAATCATTATTATTAGCACATATATATTTACACACACATATGTGTGTGTATAGTTGCACTAAATATTCCATTTTTACTAAAATTATTTTGTTTTCTCTAATTATTCAATCAAGTATGCTCTTATATTTTAGATTGTGTTTTATAAATTTTAATATGCCAATGCCATCGAATAACTATCTTGAGTGAAAGTATAAAATTTTTTGCTCTATAATAATGTAATTAATTGTTTTTGTTACAAAATAAAGTTGTGTACTTTAGGATCAATGCATAATTAATTAGTTGTTCATTGCAGCAAATAAGTTCAACTATTAGTTTTTCAAATTTATTAGTGTTAATGGCTCGTTTCCCTCATGGAATTAAGTTTACCTTTATCAAAAGAATTTAATTCCATTAAAATTTAATGGAAAGAAATAGAAAAAAAATGCACTCTGTGTACTTTATTTGGTTTGAATTCAACAACATTTCTTTTTCATAACAAAGGTTTGCTTCAACTTAAAAATCACAAAATTAACAATCATACAAATAAAAATCTAAAATTTATAAAAAGTAAAAAAAAAATAGTGGAGTATATAACTCTATTTTCTTATCTAGTTTAAATTTGTATTATGATAGATTCAAAAATTTTTCCCTTGTCGTACATGAAGGAAAGAAAAATTAACGAAGCAATGAAAGTAATGTAAATAATGTAACTTGTATCTACACTTATCAGATACTTAGATATAGATAAATTTTCATTACAACTTATCAAATTTAAAATACATGAGTAGACATCCAGCCAACCTATAGAATTTGTATCACTCCTCCTTGGATGTCTATTAGCTAGAACATGTACCTCATTAAAACTTTACTAGGAAAAACCTGGTGGAACAAAAACTAGTGAAGGAAAAAGAATACATAATATATGTAGTACACTTTTGTATGTTGTCTCATTAAAAACCTTGCCAAGAAAACCTATTGGGGCAAAACCATGGTCAAGGAAAAAATAGTACGGCGTGTACTATTGCTCCCCCCTCATGAAAACATCACTTAATATCATTGAGACGGCGCATTTTGATATTACGAACTATCTTCTCAAATGTTGATGTTGGTAGCGCCTTTGTGAATAAATCAGGTAGCTTATCACATGAGCTAATTTGTTGGATATCAATACCACTATTTTTCTGAAGATCATTAGTGTAGAAAAACTTTGGGGAAACATGCTTTGTTCTATCTCCTTTGATATAACCTCTTTTTAACTGGAATATGCATGCATCATTGTTTTCATATAATATTATCGGCAGCCTTTATTTCTTTTCTAATGTTAAACCACATATCTTTTAGATATGTTGGATTGATGATTTTAACTTTATACATTCTCTACTTGCCTCATGTATACCAATTAATTCTGCATGATTTGAAGAAGTAGCGGCTAAAATTTATTTTGTTGAACACCATGATATAACTATATCTCCACATGTGAATAAATAGCCCGTTTGAGACCAAACTTTATGTGGGTCAGATAAATATCCAGTATCTGCATAACCAATTAAATATAATTTAGATTCACTTGAATAAAGTAAACCCATTTCTATAGTCCCTCAGAGGTATTTAAATATATACTTAACACCATTCCAGTGTCTTCATATTAGACAAGAACTAAATCTTGCTAACAAACTTACAACAAATGTTATATTAGATCGTGTATTATTAGCAAGATACATTAATGCTCTTATTGCACTTAGATATGGTATTTCGGGACCAAGAAGTTCTTCATCATTCTCTTGAGGACGGAAAGGATCCTTTTTCATATACCAAACGATCTTATAACTATTAGGGTACTCAATGGATGTACTTTATCCATATAGAATTGCTTTAATACTTTTTCTGTATAAATTAATTGTTGAATGAAAATTCTATGCTTTAGACCTATACAAAATTGTGTTTTACCTAGGTCTTTCGTCTTGAATTCTTTCTTTAAACAATTCATTGTATTTTGAAGCTCTTTAGGAGTTCCAATAATATTTATATCATAAACATATACAGTAATTATTATAAATTCTTATCCAATTCTTTTTATAAAAACACATGGGCAAATTAGATTGTTGTTGTAACCCTCTTTCAAGAGATACTCATTGAGGTGATTATACCACATACGCCCAAATTGCTTTAATCCATACAAGGATTTATATAATTTTATTGAACAATTTTTCCAGAAAACTTTCTATGCGTCGGGCATGTTAAATCCTTCAGAAATTTTCATATAGATTTCTATATCAAGCAAGCCATATAAATAAGCTGTCACAACATCCATTAGATGCATTTCCAGTTTTTCATGAATGGGAAACTAATAAGATATCTAACGGTGATTGCATCCACCATAATTAATGCCGAGTCTTTGCGAAAATCCTTGTACGACAAGGCGTGCTTTGTATCATACAATTTCATTCTTCTCATTTTATTTTTACACAAATACCCATTTGTATCCCACTAGCTTTACACCATTAGATGTTTGGACTACAGGTCCAAAAAGTTCATGTTTTGAAAGTGAATTTAATTTTACTTGAAATGCATCTTTCTATTTTGGCCAATCATCTCTATGTTAACATTTTTTGACCAATTTAGGTTCTTGATCCTCATTTTCATTCAAAACATCAAGTGCTATGATATAAACAAAGTTGTTGTTAATAACGATATCTTTTCGGTTTCATTTTTTTCAATAGAGATATAACTTTTTTGAAATATCTTCATTTCCATTAGATTCAGGTACTTGATCCACTTTTGGAGTTTTATGATTCGTTATGTTTAGGATCTATTCGGGATTAATAATTGGCCAGCACCCGCTTCCATTATATGACCATCTTGAATAGATACTCCTTTCTTCTTTCGAGAATTTTTATCTTTGGAACAAGATTGGTCTACCATGCTTTACGTGTACTTTACTATCATTTCTATTGACAATTTGTTCTACTGGTGCTTCAATTCTAATTGGAACATTTTCAGTTGGTATATGAGATTTAATAACTCGTTTCCGGTCAGTAAATGAATCTGGAAGTTGGTTCGCAATATTTTACAAATGAATTATCTCTTGAACTTCTAGTTCATATTGTTTTGTACGAGAATCAAAGTGCGATAATGACAATTCATTCCATTCAATTTTCTATCCAACTGTTTATCTTCTCCCCTTAATGTTGGGAAAATATTTTCATCAATATGATAATCGAAAAAACATGCTTTAAATAAGTCTCTTGTTAATGGTTCAAGATATTAAATTACAGAGGGGGACTCATATCCGACATATACTCCAAATCTTCTATGAGGACCCATCTTTGTATGTTGTGTGTGGAACAATTAGAACATATACCGCACAACCTAAAATTCTATGATGGGATATACTAAATTCCTAACCAAAAGCCAATTGTAATAGGGCAAATTTCAAATAATTTGTTAGCCTGATATGTACAAGTACTACCGCATGTAAAATAGCATGTCCTCACGCAAAAGTAGGCAATTTTGTTCTCATAAGTAATGATTTAGCTATTAATTGGAGGCACTTTTATGAATGATTCTACTAAACCATTTTGAGTATGAATATGTGCTACAGGATGTTCAGTAGTTATATCAATTGATATATAAAAATCATTAAATGTTTGAAATGTAAATTCACCGGCATTATCAAGATGAATTTTCTTGATTACATAATATGGAAATTTTGCTCTTAATCAAATTATTTGAGCAAGTCATCTCGCAAACCCCAGGTTATGAGAAGATAATAAACACACATGAGACCATCTAGTATATGCTTCTATTGAAACCATAAAATGTCTAAATAGTCCACACGAGGCAGGTGAATGGACCCATAGATATCACCTTAAATACGTTCCAGAAATGTTGAGAATTCAATCCTGATTTTAGCTGGTGATGGTCTAATAATTAATTTTCCTTGCGAGCAAGTAGCACAAGAAAATTCACTAAATTGTGGGAACTTTAGATTCTTCAACAAATGTCCACGTGACTTTACAATTAATTTACGCATTATATTGTTCCAGAAATAGCCTAACTGGTTTGGCCAAATAATAAAAGCATTTGAATCAGTAAACTTCTAGTTTACTGTAACATATGATTCAATTGTACTAATATATATATAGTACAAACCAGAAGAAAAAGTAGACAATTTTCCAAAACACATTTCATTCTTGTGATACATAGATACTCAATATTTTTCTCATTTACAATCTCAATATGATTTTCATTTCGGTAGATATCTTTAAAACTTAAAAAAAATCTTTGAAACTTAACAGAAAATAATGCATTATTTATAATGAATTTTGTTCATTCGGGTAACAATATAGTGGGACTCTTCCAGAACCATCGCTTAATTTAGTACTACCCGTATTATATTCACATTAGCATTACCCTTTATTAAATGAAAAAAAATATTTCTTATTTTTAAGTATCATGTGTTGTTGCACTATCAATAAAACATAAGTCTTCATTGTTGTTCTTGAATCCAATAATTAAGTGAAAAATACTCATATTCTTTATCAAAATAAATATTGCAAAAAGAAACAAATTACATTAAAATAAATGTCAAAATTTAAACTAAACCAAAAAAAAAAAAAACCCTACTAAATAAAGTAAAAAAAATCCACAATTTTATTCATTCCCAACTCTTTATTCATAACCCTCAAAGAAGTTTGATGCATCCAAATGTATTATATCGGTGAGGTCATTAAAGTCATCAGCATTATAATTTGAGTCATCAGCTTTACCAGTAAAATTTGTCATAACTCTATGACCTTGATAAGTAATATTTGCTTCCATATTTTTGTCTTTTCCTTTGATGGATGCTTGATAAAGCTTAACAAATAGATACTCAGCAGTATGACAGGTACATGACCAATGTCCTTTCATGCCACATCGATAACACAAATCTTCAGTATTTTTGGTAAGATTATTTTAACCAACCTTTTCTTTCTCTTTCTCATTGTCTTTAGGATTAATCCACTTATATTAGTATGCGTAATTATTACGGCCTTTTTAACGTCCATGGTCATGACCATAATTATTTTTAGAATTATTAGACATAGCTACATTCACTTCAAGGAATGAAGCAATTCCAGACATATTTGAATTCATGTTAGGGAACGGAGCAGTTCCAGTGGGACGAGATTCATGATTTTTCGTCAATAATTCATTATTTAACTCAATCACAAGAAGACAAGAAATTAGTTGAGAAGATCTCGTAAAACTTTTTTCACAATAATACTACTGCAGGAGGACATTCAAAGTGTGAAAAGTAGAAAATATTTTTTTCATCATATCTTCATCAGTAATATATTTTTCACATAATTTTAATTGAAAACTGGTTCTAAACATGACATCTGCTGAGTTATAGTACTTACAAATTTAAAATCTTACAACCTTAAATACATCCACTCATAACAAAATTTGGGAATAATTATTGTTTTCTGGTGGTCAAATCGATCTTTCAGACTTTCACATAGATTTGCAAAATCTTTTATAGTGAGATACTCACTCTTTAATCCTTCATGGATATGATGACGAAGGAAAATCATTGATTTTGTCTTGTCCAGGTTGGATGCAGTATTTTCCTTGTTGATAGTGTCTCCAAGACCTATAGAATCCAAATAGATTTCAGGATCCAAAATCCATGAAAGATAATTCTTACCCGTTATGTCAAGGGCCATAAATTCGAGTTTGGTAAGATTTGACCTGATTCAAAGTAATAATTGAAATAATAAAAAAAAGGTATTGAGATAAGAGAATACCTAAATATCTTCAATCTACTAGATTGATTATGTTGACAACGTATTATAAAAGTTAAACAAAATATAAAAAATGTACAGAATTGAGAGAAATGGAGGGAAAAAATGGAAGACCTGACAGTCTGTTCTTTTATTCCTCATGTAGTACATGTATTTAGAATAGTACAATGACCCATAAGTTACGTAACGTAAATAACGTAAGTTGCATCTACACTTATCAGATACTTAGATATAGATAGATTTTCACTATAACTTATCAAATTAAAAATATATGAGTAGACATCCACAACCTAGAATTTGTGACAAGAATAAAATTCTTGCTTTTTTACTAGCTTTGTTTTTTGTTTATATATTTAATAAATGAAAATTTAATTTTATATTAAAATATGTAGTACTATTTTAAAATACTATTTTGTAATTAGTAACATGTGATGTCATTCAAGATGAATGAAATAGTTCAAAATGTTAATAGAATACTAAAGTGAATTTCATCATAAGTTTATGAAATATTAAAAAACTATATTCTCTATATGCATACATATTTTACACAATATGTTAACAAGAATTAATTGTGATAGAAATCATATAAAATTATGTATTATTTTGGATAATGTCTTTAGAAATACATGTTTTCACTAGAGTTACGTTCCTTTTTTTTATTATTAAGATAAAGGATATTTTTCATTAACATTCAATAAATTTTAGATCAAGATAAAGATAACAACTTCTTATTTTCATCTTTTCTATAATGATCTTAATATATTGTGTTATGCGTATTCATATTATTTATGAAGACATACAGTTTAATCTGTTTAGTTTCTTACATAGAAAACATAATGTTTATTTAATATCTTTGTTCTTTACATTTTAATTAGGTTATTTTTCTTGTTTGAAATTTTAATTAATCATTTTTTAAACTATACCTCGTATATTATTTGATTTCCTGTAAATATTTGTCCTTAATAAATGAATTTCAACATATTTCATCTATAAAATTATATTTGATACCACTTGATAGTGATTTTATCATTTAATAATGATAGAGAATATATAGATATAATTAACAAGTTCAATATTATGGACAAGGACTTTATCTTTAATTGATCATATCATTAGAGACAGTGTCGTCATAAGAAATTATAACCTAGATACGCAAAAGAGAAATAAAAACTATTTTGAATTAGAATTAACCACATTCTGTAACATTCAAGATGAATGGAGAGTTCAGAACGTTAATGGAGTACTGAAGTTAATGTTATCACAAGTTTAAAGAATATAAAAAAATAAATATTCACTATATGCAGCATGTTAATAACAATTAATTGTAATAAAAATTTATATAAAATCTCACTTAAAATAATAATGTGTAAATTTAGATATTTTTATAACTACATGCTTTTTTATTAGCATTGAGTGCATCCTAAAGTAAGATAAATGATTTCTTTCACTAATGCTCGATACATTTCAGAGCAACATAAAGAACAACTTCTTTTTTTCAAATTTTTGTAATGATTTTAATATATTATATGATACTTATCCATAATATGAAAAATATGTTAGTTTATTCTCTTTAGTATTTTTATATATAAGGAAGACATAAATTTTGTTTGATACCTTTATTCTTTACCTAATTTAATCAGGTTCATTTTTTCTTATTTTTTGAAATTTTATTATTTGATTTTCTGTAAATAATTTCAACACACTTCATTTGTCAAATGTGTTTGATACTTTATAATCATTTTATCTTTTCATAATAATAAAGAAAATCTCGATATAAAATGTTCTATACTATTATAGAAAAGTTTTTATGTGTAATTGATTAATCAAGTCATGTTGTGACACTATAGATAATTATAGCCAAGGTGCATAAAAGAGACTAAGATGAAATATTATGTGTTACTCTCATAAAAGAAAAAGTTTGTTTAATTATTGGAGAAGAAAGAAATTTTATATATTGTGGTACCGAATAACAAATAATAATACAAAAATCAAAATTAAAAAAAGAATGGTGAAAGTAATCATGAAAAACAAAGATATTTAAAATATATATCTTTTCATAAAAAATGTTAGCAGGTAAAATTTTTATTTTTGGTACGTGCTCTACATTATCATTTATTTTTTTTAAAATAATAAAGTAGATTTCAACAAATAATAAGTGTTACATGAGCGAAATACGTTCTCTTTTCTAGTTTTACTTTATATTTCAGTTAATATTATTCCAAGTTTTGTTTTTAATTTTTATTGATAAACACTCACATCTATAATGTAATACTTTCTATATTATAATTTAGCTATTTGGATCATCACACATAAAAGTATAATCATCACTTACTTTATACTATTGACACATCTTTTGCAATGTTACTAATCAAAATAACTATTTATTTATTTATTTTTGAAAAAATTCATGAATCCATAACTAGTAGGTCATAGGTAAAGCGTCTTAAAATAACTAATTATTGAACTGACATATAGTATTACAAAGCGCGGTGACTTGCTTTTCGATATCAATAAAAATGGAACTCCACACTATTTATTAGATATAAATGGCGCACCAAGATCACAAAAATGATATAACAATACCGTGCCATGTATGGAAAATAAATTTGATTTTTAGGTTATTAATAAAAGAATAGAGACTTCTTCTACATGTACGTATTATTTGATTATCATTGATGTTCTTCTTTTTTAGCTAAATCATATTACTGAATGCTTGAAATTCTTACTCAATAGTTTTTCAATCAATCCAATAAATATAAAATTTGTATCTACAACAAAATCAACATGCAAAAAAAAAAAAAAAAAAAAAAATTGGACTAACCATTGATGTTAAGGCCAAATTGTGGTAATGTCCTGGGTTATTTTAATTTTATAGGTTTATTGCGAAAGATTATGTTGGCTTATCAAAACTGCAGAGTTATGTTGCTTTACTAAATACATGGTCCAAAAGTCTAGTATATTGGAGAAAAATATACATAACATATGATACTTTCTTCATGTTCTTTCAGTTTGGTTAATTGATATTCAAGAAAATTCACTTTCGTAATGTCTCTGCAGGTCTTTGTTTCTTTTACTTGTTACCTTTTTTCCAAATCCAAAGGAAATGCATATTTGATGATGTATTTTTGTCAATATTTACAAATTTAAGATTAAAAACATTCTTTTTTTGGTTTTTTTTTTCTTTTATATTTTCTTTGCTACTTTGGATTTCCTTTTCAAAGTTTCTTTTCCAAAACACATGATATTATATAACAATTATGCTATTTACAGGCAAAAGAATATTGGTAGAGTATGATTGAAGCCAGCATACACGCCTTTTGTAAATGTTGTGACTTCTCTGATAGTAATAATAATCATTAATTATCCGGCATGTTAATACAGGAGCTACAGGACATAGTACTCATTTCATAGTAATAATGATGATTATAAAGATACAATTTGATAGTAATAAAATTCTAACACACTGAGGCTGTTTTGAACAATTATACGTTCTGCTTGGTGAAGGCTTTGTTTTCATGATTTTACCGAATAAGAGTTTTACTCGGGGTCCGCCTCCCGCGCCGGGGGGCAGGAAACTTGCTACAATTATTTCAATTAACTTTCCTCTAATTTAAAATTTTATTTCTTAAGAAATATAAGCAAAGTTTACTTTTAATAAAACAATATTTCTAAATTAAAAACTCAATATTTGCTTTACGTAAATAGCGTCAATAATATTTTTATTAAAAGGTATCCAAGTTTAGGAACGTGATATAATCATTAAATTTTATAGTAGGGATAACTTCAAAAGGAAAAATTAAAATATTAAATCACATTCATTCATTTAATATAGTATAGAGATAGATATAGGTACTTAGATAGATAGATAGATAGATATAGATAAATTACTCGCTTTATTTCGTTTATTTTATCAGAATTGACCCTTTTTTGATTAAATAGAATATTTTATAATGAATAATTTGTAAAAATTTATTTGACTTTTGAGAAATTTTGCAATAAAATTGAAACTTATATAGTATTACAATATAGAAACTTAAATTTTTAAAATTAATTGGAAAACCATACCAAAACTATGTTTTGAAAACTTAACACCTTGATAAAAAAAAATAAAAAAAAGTCAGTTGTGACAAATTAATTAGGCAGGAAGGATAGAGTAATTTTTATTATGACTTGAGGTTGCTATATGTTTTTTGTAACTACTTATAATCCCACTAATGAATAATCTTAGGAACCCATACCTAAAAAAAATCTAGTGAACCCTTAGTCAGGGACGGACGTAGGAGTTAGATTTTGAGAGCCAAGATTATATTTACATATTTTGGAGGGACTATTTTATAATTTTGTAAAATATTAAAAGAGTAAAGTATAATTTTTATGTGGGTGCAATTAAAGTTTTTTTTTAAAAAAGTAAAATGAAATAATATAATTTTGAATCTTTTGGGAGACAAAATTATACAGCCATACATTTAAAGAAAATAGTACTTTGTTCTGATGGTCAAACAAAAACAATAATGGAAGATAGAAAAACAGTCAATCTTCACTTCCTAATCATTCTGATATAATTTTAAAAACTTTAGAGGGCAAATTCTAATTTTTATAAGAGTGTAATAAAAAATTTATAAAATTTTAAAGGAACAAAACACAAATTTTGAATTCTTGGGGTAGGGGCCGCCTCCCACTACATCCATCCATGTCCTTAGTAGGTCTCCAAAGTAGGGCCCTAAAATCTTACACTCCAAGAATTTGCTCTTCTTTTTAATGGACTTATTGCTCATCTGTCACTGACTCTTTAATGGATTTCACCAAAGCTTCTGCCATATAATCAAGGATTGAAATATATATATATATAATCAAGACTGCATTCCACCAGCGCAACTTTTTGGCTGTATTTAGTTTATAACAAAAATAGCATGCTAATTTTCTTGAAACCTAACCCAAAATGCCGCTGCGCTTAATCTGATAACATAATGTTTGTTCTTTAGAGGTGAATAAAGGATGCCAACACTATTATATCATAAAAGAGAAAAACAAGTTTAGTGCTTCACTTTTGTATGTGTCTTAACTTAATTACCAGTTTCTAAGTTTTAACATGTTTTTTGTCCTTTATATGTTGGTTCTATTTCAATTTACCTCTATGTAATTATGGTTTTGTTAGATGTAGTCCTTTCTGTAACTAGTTCATAACTTTAACTATCTTTCTCAGTAAGCATACTTATGACCAACCAAATGTGTATAAGTTCAAAAATAAACGGTTAATTATAGTAAATCCCCTTAAAGTTTAGCGAATTTTGTACTTTAGTCCCTAACTTTAGTTTTTTTTTTATTTTACTCCTTTGACCGGCTGCCAAACATAACTGCACCATTAATCTTTTTAAAAAGACAAATTTATCCCTTAAGATTAATTACAGTAAACCTCCTTAAGGTTTAAGCAATACTTTACTTTAGTCATTCATGTAATTTTTGTATCATATAATAGTTTGGGCTAACAATAAAAGAAAATAGTTTTAAAAGATATATTTGCAGCTAATTAGTTAATATACTAATTATGAAATTATGCCTTCTTCAATATTTTAAAATCAAAAAATATGATAAAATAATTATTAGGCTTAGTTATAGTTTGCCTCCCTTTAAATAGGGGACAATTGCAAATTATTCCTATGTTTATTTTATATACAAATTGCCCTCTAAGGTTAAATGAAGTTAAAATTTTCATCTAAAGGAAGTAGTAAAATGTCATAATTGCCCTCAATATTTTAATTGCCTTATCTAACATAAAGTTATGGTGAGTTGCACTTTGGTATCTGATTTTATTTAATAAGCAATTTGTTATTCAAAAAGAATAACGTTTTTTCATCCATAATTATTGTAAAATATTATTGCTTCAATATTAATTGTATGAATAGTTCACTATTTATGTTATCTTCTTTGCATCCATTTTTTGCATGCGATCACATACTTGTTCCCTTGTTCCATCAATATTATTTTATATCCAGAGTAAACTATTTTATTTAATTAATCACATTGTTTTAGTTTTCTTTTTTTTTTTCTCTATTATCGATAATTAATTCATTATTTTATATTTAAAAATCACATTATTTGATTAAATATATTACGTTGAGAAATAGTCAATATATATCTTAAATAAATTTAAGTTGATGAACTAACTCCTTCCTCATGTTATTAAAAAGANAGAAAGAAAAAACAACTTAGAATAATAAATTTAGTTTATTATCATTGTCAAATTTATGAGAAGAATTTTAGTAAAGAAATTCAGAAAGTGTAACTAAAAATATTGAGGGCATCCATGACATTTTACTACTCTCTTTAGATGAAAATTTTAACTTCATTAACCTTGGGGCAATTTATAGATAAAATAAATACAGGGGCAATTTGCAATTATCCCCTATTTACAGGGGGTAAACTATAATTAAGCCTAATTATTAATTGAGCAACCAGTCTATTTGATCATTAAACTATGATTCGGTGATCAATTTAGCCACTAAACATGTTTGGTGGCCAAAACGGTCTCTAAACTTCTAAAACTACGTCTAAAGAGTCACTCTGTCTATTTGAGGCATTAAGTGCTCTATTAACCCATTTGAATGGGGTAAAATTGTCCAATCAACTCTTTGTCACACTTTACCTTCAACATTTGTCAAAACAACGTAGTTTAGAGTTAAAATAAGTCAATACTACGTAGTTTTGGGGAAAAAATATTGTGTTAATTAATTTCCCAAGAGAAAACTAATCGCTAAAGAGGGAGGAGATGGGTTAGATACTCAAGCGCGGGTTTCAATCTCAGATCGCCAATGGATGGGGGGGTTTCGTACATGGTCAATTTTTTTCATCCAACAACTTTCTGCTATATCTTTCTAGGAGGTATCTTCTGAGTTGTAGAAAGAAGTTGGATTTATCCAACTAGGATAGAGTTATTTTAGGGAAAAAATTTGGAAAGAGTAGATCACCTTAAAGGATGACATATGAAGGGGAAGGGAGGGTGGTATAACATCGACTTACTGGTATTAGGAGGAAAAGGGGGTTGGCGGGGTTGGGGGAGAATAGAGAAAAGGTAGAGGAAAAGGGGGAAGGAGGATGGTAGGGGGCTAACTAGGGGAGGGTGAAGTGGGTGGTAGGCCGAGCTGAGTAAGGTGGGGTGGCAGAAGGAAGGAAGGAGAAAGTGGTGATGGGTTTGCTAGAAGAGGAGCGGACTAAAAGGTCATCTAGGATGGGCTGGCTAGAGAGATGGTGTGGCAGGAAAAAGGAGAAGGAAGGGTGGTGGTGAGCTGATTGCAAGGGATAGTATAATACTTATGCTATTGCCCTACTGATTTATGGTCGAAACCTAATGTCTAGGGCAATACACACCAATATAGTCATCTTTAATTAGAGGGATCAACCAATCCCTCTTACCCTTCCCATCTGTATATATCTTAATGCATGGAATCGTCTTCTTTCTTCTTCTTCTCTTTTCAAGCTTCCCCATTTAATAATTCACTCTGATTGCTGCTAAAGGGTCTCAGATATTGTTAGTGTCTTTTTTTCTTCTTCCCATTTCTTGATTTCCATTGGAGATTAGGATAGATGGACTTTCTATGGGACCCATTTTACTAACGGGATTCTTCACCACCTTAGCGACTTTAGCAGCTTGGCTGGTTACTCTAGATTCTCGATTATTTCATTTACAGATGTTAATAATGTACAGTGGTCAAATAGGATTATTTTCTTTTGCCCGGGACCTTTTACTTTTTTTCATCATGTGGGAGTTAGAATTAATTCTCGTTTATCTACTTCTATCTATGTGGAGGGGAAAGAAACGTCTGTACTCAGCTACAAAATTTTTTTTGAATACAGCGGGAGGTTCTATTTTTCTCTTAATGGGAATTTTGTTTAGTAAATTAAAGTGATTTAGTTTTTTACCCAAAATTTTTTATTTCTTCCAATAAGACCTCATTTATAATTTATACTGATTTTTTATCATCTAATTTTGACCCCAATTTTTTTTAGTATTGTTAGTTCAATATAGTTGAACAATTTTAACATTCAAAAAAATTATTTTTCGTTAATACTAACGACTTAATTAAGAGTTGCCTCATAGATACAGTTTTAAAGTTTAGTGAACTTAGTGGCCACCAAAATAATTCGGGGACTGTATTTAACAATCGGAACATAGTTTAGTGACCAAATAGGCCTCTTGCTCTAATTAATTTTAAACTTTTTGATGAATTATTAAAGCTATGTCATCAGTAAATTATTTAAATTTGAGTTGTAGTTTATATGTATGAAATTACTTATTATATTATATTGTGGTGACAGTTGAATTATATTAAAAATTAAAAAGAAGAAAATTATTTTAAATAAACGTAAAGAAAAGCAAAAAGAAAGGAGAATGATGGATTTTTAATAGAAGATATGGATCTTGTATATTTAAATTAAACTATACATATATTCTAGTATAATTTTCTTTCTTGTAAAATGAAATTTGTTTTTATAAGAAATAATATATGATGAAGAAACAGAAAAACAGCAATAGTGCTAGCGAATCTTTGTATTTAAACTGTTTTCATAAAACAAGTTTTATATTAAAAAAAAAAAGCCACTAGTACTTCTAGGCATCTTTATGATTTTAGTTATTTTGACAATACTTTTATACTGATTAATGTTTACAGTGGGTTAATTGACACAAAATTGGAGTTAGGGACTATAACGACAAATATAATAAACTTTAAAAAAGTTAATTTTATGTTTTATATTGTAGCGTATAGGGGGTAATAATATCTTCTTCTTTTTTTCACTTTTTAATAGTCAAATTATTGATGCATACTAATGGAAGGGGTAAAATAATTAAAGAAATAACGTTATGGATTATAGTGCAAAAGTCACTAAACCATGAGGGTGTTTATTTTAATTAACCCAAAAATAAACTGGTAAAAGTAAAGAGGCACCATAACTTAGAGGGCTCAATATTTTGAACTTAAGATGGATGAACTAAATTCAGAACTTGGAAAATCGAAATTATAAGTACATCTCATGAATCTACTATAAAATCTAAACCGTAACACTATGAGTAAACTATTATTTATCTGATAAATTGCTAGGAATTTGCTTGTAGTTTGGCCAATCTACATATTACCTTCTTGTAGCATTGAAATATATATTTAACTCCTTATAGTTTGAATTAAAATGAAACTGTTAGTCATTCCACTCATTCTAACGGTCAAAGGTTAAAAAAGTTTCAATTTAAGGGTATGATTGTTTATTCATTTCATATTTATTTTTTAACTTATTATTACTGAAATTTTAATTGCAAAATCAATTTTTGGTTAAAAACTTTTAAAAAATAATATTAAAAGACAATCATATCCTTAAAATGAAACTTTTTCAACCTTTGACTGTTAGATTGGATGGAATGATTAATTGTTTATTTTAGTCCAAACTATAGGGGGTTAAATGTATATTTCAATATCACATGAAATAATATATAGGTTAGCCAAATCAGAGGAGGTTCCGTGTAATTTATCCCTTATTTATCAGTAGTAAAGTATGAACATCACAATATATAAAATTACAAATGTCTTTATATATAGCATATTCTTAAGGAAAATATAAATGTAACATACTATAATCTTACACATATATCTATTCAATAACTTCTATTTCTCAATTTTTTCCCCTAATTATTAGACACTCTCCCATTAAAATTAAAATTCATCCAAAAATATTATAATTAGACTTTATTTCAATGTTTCTTTTACATGTAAAATTAGATATAGCCTATGATGCTACTGCTACTCTATTTTCAAAGTAACAAGTAAAATATCTACAGTTTGTCTTTTTGTAAGAGTTTTAATTTTTGGGGTGTTCATAGTTAGGTTTAATTGAACTAAACTAGTTTGCTTTTCGGTGTTCGGATAAACCGAATAAAAACCAAATAAAGCGATTAGTTATAAAGTTTGTATTTGGTTATTAGAAATTAATAACTGCATAACTGAACCATTAGTTTTATTAGTTTTATTTTTAGTGGTTTAGTAACCAATTGCATATTTCCATTCATTCACACTTTAAGATTGTTTTTAGGTTTTAGTTTTTAGTTTTTTAATTCTAATTTTATTGTTGTTAGTTTTAGTTTTCGCTTAGGAAAAATAACCTCAATAATCCTACAATTATTTCAATTAAACCGAAAGGGTCCTCCAATACTTAAATTTTAGCATAATTAGTCCCTCAATTAAATAGTTGTATCTAATTTGATTCCTAAATGGTGGTACCGTCCAATACCTATTTAACAACATATATTTTTTGAATTTTGACCAGTTTTAACTAGGATAAAAGTGCCAAATCACATAGTCTGATACTTTAAGCATTAAATCAATTTGGGAAAATCACATGAATAGTCTTCCAATAGTTTTATTAAGCCAAATTGGTCCCTCAACATAAATATTTGCCAATTTAGTCCCTTCTCACAATACAACCACTACTATTTTTACTTCAATCCGTTCTTCTCCTCTTTATCCTCTACCATACCCATTGACCCTGATAATACCCCTTCAATCCAACCCAATCCCCATCGACTATGACTACCACTAGAACATATTTGAACGAGAGTGGAATGGAAATGGGCGGCTATGGCTGGCTGCTATTGCAACGACAGCAGTGTGATCGAGTGGGGAAGGAGATTGGGGATAGGAGATTGAGAGAGCAATGAAAGTGGAAGATCGAGGGGTAGGGAGACCGAGGGTGGGAGATCGAGAGGAATTTGAGATTGAGAGAGATCAGGGAGAAGGAGAATGAGAAATCGATGGAGATCTAGGAGGGATGGAAGGAGGAGCCGAGAGGAAAGGCGAAGAGGAAAGTAGCGGTGGTTGGGGTGGGTAGAGGGAAAAGTTTCTATTAGAGTAGGAGGAAGGAAAAAAGGGTTAACGATGACTGGAAGGGTAACAGTGGCTATAGTGGGTGGAGGGGGGCGGCTGCTAGTAGAAGGGAAGATGATGGTCGAGGGGTGGCTGCTAGTAGAGGGAAAATGGGATAGAGGGAAGGTAGTGGCTAGGGTGGAACAAAGACGCAGGTACTAGTAGATACGAAAAGGGAGGGAAGAAGGAGTGGCTGCTAGTAGAAGGAAAATAAAGGGCAGAGAAGGTTAGGTTTTAGGATTTTTTTAATCGATGGACTAAATTAACTAAAATTTAAGTTGAGGCACCAATTCAACTTTAATAAAAATGTTGGAACGCTACTTAGGTGATTTTCTGAATCAATTTAACACTTAAAGTATCGAACTAGGTGATTGATGCTTTTTCCATAGTCCACAGATTATCCTATCATCGGTCAAAATTTTAAAAAAAAATGTTTTGGGTGACACCGTTATTTAGTGACTAAATTGGATATAACTATTTAGTTGAGGAACTAATTAGATTAAAATTTTAGTAGGGGCTATTTTGGTTTTAATGAAATAGTTGGAAGATTATTTAGGTAATTTGCCCTTCTGCTTATTGAATTTATTAGTTTTGTACTTTATTTTATACTTAAAATTTTCAATTCACTAGAGAATTTTAGTTAATTGAATAAATCAATATCTGAAATTGGAAAATGTTTGGTTAACAAACCACCGAAAAAAAAATTTTGGTCTGAATTTGATTTTAGCTTTCTTGTATTGAAAACCGAGAAAAATCGAAATTTTTTTAAATGAATAACCAAAAATCAACCGATGAACATCCATAGTTCCAAGTAAGAAATCAATACCGAGAGAGTATGCAATTTAATCTTCTATGTTTAATATAAATTTCAATTGAGTACTCTTCCTTAGATTTTACACATTTAACATTTTATATCCGATATTTGCGGATGTGCTAATATTATTTATATTCGTATTCTAACGTATCGGACTTGCAGAGTTAGAAAGTCAATAGCTGTTCAGAAGTGTAAATAACCAAACAGGTCAAAATATGCAAGACTAAATAAGAGTTACACTTCTAAAATATGGACTATGGAGTATACTAAATTAAAACTTGGAGTATTAAACTAGAACTAGACCAATGATATAGTACTAAGGCAGCAATTGTCCCGTGCATTATTTGATTTTTACGCTAGTAACCAATCTATAAATAACTTTAACTGTAGCCACGGAATATTAGCCAATATTGAAATCTTGAAAAAGTGCAGTTGACAGAATTGTTTTTTGTGCAGCTGACATCACTGGGGAATCATACGAATAAAGTAGTATATATGAAGCAAATTTCAACAAATTTGATAGGATATCCATTCCTATTCACCAATTAATTTCTCGTGAATGGCCTCCATCACTTAAGCTAAATTATTCTAACATGTTCATTATTATATTTTGATTCAATGTATTTAGAAGACAGGTTGCGGTTAATTAGTTTTGACTTCATGAGACCTGATTCTATCATAAAGGACAAGTATTCTTTCTATTTAGGAGTAAATAAAGGAGTTTCTATTTATTTTGAAAAATTAAAATTATTTATAATTTAAATCATGTTTCATATAAATAACTTCTAAAAAATCAGAAAAAAATAATAGCATTTTGTCAAATTTGATTATACTACTTTATATTTCATAAAATTTGAAAATTTTTACACCATCCAAATGTGATATAAAATTTATTGATGAAATTTTTTCGAATGAATTGATTTTTAGATATTATAATCTACTCGATGAGATAAAACTAATGGCATGTTCGGATTATATTTTTAAGTTTTAATTATTTAGATATAAGTAAATAGAAAATAAATGAAGAGAAACTAAATAAAAAGGATCCATATCTCTATCAGAAATGACCTCCACAAACAAAAGAGAGAGCTTGAGAGGATATTGTCCTGCTCTAAATTTTCAATGTGTTATGATGATAAATTATACTTACTTTCTTTAATTAAATTATCATTAAAAGGCTAATTCTTCTAAGGTTTTAAAGATTTTTATTGACTTTTCGCCTTATAGTTCTCTAATTTTACAAGACCAGTTTGGTTGACTCGGATTCGTTTAGAATAAGAGATTCCAGGCAATAACATCAACTAATTGGATACGAAATTAGTTATATATATATATTGAATAGGAAAATGATTTATAAATATACAAATTCAGGACTACTTGTTAAATTTAATTCACTTGACAAAAATCATATTCAATCACCAACCTCCGATTTTAGTATACTTGATTGGATTTTATTCTTTTTTTGGCAAATCTGGTGACACATTATTGTTTTTGTCACTTTATCACCTTGGATAACTGCAATGTTTTGAATAACAGCCATTGCTCCACTTTACTGTTATTGTATGTGTAGTTTCAAAGTATAAAATTCAACAGAGAGAGGAGATAATTATGTTTAGGAAATATGAAAAATCTAATTTAAGATCTAGACAATTATTCTAGAAAATGCCCCTATTGTTTTAACAAATACAGATGCCAATATGCCATTGCAATTTGTTTCAAATTGAAGCAGATTGATTAATAAATTTTATATATATTTAAGTTTAGTATGACAATGAAGTGCACTTTGGGTAATAAGATACTTCTTCATTATTGGGTTCGAGTTATTAAAGGATAAGGGCAAAGGAAAGGGTTTTTTTTTTTTTTTTTTTTTTTAAAAGAAAATTAAAAGAAGCTTAGTATACATAAGGTCGTCATTTCTCTCATTTATGTGGACATTCTACACTATTGTACAACAAAAACAAAGATCTAATTCTCTAGTCTAATGAACTTAATGTTAGTATATCAATGATTGCACCTTAATAAAGCCAATTTCAACAAACTCTGCATTCAAGTAAACTTCAATTAATTTAATTGAAAGGACTAGAACAAAATCTTATAATCGAATCTCGCATCTCCGGATATAACTCAAATGAATACTAGTATTATTAGTTAGTTATTCTTTTTTTTAGCTATTAAAAGAAGGGAGATTAGAGTATTAGAGATGCCCACAAATTCAATTAGTTGCCGGCATTGATAGGATAACAGCTTTGAATACCTAATGGAGTTCCTAACAAATGAATTATTAACCTATACCATTGTTTAATTATTTATTCGGAAATATCATTCTTTTTGAGCTAATTTGTTTTTCTACTAGTAGTCGCTTTCTTGGCATCGTGTTTTTGTCAACTACAGAAGATCCGTACTTTGGCCTTAATGAAATAAAGTATTATCATCGGCCATTATGTATTTTTTGAAGTATCGAGAAAACGAAACGATCAGGAGCAATTCTTGCCAAGCCAAAAATAAAACATTGAAAACCTCTTTTTTAATATCATATTCAGCTTGCCAAGTAAAAAGAAGGAGAGAAGAAAATCATGTCTAATTTTACATGTATATTCGTTGTTTTGTACGTGAGAGAAGCACTAGCAAACAATTCTAATTTGAGTGATTCTCAATAAAGATAAAATATAGGCCATGTTGATATCTGTAAATGTGCTATGAAAATAGTGTTTACTCCAATGTCGACCCGTATAATTTGTACAATATTTTTACTTTGCATCTCATATTTTAATTTCGAACATATTGCAATAGGAATTTTCAAATTTATCCTATTAAGTTTATTTTTTAATATTGTTACAAAAGCTATCAGATGGTTTAATCGTGAATACCACACATCGATAGTGGAACATTAGTCCAATTTTTTAAAACTATTAAAAATTGAACCAAAGTGGTATAGATCTAAAGTTAGGGGTGTAATGTGTCCAAAATTTAGAATTACGGGTACAAAGTGAGAATTGATCATAAGTTAAGGATGCAAAGTTGATTTAGTCATGACTACTTCCACTAATATAATATGCCCCTAAACAAGTTTGTAGTATGCACATACCAAGTATCCATCAATTTTAGTGATGGTAATTTGGAGTGAAACATGATAATGTGTCATCTGAAAGTTTGGGTGCTCTATGTCTAACATTAAAGTATAGAGTATAAATTTATGCTCGAGTGCTCGTCGAACTTTTCAACCACGTATATAATTTTTATTATACGTAAAATTACATCTTTTACCTACAAAAAAGTCGAACTAATCAAGTTCAACTTTGATTTCGAGCTTATTTTACTTATTTTCGAGCGACATCGAATCAAATTCAAACTTTATTAAATTTTCGAGGTCAAGGTCGAGCTCAATTTTTAAAGTCTTATGAAAAATTGAGTTTGACCTCAAGTAGGATACTATTCGCGCTTAATTCGACTTGTTTACACCCCTAGTAATGATGTTAAAATTTGGGGTGAAATGGGATAAATCTGAAAGTTTCGGGTTAATATGTCTAAAGGAAAAATGCAAAATTAACCCTTAAAATTTGGGTCATAGTGCATCTTGGTCCTCAAATTTCATACAAAACACATTTAGTTCTCAAACTTTCTAATTTCTATCAATTTAAGACAAAAATTTAAAAATTTCATCAATTTCAAATGGCACGTGACTATTAAATCTCAAGTTCTAAACATGGATACATGCAATATCAGCCTTCAAAGTTTGGGTCATGATCTATTTTAAAGTCCCCAAAATTCCAAACAAAATCTGTTTAATCCTCAAAATTTTTAATTTATATAAATTTAGGACAAATTTGAAATATTTGTCAATTACAGATGGAAAAAATTCATGTGCATTGCACATGATTGTTAAATTTATCCTAAGATATAGCACTTCCCAACTAATTTCAACCCATTTAGCGATAGATTTAGAAATGGATTTTTGGCAAAAATTATTCAATAAACGATTTAGCAACAGATTTGTTGACGGAATATATCCATCAGAAATGCCTCATTCCCAAAATATAGCAATGGTTTTACCGATTGAATTTCATCATTGATTTTTTGGGTCCGACAAATCAGTTATTGAATTTAGTTTTGAGACATCATGGAAACCTTAAATTAACAACAGATTTTTTTTTTTGCTACTAAATTCAGGGACCAAAAATTCCATTGCTAAGAATAACAATTGTGAAGCAAGAATTCGTCAGTAATTAATATTTTAAAAGATTTAAAATTTGCTAATTTAAAAATATTATAAAAGAGGTTGCTTATGAGCACATGAAGTGCAACTTTGAACTAATATATTAATCGTTTAATCTTGTTCAATATTTGCAACTAAATATTGAGCTTTTATTTACTACACCAAATTCAGTAAACATTTCAAAAATTAACCTCAATAAATGAGATTCATTATACTACAAAAAAGTGAATAATTATTATTTTATTATAGCTCAAATATTAATTTTGAATGAAATTATTATTTTAATTTATTAGCAAATTATTATTTCGTTATTATTATTATTTTTTTAGATATAAATTTTCAAATACCAAATTAAATGGGTTAAAATCGGTTAAAATGTGTTATAGCTAAGGTTAGATTTAACAGTCACATAATATAGATAAAAATGGTGAATGGTTAGATGTTGATAGTCACGACAGGGAAAAGTGAAAATATAGTTAAATGAGTTGAAATCAGTTCGAAAGTGTTATATCCCTGGATAAATTAAACAGTTACATACATGTCTTTTTTCGTCTGTAATTGATAAAATTTTTAAATTTTTACTAAATTGCAAGAAATTAAAAAGTTTGAGAATTAAATGTATTTTGTTTGGAACTTTGGGGACCAAAATTAATCCTAACTCAAATTTGAAAGGCTAAAATTGTATTTTTTTTTACATTTAGAACTTGAGATTTAACAATCATGTACTTTACATGTGATTTTTTTTTTTTTTTTTGTTTGTAATTGACGACATTTTCAAATTTATCCTAAATTAGTTAAACTTGGAAAGTTTGAGGACAAAATGTATTTTGCCTGAAACTTTGGGGACAATATAGATCATGAAGCAAACTTTAAGGGTTAAAATTGTATTTTTTTCTATGTCTAAAATTAAAATATAGATACAAAGTAAAAATCTACTACAAGTTAAAAGGGGTGCAAATTGAAGTAATAATAAGGCGTATGAAAATATTATGAGAATTGTATTTGGAAATGAGGTAATACGTAGTACAATGAACAGACGTGAAGCAATTTTATTCATTTGTTATTGAGGACGTCGATCATGAAAATATTCTCTTTTTTTTTTTTTTTTTTTTTGTGTGAGGATGAATGTTTTCTAATTCATGTACAAAATGTAGTATATTTTATATCTAAGGTACTTACTTACATGATACTCTCTCCCTCGTTTTATTTTAACTGTCACTTAAAAAAATATTCTATTTTAAATATCACTTTAGAAATTCAATAAAATATTATTTTATTTATTTATTTTTTTGGAAAATAATTTAAACAACCACAAATTTTGTACCACTTACCAAAGCCACGTAAAATCATGGTGAATCAACAACCCCTGATTTTAGATATTTAACCAATTTTTGTTCCTTCTGTTCTTGATCTTGTGACAGCTCAGTGACTTCATTATTTTGTCACTTTTTAGAGACACACTCTTTTTTTTTAACCTGAATTTTGCCTTTCTCTTTTCAACTCTATTAATTATTGAAGATGAAGGGATATGAGATTAAGAGAGAAAAAATAGTGTGAGAAAAGAATTAACGTTAAGATTCTTTTAATTTATTACTAGTCAAAAGGGCAATTTAATTTATTATTAATCAAAAGGGCAATTTAGTAATACAGGATCAATTTTACTTAGATTTAGATTATTTTATAGCAATCTTTATACCTTTATCACAACCTTACGACACTTAAAAAAAACCGAAGGAGTATATAATTTATGCCCTTAGTGGTAAATAGACAAACATTATGTCCTCTTTATTAGTTTTCCACCTAACTAGCACGTCCTTTCCTATCATTTTCCAACAATATTCACGATCAAAGAGGAATTTCTGTATAGCGAAAAATATATATATAAATAAATATTATCTAGAAAGGTTGGAGATTCAATGGTTCGGATCCCAAATCCTGAATGACACAAATCTTGTTTTAATTAGGAATAGAAATAGACAAAACTAATAATAATAATAATAATAATAATAATAATACATATCATAAATTTTATGCAGTGTTATCAACTTGACTTTTGAGATGCACTCGACCTGAACATCATGATTTAGAACTTGCATAAAAATATCATAATTGCTAAAACCTTAGCACCAAACTCAAATAGTGTACTCACCTTTGCATGCAATTTTGTAGTTTAAGTTTAAATGACCAAAACTATGGCCTCCTTATAAGCTTATCTGTGGTAATGTTTACATTTGTATTACCTCAAAAAAAAAAAAAAAAATATTTACATTTGTATTAGTATTAAGCTCTGCTTTTGCCGGAACACTTCTTCGAGTGGGATCTCAGGCATGTTTATCCCATGATAATTTATGTACTACAAATATAGCACCCATTATGTGGGAACGGTCTACATGCAACTGTCACGTCAAATCACTCCCTAAAGAATCGGGCTCAAATCGCGAATCGAGTTCGAATTAAATACAGTATTTTTTAAATGAAAAATATTAGCTCATAGATCCGATTTTAGATCCTACCTGTAGATCCTGCGGTCAAAATTAAATCTTATAAAATTTTGTTTACATCATCTGATATCATAAATTTGATACCATTTAATTTACACCACAAAGTATACAAATAAACCGTAAACCAGATTTACCTAAGTATTTCCCTTTCTCAATTCCCTCTTGAGAAAACTCTTCTCTTAATTCAATTAGAACAAAAGCTCTGTACTTCTCTTCTTCTATATATTAACTTGATTTCATAATGCCACTGAGGAAAAAATGCTCGCCGCAAGTCATTTAGGAGAAGCTGCCACATGAATGGAATCCATATACATATATACCTATACTAGCAGGAAAACCGTGCTATGCATGGGTAAACATATAAATATATTTAACTTATAAAATAAAATAAACAAAATTAACAATATTTGTAATAAATGTATATATTATGAATTTTTTTTATATTATTTAGTTTTTATTTATATAGATAAGATATATAATAGTTGGTTTCTCATGATATCTACATTTGTTGAAATTATCAAATCTTTCTATACTATATCTATAATGTAACGAAAAGTTGCATAATATTTCTCATTAAATTTATCTATATATGTTAAGAAGAAATGAGTTTTCCTTATTATTTTTTGAACTCTGATTAGAGTGTTTGAATTGAATAATTAATTAAAAATTTGTAAGCTATTCAATTGATTATTAAGTTTGTCACGTTTTATAATTAGTATAATCATCTAATCGTACTAAATTATTTGGACCAAAATTTAAGTTTTGTAATTTTTTTATAAAATTTATGAAATTTTTTTATTCATTTTAGTGAACTGTCGTAGTTTATAACATGTGATTATTGAGTTTAAAAATATATTGGCATATTTATAAGTAAAGTTGACATTATCAGACTTTTTCTTATTTTTTTTTGTTAACTTTAACATATATCAATTAACATTTTAGATTTTTAAAAAAATAGTATAATGATTAATTGGAAAACCATAGCTCGGTTTGCTAGTCAGGGTGCTTAGTCTAAAAACAATAATATAGTTATATTTTATGGATATTTTTCACTTACATAGAATATTTTTTTGCTAATTAAAAAATAACACCGAATTTAAATTTGAAAAATTTGGTACATTAAAAAATACAAAAAAATAAATTTAAATATAAGAATATGAAATATATGAACAAAGTTTACGTGAAAATATTAGAGATAATCGGAAATTTAGTCCCTCAAGAAGGTCCGCAAGTTATATTTAAAAGATTTTATCTTTAACTATTTTCATAATCTCACGGAAGACCCTCAAGTGTGTATGCGTATGTGTCTTTTTTTATCAAATAAGTCATATAGACATGATAATAAAAATAAATCAAGGGACAATGATAATTCTAGTAAACTAGAAATATTTTACTCTAAATTATGGCATTTTGATTGTTTAAATTTCAAACTTTGGTTAATTAATTAAAGGTTTTAGTTAATTTCTTTCATATGTGTTTATATTTTTGTTCTTGTTAATTATGATCAAGTTTTTATTAGAATTTAGCTAAATTAATAGCTTAATTGGATTAATATTATGCATGTCTAAATTAAAAGTTAAAAGCTGGAATGAACAAATCAAGGACCGAAATACAATTACAGAAGAAATGAAGGTTTGCTGGGAAGAGAGTCCAGATTGCAATCAGGACTTGGGAATAGGCCAACTTATTTTAAATCCATATAGTGATCTTATGTCTTCCAGATCGCAATATGGACTTGCTATTAGCCTAAATTGTAAGGGCAATTTTGTAATATTCTCGCAACCAATTTCTGATTTTGCCTTGTGTAATACTCCATTATTTAAGCTACTTTAAAGATGTAATAGAGAAGTAAGTAGGAATAGAGTAAGTAGGAAGTTAGTAATTTTTAGGGTAGATTAGAATAGTTTAACTTTCAAGTTTTCTTTTTATGAAAAGTTCTCTTTAATCATCCTTTAGATCTAGTTTTAATTTCCTTGCAAGTTTAAATTTTGATTAGATAGTTGTAGTCGGGTTAATCATTAGATATAATTTTTACTTGCTTTCTAGTTTAAATTAGTAAGAATCTCTCTACTTTCATTCTAGGGTTTCATAAACAAATTAGGGTTCTTGTTGATTTATTGCTTTTTAGTTAAGAATTCTCAATTCCTTGCACTAATTTCTAGTTAATTTTTAGTGGGCTTTCTTTATTATTGTCAAAAATCCAAAAATATTTAGATTTTAATTTTAACTCTTTCTAAATTCTAATTTAGAAATGGTTGCTTCTACTCTTCAAAACTTCTTTTATGTAGTCTTTTGAATTTGGTTAATCACTTGCTTTTTAATTTTAGTTTTATTTTTTTTAATTTAGAGTAGTATTAAGTGCTTTTATTTAATTGCTTTTATTAAGATATAGTAGATAGTTTCTCAATTTCATAATTACTTAGTTTCATTTACTTGCTTTATTAGATAATTTAGCTTAAATTAGGTTTCAATTGCTTGCGTTTAATTATGGCTTTGAGTAGTGCAGTTTCAAGTTTTTATTATCTCCTATTGTTGGAATTTGCTTAACTATACAAAGATCCGTAAACCTTGGTAAGTGCTTGCCAACTAATCTTTGTGGGATCAATACCCACTCATCCTATACTACTGTCAACTCCGTATACTTGCGGAAGTGAGGTAGAGTATAGTCATTTTGTGAGGTTAATTATTGATTATTTGTTTTTAAAGTTAAGCTCTACCCAGAGATCAAGCAATCAAATTTTTGGCACCGTTGTCTGGGATTTCCTTGGTATTTGGCAATATTAAGCGCTTTACGGGTCGTGTACATTAAGCACTTTAGTTTAATTTAGTTGTTAATTTTGTTTATTCATTTATGTTGGTTGTTTTTCTTGTGGAATTGTCTTGACACTTGAATTGACTATTTGCTTTGGTTTTTGTTATGCATGGTAAGAGGAGATGAAGGGTCGTTTATTTGCTTGGACAAGGAAAGGAAAAAAGAGTCAAGCGAAATCTAAAAGTTTAGAAGGGTACAACAAGAGCAAAAAAGATTATAGAATTGAAATGGCAAATGTTAATCTAAATCAAAGGAATTTGAACATGGAGAACGATGAAGAAGAGGTTGTCGGGAATAATGGAATAGGTGGTTACGGAAATGGGAAGGGCATGAATGGGAATGGAAGGCCATTGAGAGAATATGCCTTAACAAACTTTGATGGGGCAAATTCTAGCATTGCATAGATGCCCGTGCAAGCTAACAATTTTGAAATTAAGCCCGCTTTGATACAAATGTTACAAGCTCTTGCAATGTTTAGAGGTGATTCTAATGAAGATCCCTATACACATCTCATGAACTTTGAGGAAGTTTTGGACACATTTAAATTCAATGGTCGTATTGCGTACGAATGAGGGTGTTTCCTCTCTCTAAGGGATAGGGCAAAATCATAGCTTCAATCTCACGCCCAAGGAACGTTTACCACTTGGAATTAACTTGATCAAGAATTCTAGGCAAAGCATTTTCCACCCGCAAAAATCGCCAAATTGAGAAATGAAATTATCACAGATTAGACTCCTTTAAGCAAGATGTTGGTGAAAGCTTAGGAGAAACTTGGGAGCGGCTCAAGGAGTTGCTAAGGAAATGTCCTCACCATGCAATTCCTTTGTGGCTTCAAATCCAAACTTTCTATAATGGTTTGACTTAAGAGACAAAATCCATAGTGGATGCCTCTGCCAATGGTTCCATCTCTTACAAGACACCGGAGGAAGCTCAAGAGTTGCTCAATAAGATGGCATACAATCATGATTATCATGGACCAATGACTCCACCAGTGGCTCAACACCAAGCCAGTCAAGCTAATGCACAAAGTGGAGTGTTGAATTTGAACATGCAAGATGCTCTTTTGGCACAATATGATCATGAATGTGATGACCAACGTTGCAAAAGCATTAGAGAACTTAGGGAAACTGAGTAGTGTGAATGCAATTGTTGGCCCCAAAGCAACCTAAGAGGGGGGGTGAATTAGGTTTCTTAAAAAATACTTTGAGAAATATTGAGATTTTCAAATTAAATGCAAATATAACAAAATCAATAGAACAGTAAAGTAAAGAGAGAAAATTCGAACACTTATACAATACTTCCAAGCTAGCAAGCTTGAAGTATCAAATCTCTTGAATGCTTCACACACTTGGTGAGCCAATAATCTTTACAAAGTTGGAAAGTTCTTGCTCACACCAAAACTCTTTTAGTTGAGCCAAGAATCTTACTTACAACCACACTTTTATACAAGATTATCACTCCACTCAAAGTTGAATTACACTCACAATTGCACACTAATACAACAAAGCACTATAGTCAATTTGCACTCAAATTACTCTTTTCTAAGGCTTGTATTCAATGTATTAGATACTTTTTTCAGGTTTTTAAAACACCTATTTATAAGATCAATAAATAGTGGTTTCAACTACTTCCTAACGGCTAAATAATAAATGCACAAAAAATAGCCGTTGGGGTTTCGGACGTCCGAGAAGTATTGAATGCGTTCGAGGCAGCGTCCGATCTTCTTTCAGTTTTGTTGAGAAGCTGCCTTGAACTCGTTCGGACGTCCGTGCATGCCTCCGTTCCTTCGTCCGACAGGGGTTTCGAACGGTCCTGAGCATCCGAAAGAGAGGCAGTAGGATTCCATTCTTTCTGCCAGTTCATTCGGACGATGCAATGAGTTCGAGGAGTTTTGACTTAGTTCGGACAGTTCTGTGCGTCCGAAAGATCTGTTCCTGCAAAAGTTTATTTTACAGAGTTAAGTATTTATGTCATCATCAAAATAAGTTTTGGAAAACATCAATGTCCCCCTTTTTGATGATGACAAACCTTTATGTAAAAACAATTGGATATGACTAATCAATTTGCAATATATCACAATTGGATATCAATCATCAAAGCACAATAGTATAGAGAAGACTACTCCCCCTTTTGACATCAATAAAAAGACTCCCCCTTAGAACATGCAAGTAGTTTAACAGAAATGGAACAAGTTTCATACATCCAACTGAAAAGTTTAATGGTGCTAGAGTCAAAGTCTTGATACAACCAAGCCACAGAAATGCTGTTCTAAAACCAAAAGAAATGCTGAAACTTCTAACAAGCAAAGCTCTGAAAACAAAATACAAATGTGAAAAGAACTAATGTGAGTCATTGCGCTTCTTGGAGCACTTTTCAATCTTGTGTCATTTGGACATCTACATGTTGTATAAGAGACTTCACTGTCATCCTCCTCTCCAGTGCGACGTTGCATGATGAAGTCAAACGTGTCGTCAACATCCTCATCATCGTCGTCATCGTCATCGGCAGCTCCTTGAGCAGCTTCTGCATTGTCTTCACGGGTATGTCCATCTTCAGGTTCATCACTGTCAGAAGATGACTCAAGTGGATATTGGGACTGAAGATTAGCAAATTGAACCTGAGCCGAAGCAGACATGCCAAGGCTGAGTGCCTTTTGGAGAATCATTTGACGAGTTTCAAGTCGCTTTAATTTTTGATTTGTGCGACATTGAAATGAACTGACTTGAGTGCTCGAGAGAGTGAGAAGTCCACAGATATGTGAAAGAGATGGTTCAGTTTCCTGAAAGGAATGTTGAGGAAATCAAAATTTTTGGTCTAAATTTGTATAACAGAATGTTTCTTCGAGTATCAGTAAGAAAGAGTTCCCATAGGGAACAAAAAAGATACCCAAAATCAAGAGGAATACCCTTGAAAACACAAAAAAATAAGTAAAGTTGCATTTTTCCTGGCTCAGTACGATGCCCGTCAGTTAGCAATAACAGATTTGTACAAGAGTGTACAAAATATTGAGTTCAGGAGCAAGCAATGTAGTTTTGGCTTCCGAGGCCTGTTTAAAATGGATGTTAAAAATAGCTCTAACTTCATCGATATCAAGGATATTGACTATCATCAGCGGGCCATTTGTCTAACGAAAAGAAATAAGAGAAATCAGTGGGGTTTGAGATTTCACATTCAAAAATGGTGTTAATGATGTTTGATGAAATCTCAAGATCGGTATTGTTAACACGAGAAGTAAGAGTGCGAATAGTAGGGCATTTCCGAAGATTGGCCGTGAACTGAAACACCATGTCATGATAAACAGGTAAATCAAGATGCACAAGATGACCCCAATTTTGTTTTTCAAAACAAGATTTGATAATGGGAAGATTATATTCATCAAATAGACTATGAGAAGCAGGACGTTGAACGATTATAGATTTACTTAAAAGGAAGTATACCGTTTGGATGCCTTGGCATCGATAAATTTTGATAAGATTGGATTGGTGGAGACTTGAGGATTAGCTGATGATTCTTCTCGTACTTGAGCCTTCCCTTTAGTTTTTCGACCCCGATTTGCTGTAAAGGAACCTCTGCGAGATTTCACCATTGTGATGGAAGAAGTAATCCCGGACGATGGTGCGCGTCCGGAAGATTTCCAGAGAGTTTGGTAAAAAAAAGAATAATGTTCGGACGATTATGAGCGTCCGAGAAGTAACAGAAGCTTTCGGACGATCCAGAGCGTCCGAAAGAATAGTTGTTCGGACGAAGAAGTGCGTCCGAACTATGAACCTATGCCAAATTTATCTGTAAAATCCCCAAACATTTTCTGAGCAATTCAAAGCGATCTAGAGCTAAGGGTTTTGTAAAAATATCAGCCAATTGATCTGAAGTAGGCACAAAATCAACACGAATTTCTTTTTTACAAACAAGGTCTCTAATGAAATGATGCTTAACATCAATGTGTTTGGTTCTAGAGTGCATAACAGGATTTTTTGTGAGATTAATTGCACTAGTGTTGTCACACAATATAGGAACACAATCAAAAAATACACCAAAATCTTTCAGAGTATGTTTCATCCAAAGAAGTTGAGAACAACAATTTCCAGCAGTAATGTATTCGACTTTAGCCGTAGAAAGAGAAATAGAATTTTGTTTTTTGCTAAACCAAGACACAAGACAATTTCCCAGAAAATAACACATACCACTGGTACTTTTTCTATCAATTTGACATCCTGCAAAGTCGGCATCAGAATAAGTAATCAAGTCAAATGTAGAGGACTTTGGATACCACAGACCTCCATTGAAAAATCCATTGAACCCTTCAGGTATCTAAAAATCCTTTGAACAGCTATCAAATGCGATTCTTTAGGGCAAGATTGAAATCTAGCACATAAACAAACAACAAACATGATATCTGGTCTACTGGCAGTTAAGTAAAGTAGACTTCCGATCATACCTCTATAATATTTTTCATCAACACTATTACCTTCTTCGTCTTTTGTAAGTTTGGTTGAAGTGCACATTGGCGTGCCAACTTGTTTGCAATCTTCCATTCCAAATCGTTTGAGTAGCTCCTTTGTGTATTTGATTTGTGTAATAAACGTTCCTTCCTTAGTTTGATGAACTTGTAATCCGAGGAAAAACTACAACTTGCCCATCATACTCATCTCAAACTCTTCTTGCATTAAATGTGAAAAATCCTTACACAAACTTTCATTAGTTGCTCCAAAAATAATATCATCAACATAAATTTGATCGATTAACAAACCATTTGAATCTGTTTTTGTAAAAAGAGTGGTGTCAACTACACCTCTTTTGAATCCATTTTTATCAAGAACCCACTTAATCTTTCATACCAAGCTCTTGGAGCTTGTTTTAAACCATATAAAGCTCTGGAAAGTTTGAAAACATAATTTGGAAGATTTTTTTTTTCAAAGCCCGGAGGTTGTTTGACGAAAACTTCTTGGTCGATAAAACCATTTAAAAAGGCACTTTTGACATCCATTTGAAATAATTTGAAATTATTGAAACATGCAAATGCAAGAAACATGCGAATGGATTCTAACCTAGCCACGGGTGCAAAGGTTTCATCAAAGTCAATACCTTCTTCTTGAGCGTAACCTTTTGCAACAAGTCTAGCTTTGTTTCTTATGATTTCACCTTTGTCATTTAATTTGTTTCTAAAAACCCATTTAGTACCAATAACGGGATGGGAAGAAGGTCTTTCAACTAAGGTCCATACATTATTTTTCTCAAATTGACTAAGTTCATCTTGCATAGCATTAACCCAAGATTCATCACTCAAAGAAACATCAAAACTACCATGATCTATATGTTTAGGTTCAATGTGAGAGAGTAATGCACAATTACTATTCAAAGGTTTATGAGAACGAGTAGTTACCCTATCGGATAGATCACCTATGATTAAATCTTGAGGATGACTAGAGATGAATCTCCAAGCTTTCGAAAGATCATTTTGAGCATCTTCATTCTTTTCATCATCAATTGATGATTGTTGACATCAACGCTTGATGTAATCTCTTGATGATCTTCATGAATAACGAGCTTTTCGAGCTCCTTTAAAATGCCTACATCTTCATCTTCACATAAATTCTTTGAGATAACATCATTAGTTTCATCAAATGTAACATGCACAACTTCTTCAATCAAAAGCGTTCTTCTATTGTAAACTCGGTATGCTTTCTTGTCACTAGAATATCCTAGAAAAATTCCTTCATCGATTTTTTGTCAAATTTTCCAAGATTCTTTGATTTTTAAAATAAAAGATTTATCAAGACAATTTCTTTCCAATAGCTAACAACGTTCTCATAAACCTTTTACAAAAAAGGAGTTCATAAGGAATTTTATTTAAAGAGGATCTTAATAAAACTCGATTCATAACATAACAAGCCGTGTTAACCGCTTCGGCCCAAAAGTATTGTGGTAAGTCACATTCACTAATCATAGTTCTAGCCGTTTCTTGAAGAGTCCTATTTTTCCTTTCAACAACACCATTTTCTTGATGGACTCTAACAACCGAAAACTCATGAAAGATCTAGATGTGATCACAAAACTCGGGAAAACCCCCAAATTTAAATTCGCACCATTGTCACTCCTTAGACGAACAATTTTTGTATCCAATAAATTTTGAATTTTGGAAAACAATTTTACAAATTTTTCAAATGCTTCATTTTTGTGAACAAGAAATAATACCCAAGTAAACCTAGAATAGTCATCTACGATAACAAATGCATATTTGCAACCACCTAAACTAGCATATTGAGTAGGTCCAAATAAGTCTAAATGCAACAATTCTAAAGGTTTATGAGTAGACACAAATAACATTTTTGTTTAAAATTCTTTGGTTTAAAAGAAACTTTGACTTGTTTACCAAATTGGCAAGCATCACAAATTTTATTTTTCAAAAATTTCAGTTTTGGCAAACCTCTTACCAAATCTTTCTTGGCAAGTTTTTCAATCAAATCCATATTAAAATGACAAAGTCTTCTATGCCAAAGCCAAGGATCATCTATGGAAGCGGTAAGACATTTTACATTGCTATTGCTAATTTTGTCAAGATGAATCACATAAACATCATTGTGCCTAGTGCCCTTGAATAAAACAACATGATTTTTATCAAGGATAAGACATTCATGCTTGGTAAAGAAAAAATATAAATTTTTGTCACAACAGTTGACTAACACTTAATAAATTATAGTTCAAATTATCAACAAGAAGTACATTCTTAATCAAGGTTTCACCATTTTTACCTACATCACCAATGCCGATTGATTTTGCTTTGTTGTTGTCTCCAAAAGTGACTTTTCCACTGTTTTTGGATGTAAGATTTGTGAAGAGAGAGAGGCATCACCCGTCATGTGCCTTGAACATCCACTATCTATGAACCACTTAGCATTGTTGGCGATGTTAAGTACCTACACAATAAATCAATTGATAACTTTTGGTACCCATGTTTTCTTGGGTCCATTTGAGTTAGTGAAATTGCTTTCGATCCATGCAACTTTCATTCCAAGTTTTTCATTCCTCTTGACATAACACATATTATTAGCATGTCCATGTTGTTGGAAATATCTACAAATAATGCTTTTATTACCATATAAAGAGGATTTTGGTTTTACAATACACAAGTCATCTTTTCTAAACATGACAAAATTTTTGTTGATTGCTACATTTCTATTTCTTTTCATATCAAAAATATTTTCTTTCTTTCTAGTTAAAAGAGCATTCAAATCATCCATTCTTTTCTTCAAGGTGGCTTGTTCTTCCTTGACCTGTGATCTCACATGCATTCTTTTCTTCAAATCACGATTTTCTTGCGATAGCCTATTGTTTTCATTCATGTCTCTTATACAAGTTTAGAGTTAGCATTCAATAAAGCATTTGACTTTTTAGCTAACTCCTTATTTCTAGCATATGATTCCTTTAAGCTATCATGTAATTTCAAAATGAAATCTTCAAGATCATCGTCACCATTTTCATCATTAGAGTCATAGTTAGAATTTACCTCATCATCTCCAATGGCCATGAAGGCCATTTGTGCCGACTCCATTTCTTCTTCAACTTCTCCTTCAGAGTTGCAATCATCCCATGTGATTTGAAAGTTGTTGAATCTTGGTTTTCTTCCTTTCTTCTTTTTCTTGGAAGGACACTCATTTGCAAAATGCCTGAGTTGACCGCATTCAAAGCATTTTTCGTTTTGCTTCTTCATTTCAAGCCTAGACTTCCCTTTGAAATTATTTGAATTTGCAGCTCCGCCTCTTCTCATTCTTCGTTTGTTGATGTAATGTTTAAGAAATCCTTTGGTGATGAGTGCAAGATCTCCATCATCAAGATCTTCATCTTCTAGATTGACTTATATCTCATGGAGCTGTTTTCATCTTCCTCTTGAGAGGTCTTTTAGACAATGCTCCTTCTTGGTCTTGCTTCTTCATCATCCACTACCTTGGCCTTTAACTTGAGTTCATAAGATGTAAGAGAATTGATTAGAGATTCAATAGGCATTAAATTTAAATTTTTGGCTTCCTCTATAGCAATTGTTTTGGCATCCCATTCTTTGGATAAAGCATTTAGGATTTTTCTATTTTTTTCACCCAACGAGTACTCCTTATTCAAGGCTTCAAGATCCTTTATAATGTCATTGAACCTGCAGTACATTTTGTCTATGTTCTCATGTGGTTCCATCTTGAAGGACTCATACTTGGCAACAAGTAGGGATTTCTTTTGCTCACGAACATCATCGCTCCCTTCATGAATTTCCTTCAACTTATCCCATATTTCTTTAGCGGAAATGCAACCCTTCATGCGAGTTGATTCATTTGCATCCAAGGCATTATATAACACAATCATGGCTTTTGTATTCAACGGAAGGAAAGCATTCATCCATCAAGTTTGCCTTGTCTTGTGGAGTGAGCTCATTCCTTGTCTTTTCTCTTCTTCTATTTGTGTAATCATCAATGATAGAAGCTTCAAATGTACCTTCATTGACAACATACCACAAATCAATGTCAATAGATTGCAGAAATATTTTCATTCTATCTCTCCAACTAATAAAATTTGCCCTATTAAACATAGGGGGCCTAGTAACGGATTGACCCTCAAAAAACAGAGCATTGTTGGTTGCCATATTTCTTTACTCAAAAGCAGTTTTAAGCAATATAATGAGACCAAGCTCTGATACCAATTGTTGGCCCCAAAGCAACCTAAGAGGGGGGGTGAATTAGGTTTCTTAAAAAATACTTTGAGAAATATTGAGATTTTCAAATTAAATGCAGATATAACAAAATCAATAGAACAGTAAAGTAAAGAGAGAAAAATTAAACAATCAATACTTCCAAGCTAGCAAGCTTGAAGTATCAAATCTCTTGAATGCTTCACACACTTGGTGAGCCCAATAATCTTTACAAAGTTGGAAAGTTCTTGCTCACACCAAAACTCTTTTAGTTGAGCCAAGAATCTTACTTACAACCACACTTTTATACAAGATTATCACTCCACTCAAAGTTGAATTACACTCACAATTGCACACTAATACAACAAAGCACTATAGTCAATTTGCACTCAAATTACTCTTTTCTAAGGCTTGTATTCAATGTATTAGATACTTTTTTCAGGTTTTTAAAGCACCTATTTATAAGAGCAATAAATAGTGGTTTCAACTACTTCCTAACGGCTAAATAATAAATGCACAAAAAATAGCCGTTGGGGTTTCGGACGTCCGAGAAGTATTGAATGCGTTCGAGGCAGCGTCCGATCTTCTTTCAGTTTTGTTGAGAAGCTTCGTTCGGACGTCCGTGCATGCGTCCGTTCCTTCGTCCTACAGAAGTTTCGGACGGTCCTGAGCGTCCGAAAGAGAGGCAGTAGGATCCCATTCTTTCTGCCAGTTCGTTCGGACGATGCATAAATGCGTCCGAGGAGTTTTGACCTAGTTCAGACGATTCTGTGCGTCCGAAAGATCTGTTCCTGCAAAAGCTTGTTTTACAGAGTTAAGTGTTTATGTCATCATCAAAATAAGGCTTGGAAAACATCAGCAATGTCTTCTTCTCCAACCTAACCAGGCATGGTATGTGATTTTTCCGGAAGTGGTCATGCAAATGGACAATGTGAAATGCCTTATGGGTCCAATGAACAACTCAACTATGTGTCTAATCAATCATCCTTTCCAAGGAACCCATCCGGAGTTTATGGGAAAACATATAATCCTTCTTCAAGAAATCATCCTATTTTTTTAAGAACAACACCAACAATCAATCCAATCCTCCTTAACAACCAAATCCCCCACCACAAAACTTCCAACACAATCAAGCTTCGAATTCCTTACCTAGACCATATTAACCACCACATCAAAGAAATTTTCAAACCAACTCATCTCAATTTTCTCTAACCCTTCATTTCAAAACCAATAAACCTGAAAGACTTCCTTTCCAATATGCAAATTTTTCCCAACCTATGTATAATGCCCAATTTGCTCCAAGAGAGAATGTGTATGAAGATAGTTGGAAAAGAGAAGCGGAGTATTTGACAAGAGAGTTGGAAAGGAAAAAGGAAGAACATAAGAGAGATTTTGAGAATTTGAAAGCTTCAACGAGAAATTTGGAAATTCAATTGGGACACTTGGCAAGGTTGAATAATGAAAGACTTCTAAGGGCATTTCCGAGTGATACTATTCTTAATCCCCAGTCAATGCAATGCCACAATCTAAGGAGTGGAAAACAGTTAGTGGAACCTAAGGAGAAGAAAAAGGTGGAGGAAGGAAGTAAGGAACAAAAGTTTAAGGCAATTGATAATGAAAGGGAAGTTGTTGGTGATGAAGACAAGAAGGAACAAAAGAATTAGATCAAGGTATCCAAGAAGAAATGTGTGCAGGAACCTTTGAAGATAGATCCATCAATAAAATTGACATTCTCTCAATAAGCTCATTGACCCAAGAAAGGAGGAAAAAGAGAAGTAATTCACCCACTTCTTGGATATGTTGAAAAACATTAATGTCAAACATTGCTTTAATTGATGTCCTTACCAAGATGCCCAACTATGCTCATTTCATAAAAGATCTTTTGGCAAGAAAGCAAAAGTGGGATGCTGATGAGAAGGTATGCTTCGATGCTCAGTGTAGTGCCATTATTCAAAGGAGGTTACCCTTTAAACTCAAAGATCCCAATAGTTTTATAATACCAGTGAATATTGGAGGAAAAACTTGGCATCGATCACTTAGTGATTTGGGGGCAAGCATAAATATCATGCCAAAAGCTATCTATGATAAATTAGGGATCAACAATGACAAGCCAACTAATATCACACTCCAATTGGCAGATTTATCCGAGAGAAACCATATGGCTTGTAGGAGGATTTGCTTGTACAAGTTGAAAAGTTGGTATTTCCCGTTGATTTCTTGGTGTTACATACAGGTGAAGAGAGCGTGAGATTTCATTGACTCTAGGGAGGCCTTTCTTATCGAACCGATGCATTAATTGATGTGAACAAAGGGAAGTTGGTTTTACGAGTTGAAAATGATTCAATTAAATTTGATGTGTTTGAATATAATGATAATATTCCCATTGTTGAAGAAAAATGTGCCAACCAATCTCTTAATTCTTTCTTTGACGTCATCCCTACCTTCCTCCGGTATATCACTGGTAGTGAAAAACTATTGGTTGTAATCTTCTTGACATATCAAGTCAAGAGGGCGAGGCCCCTCATAACTCCTCCCTTCATTCATTTGCTAGGTCAAATGAAGAGCAAAATGAAGTTAACCAAGGCAATTCGCTCAAGCAAGTGTTGGAAATAAAAGAAGATCCAAGAAATGAATTGAAGGAAAAACCACCCGATAAGGGATGTGAGTTGACGAAGGATCAAGAGATTTTTGCTATGGATGAAGAAACATGGTGATATCATGAAGTTGAAAAGTCACAAAAAGAAGATGCTCTTAATGGTTTGAGAAACAGTTGGAGATGTAATTGGGGCACTAGCGATGGCTAAGATAAAAAAGAAAGGACTTGTGCAAGGAAAAACCGAGAATCAAGCTTTACTCATAAACAAAAAGGGCATCAAGCTTTTTCTGTTGAAACCTAAAGGAAAAGGAAGGTCAATCATCCTCAAGTACTTGAAATGAATGCCGATGCCATAGTCAAGCTAGTGACTATAAAAGATCGCTTCTTGGGAGGCAACCCAAGTTCTTTAATTAGTTGTTATTGTTCTCTTTTGGTGTGAATTTTAATTAGTTTGATTTTGAGTAATTTGGTTTGAATTAGGTTTGAATTTTAGTCTAAAAATATATGTTTTTGAATTGAATAAATGGTGCTAACGAATAAGAGAAATCATCATCTTAACTTATTAATTTTGTGTTTGTAGGTTGTGCATGGAATTGGAGAAAAGTGATGAAAAGTGGAGAAATTTTGGCTAAGTGTTGAAAATGCACTTTGCAGAAGTTCGCAAGCTCCAGATTGCGATATGGAGTTCAAACTTCTGGAGGGTATTTTTGCCATTTTTTTCATATCGCGATCTCAAATCCCAGATCACGATAAGAAACTCAAACTTCTACAAAAGCTAATTTTCATCCGAGTCGAGATCATGATTTCAAATTTGATATCATGATCTCAACTCCATCGAAATCGCTATTTCAACATCGAGATCGTGATCTCGACAGGTAGAAACATATTCAACTCTTCTTCTTCTTTTCTCAAAATTTTCCAACCTTTTTCTCTTTGAACCGAAAAAACCCATCCCCAATCCCTAAAAATTTTCCATTTTCTTCCTTTCAAAATCACTCCAACCATCATAACCCACCACTAACATCATTTTACTTCCTCCTAAGAGCATCAAGGCAAGGATATTGAAGATGAACATTTTCTTTGTTTTTCATGATTTACAACATTGACTTTTAATTACTCTTATTTTTAGTATTTTGATTTGGGATATTTTAGTTTTTTTAGTAGATTGGCAGTGTCTCTTAATGGTCTTAAGCTGATGCCAAGTAGATATCTTTTTGATGCTTCATGGATTAAATCTTTTTCAAAATTGCTTGTTGGATACTTGGTGTGGATTTTTGGTCATGTTTATTGACTAATAAGAGTAGATTGGCGTCTTAAGTTGATGCCATGTTTGCAATTGTTGATGATTTGAATTGGATGTTGATTTTTATGGAGTTTAATTAATGAGATGCATGGATTGGTTAAGTACCCTTAGTACTTTTACTCAGTTTCAATTGTTAGCTTAAAATTGTGTCGTAGTTTGAGTAGTTCTTGTTAATGGTGGATATGTTTTTATGTTTGAATTTTGGGTGAGTGGAAGGATGATTTATTCATCAACTTGAATAAAAGAAACAAGTTGGGGGGTGTTTATTTTTCGTGTTGGGAATGGTTATTTTGTGCATATTGATGACACTTGATGTATAATGGATGGAAAAGTGATCAAATGAGTACTCGATGATGATGAATTTTGACATACAGTACTACCTGAACATATGTATGATTGAAATATTTGATTGGGTGATATTTAAGTGTGAGTGAGTAGTTCTTTTACAACATAAAGATTTCAAAAACTTGGCATTACTATTGTTCAAAAAGAAGTACTGAAAATTTAGGAAAATTTATTTGAAATATTTTTTTTAATCAATTCACTTACATTATTTTGTTAGACGATTTATCTTTTGGAAAAAAAAAGTGAGTTAAATGAAATAGAATGAAATTCGGGACATTTTGTGTGTTTGCATTGGGAATGTTCTTCTAATTTGTGAATAATTGGTATTTGAAATTAATTTTAAGTACATTTCACTCATTTTCCTTAGTTTAGGGTCGTCTTTAATCAAAATAAAATATTTTGCTTTTAGGAATAAGGCAAGTACTAGATTCTAATATGTACCCATGTTATTTCTCCGAAATAAGCCATTAGAGTAGTAATAAGGCGAGTATAGAATTCCGACATGTACTCATATTGTTTCTTCGAATTAAGCCATTAGGAATTGCGCTTATAGTATATCAATGAGTTAAGTTAAGGAGTAAATATTTGTAATACTTGTCATTTATCTCATATTACTTATTCCTGGTTAGAGGTATATTCTGAAAATGTGTGGCATTTGCATTTAAATAGATTCCTAATGAACTTCTATTTTCATGAGGCCTAGTCGGGATAATTGACTAACTCCATAATATTTGTGATTTGATAAGCAATGATATTTTAAATGGATAGAACTAAAACATTTGGTAATTCTTTTTTATAATAGTAATTCTTGGTGACTTGAAATCTTGTGTAGTAAAAAAACGTGTGCTTCTTTGTAGAAAAATTGCAAATTTGGATTGACCCATTTAAACACTTCACTTATCATATAGTATTGAAAGTTTCTTGAGAGGTTTCTTAATTGTTCTAAGTACATCCACAATTCATCAAGTGTTTTGTCAATTTTGGTGGTGTTTATGTGTTTAAGGTTACTAGGCTTCTTTTAATTTTTTTTTTTTTTGCTCAGGACTAGCAAAACGGTGTTGAGTCTAAGTTTAAGGGTGTGATAACACTAGTAAACTAGAGTTATTTTACTCTAAATTATGGCATTTTGATAGTTTAAATTCCGAACTTTGGTTAATTAATTGAAGGTTTTAATTAATTTCTTTCATATGTGTTTATATTTTTGTTCTTGTTAAATATGATAAGTTTTGATTAGAAGTTTATCTAAATTAATAGTTTAATTTGATTAATATTATGCAGGTGTAAATTAGAGGTTGGAAACTAGAATGAACAATGCTCAAGGACGGAAATTCAATTGCAGAAGAAATGAAGGTTTGCTGGCAGAAAAGTCCAGATCGCGATTTGGACTCGGGAATAGGCCAACTTATTTTAAGTCCATATAGTGATCTCATGTTTTCCACATCGCAATATGGACTCAATGCTAGCCTAAATTGTAAGGATAATTTTATACTATTCTCGCAACCAATTTCTGATTTTGCCTTGTGTAATACTCCATTATTTAAGTTACTTTAAAGATGTAATAGAGAGGTATAGTAGGAATAGAGTAAGTAGGTAGTTAGTAATTTTTAGGGTAGATTAGAATAGCTTAACTTTCAAGTTTCCTTTTTATGAAAAAGTTCTCTTTAATCATCCTTTAGATCTAGTTTTAATTTCCTTGTAAGTTTAAATTTTGATTAGATAGTTGTAGTGGATAAATCATTAGCTTCAAGTAGATATAATTTTTAATTTCTTTCTGGTTTAAATTAGAGACAATCTCTTTGCTCTCAGTCTACTGTTTCATAGAGAAATTAGGGTTCTTGTTGATTTATTGCTTTTTAGTTAAGAATTCTCAATTCCTTGCATTAATTTTTAGTTAATCAAAAAGTGGGTTTTCTTTATTATTGTCAAAAATCCAAAAATATTTAGATTTCAATTTTAACTCTTTCCAAATTCTAATTTATAAATGGTTGCTTCTAGTCTTCAAAACTTCTTTTATGAAGTCTTTTTAATTTGGTTTATCACTTGCTTTTTAATTTTAGTTTTATTTTTGTTAATTTCAGAGTATAATTAAGTGCTTTTATTTAATTGCTTTTTTTAGGACATAGTAGCTAGTTTCTCAATTTCGGAATTGCTTACTTTCATTTACTTGCTTTAGTAGATAATTCAGCTTAAATTAGGTTTCAATTGCTTGAGTTTAATTATGGCTTTGAGTAGTGTAGTTTCATCTCCTATTGTTTGAATTTGCTTAACTATACAAAGATCTGTAAATCTTGGTAATTGCTTACCAAATAATCTTCGTGGGAACGATACTCACTCATCCTATACTACTATCAACTCCGTATACTTACGGAAGTGAGGTAGAATATAGTGATTTTGTGAAGTTAATTATTGCTTGTTTTTTTTTAAAGTTGAACTCTACCTAGATCAAGCAATCAGACAAAAGAGTTAAATAGAAAATATAGACTATATTTATGGATTATGAAAATATTTGAGGGGAAAAAAGTTATGAAAAAGTTTAAGGGGCTTATGTGCGATTAACGTAGTTTAAGGACGAAAAAATTTAAAATGTAATAATTTTAGGGATCTCTTTGAGATTTTAAAAATAGATTAGGGATCAAATTTATAATTCTCTTATCATTTTTGAACTCCGATTAGAATGCTTGGATAGAATGATTATTTAAAAATTGGTAAGTTATTCATGTAGTTGATTAATAAATTCATCATGTATTATAATTAGTACAATCATCTAACCGTATTGAATGATTTGGATTAAGATTTAAGTTTTGTAATTTTTTTATAAATGTATACAAGTTTTATATTCATTATAATGAATTGTAGTACTTTATAAAATGTGATTATTGAGTTTAAAAGTATATTGGTATTTTTATGTGCTAAGTTGATATTATCATACTTTTTTTTATTTTTCTGCTAACTTTGACATGTATAATTTAAGATTTAGCATGTTTAAAAAATAGTATAATGATTAATTGGTAACCCATAGCTAGCAGGTTTGCTAGTGGTGCTGATTCTAAAAAAAATGATACAATTATTTTTTATGAATATTTTTTACTTACAGATTAAATTTAGAATATTTTTTTGTCAATTAAAAAATTGCACCAAATCTAAATTTGAAAAACTTGGTACACTAAAAAATACAAACAAATAAATTTAAATATAAGAATAAGAATATATGAATAAAGTTTACATGAAAATATTAGAGATAATTGGAAATTTAGTCCCTCAAGAAGGTCTCCAAGGTCTATTTAAAAATTTATATTTTCAACTATTTTCATAATCTCAATGAAATACCCCAAGTATGGTTGTGTGTATGTGTGGTGTGTGTGTGTGTGTGTTTTTTTTTATCAAAGTAGTCATCTAGACATGACAATAAAAACAAAAACTCAAGGGCAAAAGAGTTAAATAAAACAATATACGCTATGTTTGTGGATTATGAAAATACTTGAGGTACAAAGAAGTTGTGAAAAAGTTTAGGGGACTTATCTATGATTAACATAGTTTAAGGACGAAAAAATTTAAAATATAATTTGAGGGATCTCTATAAGATTTTAAAAATATTTTAGTGATTAAATCTACAATTATCCTATCATTTTTGAACTCCAATCATAATGCTTGGATTGAATGATTAATTAGAAATTGGTAAGCTATTCAGTTGATTAATAAGTTTGCCACGTTTTATTATTATTATAATCATCCAATTATATTGAACTATTTGGACCTAGATTTAAGATTGTAAGTTTATAAAATGTATACAATTTTTTATTCATTTTAGTGAATTGTAGTACTTTATAAAATGTGATTATTAAGTTCAAAAGCATTTTCGTATTTTCATAAGCTAAGTTGAGTATTATTATATTTTTGTTATTCTTTTTCTAACTTTGATGTATATCAATTAATATTTTAAATTTTTAAAAAGCAGTATAATAATTAATTTGAAACCCATAGCTAGTAAGTTTGCTACTGGTACTGGTTCTAAACACAAATATACAGTTATTTTTATGTATATTTTTTACTTACACAGAATATTTTTTTATTAATAAAAAATAATATCGAATCAAAATTTGAAAAACTTGGTACACTAAGAAAAATACAAACAAATAAATTTAAATAAATGAATAGGAAATATATGAACAAATTTATATGAATATTAGAGATGATTGGAAATTTAGTCCCTCAAGAAGGTCCCCAAGATCTATATAAAAATTTTTATTTTCAACTATTTTCATAATCTCAATGAAATCCCTCAAGTATGGTTGTGTGAGTGTGTGTGTGTGTGTGTTTTTTTTTTTAATCAAAGTAGTCATCTAGACATGATAATAAAAACAAAAATTCAAGGGCAAAAGAGTTAAATAAAAAATATAGGCTATGTTTGTGGATTACGAAAATACTTGAGGGACAAAAAAGTTATGAAAAAAGTTTAGTAGGATTATGTGTGATTAGAATAGTTTAACAACGAAAAAATTTAAAATATAATTTGAAGGATTTCTATGATATTTTAAAAATAGTTTATGGGGCAAATTTGCAATTCTCCCTTATCAATTTTTGATAAAAGTATTATAATTGCATTGCAATAATGAAATTACAGATAATAATTGACAACGAAATGTAATTCATGTGATAAGACGCTTCCCCTATAACCTAATGGTCATGGATTCGAGTCACTAAGGGGTTAGGAGGAGTAGTGGGCTTTTTTTTCTTTTTTTTTTTTTTTTTTTTCAATACTCATGTAATTATGTTAAAATGTTTTTGTTTTCAAATATATTAAGAACAAACCTTAAACTTTATATATGTAAAGTAAATAAAAATTTATTCTCCTAATTTATTATATAAATTATAATTTTATAGTTGATATGTTTTCTAAGTAATTGATACATATATAATGATCCATAACATTTAGTTTTGTAATAACTCTAAAAAACAATTATTATAAGAGGTAGGTTACATAATATGAGGGTGTTGAGCAAATTAAAAATAGTTATCAATAGGTTCTGGGTAATTTATTTTTATTCAAATGATTAAGTAAATATTTCATTTTTTACTTTTACTATTTAACATGTAAATATCCTTATAGTTGCCACTTGCAAGATTTTAGAACTTTTAAACACCAACCACCATTCTCCTATATATATATTATAGCAAAACTCCTTTTGTGAGAGGTCATGAGAATATGCCGTGTGTCATGTTTCAATCTCTTAGTCTATTTTCACTATTTATTTTCAAATTAAAACAAATAACAAAATTGGATAATCTAGGGCTATTAAAAAATATGATATTTAATCTTTTAAAAAAGATGTTATAACTGAGCTAACATCCACTCTGGCATCCACAACACTGAATTATCTCTTTTAAATATACATTCCAAATCTACCAATATATAAATAAATATGCACATGACTATATTAACTACACAAATTCCATTCATTCTTAATTGTAGTTTCTATTTACAATTTATATAAACAAAATTAAGTTAATTTATACTAAACAAAATAATACTTTTAAATTATTGTGTTTATTGGATCATTATAAATAAAAATTTGTTCATTAACATTCAACAAAATGAGTTTTATCCTTTATTTTCGCATAAAAATTAAAAGTAGATTATCAATATTAATCATATATCCAATTGATAGTAATATAGTTACAATAGTATACATATCCAATTTAATTTCAACTAATAATTAAAGGTACGATCCCTCTCTTGATGTATTATTCTCTCATGAGCTATAGATGTTGTTTCACTAGGGCTTTTTTCCCTAGTACCTCTCGGCCTTGATAAGGCTGCTTTTCTGGAGTTTGGTTGGGCAGTTCAGCCAGTTCGCTTTTGCCTGGCAAACTAACAAAAGAGCTCCTGTCAAGCAAACCCATCAGGAGTTAGTTCTGTCGTCCTCTATTCCTCTCTGTTTCTCTCTTCTTGCGTTCCCTTTCCTTCCTCGCTAGTATAAAGTTGGGGATGGATAATTTGAGAACTGCTACCCAAATGGCGAGAGTGTTGTTCGCCTTGAGAGAGATGTTGCTCCAATTACTGCCTAATGAGCAATTTCTTTAGCTGAAAATTTTGCTGCCTCAACTTAATATTTCTTCGTCCTTGTATACAACTCAGGGATCGCAATCCTCCTCCTGACCTTCCTGTCAATCCATCTTCTTGCGGGATCGGCCGGAGTGATATTGAGTTGAAATTTCTTTTCCCTTGCCAGCATTACTCCTGTGAGTGATACACATGTTAGGTGCAATGCAAAAGTATGATTTTTAATTTGATTCCCACAGCTAGCGTCAAATGTTGATGCAAAAAATTAGGCTAGGCAATTCACCAAGTGCAAAGTAGTCCAAGTCTAGGTTGAACACCGTGCATAGTACCCACGTCTGGATCACCTAAAAAGAAAATGGCAGGGCTTTATACCCCAGAGTAGATTCCGACTCTCAAGTCAGTACTTCAACTAAAAAGTAAATTTCAGAGAGAAATCAAAGCTTATGAAAATTAAGAAAAAATTATTTATGAATCTAACTTATCGTTTTGATATTTATATTTGTGGTTCATTGCTCGAAACAATCCGTGGGTCAAACATTCATGACTTGACTCATTTAGGCCTATTTGAGCTGCAGGGATGAAATCACCAAAATACTCCTAACAATGAACCCGATCCCGGAGTCACACATAATATTTTTAGTGTGTGTATTATTTTAACATCATCAGTTATAAACCAAAGATCCCATGCACGATTATATACACTCATTATACCTCATTATCTCATTATGTTTTGCAATCCAAATTTGTTCAAGAACGAGATACAATTTATTTTTTCAAAAGAAATTATATAATTAGATATTCTTACTCTTTTATAACTAATACATGTATGTTTTTAGGTAATCAATTCATTCTTAAATTTGACAATGTATTTTATTCCATTTTTATTTTCAAAATAAAGTTTTAGTACTTTTAAACTGATAATAAGATTGTATTTTATTCTATTTTCATTTTTAAATATCAAATCATTTTATTGTCCTACATGCATTTCTGTTCAAAAAATGGGGTCACAACTAGTAATGTAGAATACTAAAGACATACTGGTACTTTATCCTAGCCTTAACATTTGGCACAGTTGGTGAAAGAAAAGAAATATAATTTTAACCCTCAAACTTTGGGTTGTGCTCCATCTTGGTCCCCAAAATTTGATGTAAAATACATTTGTCCTTAAACTTTCGAATTTCTACTAATTTGGGACAAATTTAAAATTTTCGTCAATTACAAATGCAACAAGTTACGTGTTCTGTCTAGTGAATATTAAATCACAAGTTCCAAATGTGGAGAAATGCAATTTTAGCCCTCAATGTTTGGGTCATCGTCTATTTTGTTTCCTAAGCTTCCAAATAAAACACATTTAAACTCAAACTTTTCAATTTTTACCAATTTAGGACAAATTTAAAAATTCTGTCTTCTATAGATGAAAAAAGTCATATGAAATGTATTGCTAAATCTAACTTGGGTTATAACACCTCCCAATTGATTACAACCTATTTGATGATATTTCTATTTTCCTTCTGATTATCAACGCATAACCATTCATCATTTTCCTATTGTTAAATTTAGTGACTGAAAATTCTGTTGCTAAGAATAACAGTTCTAATGAAAAAATCCGTTAGTGATTATTTAATATCTTAAATATTTAAAACATGTTAGTGATAGAAAAATCCGTCGTTAATTTAAAAATATTATAAAATTTAAATTCCAAACCTACAAATAACAACTAAATTAGAATACCATCAAATTCAAAACTTACCAACAACTAAATTAAATATGCAAAATATTCATTTAATATGTATACAAGCACAACAACCACGAAATCAACAATGGTAGTAAGAAATTTGTTATGAAACTAAATCCCAACAATGAAAGTAAAAGTAACAAAATATAAGTAAATAAATACAAAGTTTATCAACCAGTACTTAATGAGATAATGTGAAAAAGGCGCTTGTCGTCTTTCTCTTCCTCATCATTATCGTTACCATCATTACCATTTTCTTCTTACTCTTCATCTCTAGCAAAGATTCAGTTGTCCAATAAGTAACCCTTGCTGCGAAAAACAAAATAACAAAGACATCAACGATCAAATTTTCAATTGTCCAACGAGTAACCCTAACTGCTATAAAATACTAGTTAAAAATAATCAATGATAGACTCAAGATGAACTAGAATCTCAAGAGATAACATAAATTAAAAAATTTCTAAACTATTGCAATGATGATGTGAAAAAGAGGTTGTGTATGAGCACATACAGTACACCTTTGAGGTAATATATTAATCATTTAATCTTATTTAACAAATGTAACTAAATATGGTAAAAATGTGGTTAAATGGATAAAAATCGGTCAAAAAGTATTATATCCCATGTTAAATTTAATAGTCTTGTGCACTGCACATGACATATTCTGTCTGTAATTGACAGAATTTCAAATTTGTACTAAATTAGTAGCAATTAGAGAGTTTAAGAAATGAATGTGTTTTGATTGGAAATTTGGGGACCAAAATAGGCAATAACATAAATTTTGAGGGCTAAAATTGCATTTTTTTCACATTTGAACTTAAGATTTTTTCTATTTGTAATTGACAAAATTTTCAAATTTGTTCTAAATTGGTTGAAATTAGAAAGCTTGAGAATAGTAAATGTGTTTTAACTGAAATTTAAGAGACCAAGATGAGCCACGACCTAAATTTTGAGAGATAAAATTGCATTTTTCCCGTTAGTGAAAGAAGTAATAAGATGTCACAGCTAGAAGAGTTAAAGACCAGAAAAATGAAATTGGAGATTACCATTAATACTTCCTACAACTAGATGCACAACTACTTGGAACCAACTCCAACTACTCCCACCGTGCCCCTCCTACTCCAATGATCAGAGAAGAGAAGCCCATCCAAAAGGGTAGACAACTATAAATTTCATGGTAAAGAATCACCTCCACAAGGCAGATGAATAGGATGAGATGTTGAACTTGGGGTTCACCCACATGGATTGGCCCATGACCCATTAGTTTAAGTCAAGTTTGACTTAAGAAAAAAAAAAGAATTGAAGGGATTCTTTTTCCCTCGTGTATCAGTCGTAAGTGTGCAAAGAGTGAAGAGAGAGAAAATTGAGAAAAAAAAAAGTGAGAAAGAGTTAAGAGAGAAAAATAAAGAGAGCTACAACTTTAAAGCCTTGATCAAATGGTGAAATGAAGTATAACCTTGATGAAAATTTAATCACAAGTTCCTCTCAACAAACTCGACACATCTATTAGTTTTGATTTTCATTTTGCTCTTTGTTTGGTAAAATCTTTCTAAATCCACTTCCTTTGAAGTTATAATATTTGGGAGAAAATATGTTTGATCCACACTTGCGTGTGATGATATTGATGCTGCTATCTTCTGGATACAACAGATAGAACTTTGTATTCCCCTTGATTTGCATAGTAGAGAATTTTTGACTGGACAAGATCCCATGGTTTTTTCCGATTGGGTTTTTCATGTAAAAAAATCTCGGTGTCATGTGCTTGTTTATTTTTCACCTTTATTTGTCTGTTGATATTGTTGCTTGGTTGGTTTGATTGTTTTCATTTTGATCAATACTTGAGGAAAGCGAAATTGATCCCGGTTGTGTGATTGACTCTAATATTTGTGTGTCCGCATCGATATTCCTTTCCCAACAAGTAGTATCAAACCAACCAGGTTGGGCTTCTTTAAATTTGTATTGATTAAAATGGATAACTCTATAAACAGTGGTGCGATGATTAAATTGACAATTTCAAATTATTCAATTTGGAAGCCTAGAATAGAAGACCTGTTGTATTGTAAAGATTTGTATGAACCTACTTTAGAGGATAAGGTAAAACCAAGTGAGATGATTGATGAAAAATGGGCTAATGTCCGAAAACTATTAAAAATATTAGACAACGGATTAGCCAAAACATCTTCCACCATTTTGCTAAAAATACAAGAACTGTTGAACTTTGAAAGAAACTTGAAAATATGTAGAAAATAAAAACTGGTTTAAACAAATCTATTTGTCTTAAACAAAATAACTTGTTTAAGGTAGAAAGATAGTGCTAATATGTCGGAGCACTTGAGTGATTTTCAGGGCTTGATAAACTAGGCAATTATTTTAAATTTGAATTTGGAAGATGAAGTCCAGGCTTTATTTTTTATTTAGCTCACAACCAGACAGTTGGGGGGACATGGTGGATTCCATTAGTAATTTAGCTCCAAACAGAATATTGATTATGGAAATCGCAAAAGAAGCATTGATTAATGAAGGACTCATAGGAAGGTACAAGGAATAGAAAGTGAATCTCAGGCCCTTGTGACCGAAAAGAAATAAAGAAAGGGGAGAAGTAAAAGTAGAGATCCCCACAACAAAAATGACAAACCGAGAGACAGGTTCAAGTCAAGGAACAATAGAAAAAATACTAAATGCTATCATTGTTCGAAAATGGGACATTATAAATCTCATTGGAGAGTCTTGAAAAGAGAACAGGCTAACGAAAAAGATAAAGGTAAGAAGCAGAAAAAGAATGATGATGAAGAAACTACAACATTTTGTGGCAGGCTATGATAATATATTTGTATTCTATGATGATGGTGTTGTCAATATTATTTGTCATGATAGTGATTGGATCGTTGACTGAGGTGCATCTTTTCATGTTACTCCATTTTTGTCACAGGCACTTCTTATTAACCTACATTGCAGGAGACTTTGACAATGTTAGATGGGAAATGAAGCTTATGCAAAGTTATTGGCATGGGAGATATATACTTGTGTACAGATAAAGGATGCCAGTTAATTTTACAAAATACTAGACATGTTCTTGATATTCTTCCATTAACCTTTGACACAAACTTGACACGTGAGTGAAAAAGGTATTCAAATACTTGTTTGAAAACAGCTTCTTCCTGAAGTAAGGTAATGAACTTGAAACTTAAGTTGATTGCATATATGAAAAACAACACAGAGTTACATTTCAATAAATTCCTCCATCTAGAGAATTAAATCCATTAAAGTTGGTACACATTGATGTTTGTAATATGAAAGATAAGTCTCTTAGTGGTGTTTTGTATTTTTTTACTTTTATTGATGAATTTATTAGAAAAGTGTGGTGTTTTACCTTAAAATCTAATGACCACGTTTTGGAAAAATTCAAGAAATTTCACATCAAAGTTTAAAGAGAGACTAGCAACATTTGAAGTCTGCTCATGTTGATAATGGTGGTGAGTACAAGGGACCATTTCTCTTATTGCAAATCTCATGGAATCAAACTGGAGAAATCAGTACCAAAACTCCTAAGAAGAGTGGTGTGCAGAGAAGATGAACAAATAAATTAATGAAAGAATTCGGTGCATGCTCTCCAATGCTAAATTGCTAAGTCCTTTTAGGGTGATGCAATAAAGACAGCAGTCGACTTAATCAACCTTTCTCGTTCAATTTTTTTGGAGGATGACATTCTAGAGAGAGTTTGGACAGGGAAAGATGTATCATTCAAACACTTGAGAGTTTTTTGCTACAGAGCATTTGTTAATGTTCCTAAAGATGAGAGATCAAAACTTGATATGAAATGAAACAGTGCATTTTTTGGGTTATGGACATAAAGAATTTGGTTGCAGATTATGTGACCTTGTAGATATAAAGGTAATCAGAAATAGAGTGGTTGATCATACCATTAAAGACATACTGATGAAAGTGATAAACCAAGTTCTTAGAATGAAGTTTTGCTAGAATGGGTTTAGTTGTTCTATAACCAATTCATCTTGATCATGGGGGATTTGAGCCAAAGCAGGGGAAAGATGTTGATGATGTTCTTGTTGTTGATGAACTTGAGCAAGAACTACCAAAGCTAAGCCATCACAAGAACAGAGTAAGAGATCTATCAAAGATAGGAGGCCTTCCAACAGGTATATCTTAATGAGTACTTACTGATGACAGATGGAAGAGAGCTAGAGTCTTACAATGAGGCTTTAGAGCATGAAATGAAAGAATAGTGGTTGAAAGACATGAGAGAAAAGATAAAATCCTTGCATGAAAACTACACTTATAATTTGGTAAAACTGTCTAAGGGCAAGATGGCATTCAAAATGGGTGTACATGTTGAAAACTGAAAAAAAAAAATAAAAATAGCTCACATCAAAGGTACAAGGCAAGATTGGTTGTGAATGGATTCAATCAGAAGAAAGGTGTATAGTCTTTGAAGAAATATTCTCTTCGTGTCAAGATGCCTTCTATCATAGTTGTTCTTGGAATTGTACCCAAGTTGAACTTAGAAATTGAGCAACTTGATGTGAAGACAACCTTTCAACATGGCGCCTTGGAAGAAGAAATTAATTTACATAGAGCAAACGGAGAGGTTCAATGAAAGTGGCAAAGAAAACCTTGTATGCCATCTCAAGAAGAACTTGTATAGTCTAAACCAAGCAACGAGGCAATGGTACAGGAAATTTGACTTCTTCACGACAAACTATGAGTATTACAACACTATGTCATATCATTATGTCTAAGTGAAGAATTTTTCAAATGTGATTTTATTATTCGTTTATTTTATATTGATGATATGCTAATTGTAGGCCATGATACTTTAAAAATTGACATGTTAATAAATGAGCTAAGCAATTCCGTTGTAATGAAGGACTTAGGTCCAGCTAGATAGATACAAGGAACTAAAATTAGAACGGTTTCATTGTCTCAATTGAAAAATACATGATCAGCTCGTAATTGTTCTATATTTTATGTGTCATTTATCGCATTTTTATGTGTTGTAAGCAAGATTTGAGTTAATAATGAGCTTAATTAGGTTATTCTTAGTTTTTGCAGGGTTAAAGTGAAAAAGGATTGAAAAGGATCAAGAAGATGAAAAGAAATTCCATGTACGAGTTGTGCACGAGTATGGAGCTAATCTGGATGATGTTTCGTATTTGAAATGCAGCTTTCTTGTCTGAGCTCTGATTTATTTGATTTAAGATGCATTGGAAAGATGAGAGAAAGAGCTAAACTTTTGTGTCATACACTTTTCCAAATTCCAAGAGTATCGAGGTCAAAATCGAAGTCGAAAATGACGCACAACTATTAGGGTTTCCGCACTTGTGTGACCATCAAGCTGCACAAATGCGCAATTTCCAAAGAGTAATTTCCAAGTTAGGGTTGCGCACACATGTGCAAGGATCAGGGCGTACACGTGCATATGAAGTAGTAGGGTTAACCCTGTCTTTGGAATTTTTATTTTTCTACAGATTTTTTCATCCGATTGGACTATTTTTCAGCCGATTTCACATTCTTCTGTTTATGCAAGGGTTCTGACCCTAGTATTCACTATAAATATGATAAGCTCATAAATACAATATATTTTCTGTGTCTTTTACCTCCATTTGAATGTAATTTTAGCAATAATTGAGTAATTATGAGCTAAAATAGTTTATTTTGAGTTTTGTAGGGTTTGGGTGAAGAAAGAGTCCAATTTTTCAACTCGTAAAACCAACTTGTCCCATTAGATGTTATTCAATTAATGCATGAGCGGTCGATAAGAAAGGCCTCCCTAGAATCAATGGAATCTCACTCTCTTCACTCGTATCTAGCACAAAGAAATTAATGGGAAATACAAACTTTTCAACTTGTACAAGCACATCCTCCAACAAGCCATATGGTTTTCTCTCAGATAAATTCGTAAATTGGAGTGTGATATTAGTTGGTTTGACGTTGTTGATCCCTAATTTGTCATTTGCTAGATAGCCTTTGGCATGATATTTATGCTTGCCTCCAAATCACAAAGTGATCGATGCCACGTTTTTCCTCTTTTTCCTCCAATATTCGTCGGGGTATCATAAAACTACCGGGATCTTGGAGTTTAGGGGGTAACCTCCTTTGAACAATGGCGCTACACTGGGCATCAAGGCATACCTTCTCATCATCATCCACTTTCGCTTTCTTTCCAAAAGATCTTTCATGAAACGAGCATAGTTGGGCATCTTGTTAAGGACATAAATTAAAGGAATTTTGACATTAATCTTTTTCAACATATCTAAGAAGTGGGTGAATGCTTCTCTTTTTCCTCCTTTCTTAGATTAATGAGCCTTTGAGGGATTGTCACTTTTATTGATGGATCTATCTTCAAAGGTTCCTCTACATGCTTCTTCTTGGATACGCTGATCTTATCCTTTTGTTCCTTCGTGTCTTCATCACCAACAACTTCTCTTTCATTCTCAATTGCCTTAGACTTTTGTTCCTTAAGATGACTTCCTTCTTCCACCTTTTTCTTCTTCTTGGGTTCCACAAACTCTTTTCCATTCCTTAGGGTTATGGCATTGCATTGCTCCTTGGGATTTGGAATAGTATCACTCAGAAGTGCCCCTAGAGGTCTTTTATTATTCAACCTTGCCAATTGCCCCAATTGAATTTCCAAATTTCTCATCGAAGCCTTCACATTCTCAAAATCTCTCTTATGTTCTTCCTTTTTCCTTTTGAACTCTCTTCTCAAATCCTCGGCTTCTCTTTTCCAAACATCTTCACACACATTCTCTCTTGGAGAATATTGGTCATGATACATAGGTTGCGAAGATTTTGCATATTAGAAAGGAGGTCCTGGTTGTTGGTTTTGAAATGAAGGGGTTAGGGAAAGATTGATATGAGTTAGTTTGAAAATTTCTTTGATGTGGCAGTTAATAAGGTCTAGGTAAGAAACTTGAAGGTTGATTGTGTTGGATATTTTGAGGTGGGGGATTTGGTTGATAAGGAGAAATTGGATTGATTGTTGATGTTGCTCCACAAAAAATTAGGATGATTCCTTCAAGAGGGATTATATGTGTTCGCATAAACTCCGGATGGGTTCCTTGGAAATGATGATTGATTAGACACAGTTGAGTTGCTCATTGGACCCATAAGGCATTTCACATTTTCTATTTGCACGACCACCTCTACAAAAATCACATACCATGCTTGGTTGGGTTGGAGAAGAAGACATTGCATTCACACTACTCAATTTCTCGAAGTTCTCCAATGCTTTTACAACGTTTTCATCACATTCATGAACATACTTTGTTGTGCCAAAAGAGCATCTTGCATGTTAAAATTCAACACTCCACTATGTGCATTAGCTTGATTGACTTGGCGTTGAGCCACCGGTGGAGTCATTGGTCCATGATAATAATGATTGTAAGCCATTCGATTGAGCAATTCTTGAGCTTCTTCTAGTGTCTTGTAAGAGATAGAACCATCGGCGGAGACATCCAATATGGATTTACCTGTCTCTAGAGTCAAATCAGTATAGAAAGTTTGGATTTGAAGCCGCAAAGGAATCGCATGATGAAGACATTTCCTTAACAACTCCTTGAACAGCTCCCAAGCTTCTCCTAAGCTTTCACCAACATCTTACTTAAAGGAGGTAATTTTATTTCTCAATTTGGCGGTTCTTGCGGGTGGAAAATGCTTTGCCAAGAATTCTTGAACAAGTTGATTCCAAGTGGTAAACATTCCTTGGGCATGTGATTGAAGCCAAGATTTTGTCCTATCCCTTACAGAGAAAGGAAACACCCTCATTCGTACACAATCCGAGTGCACACCATTGAATCTCAATGTGCCCAAAACTTCCTCAAAGTTCATGAGATGTGTATAGGGATCTTCATTAGGACCACCACCAAACATTACATGAGCTTGTAGCATTTGTATCAAAGCGGGCTTAATTTCAAAATTGTTAGCTTGCACGGGCATCCGTGCAATACTAGAATTTGCCCTATGAAAGTTTGTTGTAAGGCATATTTTCTCAATGCCCTTCCATTCCCATTCATGCCATTCCCATTTCCGTAACCACCTATTACATTATTCCCGACAACCACTTCTTCATCATTCTCCATGTTCAAATTCCTTTTATTTTGACTAGCATTTGCCATTTCAATTCTTTCTTGCTCTTGTTGTACTCTTTTAAACTTCCGGATTTCGTTTAGCTCTTTTTCCCTTTCTTCGTCCAAGCAAATAAACAGCCCTTTATCTCCTCTTACCATGCACTACGAAAGCCAAAGAAAATAATCAATTCAAGTGCCAAGACAATTCCACAAGACAAACAACCAACATAAACGAATAAACACAAATTAACAACTAAATTAAACTAAAATGCATAATCTATGCGACCCGTAAAGCACTTAATATTGCCAAATACCAAGGACAATCCCCGGCAACAGCGCCAAAAACTTGGTTGCTTGATCTAGGTAGAGTTCAACTTTAAAAACAAACAAGCAATAATTAACCTAACAGCAAATCACTATACTCTACCTCACTTTCACAAGTATACAGAGTTGATAGTAGTATAGGATGAGTGGGTATCATTCCCACGAAGATTGTTTGGCATGCAATTACCAAGATTTATGGATCTTTGTATAGTTAAGCAAATTCAAACAATAGGAGATGAAATTACACTACACAAAGCCATAATTGAACTCAAGCAGTTAAAACCTAATTTTAAGCTAAATTATCTACTAAAGCAAGTAAATGAAACTAAGCAATTGTGTATTGAGAAACTAGCTACTATATCCTAATAAAAGCAATTAAATAAAAGAACTTAATTCTACTCTAAATTAACCAAAATAAGACTAAAATTAAAAAGTAAGTGATTAACCAAATTAAAAAGACTACTTAAAAGAAGTGTTGAAGGCTAGAAGCAACCATTTCTAGACTAGAATTTGGAAAGAGTTAAAATTGAAATCTAAATATTTTTGGATTTTTGATAATAATAAAGAAAGCCCATTAACTAGTAATGGAGAATAATGCAAGGAATTGAGAATTCTTAACTAAAAAGCAATAAATCAACAAGAACCCTAATTTCTCTATGAAACCCTAGAGTGAAAGAAAATAGATTCTCACTAATTTAAACTAGAAAGCCAGTAAAAATTATATCTACTTGAAGCTAATGATTAACCCACTACAATTATCTAATCAAAATTTAAACTTGCAAGGAAATTAAAACTAGATCTAAAGGATGATTAAAGAGAACTTATCATTAAAAACCTGAAAGTTAGGCTATTCTATTCTACCCTAAAAATTACTAACTACCTACTTACTCTATTCCTACATACTTCTCTATTACATCTTTAAAGTAGCTTAAATAGTGGAGTATTACACAAGACAAAATCAGAAATTGGTTGATAGAATATTACAAAATTGACCTTACAACTTAAGCTAACAGAAGTCCATGTCGCAATCTGGAAGACATGAGTCTGATGACCTGTTAAATGACCTTCATGGAGCTTCTTTCATGCAAAACAAATATTATTAAGGCTCAAATAGGGTTCTAGGGATAAATTTTACAGTAATGGTTGGCTTGAAAGGCTCAAACGTCCAAAGAAATGCCTACCCTTATCTTTAAATCAAATCAAATTATTTAAAATTTCGCTTCGAAAATGTAATAAAGTAAGTGTTTGAAGTTCAATATAAGTGAATCTACACAATTATCTCTTGGTGCCAAAAAGCTACAACATTGTAGGGCTATTAGTGCTCAAAAATTAGAAATCATGATAGGAAAATATTAACATCGACTACCCTACTCATGACAACTTAGTTCAAAAATTATCTAGTAGAAAATCGAAAAGACATGCTAAGCGATTGCAAAAATTTTAAAGATTCAACTAATTCGGACAAAAATTTTCAAAAATCTTGAAAAGCTCTCAGATCACAAGAAAAGCTAAAATATTGAAGCAAAAATTGAGCAAACTATACCAAGGAAATATAAATCCAAATAACTCCCCACCCCACACTTAGAAATAAACATTGCCCCGACCAATGATAAAGAAGATAATAGCACAAAAAAGGGAAGGGAAAGCTTTTCTGCCAATGAAGGACATTTGGTGCAGAATATCCCATCATAAATATCTATGAGGCGAGTTGAAACTTGTGAACTGCTTATAACCATACTCGATTAATCTACCATCACTGTCACTAGCTACACAAGTATAACTAAAAGTAATTCACAATCTAAAACACATAAACTTAATTAATTACAAAGCTTAAAACATTTGTTACCCCATCGGGTTCTTAAACAAAAATACATAATAAATTAATGCGTAAATTAATAAAATAGGATTAAAAGAAATACTCCCCTAGTAAAGCCAAGGAGGCTCGCCGAGGATGTTGTAATCCTTATTAAATGTGCTGCACTGCTTAGAGCATCCAAAGTCCCTAAGGAACTGAACTTCGGCATAAGAAAATTGTATCTCCCCGACCTCGTCTAGAATGTATCCTTCTTCTTTCACTCCTTCTAAAACTGGCTCTTTTTCTACGAACACCCCATCTTTGAACATTAATAGAACCTCCTTTGTTATACTCGGGACAAACTCACACTCATGTACCGAAAAAGTTGGTGATTCCTCTACTTAAGCATTGAGTGTCTCGGTTGTTGTAACTTCAACTTCATGAGGCTCTTGGGAACCGGTTTCTTGCAAGAGATTTTTATTGTTCTTCTTGAATCGATTCTTCACCCATTGGTAGAGAGGTTGGAGTCCAATGTTCTTCACTATTTACCACTCCTGGAATCTGAAAAAGTTGGTCTTGTAACTGATTATTGGATTCGGCTTGTTCTTCACAGAATCTAGACATCTTTTCTTGAAGTTGAGCTTGTTCTTCTTGGAGTTTATCACACTCATCTCGAAGTTTTTGAATTCCAATCCACAAGTCCATTGATCCTGCCTCATCATACTCTTGGATTGATTGGTGAAAGAATTGGGGCTCCATTGATTCATAGAAAGGCTCTAAGGGTGTAGGGAAAAAATAGGGATAACTTTGGTAACTTGTGAAAGAATTTGAATATATAAGTTTGACCATCACGTTTGATAATCATAAGAGTAAAGAGGATAATCACAAGAAACATGCTCATTGGTCATGCCTCTATAGTCATAAGGATGATAATATCCTTGGCATGAGTTATTCCAATTCATTCCTTGCATGTTCTTATAAGAACGACAAAAAAAAAAAAAAAAAAAAACAAGTACTAACACAAAAGCACACAAACAAGAAAAATGGGAGAATTTAGACTAGTAGCTAGCCAAAACTATCCACTAAAAGAGAAAATCTTTTCGGATTTTTTTAATAAAAGTGACATAAAACACAAGAAAAAATGTTTTCGGTTTTTTTTTTTTTAATTATTGAAAACACACAACGAAACTAAAACAAATAAAACTAAATTACACTTCAAAGTAGTATTCTTGTCAAATTATACCAATATTGCCAAAGACCTAATCCCCACAACGGTGCCAAAAACTTAATAGGTTAAATATCTAGTTATAAAATTTATAATCTCCTAATCCAACTATTAACTAGATAATTGAACGCACCACAAGTGTACGGCATCAATAGTATATAGCGTAACTAGGGGTCGAACCTACAAGGATTGGTTTACCAATTACCAGTTATTTGACTCGAACGCTATTTGAAGAAATCATTATGGAAGAGATTTGAATAAATTAATCTAAGAACCAAAATTATAATTAATCTACGAAAGCAAATAAACTACTCTAACCATTAATCTACGAAAGCAAGTAAAGAAAGCATTAAATTTTAAAGCAAGGAAAAATATGTAACCTTAGAAAGCATTAAACAATAAAAGAATCATAAAACAAGAACTAAATAACATAAGAAAAGGTTTAAGAATGCTTCTCTAATGAAGAATCACAAGTTCTTGATCCAAGGTTGTCAATCTCGAACCTCCTCTTCAATCCTTCTTAAAAATAAAGAAAACCCTAGTCTAATATAATAAATTTCTATTATAATGGCTAATCTAACTATTAGCTGATGTCCCTCCTTCAACTCCCCTCATAATGGAGTATTTAATCCTATAGGTGTTTGTAGGATTTTGGGGTTCCAGGATAATAAGTACATGTTTTTCCACATAACCGGGCCCACAGGGGTACTTTTCTTGCCAAATAAGTCACTTAACACGAGCTACCCGTCGACCCACGCCTGGGTGCTGCACTTTTGCAGAGCCTGGGCATGGTTTCCAGTGAGCAACAACTTCCTTATTGGACTTCGCGCCTGGGCGCAACTTCCAATGAGTTCTTTCACATCATTTTCAATTTTCTCCACAATATTGATAGAATTTGAAACAACTCAAAACATTAAAATTGTAGATCTATGTCTTAACTTTCTAAAACATTTTGAATAACCTCAATTGGACATTGGACAAGAACGTTATGCTCAATCTATCAAACTGTGTCAGAATCACTCCTCACCGATGCATATTTTCCAAATTTGCAATTTTGAATGAGATGCCTATAGAATCCTAGAAAACTTGTGGAACTCTTCATTATCTTTCCAAATCATCCAAAATCACATCATTCGAAGCCCCTCTTTAAACAAGATATTTATGTTTGATCTTCCAAACTATATTCGATTTGCACCACGCCAGTAAACGTTTTCCTTCAATATTGTGATCCATTTTAAGTCATTCTTCACTCAAACCCTACAAAACTCAAAATAAACTATTTTAGCACATAATTACTCAATTATTACTCAAATTACATTAAAACAAAGGTAAACAACAAATAAAATATATGACATTTACGAGCTTATCAGTAATCTATGGAGAGTTTAGAAAAATTCAAAGGGTTTGCATGATTTGATCTAAGTGTCTTAAAAGTTACTTTTGTATGTGTATGCACACACCTACACTGGTATTCATGTATAGGGGTTTATTATCACTTGAATATTTTCCTTATGATGGTTTTGTTCTTGGTTTTTCATGTGGATGACTGATGAGATGTGTTGAGTATGTTTGCAATTTATTTATATATTTGCTCGAGGACGATAAAAAGCTAAGTGTGAGGTATTTGATAAGCACATAAATGTAGTATCTTATTTTATGTGCCGTTTACCTTCGTTTTAATGTAATTTGAGCAAGAATTGAGTAATTATGAGCTAAAATGGTTTGTTTTGAGTTTTGTAGGGTTTGGGTGAAGAAAGAGTCCAAAATTGGAATTTCGTGCACTGGCGAGAAGCGAATCTGACATAGTTTGGTAGATTGCACATAACTTTCTTGTCCAAGTTCCAGTTAAGGTGATTCAAGATGTTTTGGAAAGATAAGACATAGAGCTACAACTTTCATGTTTTTAGTTTTACCAATTCGACCTACATCATGGTTAAATTTGACTTGAATCATGGTTAAAATCAATGAGAAAGTTGAAGCAAGTACTGGAATCAGCGCCCAAGCACTGTAGGCACCAATTTTAGTAAGTTGAATTCACATTCTAGATAGCGTGCCTAGGTACTACAAGGCGCCGATCGACGGGTGGGCTACGATACTTGACTTATTTTGCAAGAAACATCCTCTTCCCGTGGGCTGGTTGAATGGGAAATCCTGTATGTTATCATCTCGGAGTCCCAAAACCCTAAAAATATCTATAAATACACCAAGAGAAGGGGAGAAAATCATCATCATCATCATCAACCATCATTAGTTTTTTAAGTTTTCCATAGTTAGAATAATAATTTAGCTGTAGGGTAGATTTTCTCAATTGTTTGAGCTAGAATTTCATTCTCTTATCAAGAATTCAAGACTGACGGTCATCAACATTCATTTTTGCCTTAATAACTGAGTTTGATTTATTTTTATGCAATTTAATTTTTTTTCTTAGAGCTTTCTTCTTCTTTAATTATAGTTCTTCTTTTATTTCCTTCAAATGCTTAATTACTTCCGTAGTTGAGTAGTTAGGGTTTTATTAGATTGATTTTAATTGCTTTTATAGAGTAGATAATTTAAATTCTTGTTCTTAATTAAATTCTCGCACATAGGGTAGATTTAAATTAGGATTTTAGTTAATTATATTCAATTTCTTTCATTAGGGTTAGAATTTTACATTCCTATCTTTATCGGTTTAATTTCTTGTGATGACATTTAGTTTAAATTTAGTCAAAACACCAAATTATTTCGTCTAACTAGTAAATGGGCTTGTGAACCTAGTAATTATTCTAATAGTCCTCGTGGGATTGACCCTTACTCATCCTATATACAAATTTACCTCGTATACGTGCGAGTGTGTGGGAGTTGATTAGGATAATTAAAGTTTTTTATTACTAGTTCATTGTTTGCAAAAACCTAATCAATATTCTACCGAACAAAATACTCCTTCTAGGGTGAATAGAAGGAGGCGTCTCTCTTTTCTTTGTTTTTATCATAAGTTTTAGTAGAAAAATCTTGTGTATTCTTCCATGACCCTTAGTGCCTAAAACCTTTTTCTTGGAGGAGAATTGTAAAATTGAAATTTCGCGCACTGGCGAGAAGCGAATCTGACATAGTTTGGTAGATTGCACATAACTTTCTTGTCCCAGTTCCAGTTAAGGTGATTCAAGATGTCTCGCCAATGCACGAAACTCCATTTTATTTGTGCTTAAAATGGAAAATGATTATTTTACTGCACCTATTTTGTTAGGAAGGCCATTCTTAGCTACTTCTCAAACTAAGATAAATGTTTCTAATGGCACACTTAGCATGGAGTTTGGTGAAACTAGTGTTAAGTTTAATATTTATAATTATGTAGAATCTTTAGAACATACTAACCTTGTTTCTGTGATTGACGTGCTTAAGCCTGAAATACAGGAAATTACTGGATCTAATAACAACAAGGGGGTGGAAGAGTGTCCGAACAAACATGCTGAGAAAAATGATAAGAGGTTCTATTCCAGTGCTAATGTACAACAGCCTATGGTAGCACTTAAAATTTCTCCCATGTCTCAGCAATGGGTGAGGCAAGTTCTAACATTTTACCAACTCCTATTAAAAAAATTTTGCTATCTATTGTGCAGGAAGTAATTCCAAATTACAACTGTCTCCATGGTCACCTTAAGTACTTGTTTTTAGAGGATAAGGATAAAGAAATGGTGATCATTCCATATCCAGTCAACTCAAAGCACCACAAGAAGAGCAACTTGTTCAAGTTTTGAAAGAGCAGAGGAGGTTAAATCTATCGTTTATAAGTACAGTGAAGAGAAAGACTCTTGGACTCCTCAAAATGGGGTTATTTGTGTGAGAGAAACAACATTAAGTCAATCTAACGACAATAAAAAAAAGGTGTTGTATAGGAAGCAACCCATGTCCATTTATATTTTAATCTATTTAATTGTTTTTGAAGTTTTTGTTTGGTCATTTTGTTCTTAGGGTTTTTATAGTATTGTGTTTTTAGTGTTGGAAATCAACTTAACTAACAAGTTAAACAAACAATTCTCATTTGAAGGTTTTTGTATAGTGTTTGGGTTGTTTAGGAATGAACATGTTATATTTGGTGTCCATGTGTGCAAAAAGTAGTAGCTCAAATTCTCACCCAACATCACACGTACATCTGCTCTATATGCCTCGCGCAAGGAAACCATGCTACTTCCTTTTGCGCACATGCACGATGCTTAGCAAGATATGCATGTGCACACGGCACATTATAAGGGCAGAACCCTTTTTTGCCTATCATTCAAACGGCAACCCTCCTTTTTTTTTATAACTTCTCCTTCCCAGCTCCCTTCAACCACCAACATTCCCCACTACTTTCTAACATCACATTAGTTCAATTTTGTCCCAATAGCATCAAAAACCTTTCTTTTTTTCAAGGAAAAAACTCAATCAAGGTATGAATTTCGTGGACTTTTCTTTCACTTTTCCTTTTTGGGTTTTAATTCGAATTGTGGGAAAGTTTGGATTTTTGATGATTTTGTTGTTCTAATTTGTTATGGATTGAAGTTTAAACATGTGATTTAAATTTTTTGTTTATGATTTGTTGATTGGGAAGTGATTGCATGTTCATGATACAAGGAAACACTCATTCTTTATCTATGCATGCCAAGTGTTTGATGAATTGTCTCAATGAATAAAAATGTTAAAACACAAGGCAAATGCATGAATTCAATTCATAGCATATTATCAATATGTCCTATAATTCATCCTTATTTAATTTTAGTGCCCAAATATGTTCTAGGAATGTGCATAGACCTTAGTTTTGGCACTACTTTATGGCAATTCATTTTGTGCATTCTAAAGCTTATTAGTTGGGGGTTGTGATTTTGTCTTAGTGTAGGGTGGTAGAACCTTTATTTGGTTTCTATGATTTTAACATTTAAATTCTTGTAGGTATGGAAAGAACAAGAAAGAAACCCGTTACGGGCAAGAGGGCCAGAGCATCTTAGTTATTCACTCCCCAATGTGAATGAGAAAGCATGCCCGAGAAGATTGTAAGGGCGCAATTTCTAAATGCTGCAGCCCAGAACAAGTATGAGAAGGATATTTCAAGTGGGTTATGAATAAGGAGAAAGGTATTCAAGTACCTTTGGCAGGGGTACCCAAGATCAAATTGACAATATGCAATCAAGGGTGGAATCACTTCACCTCGACTCCCAAAGATGCAGTACTACTAGTGGTGCGTGATTTTATGCAAAACGCCAATTTGAGAAATTACAGTTACACCAAGGTGTACATTTGAGAGAAAAATATGGATATCTCTACCAATGAAATCAAATAATGTTTTGAAAATTAATTGAGAACGCAATGATGAGTGGTCAACTATCAATGACACCAATATGGAGCTTAATGAGATCACAAGCATCCTTTGTAATGGTGACATTGAAGGGACGTATAATGGGACTAGACATGTGGCAAGGCACTTTAATGCTAATACACTTAAACCGGCTTGGTTCATGTGGTTTAAGTTCATTTGTACTCACCTTCTTCCAGTCAGTCATCTTACCCATATCACTCTAGAGCAGGCTAAACTCCTATATTGTATTGCTTCTGTGAAATCAACAGACGTGGGCCAAATCATCTGTCGGTAAATCTACTATTTTGCGGTCAACAAGCAGTCGAGCTTATGGTTTCCCCACTAGATCACTACTTTGTGTATTGAGGCGGCATAGTGATTGATCCAGCAAAAAAGAAGCTGAAACCTGGGCGCTAAGCCAATTGCTATGGAGAGTGCAAGAGTTTCAATTAGGTGCACTCGTTCCCATGCATCTACTTCACAGGAAAGGGACGATGCCGACTCTAAGGGTGAGCCAGAGCCACGGCGTACTCAAAAGGAGATCCTAGAGCAAATTCTAACAGAGCAGTAGCACATGCGACAAAGATTTGACGCTTACATTCAGTATCAACATGCTTGGCAGTAGACCATGAAGGCTCGCCAGTTGGCAAAGGAGCGAGAAGAGGACTCATCGACATTCCCTCCTTTCCTTTCCTTTTGACAGGATTTGGCACCCGATGTTCCTTGAGCAAATGATGTTTCATGCCCCATGCTTAGGGCCATTTTGATGATTTTCTTGTTTTTAAGTTGATTATCAAACATTTTAGCTATTTTTATTTTTCCTTAATTTAATTTTCGTAGTTTTGATTTCATTATTTTTGTGATGTATTTCCTTAAGGATTAAGTTTTTTTTTTTTCCTAACCATTGTAGGATTTTATTCTGCCTCTAATTTTCTTCTTTTTTCTTAATTTCTCAAACGGGTTTCGTGTTTTGTTTTGTCTAGTGTAACACCGAGCTTCAATTCATGTTGAAGGGATATTTATTGCAGAATACGGCTCCAAACACGAATCACATCCAGAGAAGCTTTTCTTTTTCCCACTTTATGCTTTTATGTTCACATTGAGGACAATGCTTCTTTTTAAGTATGGGTGGGGAGTTATCTAGACTTACAAATTGTTTGGGGTATTTTACTAATTGTTTCTGCAATATTTTAACTTTTCTTTTGACTTAAGAGCTTTTTAAGATTTTCGAATTTGTTGAAAAATCTTTGAAATTTTTGAAAATTTTTGCTTAGCATGTTTCTTTGTTTTCTACATAATAACTACTAAGTTGAACCATCCACGAGTGAGTAGTCGGTGTTAATATTTTTCATGCATGATTTTTAAGGATTTTGAGGATCTAGCTAAGAATTAATTTTTGGTTTGGACACTTAGAGATAATGTAGATTCAATTCCCTTAGATATTGCATCCCAGAAACTCGATTTATTACATTTTTGAGGCAAAATTTTAGACAACCTGATTTGGTTTAAAGATGAAGGTAGAGCCTTCTTTGATCGTTTAAGCTTTTCTAGCCAACCTTTTGAAAATTTTTATCCCTAGAACCCTATTTGAGTCTTGAATTGTAATGAATAGAGAGAAACATCATTCGTGTTCTTTCATTTAAACGCGTTTTATCTACCTTTATTGAGCCTAATAATTTTTTTTAATTTTTCTATCCCAAATTGTCCTTTAAGAGCTTTATTGCACACATTATTTGTTAGGGGATATAAGGGTAGAAGGTAGTGAATGAGGTGGAAGATTGTGAGAGTGAAGTGGTGTATTTTTATGGGACAAGAAAGGGGTACTGAAAAAAATTGAAAAGAAAATAATGATAAGTTTTTGATATATACAGGTAGTAGTGCCTATCACTGGTACCTATATGTGTAAGTAGTACCCATCTCTGGTACCTGGGTTTGTATGTGTGGGTATGTGCCTACCAGTGTACCCGTATTGTGGGTGGACGTAATAAAGAAAAATGATGAATAAATCTCTGAAGGAATGTTGGCATGTTTGGCCAAGTCGAAGGACTTGTTTACTTATTATTTGCTTAGGATTTTTCATGGTGTTGTTATTCAAGTGTGGGGTTATGGATGTATGATACTTCATATGTGAAGATAAGTTTTATTTTAATGGTACGTGACATTATATTAAAGATCTTGCTTTTACTTGTGATATCCTTTCCCTTTTTTGATTAGCCAATACCCTAGCCTGACGTTAAAAGCTTAAAAGTCCTACCTAATTTAAATTAAGTCGGTTGTCTAAATTAGTAGAGAGGTGTAAGAAGGGTAAGCTATGGGGTATTCAGAAAAATTTTAAGGGTTTACATGATTTAATCTAAGTGTTTTCAAATTTGAATTTTTGAATGGCTACACATATACATACGAATCTCATGTTTTGGTTTTTATTAACATTTGAACTCTTGAGTTCTTGAAGTGACTACTCCAAATGGTAGATTGGCTATTGGTTATTTATGTGGATAGTTGGTGAAAATATGTTGGGTGGAATTTTGATATGCTTACTTGTTTTAATTTTATGTTTGCTCGAGAACGATCAAAGACTAAGTGTGAGGTAAATTGATAAGCTTGTAATTGTTCTATATTTTATGTGTCATTTATCATATTTTTATGTGTTGTAGGCAAGATTTGAGTTAATAATGAGCTTAATTTGGTTATTCTTAGTTTTTGTAGGGTTAAATTGGAAAAGGATTGAAAAGGATGAAAAAAAAAATGAAAAGAAAGTCCAAGGACAACAAATTGTGCACGAGTATGGAGCAAATCTAGAAGATGTTTTGTACTTTAAATACAACTTTTGTGCCCAAGATCTAATTGATATGATTCAAGAAGCTTTGGAAAGATAGGAGAAAAAGCTACAACTTTCGTGTTTTACACTTTTCTAAATTCCAAGAGCATTGAGGTCAAAATCGAAGCCAAATATGATGCTATCAATAGTTGTTAAGGTTTTGCACACATGTGCGACCATCAAGGTGCACACGTGCGCAATTTCCAGAGAACAATTTTCCGAGTTAGGGTTGGGCACACATGAGCAAGGATCAGGGCGCGCATGTGCGGGTAAAGCAGTAGGGTTTTGAAATTTTTATTTTTTGACAGATTTCTTTGTCTGGTTGGACTCTTTTTCTGCCATTTCACGTTGTTATCTTTATGCAGGGGTTGTAACCCTAGTATTCATAATAAATAGTCCTTGTAGGGTGAATAGAAGAGGACATCTCTCTTTTCTTTGTTTTCATCGTAGGTTTTTAGCAAAAAATTCTTGGGCATTCTTCCATGGCCTTTAGTGCCTAAAACCTTTTCCTTGATAGAGAGAATCGAAACCATGGTCGATTCTAGTATGTTGTGAGACTTTTGTACTTAAATTATTTGTTTGTTTTCATACCAAGTATTGATTATTTTTCTGCATTAAATTTATGATTGTTCTTGTTAATTTGCTATTGCTTTGCAGAATAGTGAGTTATTGGAATTAATCTATAACTAGATTGTTTTTCATTGCTTTGTTCAATTTAATCAGTGAAACACCTAAATTTAATAATTGCTTGATTAGCCTTATTGAATTCAGGGAAAATAATAAAATATTGACATACCTACGTTTGTTTATGTTATATTAGCCTAATTGATTTTGCTTGTTTTAATGCTTCTATTAATTAATCTTTAGCATGCATCATGATTAAATTAATAGTTTGGGTTAATTGGATCACGTATTAAAAATTAACCAACTTAGAAAAATATATAAGAATCGACTTTGCATTGGAATTTGGGTTAATTCTTCGATTAGTTCTTGGTATAGAAATTGAATTATTTTTGGTATTAATGATCAACTAATAGAATTTCCATGGTGGATATGACCGGAACCAAGATCCTTCTTTAACTGAATTCTCTCTAGTTTGATTCTTGAATTCTCTCCTTTTCTTTGAGTACAAGAATAACCCCCGTTTTTAATGGATTCACGACTCCAATTCGCCACTGCTACATTAGTAATAGTGAATTCTATTAGTTTTTGGGTGCCTACAACAGCGTCACAAATACATTAATAAAATACTTCAATTGCAAGTCACTTCAAATTGAATAATACGTAGTATCTTACAAGTGATAAAGACAAAGAAGAAATGAAGAAAGTTTCTTATGCTTTGGCTACTAGTAGCTTGATGTATGCTATGGTTCTCACCAGGCCAAATATAGCTCATGTAGTTAGTATAGTCAATTGGCATCTACCCAATTTTGGCAGAAAACACTAGAATATAGTTAAATAGATTCTCAGGTATCGTAAGGCTACTTCCAGGTTGTGTTTGTGTTTCAGCAATGGTAAGACCATGCTAGCTGGATATGCAGTTGCAGATATGGGTACTGATATTGATACTAGGAAATCCACATATCATTATTTGATGACTTTTACAGGGGGCAGTGTCATGGCAAAGCAGGTTACAGAAATGTATCGCTTTATCCATTGTATATAGAGGCAGAGCATATCACATTCAGTGAAGCATGCAAATAAATTCTTTGGCTATAGAAATTTCTACAAGAATTAGGCACGAAGCAAGAGAGGGATTTTCTTTACTGTGACAATCAGAGTGCCATTCATCTTTCAAAAAATTCAACGTTTCATTCTATATCTAAACATATTGACATGAGGTACTATGGGATCCAAGATGTATTAGAATCCAAGATGTTATCACTTGAGAAAATATATACTGATAATAATGGTGTTGACATATTGACCAAGATGTTGCCTAGGGAGAAACTTTTGTTTTGCAAATAGGGAGCAGGTTTATGGTGCCCCCCATATGAGGTGAAGGGAGAGATTGTTGGGCTTTGGGTTCACGTCACATAGGTTGGCCCATAACCCATTAGTTAAAGTCAAGTTTGAATTGAGAAAAAGAAAACTTGAAGAATTCTTCCCTTGTGTAACAATCGCAAGTATACAAAGAGTGAAGAGAGAAAAAACTAACGAAAAGAAAAGTTGAGAAGGGAAAGAGTTTAGAGAGAGAAAAGATATCTGCAACTTTGAAGCCTCAATCTAACGGTGACATAAATTTCGATCTTGATGAAAATTTAACCATGAGTTCTTCTAAACAAGCTTTATACATCTATCATTTCTATTTTTAGTTTGCTCTTCATTTGGTAAAATCCTTCCAAATCCACTTCCTTTGAAATTGTAATATTTGAGAGAAAATATAGTTGACCCAAACTTGTGTGTGATGAGAATGATGTTGATGTCTTTCGGATGCTCCACATATAACTTTGTATTCCCAATATTTGTATAGTAGAGATCATTTGACTGGACTAGGTCCCGTGAATTTTTTCAGTTGGGTTTTCCAAGTAAAAAAATCTTGGTATCTTGTGCTTGTTTATTTTGCAGTTTTATTTATCTATTGATATTGTTGGTTCGTCAATTTGACTATTTTCATTTTATTCAGTACTTTGGGAAAGTGAAATTGATCCTGGTTGTGTTATTGACTTTGAATATTTGTACTGTGTTTGCATTAGTACCCCTTTTCTACATGAGAAGAATGCGGCCCAAGAGCATCAAGTCAAGACACCTACTCAACTCCATTTCCAAATGCAAAAATATGCAAACAAGACTCCAAGACTAACAAACCAGAAAGGTAAGATAGTGTTAAGACCAAAAATTATTGAGAGGAGAAAAGAGAAAATAGAAAGAAATGGATTAGAGAAAATAGACGGAAAAAGGAGAAAATAAAAGTGTGAGGAAGAAAATTGTCATTATTCACAAGCTGAATGATTACAAGCCAATCATTGGCAATTTATAACTACAGACAGTTATTCTGTTAGGAAACCCCACCTAAGTCAACATCTGTAAGTAACTATTCATTATTGAGAATTTACAACAATGCCCCTTTCAGTTATTGGGCTATTACAATACTCCCCCTTAAGAATCCTAGTCCTTAGGATCAAATTTTGGAAACTGAGCATGGAGTGAAGTCCAGTTCTTCCAAGTTTCATCATTTGGATCTTACATATTCAGCCATTGAACAAGTATATGTTCCGCGTTTTCTTTCTTCCTTTAGATGGCTTTTCTATCAATCACAGTTAAGGGAGAGACCTTGAATGTGCCATCTTCAGTGACTGCTTGCAAATTCTTGCTAACTGCAGTACCTTTGGTGGATTTCTTGAGTAGGGAGACATGGAAGATTGTATGTGTTAATGATCCTACTAACAATTCTAGTCTATAAGCAATTGCTCCCACTTTCTTAAGTATCTTGAAAGGACCATAGTATTTAGAAGAAAATTTTAGGTTTCTCCTCAATGCAACTGAGCTTTGCCTGTAGGTTTGTGTCTTTAAGTAGACCCAATCTCCTTCATTAAAACTTCTCACAGTCCTATATTTATGAGATGCTTGTTTCATTCTATTTTGAGCTAAAGTTAGATTGTCTTTGAGCAGCATATTCCATTTTTGCCTGCCTTGTAGCCACTCACTGACTGCAGCAACTTCCGAATCCACAGGAGAGATATTAAGTTAGGCAGGAGAGCACCCATATAAGGCTTGGAAAAGGGATGTTTGTAATGCAAAAAAGTAATTGGTGTAGTACCACCATTCTGTATCAAACAACCAATGCTTCCACTACTTGGGCTGATGAGAGAACACATGCTTTTGAGATAAATCTAAAGACTTCTATTGAGTCTCTCAGTCTGCCCATCAGACTAAGGGTGGTAAGCAGTTGACAGATTTAGTTGGGTTCCTATATCGGTAAACAATTCCTGTCAGAAAATACTAATGAACACCATGTTCCCATCAAATACAATGCTTGAAGGAAGACCATGTAACTTGTAAATGTGATCAAAATAAGCTTGAACCACAATCCTTGCTGAGTACTGAGAGGACAAGGAAATGAAGTAGTACTAAGAGGACAACGAAATGAAGTGACCGTATTTCGTAAACTTGTTAATGACTATCATTATGACTTCTGCCCCAATTGACTTAGGCAAAACCCATCTATGAAATCCATGGACACATGCTTAGACTGCCAAGCTTGTTCAGGGACTGGTAATAGATACAAGAGGCAAGGATACTTGCATTTCTCCGATTTACTCGTTTTATAGATATCACATGACTGGACAAGTAGTTTAATCTCTCTTTTCATGCCAGGCAAAAAGAAATAAATCTTCATTCTCTGATAAGTGCCAAGGTTCCAAGAGTGACCCCCAATTAAAGATTCATGCATGCACTTAATGATTTTAGTCCTCAGTGTAGAATTGTAGCCACTTCCAATGAACAATCTTCTTATATACTTGATGAGTCCCCTCTTATAGTAATATTTTAGTAACTTCTCAGCCTTAGTAATTTAGCAATAGCTCCATGGAATTGGCATCATCAACATAGTTGCTAGATATCTCTCCCAACTAACCTAGTTTGACTATTGAAACTCCATTGATGCGATGCTGATCCTATCTCTCATTTTTTGACTCATCCACTCTTCTAGATAAGACATTAGCAACTAGATTTTCTTTTCCCTTTCTAAATTGCTATTTCATAGTCCAAACCAATCAATTTTGTGAGCCATTTCGGCTGAAGTAGAGTAGAAATCCTCTGATCCAAGAGGCATTTTAAGCTCTCATGATCAGTTTCAATAATGCTCGTACAGGGTAATGTTTCCATTTAATAATAGCTATGATTAAAGCCAATAGTTCCTTTTCATAAATGGACATTTCTTCATTCTTGGCACACAAAACTTGGCTCAGAAAGGCTAAGGGCATCCTATTTTGCATCAATACTCCCCCTAAAGCCTTGTGACTTGCATCAGTTTAACAAAGGATGAGAAAAAATAGGGAAAGAAAGGACTAGTGTACTATTCATTACTGATTTGAGTTAACAAAATGCCTCATCAGACTCATCATTCCATTCAAAGCATGCTTCTTAAGTAAATTAGTCAATGGCTTGGCTATGAGGTCATATCCCTTGACAAACCTTCTATAGTAGCCAGTACGCATACTTTCTACCTTATTTGGATCTATCTTAACTCCCTCACACAGTCAGTACTATGTGACTCAAATACTCCACCTGAGGTTGGCAAAAAGAGCATTTGGAGGGTTTGGCTAATAGGTTGTTTTGTCCGAGTGTTTAAAGGATAGTGGTTAAGTGTTGTATATAAGAGTTGAGGTCAGGATCATAGATCAATATGTCATCAGAGAATTCAAGAATAAATTTTCTAAGGAAGGGTGCAAATATTGAGTTCATTAAAGCTTGAAAGGTGGCAGGTGCATACGTAAGGCCAAATGGCATTTCTAAAAACTCATACAATCTTAAGTGAGTTTTGAAAGCAATCTTTGAAATATCCTCTAGTTTCATCCTAATTATAGTAGCTTGATCTGAGATCAATCTTAGAAAAGAATTTGGCTCCATGAAGGTCATCTAACAAGTCATCAATTATAGGGATAGGAAATTTATCTTTGACTGTAATATCATTTAACCTTTTGAAATCTATGCAAAATTTGGAAAAACCATCTCTTTTTTTTTTTTTACTAACAGAACATGGATATGAAAAAGAGCTGTGGCTAGGTCGTATTGTCCCAATGAGCAGCATGTCTTTAACTTGTCTTTCAATCTCATTTTTCTAAATATAGAGATATCTATAAGGTACAAGATTAAAATGTTTGGAATCAGGTTTTAAGGGAATTTGAGTATCAAAAGGTCTTGAAGAAGGCAGTTATTTAGGCTCTCCAAACACATCACCAAACTCAGATATTACAATATTTATAGGATAAGGAATAGATTTACCTCATCACCCTTGAAAACTCTGATTGAGAAAGCCTAATGCCATAGCTTCTTAGCTCTTCTTATGACTTTTTCACAGCTTTCTGTTCCTTTGTGAATGCTTCTAGTACTATTGAAATACCCTTGCAATTAGATAGTCTTCCCATCTTTGTCAAAAGAGAACTGCAGTGACTTGAAATTAATAGTCACTAGGCTAGCCCTCATCCAATCAACAGCAACAACCAAGTCATAAGGCTCCACAGCTAGTACAAACACATTATGATAGGGCGAAATGTTGTCCTTGTAGCTCCCACTTCACATGTGGAATCCAACTACTGCACTCCAACCTGTCACTATTGGCTACCTCACAAACAAAGGTTTAATCTTCTGCATAGATGAGCACATTAAGTTTTCACAAATGTATGTGAACTTTCTCCAACAAGAAGTATTGTGATCTTTTTCCGTCCAACTTCCCTTTCATCCTGAAGGTGCTTTAAAGTAACTCACCTATAACTGAATGAACACAGAATTCCATTTATTTACCTTTTTTTTCCCACATATTTTATGATTTCTTCTTCCATAACTTTTGTGGCCACAGATTGTGGATCTTCATAGTCTTCTACCACAATCAAATGTACCTCCTTGTTCTTGCAAACATGTCTGACATGATACTTATCTCCACATATGTAGTACAGATTGTTGGCTCTCATATACTGAATTTCAGATGATGAAATTCTTGTGAAAGAATTCTGCATAGGATGGGGTTTCTTGATTACTAGCTTAGAATAACAAGTTTGTGGAAAATTTCTTGAAGTGCTTGGCATGAAGTTCTTGACTAACCCTTTTTGCTTCTTGATGAAGGCATCAAAGACACTATTCTTCAATCTTGCTGCATCAAAGGTTTCCAAGAGTTAGGAGAATGTGCCTTAACAGAAGCACTTTATTTTTCACTCAAACCACCTAAGAAACAAGTCACATTATATGATTCAGAAAGGCCAGGAATTCTAACCATCATCATGCTCTCAATTCCTCAAACTTTTCTTGATATTCCAAGACATATCCTATTTGGGAAAGTCTATTGAATTCCTCCACTAGATCTTTCCTGCCATGTTTTCTAAACCTCCTACAGACCTCATCTTCAAATACCACCCAACTACAGTTGCTCTTGCCTTGTTCGAAACCATGGAACCATATTTTAGCCTTTCCTTTCAAATGAATCTCCACAATATCCATGCATTGTGAATCTGTAATTTGGAACAGTTGGAAGTATTTCAGGCATTTCCTCAACCCCTTCTCTAGGCCTTTCTCACTAAACAAAGGAAAATCCATCTTGGGAGTTCTGAGATTGTTAAATCCCTTGTATCCTCTATCCCCATTCCTTATATCTTTGAAATCTTGATTTCTTCGTTCTTTTTGCATTTAGGGCCTCTTAGAATTGTCATGATAGGAACCCAATATGCCTTTCCCACCTCTCATTAACTTCATAAAACTAGTTAACTAGGAATTCATGGATAACACGAAAGCCTCTATCTTGTCTGAAATTGATTTAGTTTTGTCTTCCATTAGTTTTCTCTTAGCAGTATTCTATTATGAGATTTCCTGAATTCTGGAATCTTGCCTTCTCATTTGTTCTTCCAAGTTCTTGAATCAGGTTCCTTCGGCCATGATTAGAGTAGTGAACTAGAGATAACAATCCAAGGATTGATAACTCTAATAACAAAATGTTAAGAACGGGAATTATTGGGTGGAGAAAAGATAGAATAAAAATAGAAGGATTAGAGAGAATAGAGGGAAGTGAAGGGGAAAGTAAAAGTCAGAAGAAGAAAGCTGTCGTCAATCACAAGCTGAATGATTATAAGCCAATCATAGCCACAGATAGTTACTCTATTTGGAACCCCCTAGCTGACTCTGCATCTGTAACTAACTATTCATTTTTGAGAATTTACAACAATTCCCCTTTCAGTTGTTGGGTAATAACAGATAGACTAGGAGATAGAGTAGGATATACAATAAATAATCAATGTAGGTGGAAGAAAAGACTGCAAAGAAAAAGAAGAATGGAGGTACCACTCAAATTAGTCATTCTAATTTAACAAGACAAAAACAAATTAAAGGCTGCCTAACAGACAATTACACTTTTGTTGTAACTTCATGATCAAACAGGACTCATTATGTCTCTGCCTCCACCTGAAGAGTTACAACTACTTGCCATATAAGGTCGTACATGTTGTCGAAGAAGACAAAGTTGTCTTCCCTCAAAGAAGATTGAAAATCTTCAAGAGCAAGTTAATGACCCGGCTGACTAGGCTCCTAGCGTAGAGATAACCCAAGAAAGACGTTCATTCTACATTTCTCAATGTAGAGGAGCATATAGTGAATGGTAGAAGGTCTAAAACCAACAATACAAGTTAGAACAATCTAATAAGAATGTATCCCAGAAAGATTCATCAAGTTAGAGTAAAAGTAAAAAATTGTAAAATCAATCCTCGTAATAGATTTGAATTTCATCAAATTAAAGATACTCTTGCCATAATGAAGAAAATGTAAGAAAGTAAATCAGATATAACGCAGCGGAATTTAAAATTTTTACTTTCCTATCACGGATCACCTTGATTAATTTATGCGTAGTACAAGAAAAGTATAGAGATCATACCTTAAAATTGCAGTAAAATCTCCAATATGTTTGGGACGTCGATCCACAAGCCGCACAGTGTACGGCCTTACAGGTCTTTGAGGGAAGACAACTTTGTCTTCTTCGACAACATGTACGACCTTATATGGCTGTCTCTTATACACATCTAGATGTGTATAAGAGGTTAGATGTGTATAAGAGACAGTCACGATTTAAAAAGAATTTTGTTGGCTTTTTTCCTAAAAAAACCGTAAGTACTAGTACTAGACATTTATATATATCACATATATATTATGTAAGCCGTACAAGTACTAGCATATATTTTTCTATTGCCTTTTTGACCAAGCCGTAAGTAGTACTACTACTACTTCTCTATATATATATATATATTACAATATATCATATATATAATAATATAGAATCCCAATCAAATTGGGTTTAGGGAATTACAAATTCTAATTAGTTTGGGACATGGGTATATCAATAATTATAAAACCATTAGAACTCTTAATATGTCTTACATATTAACTCCTAATATTTATAACTTATTATTATTAAACCCAAAAGTTAATTTATCTCATAAATTAACTCATAAGTATCTCATACTTATCAAATCATTTTAATCCTGAATTAATTATCCTTAAGTGTGTGACCCTTTAGGTTCTCAATCACGTTGGTCAATAAGTATAAATTATAATCCTAAATTAATTAGGATTAGATAAATTAAACACCTTTAATTTATCATTAATTCTCCAATTAATTAATTTACACTTATAGATCAAGATTGGCTTATATTAAAGCATCATGACCACCCAAGTGTTGAGATATGTCAAGGGGTTCGACATCACCCATTCGTGACTAGTACCCATGTCCCAAATCCTGTAATTAGACATTTGTAGATGTGTATAAGACCCAATTTATTGGGATTCTATATTATCTGTCTCTTATACACATCTAGATGTGTATAAGAGACAGGAACAGAATTTAAGACATTCTTAAATCTATTTCCACTTTATAAAGATTTCGAATCGTATTTCAAAAAGTGGCCATCTTGGGATATACACATCTAGATGTGTATAAGAGACAGCCCCTGCTCGACCCTAAGTGATGATAATGATTCATATTATACCCGAACTCTACAAAGGTATGTGCGACTCACTAAGAGTAACGACTAATAGAGCCAAAGAATAATAATCCACATCAAGATAAACTCATGACCTCAAGTCAAAGGACTATTACACTACTATCACAAAGAGATTAATCCACCGGCATTTAAATAATAATCCGTGTGGAATACTTTTAGCGGGTCAATCCAATGCACTTATTCTTAATAAGCATCCACATACTCTTATGTGCTAATATACTAGTGTCATACACTACGATTAGGGATATACACGAATAAAATATAATTACATCATAACTCCTTATGATTTTATATATAAATATTTTATTCGTTAAATGCCATATTACAAAATATACATAAATATAAAAGTGTAATTTATCCCTAAAATTAATTGGCTTTAGGGCATACACTAACAAACTCCCACTTGCACTAAAGCCAATCATTCATGTGCTTAAGACCGAATGAGTTAACATGACTCTCATGTTTCTTCTGGGATAAGGCTTTAGTGAACGGATCAGCAATGTTATCATCCGTGGGGATTTTCTCTATCTATTACTTCATTTCTATTAATGATCTCTCTAATCAAATGATAACGCCGTAATACATGTTTAGATCGCTGATGCGACCTGGGTTCCTTTGCTTGTGCAATAGCTCCATTGTTATCACAATACAAGAGTATAGGATCACTATATGGAAGGAACCACTCCAAGTTCACCACAAACTTCCCGATCCAAAGCCTCTTTTCTTCAAGCCGCAATGTCTTTCTTGGGTTATCTCTAGCCTGGTCTCCTTATGGAACATTTCCAACTTATCACACCACCATTAAGAGTAAATACATATCCAGATTGTGACTTGCTATCATCTTTGTGTGATCGAAAGCTAGCATCTGTAATCCATAAACTGTCAATTTTTGCCCACCATAGATCAAGAATATATCTTTAGTCCTTTCTTAAGTACTTAAGAATATTCTTGACTGTCATCCAATGACCACTCCCTGGCTTAGATTGAAACTTGCTCGTAACACTTAGAGCATAGGAGACATCGGGTCTTGTACATAGCATAGCATACATTATAGAACCTATAGCCGAAGCATATGGGATCTTTTTCATGCTATCTCTTTCGACATCTGTCTTAGGACACATGTCTTTAAAAAAGGTACACACCATGAGACATTGGTAAGTAACCCTTCTTCATTGATCCATGCTAAACCTCTTTAGCATCTTATCTATGTACGTTGATTGAGTAAGACCAAGCAACCTCTTAGATCTATCTCTATATATCCTCATTCCCAGAATATAAGTTGCCTCTCCTAAATCTTTCATAGAAAAATTTCTGGACAACCATACCTTTACACTTTGAAGCATAGGTATGTCATTTCCTATCAACAATATGTCATCCACATAAAGTATCAAGAAAATAATGGCGCTCCCACTCACCTTCTTGTATACACATGGTTCATCCTCATTTTTGATAAAATCAAACACTTTGATTATCTCATCAAAACGGATGTTCCAACTCCTAGAAGCTGCTTTAGTCCATAAATAGACCTTTGTAACTGACCTGCACACTTTGTTAGAATCTGTGGATGTAAACCCTTCAGGTTGTATCATATACACCCCTTCCTGCAAATTTCCATTAAGGAAAGCAGTTTTTACATCCATTTGCCAAATCTCATAATCATAATATGCAGCTATAGCAAGTAAAATTCGAATAGATTTCAGCATTGCAACTGGTGAAAAAGTTTCATCAAAGTCAACTCCTTGTCTTTGTGTATAACCTTTTACAACCAATCGCGCCTTATAGGTAATCACATTACCATCCATGTCGGTCTTTCTCTTAAAGACCCACTTGCACCCTATGGGTTTAATCCCTTCAGGTGGATCGACTAAGGTCCATACCTTATTGTCATACATGGAATCCATTTCAGATTTTATGGCTTCTAGCCACTTCTGAGAGTCCTTATCAGATAATACTTCTTCGTAAGATATAGGTTCATCATTCGTAATGATTAATATATCATTGTACCCACTTACAAGAAACTCAAATTTCTTTGGAGCACGACGTAGATCACATTCCTAGTAGTCCTACGAAGAGTTTGTGTATCAATAGCTTCATCCTTAATCACATCATCATGTGATTGAAGCTCTTGTTCCATTTGTTGATCAATATCATATTGTGTTTCTTGAATTTCTTCAAGATCTATTTTGCTCCCACTTGCCCTTTCAAGAAGAAACTCTTTTTCTAGAAAGACGGCATGTTTTGAGACAAACACCTTTTGCTCAATGGGATTATAGAAATAATATCCAAACGTTTCCTTTGGATACCCCACAAATAGACATTTATCTGATTTAGGTTCAATTTTATCAGATTCTACCCTTTTCACAAAAGTAGGGCAACCCCAAACCTTCAAGTATGAAAGTTTAGGTTCCTTTCCAAACCATATCTCATACGGAGTGGAATCAACAACTTTTGATGGAACATGATTTAGTAAATGGGAGGCAGTATTAAGAGCATAGCCCGAAAACGATTATTATTCTTTGGCTCTATTAGTCGTTACTCTTAATGAGTCTCACAGAGTTCGATTACGTCTCTCAGATACACCATTTAGCTGTGGTGTATAAGGAGGAGTCCGTTGAGGTAGAATCCCATTCTCCTTAAGATAATCTTGAAACTCTTGGTTCAAGTATTCCCCACCTCAATCTGATCGAAGTATTTTAATACTTTTACCAAGTTATCTTTTCAACTTCATGTCCTGAATTCTTTGAACTTTTCAAAGGCTTCAGACTTATACTTCAATAAGTATACATAACCATATCTAGAGTGATCATCCGTAAAAGTAATGAAGTATGAAAAACCTCCTCTAGCATGAATTGACATAGGACCACAAACATCAGTATGTATTAGCCCCAACAATTCACTAGATCTATCACCTTTTCCAGTAAAAGATAATTTGGTCATTTGACCAAGTAAACAAGATTCACATATGTCATATGATTCATAATCAAATGATTCCAAATAACCATTGTTATGTAATTTGGAAATGCGTTTCTCATTTACATGACCAAGTCTACAATGCCAAAGGATCTTTTCTAAATAAAAGATTATTTTAAATTATCAATATAAGCCTTACAGATCCTTTTCCAGTGCCCTTCGTTCCACAATAGTAACAATTACCCTTGGCTTTATCCTTCTTGATCACATGTGTTGGTTTTAACCCAGACTTGGCTTTCACAAAACCAATCTTGGATTTCTTTTCTTCTTATTAGAAGAATCAACAACCATCAGTTGTTTCCTTTTCTTTTTAATAGTTGTCTCAGCAGTTTTTAGCATATTCAACAGTTCAGTGAGAGTTGTGGATAATTTATTCATATTGTAATTCATCACGAACTGTGAAAAGCTATCAGGCAGAGATTGCAAAATTAAGTCAACATTTAACTCATGATTTTGCTTAAATCCCAATAGTTCTAATTTTTCAATTAGTCCGATAATCTTCAATACATGAATTGCTACTGAAGAACCCTCTGCCATCTTACAACGGAATAGCTCTTTAGAGGTCTCATACCTCTCATTCCTAGATTCTTCATCAAACAACTCCTTGAGATGATCTATGAATAATCATAGAGTGAGCATCCATATTGACATACCTATGCAATTCGAACTCATAGAGGCCAACATGATACAAGAGGCGGTATCATTATCCTCTATGTGCTTACGATAAGCATTCTGAACTGCTTCATTAGCATCATCCGCTGGGACATCAGGAATATGTTGATCAAGAACATGGCCAATTTTCTCATGCTTGAGAACAATTCTCAAGTTACGATGCCAGTCCAAAAATTTGGCCCAGAGAATTTGTTATCATATAAAATGGGACGTAAATTGACGTTATTACTCATATTCTACAACACATAAATAAAGATAGTATAAGTATTTGTTATTTATGCATAAACAAAACCAAAATATAATATGGACTTTCTTTTAATTTGGTTTTGCTCCCACTATTTTTAATTCAAATCAATAAGCCTCACATATTGATTCGGGAGCTATCACATAACCCCTAGTGGGCTAGGATCCCATCTAATTATTTTGACCTTGGGTTTACCCAACAAACCAATGTAATAATTTCGAAAGGTAGGTAACTCTTACCAATTACAACTCTTTGTAATTCCTAGACAGTTAGGTATCAACTCTTTGATAGCACATCATATGTGACTCTTAACCTTTGCCTCAAAGACATATAACCTTGAGTTTACCCAACAAATTATATGCCTCCGTTAAGTCATACCCATTATTCAGAGATCTCATCTCATAGCTCAAACATGTCCAACGTAGAGTAACCTTGGATTAGCCCAACAAGTTAAATCTAAGAAGAACTCTCGTTTGTTGCTATAATAATGGAAGGCAACTTATTCTTTATATAACTTCTAATTATTATAGCAACAAACTTTTATTTATTCTATTAGGTCTCATCAAATTGCATGCAATATTATCATATCAACATATAATAAATAAACATGCATAAAACCATGGATGATTATGAACTTTTACTAAACTAGTTTCCTTGAGTCACGAAGGAAACTAGGTGGTCAAATTCTAAGGGTAATCTTCAACTCTTGAAAATTTCCTTCTAGGTTGCACTTTTCCGCCGTCTCCATCATTTTGTACATTACAAATGTAATTCTATCTAAACATTTTAGATATTCAATCCTATCCCTAACCTACATCTATGTACATTACATGATTGGTTAAGAAATCTCGACTTACATTCGAGGGGATTGAGATGAGAAAAGAATTACATTTAGAATAATAAAGAAAGGCAGGACACGCAGGCCCTATTTTAAAATTTTACAACCATCGAATTTGAACCATATTAAATCAAACACAATCAAATTGGTCTTAAGTCCATAATCATCCATCATGCAAATAAATAATTCAATAATTAAATAAAAGCATAAATCCGTATTTAGTATCTAATCATGAATCACTATATTTCATAATTTCAATCTAATTGAAATTATCAATTTTGAATTATTTATAAAAATATTTTATGGAGAAAAATTATTATTTTCTAATCACATTAGAAAATAATCCTTTAAATAATAGAATTTCAAAAATTATATTACGAAACAATTTCTAAACAATTTTTGAACATTTATTAAATTCCAATCTCATTGAAAAATAATAAATTTCTAAAATTTAAACAAATTAGATGTAATTCTAATCTCATTAGAATTAAATAAATATTTTCAAAGGTTTTATTTCTTCTAAATTTTAATCATATTAAAACAAAGAAAGTTTTTAAATTTTGTCAATTAATTTTAAACAACAATTGTCAAAAATTAATTGGTGATTTCAAAAATCTAAATTGTAGAAAAATCTGTTCTATATAAATATTAGATGTGTATAAGCTAAAAATAATTTAACTTATTAAATACTTTTAGCGATAAAATCCATAAGTGTCACTAAAAGTGACTAAAGCAATTTACTTGAATTGAATACCCGTGAATCAAATTCACGGGTCCTTCAATTCAAGATGATGTCATCTTAATTGCATGACCCGTGAATCAAATTCACGGGTCCCTCCTTTTTTTTTTTTTAAATATTTTATAAATAAAATTCAAAAATTCATATAGTGGAAGATTGTACAATTCAATATTCATGACAACTAAATACAACTACAGAATAAATTAAATCAAGGGTGGCTCTGATACCACTGTAAGAAAGTAAATCAGATATAAAGCAGCGGAATTTAAAATTTTTACTTTCCTATCACGGATCACCTTGATTAATTTATGCGTAATACAAGAAAAGTATAGAGATCATACCTTAAAATTGCAGTAAAATCTCCAATATGTTTGGGACGTCGATCCATAAGCCGCACAGGTGTCCGGCTTCCAATGGTATCCACACAGATAATTAAATCAAGAATCTTCACAAGATTGATTGACCCAAACCACGGAGTGCTAGCTCCTAAATTATTTTTCCCTTATCTCTCAATCGTGACTCTCACGATTTAAAAAGAATTTTGTTGGCTTTTTTCCTAAAAAAACTGTAAGTACTAGTACTAGACATTTATATATATCACATATATATTATGTAAGCCGTACAAGTACTAGCATATATTTTTCTATTGCCTTTTTGACCATGTTAAGCCGTAAGTAGTAGTACTACTACTTCTCTATATATATATATTACAATATATCATATATATAATAATATAGAATCCCAATCAAATTGGATTTAGGGAATTACAAATTCTAATTAGTTTGGGACATGGGTATATCAATAATTATAAAACCATTAGAACTCTTAATATGTCTTACATATTAACTCCTAATATTTATAACTTATTATTATTAAACCCAAAAGTTAATTTATCTCATAAATTAACCCATAAGTATCTCATACTTATCAAATCATTTTAATCCACATTAATTATCCTTAAGTGTGTGACCATTTAGGTTCTCAATCACGTAATAATAAGTATAAATTATAATCCTAAATTAATTAGGATTAGATAAATTAAACACCTTTAATTTATCATTAATTCTCCAATTAATTAATTTACACTTATAGATCAAGATTGGCTTCTAGCAAAGCATCATGACCACCCAAGTGTTGAGATATGTCAAGTGGTTCGACATCACCTAAGATGTTATGAATCGTATTTCAAAAAGTGGCCATACTGGGATATACTCTCCTATTATAAGGAGTGGTGAATCCTCTATTGGTCATATCTTATCTTCTCATGATTCATATTATACCCGAACTCTACAGTATGTGCGACTCACTAAGAGTAACGACTAATAGAGCCAAAGAATAATAATCCACAGTCAAGATAAACTCATGACCTCAAGTCAAAGGACTATTACACTACTATCACAAAGAGATTAATCCACTGGCATTTAAATAATAATCCGTGTGGAATACTTTTAGCGGGTCAATCCAATGCACTTATTCTTAATAAGCATCCACATATGTACTCTTATGTGCTAATATACTAGTGTCATACACTACGATTAGGGATATACACGAATAAAATATAATTACATCATAACTCCTTATGATTTTATATATAAATATTTTATTCGTTAAATGCCATATTACAAAATATACATAAATATAAAAGTGTAATTTATCCCTAAAATTAATTGGCTTTAAGGCATACACTAACAGAAAAGACCATTATCTCTCAAACGTCTACTAAAGCTGCAAGTTCAATAGCCCATCAAGGTCATTCAACTCAGAACAAGATTCAGAGAAGACCTCACAGAAGAATAGAAGAGAAAAGCCCAAATAGTAGAAAAAACTACCTCAAAAGACGTAAAACATAAGACTTCCCAAAAAAGTGGAAGAGAAGAGTTCTAAAAATGATAGAATGAGACTACAAAAGGATAGAAGTGAAAGGACTCATTCACTATCAATAGTCAAAAAAGGAGTCAAAGCAAATTGTAGAAATCCAGCTGGTCACAAAAGAAAAAAAAAAATCTTAGTACTTGTTATGCCCAGTAAGACCATGGAAGGATTGCATCCTCTTAATCGTCACTTCTCATTAAAAAGCAAAATTCACCATTCTCTATGAATTCTCTTTCTATCAAAGAGAAAAAAAATAGTCCTACTAAAGAGGATTGACGACCCTTAGCAGAAGATTGAAGACCTAGCAACAAAGCAAAAAAGAATAAGAGTGTAAACAATAACATCACACCTTTTATTGACAATATCATAAAGGAGTTGATGCTCAAGCACTTCTAACCTCCCAATGTCAATAGCTAAGAGAGCTGGTTAAATAACTGAACACCTGGCCCCCTACCAATTCAAGAGATGCCTACAAGGACTTACCAATGCGACCCTCTACCGTGGCTTCTCATGTATCTTCAAGGAGACTACCTGGGACTTGCCTATGAAGTACACAAAAGAACACTTCAAATACTTGAACCATTTGGGAGAAATGTTTATCGAAGAATCCAAGAGATAGAAGTGCCTTTTAAGACTACTGTTCAGGATATTTGCTTGACATGAAGCAGAACCCGACAAGTCCCTTGGGGATGATGTCAGGAGACTCAAGCAGGAAGCATTGGATGTGGAAGAATCTATTGAACAAATCCATGCCATAGCACGAAGTAAAACTAGGACTATCTTTAAGAGAGAGTACACACAAGCCTTCGAAAACCCTAGGAGAGATCCACAATAACGAGTAGAACAAGAAGCTAAATTGTACAAATATAAAAATGTGAAAACAAAAAAAGAGAGATTGCTTCAAAGAGAAATATATGTGTCTATATATATATATCAAGAGAAAAGATGACAATCGTTAAAACGCTAACAAAAATTTTCTTTAAAATTCAAGATTAGTGATAGGGTATTCTTATTCCTACTAAGAGCTAGAGATCCTAATCCGCCAATGATTTCACACCACCTACCTAGACTCCAACACAAACCTTACTATCATAGGAAAGGGGAGGGAGAGGGGAAAGAGCAGCACATCAAGTAGTCAATTCCCATGACAAGCAACCACTCCACAAGAAGAAATTGAGACAAATGGTGTTCTTTCAATTAGTGTTTTATGGTAAAGTTTTATGCCTCGTTCTTGTATTTTTATTTACAAATATTCATTAAATGGTGATATTATTTACACTATTTTTAACTTCTTACACACTCTGTTTCACTACGGATAAAGATTAGTAGGGGGCATGCAAGAAGCTAATTTATGCCAAATCCTCTATCAACTCAAGTGACCTTTTTGTAATATACCATTTATTCAGTGTTGATGCAATGTCGGGCTCATTTTTCAGAAAAGAAAAAAGAAAGAAAGGAAGTGCAGTCAGCTTCTCGTGGACAAGCCCAACTTTGGAGCAGTGGGTCGTAGACAGTAGGGCCAAACCTGGGTTGCATATTTTTACTTTAAAACCCAGCACGATTTTAGCGGACTGGCCCAAGAAAGTACAAAGTTAGACCAATGTGTTTCAACTTTCAAGTTTCAACTCTGGTCACCCAACACGGCCCACTTGCTATTCCTAGCCTGATAACATGTGGATGTTTCTCCAAGAACACAACGAACAAAAGCACAAAGAAAAAAATGTGTTGCATAATATCCGATATTCCATCATCGTGATCTTCGTTACTTATATCATGTGCATTTCTAGCGCATTACAATCAATGCTTCAAATACCATAAAAACAAATGGTATTAAATCCAAACATGAAAGTTAATTTTCCAACCTTGAAAATATTTTTTACTTTAAATGCAATAAAATTCTCTTAATGGCACTAAAGAATTACATAACATATATTTCGTCCGTTTTATTTTATCTGTCACTCTAGACAGCTTGTCTTGTGTTAAATTATCTGTCATTTTAAAAGATTAATAAATATTAAATGACTAATTTTTTCAATTTTTATTCTTAATGTCATATTAATAAGGAATATTAATGTAAAAAGATAATATAGTCATTTTGAAATATATTTTTATAAAATTAATGTAATTTAAACAATTTTTTATGAATCCTTGTGTTGTGTACCAATCCAAGGACATCTGTAATTACTACTTTATATAATAAAATGACCTTTTTTTGTGTAATATATATTTTATGTATAATTTTCTAAAAAAAAAAAAAAGTTGTGTTTATGAATATATTATCTTTTTACGTTAAAGGAGAGAGTATGTCCTTTATTTTTGGAATGTAACGCCCACAACACTATCACATAACCATATTTTAATTTTACACAAAAAAAAAAAAAAAAACAATTTATTTATTTATTTCGCATTATTATTATTATTATTATTTTTGTCTCTCTCTTCCTCCTTTTCTTGCCGGCCTCCCCAGAATCACACTTTGCCCACGTATTTTTTGTTTTTAACATGCATTAAAAATTAAAGATTTACACTGCATTATTAGTAGTCACTAGTCTCATCTCTCATATCGCCCCACTAGAAAACAGCTCATAAAAACATAAATCACAGCACCCCTTTTATTAATTTTTTTTTTTCCTTTTCACCTCATCTTTCTTCTATTGGCTCTATTATTTTCGAATCTTGACCGCACCCTTTTTCTTTCTCTCTGTGTTTTGGTGATTTCAGATTTCAAGAAACATGAATGACCTTCTTACAGTAAGTTAGAATGAATTCTCTCTTCATCCACTTGAATATGTTAATGATTTGATAATTTTTGTGCTGATGAATATGTTATTTGAATGATCATTTATTAATGTTATGAGGAAGAATACTTGGTTTTTTTTTTTTTGGTTTTTAATATTTTTTCGATGTGATCTTCGTATATAATTTGAACTTTTCTGTGGGAACCCATGTTGAGAAAAGTTTTGAATTTGCTTGTTTTTGCAAAGATTATTGAAGGGTACACAAGAAAGACATGATTTTTATGGTTTTTTTATGTGGTTTACTACTTTATTTATTAATATCAATTGGGTGTTTTATCATAGTTATATGTTTTTGGATCCCTGCTCATAAAAAGTAGAATTGTAAAATGGCAGAAAAAACCTCTGGTTGCAGAATGGTAAGTGTAAGGTTCAAGTTTAGTTATAGAAAAAGGAACTTTGCAAGTTTAGTTAATTAACTTCCCTTTTTTGTGCACAAAAGAGAAAAAGAAGGGAGAAGATTAAAAGGCTGAAACTTTGTTGGTAGCTTATCTAAAGCTGTTTAAGCTTGAATTCTGTGTAAATGAAAATGGATTTTTATAGATGGAATGATTTTTGCTTATTATGAATGGCTTATAGTATTATGAAGATTTTACATGTGTTCTACGGTCCTGTTTTAGGATTCGTTTGCAAGCGATGCCAAGCAGCATCCTCCCAGAGAACCGGATATTGAGATGGGAACCAGGTTTCAAAGGAATAATTCAGACTTGGGAATGGAAGCTTTTAATAAACAGGTATATATTTAGTCTTGAATTTCTTGTGATCAATTGTTTATAGTGGCTATAAAGCAGGAAGATCTTGATGTTTTCTCTTTCATGTCCTTCTTAGAACCTAATTGGTATTCTTATTTTTGTTCCAGATACAAGAGGTTGAAAAGCAGGTGGACAAACTCTCTGAGTTACTCTAAAGAAACTTAAGGTATGTTACAGTTATCAGCAAGATAGAAGTGACTCACTTGTCAGACTGTTTGATTAAATACCCGTAGGAAGTTGACCCGATGTGAAAGGCATAAATACTCAAAAAGAAGGGAACATGTTAAGCAACATGACAGAGTTCAATTCATCTGATATTCAGTTTCCTGTAATTAAGCCATTAGTGAATTGTGATTGCTAAAATTGACACCTAATGCCATTTGGTTATGTAGATCGAGGACTTCATGTTGACAGGAAAAGAGTCTTCTGGGTAAATAAGAACTTTAAAGATCAGACAAATGAAATTCTTAAGAAATGGCTAGAAAACATCAAATACTCCCATCAATCTACAATATACCAAATACTAAAAATTATCACCATTATTCCATTGGAGTTTTGTTCTTGTATTTTTACATTTTTTGCCAGAGAGAAATTTTACTTTTTATGTTAAAAGGTGGTGATGTGACAAATGGCTAACATGTGCATATTGCAGGCCTGCATCCCCAATTTTGTTTGAAATATAACAAAACTGGATATTAACAGTTCCATTCTTACAAGGAGAATGGTTGCTGTTAATTGGCTGCACATGAATTGTCATCTCCCTTTATTTGAAATTATTTATCAATCAAGGCTTTGGAAGCATTAATGAATGGTTTTGGGTCTATCTACACAACAGGAAGTTTTTGGCTACAAAAAGTTCTCACCAATTTACCAACTTTTGGGGAATGTATTTTATCTTGATATGAAGTCATTCACACTAGTCATATTTTATACTAGCTCCTAAGAGATAGATCCTATTCTATGCTACATCTTATGATAGTAATCCTTTTAAACTGTTATTGTTTTGACCTTGTGATAGTAATTTATGCTACATCTTAAAAGACTATCGTCTATAACATGCCTAATTTTGTTTCTTGATTTTATGGGAGTTGTGTCTGCACTATTTAAAAAATGACTAAATTAATCAGGTCAGTATATAAATCTTTACAATTAATTGAATATATTTAAAGCCTATGGTTATTCTGAGCTTTTGCTTCTTGTAGGAGATTGGTCAGTCAGTTCAATTTTTAAGGTTCATGTGGAACAATCTGGATTGTGATTGCTATTTGTAGAAAAGTAAGGTGTTAGTAGGTAGTTAGTTTTAGGTCCGGTGTGGTGGTTCTTGGAAGCGGTCTACAACAAGATTACTACTTTTGAGATAAGACAGTATTGAAGCCCTTATACTTTGAGTGAATTGGAGGAATTGTCCTATTTCTAGATTGAAAGTAATGAGCATATAGCTCATTTTTAGCTTTTGAATTATATTGTTTGTTTCTTCTGGTTTTTTGAATTTGTCTTTGGACCGTACTTTCATTTATTGATCTTTATGTAAGATTGTGAAGCAAGTTATGCATAAATCAAGCTTGAACCTTTACAGTTTTAAATGTTGCACATTTACTTGCTACGCCTCTTTATACAATCCAAATTTTCATTTCAAGGATTATACATACAGAGTACGAAAGTGAGCCTTTTAGAACCATGTATGCCTATAGCAGCCCGCTCCCCGTGGGTCTTTCTTATTCACCAGGATTGAATGATTGTCTTGATGCGTGTTGACCAATCGTTGGTAAACATGTATGGGTATCAAGAAAATTGTGGTAAGTCACTGATTGAAGAATCACTTGCTTGCTTTTGTTGTAGAAATTTGGAGTTCATTCAACAATTTTTAAGTTGAAGTTGTATGTGATAATAGTTGAGAAATACCTTTACCAACTGTGCTTAATGCAGCTTTTGTAGGAGTACGAACTCCTTAGTAGCAGTGAAATTGAATTTCAATTTTTGATTGTCTACATTAGGAGGAAAGGAGAAATAAAGGATATTGAACTTGACTACCAGTTTTATTATATTTGACTATTTATGCATGGGATATCCACATTTCTAGTCCATAATGCCTTTCCAATTTCCCGATGCAGACATATAGTACGAGCTTTAATTGAGTAACTGTGCCTACTTTTGCAGGAGGCCAATAAGGTGAGGAATCAAAGTCAGTTACAAAGGCATCGGCCATGAAAGGTGGATATTCTTTTATCTATTCTTTTCAATGATTGTGTAAATCCTTGTAGTTCCTTTACAATATGAAATTGCGAGGCATCTAGGTGTGAGATAGGCATATGGCTGAAATATGCCAATCAAGCTCAGTGAATTAACGCTTCCATAATTTTGTAGAAGAAATTATGCAAAAAGTATTTGTGAATGAGCATATTCTCATATTTAAGCAAATGAACTACTTCATGCCTTTTTTATTTTATTTGGTACTTCTTTGTAATTTTAAATGTTAATAAAAAATACAAAAGAATATGAGTCAACAGGATTTTGTGCTTGTGTCTGTTTGACTGCTCTGAAAGTCTTTCATTCTTCCAGCTATCAGGAAGCGTATGGAGAAAGATGTTGATGAAGTGGGAAAAATTGCACGTGGCGTGAAAGCAAAACTAGAAGGACTAAACAGAGATGTACTGATCTATTGATCTGTTTCTGGAATCTCCATCCATATTCAGCTTGTAATCTGGTAACAGGACTGAAAACTCCTTTCTTTCTCTCCAGAACTTAGCAAATCGACAGAAGCCTGGGTGTGGGAAGGGAACTGGAATCGACAGATCAAGGACAAATATGACAAAGTGGGTTGCACAATTCAATTCAATTTTTGAGCGTAGATGATTTTGAATTTTGTGTTAGAACAAGAGTCATAATAATTCCGTGAACTGCAGTGCCTTGACAAAGAAGTTTAAAGACTTGATGTCAGAATTTCAGGTACAATTATGACCTTATGTTATTGATTGTGTCTTTGTCCCTTTCTCTACAAGCCTTTCTACCACCTGTTTCTTCCTAAGGATCATCTAATCAAATGTTTTTGTACCAGAATTTGAGACAAAGAATAGACGATGAATATCGTGAAGTTGTGGAGCGGAGGGTGATCACAGGTTTGATGTTATCAACTTGTACTATAGCTGTATCAATTTGCTTATATATCTCTTCTCCACATCAAAAGATGTGTGGTCCTTATAATTTCATGACTGAGCAGTCACTGGAACCAGACCAGATGAGGAGGTGAGCCGAAAATGCTTTAATTCATTCCATTGCCCAAGTGGATGTTAATAGTCTCTAACCTAGAAAATTTGACTGCGTCAGACTATCAACCACCTGATAGAAACTGGAAGCAGTGAACAAATCTTCCAGAAGGCTATTCAAGAAATGGGACGAGGACAGGTATTCATGTGTTATTGGCATATCAAGCATTTGTTTCCTTCTCAATATTTTGAAATTCTTGTGTGCTTTCCTTTTGAATTTTTTAAGTTTCTTCCACCCCTTCCCGCTTTTTCTTGCTTTTGCTTGATCATCTCACGCTGACTTTGTTCTTGTTATTAAAATGAACCAAGCCTGAATATCGGTTGCACCTTGTGGCTAAGCAGTAAGTTCATTAACAGTGCTGAGGATTGGGGGTTAATCAGTCATGCCTTGTTTACCGGACAATATTATTTACTACAAACCATTTACTGTAGTGACTGGAATTAGGTCCCCATTCCTTCCCTTGTCAAGTATTTGGAAAATTTTGGAGGATATAGTTTTCCTGTTGAGTACCTTTTGTGATGCTTTTGCTTTAGTTGAAGTTTTGGGTACTCTTTTTGTCTGATGTGCTGCTTGTGATTTTTGTAATGGTCTGTATTCTACTGAAGTGATATGCCCTGGAGGTTACCTGACCATGCCATGGAAGTGATATGCCCTGGAGGTTATCTGACAATGCCATGAAGTTTAGCTCAACTTAAGATAAAAAACAATGATAGGATCAATATAGGTTTGAGCTTTTATAAATGCATGTTTATACCAGTATAGCCTCTTGTCCTTCCATTTCATAGCATCCATATGCCCCCATTATGAGTTACTGGACACCTTCAACTCGCTAAAAGCTACACAAAGATGAGGCTTCAAGCTTTAGAATTGCAGCACAGATGAGCTTGTAAATTCTTACTAACTGGAGTTTAGATATTCAACCACAGGTAGTTTCTCATGTTTGCCTTTAGCTAGTGGTGTTGTGGAGGATGGAACTAGGTAGACATTAATGTAATGGTCTTTAATAAACTACTCCAGTATATCTAATGACTGAACAACATTAGATAGTTGTGCCTAATCCTCAAGACTTTGTTGACAATTCAGGGGTGCTCTCAAACGACATATGTCAGATATGGAAATTTGTAATTTTTTCTTTATACTCGCAGGAATATGCCTAAATATATTATACTCTAAACTATAAGGAACATGGGTACAAACAGGAAACCATCTACCTTTTTAGACCCCATCATATCAGAAACCTTGCTGACAGAGTTTGCACTTTGTCTTGACAAATTTATTAGTTGTTACTGTTTGCACTTTGTTATGTTTCAAGTTAACTTACTAGTTACCATATCATAGGCTTGACTGCAATTTCATGTTCTTCAAGGATTAATGTGATAATTTGAGGATAGTTTGTAAAAGCATTAAGCATCAAAACATTCCACAAAATTATAATTGCTGTAGCCGATATGGTGGAAGAGACTCCTTAAAACTAAACATCGCTTGTTTTGAAAAGATTAATCCCAGATCCACTAAGATTTTGTGGTTATGCTGAAACATTTATTTGTGAAATCATTGTCTATTTTTATTCTTTCTTGAATTTCTTAGTTTACCATTTTACGACTTCCCTTATTTTCTTAGTCTACCTTGAGAAGGCTACAAGAGCTTCAGAGGCTCTTTTCATCTTGGTTATTTGTGAAATGATATATGGAGGATCTTAACATCCTCTTCCCTACAGAATGGCTTTGAATCATAGTCTATGATTTATGGTAGCAAATTGGCCCCTCTTATACTAAATCTTCTGTTCCACGTCATAATGCTGCCTAATCGGCATGCAGTTATCGCACTTCTCTTAACTTTCTTAAGCCTGTCTTACTGAAGTTCTGTCTTAAATCTATCCAGGGACTGTTAATGAGCTCAGGTTTTTGCCTCTATTAATTTACTGTAGTTTTTGACAATGGAAGTTGGTTGCCACTTTTTTGTTGTGTCAAATGCTATACCTAGGATAAGTGTTTGCCTTTTTGCAAATAGCTATAATGTTCTTCAGTTGGAAACTTAAGGTCTTTTCTTTTATCTTGTTTATTGTGATATTTGTGATGTTCAGCACCTCATGGAGGCTTGTTGCAGGTGCTTAATACCTTAGAAGAAATCCAGGAGCGACATGATGCTGTGAAAGAAATTGAGAGAAAGCTTCTCGACCTGCATCAGGTAGTTAAACTACATCCTAGTAACAAGATTTAAATTTGTATTCATCGCCAGTTAACCACTTCTTTGACACGACGTGATTTTCTATCAGATTTATCTGGATATGGCTGTTCTGGTTGAAGCTCAAGGAGACATGTTGGATAACATCGAGAGTCAGGTTTTGTTTTGATCTTGCATCATATCTCAACATTTCATTTACAACATCATATCATGCCAATTGCATGTTTCCTGTTAATGGGAATCTTGTTCAGGTATCATGAATGCAGTCGATCATGTCCAATCAGGGACAACTGCACTTCAGAATGCAAAGAAACTTCAGAAGAACTCTCGAAAATGGATGTGCATTGCCATTATTATTCTCTTAATAATAGTAGTTATTATAGTTGTTGGCGTAATCCAACCCTGGAAGAGCAAGGGTGCTTGAGTTTTTTTGCATTCAGTTGCCTCCATGTAGATGTCTGTAATATTAGCCGTTTGAAAAGCTTTTTCATTTCACTCATTTTGTGTGTTTGTGTAGTCCGTCTGCTGCATTATATGATTTTTTTTCTTCTTCACCCTTCGCTAAAATTTCACATTTAGTGTAATATTTGATTTCGTGATTGTGCTGATTTTGGTTTGACAATTTGGATCTTATGTGCACACTTCATCTTCATGTTATAATTAATGTGTCTTTCTTTATGGCCTGCACTTTCAATCATTTCTTTAATTTCAACAAAAACCATGAAGACACAGTTGTTTCCTACCTAATGAATTTCCTTATTCGTAAAATTTCCTTTTCTAAGACAATCATTGAGATTTCTTCATGTGTATATATATATATATATATTTTTTTTTTTATTGGATAAGTGATTTCTTCATGTGTTTAATTGTTTGACATTTATTTCAAGTAATAAGGCATGGGATAGACAAGGATTTGGTGATTCTTTGAAGGGAAGCAAAGGCCTTAATCCCAATTTTCCTTGACTAGGAAATTGAATACATGGCTGCTCTTCTACCAAGAGAAATATATATATATATATATATATATATGTGTGTGTGTGTGTGTGTGTGTGTGTGTGTGATTTTATTACGATTATCAGCATTGGGATGGGACATCAAACTGTTAGAACAATGTATCTTCCGCATCATGGTGCAAAGAGGTACCCAATTTTAAAGCTCAGTTTTTTTTTTTTTTTTTTTTTTTAATTGAAATGCACCTAAATAAATTCCCCATATGCCACATTTCCCTAACTGGTTTAAAAGCTTCTGATGAATGGCATTTTATTTTTTTTAAACCACTTTTAACACTTTTTTTTTTTTTTTTTTGGCAACATTTTATAATCGTTCTCAAGTATTTCTAGTTGGGAAATACTTAGGTAGACATGGTCTACGCCCCACTTATAAATCTTGTGGTGTAAATTAAATGTTATGGAATCTATGACATCAGTTGATGTATGTAAATAATATTTTATAAGATTTAATTTTGACCGCAGGGTCTTACAGGTGGGATCCAAGATCGGATCTATGGTAGTATTTTTCTTTCCAGTTTAGCTGAAATTTTATATCTGATGAAGTTCAAATATATAACATTTCGTCTGAGAAGCACTTCATCAAAAAGTTTTCCAAACCGCCCCCCTTTATATTTAACACCTTATAATCACTATATCCATATCGAAACACATCAATTGTATTTTGGGATGTATACTATGTGAAGATTTACCAACAAAATAATAACAATAATAATAAACAATGTCTCATTGAGGATGCCTATTTCGTTAAATATTTACTGTCCTTTTCGAGAATTCTCTTTTTAGGCCAAATAATTTTTTATTTCTTTTGGGCCATGTGAGTTTGGTATGGCCAGGCTCACTTTTGATATTTTATATTTTCTAAGAAATTAAGTGTTCTTTTAGGGGAGATATACATGTTTTTTGATGTATGCATGATTAATCATCACTCTATCTTTCTAACCCAGTAAGAATACGAATCTTGTGCTTTTGGGTGCAAGAATTAGTACTGGACTATATTTTGCCATTGTAAACATGATTTTAATTACAGAAAAAATTTACGGTCTCATAATGAAATTATTTTGTTGTACTTTAAAAGTTTATATAATATAATAAAATGTACTTTGAAAATTTTTACTGCACAAATTTTTAAAATCAACAGAATGATTCTTTCAACGAGACTGTATAATTCTCCTTTTTTATATTTCCTGTGTTTCAGTTTGAATTCTCCCTATTGTTGAATTTCAAAAAATCATATTTGCACCTATTTCCCTTCAAAAAATGATTTACAAAATCATAAATTTAATAATCACTTACCAAAGTCACTCCATGTGGTAAAGTCATAGTGAATCATCAACTTCTCGTTTTATATATTCAATCGAATTTTATTCATTTTTTTTTCTAAATCTAATAACATATCAATAAATTTTATCATTTTATTAGTTTATGTAGATACACTGATTCGATTAACAAAACATGGCAGATTGCCTTTCTACTTTTAACCATGAAGTATGCATATGTCGTACTTCTTTTTGACATTACGAATTCGTTATTGAGCAGCCAAAAAGTGTGTAGCTTCATATATTAAATAGGTAAATCAATCGACTTTGACGATCTTTTCATGTATATGCCTATATGATGTGCATGCACAAATTCTTTTGAGGGCTACAACATATATGTTTGCATTTTTAAAAAATGTTCAGCAGAAAATATTAAGGGTTTGTTTATATGAGATAATGTTGCAATGAATGAAATTAAAAAGTATCTTTTCTGAATTTAGATGGTGTATATCATGTATCATAAAATTGGGAAAAAGGTGTTTATTATTTGGGATGGGGTTCTGTTTGGAGCTTAATGCCTTCACCACAATGCCTGTACCTTCATTTTGCATTCATACTAGTTCTTTATCAATATGTCCATAGAGGTCAGCATGTTGAGATATATAGTGTACCTGACTTCATAAATAATTGGTCTAACCAAGTTTTAAATTGGTCGACTCATCAATAATAACTAGACTACTGAATTGCGAAACTAATTTTTGGTAATGAAGTCACCATATTGGCCTCTATTGCATACATTATTTTATGGTCACTCATTAAATTTTTCAACATTAGCTAGTCAATTATACTCTCTTCTTGTCAAATGAAAGAAAAACTTTGCACAAAATTTTACGCATAAAATATCGCCTTGTAATTGAAAGATCATACATTTTTGAGAGTTTTGCATGAAAAAAAAAAAAAAAAGTCAGTTCAATTAAAGTAATACTAATAATTATGTTACAATAAATGAGTTTAATGTAGGTCTAACTCATCCGAACAACAAATACGAGTGTACATGTAGACCAATTGTATGTCCCGATGTGTATTCTACACTGATAAATTATCAAGTGGGTTACACACTGTGCTTATAATTGGCCCTCTTGTACATCCGAATGTCCAGATGAATCTGATAAATTTTTGTCCTACAATTATACTGAAATACCTTTTAACCTTGCGTTTGTAAAAAAATTATTTAGATTAATGTGGTCAATATACAGTTACCTTGATTAACTGATTTTATTACAAGATATTAGCAATTTGTCAATGAGACACTGCATTATTTGTTTTTCTTTTAATTGTTGGTTGATGTTTGCAATTCTTGCAGGTGACAAATGCAGTTGATCATGTACACATGGGAACAGATGCTCTTCAAACTGCTAAGAACTTGCAGAAGAAATCAAGAAAGTGCATGATGATTGCCATTATTTTGCTGCTGGTTATTGCACTAATTATCGTACTCTCCATCCTGAAGCCTTGGAAGAAATGACAGAAGATCAAAACAATGTGTAACTCTAAAGTTAGATAACTCTTTGTTTCTTACTACCTTTTGTTGACACGGCTATCAGATTCTTTTCCTTGATCAGGTTCCCAATAATCCCACGGCTGTTTGTATTATTATTATCATCTAATACAGCTTTCTTCAAAATATATATGTTCAATAAAATTGTGATCATATAGGCTATTGTAACAATTAAGTTCTTGCAATTAATTACTACTCCAAGAGGACAATTTCATGCTAGAGCATAGGTTGAAGAAGTATATATTGTTCCCATATACATGAGTTGAGTAAAGGTAGATTCTTAGATTGATGAATGATAACTATATATTGCGGAGCTCTAGCTAAGGCCATAGGACGCCTTACTGTTATTGAGGCATCCAACGGCACTGCTGTGAACTCCGCAGACCTTCTTAGATAATGTAACATCCATATAATTCATGACAAAGGTCTGATCTGAATCTCATACCTTTCTCTTTGAGAAGCAATGACTACTGGATATATCTTGTTGAATGGAAAGAAGCCCCAATAAGCAATATAAAAAAGTTAACTCTTAGAATACATAATAAAGTAAGATTGGAGAAAGTAATCTAAGGAATTAAGTTGTCAAATATGTTCCCAGCATACAGATTGAACGAAAATAACATTCATATTCAAGTCTCAGACAGACACAATGAGAGAGCACGAGACCATCCAACAATATTTGGACCAAAAAGTTGCCCATGATAAACCAATCAACTATGGAATTATTGAAAGCTAAAAGCCTATATTATTGTAATCAGTTCAACTGATGGAAATAGAGATGGTAAATCTCTCACATTCTTGACTTTGCAATCACGACACTAGTAGCATCCCCCATGTCTGTTGCTCCTGGCCTTGTCCATGTTTCTTTGAACTGCTCTTCGGTTACTCCTGCATAATTAAATGATCAACATGTTAATCTCTTTTCTTTCTGCCAAAATTCAAAACCGCAGATATTAATGCATTACGTATCAATAACTCGAATAAAAAAAAAGAAAAGAAAGAAAGAAATTAAAATGAGAGGGGGGAAGGGTAAAATTTGCCTTTTCCCATGGCAGCAGTGGAAGTGATGCCTCCCTGGACAGTCCTCAGGACCCTGTCGTAGTAATTTGCACCAGACCATTTCTGATGAGCTAAAGTATCAACCCCATGGTTCCTTTCTTCTCTCTGGATTTTCTCCACATATGCCTGCATTCCTCTTCTGGCAAAATCCTTAGCAAATGTGTCAACAATAAGAGCATCAGCATGGAAACCCGCCAGAGTAATGAACTGCCAACAATAGCCTAATTTGGCAATCCTTGGAATGAAATCTCTCATCTGCTCATCGGTCATCCCTGATGCATCCCAGTTGAATGAAGGTGAGAGATTGTAAGCCAACATGATTTCAGGGCACTTGGACTTCACTCCTTCAGCGAATTCTGTGCATTCCACCAAGTCAGGGCTGGCAGTCTCCATCCAAATTAGATCAGCATAAGATGCGAAAGCCCAGCCACGAACAGGATTGCAGCCGTCACAGATCCCTTAAATCTGTAAAAACCTTCTCTGGTTCTTGGCAAGTCCCAATCCCAGAAGATGTTTAGTCCCATCCTCTCAGCAATCAGTCTTCCTTCCTCATTTGAGAGACATTTCTCAAAACTTGAATGATACATCCACTCATCCAATCTCCTCTGCTTCTCCGACTCACTGATGTTCATCCTCTTGATTGCATCAACCACACAATCAGAAAATGTCTTCAACTGTGCCATTGCTAGCCAGTTATCCTCGATTGCTTGAAGTTCCGGTCCAGTTTTACCAGCAGCCATAGCCTCAGCTAGGATAGTGGCTAAACTCTTGCCCTTAAGTTGTGGATTGGTTACTCCCAAAATGAACTGATGATCCCTAGTATCCACATTGGTTTGGATCAATGTAGCAGCCTCAGCATCGGTACGAGCAACCAAAACTGTCTCTGTACCCATGATATCAAATTGCAGCCTGGCAGCAACCAGTCTATTAATATGTTAGCTGCACTCACAGCAACAAGAACTTTTCCAGCCATGTGACCGCATTTTTTGGTCACTGAGGACTGATCCTCAATGTGGACTCCAGCAGCTCCACGTTCCACAAAAAGCTTGCACAGCTTGACAGTTGCAGTTGCACCACCAAATCCAGTGTCACCATCAGCAATGATGGGCTTCAAGTAGTCAACATATGGAGTTCTGGCCCTCTCTTCACGGCTCATGCTCATCCGGGCCTCCCTTTGTTTCCTGTCATGGTACTGTTGAGCAAAGAAGAGGTGCTCAACCTTGTTAGGCACAGTATCATAGGGATAATCAGCAAGGTCAGGCCCCGGTTCGTTGGACGTTGTGTGGGTGGATGAGCATTGCCATCCAGAGACATAGATGGAGTCCAAATGCTTGGCCATCATGGTGACTTGAACAGGATCAAGAGCACCAAAAGTTCTTGATGCTGTGCCATTAGCTTGGTGAGTTTTGAGAGTCCTCCAGAGCTTCTTGGCCATTTCATTTGCATATGCATAATTTTGCCTGATGTTGCCTCGAAGCGCGACAGCATCTCTTGCTGAATATGGTCTTTTGGTGAGCTTGAATCTTTCAGAGTTCCACCATGCTTGCACCTCAGCTACTTCTGCTTCAAATCTCCCTTCCTCTTCCATAATCTGTAAGTATACTGGACTAATTATATGAAGAGAATTGAAAACGAAAACTGAACCAGAGAATTGTGCTTACATGACATATAGTACTAATACCTAGTAAAGATACTGTTATTGCCAAACTATTGAGTGCATAATAATTATGCAGTATTTCCTGACACGAGTTTTTGTTTATTGGGAGGACAGCTTTAACTTGCTGGAAAATCTCTCGCTTTACTAAAAGGAGTTAAAAAGGACTAACAGTCCAATTGTAATTGTCAGTTTCAAACACTAGTGATTGTGGGAAATAAATATCATTCAATTTAAATATTCAAGAATTTAACAGGAGCAAAAATCTATAAACTTAATTATTTAATAATTTTTAATAATAAATAAAAAAAAAAAAAGGAAAAAACGAAGAGGAACTTGAAATTTAAGCCCAAAATTTGTGGTTCACATGATTAACAAAAACTGCACAAGCATACCAGGAAAACAAAGACAAAGACTCCTACAGCTCAAATTGCTTTAGCTAAATATTTGTTGATGCAATCTCAATTAATAGCCTTTTCTACCTCTTTTTCAATCAGATACATCATATTTTTTGGTGTAATTTATTGATAGGTTCTTCTACCCTCTAGGTAAAGAGAGAGATGCAGCTATCCATGACAAAATTGGAGCTGGCTAAAATTCTAGCTTTTGGAAGTCACTCCAACATTTTTTTTTTTCTAGAAGGGTTCAAATATTTGAGAAAGAAAGGCTATATCTTACCATTGAAGGAACCGAGAAAGATGCAGCCATGGCTAGAACTCTGTTGTGTTTTTTCTAGTGGTATCTAAGCAAATGCTATTATTGCTAGTATGAGAAGCTAGCCGTTCATGAATGACGAAATGGCTAACCCAAGTCCTCCAATTTATACTACGTAAGAGGATTGCATTTATGTTCTAACAACTTCAAAAAAAAAATGATAAAAAATGATTCCCCAATAAAGACAAAGGAAATGCAAAATCCAAGAAAATTCCACCTCATTCTGAATTTTAGTATGTATATTTGTTTGGATGGAAAATATTTTTTTGGGTACATGAATTATTTATTTTTTATATAATTTTCTTTTTTTGATTGACAAAATAAAAATATTTTGAAATAAAATTTTTTAACGATTTCATATTTAATTTTATGAATACAAGTTAAAAAAATTTATAACAATGGTAATAAATACTTTACAAGTAATTATGTTTAATAAAAGATTGATTTTGTTCAAAATTAAATGATAGTATAATGTAGTAGTAAAATATGCATAATGATAGTTATATTAGTGTGGAACCCATGATTAAGAGAAAAAACGAATGGAAAAGAATTGAAAATGAAAATAAGTTTAGCAAATTAAATTATAAAAGTAAGTATTTGATATTTTAATATTACTCTTGAATTATTTGAAAAATAACTTACATTCAAAATTTTCATAAATTACTTTCATTCAAAGGAAAAAAAATTAAAAAATATTTTATATCGAAAAATATTTTTAAGTAAAAAAAAATTTAAAAAATATATTTTCAATCTAAACCAACACACCCATAATAAGAGTAGTTATCTATTTGTTGTCAAGAAGATGAAGATAAACTGATCAATCTTATTGCCTTATTGGACCTGCAATTGTAGTTGGCACGCATCTAGGCTGGCGGTTCTATCCACCATACTACAGTCCACGGCTGCTTTTATCAGCCTTTTTGTCTTGTTCCATCGTGTGATATCACCATGCATATTTATTCATAACCGTTTCTGTTTTACTGTTTACAGTTATTGCATGCATTCACGGTCTGTAAAATACTACTAATTCCCCCTTATAAAGCTCCACGCTAAGGTTATAACCAAATTGAATCAAGTGCAAATAATACCTTATTTGAGATTGAATCCGATGCAATTTTTTATGAGTTTCGAATTCGAACGAATTTTAAAAATAGAACTTGAGTCCGAATTTGAAAATTGTGATTGAGTTCGAAGTCGATTCAAACTCGTTTGAAAATAAGTAAAATGATATTGAATTCGAACTTGAACTCGAATTCAAACTTGAACTCAAATAGTTCGATTTTTTCATAGGTAAATTTGTAATTTTTTTGAAGAGTATAACATTTTAGTAATTTTACATATAATAAAAAAATTTAAAATATATATATATATAAGTCTTCAAAAAGCTAGATAAGCATTCAAGCAGAATATATTTATATTCAAGATCGACTCGTCAAGTGATTCGACTTCAAATAAGTTTGATTTGAACTTTTGACTGAGTTATTCGCGAACTGCTCATGAGTAACTCGATTCATTTATACCCCAACTCCACAGCAGTAGGCCGTGGTGGAGCAAACCTAGGCTTTTACGATTATTTTAAAAGTTACGGGATCAGATTGTAGGATAGTAAAACTTTATCGAATTGAATATAAAAATATAATTTTTATTTATTTTTAAAGTTAATATTCAATAAAAACTTATATAAATAAATATAAAGTTTTAATATTCATTACAAAATAAGTTTTTTAACTTCAATTTATAATATTTGACATTATATACCTGTAATATAAAAAGTTCTATGTCATCGTAAATTTAATACTATTTTTCGATTAAAACCTAAAAAAAATAATATGAATAGTCTAAAGTCATGAAATATAGCATTTGAATGAAAAATTATCAAAATATTAATTTAACTTAGTAAATATAGACATGAATTACAAGATTCTACTGGTCCAAATAGCATTTGCCTATAATAGTGATCCTATCTCTAGGATTAAGATCAAATTTATAAATTTGGATCGTAAATTCATAGGATCGAGATTCTAACCACTATGAAGCAAACTAAAATCGAAAGTTCGTTATGTTCAAGTGGAACCTTTTTAAATTTTAAAAAAGTAAATAGGCAAGATGACGACGAAATCCATTTCAGGTCTCTTGATAAAAGTGTTTTCCCTACTTGTTAGTCATGGATTCGAGTCATTAGAAAAAAAGTTAAAGTTAATAGCCAAGGTAAAGAAGGGAGGAGACCTTATAAAAGGGTTAATTGCAATTTGCACACCTAAACTATGATGATTTTGTAATTTGTATGCTAAACTATTAATTTCAAAGTGAATCACTTTCAACAATTTCAATCGTTAACCATTTTCAATTTTTAATTTTTTACACATTGTACCGGTAAAACATTATTAATGACTTATATATCTTCATTATTTTTATCTAATTTCTTAAAGTATCTTTACTACCTCATACTTAGTCCTATAATCACACACAGACAAACATACAAATCCAGAGACAAAAGTAGTGCCTTGTGTACGTATTTATGTGTGTGATTATCCGACTGAATTTGTACGTTAATAAGAGTATTTTGGAAATTTGGGTAAAATAATGAGGACATATGGGTCATTAATAGTGTTATCCGGTGTCAAGTGCTAAAAATTAGAAGTATGAAGGTGATTAATTGCTACAATTGATATTTTAGGATACAAAGTGTAAAATTGCCATAGTTTAGGGGGTGTAAACCGCAGTTAACCCTTTATAGAATTATGTGGGAGTAAGTGAAACTCAGGTTTAGTTGCAGTTTCGGTCCCTTAATTTTCGAGAGTATTACAATTTGGTTTCTACAAGTTTTCATTTGTCATATTTATAGTTTCGAGAGAGTCGCAATTTGGTTTCTACAAGTTTTTTGAAGCTATATTATACAGTTTTTTTTTTTTTTTAAATACATTTGGTTTTTTTCAGTATAATTAGATACCTCTGTAAAATACTAACCAAAATAGCCCCTGGGGGGGTTGGGTGGGCTTTTACCTTTCAAAAGGGTTTATATGGACATAGTCGGGCTGAGTCTCAAGTGCTTTCCTAGGTAAAATTAGAATTAGATGGCAATTTAATTTGGCATTCGTTTGCTCTCTGCTAGTAAATTAACCTTACAAGATTGTAAGTGATAAATCACATCTAATTTACTAAGTTTGTTAAATTGCCCAAGGAATCAACATAAACTGTGTACTCCATGATTTCGCCGTCTTTAAAGCTTGTGCAAATTGGGTCATGTTGAAAACAAGAAGAATTCAACGAGTTCGAGAAGAGTAATAAAACGAAATTCAAAATTCAAATGCGGTGAACCCAATTTATGCTTACAAGGTTCTGGTTAAACTTTGCAGCGGTTAGGAAAACATGAGATGCCGCATAATTGCATATTAACCATGCCATATATTGCTGTTTCTGGCGACACTGTATTACCAAGTGGCAAATTAGCTTTGCAACACGTGATCTAGTGTTGTACCACAAGCTCATATATATATATTTTGGTCACAAACTCATAGATATAGGTGATGTTTGCTTTCAGAAAAATAGTATATAATAGGAGTTGATTTAATTTGTAGGAGAGTTTATTCAACGGACATATAACCGGATAACTCTCTACTGTTTTTTTTTTTGAGTCTCCCAATTTAACGGAATAATAAAAATGTTAACTTGCTTGTGTCCATTTTAAAGGGCAATGATATTGCCACAGCAAAATTCTTAATGCCACAGCATTTTTGAGTTTAGATAACGAATTTACCCTTAATGCCATCTATGTGAACTTTTCATTTGGAGACCTTATCAGACCTCCGTTTTTCCCGATTGACATTCCCAGTCCACCGCCGCTACTCCGATAGCTGCCGACTGCACTTTCAAATTGACCACCAGCCTTTTCCCCTCACTCCAGGCTTTCCCCAACCATACCAAATACACCGGTCTCTTATACACATCAAGATTGTATGGGAAGATGTCAGCACCGAAAAGAATGATGTTATTTTGGTGGTCGCCAAAGTGCAGCACGCCTATTTTGGTGGACTTTACAGTGTCGTTTGGGATTTGTTAAGAAATTTTACAATGGTGATTCAGACTTCTGATGATGATGCTGATCAAGCAAGGAAACGGAGGAAAGTGGCGGTGATGTAGCGGAAAGACAGAGAAAAGGAGCGAGGGACACCAACTCCTTTACTTGTAAAGGGCATTAATGTCATTTGAACTCAAAAATGCTGTGGCATTAAGGATTTTGCTGTAGCAATATCATTGCCTATTTTAAAAGGATAAATTAAAAAGAACCCTTGTGCTTTAGCTAATAATCTAGTTACATCCTTATATTTTGTAAAGGGATAATTCTATTTTGTACCCTTCAATTTATACCTAATTTTGCACCTCGAATTTCTGTTTTGGATACTTTGCACTTTCAACTCTCAAATTTATCCCACTTTATCTCTCCTTTTTAACCTAGTTTAAAAAGTTAACGGAATCTTTATTTTTTACACACAAAAATATTGTTGTACATCCTGTTGAATTTCTCATACACAAGAAAATTTTCATTAAATATATAGACGGTGTTAAGAAAGGGTTGAGTGGGACAAATTTGAGGATTCGAGGTGTAAAGTATCCAAAACTAAATTTTGGGGTAGAAAGTGATAATCAGGCATTAGGTTGAGCACTGGATGCAAAGTGCAAACTTACAATCAACCCCTTGGTTTAAAATGAAACCGTTAAATATTCTGTTAAGTGACTGTTATGAGGCTGAAAATTTTTGATTTGAAGGGTTATTCTAATCGTTTAAAACTTTTAATCAAGGTAACTTATGTATTTTAATATAAAACACAGATCCTTTCTTCAGTGGAGGACTTTTTTTGGCAGTGGAGGGTTACTAGGCTTAACGTTATTTTTTACTTTTGTAAAAATCCGTTAAGTTTTTAACTTGTCATCCATTCAAAAAAAAAAAAACAAAAACTCAAACCACAAGGATATTGATCGTAATTTTGCAAAACATCGGGGTATAACCTGAATATTAGCCAACCGACAAGATGATTCATTGTAATTTACCCAATTTAAAAGATAAATGATGTTGCCAGAACTAAAATTGTTAATGACAGAGCAATATGTGTTGAAATGTCAATAATACCTTCTAATAAAATTTAATAACGGCTTCAATCTCAGTGGGTCCTAATTCTACTTCACACCTCATTGGCCACCGCGCCTTCCCTCTCCTTCTTCGCCGCCCCTTCCTCCTATAAGAGACACCTCCCCTTCCTTCTCCTCCTACACATTCTCCTCATCTTCTTCCCTTAAATTAGTTAATCAAATCTGCAAATTCAAAACTAAAATATTAACAAAGACATTTAAAACGTTTTTTGTTGTCCAGAAAAGCAGCATCCGAAGGCTTTCCCAACAACCACGCTATAATACCAGAGATCTGGTATCTCTCGTGTTTTTTGGCGGTTCGAGTGGCTAAAGCCTTCAAAAGAGAAGCCTCTTGAAATCTTGAACCCCGGAAGAATCCCAAAGTCAATTGATGTGAATTTCCTTTACATTTTTAGTGGCATAAAGAATTGTTATTAATGATACAAAAAGTGAACTGCTTATCAATGGCCCATAGACAGTAGTTTAGACCTTACAGGTCGGGCTCGACATGGTCGAGGTCGGACCTAGAGCTGATGGCCAACCTACTCAATAGTTGGCCTGATGGTATAACACCAATCAACAACAAAGAAGAGGTCAATGACTATCACAAAATTAAAAGTGACTGACCTCTGATGGCTGATCTACTCAGCAAAGAGGCTACAAGCCCAAAAATTATCCCAAAGGGCTACAAGCCCGAAAATAATCTCAAAGAGGCTACAAGTTCAAGAATTACTTCAAAAAGACTACACGCGATCAAAAGAGTAAGGCAAACCCACCGAAGAGTTTTAAGTGGTCAACAAGCCTAGAAACAAAGAACAAGCTCTCGAAGTGCTTTAAGTGGCTCAAAGCCCAGAAACTTACGCACATACAATGCGCAAGGCTCACTAAACTACTTTAAGTAGCCTATATTTTACTAGATGCTCGATTGCATTGGACAACTAAAGTGATAATATAAATTCAAGATCAAGATAATAATGGAACTGATTATAGACCAGGGGGTCATAAGCTCAAGCAAAAGAATATCAATTACATTGCAGTCTAGCGAAAGTGCCTTAAGGGTCAAAAAACTTAAAAATCAAGGGCAGGCGCGCCATAAAGCCCATAAAAGAGGCAAATTTTAATTACAATCGATGGCCCGAAATAAAGGCCTTGAACCTAAAAATAAAATAATAGAGTCTTATAGGCCCCAATATATACATATAAAATAGGTGAGCTTAAAAAGAGATGATGTACCCAAAAATCAAAATAAAGATAGTGAAAATGATATACAATAGGTCGAGTTCGAACCCGAACAACGGGCTTATCGGCTAAGCCAATCAACTAAGCCACTAATTTTTATGTAAAAAGTTCAGTCAACCAAACAAAATTCAACAACCTAGGGGCAAAAGAGCTTCTCCTAGGGCTAACAAAATAAAGTACATCTAGTTAATTACTGGGGATCACCAGGTAGAAAGAACAGGGTCGGTTGAGTTCAATCTATGATACAAATCTAGTCGAGGGGGCAAGTAATGATACAAAAAGTGGCATGCTCATCAAGGGCCCATAGACAGTAGTTCAGACCTTACAGGTCAGGCTCAAGGTCGATCGGCACACTCAAGTAGTTCGACTTGATTGAGGTCGGTAGGTTGGGCATGGTGCATGGCCTACTGCCCAAGTCCTCTTCCCACTACCCAAGTCCCTATAAATAGGGGATTTCCCCCTCATTTGTGCAACAACCAAAACAAGCCATTTTGTCCCTAAATAAAATACTATACACTTTCTCTCTTTAAAATTATTTCCCCTCTATCTCTCTCTCTAGATATATTTTCTTATTTCATTAGTTCTGTTAACTTTGAGTAAGAGCAAGAATCATTTGCAACCTGTTCCGTGAAGGCCATTTAGTGATATGAACAATAACATATGGTTAATTAAGCCTATTCCAATTACTTACAAGCTTTGCTTAGTTGAAAAAGAAAAAAAATGAAACAGCAAGCAAAAGAGCTTTACTTCTTAAAATCTGAGACCCAAACAAACAAACTAGAAAAAATAACCCGCCTATGACTTTGGGATTTAAAGGAATAGAGAAAATTGGTAACCAGCAAGGAGTGGGTTTCTAGCGGTTATCTTGCTATTGTGGGCATTTTGTTCCATCACTGAGAAGTTGAACGGTGTTTGTTTTGGTTATGTGGGTCGGCTCCACTAAATTTGGTGATACGAAGGGTAATTTTGGGTTTTTATAAAATTGATCTATGGTTAATTAACACATAAGCTCTACCATTATCATCAGCCATTTTAAAATGGAGTCAATCTCTTTTTGGGCAATAACAAGTAGAAAATAAGAAATAAACTCTTTCCTTGGAATCAATTCAACTATTTCAAATGTTTCAATTAAGCGATGATCAGGATTCTTCCTAAAATCATTCCTCATCCTTAAAGTACCTGGATAGGTGCAGTTGGTTATGATGTGGTTTTATGTACGTTTAGTGTATTTGTTATATCAGGGGTGTTATTAGGTTGTATATTCTCATTGTATCGAATGTTATCGTTATTATACATAAGATTTTACAATACAAAAAAAATACATTATTATACATAAGATTTTACAACACACAAAAAAAAAAAAATACAAGTTTAGCTGCGGATGAGAAAAATAGAAGAAAATTCGTCACAAATTTGCCTAGTGAAGAAATTAGCGACAAAAAAATGGTCCTGGAAATGAGGCTCTTGTGAGGAGAATAGTGATGGGTAGCCAAATTTGTTACCAAGTAGCGACAAAGAAGAATGGACACTTTGTGTCGTAAATTTGTAACACACTTAGCGATGAACAAATTGTCAGGGACTTCATCCATATTTAGCGACACATAATTCCAGTTGGAAATTAATGACTTAGTCAGCAACATTATTTGCAATAACATTTAGAGACAAAACTGCAATGAATTTAGACAAACATTGTGACGAATAACTAGCAACGACAACTATGACGTAATAGTCAAGGATTTTTTTCTTCAAATTTTAAAAATATACTAAATTATTTTTTACGATTATAGTGAGAAATATAGCAGTGAAAAAATGCAACGGATATAGCTACAAGTTATAAAAGCCTGAATTAAAAAAATAACTAGGAATGTGGGAACAAAAAATGTAATGGAAATTATAAAAATAATGGTAGCTACAATGATTAGCTACTAATTAACTTAATTTTCTTTTTCTCAAAAAAAGTATACTACAAAACTATGAATAACAAAAATGAAATAATGAACAACAAAATGGAAAGAAATGTAAATTTTATTTAGAATATAAATAATAATTCGTACATAATTTTAATTTTTACAAATAAAAAAAGTAAAATTAGTTAGTTGCACTTGGTAAAGGTCAAGAGAAAGGTTTGCTTAGGTCGGGTCCAAAGGAAGGTCCGGTGGCATAGGGCCTAATGAAAGGGCCGACCTAGAATGTGCCCAGTACCTAATCTTGGATCTGGGTAATGACGTCTAGCACCTTACTCAACATTCTATGTACATCTTGCAGCTTCTCATCCTTGCATTATAGCTCCTCCGCGAGCTCCAAGAACTGGGATTGGCTAACAAAATCAGAAATAAGAGGTGCAGAAGAAGCTCCTGAGACGGCATGGGCCGAAGAAATATATGCTCTGGCCAACAGGCTACTACAAGCTAAACACTTTCCCGTGCTTAGTTCTACCGGTGGCCTCTACACACAGTTACATCTGATCGACTAATGCCTATGAAGACTCAAGATGTTGTTTGTTGATCCAGGTGGCCCAAAACTACTCGTATGACTCGTACGCCTATTGGGCCCAGGAACCACTCAAAGTGTTATCCTCGTTCTAGGTGAGCTCATGGCCTGGAGACTTATGTTGCAAAAGCAAAAAAATAGTGTATAATGATATGACTAGTTAAAGAAGAATGAAAAGTTAAAATGTGTATTAGCTTTTCTCGATGTTGTCAGACGTAGATGGACCCATTCATCTGGGCGACATCAGATGCCCTGTGTTGTTCCATCATTTCCTAGGCTTTGGAGTCATGCCAGTCAACCAATATCGCTACTATACCTCCTCGGACATGAATATAGGATTCTGCATATCCTTCTTTACCTTGTGTATTATATTCAGCATGTAATCGCAACTTTTCTTTCGAAAGAACCTGTAGATATTCGAAGTGTGAACCGGTTCCCAGGTGAAGTAGCTCTACAAAAGTTTAACACATTGGAAAGAAAATAAAATAAAATGTAGAAATTTGAACTATTTCCAAAAAAAGATTATGTATGAGTATTATTTTGTTACTTGAAACTCATTCCACCACTGATCCCATACATTCAATGGTGTATTTGTCCAGTTGACACATTTGCAATACAAATAGGATCAGATGATACCATTCAGATCCGGTATAACTTTACTCAAATATGAAAACCTGAATCGCTATGACATTGAAAGAGAGCAATTATTATACTTGTAATAAGTAAATAAATAAATTTGATTCAAATGCTAACTATTTAATTCTTACGTATTCCCCTCAGGAAGATGAGCATCGTAGGGTATGTTACCCTAGCTGTTGAGCTAGTAAACACCAGTAGAAGTAGAGCCGATAACTGAGAATAATTCTGGCAACGAGCCTATTGAACAATAAGATAATAGTAACAAATATAGCAATGGACTAGCAAACACATCTTTCTTAGAAAATTTAGCAACAGAAATAGCAACATTACCGGTGTTGCAAATTTACTGCTCATGTATCCATGCATGTTATTTTGCCAATGACTATAGCGATGAAAACTGACGTTGAAAATTACATCAACTTTGCAATGAAATTTTCTCAATGCTTGTTCATCACATTCTAAGTTTGACACTACTTTCATTGCAATTATAGAGGACATAAAATTCGTCTCTAACAAACGTCATTAAATGTGTGTATTTTTTGTAGTGCTATAACAAATATCCAATTGAGTAGAGCCATACCAAATCTTAACTGCACTTTCCCTATTCTAACTTAAACAATATGCAGTACAAAGTAATTGAAGTCCATATTTTACATTATTTGTAAAGTTATGCAAGAATTTCACCACTTAGATGATGTCAATAATAACTAATAATCAAACTTCATTGTGTATTTTGATATTCCGTCTTTATAAATTGTGTCTAGCATGTTGACTTTCCTTATTCTGGTATGCAAAGAAGGCATTAGAAATTGTCACGTGCATTGCACATGACATGTAACCAAGGGTAAATTTGGAACTCAAAAAATGAAAAAGGGCATAATTTAATAGTTGAATTTCTAAGTTTTCTACATGTATTTGAATAATTGAATTTCTATATTAAATATGCTTTATATTATAACAAACCAACATAGATCTCATTGTGAAGTAACATTTGAATTCCAAACTTAACAAATAAACAAACTACAACAGAATAAAACTTGAAATACTAAAAAATTTATGGTAAGTGTACAAATAAAAATTGTGAGTGATGTGTTGCGAAAAAATGGGAATAAAACAAGTAGAATAATTTCCCAGGAAAATTTTCTCATCATTTGAATAAATCATAAGATAGACCCAAATAGTAAATAAATGAAACGAAAAAATTGACAAGTACAAAACACACAGAATTTTTTACGTGAAAAACTCCTTCAATGTGAAGAGTAAAAATCATGGGATCTAGTCCATAAATATCCTACTATCAACAGATCGAATGAGTACAGTAAAACGAGTCACCAATAAATACCTAAAACTCAAACAGACCCCTACTCACTACTAAAAGTGAAATAAACAAAGCAGTAGTACAAAACAATCCGAATCACAGATATAAAAGTCCAACCAATTGATCGTCGGATCGAAGTTCAAACCTGTTGATTTTCTCCCCTAAATAATTGTGCCGCTACTGCCAAAACAAGAGAAAAATATTCTAACTATTTTTTCATCAAAATTCACACCTAATTCAAGTCAAGGACTAATGACCTTTTTATATAGCTAGCTAAATTGGATTTTGTACCCAATTACACCAAAAAATCCTCTACCGCCACAACACAAATACACACACAACAATTTGTTTCCTTTTTGGTTTAGAAGTCTTGTGTTGGTGTGTCTCTCCAATGGAGGAGGACCACACGCAACAAACTTCCTTCCCGACTCAAGTGGAGGTATTTGCTAAGTCGGCAACCAAACGACAAGTCTCGAACTTTTTCCTTGTCAGAGATTTCATGTCAGCATGTCTGAATCGTTGTCAGCTGTATGGATCTTCACAAGTTCAATTGCTTTAAGAGTCTAGAACATCTCATATCCAGTGATACCACACATCAACGTGCTTAGATCTCCGATGAAAAGTCAAATTCTTGCCAAGATGAATAGCACTCTGGCTATCATAGTATAACACATACTGCTGCTGAGTGAAACTGACCACATGCATGAACATTTTCATCCAAAGCAACTCCTTGCAAGCTTCAGTACTAGCAAGAACTCTGCCTCAATAGTAGACAATGCAACAATCTTCTACAATCTTGATTGCCACACCATAGCTCCCCTTTGCAAATGTAATCAGGTACCCTGAAGTAGACTTCCTTGTGTCAACATCCCCAGCCATATCTGAATTTGTGTAACCACAAAGAACAGTTTACCAGTTCCAAAACATAGCTTCAAATTTGATGTACCCCAGAGATTTCTCATAATCTACTTCATAACATGCTAATGCTCTTTGCTCAGATTTTTTAAAAACCGGCTGGACCTGTATAAACAATACTAACTGCATGGATAATGTCTGGCCTAGTGCAAACCATTGCAAACATCAAACTTCCTACTACCGATGCATAAGGAATACATTGCATATCTTCTTTATCTTTATCACTAGACGGAGCCTGTCTAGTGGTAAGCCTAAAGTGCATAACGAGATTACTGCTTTCCACTTTAGTTTTATACATGCAAAACCGCTACAAAATCTTTTCCACGTACTTTTGTTGAAACAACCATAACTTCTTGGCCATTCTATCCCCGAGTAATCTGCATGCCAAGAATCTATTTTGCTGGTCCCAAGTCTTTCATGGAAAAAGACTTATTGATCTCTTTCTTCAATCTGTCAGTTCTTTCAGAATTATGACCAACAATCTATATATCATCAACATAAAGTAGTAAAATGATGAAGTCATTGTTAGAGAACTTCGGCATGAATACATAGTGGTTGGAGGTAGTCTTCTTGTACTCCTGCAGGATCATTACTGACTTAAACTTCTTGTACCACTGCCTATAGGAGTTTGTTTCAAGCCATACAAACTCTTCTTCAACCTGCAGACTAAATTTTCTATACCCTTCACTACAAAACCTTCTAGTTACTCTATATAAATTTTCTCCTCCAAATCACCATGAACGAACGTGGTTTTCACATCCATTTGCTCCACTTCAATATCAAGACTCACTACCAAATCAAGTACCACTCGATTGAAGATATCTTTAGAAGATTTTTGCAAAGTCACTACCCTTCTTTTGACTGAAGCCCTTGACCACCAATCTAGCTTTGTATCGTGGAAGTGAAGATCCTTCTTCATTCTTCAATCTGTCGATCCGTTGATTTTACAAAGCTTTTCTATTCTTGGGTAGGTTCATCATCTCAAATGTGTGGTTGTCATGCAGTGATTTCATCTTATCATCCGTAGCATCAGCACACTTTGCCTTATACTCACTTTCTATGATCTCATTATAGCTCTCTGGTTCTCCTCCGTCAGTGAGAAGCACGTATTCATCTGACGAATAAGCGGGTAGATAGAACTCTAGCCCTTGTCAACCTTCTTAGTAGAACTTCAAGTTCATTAACCCCACCAATAGAATCATCTGCCTTATCAGTAGCATAGTAAGCATCACCCTCACCTTGATCATTCTGATGTTATACCTTATCATGATTTTCATCATTAGCTACACCGGACACACGTGTCACAGAAGTAAAAATTGGATTTAAGTCTACCAGGCTATCAGTACTTGTAGATTCTGACTTCTCTTCCTTGTCAATCTTCAATAGTTTGATCCTCCATGAAAATAACATCACGACTTCTTACAAGTATCTTGGAAGCTGGATCATAACAAACTCAACATAACCATAGCCAACAAAGATGCACTGTTTAGTCTTGACCTCCAACTTGGACATCTCATCTTTTGGCACATGCACAAATGCTTTGCAACCAAATACGCGCAATGGTCATATGATACCTCCTTTCTGTACCACACACGATCAAGAACATCTACCTGCATCCTCTCTATCAGGCCATGTCTGTACTGAGAAGTCTTGAGAGGCATCTTCTGGTGACTTATACCTTACTATCTGCAATAGTCATCAAATGGTCCAAAGATATTCACCACTATTGTCAGTGTGAATATATTTTAGCTTCTTATCTGTCTCCCTCTCAACAGAAGCTTGAAACTGCTTAAAAACACCAGGTACCTGATCTTTTGACTTTAAGGCATACATCTACAGTTTTCTTGAATAGTCATTAATAAATGTGACAAAGTAAAGTGCACCACCAAATATCTTTGTTTTCATTGGACCATAGAGATCTGAATGCACTAACTCAAGTAACTCTGATTTCCTTGCTAGAGGATGACTCTTGAAAGAGACCTTGTTCTATTTTCCTGCCAAGCAATGCACACATCTTTCCAATTTAGCAGTCTTCAACTCAAAAAGTAAATTCTTCTTGGCCAAGAAACTAAGTCTTTTCTGACTGATGTGGCCTTTTGTGCCATAACTCCAAAGAGGTACTATCTTTAACTGTATTGAAATTATCCATGCACCAAGAAGCCTTGGTCCAGTACAAGCCCAAACTTTTCTTCCCACGAACTACAATCAAAGAATCCTTGGTTATCTTGCACTACCCATTACCTTAGATGCTAATATAACTCTCATCATCCGATACACCAGTTGAAATTGAATTTAGACGAACATCTAGTACATGTTTGACGTCTCACAGAACCAATGTAACTCCAGTGCAGGTCTTCAATACAATAGTCCCTAAGCCAATTACCCTCGACTAACCATCATTACCCATCTTCAATATCCTGAAGTCATTGAGAGTATAAGATATGAAAAAATCCTTCCTTGATGTCACATAGAAGCAAGCACTACTGTCGACGACCCACTTTGATTCATCATTGGTAATATTGATCAAATTTTCATCCTAGAGAATTACCAAATCTTTTATAGTAGTGGTAGCTACACAATGATCACTACCACTATCCTTCTTTTCTTGTTTACCTCTGTTCTCCCTTTTCAATTTGTTGCAATTTTTCTTAATGTAAACTGCCCTTTCTTGCCACAGTGATGACACTCAAGATTCTCGTACCTTGATTTCGATTTGCCCCTACTCTTGCCTATGTTGGATTTTCCTTTATCTTTGTTTCTGTCTCTCTCCTGGTTTTCTGTGATTAACACCTCAAACTGTGAAGTCAATGCCTCTTGAGTTCTTCATCTCACCTCTTTATTTAAAACAGCCTTCTTCACATCACTTAAGATCATAGCACCACCAAGAGCAAAATTAGTCAGCGTGCCCAAGAATCTAGTGGACTATTCAACAACCAAAGTCTCATAATATCATCCTCAAATTTGACACCCATGCTTGAAAGTTGGTCAAAACACCCTTGAAAATCATTCACGTGGTCGAAAATAGAACATTCTTCTTTGCACTTCAAATTCATAGCCCATTTTAGTAAGAACAACTTGTTATTGCCAGATTTTGAAGCATACAAAGACTCAAGTTTCACCCACAGGGTTCTAGCATGTTTGTCATTGGCGATGTAATTCTATCAGAAAAACATTTTCATCTGCCTATTGTTCAATGAATCCACAAACCATCTCATACTTAAAAGCCCAATCCGAATTAGACATGGATTCGGCTTTCTCATTAGAAAATACTAGTAAGTGTAATTTCTTCACAGATAGTAGATCCTTCATTTTCCCTTCCATTTATGATAATTAGAGTCATTCAAACTGATCATCCTACTATAATTAGGCTCATTTATTCAAGTAAAAAATCCCGAGTTAGAATAACCTCGCTCTAATACCACTTGTGGGGAAAAAACGGGAATAACGCAAGTGGAATAATTACCCAAGAAAATTTTTCCACCACTTGAATAAATCGTAGGATAAGCCCAAATAGTAAATAAATTAAACAACAAAATCAACAAGTACAGAACACATAGGATTCTTTACGTGGAAAACCCTTTCAATGTGAAGAGTAAAAACTATGGGACCTAATTCAAAAATATTCCACTATCAATGGATCAATAAATACAGCAAAAGGAGTCTTCAAAAAAGCTTGGAACTCAAACATGCCCCTACTCACTATCAAAAGTGAATTAAACAAAGCAATAGTGCAAAACAACCTGAATTACAGGATTTTTTCCTAAATAATTATACTGATATTGCCAAAATAAGAGAAAAAAATTCTGACTATTTTTCCCTCAAAACTCACACTTAACACAAGTCAAGGTCTAGTGTCCTTTTTATATAGTTAGTTGAATTGAGTTCCGTATCCAATTACACCAAGAAATCCTCCACCACCACAAATACAAATACACACACAACACTTTGTTTCCATTTTGATTTAGAAGTCTTGTGTTGGTGGGTCCTTCCAATTGTGAAGGACCACACACAACATGATGGGATCTTTAGCTATTTTTGGCCAAGTTTACCATACCACTAGCACCCATTGTTCGATAGCTATAATATTTTGTTATATTATGCTGCTATTACGTCAAAAAAAAAAAAAAAAATTCACACTAGCTCCCATCCTGTGCACTATTTTATGTGTACTAAATATTTTTTTATTTATAGAGTGCTTTATTAAATGTTTTAATTTCAAAGTGTTTATTTTTAATTTATTATTAATAATTAATCACAAACTCTAAAATGTAGTAAAAAAATATATGTTGCAATGTTACAAAGCAGATATATATATATATATATATATATGTATAATTTTGAAATTAAATTATTTAGATACATTAAAAAATTAGAGCTTGTAATTAATCAATTACAAACAGTAATATAATTATGTATTAGTGGTAAGAAAGAATGGACAATAAGAAAAAGAATAAAGGAAAGACAAAATAGAGAAAATAAATAAAGGAGAAAAGAAGAGGAATAAGGAAAAACAAAAACAATTAACAAAACGGTAATTTTGTCTCAAGACATGAAGAGAGGTGGCGTGAAGTTCTATTCAAAGTAAAGTTCAACGAGGTTTAGTGCATTAATTTAAACCTTTAAAAACAATTATTTATACAAATTTATTAGTTGTTCCACTCTCCTAAAAGGCAAATGTAGCACAAGGGTGGTTAGGGATTTAACGGAAGGGGCTGATTTGTAGAAATTCAAGAACACAAGAGAGAAAAAGTAAGTGTATAGTTGAGAGGGTGTAATAAGTAAATTTTATGTTTCAAAATGATTTCTTTTGTATTTTACTTTTTTTTTTTCCAAAAAAAAAACCCACCTTTCCCCCTTACTCTTAAATGACTTGAATCCATGACCAATAAGTTATAGGAGAAGCGTCTTACCGCCTAAACTACATTTCGTTATCAGATATTTTACCTTCTATTCTACAATGGGTTAAGTGTAGAAAATCTCCTAAACTTACACCCCAGTTGCCCTTTGCCCCCCTCAACTTATTTAATAAGTACTTTCCCCCTTTATCACTTGCTTCTTCATGTTTTGAGGCAAAATTACCCTTACTATTTTAGTAATTTTGTTTTTCTTTTATTGTTCTCTTCTTACTAATTTATTTATTTTCTCTCTCATATTTTTTTCTTTTATCCTCTTGCCCATTCTTCTTCACTACCAGCTAAATTATTATACTACTAGTAATTAGTTAGTTAAAAACTCTAATTATTTTACATGTTTATAAATAAATTATAGAATAAGTATGTTTTTTAATACAAGCAACATATATTTTTATTGTATATATAGATTTTGTGAGTTTTACTAATTCTATAATTAATATAAAAAGATAAAATAATTTTTAAAAAAAAGTAATATATATATTCTATGTATGCAAACAAATTTTTTTTTTGTACCATATCATTCGCGTGTCATATTTTGGTTGAGTTTACCGTAAATCTAAACACTCTTATATTAGGCAGCGGTAATATTTTCTTCTTATATTTTTTTAATATTACACCACAAATAAAAGGTAGTACACGTTTTTTCATTCTATAATTTTATTTGTATACTATAAATTTTTTAATTTCCTCTAGCTCAAAAATTTTATTTTTTATTTGTTAATCTTATTATTAATAATTAATCACAAACTTTATATTTCAACAAGGTATATTTATTGTATTAAAGTGTAATTATAATCTATAAATTAAATTGTTTAGACACATGTGAAAAGTTAGAAGTTCAATTAATTAAAAGTAATATAATTATTTAGTAGTGGCAAGAGAGAACAGTGGAAAAAATGAAAAAGAAAAACAAGATAGAGAAAACAAATAAAAGGGAAAAAGAAGAAGAAAAAAGAAAAATAATAATAATTAAAATAATAGGGATAATTTTGTCCCATAACATAAAAGCGGGGGTAAAGTGCTTATTAAATAAGTTGAAGGAGGCAAAGTACAATTGAGATATAAGTTCAGGGGGTTTTCTGCATTTAACCCTTCTACGATTATGTTACTTAAAAATCAACTAATTAGAACTACCAAATCTGTATACCATTGGGGGTAGGGTGAGCACGAATCTGATTAATCAAATTTCACATTCTTTTTTACTTTCATATTGAATTTTTGAAATTAGTTAATCGAAATTCAGTTAATAAATTCGTCTGACTGAATTCTAAAATCAGAAATTGGTTACAAAATCAAGGAATTAATTAAGTTTTGGATTCAAAATTAATCGATTTCCAAATTCAATTCAGTGTTTGAGGAAATCAAGATCTTCCAATGAAAATCTTTACTACTTCACTTGCAACGTTACATCTTCTTTCTAAGTAAATATATATTTTTTTATATAATACAAGCTTACAAAATAATTCTATAATTTTACTTATAAAATACAATATAGTCATACAAATAATATTATATTTATACATATGAATACAAACACACGTATATATACAATTTATATATTATAGTCCTATTATATTTAAGAAAACATTGGATCAATTCAAATATAATATAATTTTGATGATATGAAATTATGGATCATTTTATTGTTAGTTAGATTTTGTATTAGATAGGTTTCTCAATTTTTGTATAAAGAACTTTAGTCCAATATCAATTGGTCCAGCGAATATGATTAATCGATTCAAGATCAATTACCTAATTCGAATTTAGTTAAACGAATTTTATTTTGAATTCAATTCAAAATTGAGGAAAATTAGTTAATAATTTTATGATTCATTTCTATATTTCGATTTATTTGATCGATTGACCGATTGGTTAGCCAATGCTTACCCCTAATTAGGGAGGAAGGAAGGGACAACCCTCCAAGAATTTTTCGATGCAGTATTTGGTATAAGTGTGATATGTATTTGATAATGGCTGCATAATAAAAAATTATTTGCCTCCCAATCTTTTTTATTTTGTCAATGCCCCTAAGCGGAGCTATTTTTTTTTTTTTTTTTGTGGGGGGAAATTGGATTGTCCACATTGCATTATCATTTTAGCCCATTCTTTATGTATTAAGTCTAAGGATTTCTATTGGTCTTTTTGGTTTCTCAAAGTCGTTTTCCCATATTGTCTACAAACTTTAAGTTTTTATTTATTAAAGAAGTTTTTGTTAATAATTTTATTGGTTTTGGAAAAATCCAAACTTTTTATCTTTTTTTTAAACACTATTAAAAACGCGTAAATATTTTTGGCAATGGCCCAGCTTCGCATTCTTTTAGTAAAAGTAGATGGAAACAAGCTTTTCCTTTTTGCGTCTTAGCACAAATGTCTAATTTGTTTTAATAAATATTCGCTTATTCAGAAGTCTAGTATTATGTCTTGCTCTCTAAGTGAACCATTGAGCCTACAATTAAAATACAAGTTAATCTTCTACACTTTCTATTTTTTCATTCTAAAAATCAAAATCTATTATTTAAAATTTGCCACATTTATTAATGTCATATAGTATTAGTTTGGATAATTGGTTCTTGGCATTTTAAATTGTTGTTTTAATAACCTGGTTGTTGTTAGTACTTTAGAAGAAAAAAAAAATTTGTTTGCAAGTTAAATTTAAGTTCGAGGTCAAAGTATGCTAGACTCAAAATATTTGAATCGAGCACAAACTCAACATAAGTATGTCAAGTCAACTTGAGATTGAGTTCAAGTATCAATCGAGGTGTTTGATTGAGCTCAATTTCAAGCAATTAAACATTTAGGTGTTCGAATTTGAACATACCACTGCTCAACTAGCCTTGACTCAATTTATTTACATCCTACTCAATTCTCTTCTCCCTAAGGTCCAATCCTTGCCTTCACTCTTACTGGATATGATACTTAGAATTAGCAACAGCAGACATGTATAAATCAAAATTAAGATGTAGCTATTTTAATTCAAAATTTGCCACTTACTAATATCAACAAAAAATGATCATTGATGGTAGTGATATCATAATTAATTTAGAGAAAAAAGTACGACAATTGGTAGTGATGACAATCAAAATCAAAATCAAATTGTTTGTGACGGAAGTGGGATAATAAAATTTCTTATAATGTAGACCACCTCAAGAATCTACATCAATTTTCCTAACTTCAGCTAATAAGGCAAAAAAGAAAAAAAAAAAATTTCCCATCCCTTCCTACCTACCAACGAATTTCTGAAGATAATAAATATGCAATACTAGTTTTAATCCGAACTATGATCAGTAAACATAATTCCGTTATGGGCAAGGATGCCCCATTCGTTCCTCACTTACATTTATTGAGGATAATATGAATGGCAAGGATGCCCCATTCTCTCCGTTATAAGTTCTACAATAATATAACTATTTTTATGCACATTTTACCATAACATTATATTATTATTGAACTTTAAACTAAATCAATATTTTGTTAATCATATTTATTTGTAAAGTTTTTATTACGATTGTTATAAGTTTTTTTTTTTAACTCGTATTCATAAAACTAAAGTTGAAAAGCGTTAAAAAAATATATTTTAAAATATTCTTATTTTGTCAATTAATCACTAGAAAATTGCATAGAAAGTGAACTTTTTTACGTAAAATATTATTCAAGAAAATTATTTTCTTAGGAAAAACATTTTACATCCTACCAAATGGACCCCTAATAGAAAATTAATTGAAGAATGAGACAGTAAAATTCGACCCCTTAATTTTAAAATGAGAATATTCAGTTGTACGTAAAATTAAATTATATGTGTGCATGTGTATTCTAGTCAGACAAGGTATGGGAGGATTTGGCTGAGACGTCACGGAGATCGCAAGGCTAAGGCCTTGGGATAGATATGGCATGCGCCGTGCAGCTATTAGTCATTACTGCAATTGCGCAGCAAACTAGGAGATGAGGTTCTCTTTGTTGTTGTCTTGGAGCTGAATTACATATTCATGTTATCTCTAGGAACAAAAATTTAAAACATTTCTTTTATGAAAATTCTAGAAGATTATGGCATAGAGCTAGAAAAACATTACCTTAGATATTTGGTATATTTGGTGGGATTTTATTTTTTTTTCTTTTTATAAATTTACTGACATATTAATATTTTTATTACTTTGTAATTTATATAAACCAATTGGGAAAGACACAATCTATGATTATGTAATTTTAAAAAAAAATTATATATATGTATTTTTTAAAAATATAGTGAAAATATTAGTAACGAAATTATACAAAAAATTAAAAGATTAATATGTAGTGAAAGTGGAAGGAAATTATGGGTGATTGTACATGAGCTATTCTTGGTTAGATTCGTTCTAGTACAGGCTCTATACCTAAGATTTTATAGTTTAAATTAATATACATCAGTTACATGAATAATGTGTACTAATTCAGTTTACTCACATGTACTATGTTTTAATTTAGATTATAAAATCTAAGAAATTATGTCCTAAGCTACGTTCATATAAATTTTTCCAGCTGCACACATAAAATAAAAATAAGAATATAAATAACAAATTAAAAAGTGACATATATAAAAAATCGACCTGTACACTGTGTTTAGATAACATATTGAGATAGATGAATAAATTTAAGTCTACCATGCAAAACCCGTCAGCAGATTCAGTAAGCAAAGCTCTTTTCATTCTTGGGATCGACAACATTTGGTTTGATTGGCTCGTCCATCAAGGCGTAAGGCTTTGAAAGCAATCGTGTTTGTTTCCTAGCACTACAAAGAAGATAATTCCTTCCGTGATTTAGCTTTTCCTTTTAATTTCTTATTGCCTTTTGATTTTCATTTTCATTTTCATTTTAAATTGTTATCCTGTTCCTTCTCCCATTTCTTCTACTTATTATCTCAGCCATTGATCTTTTGACATGGCTCACTTCCAGGGTCCTGTGATCGTCCTATCTTCAATTTTTTCGAGAATACCAAGTTGAGAATTTCAAATTTCAAACACTTTTCTTAGTCAAATATTATGAACACCTATAAAAATAAAGTTAGAACGTAATATGAGTAAAAATACACTATTCAATAAGTAATTTTTATTCTTTTCTATTAGACCGAATATGTTATATGTGTAGATAACTTCTCACACCTGTTGGTAAAATTACATATACAAACATATATACATATATAGCAAAACGTAAAATGCAACAAGTAAAACCACTTACTATTCAATCATAGGAATTGACACTTTTTTCAGTAAAATAATTATATATACTTATCACATTCATATCCATACACTTGGTAATAATTTATTTTATATTATGCTATAAAGTTTGTCCTATCTAGACTGTACTATGTCGTGATTATATTTTATCCCATACTATCATGTGAATCATACTATGTAACGATCGTAACTATATCGTATTTTATAAACATCTATATATCGGTCATATATATTTATTTTTAAATTGTCACTTCTCAATTTATTTATACAACAAGTCAAATAAATTATTCATGCTCGAACCAATTATACAAATAAAATAAAGATTACATAACAAATTATTTATTTTAAATATATTTTAAAATATAGAAGAGAATAGGAATACTTATTTGATCAAATCTAATATCGACACTTAAAAATGTCATCCCGACATACTTGTAACTTGGTGATCGTCTTTCTTTTCGTGATGTCTAGTCTTGACTCTCAATTTCCTCCTCAAAACTCTAGTTTTCCAAAATAGAAGGCCGTTATAGGAGAGATCTGATTATATTATATAAACTATTGGTAATTGCATCTTAAGCTCTTCCTTTTTAAGAAAATTGCACTAAGGCCCTCAAGAATAATAGGGTTTCAAATCTTTCATCAACAGGATATATATTTTGAACACATTTATCAATATTTTTGGTTATTTTTCATGTTTAAAAAATGATATGTTATATAATCTATAGGATTTAATCACACAGTACAAAATCTACGGATAGAGTCAAAAACCTAGTTAATGTAATTTTTTTCCTTGTGTTTAATAGTGACATGTTATGTTTTCTTGTTGGTTTGGCAACTGATTTATCAAAATTCAAGGATCAAAAGATTTGAAATCAAATTTTCATCTATTATAGATTACAACTATTTCAATGAATAAGTTAATTTTTTTATGGGAAAATACAATTATGTTTCCCAAAAATTTGGATTGTGGTCTAATTTGGTTCCCAAAATATCAAACAAAATACATTTAATTCTCATAATTTTTTATTACCGATTTATGACAAATTTAGAACTTTTGTTAATTATATATAGAAAAAGTCACGTAAAGGTACTTGACTATTATATTTAACGTAGGGTATAATAACAGACCCACCATAGTTAAGGAAAAAAATACAATTTTAATCCCCACAATTTTTATTGTGGGCCTTAATCTAATTTGGCCTCCAAACTAATGGCTTAGCCAAGAATTTTACGTAGCGGGGGTGAAATTTTTTTCTTTGGGGTGAAGTTATATTGAGTACAATGTTAATTAAGTTTGCCATTTTTACTTTTTTATATGTTATATGTCATTAAAATGGGCTCAATTTTGTCCTTTTCATATTTATCTTCCTAAAAAAAAAAAGTTATATACAACATAAATATTAGTTTATTCATATTGAATGTGTATATATTTTTCGTAAAATTTACTCTCAATTTCGCTAACATTGTGATAGTTGATTTTTTTATTACTCGATCAAAGTTTGAAAATTTTTAAAATATGTTTTAACTTGTTGTCTTCATAATCTCAAATTTCTATTATAGTAATTTATGTTAAAATTTTTAAAATGTTTCAAATATTTTTTCAGAGCAAAATATATCAAAGTAAATTGTTACTTATAGAAAAAGGTATTTCACTATAAAAGACAAAAATATATATGATTACCCAACAATGTAAAGAATGATGATTTTATATTCTTGTAAGATTTAATTACCTAATATGTCATTTTTTTTATGTTAACATTCAAATTATAATATTTTTATCTCTCCTTTAATGAAATTAAAATATGATAATAAGGTATTATTCTTCCTTCTATAATAATACAAGTATATTAATGTTCACTTGTGATTGAAGAAAATGCACTATTAGATCAAATGAATCAGTAGAGATTTTTTGACGCATTTATATGAGATTCAACTTGAAAAACAATTCAATTTATGAAAAATCTCGATTGTATAATTAATTAGAAATATTGCCTTTCTTCATATATAAGAAAGTTGAGATTTTGACTAATAACATTTGAGAAAAGAATAGTTTAGAGCAAAACTTTGGAGAGAGGAGTGCAATAGTAAGAATTTATTAAAATTTTAGGGTAATAAAGAGATTTATGTGAAAATAATTATAAAGTTTTAGGATCAATTTCAAGTTTTCTAAAAGTTGGGAGGCGGTTGCCTCCCTCCTCCCCCTTCTTTCTCTGCCCTTGCTCCTAAGTATCAGAAAAAGCACATTTAATTTTCATAATTTCTAATTTAAATTGGTGTATAAATTTAAAATTTTCATTAATTACACACAAAAAAATTATGTGTAAAGTACGTAACTATTTCTTTTAACCTAGGAGTATAACAGCAGACTCACTATAATTAAGTCCAACAGATTTTATTCTTCCCCTTTTACTCTTTCTTTCCTCTTGTCATAAAATTAAAGTTGCAACCAACTACAAGGACACATGACAATCACACTGATCAATAAATTTTGACTTCTTTCAATCTCCATCACCTTGCTTCCATTGAATTAAACCTTCTCAGTAACCCAGTAATGACAATCCTTGATTTTGTAAATATTGGATCACCGTACCAATTAAAAAAGATACACTTTTTTGGCCTCTACAACATCAAATTATGGAACATTAATTAATGTCTAGAAATCACAAAAAAAAAAAAAAAACTTTAAAAACATTAGGCAAAATTGATAAATACACTGGCCACTCTGGACATCTATAAAATTTTCTTCCAAGATTATCATTCCTCCGGCATGTAGTCATTCTAGTTCTGAATTTGCACCTACAATTGCGGGTTGTTACCATTGAATTGAACACAAACCCAACTTTATTTCTTGTCCTTTTCTGCAATTAGTTGTTTCACCCCTAGAAACTTTCCAATTTCGTGTACAGGAAATAGATTTATTGTTTGAATTAATCGCACTTAATCTTCATGTTTGGCAAATTACTGGCAATTATAATTTTTCAGGGTTTTTGTTTCATGATAGGAAAAAAGAAAAATGAAAAGGTGGGTGAAATCTGGTGGATTTAACTATTATTGGTTTGTTATTATATCCCATGTTAAAAGGAAAAAAATAAAAATCACGTGACTTATTTTCGTGTGTAATTAACAAAAATTAAAATTTTGTTCGAAATCAGTTGAAAATACAAAACCATTAGGATTAAATGTGTTTTGTCTTATACTTTGGGACTAGATTGGACTACGACCTAAACTTCAGTGACCGAAATTGCATATTTTCTAACTATGGTGGGTTTGTTGTTATACCCTAGGTTAAAAGTAACAGTCACGTACCATGCACGTGACTTTTTCTATGGTTAATTAATGAAAATTCAAAAATTGTCCTAAATTGGTTGAAATAAGAAACTATGCGGATGAAATGTGATTTCTCTAATATTTTGGGGACAATAATGGATCAAGAGACCCAAACTTTGGGTACTAAAATTGTATTTTACCCTAATTTCAATTGATTATGCATATATACTATATATAAGTAAGAGCCTCTTGGTGTAATGTCATTATTTATTTTGCCTATTTTACTCTCGAGAATTTTAGAACTTCCTCATATAATTACTCCTAATTTTTAAAAAAAAAAAAATCATATAGACATTAGTGTAGGTCTTGCCTACTAATATTGATTAAACTTGAATCATCCAGTCTTCCTTGTCCCAAAACTGGAAGTTATTTTTTCGGTGACAGAAGTTTCTATTTTTTGTACCTTTGCTTTCCCATCTCAGAAATTATAGCCCACCGTCTTAATGGGCATATTGAAAAAGCTTGTGGGCCTTGACTTGAAAATATCCGGGGAATGGGATGAAAAAAAGATGTGGCCCAATTTTGAGGAAATTCTTGTCCTGAAATAAATTTTGTTTGTCCAAAATACTCCTTAATTTACTAAATGGTCAACGAGTACTCTACATGCATGAAAGTTCACCTAAACCACTTGGATAAATGAAGTGCAACTCCAGATAATATTTTTATTAAGAAAATGAGGATATATGTTCTTAATGTTGAAATAGGTGCTGAAGCATGCTTAGTTTATTTGCTGATATTTTAGAGAGATGATTGGGAAATTTATTATTATTTTTTTTAAATTTTAAAATCCAGATTTCTTTTATTAATAAAATAAAAGAGAAAAGTACAGAAGTGAAGATTGCAAGTACCCTCCGCAATTATAAGCAATCAGCAAGTTTCCCCCTAAACAACAGCACAATGCCACAATCTATGGAACCAGAAAGGCAACGTCTAATCACAATAATTTATAACAAAACCTTAACACATTGAATGTTCAGTCGTAATATTTGAGAGAATCAGACGACATATTGAAATGACAAAACCTTAACATAAAAAAACAAATTATTATTTTGAAATGGAAATTAGGAAGTAAATGGGCGTGGGTGCAAAACATAACTGGACTAGATGTGTTAAAAAGTGAAGCAGGGACCTAAATAGTTACCTGAAAAAATAAATTTCCGAATTGCAACTAACTGATAATTGCTTTTTTTTTGGTTATCCTTTTCTTTGGTAGGTCGATAAAGTAAAGATAATAGTAGCTTAAATAGTTAAATTTCACTGTTATTGCGAAAATAATTACATGTTTCAATATGTAACAGAGCTCATTAAGGGTGTGTTCGTTTGGATTTAAAATAATTTTTTAAGGTGGAGTAAAATATTTTACATGAAAAAATCTATTTTTCATATAATTTTTCGGTGTTCGGTTGACAAAATGCAAATATTTTGAGATAAAAAATTTTAACGAATTATCTTTAATTTTATAGATACAAGTTAAAAAAAACTTACCACAATGGTAATAAATACCTTACAAGTAATTGTGATTAATAAAAAATTGATTTTGTTCAAAATTAAATGATAGTACAATATATTAGTAAAATATGTATAATGATAGTTATATTAGTGTGGGACCCATAATTGAGAGAAAAACGAGTGAAAAAGAATTAAAAACAAAAATAAGTTTAGCAAACGAAATTCTAAAAGTAAGTATTTGAGGTTTAATGTCACTCTTGAATTATCCGGAAAATAACTTACGCTTAAAAATTTCGTAAGTTATTTTCAGTCAGAAGAAGGAAAATTGAAAAATATTTTACACCGAAAAATATTTTCCAGTGTTTGGCATCAAAAAAATTTCTGAAAAATATTTTCAATACAAACGAACACACCTAAGTTATAAGCATTTCCTATTCCAATTGAATTCATATGCTCTAGCTTTGTACTGCAATATTTCCCGAAAAATATTTTCCGGTGTTTGGCATCAAAAAAATTTCTGAAAAATATTTTCAATACAAACGAACACACCCTAAGTTATAAGCATTTCCTATTCCAATTGAATTCATATGCTCTAGCTTTGTACTGCAATATTTCCTTATCCCAATTCGGCTTCTATTCTTCCAAACTTTTTCATAGGGTAAATAACGTAATTCAGCCTTTAATCTTGATCCTTGATTCTTTTTCGATATTTCAAATGATCCTATTAAATCTCTTAATTTTGACATTTAATTCAAAAAGTTCCCAAGCCAATTTTCATTAATTCTACAATTGACGGACTTTTGTCACATCCGTCTCACGTAACACATAGGATAGGGGCATAGTTCAAAATTATTTTTGGCAAGTTTTCATTCTATCTCTTAACTTTGGGTCTAGATCTATTTCATCCCTAAGAATTTTAAAAGGAATCTTTTATATCTCCGAAGTTACAATTTTGGAATTAAAACAGAAATAATGCTCCTCAATTTGTTAATGATTAATTATAGATTACCCGGTTAAACTTTAGCGTCATAAATATTTCAATCCCTAATATTATTTTTTTTGCCACTTAAGTATTTCGGTTATGTCAGATAAATATTGTAACCAGTTTACCCTTATTCTATTCTAATCTCTATATTTTTTGTTTATTTTTGTCCAATGAATCAAATATGTATTAAGAGAAGATTTGATTCGTGTAAAATATAATATGAAGAGATGTCTAAAAATTGAAATCGAAGTTTTTGCAAGCTTTTTTTGGCTTGGATTAATTGAAGAAAATGACAAAATTTGATCGTTATTATTTTTTAAGCGCAAATCTTTATAACTGATGATCAATTATAACAGTCTAATATCTCTTGATTAGAATAACTTCTTTAACTTGAATATTAGCTAATTGGAAAGATATATTTATGAGTCTATAATGATTAATTTTGAATTAATTTTTGTTCTTAGAAATTTTGAATAAATTTTGAGAAAGCTTTTAAAGGAAAAAGAAGTGCATTTTTTTTTTGTTGGTGTGGTGATGGTTGTAATTGTTGCTCCGAGGGATGAAAAGTAAATGGAGGTCTAAAAATAGCAAATAGGAATAAAATGATTAAAACGTTGAGTTCACATAACGAGTGGGGTTAAGTACTTAAAACATAACATAAAGAATGAAGTCTTAGGATAGTAAAATTTGAGGGGTAAAGTGTAACTAAACAAAGGGTGTATTTTTTCCATTCAGCCAAAATTTTGACATTATAAGGGTTGATCGTCAGTCCATAAACTTTAGTGCTCAAAAAATAATATTAAGAATTAAAGTGTTAATAATACTAAAATTTAAAGGGGTAAAATGTAACTAAACCATTTGCTAAACAAAGTTTATTGGCCTTCACATATTTGGAGAAAGAAATGCTCCCTTAAATAATTAGAACATATGCTATCTTTAAGAAAAAATAAAATGAGATAAAATCATATAATTTATAAAATTTTCTATTGCGTGTCCAACGGACACAGAATTAGCATGTAGTTTCGTAAACTCATTTGTTGCCTTTTTGAATTTAGACACTTCTTAATTAAACTATATTTTTAAAAAACTCCCGATTTAACTAAATTATTTCAAAAAAATAACACTTTTATTCCCTCTTTACCTGCAATAACTATTTCTCATTCATTATGCCCAACCTAACGCAATTGTTAGTTAGTTTTTCAAAATAATTAAATTAAATATGAAAATAAGATTTACTTTATTGAAAAATTTTCTTAATGTTAAAAAATTTCATCTAAAAAATTGTATTCATACTTTGGTATTATATAATCCTCAAAAAATGAGCAAGAGTTAATAAGGAAAAAGCCTGATCTTAAAATTTTTCATATTCAAACTAATTTTTGTTAGTGTTATTGGACACATAAGTATATTGGGAGTGTCATGATTTGTCAACAACTCACTTTGCAAAATTGTTATAAAAGTTAATATGTTAATGATCTTTCACAAAATTTATGAGTCAAATCTAAAATTCACAAAATTTTGTTGTACTTATATTTTTCTCTTTTTTTTTTTTTTTTTCCTGTAAAGGATTTTCTTATACTTCGATAACTTTTTGTCAACTAAAATGCGAAATTTACAAAATTTTATGCGTCCAATCATAAATTTAAAAATCATTTATCGCACTTATTTGAACAAATATATTGTACATTTTTTTTGAAAATTCAAAAACCCCAACTAAATTTCTAACATATACATAAAAGTTTTTAGGTTTAAACTTTTAGAACTTAAGTGCATTCTTAGAAGAATTTGTTTTATATCCAAAATTTTGAAAGCTAAATATTTCTATCCCACTCACCAAATTTTAACTTATACTCAAATTTAGATGTTAAGTGTAATTATTTTTTCAAGTATGTGCAGGTCAATAAAACTTATATTGTTTAGCAAATTGATGAGAAAAACATCTTTTTATGCACGAGAGGCTCTTCTGAATATGAATTGTTACTTTGGAGAACTAAAAGAATCATTTTGAAATTTGAGGGATAGAATAAGATCTAGACCCAAAATAGAAGAATGAATGAAATAACTTAAAAAATAAAATTCCAACTATACCTCTACTCGAATCATGTGATTAACGCCCTTTAACTCTAGAAATAACCGAAGTTGGCTTTGGGATTTTTTAAAATCAAATGTTAAAATTAAGGGAGTTAATAGAATCTTGTAAAATATTATAAACGAAATAAAATCAAGTGTAAACTTTAAATAATGGGTTGTCTAAAGAAAGTTGAGACAATATTGTTAATTTGGTAAAACTGCAAGTATGACCCATAAATCCAATCCTCAGATTTCTTTGACCTTGAATCCGTCTATATCTTTCCTCGATATGGCATTCAATAATTTTCAAACCATATTCTAAACCACAGGTGAGCAAGTATTCAGTCAATCAATTTCGAATTAAATTAGCTAACAAATTCTATTAATCTTGATTAAGTTTAATTTTAATCAGAAATTGATTAATTGAATTCATAAATGTAATTAATGAATTCGAAAACAGTAGAGAGATTTTTTACATTCGGTTAACCAATTACTTCATTTATTGAATAAAAATAAGTTTTCCTAAACTATTTTATTATATAAATAGTATATCAATATATACATACATACATATATATATATATATATATATATATATATAAAATAGAGCATCATAATTAATAATTTTTTAATTAATTAAACAATAAAAGCAATACAAACATATCAAACTATGTGAAAAAATAAAATAAAATTAGAAAAATTTTGTTTGAAGAATAGTTTTTGTACAAAATTTTATCCCAAATGTCAAGAAGCCAACTAACGCAAGCTAAATTTGGTTAATCGCATTCAAACTATTTATTAAATTTGAATTTGTGTAACTGAATTTTTTACTGAATTTTGAAACTAGTTAAAACTTTTACAACTTTTTTGTGAATTTTGACTGCTTTTACTATTCAAGCAATTAAAAGATCGGTTAAATTGATGTTTACTCCTATTCTAATCTCAATTAAATTGAATAATATGTCTATTCAGCCATTTCATTGGTTGGTGAAGCTGGTGGAAGGGGCTTTTTATGGTGACATTGGGATGGTGATGGCGGTTGTCGTGACATTTTACCAAATAAAAGATGGAAGTATAATAGATAATTTTACGATTGAAGAAACAGTGCAATGCTCAATTGTTATATATGTACATGAAAATGAATCTAAAATGAAATTACATTTCTATTTTATATACTAAATTTCAAAAGTTTTTTAAATTTTTTATGTTTTTAAGTGATACTTATTTTTAATTTTAAAAATAACATTAGTTTTAATTCTACTCGCCGCTTCCATATTTCCCTAGGACTAATGTGATTCAGGTGCATTCTCACCATTTCTCCCCTCATTTGGTTGTAAATTTCAATGGGTGATCAAGATATGCTTGTGGTTGAGTCAACTTGGTGGGTGATTAGGATATGCGCTTGTAACCAAATTGTTAATAATTTTTGTTTGTATCATACGCATGACATTGAAAATCAGACTATATATACTATATATGCTCCGGAGGAGCTTCATTTGGCATTTTTGAACCGAACAAAAGCATGTGTGGCGGATTAAATCCAAGCTTTGCAATATGAAAAGCTAATGTATGTGGATAACATATATAGAAGCACAAAGAGGTAAAATTATTTGATTTTGAAGGCATAATTTATGTAAACACTATTTTAGACTCACTCTTTGCATGATTTACACATAACAATTACTCACGTACTCATCCTTATAGGAAACTATAATTGGGATGCATCTTGCTTCTTTATATCTAAAAATTAGTTACATGCAATTAACTTTGCAAATCACTATAAGTATAGCATCAAATGCTTCAATTATTACACATTAACCCGCACTGGGTTAAAAGGTATTGCACTACTTCAACTAGGCCATGCAAACAAACACCCTTACCAACTAATTTTACCTTACGTAATGCATATAGACTAATTTACCTTACGTTGCATATAGCCTCAAGATCAAGTGGGTTGATATCCGCAGTAAAGAAATACATGAGTTCTCATTACGCCAACAAATTTTTTTTTTTCTTGTAACTTTTTTTAATATTGCCATCGATTTAAAAAAAATAAAATTGACATATTAGATATACTACAACACTATGAATTTGTGGAGGGGTTTGCTTATTCAGGAGAAGATTACAGATTTGGTAGTATATAAATACGTAAGTATTTCATCCTAATTCTTGTCATGAAATCCTTATCTCATCCCAACACCTAATTATTGGGTAATTATATGAATACACTTTAATTTTAATTGTGACAGTAGTACTTATTTATGGTCTAAAATTATAGATAAACTGAAATAGATTGAGAAATTTCAATAGTGAAGTTCAATCACGTTGGAAGGTAAATAATGCGAATGCAAATAATGATCAGTTTCTTTGATATAGAGTAATTATAAATTATTGATGGAAAATGTTGTGAGAAACTAAAAGTTATGTTAATTACGTCACTATGAAGTTGTTACCAATATATGTCCCTACTTATACCTCTTGATATTGGAGAATGTGAATTTTGATATTAAGTATTTGATATTCTAGATTTGAAGAACTGATAATACAACAAACGAACTATATATATATATATCTACCATCAATATTGTAATGGCTGATCATTACACTTGTATGTTGTTCAATGCTAAATGTAGAATACTAATTTATTATGTAGAATGTATAAATCTTTAGTAAAATATCTAGTATAGGAAATGTACGTTGCATGATGGACGTTGCTACGTTAAATGATTACTAATAAATTCTTCCTTTCAAAATTAATAATAAGACAATCTTTTCATTAGATAATGCACTTTAAATAAATTAACTTTATTGGTAACTGGTTATGAGTAAAAGACTATTTTTACAACAAAATAAAAAAGTTAAACTTAATGTTATATGAAACTATTTTGAAATTCAAACTGAAATTAAAAATTACATTTAGAATACATGAAAAGTGCAAAAACTTATATTAAAAATCATGAGAATTTTTTTTTTCATTATCATAAGATTTCAAAATACTTTTGACTTTTTTTATATATTTATATTAACTTTTATAGTCTTTATATTTTCATGTTCAACTCAAATGGATTTAATAAACTAGTAATGCTTGCTTTTTTCCCCTTATTTTTTAAATGTTTATGGACAAATTTGACTTCATAAAATTAAAATATGAGTTTATATTTAAATTAAAACCACCATATAATTAGTGGATCGGTCGAACACGGCATAGAAGTTTTTGTGTTATACCCTGTCTTACTCTCTGTTTACTACTTAATGAATTGTTGAGATTCTGTGAAAATAATTTTAATAAAATAATATTGACAATTTATTTAGTAATGTGATAGGAAATGAGACAGAAGGTAAAACACAATATCCTTACTGATCAAACACTCTTTAATTAAATAATTCAAAAAGCAAGCGAAGAGGGGGCGAGCCAAGACTTGCAGAATAATACATAGTACAAATGTTATAATTTCGACTAAAAGAGAAGTGAGCCACGAGTTGCACAAAGTGTAATCCCTTCCAGCAAAGCTTGCATTTCGACTTCGAGACTCGTACTATTTCCATAGAAGGTCGAGAATACAAACACAATATTTCCCTCCTGGTCATGACACACGCCACCTCCTCCTGAGAACCCCAGATTCACAGTTGAAGATCCATTCACATTAAGCGTGAAAGTGTTCCGCGGTGGCTTCATCCAGTGAAATGTGAGGCACTAGTTTAACTTGCCTAGAGATTTGAAGGTTGCATCCATGATGCCGTAAATTCGATAGAGCACTTGTTAGCTTACCAAAAGGATGTTGGGAAAAATTTTTACCGGCACCATTTGAGAAAATGGTACTGATTGATTTTGAATATTGTTGCAGTTATGATGGAGATCACATTCTCTAAATGGGAGCTCATTAATCTCACATTTAGCAAATGCGATCTCCTTAAACATTATTTAAAACAAAATAAAAAATAGTAAACTCGTATTCAGTGAATGCGATGTCAAGGAAAATTGTCATTGAGAGCAAATTCCTTAGACCTCGCTTTCACCAATTGTTATTGAGAAAATTTTCTCGGACCCGCATTCAATGCCATGCAGGATAAATAAAAGAGTTTAGAACATTAATAATTGCATGTCACCACCAAAATCTAAACTCTTTATTCATCTTTATTGGCATAAAATGTAGTTAACTACAATCTAAAATAGTTTTTATTTTTCTTTTAGGTTCCTAGGTTATAATTTTTTATAATGACACCACCAATAACTTGATCAATTATAGAAGAAGATTTTTTCCATAATACTGAACTGTTTTTAGATATATCTATATATTCTTCATCATTAGTAAAGGATAAAATCACTATCAAGTAGTATCAAATATCATTTAATAAACGAAACATGTCAAAAAAATTTTATTAATGAAAATATTTACAAGAGATTAAATAATATAGTGATAATTACAAAAATGATTATAAAATAATTAAAATTTCAAAAAATAAGAAAGAATAAACCTAAGTATAAGGAACAAAGATATCAAATAAAAATTACGTTTCCTGTATAAGAAAGCCAACAAATTAAGCTAATATGTTCTGTATAATATAGATAGGTATCACACAGTATACTAAAATCATAAACAAAAGGTAAAAATAAAAATTTATTCTTTTATCTTACTCTAAATTTTCCAAAAAAAAAAAATAATGAAAAAAAATCCTCTATATTACTCTAAAATACACGCAACTCGAATGAAAATAATTTAATTCTAAAGACATGCAAATAGCATATAATTTCTATAATTTCTATTCTAATTATTTTTTACATATTGTGTAAAGTAATTATATATCCAAATAGAGAATATATTGGTATTTTTCATGTTTCTCAACCTTATGATAATATTGATGTTCTAAACTCTTACATTCATCCTGAATGGTATTGAATGTGGTTAACTCCAAAATTATATTTTGATATAGTATTTTAATATGAAATTGAAAATTTGCATTTATTAAATATATAAACAAAATGAAGGCTAATAACAGTGTGTGGATTTATTTTTGCATTTTTTGTACTTTTTTGATTAATTCATTTTATTATTTACCAAAACATTTAACCTACATCTTAATTATTTGCTAAATAGTAAAGAATTGCATTGTAATTTCCAAAATCGACATGTAATATCAATCTATATCTCAATTATTTTAGAGTATTTAATAATATGATTATATTTGAATAATTTATGTTGTCTTTTACATTACTTACCTGCTTATTTTTTTTCCATATTATCATTCCTATAATTTATATTTAGTATTTTATTAGTTTTGCAATAATTATTCTAGACTATTTTGAGCATGAATCATACAATTGGTTGAACTATTTTTACCTTATTAATAGTTACTCTACACCAATGTTTCTTTATTATTTTATTATATACTATAAAAACTAATGTTGTAATTTTCGTATTTGACATTTAAATACAAATATTATTTTAGAATATTTTGTGTGTCATATACAGTGTATCATGGAGTGATCTTGTTTTCTAACTCATCAATAGTTCCTCTAAAATAATACTTTATAAAGTGATGTTATTAAAGATAAAGATTTAGTAATCGAAATACTATTAAAGGGATATAAATTAACAAATACTTGAAGATTGTGAGTTTTCTATTTTGTTCCTAAATATTATTTTCATTGCTTGGTTATACATCTATTCTTCATATAGGACAGAGAAAAACAAATTTAAATTAATTGTAATACAAACTTAAAAGAAATAAGAAAATAGTGTTATGTATTCTATTATTTTTTAACTTTGTAAAATTTTAATTTTTTATTTGTATGATTATTAATTTTGTAAATTTAAGTAGGAACATACTCAAAAATTCTATACTCATGGGTGTATCTATTCTGTCAATCAAAATTTCAAGTTAAAGAGGTCAATCTAATCAAGAGTCGTGAAGCTGTTATAGTTAACTGTCAATTAAGGAAAGTTTTGCTTAAAAAATGATGTCGGACTAGATTTGTCATTTTCTTAAGTTAATCCCAGCCAAAAAGGTTAGCAAAAATGCCAAATTCAACTTCAATGTATCTTTTTATCAAATTCTACATGAATTAAATATTCTCTTTATGAATAGTTTATTTATCAAACACAATTGATAAAATATATATATATATATATAATAGGGGTAAAATGGTTCAACATGTTTAGTTACCATAACATGACTTTATTGGTCAAAAGATAATGCTAGGTGTTAAACTGTGAATGACACTAAAAAGGGGCAAAGCATAATTAACCCGATATAAAAAGCATGTAGGGGGAATGATCTAATTAAGTTTTTCACGTTGGGAGTACTTGAATGAATAATTAGATAAATTTTTATTATGAATAAAAAATAAATACAATTTGAAAATATATAACTATAACAGTTACAAATTAAATATTAATATTTTTATTTTACTCTTTGCTTAAATATAAGTGATTTTTCTACTCTTAAAATTATATACATTCTTATTATGTATTTTATACAAAAATTTCATAAGAAGTTAAGCAAGAAACAATTTATTTCATTAGCATTTCATGCATTTTAGAGCAAGATAAATGGTGTCTTCATGAGCATTCGATGCATTGGAAAGCAAGACAAAAGAACAAATTATTATTTTGATTCTTTATAATGAATTTTTTAAACTATGTGATACCTATCAGTGATATGAAGAATTAAATTGCATGATACCTATCTGTGATATGAAGAATATATTAGTTTAATATGTTTAGTTTTTTTATATATAAGATATAATTTTTGATTGATTAATTTAATCTTTACATTTTAATTATATTCATTTTTATTTTTTTAAATTTTAATTATAATAAATATTTTTTTACAAATTAAAACTTTCGTCTTAATATGTATTTATGCCGAAATAAGTGTTTGAATCCTAAAAATAAGTAGAATAAATTATGAGTAATTTAATTATATTTTCTTACTAGGAATTGGAAATTATAATAAATATTTTTATAATAAATGTGCATTTTAATTATAATTTTTATAATAAATTATAATTTTATAATAAATATGATTCATTTTTTCTATTTTTTGAAATTTTAATTAAAATACATATTTTTGTACAAATAAAAATCTTCCATCATATTATGTATTTATGCCAAAATAGGATGATACAGTATCCTAAAAAATAGTTAGAATAGTTGATAAGTAATTTAATTATATTTTCTTATTGGAAATTGGAAATTGGAAATTATATTTCATTAAGGGTGGGTATTTTAGGATTTACAAAAAAGTAGAGAAACACTTAAATATGTTTTCCTATTGGGAATTGGAAATAATATTCCATTAAATATGTTTTCCTATTGGGAATTGGAAATAATATTTCATTAAGGGTGGGTATTTTAGACATTACAAAAAAGGGAAGAAACACTTACATATGTTTTGTATTGAGGATTCGAAATTATATTTCATTAAGGACAGGTATTTTAGTTATCACAAAAAGGGGAGAAAGACTTTGAAGGGAGAAACAAAACGTTGGGAGAAACAAAAAACTGGAGAAACAACTCGCATAATTATAATAGTATAGATATGCATATATATGTATGTATGTATATATATATATATATGTATGTATGTGTATATATATATATATATGTATGTATATATATATGTATGTATGTGTGTGTGTGTGTATATATATATATATGTATGTATATATATATGTATGTATGTATATATATGTGTGTGTATATACATACATATATATATATAGATATACATATATATGTATATATATGTGTGTGTGTATATATATGTGTGTATATACATATATATATATATAGATATATACGTATATACGTATATATATGTGTGTATATATATATGTGTATGTATATGAGTATATATATCTACATATATATCTACATATATATATATATATATATATATAGATATATATATATATATATATATATAGATAGATGATTTAAGTGATTCAAATTTTTAGGTGGCAATGTAAGGAAAAAGAAAAAGCTGTCACAAATTTTAAGGGGTGCAAAATTTTTAAAATTTTTCCTGATCTACTTTATGATTAAGGGTGGGCAACTTCAATGTGACTCCACGACTTTAAAGACTTGAAAATGAATACCAAACAACCGTGTGAAACTTTGCACTGGTAAGGAGATTGAGTTTTGTCACTACAAAGTCTTCCAAGATGTTCTTGAACACACTTGGCCTTGGAGCCAAATTACACAGGAAGAGTTATGACTCCTAATGGATCAATTGTCTCTTCAGAGAATCCATCAAGGGGGTGGTGATCGGCTTGATGTTGATTCCTAGGATTTTTTTTTTGGGAAAATGTTGTAGAAAATTTCATCCACTGAGCTCGCTTTATTGATCAAAATTCTATTCACCTTACAGTTGATCACTAGGGGTTCTCATGTTCTAGGATTAAGCATTTCATGCCTTTGGTAGTGAAAATAATGTCTTTTAGGATCCTACCGCCGGTGACAAATTGAATTTAGTTAATCTAGAATGCATATAAGCTCTTGTAGGCATTGGAACTGTCTCTTTTTTAAGGTCCCCTAGAGATAGTGTTTATGATATGTCATGGCAACTCTTCTTGAGAGAGATTGTTGGTTTACCTTTGGGACTTCTTTCCCTCCTATCAGGAGTGTGCCCTCATGCAATTTGGCTAGGCTCACTTCTGGAGATACCATCTTCCCTGACTACAAAGTCTTCTTAATAGCCTTTCCTTATGAGTTCTTAGTCATTAATGAGTCTCCATTATGTGTAATAAATGTTAGTGTCATGGCCATGGCCATTGTAGAGCCAACACTTATTCTTGTCTCTTTTATTAGAGTTGTTTTTAATTTGGAACTGGCCACTTAACATACAGTTGGTGTTTGATAATGTCTAGGATATGTAGACCATGGTGGGCCCAAGATCTTTTAGCTTAGATCTAGAGACAAACTATCTATCCTTAGGCCGCTATTTCTCCGATCCCTCTTTCTTAGGCTCTTAAGGTGTATTTTTCCTCTTGCTACTTTTTGGACTTCCCAAGGTTTTTCTTCTTACTTTTTTCATATTCTTCTATATGGCGCTCTGCCCGATCATGCAGGTTAGATAAGATTTTAGATGGTTCTTAGTCAGTTAATCAGAGAATTATTTATCTAGATTCCTATTAGGAAGGCTACCATTTTGATTTTTTTGGATCTTATCCTCCACATAAAAAGTCTCCAACTTGAAATGCTTCAGACAGTCCTTCAAGGATTCCTCTTGCTTCTACTTGACAGCTAACAAATGAGCAATGGTTTTTGGCGTGCACATGCATTCCGAATATCTCTAGGAGCTTATCCCCTAGCTAACAAATGAGCAACAAGTCACGTGACAAGATTCTTTTAATTGCCAAAATATGTTAAAACACCGAGGAACTAAATCTTCCTAGTGCACAATCTAGAAATTACAGATGGTACAGTATAACATGTAATACTAGGGAAAAATAGTCCACTAAAAATCATGTTGGAAGAAATAATGGAAAACATGCCAACAAAGGGCCTTGGTGTTTTTAGTACATCTATATAGATAATCATAATACCCTAGGGATATTTATGGATCAGGTATCCGGTCTATATGACCAGTTCCCGATTTGATCCGGTTATACCATGTTAGAAAAAAAATTTCCATACCTGGTTCGTAAGGATATTCATGGACTAAGCCCATATGGTCAATACCCGACCTATCTCAGTCGTACCGGGTCAAAAAAGGTTGATCTGATACACGATCCTTATATATAAGGTACATGGATGATCGGGAACCCACTAAAAGTGGACCAGATGACTGGACACTCCACCGATCTAGTTTGAAAATGTAAAAATATATATATAAAAACTGGCTAATAATCATAAATACCCCAGTAAATAGGAAGGAAAGGAGAACCAACTATTAATATTAGATCATAATATGAAAATTACACAACAAACCTGTGTACGGACAAAGTTGTGTACTTGCTGAATTGCAAATTCTCATCTAGCTACGCAACCCAATCACCTTAATACCTGACACTCTTCCAATTGTGTCTCTCTAATACTAATTAGTTCAAGAACACTAATTTATGATTCGAAAAGGACCGAATCAGTAGGTTTTTTAAGTAGGCAAGTCAACATGAACTGTCAGATCCCAAAACTTGAGACCAAGACACACCGTACTCCTGGGTAGGCCAAAGCGTACAAGGTTACAGTAACAGAACCATACCTAACCATAATAAATTTAAAACACTGGAAACATGAAAAACAAAAAAAAAGAACAATACAAATATTTATTTGGTATGCAAGTCACAAACCTGAGCTGACTACAAGTTTGGAACCACAAGAAATTAGACACAATCTAGGTCATAACCATGCCCAATGGTTGACTCGAGCCCCTTAATAAAATATTACCTGTTCTCAGAAGCTGTAAAATGTTAAATAAATAGGATAAACAACACACAAATTCAGTAAGCAATTTATATACCTTTTTAGTAGATTGAGTAGGATACAATATACTAATAAATCATACAAACATACATCACATGTATCAGAACATGCACAAAAACATACATAGAATATATATATATATATATATATATATATATATATACACACACATACATACACACAGAATAGATACAGATAGATAGCCAATAATTTACAAGGACAATTTGGCTACTAGATCTAAATCTAACTATTCGAAACCTAGTAGACAAGGCCAGAATAGAACGGAATGCAACATAGACAGAACATATATGAGAACAATGTTCTCTCTGAGTTACTAAGGTTCACTATGAGCCAAACATGCAATATTCAATCATATCGCACATGCAGCACAATTATATCACATATACCAATCAGATACGGATAACATATTTAGAGTCTCACACAATCCATACACAATTCTCTTTTTAGTATAACAAACATTTAGAACTTAAACGAGTATTGAAATAAATTTATTAAAGAGTAAAAAGATACATGAACCACTTACCTCAAGCGTATAACTATACTTCTCTCATCATCTTCAATACACTAGACACATACCACAAACTCTCAATCTAAACGATATGAATACAATGATCAATGAAATATCATGTTTTTGCCCTCCTAAATGACTTACTAATGATCTAATAAACATGCTTATACTCCAACACAAATCCTTTTCTAACTATCAGTAATTTATCAAACAACACATGCATACAAGATAGCACAAATAATTTTAACATAAACTCTTTTTATTAAGACAACTTATCAAACATTACTGAAATATATCAATACACTTAACAAATTCTAGCAACTAAACTTGATGGATTAGTCCAAAATATCTAATTAAACAATTCAAGAACATACAAGAAGGGCAGTTTGAACAAATTTTTAGATTTAGCACAATTTAGTAAAAGTAGTATATATTAAGATGTATAAATCATATAGGTGTGATTTTTACACTGTTAGAAAATAAATTCAGAATGCTAAAATTTTTATTTAGGAGTTATCCCCAAATTAATTCTTTAAATCATTTTAATTTAGTGAAAATTTTTCATAATTAAGTTTTAGATTTACAAACAAGTATTAGAGTTTAGGAATGATGATACAGAAATTAGATCTCCAGTAAGCTGAGCCCATGTGGTATATAATTAAATAGTTTATTAAGGGCTATTATGTCATTTAGCTTAATATGGTAGAACAGATCAAATCGGTACTCATATCGAACAGCTGACATTAAAGGTGAGCCCAACAAACCAATTCGCAAGGTCTGACCAATCTACCACATTGCCTGGGATTCCTAACCCTGATTGCTTCTTATAAATATAGGACTATCCCTTCTTTGTACCATAAGTTAATCAATAATATTCAAATATATTACATTACATGTCTCTCAACCTTCTCTTTCTAGTTAACAAAAAAATTTTGAATCATCAAGAAAAACTACTATATTTCAGCATATATAAATATAAAAAAAAAATGCATTCCTTATACCGTTAGAAATTACTTTTAATCATATAAAAATTATGTGAAGAAAGTTTATTTAGATTTCTATTCTAAGATATACAAAATTAATCATGAACATATTAATCACGTTATGCTAAGAAGAATATTGTTCCATATCAGAGTTGTTTTACAAATATTAACATATATTAAGCTATTAAAATCAAATTAGTATGTTCTTTATAGTTTTAGAAACTAGATTCATAGGGGTACAAATTACATGAAGAAGTCAAATTCATATTCGGAATACAACATACTCAAAAATTACAACAATACAGAATATATAAATTTTTGAGATAGATTCTTAGTCAATTTTCTAGACTTCCCACAATTAATATACAAGCATCCAGAAAATGATTTTTACATACGAAGAAAGACTAGCAGTCTTTAAAATAGATACCATACTAATTTGAATTTTCTATATTAATCTAAAGCCATTTTACTAAAGATATGTTTTGCTATCTACTTGAGTTTTAGCTATGGGTTTTTTAATTTTTAATCATCGTATTCTTATATTATAGCAAAATAATCAGAATAAAAATCATACAAAATCCTCCTTGCATCTTTTATTTTTTAGGGTTTATAAGAATTCATATTTTTCCTATATGTAATTCAATTTACATAGTAAGAAAGAACCCAATTTTAATCAATTCATGAATGCACACAAACAAATAGTCAAATCTAATCGTTTTCAATGAAAAATCTAGAATACATGATTTTTACCCAAAAGCCCAACTAAATTGAATTACAAACACTTTCACTTTGTAAGTAATCTATGGTGACAATTTATGTTTTCCCTCTTTCTTCTCATTCTTCCACTTTCTCTCTCTCTCTCACTTTTCTTTAGCTGCCCCTTCTACTAACAATTCCCCCCGGCCCTTTTTTTCTTTCTCTATTTATTTAGTTAGATAACACTAACTAGGTTTCAGTGGGTTAAGGGTAGTTTAGAAAATGTTTAAGGCTAAGGCAAATCCTACTAAATTAGTGTTATACTCTAATTTGAAAATTTCCTAGGGTGATTGGGATATTTAATCATTTATCTTTATAACTTCCAATTTTACTTACTATTCTAATTAAAAATAATTCTAAATGTAGCTAATAAAAGAAACAATTAGGCACTATTAATGTAACAAATATTAAGTAGTACTAATAGTTAGGTAAAAAAAATCAGGAGTTTCACATCCTACCTATCTTATGAAAATTTTCTTCGTCGAAATTTCATTGTTATTTAGAAAGAATCACATGAAAAGCAATAAAGAAAACAAAAGCCACTAATGACAAAGTAAAGGTCAAGACAATCACAAATTAATACAAAATATACCTGTATGATAATACACTTAAATTAGCTTGTAACCTTATACTGAGCATGAGACTAAATTAATTAATTAGTATTACTATTGTAAATGTTATGTGACTGCTATAAGAATTCCATGTACTCCAAACAACAAAACTAAATAAGGAAATTGTGGGAAAATAATTTAAAATAAGCAATGTTCCTTTTTTGTGACTTGTGACATATATCATCCAATTAAGAAGATGCTTTAATTACTAATAATTAAAATATTAAACTACAATAAAATGCTTGTTGCTATGGTTAATTAATGAAAATTGTAATACATAAGAGTTATTTTTAAAAATTCAATCTTTTAGATAAAATTATTACAAAAACTAAAATGGAAATATTTTGTAACATTCATCCACCCATCAATACTTGGGATTCAATAAATGGAACTAAGAAACAAAAAGAAGAATGACTCAGTTTCATAACAAAAACTTGAATTTTTTAAATCTCTATGTAACCATTCCACATTCAAAGACAAGTTTATACACATAGTGAAACAGTTGATGTGAGAGCATTTAATAATTACAAATAAGTGATATTTTATTTAAACTACAACAACAAAATGAAATCGTTTGATGTACATATCACATTCACATTCATATTTGCGATCAAGATAGTTAGACTTATTTAGTAGTCTTGCATATACAGTTAGGATTTACTCATTTCTCAATTAAGCATGATTTTTTTATTAATCAAATTATTAGGCTTTTATAATTAATAATTATCCACATACAATTAATGAATATCAAAAGGAAAAATCAATTGGGCAATAAATTAATATGCGTCTGTCTACATCAAAACAATTGGTCAATTAAATATTTAGTTATCAACAATTAAAGCAAGTAATTCTTACACTGATACATCATAGTGAATAATTGATTAAACCTTTATGTGCCATATCTCGAAGCAAGTAATCAACTAAAAGTGCCGTTATTGTAAAATGAAATAAGTAATTTATATATGTGCTTAATAAACATCAAGACAACAAAGAATTTGTCAAATAATTAACATATATCCAAGGAAGTAACCTATTAAATATATAATTACGTAAATCTAAACAAAAAATCTATATATAGTTGATAATCCTCAAAACAAATAAATTACACATAAATATTTTGCATAAATACCAGTAATTAACTAAATTTGCAAGTTGCAAATATCATAACAAATGATATATTTAGACATATACGAATCATACATCCAAACCCATAATCAATTATATGTACATCTAGTGTAAATAAAACAATCTCTTTTGTAATTAACAAAGGTCCCAAACATTTATATAGTCTTATGATTACACATACACTAAACATATGTTCAAACAAATAATCATATAAACAAGAAATTAGTGAAAGAAAATTAAACAAATAATTAATTCTCAACCAATAAAAGGAAAAACAAGGTTTCATGTACTACTCATCCTAACAAAGTTTCAACCCCAAAACTTAACTAACTTCTGCTATACACTCTTATTACAATATATATATATATAACTTGAATGCTATCCTAGTAATTTAGCAGTACAATCAATAGGGTTATCAGAATTTGTAGTTCTAGATTAACCATTTCCAAACCGTGAATTACACGAAACTCCAAAGATCGAACCACTCGGTTAAATGCAAAACCAAAAACTCAAACCAGATACTCTTAAATTTTCTGTGGTGCAACATGCTAAGAGCTAATCTGAAACACATTATAGAGATCATAACCTAGCTCTGATACTACCAAATATCACGCTCCAAAACCTGAGACCATGACATGCTGTATCCCTAGGTAGGAAAGGATGTACAAGGCTAGGTACTGTCTCAATAATAGAATAATATCTAACCATAATAAATATAAAATAATAATAATATTAATAAAAATTAGTGCAAATATCTATTTGGCACGCAAGCCAAAAACCCGAGTAAACGACAAGTTGAGATCTAGGTCATAGCCATGCCCAATGATAGACTCTGATGGGAAATTTGCTACACTCGCAAGTGCAGGAGATCGTATCAAATTATATAGAAGTGAGTTGTGTATCATTCCTATGAGGAATAAGCACCGAAATTAATAGTTTCACTACTATTCAGAAAAAATCAATTATTGAATGTGTATAAATTAACTAATCTAGGAGATTAACTAATGACTAGGGCAAACAATTAACTAAAATGAATTCAACAATTAACAACCGTTAGGGTATTTGATTTCACCAATTGTCATACATAAACTCAGTTCAAATTATTCTAGATTGATTCCCAAGATTGCTAGTCAAATCCCATGTTGTAGTTATTACCCAAAGGTCATGCAATAATAACTCTATTTTTACTTTCTAATTTATTTGTCATTGGTCCATGAAAATAATTAGAAGTAAAAGAACATTTATTTGGAACAAGGTATTCATAAAGGGACTATACAAATCAAGTTAATCCTTGGTTCGACATTCTCTCAATTCATGGTTTTTTCTACTTGATCATAAAATATGAAAATAACTTGATCTATCTCATCACATATTCAAAAACTCATTCAAGAATTGGCCAATGACTTGAAAGCGATAAGGACATAATAAAAATATCAATCTTTAATGAAAATCTACGATGAATGATAGTAAAACATGAGTTCATACAATTACAAAGGGCTACAGCTCAAAACCAAACAAGAGAACTCTAGAACATAAGAAATGGTAAAATAATAACAAAAATAGAAATAAATAACATAAGAAAGATCCATTAAGGTTCAATAATGCTTCTATAACGAAGAATTGGAAGATCTTGGTCCAAGGTTATCAATCATTATCTTCATCTTCAATTCTTCTTGACAAATAAATATACCCTTATAGTCTAATTTGTAGCCTCCAAAAGGGTAAAAGAGAATGTATTTTTCATATCCTAGAGACCCTTATATAGATGTTTTAAGAGTTGCAAAATATAGCATTCTGAATAAGTTCCAAAATACATTATTACAAATAACAGATACCTGGAATCCCAGAAACTCTCAAATTCGTGAAACAGCACGTTGCTATCACAGCGTAAGCGCGACTTAGGTCCTTCAACCATACCCGCACTGGGCACTAGTACTTGCGCATGACTCAGATCTCTTAGGCACACCTGCACTTGGGCCTTAGTACTAGGCTTTGCTGTTTTGCTCCGTTTTCATCCCGTTTGACCTCTGATTGATCCCAAATCCATTAAAATATTATAAACATATAAATAAGTGCATTAAACATAAAAATACATAAAACTACGATTTTGACACTAAATCCGAAAACTACCAAAATAACCCTAATTATTAAACAAGACACCTCCGAAACTGAGTAAAACTCAAGTTAAAATACATGAAAATCTATAACTCTCTATTAAAGAGTCAACAGACTCGAGCCCCTCACTAAAATCTTACTTTTTCTCAAAAGCTACAAAATGTTAAATAAATAGGGTGAGTAACACACAAGTTTAATAAGCAGTTCATATACATTTTTACCTAATTGAGTAGGTTACACTATACAACCAGTCATGCAAACAAACTTCACATGCATCAGAGCATGCCAAAAACATATATAACAAGGGTAATTCGTCTGTTGGATCTAAGTCTAACTATTAGGAACCCGCTAGACAGGTTCATAACAGAATAGAATGGCACAGAGACTGAACAGATATGACAATAATGCTCTCTCAAAGCATTGTTCTTGCCAAATTACCAAAGTTCACTATGTGTCAAACATGTGCAATATTCAATCATATATCGCATGCAGCACAATCATATCACATAAACCAGTCATATATGTATAACATATAAGGAGTGTCATGTAATCTATACTTAATCCTCTTTTTTATTATAACATACAATTAGAAGTCTCATAAAAGAGTTTTGAAATGCATTTATTAAAAGAGTAAAAAGATATTTGAACCTCTACCTCAACCCATAACTATACTTCTCTTCTCATCTTCAATACTGTAGACATATACCACAAACCCTCAATCTAAAGAATACAATGATTAATGAAATATCATTTTTCCTCCTTCCTAAATGACCTACTAATGATCTAATAAACATGCTTATACTCCAACACAAATTATTTTCTCACTATCAGTAGTTTATTAAACATCACATGCACACAAGATAGCATAAATAATTCCAACACAAACCTTTTTTTTATTAAGATAACATATTAATCATAAATCATTATTGAAATATATCAATACGCTTAACAAATTCCAGCAACTAAACTTCATTGATTAGTCCAAAGTATCCAATTGAACATGAACATACAAGTATAACAGTTCGAACAAATTCACAAATTTGGTACAATTTAGTAAAACTAGTATATATTGAGATGTATAAATCGTATAGGTGTAATACTTTGCACCGTTAGAAAATAAATTCAGAATGGTAAAATTTTCATTTAGAAGTTATCTCCAAATTAATTCTTTAAAACATTCTAATTTAGTGAATAATTTTTCATAATTACATTTTAGATTTCTAGATAGATAGAATTTAGTAAAACTATTGTATTTCAAAATATATAAATCATAAAAATGTGTGCTTTATACCGTTAGAAAGTAATTTTAATCATATATAAATCATGTACAGAAAGTTTACTCAGATTACTACTCCAAGACACACAAAATTAATCATGAACATATTAATCAAGCTACACTAGAATATTGTTATATATATATTAAGCTATAAAAATCAAATTAGTATGTTCTTTATAGTTTTAGAGAGTAGATTCATAGTGCTACAAACAATATGAAGAAGTCAAATTCACATTCGGAATATAACATGCTAAAAATTTACAAACAAGACAAACATATAAATTTTAGGGACAGATTCTTAGTTAATTTTCTAGACTTCCCGTAATTGAAAAATATACAAGAATCCAAAATGTGATTTTTACATAGAAAAAAGACTAACACTCTAGTTTTATCTACAATAGACGACGCACTAATCCAATTTTTCTATGTTAATCTAAAGCCATTTTACTAAAGATGTGTTGCGCTATCTGCTTGAGTTTTAGTTACGAGTTTTTCAATTTTTAATCATTTTATTCTTATATTAATGCAAAATAATCAGAATAAAAACCACACAAAATCCTCCTGACATCCTTATTTTTTTGGGTTTATAAAACTTCATATTTTTCCTATATTATTTGCATAGTAAGAAAGAACCCTAATCTCAATCAATTCATGAATGCATGTAAAGACATAATCACAATAATCGTTTTCAATTATAAATCTAGAATAGATGATTTCCACCCAAAAACTCAACTAAATTGAAATACAAACACTTTCACTTTGTGAATAATCCATGGTGCCAGTTTTGTATTTTCCCTCTTTCTTTCTCTTCTTCCTCTCTATGATTCCCTTCTTCTTTTTCTTTCTCTCTCTCTTTCTCTCTCTCACGTTTCTTTAGCCACCCCTTCTGCAAACCTTTACCTTTTTTTTTCTTTCTCTATTTATTTAGTCAGATAACACTGACTAGGTATTAGGGACGTTAAATGGTAGTTTTAGAAAATAATCAAGATTAAGGCAAATCCTATTGGATTAGGGTTATAAGAAATAATCAAGATTAAGGTAAATCCTACTAGCTAGATTAGGGTTATACACTAATTTGGAAATTTCTTAAGGTGATTGGGATATTTAATCATTTATTTTTATAACTTCTTATTTTACTTATTATTCCAATTAAAAATAATTCTAAATGCAGCTAATAAAAGAAAACAATTAGGCATATTAATCAAACGAATATTCATTAGTACTACCTTTGTCCCAATATATTTATCACATTTGACTTTTTGGGTTAACGAGTCAAGTTTCTAAGGTTCAATCTTTTGTAGATTTTTTAAATTTTTTTATAAATTTTAAGTTTCATGTTATCATTAATACTTTATATAAATTTCACTTTTGTTGAAAAAATTTCATAAAAAATCTTATATATGTATATGTATATATGAATTATTAACTGCAAAACTGATCTGTTTGACCAGAAAAGTTAAACTATGATAAAATAAGTAGAACGGAGGGAGTAATAATCAGGTAAAAAGAGTCGGGGTTTCCCAAGCACTCTTAGCGTCCACATACATTAGGTACCCTACCTGGTCAAATTATGACATTTTTTAGTTTCAAAATTTTAAAAATTTAAATAATTGACTATACAAAAATACTCTATAAATAGGAAGGAAAGGAGAAAAAATCAACCAACATTAGGCAATAAAGCGTATCTATATAAAGTGATAAAATAAATAAAAAGAACCATGGAGATTTCACTAGATTCGAAAAAATTGAACAAAATTTGGTCGAGTATTTAAAATTAGGGGTTGGTGATTCAATAGGATATTGTCCTGTGAAATGACTTTAGAAAATGGTTCTAAATTTGTGACTTTGTAATACCATATTATTTTCCTGGACAATAATATATAAAGTTATATAATTACCTACCGGATCAGGTCCTATCAAATATAGTGTCTCGATCCGATAATCTTAATATTGACTCTTTAATATTAGATTATTCGAATACTTTGTTTTATGATTTAGAATGAACTGGATGATGAGTCAAGTTGAACGCCATATAATGCCCCACAAAATGCATGGACTACAGTCCATAAAGAAACAGATAGGTGATGCAAATTACTTGAAAATGAATTCAATAATCTGCTTTAGCAACAAACGTTGTACAATTCTTACATCACAAACTGCTTCAAGCCAAAGTGTTATATAAATATTACTACTATTTGACTAACTAAAAGCAGTGGCTCAAAAAGTTACCTCTGAAAGATTTATTTAATCAACTCTGATGCTGATAATAATCATAATATTCATCAAAGTATCACAGTCGAGAACATCCCAGGTTGTAAACATGCTGATGTTTGATGAAATATGTGAAGATAAAATTATTTAAACATAAAAGAAAAGTATCAGGCTAAACATTGATTAAACATGTTTTTGGCCAAGAGATTGTACAAATCATGGTCACCGGAACTTTTTCATTTCTACAAATTGCGTACGGATTCATGCATGTCAAAGATCATTCATTTGTATTTCGAAACGTGACAATTTACGTTTCAAAAGGTAAAAAATCCTAATAAAGAAATATTCATTTGCATGAAAGGTAGAGAATTCTTTTTTTTTTTTGTCTACATATTTCTTTATTTTCTTATTTATATATTAAAAAAATGAAAAAATATTCTCTAAATTTACCTAATTAGAACTATTTAGTATTGGATTGCGAATAATAGTCTTGAAAGCTGAGTATTTTCTTTTCTTTAGTCACTGAGAATTCAACATTTATTAAAAATTTAATACTATCTACTACCAATTACCATCTTATTTCTATAAAGTAGAAACTTTCTTTAAAAAGTGATATATCGCGACATCTTAACTATCTCTATTCCTACTTATACACGCATACTGCCTAACGTGCTGTATTTCTAATAACTACGATATAAAGAATGGCATTGCCACTTAATGATACTGGAGGGAAACTCCTTTAGCCATTTGTGACACGAAAAATGGACTTCCGATTGTTTGTAACAGAGCTTTAATTAATTGGACCGATGGAAAAAGGACCAAGAAATTAACAAAACAGAACAGAACAGAACAGAACAGTAATATTACAATAAGCAGTATACAAATTACAAGCTGGATTTCTTTAATATATAACAGAAAGGAAAAGATACTTACACAATAATAAAAATAAACTAATAACGATAGCCAACAAACTTTTACACAGTGGCCTCAAAATGTCCAGGCACTCGTCGCAAAAAACTGCCACTCAACATTTTCTGGCTTTTCATTGGCTAGTGGAATATCTCGAGCTCCAATACTTTTCAATTTCCTTTGCAGTTCTTCCAGGGATTCTTCCAGCAATTAAAGACCACCTAAAGGATTTTATGACATTTTCTTGTAAGAATTCAATCTTGAAAAGGTTGAAGCGGGGGGAGAGGGAGAAGAGAGAGAAAGAAAAGTATTACCTTTCTCCGACCAAATTGAACATCCTAGTGATGAGAATTTCTTCATCTTCAGAGAAATGAAGCTTTGAATCTTCATTGACGTCCTCTGCTGCTAAAACAAAAAATGGAAGCAAGAAACGGGTCATTATGAGTTCCAAAAACTGTAGGAATGATAGACTAGCTAGTTGAAGATAGTTATCAAATGCGCGATATTTTTTGTTACATGATACGAATATGAATATGCAATGTGTTAATTTATTAAAAATATATATAATTTATTACGTACATTACATGATACATGACATCGCGAATCTGAACATAATTTAGAGGAATACCTAGTAAATTATATAATAAAGTATTAAATAGGTCAGAACTTTTGATGAAGGATTAATTACCTCTAGAGTCTGCAGAGGCATCATTTGAAGTTGTGGACTGATCGGAGTCTGCCATAGGAGGTGGAAGTATCGAAATATAAATGTGATAGAATTTCGAAAATTTTCTATTTTCTATGGGAGTGGAAAGTATCAAAATAGATGAGGTGGGAAGGGAAGAATATGTAAGTATTAATAGGAGAACAGAAGAGTTAAAGAGTCCTAAAAGGTTAGCACAAAGGTCTTCGTGGAAGGAGAATGGGAGATGAGGAAAACGAAATGAAGAATGGTAGTTGAAACTAAGAATGTTGCATAAAGCATGGGGTCCTCCTTGATAGGTAGTTGGCACACTAAACAGTTGGTTGGGAAAAAGATTTTGGCGCAAAAAGAAAAAATGGAAAAGGATTTTTAACTTTTTTTTTCCCCCTCTTTGGCATGGTTACATAGGAAAAATACATTTTATGGGAGTTTTTTTTTTTCTTTTTTTTAATTTGTTTGTCTCTCCCAACTAATTTTTTATATTGTTTTAAATTAGTAGTTGAAAACATAAATTCTAATCAGCGTATCAATTTGTAAGAGAAATATATTATTATTATTATTATTATTATTATCTATGTAGAGTAAAAATAAGTCAAATATAGCATTTTACCCACAAAACACTTATATTTTACATGAAAGAAAAGGACCAAGAGACGAAAGGATAAAAGAATAATATATAATAGTTATCATCTACTATGACGACTATGTGATGAGATCTTAATTTTTAGGCTTTCCCAGAACTAAAACCTACCTAATTAATTTCTCTGCATCTCAACCATTCATTTAGCAAGGATTCATAATCTTCAGTGTAAAATTTCAAAAAACGTCCAAACAAATTTATGTGAAATATGGGGATTTGATGTTCCCTATCCACCGAATAGATTGATTAAGAAAAAAGTTGTAATTGAGAAAACTCCACAAAGAAAAAGTAGCACACCGTGAATGATAATGGCTCGTTACTTCTAGACAGGTATGCAAAATCAAATCAGTCGGGTGCAGTCCCTTTCGGTCAATATATGCAATAAATTAAAAATACTTATTGTGGAACTCCTTTCAATAGCGTGTGTGTCTGTGGGGCTCTATACATGCCATCTTTATCTCTCTTTTAACTCTCTCTCCTCCTCTCTATCAGCCGCCTAGTGTTTACCACAGATAAGGATGACTTAGCAAAACTAAATATTGAAATTCTACCTAGACTTTGGTTAAGTTAATTATAAATAGTTTTTATATTCAGATTAGTCAATTAAAACTGATTTTTTTTTTTTCCGAATAAAACAAAAGAAAACTAGTCTTACGACATGTTTTTCATTGATTAAAATTAACTATTTATGCTCTTTTATGAAGCTAATAATAATAGCACATATTTTGGTCCAATCTTGTTTGCGTTTAACTTCTGTTTTCTGCTTATTTTGAGAAGCAAATTTGATCTTTAGATGGAGCTCAAAATTTTGAAAACGGTTTAAATTTCTTAAACTCTTTAAACAAATGGACACTTAGTATCTTTTACTTGAGGAAAAAGAGTAATCAAGAAAATAGCAAAATACAACGTAAGTGATAATACAGTTCTATTATGATTTATGAAGTTTATAGGTTCGAATCATTAGAGGTTAGAGAAAAAAGTGAGCTTTTAATTTTTTATTTTTTTTAAAAAAAGAGAGAGTAACAAGGAGAAACTATAATATTGTTTCATTGTATTGATCTAATACTATTTTGTTTATGATGATAATAATGAAAAACTTCAAATTGCACCTGGACAAAAGATGGATTTGTTTGTTGCATACTTGCATATCACACTCTTTCTATACCTTTTCCGTTTCTGTTTTTTTTTTTTTCAAGTTCTCCCAAGCTAATTTGTGAACAAAGTTACATTTATATATTGAACCTCCTTTTTTTTTCTTCTTTTTCTTTTTCTTTTTTCTTCAAACCACTTCTCTATCAATTCATTAATAACTCAACTAATTATGAAAAAGTGTTTGACCACCCAAATTAAACTTTGTGTCCTTTTATATGTGAGCCTCTTCATACATCTGAATCAAACTTTGCGCGTGAGCTTAAGAGAAAAGATTTTAAATCAATACTTTCATCTCAAATCTAGTGCAATGCATGTCTCTTTTATCCTTTTGAGATCATTTTATCTGTTTGTTGCTTCGTAAAAAAGTAAAGGCTCCAATCCTCTTCCTAACGAGTAGAAAGCAAAATAGAAGAGCATAGATACCGATCTGAGCTAATAAATTATGCAGCTCGAGGACAAAAAAAAATGATAAGAGAGCCCATAATTCTTTCCATAGCAGAGTATGGTTACAGCTACCTAGTTCACAAATATTTTGGACCACATGGGTTTATATCTTTACGAAGTTCTGAAGTGTGTCAATAAAAAGTCGATGCATGATGCATAGTAATAAATGTAGCTTTAAAAAGCTGTTGAAACATTAAAAAGAATGTAAAATTTTCAAAAAGATCAATAAAAGAATGACATGTCACATTCATAAAAAAGAGGTGATTTTCGTGGTAAGACTATTTTAGAAGGGGAAAAGTTTCAAGTAATACTCCTTCCATCCCACTTTATTCGTCGTTTTTCAAGAATCCAACTTATTAAACAATAGTACTTTGATTGTGATGTCAGTGTTTTACTTTCTAATTTTGTCCTCCAAAATTCAACATTCGAATTTAAATAACATGATTACAAAAGTAATGGGATGGATAAATCGGAAAAAGTGCGGAAAGATTTGTTTGACTTTATAAACATAACAAATATTTTGGGACATCTCAAAATGGAAGGTATAACACTTTCACTGAGATGGAAAGAGTAATATAATTTAACTTAATATAAAACATATTTAAGAAATTTTGATGCAAAATCCATGATTAAATACGATTATTTATTGGGTATACATTACACAGTATGGGAAGTAAAAATAATAATAATTAGGAATCAAACATGTTATCTCAATCGGTAAACATTACAATAAAAAATCACAATAGATAATTATTATAAACAACTTATACGGATAGACATAAAAATATATAAACAGTAAAGATGAAATAGTTAAAATGTAACAGAAATTCAATACCGGCATATTGAATTGATATAATATCTTGCATATTTATTGGTATATAATTTGTACAATTTATTACGATAGGTAATGTTTGAAATATAATTTACATGGATAAGCATTTGAAGGTGCTAAATAACAAACAAAACAAATAAAGCAAACTTTATTCCCATTAAATAGGGTCGGCCGCGTGAATCCTACTATGCCATTCCACTCTGTCATAGACCATATCCTCCTCAATTCCTACATGGGCTATATTTTTCTTGCAAGTTACCCACTAAATCTTTTTTGGTCTCCCCCTACCCCTTTTATATTGATTATTCTCTCTAAAATCTACTTGCCTGACAAGTGCTTCTACTAGTCGTTTTAACATATGACCTAACCATTGTAAGCGTGTTTCTCTTATTTCTCATCAATAGGCGATACTCCAATCTTATCACAAATATCCTCATTGCATATTTTGTCCAATCTAGTATACCCACAAATCCATTTTAACATTCGCATTTCTGCTACTCTCATCTTTTGCTCATGTGTGTAATTCACTACCCAACATTCAAACCCATTAAAGTATCGCTGATCTAATTGCCGTTCTATAAAATTTACCCTTAAGCCATAAAGGAATTTTGTGGTCGCATAATATTTCCGATGCCATTCTCCATTTATTCCAACCCACTTGTATCCGATGTGTGACATTTCGATCTATACCACCATCACTCTGAAGAACTGAACCTAAATACTTAAACTTTTCACTTATGGGTATCTCTTGATTTCCGATACTAACCCTTTTTTTATTCCTACGTGCATTTTTGCTAAATTCGAATTCTATATATTCTGCTTTTGATTTACTAAATCTAAACTCTTTTGCCTCAGATGCCCCTCTCCAAATCTTAAGTTTAGCATTAACCACATCTTTGATTTCATCTACTAAAACAGTGTCATTTGTAAATAACATACACCATGGTATTTCCTCCTGTATATGCCTTATAAGTTCATCTATAACCAATGCAAATAAATAAAGACTTAAAGCTGAACTTTGGTGTAAACCTATGTTTATAGAAAACTCTCGTGTCTAGACCTATGGACCTTCCTGATATTCTAACACTTGTAACCACATCCCTATACATCTCTTTTATTGATTCTATATATGCTACCCTAACTCCTCTTTTTCTAAAATTCTCCACATAACTTTTATAGGGATTCTATCATATGCCTTTTCAAAATCAATAAAAATCATGTGCAAATCTTTTTCTTTATTACGGTATTTCTCGGTCAGTCTCCTTAAGAGATGTATGGTTTCAGTAGATCTCCCTAGCATGAAACCAAACTAATTATCTAACACCTTAGTTTTGTTTCTTAATCTTCTTTATATCGCCCTCTCCCGATGTTTCTTCGTATGGTTCATTAATTTAATACCTTTGTAACTCACACAATTTTGTATATCCTCTTTGTTTTTGAATATGGGTATGAGAGTACTCTTCTTCCATTGTTCGGGCATCTTTCTACTCTTCAATATTTTATTGAAAAGATTGATAAGCCAACTTATGTCCTTCTTTCTTAAGAATTTTCATATCTCAATTGGAATATCATAGGAAGGTCAATGCTTTTCCTTTCTTCATCTTCTTCAAAACCTCCTCCACCTCTGATTCCTGAATCCTTCTATAATGCATTATATTTCTATACTCCTCAAACTTATCTAACTCTCCCAAAATAATATCGTCTCCATTGCCTTCATTGAATAATTGATGGAAGTATCTCTCCACCTCTCCTTAATTTCTTCATCTCTTACTAGCACCTTATTATTTTTATCCATGATACACTTGATTTGGGTTAAGTCCTTCATCCTATGGGTTCTTACTTTAGCAATTCTATAAATATCTCGCTCCTCCTTCTTAGATTCTAATATTTGGTAAAAATCTTCAAAAGCCCTATCTCTCGCTTCACTTACAACATTTTTTACCTCCTTTTTAGTAAGTTTATATTTCTCAATATTCTCGTCACTTCTACAACTATATAAAACCTTATAGTTAGCCGTCTTAATTTTGATTTTATCTTGTACATCTTCATCCCACCGCTAAGATTCCTTGTTTATGAGGCTAAGTATAACGTCTTACTCTCCAAATATCTTCTTAGCCACTGTTCTCATTGTAGTTAACATGTCATTCTATGAAGTGTCAAAATCTCCTTGTAATTCTAAATGCTTTGCCCTAACAGATCTTTCCTTAAAATTTCTTCTTTTTCCTTCTTTAAATTCCTCCACTTAATTCTAGATAATATAGATAGATTCATTTGACTAATGTGATGATTACGTCTTAAATCCACTACCAAAAGCCTATGCTGAAAGATTAAATTTTCTCCAGATATGATTTTATAATATGTACAAACTCTTCTATCTCTCTTTCTTGTGAGCAGAAATCAATCTATGACTTTGTTGAATCACTTTTAAAGGTAACTAAATGTTCTTCCCTCTTCTTGAAAAAAGTATTGATAATGCACAGGTCGAATACCATTCCAAATTTCAAGATTGATTTTCCTTCTTTATTTCGTTCCCCATAACTATACCCACCATGCACCTCTTCATAATACTCATTATCTCTTCCCTCCCCCATATGTCCATTTAGATCACCTCTTACAAAAATTTACTCATCTTGGGGGACACTACCTATCATCGCATCTAAATCCTCCAAAAACTTAGCCTTAATGGACTGATATAGACCAACATGAGGCACATACGTACTAAAAATATTAATAGTTTCACGTCATAAAATTAGTTTGAGAGACATAATCCTATATCTTTTCTTAGTCACCTGCACTATTTCGTCCTTCATTGACCCATCTATAATAGTACCTACCTCATTTCTAATCCTGTTTAATCCTGAGTATCAAAATTTAAATCTTGAATTATCTAATATTTTAGCCTTTTTTCCCACCCATTTTGTCTCTTGTAAACAAAAAATATTAATTCTTCTCCTATTCATTGTATCTACCACATCCATTGATCTACCACCTCTATTGATTTACCAGTAAGAGTTTCAATATTTCAAGTTTCTATTCTAATCCTATTACCCTGAACATATTTCTTCCCCACTATCCTCTCCCTATTTTGTGAGGATCCCTTACATATTTTTTACTACACCCGAACTCCTACAGAGATGTAGCGGGCCGTGCCCACTATTCGCAGCATTCATGCAATGCGACGCGTCTCTTACGGGGAACGCTCTAGCATTAGTGCAATATCGTAGTGGATTCATCTTATAAAGTTGACAAAGTTTTACTCTAACTGCCGACTTAACCCTCTTTCTTTACTTGGGTTTGGGACCGGCTATACTAAGAAAAACTTGACACAGGCGGAGTTTTGAATGTGCTAAATATATTTATGAAATTTTAATGCTGATACACGGTTAAATATGGTTAAACACGATTATTCATTGGATATGAGTTATATAGCTTGGAAGTAAAAAATAATAATTAGGAATCAAACACGTTATCTCAATCAATAAATATTATGACAAAAATATCACAATAGGTAATTATTGTAAACAACTTATATTGATAGACATAAAAATATATCAACAGTAAAGATGAAATAGTGAAAAGCGTAATATAATTTCATTACTGGAGTATATATTGAATTGACATAATATCTTGATTGATGTGTAGTTTGTATACTTTATCACGATAGGTAGTGTTTGAAATATAATTTACATGGGTAGTATTTGAAGGTACTAAATACATTTATGAAATATTGATACAACATACATGGTTAAGTAGGAATATGCACCATATATCAGTTATGTAGCATATGAAAAAAAAAATACGTTATCCAATTGGTAAATACTATAACAAAAGTATCGCTATCAGTAATTATTATAAATAGGATTGTCATTATCAAATAATAAATCGGAGTTAGTGCCGAATAAAATGAGAAACTATTGGAAGAATAGAAAAAAAATGGATCAATCACAATGCTATATCATACAAATTATAAAGTTTAATTACCATTAAATTTCGGGATATTGTACAAATAATTCATCAAATAGTTGAAAAATATTTTTTTGGTTCCTCATGTTTAAATCATGAGTTTTAGTCACGACAGTTTAAAAAATAACTTTTTTTTTTATCTCTAACCGTGTAGAATCATCACCTCTATTCCATCAAGTACCTTCATCATTTTATGTGTGAGGGATTTAAAAAAATAATCTACGAATATGTGAGATACAATTTGTACAATTTTTTCTTATATTTTATAAGTAAGACGTGTCATGCTCTAATTTTTAATTTCTAAACTAATTAAGGAAAATAAGACAAAACAAGTAAAAGAACCTAAATGAGGTTTAAAAATTGATAATTTTCAACCAACCAACAAATATATAAAAAATATCATTTTTTTAATATTGGGAGTGCCACTCAATATTAGATTTTCGGTGTACCAAATCAACAAAAGAAAACTTATATGATCTTTGATCTCATGACCAAAATCCTTTATTTAAATGACTTATAGTCTTTCGATAATAAGAGAATTTAGATGCTAAATTGAGAGAAGAATCCTCGTGGTGTTAACTCGATAGGAACATTTTATCTTTATTGGTATTTATTTGTTGATTTATTCTACTAAACATAAGAAATAGTGTTTGAATGACATTAATTTAAAGGTTAATTGCAAAAAAAACCCTAAACTATCTATCACACATGACTATGAAGTGCATTTTAAGTGGTAAGATTTCTCCTATGACTTAATAGTCATGGTTCAAGTCACTAATGGATAGAAAAGAGATGCTCAAAAAAAAAAAAAAAAAAAGATATAATAGACATAGTGTTTCACTTTAATATTTTCAAAGTAAAATGTAGTCTATGATAAAAACAAATTAATGAATACAAGAATAGCAGTCTAATTAGTTATTTGTTGTGATATCTCTATGACAACTTTTTTCATCATTGATATAGGATTTTGAAAGATGGATATAGTTAAAATATGAAATAAATGTGACGTATGAATTAGGAAAAAATAAATATTAAAGTTGCTTATTACATAAGGTGAAAATATGAAAAAAAAAATAAAAAAAATTGAAAGTTAAGTAAAATAAATGTACCAAAAGTTTAACATGAATATAAACATGATTACGCACTATTGTTAAATAATTAGATATGAATAAAACACATTATACCAACCTGTACATCTTACGAAAAATTATCATTATCAATAATTACTACAAACAACTTATAACAATTGGGGAAGAAATAGATAAACAGTAATAAGAAACATAACATAACAAAACTTCACTAATGGGATTCCAAATAGATATAGATTTCTAATTGGTACGTATTGGGTTTACTTTATTACGAAAAGACATAAAAAAGTGAGTTGAAGTCTATGATCGAGTACTCATATAAAAGGACTGAGTATCAGGGAACTTTCTCTTGACTTATTAAGATCGAGTCGTGTCACCTATTAGGTATACGAGCCTAATTTCCAATCCATGAATATTCCTATAATCCAACACAACATCATATGGTATATGCAGGGTAATAAAGTTTATTAAGGTTAAATTAGTCAAAATTTTTGTTATCCCATTTAAGAGTTATCGCAAGATAACTAATACTACATCCCCATGATATTATTTTATCTAAAAATCAGCCAAATATAGAATGATACATGAGGTATGGGATTAGTTATCCAATCCGACATCATCTCATGAACCAAACGGATCCTTATAAAGCATGTATAACATATATACATAGGGTACTACTTGGTCATCCGACTTGGTCCAACTATGACTTTTTAATTTAAAATATTGTAAAAAATAAAAAATTGACTAGTAATTATAAAAATAGCCCTATAAATGGGAAGGGAGGAAGAAAAACACAATTAATATTAAGCCATAATATACAAAATAGATATAAAAGCAAGGGACAAGAAGTAGTAAAAATAAATAATAGCATTGTATTCTCTAAGTACTCGCATGAGTTATAAGGAAATCATAATGAAGCTAACTAAACCAAATTAAACTATTAATTTAAAATACTCATAACTAGTGGCTCATTGGTTTGTTGGTTACCAAGAGCCACTTAAATGTATAGATAGTGGTTGTTAATTGTATAATTTGTTTTGCTATATGTGAGTTTTGATCTATTTTAATACTAGTATTTTCCCTATTATATGTGTAGGTCTTGGTAAGTTCAAAGGAAAAAAGTAATAAAACTAATTAAAGTAAATTAAACTAAAAAATTTAACTACTCGTGGCCTAAGAATATGGTATGAAAGTCTAACAAATGATTAATTAAGCCTTAATTTAATATGATTTAAGCTCATTTTTTACTTTATAAATCTTAGAATCTAGTTGAAAACTTTCAATTGTGGTACAAAAGTCTAACAAACGACTAATTAAACCTTAATTTAATATGATTTAACTCATTTTTAACTTTATAAATTTTTTAATCTAATTGAAAACTTTCAAATAAATTACATATACTAAAAACTAATAAAGGGGTTAAAAGGGAAAATAGGGAAATATATACATTGTTTGCATTATAAATTACATTTTTAGTGTAATTGGTATAAAAGGAAGCGACAAATGCCAGTTATTATGTATAGTGAAAAAAAAAATATGACTGGTAAGTTTAGACAACAAAAACAATGTTAAATAAATAACTTATATCAATTGAGAAATAAGAGAATTAAGTTATAGATGACGATCACCATATATAATTAATTTTATATCTCGATTGCTATGATAAAACTATAACAGTACCATTAGAATCATATTATAATTTTTAATTTATATTTAGTCACCAACTATATATTATAGTAATATATATGTTGTTTGCATTATAAAATATATCTAATGTAGAAAATAAATTATTTAGAGACATGTAAAAATTATAATTTGTAATTAATCAATGTATCACAATTAACTTTACCTTGATGACTCGTAATATTTTGAAAATAAGATGTTTAAATTCGAGAGCTTATTTGAAAAAAGAATAGTCGAGATTTTAATTCAAGTTTCATATCCTGTTTGATTTCTATCCTAATGATTTTAAATCCAAAAGTCGAGTTAATATATAATATAAACAAATACGAGTAATATACATTTAACTAATCTAAAGACAAAATTTAAAACTTGTATTCATAACACATTGCAATGAAAAAGTATTTAATCTTGAATCACCGTATTTTCGATTTTCGATAATTAAGCATTATATGCGATGATAAAATATCTTATCACACATGATTACTAAATGCAATTTAGATAGCAAGATTCTTCCCTTACGATATATCAATCAAGCCATTAAGGGGTAAGGAATTTTTTTTTTTAAATTTTTTGGGAAAAGAAAAGGTAAAATTAAATATCCTATGTCCCATACGAGCTTATATAAGTTAAAAGAATAAAAAACAAAAAAGTAATAAAACTAAATAAAATAAATTAATTTGAGGATTTAACCACTCTTGGTCTAATTAATGTGGTATGAAAGTCCAACAAATGGATAATTAATTCTTAATTTAATATGATTTAAACTCATTTTTAGCTTTATAAACCTAAGGATCTAATTGAAAACTCTCAAATAAACTATATGGATCAAAATAAGAGATTACTAAAATTTAGTAAAGGGATCAAAAGAGAAAAAATAATAATGGATTAAAACTGCAATTGTTTTAAAAATTTAAGTAAGTCACGTCATAAGAAAAAATCTAGACTTGATTAAAGAACACATACTTCATATCTCCCACATCAAACTCTTAGCTGTCATTTTCAGTTTAGGCAAATTGATGATGCACCTCGATATCTTTATCATCAAGAAGCCATAAAAGAGTACACAAAATCTCTAACAACATCCCATCCACCATTCTTCTCAACTGCTTTCCTTGGGTTTACAAAGGCAATGATATTGCCACAGCATTTATCTTAATGCCACAGCAATATTTCATTAAATGACAAAATTGCCCTATTCCCTTCCTCCTATCTTTCCCCATCCATTTATCAGACGTGCCTACTCTCGCTTGACAAGAAACTACGTCTACTGCATTACGTCTCGATTGGATCACTTCATCTTTTACTCCATTTGATAATGACATCATCTCTGTCTCCTTAAACATTATCATCTCCGCTATTAGAGCGGGATTCACTTTTTAGGGAATATGAGTCGAAGCAATAACAAAAATATTTTTAGTGGAACATCTTTCACAATCCCTGGAGAGATGGTTCACTCTAATAGACCGAAAGATAAGTAATTCGACTCATTCACATCCAGATAGACCGAGGGATAAGTAATTCGACTCATTCACATCCAGATCATGAATGTTTAGAATCCATATTATGCAAGGAGACATTACTTTTGCTAATTCGAATTGATCTCTTTAAACAAAAATTCTGATAGTCCACATTCCCTACTTCGGTTATTCCAAAATTCAATATTTTCTTTGTAATAAACAAATCCAATGAATCTTTTTCCCTATTTTTTCCTTCAATTTCTTTCGTTTATTCCCTTGGGAAGAACCCAAAAAATTTAAGGAAATGGAAAACTAAAAATCAGGAAAAAAAGAAGAAGAAGGAGAATAGATATAGGTTTGGATTAACCCCAAGGAACCAAACAGATACAGGTGAGTCTAGCTGAGTTCATTGGGTCCAGGTAAGGGGAGAAGAGAGAGCATGGGAGCATTGGGGGCTGGGACTAGAGAGGATAATCCGGGGCAAGTTCAGGCGGCATCACCGGAGCTCCGGACCTTCCAGTACAGCAGTTTTTTTATTTTTTATTTTTGGTTTGTTTTGGACTTTAAAGCCGTTCTGCAGTAGAATTTTTAGAGGCTTCATTAGCAACCTCATTTACGAAATTAAAAGGCAAAAACGTTAATCCATTAAAGATGAGGATCGAGGAGAAGCCAAAATTTTGGTGAAAGATAGTTAGTAGTTAAACTGTGGAAGAAAGTGAGTTGCAGCCAAAATTTGGTGGAAAGAGGATTACGCGAAGGGAAAATCGCCGAAATAATCCTTCAACTTTTTACGTTAATCGAAATAGTTTTTCAATTTTTTTTTGTAGCCAAAATGATCATTCAATTTTTATTTTTTAGTCAAGATAGTCATTTTTTAGTGGAGCCACCACAAAAATCTCTTTTATTTAATTTAAAATTTTACAAAATTTTATGACTAACTTTTTTAAAAATAAAGTCTAATGGTTGATTGAAAGGATCTGGTAATAGCGTTAGTGAATAACAGTTGATATCTCTCGTGGGTGGGGAGAAGCGTTTGGATGACTAAAGAGGTGGTTCTAGAGTTAACTAGGACTAAAAAAAGGGAAAGAGTGAAGAATTAGGATTTTAAGATTTTTTTGATAAAAAATAAAGTTTCATTTTTTTTAAATTGTTTTGAAATTTTTTTTTCACCCATTCGAATTAATTTCTTTCTTATTTTTCCCATTTTAAACTATATAGGGATTATGTATAAAAGAAGTAAACTTTAAGGAGTGTATGTGAAATTTATCAAAAAATAAAAAGAAAAATATTTTTATTGTAACTCCAACTTTCTTGACTAAAAAATAAAAATTGAAGGACTATTCTGATTAAAAAGAAAAAAAGATTGAAGGACTATTTTGGCTAAAATAAAAAAGTTGACGGACTATTTTGACGATTTTACTTGTGCGAATTGCGGCAGACAATTTGGGCAGTGGCTGTTAGAAAAGGGCAATTTTGCCATTTAATGAAATATTGCTGTGGCAATATCATTGCCCGTTTACAAACTTATTTCTGCCATATCAATAACAATGTCAAATACGGCAGAATCCACAGAAAGAAATTAATCATTCTCATTGCTTCCTTCCCAGATAGCTTTTATAGCTAAAATAAAACTTCGACAACCAAGCGAACAATGTGAAATGTACAGTTATCATAAAAAAAATAGATACTAAAATAGCAAAAGCAGAGTTATCTCAAGGGCACAAGTGATCAACTTTTCAAACCATTCCAAATTCAAGAAGCAGCAACCAAGGGTAACCATAAAAAATGTAAATAAATCTACTAATAGGCAAATAGTAGCCAACACCCTGTAACCATCCCAAACAAAGCTCACCCCTAATATAGACTGTGTTAGGAAGTGAAATCAGCAATGGACATGTAAAATAGTAGGAAATCTAAAATAGCTCCTTCCTCGTAGTTTATAGGATATGTACATCACTTATAAAATGTGGATTTAGGCCAATTTAAGAACACAAGCCTTTTGTATTCTCCTTTCTTCTCTGTGCCTAATATGTTATCATCACATCCTTCATTTTTGCGGTTATTCATTTGGTCTTTTCAATTGGGGCGGTTGACGACTAAACAGTACTGGTAAAACATTGATCAATATCGTTGCAAAAAAAAGACTGTAACCATAAAACAAACCACAACATTTCCACAAATCTAACAGAAGAAGCTAAAAGTTGATCCGCAAATGTAATAGTGAAACCTGACACACATAAACCTGTACTGTAGAATATGCGAAAATATTTAGGAGGTATGCAGTAAAGGCACAAGTTGGAGCACTAATATTTAACAAGATTCATCTGCTGTGTCTCAGAAACCATGAATCTTGATCTGCTCCTTCTTCACAATGCCGGCCTATTAATCCCACCCAGACATGAAATGATTACTAAAACATAAACGCAAATAATATATATATTTAGTTTAACGAAATTCATTAGCCAGTGTCTTACCTGGACAAGGAAGGCGGATACATTCTTCCTTTGATCACCTTGAAGTTGAATTACCTACATTAAATGTCAAGAAATAAGGATGCTTATATCCGTCATTCAAGCAAAACTGACCATTCACTGTATTTAGATTTAATAATCAAAATGCTCATAAAACCAAAGATTACTTCTTGCAGTTTCTTTACCACAATAAAAAAAAAGGACAACATCCAAGCTCGCGTTATTTCCATCTGTAGTTCTTAATTCAAAAATATATACAAGATTGCAACCAGACTAAAAAGAAAGTATAAAGTTCAAGTCAGGATGATAGAGATAAATGGCAGCGATCTACAAAAGTCTATAAAAGGCATAGTAAACAAGCTTCCAAAGCCCAAACTTTGATTTGGCATACTCTAACAGACAAGGAACCTTTTTGGGAGTTGGCATAGTCAGGGATATTTTAGTAATCGAGCTATTTTGCAGGAATTTTCTGATTTAGTATTTTAGTATTTTTAGTAGTTTGTCTTAGAATTAATTTAGAACTTGGTTTCCATTTTGATTTGGGTTTCCATTTTAATTTTGATACCAAATTAGAGTTAGAAAACTGCTGTGGAAGGTAGTTAGGATTTCTAATGCTTTAGGAAATAAGAGGTAAATCCGAGTCAAAATAGGATTTGTCTTTAGAGTCGATTTTTAATGTTGTTCCCCACAAAGAGAACATAGGTTTCAACTTAATAAAAATTTCCAGTAGACATTGTTGTTGTTTCCTAAAGGGTTGTGTGATGCAATCTAGCCTTAGGTGTGATGCCTAAAGGTGCCTAGGAGTGATTCCTAGCGTTCCTAGACATTATTCTCTTTAGTTTCAGATTTCCAGCAAGCTTTCCTTTAATTTTCTGCTCAGAATTATTTTTTTCTGCAAATTTTCTAAGATAATCTTGCAAGTTTAAAGCCTTAAATCTATTTTACAAGCTTGACGGCCCAGCCCATAGCTTGTGCTGCGTCAAATTGGTATCAGTTTTCCTATGACAACAAGAAGTGGTCAGAGTTTTAGGCCACGATACACCGACAAGGAACGGGATGATCTCATGGATCTAATTTTAGAGAAGGTGACTGAAATTGAGCTTAAAGCAAAACTCTCTAAAATGGATAATTCTAATTTTCAATCAAAACCAACAGCTGAAACTAATGGTTCAAGTGGATCTGGTTCTGCAACAAAGAACAACACGAAAAATCCTGTGATTCCAATTATCCAGGAAGATACAACACACCCACAAACTGGTGGAGATGTTCTTGGGCCAAATTAGCACCTTGAGAGGCCACAAGCTTCTCCTCTGGAGATGGCGAACCAGATTATACAATCTGGAAGGCATGGAAGGTGTGATAAGCAAGATATTTATGATATGGTTAGAGATAGCACCAAAAAAGTGAGAGTTGATATTCTAGATTTTGATGGAAGGAGTGATCCTAAAGTTTTTCTGACTGGCTTGCTACTTTGAAACATTATTTTGATTGGTATGATATGAATGATGAAAGAAAAATCAGGTTTACCATCATGAAACTTATTGGACAAGTTTGGTGGACAGGAGTTGAATACGACTTCGACTTCAAGGACAAGTAGGCATGAACCTTTGGGAAGAGATGAAGCTTCTTTTAAAGAGAAAGTATTTGCCTGAGCAATATCCCACGATCTCTTTGACATCTTAAATGTTTAAGGCAAATTGGGATCACAGTAATTGAGTACATGAACAAATTTGAAGAGCTGAAAATTTGCTGTGGAGGATCTGAAAGTTCATATCAATCTTTAGCTTGATTTAAGTTGAGTTTAAGGCCTGAAATTCGCAACCAGTTTATAGGACATCAAATTTGCAATGTTAATGAAGCATTCCATTTGGCTTTACAATTTGAGCAAATTCTACAGCAACCACCTATTCGGAAGCTCACACCTCAAGCTGGGGAGACAAACACCAAAAAGTTTGCTGCAACAGGAAAATTTTACAAGTAAGCGAATCCGCAAGCAACCTACAAGCCAGATGATCCTAGGAATAAAGCTCCCATGGTTGATGAACGACGAAAAGAGAGTAAGGATGGGTGTTTTAAGTGCGGACTCAAGGGTCATATGGTATTTGACCTTAAGTGTCCAAACAAAAGGAATTTGCATATAGATGTTGAATCCGAAGAGAGGGATAGACCTGAAGTTGAGGAAGATGAAGGTACGGATTACTTAAATGATATGACAAGGCTTAACATTGATGACTTGGAAGAAGTGGAAGAAGATACATCTTATCTTTCAATTGTTAGACGCATACTTGCTGCACCAAAGTCACAGAAGGAAGACTAAAGAAGGACTTCAATTAAACATTAATTTATTGTGGAAAAGAGACTAGAAAGCTTATCATTGATGGTGTTAATTGTATGAATGTTGTTTCTGAATCGACTATAGAACGACTGAAGTTACCTACAGAACCACATCCAGAACTATATAAGGTTGCATGGATTAATAGTAGCTCTATTCCAGTGACGAAACTATAGAACGATTGAAGTTACCTAAAGAGCCACATCCAGAACTATATAAGGTTGCATGGATTAATAGTAGCTCTATTCCAGTGACGAAACGATGCATGGTTTCATTGAACCAGCATGGACCTTACACTGATTCTATATGGTGTGATGTCATTCCAATGACAGTTGCACACATTCTTCTTGGCCGACCTTGGTTATATGATTGAGATGTGGAACATAATGGGAAGGCAAACACATATTCCTTCAAGTTTAATGACAAGCACATTGTTCTAAAGTCTTTAAACGTTGAAACTACAAAGAAGTACCAAGAACCAAAATCAGCCAAGGAAGAAGATTCAAAGCCTAAGAAGGTGATTGAGAAGAAAAAAAGCTCTTCAAATTCTTAGCAAGAAACGTTTTGAAAGGGAGAGTAAGAAGCAAAGGGTGGTATTTGTTCTTGTATCCGAAGAAGTAAAATTTTCAGCAACTACTAACTTTGAAACGGTACCTCCAAAAGTTAAGAAGCTGTTAGATTTTTCTGATATTACAAACAAACAAACAAACAAACAAACCAAGCCTTAATCCGACTAAGTAGGGTCGGCTATACGAATCCTGCTACACCATTGCGCTCTGTCATATATGGACCATATCCTCCTCAATTCCTAGATGGGCTATATCTTTCTTACAAGTTACCCACCAAGTCTTTCTGATATTGCACCTGAAAATTTACCAAATGAACTACCTCCTATGCGTGATGTTCAACATGCAATAGACTTCATACCGGGTTCACAACTGCTTAATTTGCCTGCTTATCGAATGAATCCAAGTGAAGCTGCTGAACATAAAAAACAGGTTGACGAATTGTTGGCCAAAGGATTTATTCAAATAAGTTTAAGTCCTTGTGTGGTACCAAAATTATTAACTCCAAAGAAAGATGGAACATGGAGAATGTGTGTTGGCAGCCGCGCTATCAACAAGAAAACAATCAAGTACAGGTTCCCAATTCCAAGACTTGATGATATGCTTGACATGATGGCTAGATCAACAGTTTATACCAAGATTGATTTGCGGAAGAGGTACTATCAAATAAGGATACGACCAGGAGATGAGTGGAAAACAGTTTTTAAGACCAAGGATGGTCTCCTACAAGTGGTTGGTCATGCCTTTTGGTCTTTCAAATGCTCCCAGCACCTTCATGAGAATCATGACACAAGTATTTCAACCCTTTATTGGTCGCTTTCTAGTTGTTTATTTTGATGAATTCTTATTTATAGTAAGACCAAAGAGGAGCACATTGATCATCTTCAGCAAGTAATATATAAACATGAAAAGTGTTGTTTTATGAGTTCCAGTGTGGTATTCTTGGGCTTTGTTGTCTCTAATAAAGGGATAGCAGCGGATCCAAAAAAAGGTGAAGGTCATTATTGAGTGGCCAATCCCAACAACTCTACATGAAGTCCGAAGTTTTCATGGGTTGGCCACAATCTATAGGCGGTTTATCAAAGGATTTAGTAGTGTTATGGCGCCAATAATTGATTGTTTGAGCATGGATTTTGTCCTTGGTTTACCAAAAACATTAAGAAGCTACGATTCTATCCTTGTGGTAGTGGATCGATTCTCTAAAATGACTCACTTTCTTCCATGCATTCTAAAATATCAGATGCTGTCCATATTGCTAAAAATTTTTTTCAAAGGAGTTAGACTTCGTGGTTTGCCAAAAACTATTGTTTTTGATAGGGATGTGAAGTTTACAAGTTATTTTTGGTGAACGTTATGGAAGATGCTGCATACAAAACTTAAGTTTTCTTCTTCTTTCCATCCACAAGCCGATGGACAAACAGAAGTTGTTGATCACAGCTTGGGAGATCTTCTTCGATGTTAGGTTATGATCATATTTCTAGTTGGGATCAAATTTTACCGGTGGCTAAATTTCCTTATAACAGTTCGATAAATAGATCTACTGGTTATAGTCCTTTTGAGGCTGTAATGGGTGTCAATCCTCGCAAACCAATTGATTTGCTTCCTTTACCATCTAGTGCGCGTCCAAGTGTTGAAGCTGAAGCTTTCTCTAAGCACATTCTGGACATACACGAAGAGGTTCGACACAGAATTGTGATCAGCAATGAGAAACACAAATCTCATGCAGTATTTAAAGAGGAAATTTGCAGAATTTCAAGAAGGGGATGAAGTTACGTTACGTATTCGTCCTGAATGGTATCCTACAAGAAATTGCATTCAAGACGTGTAGGACTTTTCAAGATTCTCAAGAAAATAATCTCCAATGCCTGTGTTCTTGAATTACCAAAAGACATGGGCATCAGCAACATCTTCAACATTGAAGATTGACTTCTTATGTTGGACATCAAATTGATCCAGGGGAAAAAGTTACTACAGTTTCCCTTCCACCTACTATTCACTTGCGCGAGAAAGTATATGATGTTCTTGAAGATCAATTTGTGTCAACTAGAGGTGGTGGCTACCAAAAGTATCTCATTCATTGGAAGGGGCGTCCACGTGCTGCTTGTACATGGATTACTGATGCAGGATTCAGGCACTTAGATCCTGATTCTTATGAAAGGTATCAAGCTTTTAACTCGGGGTCGAGTTTTCTCAAACCAGGGAGAGATGATAGAGATAAATGGCAACAATCTACACAAAAGTCTATAAAAGGCGTAGTAAACAAGCTTCCAAAGCCCAAGCTTTGATTTGGCATACTCTAGAAGACAAGGAACCTTTTTGGGAGTTGGCATAGTTAGGGGTATTTTAGTAATCGAACTATTTTGCAGGAATTTTCTGATTTAGTATTTTAGTATTTTTAGTAGTTTGTCTTAGAGTTAATTTAGAACTTGGTTTCCATTTTGATTTGGGTTTCCATTTTAATTTTGATACCAAATTAGAATTAAGTTAGGATTCCTAATGCTTTAGGAAATAAGAGGTAAATCCTAGTCAAAATAGGATGTCTTTAGAGTCTATAAATAATGTTGTTCTCCACAAAGAGAACATAGGTTTCGGCTTAATAAAAATTTCCAGCAGACATTGTTGTCTTCTAAAAGATTGTATGATGCAATCTAGCCTTAGGTGTGATGCCTAAAGGTTCCTAGGAGTGATTCCTAGTGTTTCTAGTCATTATTCTCTTTAATTTCAGATTTCCAGCAATAGCTTTCCTTTAATTTTCTGTTCAGAATTTTTTTTCTGCTAATTTTCTGCGATAATCTTGCAAGTTTAAAGCCTTGAATCTATTCTACAAGCTTGACAGCCCAGCCCACAGCTTGTGCTGCGTCACAGGATAATAATTACCTGGCCTAGTTCAGGGTCTTGGACAACAGTACCATTACAACAGAAATCTTTCTTGAGATCTTTCAGTATCTTGTTGTAGCTAAATTCCTTGCTCAACCCCTGCACAGTTGTCAGGCTTTTCCTACCATTTCGTTGTTGTACCCGCACATGGACATACTCCTTTGCCCCAGCACCTGAATCATCAGCATTTGCATCGGCAAAAGGATCTGTTCCATTAAAGATAGAACAACAAACATATGAACAGTTTATTCCAGATCCCTGGGGAGGAAGGATAGACAAATCATTGTTACTCATCACTTGTGATTACAAGAAAGGCCAGAGGTAAAAAGTACTATACCAAAAGTTGCTGGAATTTGGTTGTTGAGTTCAGACATGAAACTTCACTGCTTAACAGAGGACTGATGTATGAAAACTTTTTCACCTTTAATCAGAGGATGCACAGCTAAAACAGATAGAAAATGAATGTCAGACTAAAAATAGATCCAACTTTCAAAAGATGGTCAGAATTAATATAGATAGAGCGAGCCCTATGACAACAAATATCTGACAAATGGGAGAGCTTATTGAACAAGTAGAGGTACTGAATTAGGTAACAATGACTCGGCAATTGAAACAACCAAAGAGTGTTCTCCCTCTTTCTACTATTATATCTAAAAATAGACGGGCATACGAGACTTCTGAAGTAGAAAATTTATTCCCACAAATATACTAAGAGCACATAATTCTTATACAAACAAAAGAATTACACAGTTTCTAGGAATTAATTTATGTGAACTACTCCAGCTGTTAATAAGAATCAATCACAGAGGCGATTCTAGAATAAAAAGTATATGACTTGATTTATCCCAAAAAAGGGGTAACATCTAAGTTAACTTCTCTACCACCCAAAGAGGCAGCAAAACCAACATGCTAGACCAATTGGAACTTAGCACACGAAAAAGAATCCACTAAATGAGTGACTCAGTAAACAAAGAAACCACCTTTGAAATTCATAATATCATAGTTGACTGTGATACTGCTTTTGACTTGGCACGTAATTTTCATGCCTCTATTTTTAAGGCATTTGAATTAGTCGGTTATGAAAGATATGTGGTTATACTTAGCTAAACATGTGCTTTTGTTAGCAATCTTATCAAACTTCAAGGCATTTCCATGATGAATTATGTGAAATCATGTGTCTATTCTGAAATCCTTAGTATTCAGTCCAGAAAACAAATAACATAGCCAAGTCAAATGATTTTCTGGTTAGAAAACGTCAAACACCTTAATGCTAAAGTTGCAATACATTCATTACATAACATAACACTATAAGAATGTGAGATGAACCACACTGAGGTAATGTTTGTAACAGGACTAAAGTAATCAAAAGTAATTTTAATCAAAGTTTAACACAGGTAAAATTAGGTGAACTGCTATTAGACCAATCCCAGACAAGAAGAAACAATAAAAAGGTACATTTTCAGATTGCAATCAGATATATAAATTAAAATTGCTTCCACATATGCACATGCAATTTTTTATTAATTCAGAAACTTTGCATGTTCTCAACCGGAATAATATACTTGAGAGATTTATTCTTCATACTGCTGAGCACATAAACTTGTTTATGCCATTGTTTAAGCCATTCAAGGAATAGATATTAGATATATTTTCATACTGTTCTGAGGATGAAGGCAGAGAAGTCAGAACACATGCATATTTCCAATTCTACGGATTGCAAAAAAATCAATCGGCAAACATCAGAATATCACTCAAAGCAGAAGCAGTTAACACTCTCATATCTACTAGAATGAGACTTAAACTGCCAGGAAAAAGCATCGACTACGAGAAAAAGTCTAGCATTCAACTCTAGGTGTTTGAAATTTACTCGTATATCTTTGTCAGCAAATTAACTGAACAAAAAAGAAAAAGCTAGGAAAAGCATGATACGGCATATTCACCACTCCGTCAAAATTCACCAAAACAATATTTTAGAGAAACACACATTTGAAATTGTTATTTCCAGTAAGCACAACGCTAGCGAAGCATCTCGAAACTTTTAATCAAAACAAGCAAAAAGTCAATACTGTACAATATTTGGCTTGCCCCACAAAATTATTAAATCCCATAGCAATATTCTTCATGTTATTACTAATAAATACACCTAAATTAAAACAAGGCTGCGGGAGTAATGCTCCCGACCACAGCAAAATTTTTATACCATGATCGCAATATTAAATTCATTTACAAACAAGAACATTCAATGTCAATAAGATTCATCCTTTTCTTTCTCGGTAATAAAATTTAAAATCAAAAGTTCAGAAAATTGAAAGAAGAATTTACCCTATGTTCTTAATGCAGAATTTGCTGATAAAAAGTTTCCATATGTAAAAGTTATTTAATAATTTTACTTCAAACAACCTCTCAATCTTCAGAGAAAGTTGAAGATGTTTTCCAAACCATAACAATTGCATCAAATTTTAAATGGAAAAAAGATACTTTTCCATAAAATTGAAACAGAACATCATGAATAATACCCGGAAATTCAATCAAACATTTAATTTCAACATTTAGAAGACTAATAATTCTAATAGAAAACCCACATGGGGAGAAGCCAAAAATTAATGAGAGATTAAACCAAAACAACAAAAGCCCATAAAATAATTGCAGGAATTGCAAAACCCAATTGCAAAAAGAGGGCAAATATTAATTATTATTTTTAAAAAGGATGGATTCTTAGAAATTACACAAATTAACATACTCACTAAAAGCAAATTGTTTGTACAAAAGAAAAAAAATTACAGTAAAAAGAAAAAAACAATCATTAAGAAATCGTACCTGTTCTTGGGTTGCTCGAGAGACAATAGACGAGAGACGAATTTTTTTTCCAGGAGGATTTGAGGAAATTGAGGATCTTTGTAAGGCGTAGTGTGTTACTGCGTGGGTATTAACATAGTTATTAGGAAAATATCCGGTATTTGGCCTCTAGATATTATGTTCAAATTAAATTTTAAATTTTTTTATTTATTTTAACTGATAGTATAGATTTTATAAGATTTAATTCATATTATAAATTTATAGATAAAGTCAAAAATCGAATCTATCTAAATATTTATATAATTATTAAATATGTCCACATAGGAAAGAAAGTTGAGTTAATGAATTACTGGCTATATTATTGGTTGAATCGGTAAATTAATATTATATAGATAAAGTCAAAAATCGAATCTATCTAAATATTTACATAATTATTAAATATGTCCACATAGGAAAGAAAGTTGAGTTAATGAATTACTGGCTATATTATTGGTTGAATCGGTAAATTAATATTATAATATTATTTTATTAGAAAATTTTACGGTCTTCTTATCTTATTAGTATGTACTATAATAATTTTAGATTATTAGATACAAGATTTGTGTTAAAAGAATTTATAAAACATATTTATCAATGTTCTAATCTACGTTAAAGAATTTAGAATTATTTTTTCTCTAAAACCACAACAAAATAGATAAAAATGGGTATGTTTAGCTTACAAATGCATAGAAAATTTTTATTTGTTTAGCTATTATGTAATATATCTAATTTATTAAATTTTATGAATAGGAAAAATATTTTATTATTTGGTAATATATGTTTGCGTAAGTTTTTCTTTTAAATATAATTTTATATTTTTTTGAAATCTTTAAGTTTTAGTTTGGAAATATGATGTTGTAAAATGTTATATCCATTATTTTTATTTGAGAGATATAAGAAAAGAACAGTAAAGATAAAAGTTTAGTAATATAAATGAAAGGAAAGAGAATAACAGTGGTGGAAGCGTCCAAAACTCAGTAGTCAAAAATGAAATTTTCTATTTATTTTGAAATTCATGGTCTACTTAAAAAATCGACCGGATTATCGGTTATTTCAGTTCAATTGTTTTGTGGGTTGAACGGGTTTGAATGGGTCTTTTCCTTGGTCGGGCCAATTAAAAATCCAATCCAGTTTAATATGCAATTTACTGAGTTAATTGGTTAATTGTCAGGTCAAATTTAATAACTATGTGATTACTCTTTTGGTGAATAAAGGGTAATTTACAAGCAATCCTTATATGTTGACTACGGTTCAAATTACCTGTGTATTTTCACATGTTATAAATAACATCATTTTAAGTTGGCATTTAATATTAATAATTATAAGAGGTATATGTGCACAAAGTAATCATTTTAAATAAATAAAAGTAGTTAAAGAAAAGATGTAGGTGAGTAATTTGAATTTACATGGTTAGTAAGTTAAATTATTTTTCTTTTACCCGCATTATTTACCTAGATTTGTTGTATTTTTACCTTGCCACTTGTTATCCTCTAGTTGTTTCACACAAACACCCATTTTGCTTTAATGTATATATTTCTGAATTTGAAAATATTTAGAATTATAATGTGTAAGAGGATTATTACAAATGACTTTTATTAAATATGCACAAATTTAACCTAATTATATTTTAATAATATCATCCTTAAAATCTCATTACATTCCAAAAGGAATAATTTTATCAAAAACTTAATAATATACTATATTGCAAAAAGATGACAAAGTTTTAAAATCATTATCTTTTGCATACTTTCAACGTCATTTTTAAATGATGATGTAATTATATTACATTTAAAAGTAACTTTAATACTCTGCCTTCTCCATTTACAAGTACAAAAAGATAACAAAGTTTTAAAATCATTATTCTTTGCATACTTTCAACATCTTTTTAAATTACGATGTAATTATATTACATTTAAAAGTAACTTCAGTAGTTTGTCTTTTCCATTTACGAGTATGCTTTCGATTGCTATAAGTATTCTTTTCATTTTTTGATCAAGAAAATAACTCCTACTTTCTTTTTATTATGTGATGTTTACAAATTATTTTGAGAAACCACATAATTTTAAAAAGATTATTCGTGTTCTATGAATAATATAATCCCTAAGTAGCATAGGTTGAATACTGATTACAGTAGATAAAATACTAAAGCGAACTGCCATACTTTGTGAGAAGTTACGGAAAATATTGCGAGTAACATTATTTTTAGTTTTTTTTTCTTTTCATTTTCTGTCCATCGCTAACAAACTATAGATTTTGATATCTTATTTTTTTTACTATTTATGTAGACAATATTAAGTTCATTTATTTCCAAATTATTACTATCATACACATATCTAATTTTCAAAACATAATTATCTTTTAAATTAATTTCAATAATTCTTTATAGGAAAGATGCATAAAAATTTTAATAAAATTTAATAATAATGGTCCTAAATCATGTTCTTTGTTTTAATTTCTGGCATTGTAAAATTTTTGGATATTATTACTTAGTTTTGTTTGGTTTAATTACTAAAAGTTTTAGACTATCATTATTATTTCACTAAAATCATTTTTTATAAAAATTACACACAAATATATACACTTTTAAAATTTAAAATGGTATATATGTATATAAATATTTTTTATCTTTCCTTGCGTAGCACATGTTTTCAAATTATTATATTAAAAAAATAAAATTTAATATTCGTCTTCCTTTACGTATTAAAAAATTACTATAATAAACTACGTTACTAATTCGATACTTTTGAATTTATCTTCACATTATCAATTAATCTTTAAATAAGAAAAATTGTCCGATACACATTACTTAAGTACTTGATCATTATAACTACCAATAATCATTGATTAGCAAAAATAACAAGAAAAGGTATGAAAATGTCAACTTAGTCTATAAAAATAACAATATGCTTTTAAGCTCAATAATCACATTTTATAAAAGTACCACAATTCACTAAAATGAATAAAAAAATATATACATTTTAGAAAAAAAAATTACAAAACTTAAATTTTGGTCGAAATCATTCGATAAGATTAGATGATTATACTAATTATAAGAGGTAACAAGCTTATTAATCAACTGAATAACTTAGCAACTTTTAATTAATCATCCAATCTAAGCATTCTGATCGAAGTTCAAAAAATGATAAGAAAAACTCATTTCTACTTAACACATATGGATAAATGAAATGAGAAATAATATGCAACTTTTAGTTTACTTATATTATCCATATAAATAAAAAAACAAATAGTGTAAAAAATTCATAATATCTACATTTATTATAAATATTATTAATTTTGGTTGTTTTATTTGATTCAATTGTTAAAAATTTCACGCCATCATCATGACTTTACTAACATTATTTTATTTTAAAAGTTAAATATATTTACGTGTTTACCCGTGCAAAGCACAGGTTTTACTACTAGTATATACACGGGTTTTACTACTAGTATATATAGGTATTAAAGCAAAATTCCTATTTGGGGAGAACCTAGAAAACATGTCACTTGTCTGGTTGGTTTTTAATTCTTATCTAAGTATCACCAACTAATTAAAATTTTCTAAAAATACTTTTTTCCCTATCTTGTATCCCCTCATCATGATTCATAAGACACCACCATCCTCTTATTCTCTCTTATATCCTCCTAAAAACAAATGTATAGGTTAACTCTAACTAACAAATTAACTAATTCAATTCTAATTTAAATTTATCTTTATCAAATCTATCCTTACCATAGTAGATATCCTAGCCATTCATTTCTATATAAATAACTCTTTTGTTTATCAACCATAATATGGTAATTTGACTATAAAAATTCATTATATTGGTTCAGTGTTTTAAATACTATTCTTCATATTGTGCCCACAATATTATGTTTTATTTCAATTGCTTAAAGACATATTGTTCGTGCAAGAGTTATTAAATTGGTGAAATTATTTTTGCAGGCATTTGACATCAAAGAACTTCGTGTAAAGTCTCATGTCTGCTAACACAAACCAATAGATTGTAACAAGCGAATTTTTCACCTTATTGAGATTAACGATAAGTTGACAAGTTGATTTCTTGGTACCTTGAAGGGATTAATTAGAGAAGAAATCATCAATGGCTAATAGATCATGGATTAGAAGAATGTAACCTCCATTTATTAGTTCAATATTTTTGTTATGGAAAACTTTTTTATTGTAACCTTCATTTTTTTTTTCCAATTTGATTTGTTATTATGCAAGAATTTTATGTTTGTCAAAAGTTTTCTTTTGTTTGTGTAAAATTTAAACGTTAGTGAGAAGGATATATAGCACATTGTTATCTTATTGCCAATATTATGCAGGAGAATGAATGAATTTATTTAATGCAAAACTTTTTATAATAGTAATATTGATTGATTGAAAAAGCTAATAATATATTAATTTATGGTGTGTTCTAACATTAAGATATGTCATCTTAACACTATTGTAAAGAAACAATTTCATTTTTTTCCTTTAGAACAGACACGAAAACTAAAAGTAATTATATTCTCTTGAACTATTCAATGATGCAATGTGAACTAAATTTTGTTTGGTCTCTATCAATTTGAGACTCAATTTCTTTTATATGCCCTGTGAAGGTTTCAAAATAAAACCAGATTTGAGTACTATTAACTTTTAAAATTTGAGTATAAAAAGTCATATCAAAATTCTATTTGAATATTAAAATTCTGTTGAATATTTTACATTAAAATTAGAAATGTTTGCTATTATCTCCAATGTTTTTAATTGATGCGATGAAAGATTACATTTGTCATAATTATATTTCCACCTCTTTACTAATTATATAAAAAAGACTTTTGCCCAATTTCTATCTCTTTCCCTTTCTTTGACGGCCTACTTTTTAAGATATTTTTGCTATTTCGACCTCTTGCCATATCTGTTTCTACCTATACTTAAGAACTTTTCTCTTATTTCACCTCTTTCCCTATCTTTAACTACCTATCCTTAGTTCAAATCCATGCAATTCGCTAATTTTTTCAAAAGAACTTTTGTATTACAACTTTTTCTTTATCTCTATCCATTACTCTTTTTAAAAAATATGCCAAGTTCTCCAACCTACTTATATGAGAAATATTGTGACTTATTTCTAGCTCTTTCCTTTGTTCCTCAACTATCGATTTTTTAAAAAAAAAAACTTATTTCCGCCTCTTTCCCCATCCTTAATTATCTTTATTTAAAAAAATACATCACAAACCATATTTACCAACCACCTACATAAATATAGTTGATAATTGATGATTCATTCGCACAATTGGAAAATCTTTTTTCAAAAGAGTTATAACTAATAATGTTCATAAAACAAGAAAGACATTTTGAACGGAAAATGATTTTTTGCACAGTCATTGCTTCTATTCGCAAGTCCTCATAATAGTACTGAAATTGTGGCAAGCATACAATAGCTGCGTATAAGGAGATATTGAATGACAGACGATCCCAAATTAAACTGTTATAATAAGCTCATTACTATATTAGCAGAACTTTTTTCTTTAAATTTTTCTTTTGAAAACATATACTATAAGCTAATTGCATCAACTTGATGGCTTCCTTGCGCTATAATGCCTAACTTCATTTATTTCGTTTATTTAACATTGAACCTATCAATCTCTATGCATTTCTATATATGAATACACCCCATATTTTTCAAAGTAGAAAAAGTCCAGAAATTTTAGTACTGAAGCTTGTGATATTATCGATCAGTTTGTGCCCCTACTAACAGTTCCTTTGAAGACATAGAGGCAATCTCCATTTTCAACACCATGCCAACGAAAGCTACAATTTTCGCGCATAATTCTCTGTTTGTGAATGAAAATATAATCATCCAGGGGAAGTATCTTTCTTGTTAATAATAACTGTCTCAATTCTGAACAGTACTTGAATTGCTGATTTCTAATGGAATGCTGGCTGCGTTTAGCAAACTAGACGAGGTCTGCACTACTAGATTAAGCCTTCTTGAAGGAGGATCAGGAATCATACGAGTCATACTTTTGAGAAATACGATAATTTCTGCAAAATTAGATATGCCATAATAGCTTAAATAGCGAAATTCCTCATCCATTTCTTTGCCTGAGAAGAATAATGCCATTCTCTTTATTGGAGTGCCATCAATGATGTGGGATGATTTTCTCTTTCAGGCTTCGGACAGTTTCTACTTTTTCGACTTCAATATTAATCTTTCTTGCTGAGAACTTGACTGTAATTTGGATTTTACTGTTCTGTACGTCGTGAGTTGGGAAAGAATTGATGTTTAAATCAATTTTTGTACTGTCATTGATGATGGGATAATCTTCCATGTCAAGTCCATCGATCAATTCCCAACCCCATATGGTGAGAGTTTGTGAGGCTACTGGCACACTTAGCAAATGCTCAATTTTCTGTTTTATTTTTAGAATGGTTTCTTGAGGCTCAATATCTATGGTAAATTCACTTCCCCCAAGTACAATTGCAACCCTCATCCTGTACATCTAATGAATGTGATTTATTTTGTTGATTGGGAAAATGATGTCAAAGGAAATCAATTTAGTGGCCTCAGAGAACTCAAACTAGAGCTGCCTTTGAGGCCTGGTGAAAGGCAATGGTTGGAATTTTATTCGTCAAAGGAGATTTTATGATGATGATTCATGTTGTAGGTATGAATATCACCATTTGAATGACATGGTGCTCATCCGAATTCATTTTGTTCTTCCAAAGACTGGAGGCATGCAAAATGCGCTTAGAAAAGAGGGAATTGATTCTTTCTTAGTAATAGAGAGAAAAGAAAGAGCTCCCTTTAGTAACAATAGTAAAATGCATGTCCGCTACACGTGAATTTAGTGTGTATCAAAGATATGAAATTATTAAATTATAGTATGTAAATATTTGATTGATATAATTTCTCTAATTGTTCCCCTAGATTTGTTAATTGCTTTACTAGTGTAATTGTCTTGATTAGCAAGACTTACTATATGTAGATGATCTAAAATATTCTCTTGTAAACTTATATAAAGGCTCCCTATGTACCAATTATATTGAATCCTGATTTATACATATTTTATATACTTTCTTGTTCTTTACATGGTATTAGAGCCTCCGCCTATAAATATATTTAAGATTTCGCTTGTAAATATATTTTGTTCTGATTCTTGGGTTTCAATAAACCTTCAGATTCTCCTAGTTTCAACCTTCGGGTCTCCTGGTTTTCAATTTTTGGTTCTTCTCTCAACATTTCAACCTGTGTATTCTCTCAGTTTTCAATGGAAAATAAGTTCTCTCGATTTTCAACTTTCGGCTTCTCTTGGTTTCAGTTTTCGAGTTTTCAATCCGTTTTGGTTTTGTTTTGGTTTTGATTCTTGGTTCTCTTATCTACTCGGTTTCGGCTTTTTGTTGTCAAGTTTTGTTTCAAACTCAAATCTGGTTTTTCATAACCATATTGAGTTTGAGAAGGGAGGTCAAAGATATGAAATTATTAAATTATAGTATGTAAATATTTGATTGATGTAATTTCCCTAATTGTTCCCCTAGATTAGGTAATTACTTTAGTAGTCTAATTGTCTTGATTAGCAAGACTTACCATGTATAGATGATCTAAAATATTCTCTTGTAAGCCTATATAAAGGCTCTCTATGTACCAATTATATTCAAACCTGATTTATACATATTGTGAGGTTTGAACTTAATATATAATCTCTCATACCTGACAGTGTGATAAATCAAAATCAATAATTTTAATGTATGCCAAAAAAATATATTTGACTGGAAGTGCAATTAAATTTATTGAAGGGTAAATTACAAGAAACTCTCTTGTGGTTTGTTTAATGTTCATATTACTGTCCTATAGTTTGTACACCTACAATTTGCCCTCTTGTGGTTTGGATTTTTTTTTTTTTTTTTGGATGGAAAGTAAAAAAAACCTAACTGATTTGTGTAAAAAGTCAAATACCCCTCCTATCAGCTCAAAGGAAGGGATTGTATTTTATATTAAAATACATAATTAACAAAGATTAGACACTTTAAATGATTAAAATAGCTCTTAAAATCAAAGTTTTTTAACCTCCTAATAGTCACTTAATAGAAAATTGAACGGTTTTACTTTAATCCAAAGCACAAGAAAGCAGATTGTAAATTTGCAAATTATAAAGGGTAATGTAAACAATAGACAAATCACAAAGAATTCTAGTAATTTACAAACAGCTCCTTTATTGAATAATTCAACTCTATGTATATTGTTTGGAAAAGGCATAAACTTTAGATTACATATTAACGTCTTTATTCTATCCGATACTGCATTTTTAGTTTCTTCAAGATTATGAATCGTATATTTTCTTTTCAATACTTGTTTTCATCATTTTTCTATAATTGCATAATATATATTTCTATTAAATAAATATATCAATACTAAAAACAATAAAACATTCATGTTCTTTTAATAGTTAACTATCTAGGCTATTTGATCATTTTTATTAGTTTAGAATTGCTTTAAATAGGTAAATACGATACAAAATAGTAATAAACATGTTAGATTATAAATTGGGTATGGTTAGAGTTGAGCTTTTATAATCCAAACACAATTATGATACAACATAATTACTCACAACATGGAATGTTTGACACCCTACTGTTAGCATTCCTTCTTTTTTATCTTTCATAACCAAAAAACTTTCACTTGAATCACTTATGAGATAGTAAAACTTGAAAGTGAAGTATCATGTCTAGATGATTAAACATTGTTCTGCTGCTCTGTTTGGACAACTTTCATTGTTCATTATTTTTTAAATAATATTTTGTAATTATTTTATAATATATTTTTTTAACTAACTTTATCTCACATAAATTTCATGCATCCCAAAAGTTATTAGAGTACTTATTTCAAATAATATATTAAATAAAAGTGGTCCAAACATAGACTATATTTCTCTTTAGTGCATTAACACAAACCAAATCTTAAATTTGTTCATTATTATTAGTATTACTTTAGATCGTAAATATACTATAAACTAATCAAAACCAATATTAATGGTTCTTTAATATATTGAATGAAGAATTTTAGTCAGTATTCAACTTGGCTTTAAATGCTAATTTCCCTAAACTTAAACACATTATAGGTTTTCTCCACTTATAATCAAAAGGGATACTGATATGTTAAATCTAAACTTAAAGAGCTTTCTGAACTACATATTAGAGAATTTTGTCATCAAGTTAGAATATTCATGAAGGGAAAGAGACCAATTTAGTTCCTTATTTTTGTGGTATTAATCAATCCGGTCTTTTATTTATCACAATATATCAATTTTGGTCCCTCATAGTTTTTAAAATATTAACTAATATAAAGCCTATGAGGAAGTTTTGAACAAATTAACAAAACAATCCACATGATAATCACATGCCCATTAACTTATTGTAAACGTGTTATTAACAGCTCTATTAATTTGTCCACAGTATCCATCACAAATTTTAGATTGGTTAATTTTTTTTTTTTTTTTTTTTTGATTAGTGATTTACAAAGCCACATTTTAAAGCCATATGCCAAAGCCACATATGTGGTAATCCACTTAGGTGCTTAATAAAATATCGTAATTAGTTAATATTTTGTCAAATAGATGCCAAGTAGGATTCCAACTGTGTAGTTTTGTATTTTGGATTTAAAATGTCACTTGTATAGATATGCTCTTTTTTTTTCTTTTTTTTTTAAAGATGAATAACTAAATTGGTCTTCTGTCTGATAAATGAATGACCAAATTGGTCAATACCCTAAAGATGAAAGACCAAATTAGTCTTTTTTCCTATTACTAAAATCTTGTTGTCAACTTCCACAAATTCAAATCCCTAAAATTCTCAAGCTATTCTTTTTATTTTAACATAATTTTATTTTTTATTTTCCATGTAAATATTTTCAATCCCCCATAAGTTGAACAATTTATCATATTAAGCTTCTCTAATCATCACAAGCATTGATTCAAGTTGTGTGAAAATAGAAATGATAAAAAAAAAAAAATTGTAGCAATTCAAAGATATTTAAACTTCCAAACAAATAGATACCAACATTCCTCAAGTAGTTCAATTTTACCAGAAATTTGAGAAATTTGATTGTTCAGAAACGAAATAAAAGGCAAGCATGTAGTAGAAAATTCCAAATTAACTTCTTATAGTCATGCACAAGAAAAACTATGTACATGGTATATAATTCTGTATGCACTTATTTGCTTAACATCATATTCTTGGGTAATGTAAAAGAAAACCGCGGTGTCCTTTAACTCTGACTTTCTTGACCTTGTTTTGATTAGAAGACCCACACGATAGGGGGGAGGGGGTTTCTATATTTTTTTGGCTCCCCACACACCAATTTGCATGAATTCATATTGATTGGGTTTCTAAATTAACCATATATCTACTGACATTAATTACATTTTAGTGAAATTCTTCTTCTGCTATAAAATATTTATCTCATAGTATATTTGGTAAACATATTAAACAATTTGCTTGTACAATGTTGTGTGTAGGCTAAATACATGATCTTTATGCCTGGATAAGACTAAAAGGCAGTGTGCTTAATATCATGTTGACAAAGCAAGCAGGTACCTTTTGCATCTAAAAATACCTAATTAAATAAGAAAATGATGAAGTAAATATTAATTTCATATTAATGACCCACCCAATATGGTTTCAAATACTAATGTTAAAACAAAAAAGTTACAAAATCCGTCTCAACCATTTAAAATATTTCATAGGTAAAATATTTCAAAACAAACACTAAACAAACACTAATAGTATCGAAATGAATAGAAATGAAAAAAAATAGTAGTATTTAATTCACATAACTAAATATTAATTCTGCCTAACATGCATGTGAATTTATGTGACAGAGAGGTTAAAGAATTTGGTGATATATGAATATCATTAAATTTTGGATCGTAGTTTGTATTTCTTCTCCACTTAGATATAAGATGAGAGTTAAATATATAACAATTTTGAAGTATAATTTGAACTTTATTATGTTTCATCCGAAAGAGAAGACTACCCATTTAAGTTTCACTCGAAAAAGGATTTATAAGGAAGATTATCAATTTATGTTTCAGTTTCACTAAAAGAAGCATTATTTACCTAGGATAAGATTAGCGGTAACATGACATAGTTACTTATCAATCCATTGTTTATTGAGTGAATAATTTTTTATTTATTACGGACAATTTAAGTAGCTCAAAAAAGGAAAAAATACTTGTTGAGAAAAACACAAATCACTTAACTTTTATAATAGTTTAGATTAGATTTAGATGACTACTATAAAGAATATTCCATTTGGATTGACATTATTTGAAATACTATTTAAAATATTATTTGACTTATATACTGCACCAACTTTTATAATGTGATACACGTAAAATAAAAAATAGTTAAAAGACGTGTTTAGAAAATGATTGCAAAATTTTTTTAGGAAATAAAAAATTTGTCAAAGAATAATTAATCCAAACAGAATATCCTTTTAAAAGTGTAGCTAAAATTGAGATTTGGAGTCTCAACATTAAGTCTTCAATTATTTGGAACTATTAGGGGAGGGCAAAATTACCCTATGAAATGCATTACTCGATCTGATCCTGAAAAGTCGGGTACTTAAAAGTGTTGACCGGTTTAAATGAGGATCGAAAACGGGTCACAAATTTAAAAATTCCCAGGTACCTGACTTGACTAGCATAGTCATCATACACATTTTAATTGTGTATTTGTAATTTTGTGGGGTCAAATTCTGAGATAAACTCAAATGACTAAAATAATTTTATTACGTGGTAGTATGTGAATGTGTGTACAATCATATATTGTTGCCAGTATTGAAACCTTTCTAGTAAGAAAAATAATTAGGTAGATTCGGTTTACAGTTTTATTTGTAAATCTTATAATATATATTAAATTTTACAGAATAAATGATATCAGTTAATGTAAGTAAAATTTTATAACATTTAATTTTGATCACAAAATTTATAAGTGAGAGATAAAATTGAATCTACCTAAATATTTTCTTTTTAGCTATTGGTACAATAGCGAGAGATAAAATTGAATCTATTGGTACAATCTTCATCGATATAGGTTGAACTAGCTAGCAGAAAACAAAAAGAAGTTTGCTCCATTTGTCATCACTTGGTTTGTTTTGCACTGTTTTATCTTTTTAAAAAACCTTATATTTTCCTAAAAATCACCATGCACTTTTTATTTTTTTTAAACGGATGATGATGGGAGAAAGCGAATCCAGGGTGCTCACGTCTAAACCTCACCCTCTGCCACCAGATGCCCAGTGTCCCAATGGACAATTCGTGACTGTGATGTCCTGATTTACATTTAAATTGAAAAGAAATATTATATTATTTATAACGATTCATCAATAAGTTTTTATTAAAAAAATATAAATATATTTTGAATAAATCAAGCCGTGCTAATTTTTAATTATTAAAGATAAACGTATCACTCAAATAAATATATTATCAGATAGAATACAACTTCTAGTGGGATTCTTGTTCGAGTTAAACGATCTGCGGTTGAAGTTATCCAAAAGTGATAAGTGTTGAAACAAATTCCTAATTTATTCCATGCAAATCTAAGTTGGACCGATTAATAATCTTGCGAAACATTTTGCCAAATCCGTCAAAGTTGGATAAAGCCAACTTAGATTTCGATGGCAGCTGAAATTGAGGAGTTGAAATCAAATGCTAGCACTTGATTGTGATAATCTTGATTCCAACTTATCGACGAAAACTTTATAAATACCCACGCCAACCGGGGAAATAACATACGGCTTTGGAGAGGCTAGGAAAAATACGAAGGAGGGACTATCATTTAGTCTTTAGAAGTTTCTCGTGATAGTAGTACAATAAATTATTATGATAAAAAGGAAATTCAATAGGAATTTCTTTTAGTAGGCTTTTGTTGTGACTTCATAAGAATATCATTGTGTAATCTTCTCGAACATTCAATGGAAGGTCAATAATTTATTTTTTATTATTTTATATTTTTGTGTTAATATTATCGTATTAAGTTTATTTATTTATTTTATGTTTCTTGATTAATCGGAAGTATTTTTTTGAATATACATCTAGAAAAGTAATTAATGAATAATTTATATTAAAAAATATAAATCATTTAGGAGCGTGGATCCGCCACAATTTAAATCCTCTTTAAATATAGAGGAAATTTGTTAAATATGAATTTGAATTGTCAAGTAATTAAACACTTTGACATGAAATCTTGTACATATTTCTCCTCCTATATTTTCAATGAGATATAAAAAATATATATGCATATCTTTGTAAAAGTTACGTATGCTCGATTTACATTTCAATTTGATTTTTGTGTTGGTTTGGTATACTGACATTTTCTTCTTGTAGGGAATCAAAAAAATATGAAGCCTTACATTTGCATGTAAAGGAAATTTTTGAATATTAAAATGTATTGAAAGCAAAAGTTTCCAAAGATTCACTTCTTTTTCTATTAAGAAATATGAATGTAAGATTGGAAGTGGATCCATGAAATATGAATGCATGTCTCAATGATCATGAGAATCGACAATGCCTGAAGTTTTTCTTATCATGCATTACGGTCATGCGTTCATCTGTAATGCATATGGAAATAACATGCAGTCTCATTTTGGTTAGTATAACTCATTCTTGGTACGACCTGACATATTGGTTTATATTCATTTCTAGATTCTCTGTTAAAAAATTGCTTTTTAGTGGGACATGATGAGGTTCAAATAGTAATAGTTTTGCTCCTGGAGTAAAACTCTTTTTTCAATAAAATATTTTCAAAAAATTAAATAAATAAAGGCCTAGCATGTGGCGCTAGTGATTTTTTTAGCATTCATGTTATACTGAGTATACTAATTCATATTTTGAAAGAAAATCATGCTGCTAACAATTTTTTTTGAGAAAAAAATATCTTCTAATCTAATTAAAAAAACTTTTGCAAACAAAAATAAATAAATAAATAAAATTATTATAATTCATTATTATTATAATTTCTGTTTGTAAGAAGGAAATTATCATCAATAAACCAAACTTTATCTTGATTATATTCAAACTGATAACCAACACCAAGGGTCTGTTTGATAATTTAACTTAATACTGAAAATTAATTGATTAAGAGATTTTTGAATTTAGCATGTTTGATAACAAAATTCTCACTTAATACAAAACATTTTCACTTAATCTGTTGAATTTAATTTTAAATAAATGTGCAAACAGATAATTTTAAATAAATGTGCAAACACACATACTCTCTCTCACACATATGATGTCACACACACTTTCTCTCACTTGCACACACACTCTCACACAAACATATATTCTCTCACACACATACACACTTAGTCTCACACACACATTCCCTCTTATATTTTTTCACACACACTCACACACATGCATATTCTCTCTCACTCACATACACACTCTATCACACACAAATATTCTCTTGTGATAATTATCACAAGATATTTATTAAGTCAAATTGATAAATATCAGAATTAAATATTGGATCAAATATTTGGAATTTAAAAATAAAATCACATGGGATAATTACTAAAATTCCAACATTTCTCCCACTTTGATCCACATGTTTTATTCGATATACAAACTATCAAATCTCACAAGCAATTCGATATACAAACTATCAAATCTCACAAGCAAGATCCAAAATACATAAATCATGGCGAATCTGTCCTCTAAGACACAAGTATTATCATAACATAAGTGTAAAAACAATTTTTTACACACAATTTCCCCCTTAAACTATGCATGCAATTCCAAGTAAGTATATAGAGGATATGTGATAACATACCTTAATAAATAAGCCTTATGCTTATTATAGGTCCAACTTAAGTGTGTTTTCTCAAATAACTAAATAAGTATGGGCAACTGAATATAAGAAAACACAATTGAATAAGAGTTTCGAAATATCAAATGTACGTAAATGTAAAATGAGGTCACATCATGGAACCAAGTCCCATTCTAACTATATGATCCCTAAAAATCTTCTTGACATGCCTTTTGTTAAGGGATCGGCAATCATCAATTCAGTGTTAACGTGTTCCATGACTACTTTATTTTCTATGACCACTTTATTTTCATTAACACGTTCTCGAATGGCTAAGTACTTGATGTCGAGGCTAAGTACTTGATATCGATGTGTTTACTTCGACTATCACTCTTATTGTTCTTAACCATAAAAATAGCAGCTGAATTGTCACAAAATAACTTCAATGGCCTAGAAATAGAATCCACAATTCTAAGCCCAGACATGAAACTAGGATCTTCAACCAGACACCATGCGAAGTTGCCTCAAAACAAGAAACGAACTCAGCTTCCATAATAGAGGTTGCAATCAAAGTTTGTTTAGCACTTCTCCAAGACACAGCTCTACCGACTAGCATAAAGACATAACCAGATGTCGATTTTTGAGAATCAATGCAGCCAGCATAGTCTGAATCCGAGTAGCCAAACACCTCTAGTTTATCAATCCGTCTGTACATAAGCATGTAATATTTTGTTCCTTGAAGGTACCTCATTACCTTCTTTGCAGCTCTCCAGTGGTCCATACCTAGATTACTCTGATATCTTCCCAACATTCCTACAGCAAATGCAATGTCAGCCTTGTGCAGACATGAGCATACATTAAGCTTCCTAAGGCAGAAGCATATGGAATGTTTTTCATTTGTTTCCGCTCAAAGTCATTTTTCAGACATTGGTCCAAATTGAACCTGTCACCCTTCACAATACCCTATCACACATACATTCTTTCTCATATACATTTATACCAAAGACCCTAATTATTCATTTTCTTTTCTACGCATATATGACAAATATTTATAATAAATTAATACATGTATGAAGTGACATATTTAATTTAGAGATTGAATTCAGTTAATTATCAAATGGAAATAAATTTATTAATTCAGTAATTAATACTTTCAAAATTTATAATTCAGACTTCAGAATTCAGTATTCAGTATTAACAAACATCCCCCAGGAGTTGGGAGGATGTCTTAATGACTCCTTCGACTCCAATTGCATATAACATGGTCCAAGTGGGTGCCTAACAGTTTCCTACATTAAATGCCTCCTCTATTAAGAGGGCCCTTGCAGGAAACATTGCAAGGCCCGCGGACTGTACAAAAACGACGCTTTCTTTTAAGGAAGTTCCTTACTCTAAAAGTGCTATTCTTACAAGAGAAGCCTTTATCCAACTTTGGTTCCCTTTGAAAAAAGGGATTCAAACCAAAAAAGAATATATCCAAATGGGGGAACTGTCCCTCCAAATTTGTAGTTCTATGAAAAAAGAATTCCATATAAAAAAATGGCCCTCCCTCTTAATGGAATTTCTTTGGTGCTCAATGGAGCTCCACACGAAAATGCGATTGTCCATCATAAGACAATCTCTTCATCTAAAATGGCGCTTTATGACAATAGAGCTCCATGACCAAATTTGGTTCATTTTTTATGGGGAACTTCTCAAATGGATTTTTTCATCCTAGAAAAATCTCATCATCAAATAAGGTGTTTAATGGAAATAGGAGTCCTGTACAAGGCATGGGTCCATGGGTCACCCTTGAAGGAAAAGACCTATGGTGCTCCATAAAAATGCAGCCCCACCTCACAAATCGGTTGCCGTTTCTAAGGCAACCTGTATACAAACAACAATGTTCTATGAAAATAGAACTCCAATATCGAAAATGGTTTATCCTCCATGGGAACACTTACGGCGCTTTATAAAATGGAGGTTCAAATTAAAAAATGATTTTTCATCCTCGGACGGTCTCTTCACAAACAAGGTGCTTTATAGAATTTTCAGTGAAAATAAAGTTCCAAAGCAAGGGAATCCTTTGATTCACTTTGGTAGGAATTTTTCTCACCAAAAGAAGTCATTCATCCCTAAGAGAAGACAAGCAATCAAGATACCTGAACCTTGTCCGCCATGGAACAAGATGAATAAACATGGCAAGAAAATCATGCCGAGAACAAGTGGAATGTATGAAAATCTTAAAACCTTAGATTCCTTATGAAAGGATGAAGTCATCTGCAAGCAGTGCAATACACCCTAAAGGAATTGTTGTAAATTTTGACTTCAGCTACCCACAATTGGGCCAAATAGTGCATTTAGGGGAAATTAAACTCTTGTATCAAACCACACCCATTCAACCCCTTATGCCTTGGGTTCAAAACAAGTAACCTACCCATTTTAAAGGATGGTAGAGCTTTACTTGGACCAAAATAGAACTTCTACCCAAAAAATGTGGTAAATGCGATGATAGTAGAATTAAAACCTATTGATCCTCTTGAATCTGGAAATCAAGATAGGGCCCAAGTAAGTAAAGAGACAGGAGAAATTCACTCCAATGAGACTATGGATACTAACAAAAATGGTATCAATGCTAATAAAAAGAAGCAAAAAGGTCAAAAGAAAAATAAAGAAGGTCAATAGAGTTCAATTGGTTCAAGTACTGGTTCAGCAGAAAGGAACTTTGCAAAAGGAAAAGCAGTAATGACTTGTCAGGATGAACAAGGGCAAATCACTCGTTCCACGTCTAAAGGGGTCACTATTGGGGAAAATGTGCAAATCCTAATTGAGGGATCATAATCCGAGAAAACTTCATCTCCTATCAAAGACTTAAAAAGGCTGCCAGGAAAAATTACAGTAATGGCAGCAAAAGTTGAGAGTGATGGGAGAGAAAAATTGACAGAAGAACAATGGAAAAAAGCCCAAGAAAAAGTTTTCGCTCTCATAACTGAGATGAAAAGTCTTAATGCCAGATTGTCTCAGCAAGAAAAAAAGCACGTTCAATTGTAACAAATGGCAACGGCTCAATTCTTGTATAGCCCATGAATCACTGGGGGGGAATGGGCAAGCTAGTTTACTAATCCATGGGGAAAATTTTACCTCAACACTGGGGGCAATGGATAGATGAACTATGATCCTTGGGAAAATTCTCGTCTAAATATTGGAGGAAATAATATCTAGCCTGAAGTTAATATGAGTAACGTAGATCTTAACCTTATCAGTCTCATTACCGACATTGTAAGAAAACAATTCATTCAATGGGAGGAAGGAGAAAATAATTACTCAAGGTTAATCTCCAAGCCATATCCTTCATGGATTGACAAAGTTCCTTTTCCACCTGGTTTTACCTAACCAAAATTTAATATGTTTAATAGAAAAGGAAACCCACGACAGCATGTTTCACATTTCCTTTCATGACTTGCTCCACTTGGAGAAAATAAGCACTTGTGGATGCAACAATTCGTTTAATCATTATAAGGACCCACTTTTATTTGGTATTCAAATCTATCAGAAAGGTCAATTCTTAATTGGAAAACTATAGTGAGTCAGTTTATAGTACAATCAGTTTAGCAATATAGAAAGGACTTGGAGTTGTTGAACTCATTGAAAGAAAACTAAAGGACAATGAGCCAGTTTCAGACTTTATAGCAAGATAGAAAGCACTTACTTCCAAGTATCCACAATGGTTCACACAAATTGAAATGATTCGAATGTGCTTGAATAACTTTAAGCTTGAGCTTTCTGTTCATCTGATGCCTCAAACATTTGATGGTTTCAATAACTTATGCACCAAGGCTCTTGACTTGGAAATGCATCTTAATAAGAGACGTCCTAGACCAAGAGCAACAGAAAGGGTTGAAACCGTAATAGTGGAAACAAGAAGAAAACAACCCATTGTCATCAGAAAGAAGAAGGAAGATAACAAGGCAAATGAAAATAAGAAAGGCAAGAAACCTCCATCATTAAAGGAAAGATTGAAAAGAAATTTTCATTTCCTAATGAGATTGTGGATGATTTGCTTAAAGAATTGCTCAAGCAAGACTTAATAACACTTCTTGATCTTAGTTAAAAGACCACAAGATGTGGGAAAAACAGACAAACCAAATTATTGACCCTATCGTCATCTAATTGGACATTCAATTGAAAATTGCTTTGTGGTTAAGGAGAAGATTCAAAACTTGATTGATAATGGGGACACTGAAATCCCTCATAAGAAGAAAACTTCTTCTAACCCAATAAGTGTTTGGGAAAAGAAAAATTGTCCTCAATTGGAAAATCCAAAATTAGAAGATATTAAAGAAGGCAATGATGAATGAATTGTTTATGAAAGCAAAGGGGTAAAGAAAAGGCGCCAAAATGCTTTGAGAATGAATTGTTTACGAAAGCGAAGGAGTAAAGAAAAGGCGCCAAAATACTTTGAGAAAAGTCGTTCCAAAGTCTAAAGACTTGTCTTTCAGAAAAAAAAACAAAAAGGGGATGAAAATCTCCAAGAGAAAGAAAAGTAAGAAAAACAAGTCAAAGAAAACCAAGAAGGTAGAAAAGTTTATTGGTGAGTTATTGATTCAATAGAGCTCCTAGAGTCCCTGTGACTCTAGATGAATTCATGCCTGAAGGTTTTTGTAACCATAAAATGAAAGACGAAGAAGAAGAGATCATCATTTCTTGTAATTACATCTCTATAGGGGAAGAATTGAATGATGATCGTGAGTCTTTCAACGACCATACAATTGACCACCAGTCTATTCCTCGAGGTCATTACTAATGTCATCTGAATATACGCCGGAAACTCCCGTGGGATCACCTATATCCATAAGTCATGCAAGATCTATAATAGGTGCCTCATCTCACTCAAATGAGAAATCAAGTTTGGGAGATATGTCTTCTCACCAATCCTTGTCAAATTTTGATTGGTTCCATCAAAGGTCCAAGATCAAATTCGCTCAGCACCAAATTCTCTAATTTATGAGCCAATAAGTCTGGGTTTTACACCCTAAACAAATAAATTGGCTCAAATACTAGAGAATTGGGAGTGCTAAAACCATGGCAGCTCCAAAAAGAAAATATTGGAGATATTGGATTGACTTATGCCTCTGATTCTGAGATTGAAAAAGGAGCACAAAAAAAGTTAAGGGTTTAGAAACACACGGATGGTGTAGAATTACTACTTGATGATGGCATTTGGTATAAGTCAAATCAATGGGAGTCTGTTCTAGATGATCACGATCTGTACTACTCGATACCTGAAGCAAATTTATATTATATGATTCCTGCTCAAGATGATGAAGTAGCATCAGAGGAGGTTCATGTTTCATGTTATGTGATCACTCTTGACATTGATTTTAACAATGAAGAATGTGGCTTCTGTCAAAATGCATTGGACCAAGCAATATGTGAGGTAAACGTGCAAAGGGTAAAAGCTTCAAGGGCCAAGGTACTTATCAATTTGGATAACAATCTCTTAGATACTTATAGAAGGATTATACCCAAGTGGAATTGTTGAAAACTTCAAACCCTATTTGGGTGGATCAGGTCTCTTATCCTCAAGGGTATAATATCGCATAATTTTTTGTATATAATGATTTTGGCTATAGAACCAAGAAAATATTTGGTTTACTTTTTGGCAGTATGTGGAGATACTGTTAAAAGTTATGTTTTTTTTTTTAAGACAGTTCCCATTATCTTTGGAAAGTCGTGCCATGAGATGGTAGTTAAACAAACTGCCAAATTCAATACCTAATTGGGATACTTAGGCGTATATATTTTATCATACATTTTATGTACTAGACATATGGCAACCTGATTAGGAAGAATGGGAGGTTGATGAAGATGAAAAAGTATCTATTCAAACATATTTTTTGCCCAATGATCCCGTAGATGAAGCCATTGAGAGTGCACTTCAAGCAAGACTAATGGCCGATCTTCTTCCAGAAAACTTTTGTACTTAAGATATGAGTGACACTCCATTTCCTCAAGGGTACCAACTCTCAAATTTCATGAAATCTACAGGATATGGTGCACCTGAAGATCATTTGAGAAGGTTTGTAACACAATACGGGCTAATTGCTTAGGTGTTTGCGTTTTGTCTTAAGCAGTTTCCATCCGATTTATCTTTGGATGGTATAGCCTTTGATTGGTTCTGTTCCTTAGGAGAATTGAAAATTTCAAGATGGGAAGCCATGAGAAATATTTTCCTAAGTGAACGAGCTCAGTATCACGAGACTCCCAATATTTGCGTCAAACAGCTATAGATAAAATAATGAAATGATATGAAAGACAAATGAATGATGATCAAGAATCATCCACAGATTCTATCAATATGGTCCAAATAGTTGACAGTGACCTTGAGGCAAAAAATAAAGTCATAAAAGTCTGTCTAGCTCATGTAATAAAGGGAAGATTAAGAAGTCTTGTTCAAGTTCCCATCAGAGAAACTCAAGGTCGGTCTCTAAATGACCAAACTCAAGGAGGAAATCAACAAGTTAAATATGACATTTTGAGTCATTTGAAGAAGTTCTGGCCATGCTCAGTGTATATGATACACTATCTATGTTTGATGAAATTCGAAAAATCTCTCATTTATGCATTAATGAAACCTAAAGACTTTCAAGATATAAAGAGATGAATCCAAAAGAAAAACCATCAACAATTATCGATGAACAACCAAAAATTGTTCATGCTACTGCAGTAATTGCCTTTTCTAAAGATGATATCATGACTGATGATCCAAATCACAATCGCCCACTTTACATAACTGGGTGGTAAATAATTTCAAAGTCTCTCGAGCCCTTGTTGATGGAGATTCAACTGTCAATTTACTACCAAGAAAGGTATTAATTGCACTAGGCATTCGCCATTCAAGGCTTTAATCTTGTAATGTGGCTATCCAAAGGTTCAATCAAAACGAACAAAGAACCATTGGTAAAGCCACAGTAAGAACAAAATTTGGTAAAATAGAAGGAGATACTGAATTTCTTGTAATTGATGCTGACATGTCTTACAATGTTCTATTAGGACGACCATGGCTCTATAATAATATAGTAATTCCTTCAACTTATCATCAGTGCTTAAAGTACCTTTGGGGAAAAAATCATGAACAAGGACGCATTGTGGCAGATAATTTATACAATGCTCAATTTTAGTGAGGCAAAATCATACAATGTTAATGCAGGATACTATAAGGTGGATGTGCGAGGAAAAGGAAAGGAGAAAGGTACTACAAGTACTTCAAAGAAAAGTGCTATCCTTTATGTTCTAAAATCCAAAAGAAAGTTGTGTTCTAGCTTTTGAACATTCCAATTTGTTACAAACCTTGCAAGACGATTATGTCATGCCCTCAAAAAGTTTGAAATGTTCATATGTCGATACGTATAACTTCTTTCAACTACCCAAAGGGAGGTACTCTAAAGAAATAAAATTTCATTGAGAAATTTGGATTATCAATCTCTCAAACTCATTCAGAAGGTACCTAAATGTAAAAGATCTCACAAAAATATGAATTTTAGCCTAGAAACGATGCAAACGTTGAGAAAGAATGGATTTGATCCGAATAGAAAGGGAAGAAAGGAGTTCACTTTTGAATGTGTTATGAATGAAGAGAAAAAGGGTTTTAAATCTTAGTGGGAGTGTATTGTATACCAATTTCCATGGGGATTGGGGTATGATAGACATGCATCTATCCTTATTGTAGAGAAAACTAAGAATCCCTTCGACCATGAAGTCATTAATGCTTCGTGAGTATGGTCACAATGGATGAAGAAAACGATGAACCCCAACCAGCAATTCTAGAATTTGAAGAGGGTGGACAAGCTACCGTAGATGAGTTACGAAAAGTTAATTTGGGTAAAGAAGATGAACCAAGATCGACATATATAAGTGCTGCTATGATAGAAAATGAGGCACAATAATATATCTCACTTTTGAAAGAGAATAAAGATATGTTTGCTTGGACAAATGATGAGATGTTTGGATTAGATCCAAAGATTGCAGTTCATAAACTATGAATTTGTCATAAAAAAGGCCAATCAAACAACCTCCAGAAGAATGCGCTCGAATTAATAGCACAAATTGAAGTAGAAATTGATAAATTCATAAAGGTAGGGTTCATTAGAGAGGTATAATATCCAACATGGCTTGATATCTTAAAATATTGCACTCGTGAAGAAAAAGAATGGTCAAATCTGTGTTTGCGTTGGTTTTAAAGATTTAAACTAAGATTGTCCTAAAGACGATTTTTCACTTCTAATCATTGAATTGCTTGTGGATGCAACTATGGGGTATGAGGCTTTGTCTTTCATGAATGGGTATTCAGGGTATAATCAAATCCGTGTGACCCCTGAAGATGAAGAATTAATAGCCTTTAAAACTCTGGAAGGTATTTTTTACTATTAGGTTATGCCCTTTGGATTGAAAAATGTTGGGATAATATACCAAAGAGCTATGTTAAATATTTTTGAAGATTTACTACATGATTATATCGAATATTACACTGGGTTGTGAAGATACCAATTGAAAATGAAGCTGTTAAAGTATGCATTTGGTATTTCTTCTGGAAAATTGTTAGGCTATTGTTCGATATCAGGGAATCGAAATTGACCCATCCAAGATAAAAGCTATATGGGATATGCCTGCACCTAAAAATCTTAAAGAGCTAAGGAGCTAGCATGGAAGGCTGGCTTACATTGGAAGATTCAGATCTAATTTGACTGGAAGATGCCAACCATTCTGAAAGCTAATGAAAAGATGCACTTTTATTTGGGATGAAGTTTGTCAAAATGCTTTTTATAACATTGAAATTTATTTGATAAAGCCCCTAGTACTAATGGCTCCAATAAAAGGAAAGCCATTAATATTGTATATCACGATTTTGGATAATTCCTTAGGAGTTCTTTTGGCCCAAAAGAATGGAGAAAGGAAGGCAGTTGCTCTGTACTATCTTAGCAGAACTTTGGTAGGTCCTGAATTAAATTATTCACTTATCAAGAAAACTTGCCTTCTTTGGTCTTTCTACTTCAAAAGTTAAAACACTATTTGTGCGACAAACTATCTATTTAATATTAAAGGCGGATCATGTCAAACATGTGCTTTTCTGTCTTGTTCTAATAGAAAGATTGGCTAAATGATCAGTGGTTTCTAATCAATTCACCATTCAGATGGGACTGATATGTCCCACAAAAAGCCATAGAGGGACAGGCACTTGCTAATTTTCTTGCTGCACATCCAATTCCTAATGATTCACCTTTAGCTGTTGGCTTCCTGGACGAAGAATTTATGCAAGTTAAAATCAAGAAAGGATGGGAAATGTATTTTGATGGAGCATCTCAAAATCCTGAAGGTAAAAAAGTTACAACCCAAAGGAAAATCAATCAGAATTAGGATTTTTTTGTCATTCCCGACAAAGAAATCATCCCATACTATTTTTGTTTTACTGAAAGGTGTTCAAATAATGAAACAGAATATGAGGCAGTCATAGCTGGGCTTGAACTTGATCTTCAAATTCCCATAGTTGATTTGATCATGAATGGAGATTTTGAATTAATTGTGAAACAACTTCGAGTTGAATATTCAATTAAGAAGGCTAGCCTTATCCCATATTATGAACATGTTGATTATCTTTTGTCCAAAATTCCAAAGGTTCAAATTCGGCGTGTACATTGTACTTTTAAGGAAATAATTATAAAAGCTTATGCTCATGCAAGTTTAGTTGCTACTCTAAGTCTGGTAGATGGAGAAATTGATATTAACCATAGGAACTCGAAGAGTATTTCAACCCTATGATGCAGTAAAAGAGGAGGTGAAAGGTGAAGTTACTCTAACCACTCATGAGATTCAAGAAGGTTCAAAAGAACTAGAAGATTGGCGTAAACCTTTCATTGATTGCCTTCAAGCTGGGCATTTACTAGAAGAGTGAGCGAAGTGTGTTGAAATTAAAAGACGTGCTATGCAATTTACTCTTTGGAAAGATGTGTTATACAAGATGTCATTGGATGGAATGCTCATGGGATGTATTGCCAGTAATGAAGAAGGTGCATTCTGGTGCTTGTGGAGCTCACAAAACTGGCTTGAAACTTCAAATGCAAATAAAGAGTCTAGGGTATTATTAGTTCACTATGATCAATGACTGCATTAATTTTGCAAAACGATGTCAAGACTATCAATTTCATGGTGACTTTATGCAGTTCAACCTCCAGAACCTCTACATGCTTTAGCAAACTCATGGCCTTTTGCAGTTTGGGGGATGGATGTCATGAGTCAATTTATCTGTCATCTTCAACAGGTCATAAGTATATTTTGCCAACAACAGACTATTTTCCCAAATGGGTTGAAGTAAATACAGAAAACAAAATTTAACAACTATTTTTAGTCTATTTTTGTTTTCTAGTGTGATTTTACATACCTATTACATGAATTTTGAACTAATTTGAATGTGTCATGAGTTCCAAGTGGTCATTTCTATTTTCATTTTTCTCCTTACCTACTTACTTGTCATAAAAGATTTGGTTCGTTTTCTTAAATTTTTTGCTACGACTTTATGAGCTTTTAGTAGTTCTTATGCAAATTTTGTTGTCTTTTAATTTTTCTGAAAATAAGAAATATCGTGGAAAGTCCCATCCAAATAACCAAGAGTTGTATGAAGAATAAAAAGAAAGGATAACATTGAATGATTCAAAGAGAATATTCCTACATATATAACATTTAGCTTAATCATTGTTATTGACGTCTCAAATTTACCATTTCAAATTTACTGTCTCAAATTTACTATTTTCTGTTTCAGAAATTTTATTGTTGTTTTTCAAATATTAGCAGATTGGTAGAAATAGTTTTGTGATAGATTGACACACATTTTATTAAATTGTAATATTTTTTTAACACACAAGTTGTACATATGGCGGTGGTTCATCATACCACACGAATTTCTCAAAATAGTCCTAGCTAAAACCAACAGATTGAGCAACTATATTGCCTCATCTTCCAACCCAAAAAACTTGAAAAACTTCAAGATTAATAGACAAAGCTCTGATATCATCTATTAACAAACCATGCATTTATAGACTCCCTTCCTCAACCTTGATGGAGATTATGACATTGACCACATCATATTTCCAAGAACTATAGTCCTTTAAGTGCAATTATGCGCAGCAAGGACTGTTGGTCCCAAAGCAACCTAAGAGGGGGGGGGTGAATTAGGTTTCTTAAACACTAAAAACATACTTTTAGAAATATTGAGATTTTCCAAATATAAACTGATATAATAAAATCAATGGAACACTGAAGTAAAGAGAGAAAATTAAACAACCAATACTTCCAAGCTAGCAAGCTTGAAGTATTAAATCACTAGAATGCTTCACACACTTGGTGAGCCAATAATCTTTACAAAGTTGGAAACTTCATGCTCACACTAAAACTCTTTTAGTTGAGCCAAGAATCTTACTTGCAACCACACTTTCATACAAGATTATCACTCCACTCAAAGTTGAATTGCACTCACAACTGCACACTAATACAACAAAGCACTATAGCCACTTTGTACTCAAATTGCTTTTCTCTAAGGCTTGTATTCAATGTATTAGATGATTTTTACTTAATGTCAAAGCAGTTATTTATAAGAGCAATAAATGGTGGTTGCAACTACTTCCTAACGGCTAAATAATAAATGAACAAAAAGTAGCCGTTGGGGTTTCGGATGTCCGAGACATTTTGATTGCGTCCTCCGACACAGAGTCTGATCTTCATGCAGTTGTTGAAGGGGTTCGTTCAGATGTCCGTGCATGCATCCGGTCCTTCGTCCGATAGAGGCTTCAGACGGTCATGTTCGTCCGTAAAGAGAAGCAGTAGGATCCTATTTCTTTCTGCCTATTCGTTCGGATGGTGCAATGCCTCCGAGAAGTTTTGACCCAGTTCGGACGGTTCAATGCGTCCGAAAGCCCTGTCTCTAGCAAAACAGATAACAGACCTGCAAAAACTTGTTTACAGAGTTAAGTGTTTATGTCATCATCAAAATAAGGTTTGGAAAACATCAATCTTCCCCTTTTTTATGATGACAAACCTTCATGGAGTAATTATGTAAAAACAATTGGACATGACTAATCATTTTGCAATATAGAAGACTACTCCCCCTTTTGACATCATCAAACAAAGCTCCCCCTGAGAACATGCAAGTATTTAACAGAAATTCATAAACAGAAAACTTCATATACTTAACTTAAAAATTTAACAGTACTTCAATTCAAGGAAATACATAGAAGGGTAAATCTATGGGAAGTCCTAAAAAGTAGAGAAATGCCAAAAACTAAACACAGATGTCAAAAGAACTAATGCGAGTCATTTTTCTTAAGAGAGCGTCATTTCAGTCTTTTGACGTTTTGATGGAACATCTTCATCAGTGGCTTCACTATCTTCCTCTTCTCCGGTGTGGCGTTGCATGATGAAATCAAACCTGTCGCCAACATCCTCATCGTCGTCTTCATCGTCATTTGCAGGTCCTTGAGTATTGGCAGCTTCTTCGTCATCCTCACGAACATTTCCATCTTCATTTTTATCACTGTCAGAAGATGAGTCGAGTGGATATTGTGACTGAAGATTGAAAAATTGAACCTGAGCCGAAGCATACATGCCAAGGCTAAGTGCCTCTTGGATAATCATCTGACGAGTTTCAAGTCGCTTTAACTTTCAATTAGTGCGACGTTGAAAGGAACTGACTTGAGTGCTCAAGGAGGTGAGAAGGCCACAGATAGTTTGAGAAAGTGACGATTCAGAGATAGATGGATGAGGATCATGGAATGGTGGAGGTGGTTGAGGAGCTGGAGAATGGGGAATAGCGAAATCAGAGGTGGAGGCATGGGATTGTGAATGTGCCAAATCAAACGCTGCCTTAGTTAACCATTGATCGTTGTAAAACTAGAGGCCTTTTCGTTCAATATAAGATTTGTTAAAATAAGGAGGAAATTGTTTGTTTCCGCTGAAAGGAACATCGAAGAAATCAAAAATTTTGGTGAGGAATTTTCCAAAGGGAATGTTTCTTCAAGTATCAGTAAGAAAGAGTTCCCATAGGGAACAAAAAAGATACCCAAAATCAAGAGTAATGCCCTTGAAAACACAAAAAAACAAGTAAAGCTGCATTTTACCGGGCTCAGTACGATGCCCGTCAGTTGGCAATAACAAATTTGTGACAAGAGTGTATAGAATATTCAGTTCAGGAGTGAGCAATGTGGTTTTGGCTTCCGAGGCCTATTTAAAATTAATGGAGTTAAAAATGGCCCTAACCTCATCGATGTCAAATCGAGTATCAACAGCGGGCCATTTATCTAAAGAAAAGAAATAGGAGAAATCATTTGGGTTTGAGACTTCACATTCAAAAATAGTGTTAATGATGTTGGATGAAATCTCAAGATTGGTGCTGTTAATATGAGAAATTAAAGTGCAAACAGTGGGGCCTTTCCGAAAATTGGCTGTGAATTGAAGCACCATGTCATGATATACAGGTAAGTCAATATGCACTAGGTGATCCCAATTTTGTTTTTCAAAACAGGATTAGGGAAGATTATACTCATCAAACAGACTTTGAGATGCAGGACGTTGAACGATTATAGATTTACTTAAAAGGGATGTATACCGTTCGGATGCCTTGGTATCGATGAATTTTTTGCAAGATTGGATTTGTGGAGACTTGGGGATTAGCAGATGATTCTCCTCGTACTGGAGCTTTTCCTTTAGTTTTTCGTCCACGATTTGCTGTAGAAGAACCTCTGCGAAGATTTAACCATTGTGAAGGAAGGGAAGGAAGAGGAAGAAAATTTTAATTTTTTGAAAGATTGGTAAGAATTTGATGAAATGAGATGGTAGATGGGGGAAAATCGATATGATTCAGGTGAGAAATACTCCGGAGAGGATAATCTTCCAACCAATTTTGGGAAAATCGAGCTCCTTTAGAATACCTACATCTTCATCTTCACATAAATTCTTTGAAATAACATCATTAGTTTCATCAAATGTAACATGCACAACTTCTTCAATCAAGAGTGTTCTTCTATTGTAAATTCGGTATGCTTTCTTGTCACTAGAATATCCTAGAAAAACTCCTTCATCTGATTTTTTTATCAAATTTTCCAAGGTTTTCTTTGATTTTAAAATAAAACATTTGCAACCAAAAACTTTAAAATAGCTCGCAACGGGTTTTTTACAAAAGAGGAGTTCATAAGGTGTTTTGTTTAAAAAGGATCTCAATAAAACTCGGCTCATGACATAACAAGCCGTGTTATAAACCGATTCGGCCCAAAAGTATTGAGGTAAGTCGCATTCACTAATCACAGTTCTAGCGGTTTCTTGAAGAGTCCTATTTTTCCTTTCAACAACACCATTTTGTTGAGGGACTCTAACAAACGAAAATTCATGAGAAATACCGTTGTGATCACAAAAGTCGGGAAAACCTCCAAATTTAAATTCGGCACCATTGTCACTTCTTAAACAAATGATTTTTAAATTTAATAAATTTTGAATTTTGGAAAACAGTTTTACAAATTTTTCAGACGCCTCATTTTTGTGAACAAGAAATAATACCCAAGTATACCTAGAATAGTCATCTACAATAACAAAAGCATATTTGCAGCCACCAAGACTAGCATATTGAGTAGGTCCAAATAAGTCTAAATGCAACAATTCTAAAGGTTTATGAGTAGACACAAAATTCTTTGGTTTAAAAGAAACTTTGACTTGTTTACTAAATTGGCATGCATCACAAATTTTATTTTTCAAAAATTTTAGTTCGTTTGGGAAACCTCTTACCAAATCTTTCTTAGCAAGTTTTTCAATCAAATCCATATTAAAATGACAGAGTCTTATATGCCAAAGCCGAGGATCATCTATGTACTTTGTCATAAGACATTTTACATTGCTATTGCTAATTTTATCAAGATGAATCACATAAACATCATTGTGTCTAGTGCCCTTGAATAAAACAACATGATTTTTATCAAGGATAACACATTCATGCTTGGTAAAAAATACATATAAATTTTTGTCACAAAGTTGACTAACACTTTATAAATTATAGTTCAAATTATCAACAAGAAGCACATTCTTAATCAAAGTTTCACCATTTTCACCTATATCACCAATGCCGATTGATTTTGCTTTATTGTCATCTCCAAAAGTGACTTTTCCACTGTTTTTGGATGTGAGATTTGTGAAGAGAGAAGCATCACCCGTCATGTGCCTTGAACATCCACTATCTATGAACCACTTAGCATTGTTGGTGATGTTAAGTACCTACAGCATTAAATTAATTGATAACTTTTGGTACCCACATTTTCTTGGGTCCATTTGAGTTAGTGAAATTGCTAACAATCCATGCAACTTTCATTCCAAGCTTTTCGTTCTTCTTTACATAACACATATTCTTAACATGTCCGTGTTGTTGGCAATATCTACAAATAATATTTTTATTTCCATATAAAGATGATTTTGGTTTTACACCACATAAGTCATCCCTTCTACACGTCACAAATTTTTTGTTGATTACTACATTTCTATTTCTTTTTAAATCAACAACATTTTCTTTCTTTCCAGTCAAGAGAGCATTCAAATCATCCATTCTTTTCTTCAAGGAGGCTTGTTCTTCCTTGACCTTGGATCTCACATGCATTCTTTTCTTCAAATCACGATTTTCTTGTGATAGCCTATTATTTTCATTCACAAGTTTAGAGTTAGCATTCAATAAAGCATTTGATTTTTTGACTAACTCCTTATTTCTAGCATATGATTCCTTTAAGCTATCATGCAATTTCAAAATGAAAGCTTCAAGATCATCTTCATCATTTTCATCATTGGAGTCATAGTAGAATTTATCATCTCCAATAGCCATAAAGGCCATTTGTGCCGACTCCATTTCTTCTTCAACTTCTCCTTCGGAGTTGCAATCATGCATGTGATTTGAAAGTTATTGAATCTAGTTTTCCTTCCTTCCTTCCTTCTTTTTCTTGGAAGGACACTCATTTGCCAAGTGTCCGAGTTGACCGCATTCAAAACATTTTTTGTTTTGCTTCTTCATTTCAAGCGTTGTCTTTCCTTTGAAATTATTTGAATTTGTAGCTCCGCCTCTTCTCATTCTTCGTTTGTTGATGTAATGTTTAAGAAATCCTTTGGTGATGAGTGCAAGATCTCCTTCATCAAGATCTTCATCTTCTAGATTGATGGAGCTGTTTTCATCTTCTTCTTGAGAGGTCTTTAGAGCAATGCTCCTTCTTGGCCTTGCTTCTTCATCATCCACTACTTTAGTCCTTTAACTTCAATTCATAAGATGTGAGAGAATTGATTAGCGATTCAATAGGCATTAAATTTAAATTCTTGGCTTCCTCTATAGCAATAGTTTTGGCATCCCATTCTTTGGATAGAGCATTTAGGATTTTTCTATTTTTTTCACCCAATGAGTACTCCTTACCGAAGGCTTCAAGATCCTTTATAATGTCATTGAACCTACAGTACATTTTGTCAATGTTCTCATGTGGTCCCATCTTGAAAGACTCATACTTGGCAACAAGTAAGGATTTCTTTTGCTCACGAACATCGTCGCTCCCTTCATGGATTTCCTTCAATTTATCCCAGATTTCTTTAGCGAAAATGCATCCCTTCACGCGAGTTGATTCATTTGCATCCAAGGCATTAAATAGCACATTCATGGCTTTTGCATTTAACGTCAAGTTTGCCTTGTCTTGTGGAGTGAGCTCATCCCTTGTCTTTTCTCTTCTTCTATTTGTGTGATCATCAATGACAGAAGCTTCAAAGAAGGATCTTCATTGACAACATACCACAAATCAATGTCAATAGATTGCAGAAATATTTTATTTTATCTCTCCAACTAATAAAATTTGCCCCATTAAACATAGGGGGCCTAGTAACGGATTGACCCTCAAAAAATAGAGCATTGTTGGTTGCCATAATAGTTCTTTTCTCAAAAGCAGTTTAAGCAATAAAATGAGGCTGATATAATAAAATCAATAGAACACTGAAGTAAAGAGAGAAAATTAAACAACCAATACTTCCAAGCTAGCAAGCTTGAAGTATTAAATCACTAGAATGATTCACACACTTGGTAAGGCAATAATCTTTACAAAGTTGGAAACTTCATGCTCACACTAAAACTCTTTTAGTTGAGCCAAGAATCTTACTTGCAACCACACTTTCATACAAGATTATCACTCCACTCAAAGTTGAATTGCACTCACAACTGCACACTAATACAACAAAGCACTATAGCCAATTTGTACTCAAATTGCTTTTCTCTAAGTTGCTGTTGCTTGTATTCAATGTATTAGATGATTTTTACTTAATGTCAAAGCAGTTATTTATAAGAGCAATAAATGGTGGTTGCAACTACTTCCTAACGGCTAAATAATAAATGAACAAAAAGTAGCCGTTGGGGTTTCGGACGTTCGAGACATACTGGATGCGTCCGACAAAGCGTCCGATCTTCACGCAGTTGTTGAAGAACTTCGTTCGGACGTCCGTGCATGCGTCCGTTCCTTCGTCCGATAGAGGTTTCGGACGGTCATGTTCGTCCGTAAAGAGAAGAAGTAGGATCCTATTTGTTTCTGCCTGTTCGTTCGGACGGTGCAATGCGTCCGAGAAGTTTTGACCCAATTCAGACAGTTCAGTGCGCCCGAAAGCCCTGTCTCTAGCAAAACAGATAACAAACCTGCAAAAACTTTTTTATAGAGTTAAGTATTTATGTCATCATCAAAATAAGGTTTGGAAAACATCATCAACATGTTCAAATGATACAATTCCTCCAACTCTCTCTACCAGTTACGGCCACAAACTTCGGTTCGTGGTCACAAACAACTATTCGAATTTTTTAGCTAGACAAAGTTCACAAAAATAGCCACATCAAAATTAACTTCAAAGTTACAAACTTGGGTGGATATCTACAAGCATCCTCTTGTTATCAAGTGTTAGAGCATATTGGTTATTTGGTCATCTAAAATCCAAAAAGTACTCAAAATCAAAGATAGTGACTTTTAGTGGAACCTTCTTGGTTGTCAAGTTAGAAGGCAACAATATACGAGAGCAAGATACTTTAAAATTTGTAGGAATAACTACCAACCCATTCATTAATAGATTCATTAGACCCAACCTATTCACATCCCCAGAACTAGCAACTTTCTACCCTCAAGGATTCCTCTCAAAAGTAAAGAAGCTCCGATGCCTGCCTCCACCTCAAGAAAAGGTTTAACAGGAAAGTACATAGTCTTTGATATTCTATACAATAAAAAATTCTCATTTATGCTTGCTTGGCTAACATAGCATACTTGAAATCTATATTTGGATACAAGAATCACATCATAATCCAAGAGAATTAATGAATATCTGAATCCCTACTCTTTCCCAACCATTACTTCAAACCATAGATTGGATGTCCATAATGAAAGGATTAAGCAGATGAAAGTACGACACTACATAAGTTGGTATGGCCTGAATCAATGCCTTAAGAGAAACCTCTCTCTTAACACAGAAAGTTGTTATTCTTTCTACTCAAGAATCTGCTTCCAACTCTGTCCTTATTGGATGAGAGACTTCAGCCTTATACCTACCCATCTCCATTGGTAGACCCTAGATTACTTAAGAATCTACATTTTGAATCCAATGAAAAGAAGTGGTTTCATGTGGACTGCTATTTTGTCATCTAAAACAAATAGCACTTCTACATCTAAGTAAAATTCACAATGACTTCTGCTTCATTTTGATTATAATATGTGAAATTATTACTTTTCCAATCATGTTAAATTATATATAGAAAAAAGACTGATATGATTATAAATATTAGTAAATTGAACTATCAATTTCATCTGGATTAGGAATTATTTACTAAGTATAACTAAATTTGGATAGTATAATTTATCAAAATAATTTTTTTGTGCAATTTATTTTAATAAAATAAACCCTAACAATGAACAACAACAAACAAAGAACTATTTCTACTAAGCGAGGTAATAAAATAAACCCAAACAAGAAAAAATTTTGAGTTAATAAGGTTAAGATGAATTAAATCAAAGGTTGCCAAAGTATGTTCTCTGGGATAATAAGAAGAGAACAATAATAGAACATCAAATATCCTTATTTTACACATTCATCAGTTAGTTGTTAATTTTCTAATGATATTTTTAATATCCTAATGATATTATAACAATTACCTTTCATATTCCTAATGAATATTCTTTAGGAAATTAACAATTATTTCAAATGCTCGAGCATAGTGAATTCTATATCTTCGTTTATCGTTACATCCTAGATTTCAAGACCAATCTATTTGCAACCCATACTATGAGAATACATATCTATGTTATACCAAACAATGATCTTTTCAAGCATTGAGATTCCTTTGTCTAACAGGTGAAATAAAAATAGGCATTACATTGTTGCAAACACATGTTGATATTAAAAATAGAAAATGGAAAATTCAGTTGAAATAAAATCGGAACGAATCTATCTTCGGGATCCCTTTTATTGTTTTCCAATTCCAGCTATCCCTAAGCCATTTCCATTTGAAGTCTCATGGGACAGGAGTCCTATATTTCAGGTAGAATGAATTTTGATGAACTATCTTCTGTTGGCGCGCATTGTTCTAGTCCTTATTGTCTCATTACTCGTAAAGGTATATATGTCATGATTCCACTAACACCAGGCAGTGGAAGGAATTTATATGGCATTATATTGAGTACCAGTGTCAAACCTTTCTTCTTGGCCAAATGCTCATATTTACAAAATTAAATTAGACCCAGTAAAATATACCCCCTTGAATTGAAAATTGGTGCATGCTATAAAAATCTGAGCAATATATTTTGCTGTACCAATGTAAGGTTGCACCCACCATCCCTTTGTATAATGTACACATCATTCTGGCCACTTTGAGGCATATCCTACCATTTTCTCGTGGAAAAAAAGAAGTGCCAGCCAAAGCAAATCCAAAAACCCAAACACGAGATTGCTGTGAATCTTCCTCCATTTTGTGACTGAAATCTATTTGATGTTTAGCGAAACCCTTAGGATCTCCAAAGTGATCATATAAATACACAAAAGCTAAACATTGTGTTCACTCCATTCCTGGGGTTTTGTACCTTTTTAACCCAGCATAATTGCAAAAAGCCATTAGTCCTTCTTCTATAGGAAAGATCTACTTGAAACCATGGAATGGGATGTCTAGAAGCCCGGAGATCTCTTGAACAGTAAAAGTGATTTCTTACTTGCCAAAATGAAAAGCTAAACAACTATGTTCCCAAACATGCATTAGTCCTTCAATGATGGTTTGACGAGCCTTCAAATGTAATAGAGATGGAATACATCCTAAAAAGATGGTGATTTGGGTACTATTTTTCAATTCTATTGAGCTCATTTGATTTCTTCACGTGCTTAGTCACTCGGGAATATGGGACAATGTGCTGAATCTTTTGACCGTGGCCATCGGTAGACAACATAAGCTCTTAGTTTACATTACCTTAGGCCTTACCCCTTTGGTTGTGTACAAAAATAAACATGCATGTCTATTGGGTTATGTACCCAAACCAAAGGATGCCTTATTTTTATCACGGGATTTCTATAATGGTGTTCCCTTTATGGCTTACGCATGACATCAGATATTAAAGCGAGTAAAAAGGGGTAAGAACGGAAACATGCCCTAAGGTGCCCTCTTTAGAAGCTGGGGTGAGCCTAAAATGAGATGCAATTTCCCATGAATACAACCTAGCGTCAACACCAAAATGAATTTATTAAGAGAACTGTACATGGGTATAAACATGAGGAAAGGATACAATTATTCAGGGAAAGCAATACAATTTTAACTTAATTACAAAAATTGTAACTCTACGTTTATGTCTAAGGGGACAAATATGATAGGGAATCCTAGGAGGTAACTTTTGAGACTCAAAAATTAAGATATGACATTATTTTGATTCTTGGGACAGAGATGCAATAAACAGAAATTTAAACGTGCAAAATTGAGGAATCAAAAGTGGCTTACCAAAAAAGAACTTTACCCAAAGTTTCTTTTTCTAGGGTTTATGAGATGCAAAAAGGGATAAATAATAAAAGTAAGAACAAAAATAAGAATACCATCAAAGCAGAAAGTAAAAAGTATACACAAGGATTATCCCTCGCCTCATGCCTAGTGTCCTATTAGGGTTTCGAGAATCACTATCTTATACATAACCAAAATGTTACATGAGTTTGGGTTCTCTAATGCAATCTAGACTTTATAAAAGTTTATGGTTCTTGAACCTTTAGACTGAGAGACCCAAAAAGTATCCTTTCTGTCAATTCCAAGGATCCCAAGTTGGTGGTTAGAGTTTTCAAAACCAGTATAGGCGCACCGCATCCTATACCCGATACCCGTGTAACTACTTGAGATCAGAATCCTAAAAGGGAAGTGGGGTGGCACCCAATAGGTTATGTAGATGAGTGATGCATGATGTGTTCCCTGGAGGCGGAGAGATTTAATTATCTTCATGGAATGTTGGAAGCATTGACTACAGGTTGTTCGGTCAGTGATGTAGCGGGAAACTAATCGAATTCCCTATACAAATGTAGCAGTGGACAATCCAAGTCATCCCACAGAGAACAGGGTTTATTGTTGTGCTCAAAGTGAAAAGGGGGTTTTGAATAATTTCAACACTATAAATTAATGCAAGAATTAAAACTGAAGAAAATTCAATGAAAGAAGAATCTTGATTCCAGTCATATCCATCATGGAAGTTCTATTTGTTGATCATCGACACCAAAAATAATTTAGTTTTTATACAAGCACTAATTGAAAAATTAACCCGAATTTTAATTCAAAGTCGATTCTTATATATTTTCGTAGGTTGGCTAATTTTTAACACGTGATCCAATTATACCCTAACTATTAAATTAATCTGGACACATGGCAAAGATTAATTAATAGAAGCATTAAAATCCAACAAAAAAAATTAGGCTAACATAACATAAACACATGCGGTTATGTCAATTAATTGATTATTTTTTCTAAATTCAATAATGCTAATGAAGCACTTATTAAACTTCATTGATCCCAGATTGAATTAAATAAAGCAGTCAAAAACAATATAGAGATAGATTAATTCCAATTATCCACTATTCTATAGCAATAGCAAACTTTAAAAAAAAAAAATCATAAATTTAATGCAGAAAAATTGTCAATACTTGCTATAAAAAAATGAATAAATTCAAGCACAAAAGTCTCACAACATACTAGAATGAATCATGGCTTCAATTTCCTTGAGCAAAAAAAAGGTTTCAGGCACTAAGTGCCATGAAAAAATGTTCAAGAATGTCTGCTAGAAAACTCACGATAAAAACAAAGAAAAGCGTCACGGTTTCTATTCATCCTACATGGGATATTTATATTCAAATAGTGAACACTATTATTATAATCCCTACATAAGAATTAGAACGTGAAATCGGCTAAAAAAAAGTCCAACCGGATGAAGAAATTTGTCAAAAAATTAAAATCCCGAAACCCTACTGCTGCGCACACATGTGCGCGTCTTGAAGATCGTGCATGTGTGCACAAACACTAGTCCAGAATTTTGTTCACTAGAAATCGTACATGTGCGCAGCTCTTGGGCATGTGCTCGACTTCCAACAACTGTTCATCATTTTCAACTTCAATTTTGACCTTGACGCTCTTGGAATTTGGAAAAGTGTAAAATATGAAAGTTGTAGCTCTTTCACTTAATTTCCAACGCATCTTGAATCAAATCAATCAAAGCTCATACCAGAAAGTTTTGTTTAAAATACCAAAAATCATCCACATTTGCTCCATAGTCATGCACAATTTGTCCTTGAAATTTCTCTTCATCTTTTTCACCCTTTTCAATCCTTTTCACTTTAAACTTGTAAAAATTAAGAATAACCGAAAATTTAGGCCCATTATTAACTCAAATCTTGCTTATAACACATAAAAATGAGGTAAATGACACATAAAACATACAACAATTATGAGCTTATCAATTTACCCCACACTTAACTTTTGATCGTCCTTGAGCAGACATGAAATTAAAACAATTAAGTATATCAAAATCCAACCAATATATTTCAACAATTATCCACATAAATAACCAAAATCCAATCTACCATTCGGAGTAGTATTAGAACTCAAGAGTTCAAATGCTAATAAAGACCAAAACATGAGATTCGTGTGTGTGTAGCCATTCAGAAACTCAGATTTGAAAACACTTGGATTTAATCATGTAAACCCTCAAAATTTTTTTGAACACCCCACAGCTCATTCTTCTTACACCTCTCCACTAATCTAGACAACCGACTCAATTTAAATTAGGTAGGATGTTTTAGCTTGTAACATCAGGCTAGGGTATTGACTAATCAAAAAAGGGAATGGATATCACAATTAAGAACAAGAGATTGTTCTTCTTTGAAGTCATATCGGCCACACATTAAAATAAAAGTTCTCTTCAAATATGAAGCATCATACATCCACACCCCACACTTGAAGAACAAACACCCATGAAAAATTCTAAGCAAGCAATAAGCAAAGAAGTCCGACTTCTTCGACTTGGCCAAACATGTCAACATTCTTCCGAACATTTATTCATAATTTTTTATTATGTCTGCTCACAATACGGGTATTAGTGGAAGGCACTACCCACAACATATAAACACTGGTACCAGAGATAGCCATTTTTTGCAAATACAAGTATCGGTGATAGGTACTACATGTACATATCAAGAACTTGTCATTAGTTTTTACAATTTTTTTTTCCAGTATCCCCTCTTGCTCCATAAATGTTCACCACTCACTCTTACAAACTTCTACCCTCATTCACTACCTTCTACCCTTATGTCCCCTTAACAAATAATGTGCACAATAAAGCTCTTAAGGGACAATTTAGATAGAACAATTAAAAGAAATTATTATTGGCTCACAAAGGTGAATGGTGTTTAAATAAAAAAAAAGCGAATGGTGTTTCTCTCCATTCATAATACTTCAAGGCTCAAACAGGGTACTAGGGATAAAAATTTAAACAGTTGGCTAGAAAGGCTCAAATAACTAAAGAAGTCTCTATCTTCATCTTCAAACCAAATCAGTCCAAAAATTTTGCCTCGAAAATGTAATAAAGCAAGTTTCTGGGATGCAATATAATTGAGTCTACATAATTATCTCTAAGTGTCCAAAGCAAAAATTAGTTCATTGCTAAGTGCTTAAAATTCTTAAAATTCATGCATGGAAAATATTGCTCAATCATGAATGGTTCAACTCAAGAGTTATTATGTAGAAATAAAAAAAGAAACATGCTAAGCAAAAATTGCCAAAAATTCCAAAGATTTTTCAACTAATTATCACACAAATTTTCAAAAACCTTGAAAATCTCTCAAATCAAAAGAAAAGTTAAAATATTATAGAAAAAAATGAGTAAAATACACCAGCAACAACTTGTAAATCTGGATAACTCCCTACCCCATACTTAAAAAAGATGGATTGTCCTCAATGCGAAAAATAAAAGCATAAAGTGTGAAAAAGAAAACCTTTTATGGATGTGATTCCCGTTTGGAGTAGTATTCTATAATAAATATCCCTTTGATGTGAATTAAAGCTCGTTGCTACACTAGACAAAACAAAACACGAAACCCCCTTGAGAAAGTAAGAAAAACAAGAAAATTGTAGAATTAAATCCAACAATAGTCAAGAAAAAACTTATTCCCTTAAGGGAATACATCACAAATATAACGAAATCACAATTATGAATATTAAACTAATTAAAAATAAAACTAGCTAAAATGTCTTGAAATCAACTTAAATCCAAGAAAAGCATTAAAATGTCCCTAAGCATAGGGTATCAAGCATTAGGCACCAAATCTTGTGGAAATGGAGGAAAAGATGGGAATGTCGACAAATCCTCATCCCGCTCTCTCGCTAGCTAGCAAGATTCCGGCTGTGTTAGATGCCTGTCTCTTATACACATCTAGGCCAGGCATGCTGATATTGAAAGTACATGTCAAATTGTTAATGCATGCACTACAACTCTGCTAGGAATTGCTCCACGATTTCCTCTTGAGTAAGCCTTGGCTCAAGCTCAAGCTCGAGCTCGGGCTCGGGCTCGGGTTTAGAGTCTGCATCCTTCCTCTCCAGTGAAATAGGTGCATGGGAATGAGTGTGCCTAATCGGAGCCCTCACTTCTGCTATAGCAATCAACTTCCTGAGCTTCAACTTTTCTTCAGCTGGATCGATTACCACTCTACTTTCAATACATAAAGCAGTAATCAAGTGGGGAAACCATAAGCCCAACTGCTTGTTGACAGCAGAATAGCAGATTTGCTGACGGATGAGTTGCGCCACATCAATTGATTTCCTGGAAGCAATACAATATACGAGTTTAAGTGTATTAGCATTGAAGTGTCGCACCACGATTTCAGTGGTAATATATGTCCATTCAACGTCACTGTTACAAAGAATGCTTGTAAGGATCTCATTCAACTCTATATTGGTATTGCTAATGGTTGGCCACTCATTGTTACGTACTCGATTGATTTTCAGAACCCTGCTGATTTCATTGGAGAAAATATCCACCTGTTTCCCTCAAACTTACACCTTGGTGTTCACTGTAATGGCTCAAATTTGTGTAAAATTCATGTACCATAGTAGTACTGCATCTTTGGGAGTCGAGGTGAAGTGATTCCAACCATAGTTGCGAATAGTCATTTTCATCTCTGGGACCCCTGCCAAACGTACTTGAGTACCCTTCTTTTTAATCACAGCCCGCTATGAAATATCCTTCTCGTACTTATTCTGGGCTACAGCATTTAGAAATTGTGCCCCCACAATCTCCTCGTGCATGTTTTCACATTCATGCGGGGATCCAGACAATGAAAAAGCTCTAGCACTTTTTCCTGTAGCCGGTTTCTTTCCCGTGCATGCCATTCCTACAAAAATTAGATGTGAAAATTGTAGCAACCAATTAAGGATTCTAACATTGTGACAAGATTCCCCACACTTATACAAAATCACAATCCTTGACCAACAGGCCTTAGAATGCACAAGATGAATTTCCATAAAGTAGTGCCGAAACTAAGGTCATGCACATTCCTAGAACATTCTTATGCACCAAAATTGAGTAAGGATGAATCATAGGACACAATTAACATTCTAGGAATTAAATTCATGCACCAATGCCTTGTGTTTTAACATTTTTATTTATAGAGAAAATTCAACAAACACTTGGCATGCATCAATAAAGAATGAATTTTTCTATATATAAAGAACATGCAATCACTTCTCAATCAACAATTCATGTATAAATTACTCAAATCACATGTTTAAAGTCCAATCCATAACAAATTAGAGAAATTAAAGCATTAAAATTCAAAACTTTCTTATAATTCAATTTGAAACCCAAAAAGGAAAAGTGTAAGAAAAGTCCATGAAATTCATACCTTGATGGAGGTTTTCCTTGAAAAAGAAAGTTTTTTGATGTTAATGAGATGAAATAATTGAAGTGATTTGATGCATATAAAGTGCTGGGTCTTTGTTAGGAGTTGATGGGAGTTGGAGAAGATATGTTAGAAAATGAGAAGGGATTTGTCATTTGTATGCTTGGAAAATAAGGGTTTTGCCCTTATAACACGTCATGCAAACATGCGTAGCCTGGAAGGCACGCATGTGGATGAAAGGCAGTAGCGATGTTTCCTGAAGTTGGTCTCGCGCATATGCACGAGGTTTGTAGTGCGCGATGCTGAGTAGGAAATTTTTCTACTGGTTTTTGAGCACATGAGCCCCAAGAAGTGTGCATGTGCTTGAAAACACACTTTCAATCATAACATTTTCATTCCTAAATTACCCAAACAATACAAGACCTTCAAATGATAATTTTGTGTGTTTAACTTGTTAATTAAGGTGATTTTCAGGACAAACACATAACGCTATAAAAACCCTAAAACAAAATAGCAAAAATAAAAAATTCCAAAGTAAATAAATTGAATAAATATGAAAGAAACACATGGGTTGCCTCCCTTGCAAGGCCTTTGTTTATTATCGTTGGCCCAAGTTGATGCTCTTTCTTTCTCAATTGTACTTCGGATCTTCCAAATCCATTTCCATCATGTTTTCCATTGTAATCTCCTTATAATAGAGCTTAAGACGATGCCTGTTAACCTTGAAACCTTGGATGTTTGTAAGATTTGTACCTCAACTACACCATGAGGAAAAGCATTAGTTATAACAAATAGTCCAATCCAACGAGATTGCAACTTATCGAGAAATAGACGAAGATGTGTCTTGTACAGAAGGACTTTCTGACCGACTTTAAAATCCTTCCTTGAGATCATTTTGTCATCAAAAGCTTTTGTCTTCGCCTTATAGATGCGAATTTTCTCATATGCTTCATTTTGAATTTTCTCCAACTCTTGTAATTGCAACTTCCTTTGTTCACAACTTGCATCGAATTCCATATTATGGCTCTTAATAGACCAAAATATGCTTTATGTTCCAACTCTACTAGGAGGTGGATAAGCTTTCTCGAATACCAACCGATATGGTGACATATCGATAGGTGACTTGTAAGAAGTGCAATAAGCCCACAATGCATTATTTAACCATAAACTCCAATCTTTACAACTAGAGTTTACAGTTTTCTATAGAATAGACTTAATCTCCTTGTTAGATTCCTCGGTTAGTCCATTGGTCTGTGGTTGATACGTGGTTGATATCCTATGGGTTACATGGTATTTCATCAGTAGGGCTTCAACTGTTCGGTTGCTAAAGTGAGTGTCACGATCACTGTTAGGGCCCTTGGAACCCCAAATCTAGAAAAGATACTGTTTCTAAGAAAATTTGCAACAACTTTTGAATCATTAGTACAAGTGGCTTTAGCTTCTACCTATTTTGAAACATAATCTACAGCCAGTAATATACAAGAATAACTGAATGAAATAGAAAAAAGTCCCATGAAGTCAATGCCCCAAACATCAAGTAATTCGCAAAATTGGATCGGATTTTTAGGCATTTTGACACTCAACATTCTTTTGGGAGATGTTACTTGCTCTTTGACAATTATCACACAACCAGCAGAATAGATAAGAATCTTGAAATATTTTGGGCTAATAAAAACCACACTCCAATACCTTTATTTCTGTTCTTCTGGCTCCAAAATGTCCTCCACAAGCATGAGAATGGCAAAATGCTAAGATCAAATTAATCTCACTAATCATTTACACATTTTCTTATTACTTGGTCGGCACAATGCTTCTACAAATAGGGCTCATCCCATATATAATATCTGGCATCACTTTTTATCTTCTCTCTTTCTGCCCTAGACAAACCATGGGGTAATTTGTTAGTAACTAAAAATTAACAATATTTGCATACCATAGGCCCATGTAGAAAATAATTGTTCATCAGGGAATATTTCTTATGTATCCAATTCATTCTCCACATGTGGCAATCGACTTAAGTGGTCTACCACTTTGTTCTTCATTCCACTTTTATCCTTGATCTCCTAGTTGAATTCACTTAAGAGGATAAGTATCCATCTTATCAACCTTGGTTTTGATTCTATCTTCGTCATCAGGTAATGTAAGGCTGCATGATCAGAATAAACAATTACCTTAGTACCAAGTAGATAAGAATGAAATTTTTCTAAAGCAAAAACAACAGCCAAAAGCTCTTTTTCAATGGTGGATTAATTTCTCTACACATTATTAAGAGTCATGGAAGCATAATAAATTACATGAGATGCACTTCCAACTCTTTGTCCCAAAACTGCGCCCACTGCAGAATCATTAGCGTCGCACATTATTTCAAACAGTAAGCTTAAATTAGGTGGTTGAATGATTGGAGTTGAGACAAGCAGATGCTTGAATTTTTTGAATGCCAATTTGTAGTCATTATTGAACTCGAATTCCACATCTTTTTGCAACAATTTGCATAGAGTGCTGATATTTTGAGAAATCCTTGATGAATCTTTGATAGAAACCTGCATGACTAAGGAAAGCACGAACTTCCCGCATCTTGGTAGGGTAAGGTAGCTGTCATGATTGAACTATAACAATTTTAGCTTTATCAACCTCAATCCCCTTAGATGATACCACATGACCTAGAACTATACCTTGTTGAACCATGAAGTGACATATTTCAGAATTTAAAAGAAGGTTAGTTTCTATGCACCTTAGTAATATCAATGTAAGGTTATATAGACACTGATCAAAAGAATCACCATAGAGAGTGAAATCATCTATCAATACCGCAACAATATGTTCTACAAAATCAAAAAATACGCTATCCATACATCTTTGAAATGTGGCAGGAGCATTACATAACCTAAATGGATACGATGGTAAGAAAATGTTCTAAACGGACACGTGAATCTGGTCTTCTGTTGATCCTCGAGAGCAATAGCAATATGAAAATAATCTGAATAACCATTAAGAAAACGATAATAAGTACAACCAACTAACGATAATAAGTACAACCAACTAACCTTTCAAGCATTTGATCAATAAAAGGTAAAGGAAAGTGATTTTCACGAGTAAGAGCACAATTTAGTTTTCTATAATCTATACAGACTCTCCACCCATTTTGAACACGGGTGGGCACTATCTCATTCTCTTGATTTTTCACCATTGTTATTCCTGCCATTTTAGGATCCACTTGCACCGGGCTAACCCATTCACTATCCAAAATAGGGTAAATTATCCCTACTTCTAGAAGCTTAAGGATCTCTTGTTTAACCACTTTCATCAACATCGAATTTAGCTTTCTTTGCGGCTGACGAGTAGGCTTAGCTCCATCGTGAAGCAATATGCGATGCATGTACGTGGATGGGCTAATGCCTTTTATGTCTACAATGGTCCATCCAATCACCATCTTGTGCTCCCTCAGAACTTTTGACAATCTTTCTTCTTGCTCATGAATTAAATCATTGGAAAATTTTTCTATCACCTAAAAATAGATACTTGAGATGACTTGAAAGAGGTTTTACTTTTGGCTTAGCCGACTATGCAACAGAATGTAAAGAATATGGTTAGAAATCGATAATCTAGTTAGATTGGCATAAGATACCTTACCAATTTGTGGCTCCTCAACATCACTTTCAACTTGCTCATCCAATTCATCCTCGACTTCTTCTTCAAAAACCTCCTGTACTAATGAATCAATCATTTCAATATAGTAAATAGAATTATCCTCAGTAGGATACCTCATGGACTTATAAATATTATGCTGAAAAATTTTGCCATCAAATTCCAGTGTCCACATCTATTTTAATTTCAGATGTTTTCAAAAATGGTCAACCTAGAAGAATAGGGGCAAACTCATCATTGTTTTCTATGTCAAGAACATAAAAATCTATAGAAAAAATTAATTCATTGACTTGGACTAAAATATCTTCATCTATACCTTTAGGATAGACTACCCTCCTATTAGCCTACTAAATAACAGTACTAGTTTCAAGTAAAAGACCAATATGTAAGGAGGTATAAACTGAGTAAGGCATAACATTTATAGATGCTCCTAAATCTAACAAGGCCTCTTTAATCCTGGTATTGTTTAAATATTGGTTGTACACATTCTTGGATTATTGAATTTTGCGGGAAGATTTTGTGTAAGTATTGCCGAAACATCTTTTCCTAAAGTAATGTTCTCACTTTCCTTTTGTCTTTGCTTCTTTTTATGTGTACATAATTCCTTCAAAAACATAGCATACCAAGATATTTGTTTAATAGCATCTAATAGTGGAATGTTTACCTCGTATTTGCGATAAGTTTCGTATAAGTCTCTGTAAGGATCTTCTTTCGCAACTTCCTTAAATGCTTCAAGAAATAGTGGCTCAAGTTATATTCTGGCCATGGAGTTGACTTACCTTTTTTTTGACCTTTGTTTCCTAGACCGACTTCTTTCTCCATTTCGGTCACCTTCTTATCGATCTTAACACGTTGAAGAACTATTTTGCTCGACACCTCAACCTCTTTGCCAATTCTCAACACAATTGTGCTAGCATTTTTCTTGGGATGTACAATTGTTTGAGAGGGCAACTTGTCAAGCATTTTTCTTAGGCTTTACAGCCCATTGTTTGAGAGGGAAACTTGCCAAAATTCTGCGATTCCGACTGGCTAATTGATGTCACCATTTGTCCCATTTAGTTTTGCAATTGTTGTATACTGGCCTTTGCATCCTATTGAAATTGCATAGTGTTAGCAGTCAAAGCATTAATCATTTCCTCTAAAGGCTTACTAGATTAAGCAGCCAGATTAGATTGTTGTCTTTGAGCAAATAGAGGCTTGCACGGTTGGAAATTTTGTCGATTTTTTTCAGGTAATTGCTATTATGCTGGATTTCCATATCTAAGATTGGGATGATTCCACTGCCCAGGATTATATGTACTAGAATAGGGATCATTATTCGCTCGCGGTTCCCCTGGAAACCCTCACGCAGCATTACCTGCTCTTGGGACTCATCTTGTAATGTGGGACACATATCTGTCAGATATCCCTCATTCGAACAAATTCTGCAAGTTTGCACAATCTACGTAGTTCCCGAAGCCAATGGACGTACAAAAGAAGTTAGAATGGCCACACTGCTTTGTTGGTCTAAAGATTAAACATTTACCTCATTGACACGTTTAAGAGGTTGTTCATGTCATGTTCCAAACTTTTGAGAACATGCTGCCATGTTTAATATGAGCTCACGAGCAGTGTCGATAGTTAAATTATCCAACACCCCTCCACTAGCGGCGTTGATCATGTTTCTCTCGTTAACCAACAAACCCTTAAAAAATACTGAATTAATAAAAAGTCACTGATTTGACAGTAAGGACAACTTACACAAAGTTTCTTGAAATGTTCCTAGTACTCATTTAAGGACTCGTCATTGAACTGCTTATCTCACAAATTTCTTTCTTTATATTTGCAGTTCAGGATGCTGGAAAATATTTTGCCAAGAACAATCTATTCATCTGCTCCCACGTTGTAATACTGCTAGAAGCTAAATCAAGCAACCAGTCCTTTACCTCATCTTTAAGTGAGAATGGGAATGCCTTTAGCTTAATGTGCTCCACTAAAACCCCGGTAGGTCTCATACTCATTCAGCTACTACGTGGAACTCCTTAAGATGTTTGTTTGGATTCTCACTTGGAAATTCATGAAAAGTAAGATAAAAGATGGATTAGTCCAGATTTTAATTCAAAAGTAACACTCACATGTAATTCAGGGTAAGTAATGCAAAGAGGTTTTTGATTCAAAGTTCGTGCCACCAATTCTAGTAGAGTTCTTTGTGCCATGCTGGTTTCACCCTGATCTTCTCGATTCTCAAAAAAAATGAAGTCAAAAGTTGATCTTCCCGTAGCTGTCTATCTCTTAAATTCTTCCCTAATTTGCGTAGCATCCTCTATATTTATAGATCAAATTAGAATTCAACTTGTCTAGTAGATCGTGTCGCTAGCATATATAATTAGTGGATGAAATAATAAAAGAATAAAAGAAAATAAAAATAGAAATTAATGGCACAAAAATAAATCAAACCGTTTCCTAGCAACGGGACCAAAATTTTGGTCAGTGTTGTCGCTAGCACCCAAAACTGATCGAATTTTTTATCGCTAATGTAGCAATAGAGAGTCCGAGTCCTCTCACAGAGAACGGGGTTTATTGTTGTGCTCAAAGCAAAAGGAAGGGTTTTGAATAGTTTCAACACTATAAATTAATACAAGAATTAAAACTGAAGAAAATTGAATGAAAGAAGAATATTGGTTCCGGCCATATCCACCATGGAAATTCTATTAGTTGATCATCGACACCAAAAATAATTCAGTTTTTATACCAAGCACTAATTGAAGAATTAGCCCGAATTTCAATTCAAAGTCGATTCTTATATCTTTTCATAGGTTGGTTAATTTTCAACACGCGATCCAATTAATCCTAACTGTTAAATTAATCCAGACACATGCCAAAGATTAATTAATAGAAGCATTAAAATCCAACAAGAACAATTAGGCTAATATAACATAAACACACATGGTTATGTCAATTAGTTGATTATTTTTCCTAAATTCAATAACGCTAATTCAGCAATTATTAAATTTAGTTGCTTCACAGATTGAATGTTTAAGGAATTAAAGATGTAAACAAATCAGTAAAAAACAATCAAGCTATAGATTAATTCCAATAATCCACTATTCTACAGCAATAGCAAATTAAAAAGAACAATCATAAAATTAACGCAGAAAAATAATCTATACTTGATATAAAAAAATGAATAAATTCAAGTACAAAAGTCTCACAACATATTAGAATGAGCCATTGCTTCAATTCCCTTGTCCAAGAAAAGGATTTTAGGCACTAAGTGCCATGGAAGAACGCTCAACAATGTCTACTAGATGACTTACAATGAAAACAAAGAAAAAGTGTCGTCATTTCTATTCACCCTATAGGGGATATTTATAGTGAACACTAGGGTTATAATCCATGCATAAGGAAAAGAATGTGAAATCTACTGAAAAAGAGTCCAACTACACGAGAAAATCTGCCCAAAATACAAATCCGGAAACTCTACTACTGTGCACGCGTCTTGAAGCTTGCACATGTGTGGGAAAATCCTAGTCCTGAATTTTGCTCACTAGAAATGGCATGCACGTGCGCAGCTCTTGGGCTGCGCATGTGCGCGACTTCCAATAGCTATGCACCATCTTTAGTTTCGATTTTGACCTCAATACTAATGGAATTTAGAAAAGTGTAAAACACAGAAGTTGTAGCTCTTTCTTTTAAATTTCCAACGCATCTTGAATCAAATTAGTAGAAGCTCAGACCAAAAAGTTTTGTTTAAAATACGAAATAGTGTCCAAATTTGCTCCATACTTGAGCACAATTCATCCTTGGAATTTCTCTTGATCTTTTTCACCCTTTTCAATCCTTTTTCACTTCAGCCCTATAAAAACTAAGAATAGCCAAATTAAGCTAATTATTGACTCAAATCTTGCTTACAATATGTAAAAATGTAGTAAATGACACATAAAACATAGAACAATTATGAGCTTATCATTGTTTACCTTCTATTCCCTTAAACAATTTCAAATAAACAAATAAATAACTAAAACATGTTGAGAACTAAAGTAACAAAATAAACACATAGGAGCTGCAAATAATACATAAATATCCAAACCTAATGTAAAGAAGGGCTAAATTTAGGAAACATGACTAAATCAAGTGACGGACTCTCTAGTATCCCCAGTGGAGTTGCCATGATGTCGCGCCCCATTTTTTCCACCAAAAAATGAAGTAATAAGTATAAAGAATAAATAGGTAATAATAATACGAAAATAGGGTCTAAAATGGGTTTTTAAAACAGTTTATTTTAGACCCTATTTTCGTATTATTATTATTGTACTCATTTATTCTTTATACTTTTTTTTTTTTTAGCAACCACCAAGTAGGTGGGGATTCTCATTTATTATTAAGAAAAAAAAAAAGTTACATGAAGGGTAACATGAAGCCTTGCTCTCTGGCAATGTGAATGAATTGAAAGACAAACCCTTTGAATTCTCATTTATTCTTTATAATTATTATTTCATTTTTCTCACAGAAAAATAGGCTGCAAAACACATGTGAATTAATATCCTGTTTGAGATCAAAATTTATGTGGGTTCAGATAAGTATCCAACATCTGCATAGCTTAATAATTGTAATCTAGATTCACTAGAATAAAGTAAATCCATATCAATAGTCACTTGGAGGCATCAAAATATATGCTTAATACCATTCCAATGTATTTGTGTTGGAGAAGTAAATCTTACTTGCAAACTTACAGCAAATTCTATATCAGGTTGTATATTATTAGCAAGATACATTAATGCTCATATAACACTAAGATATGGTACTTCAGGACCAAGAAGTTCTTTGTCATTCTCCTGAAAACGGAAAAGATCATTTTTCACGTCAAGTGATCTTACAACCATTAAAGTACTCAATAGATGTGCTTTATCCATATAAAATCATTTTAGTACCCTTTTCTATATAAGTTTATTGATGAATGAAATTCCATACATTAAGTGCTCAAATTGTAAACCTATACAGAGTTTTGTTTTGTGTAACTCTTTCATCTCAAATTCTTTCATTAAACAATTCATTGTATTTTGAAACTCTTCAGGAGTGCCTTTCAAAAATATTTATACATTAATATATACAGTAACTATCACAAATTCTGATTCAGTTCTTTTATAAAAATACATTGGCAAATTGGATCATTTTGTAACCCTAATTCAAGTGACACTCACTGAGGCGATTATACCATATATGCTCAGATTGCTTTAATGTATGTAAGAATTTACATAATTTTATTGAACAATTGTTTTGAAAAAATTTATATGGTTCGGGCATGTTAAATCCTTCATGGATTTTCATATCAATTTCTGTATCAAGTAAGCCATATAAAAGTCTATCACAACATCCACTAGATGCATTTCAAGTTTATCATGAACTGCCAAATTAGTAAGATATCTAAAGGTAATTACATCCACCACAAGAGAATATGTCTCTTCACAATCAGTGCGAGTCTTTGCAAAATTCCATGTGCGACAAGGCATGCTTTGTATCACAAAATTTCATTCTTCTCATTTCGTTTTTGCACAAACACCCAGTTGCACCCCACCAACTTTATACTGGAACTTTAGATGTTTGGACTATTGGTCCAAAAACTTCATGATTACAAGAGTAAATTTAATTCTACTTGAATAGCATTTTTTCATTTTAACCAATCATTTCTATGTCAACATTCTTTGACATATTTAGGTTCAACATCATCCTATTTACTTAAAATATCTTGTTCTACATTATAAACAAAACTGTTGTCGACATCTTTTTGGTTCTAAATTTTTCTAATAGAGGCATAACTTATCGAGATCTCTTCATTTTCATTAGATTCAGGTACCCAATCTACTTTTGGGTTTTATCGTTAGTTATATCAAGGGTCTCTTCTGGAGTACCCGCCTCTGTTGTATAACTATCTTGAATAGTTGCTCCTTTCTTCTTGCGAGAATTCTTAAATTTGGAACCGATTGGTTTACCATGCTTTGGCCATAGTTTACTATCATTTCTACAAACAGGTTGTCCTATAGGAAAATAAATTCTAATTTAAGCATTTTCAGCTAGAATATAAGATTTAGTAACTCTGAATTTTATGTTAGCAAATGAATCTGCTAGTTGATTCACAATATTTTTCAAATTAATTATCTTTTGAACTTCTAGTTCATATTGTTTTGTACAAGTATCAAAATGCATCAACAATAATTCATTCCATTCAATTTTTTGATCCAACTATTTATTTTCTTTCTCTAATGTTCGAAACATATTTCATCAAAATGATAATTGGCAAAATGTGCCGTAAATAAGTCCCTTATTAATGGTTCAAGATATTTAATTATAGAGGAGAACTCATACCCGACATATATTTCCAACATTCTTTAAGAACCAATCTTTGTGTGTTGTGCTGGAGCAATTGGAGCATATACCGCATAACAAAAAAATTCTTAGATGGATGTATTTGTCTCAAGACCAAAAGCCAACTATAATGGAGAGAATTTCAACTAACTTATTGGCCTAATACGCACAAGCGCTGCACCCTGCAAAATAGCATGCTCACATGCAGATGTTGGCAATTTTGTTCTCATAATTAATGGTCTACATGTATTAATTGGAGGTGTTTTATGAACGATTCTGTTAAACCATTTTGAGTATGAATATATGTTATAGGATGTTCAGTAGTTATGGCAATTGACATACAAAAATCATTAAATGTCTGATATGTAAATTCACCTGTATTAGTAAGACGAATTTTTTTGATTGCATAATTTGAAAATTGTAGTCTTAATCAAATTATTTGAGAAAGCAATCTCGCAAATGCCAGGTTGCCAGATAATAATAAATACACATGTAACCATCTAGTAGATGCATCTACTAAAATCATAAAATATCTAAATGGTCCACACAATAGGTGAATGGGCCCATCGATATCACCCTGAATAAGTTCCAGAAATATTGGCGATTCAATCCTAATTTTAGCTACTAGTAATCTAATAATTAATTTTCCTTGACAACAACCAACACAAGAGAATTCACTAAATTGAGGAATTTTATGTTCTTCAATAAATGTCCATGTGAATTTGCAATTTTTTTACACAACATATGGAATGGTCTCGGATTGACCTCATGCCAAATAATAAAAGTATTTGAATCAATAAACTTCTGGTTTTATGTAACGAGTCACTCAATTGCACTATTATATGTATAGTACAAACCAGAAGAAAAAGTAGACAACTTATTCAAAATACATTTCTTTCCCGATATTATTTTTGTGATATAGAGATACTCAATAATTTTCTCATTTACAGTCTTAATATGATATTCATTTTCGGGGATATCTTTTAAACTTCAATAAATTTGTTTCAAACTTAGTACAAAATAATGCATTATTTATAATAAATTTTGTTCCTTCGGGTAATAATATAGTTGCTCTTTCATAACTATCAATTAATTGAGTAGTACCCGATATTGTGTTAACATTGACATTATCCTTTATTAAATGAGAAAAATATTTCTTATTTTTTAGCATCATATGTGTTGTTACACTATCAGTAAGACATAAGTATTCGTTGTTGTTCTTGAATCCAATCATTGAATGAGAAATACTCTTAGATTGTTCTTCATTAAAATAAAAATAACTTACATCAAAAGAAATGTTGCAAAAAGAAACAAATTGCATTAAAATAAATATTGCAATTTAAACTAAAAAAATTAAAAAATAAACTTAAAAACATAATAAACTTAAAAAATTTTCACATAGTTTTAATCCTTCCCAACTCTTTATTCATAACTTTAAAAAAAAAAATCTATTGCATCTAGATGTTTTATATCAGTAAGGCCATTGAAATCATCGATATTATAATTTGAGTTATCAACTTTACAAGTAACATATGTCATAACCTCATCACCTTGATAAATCATATTTGCTTCCATATTTTTCTCTTTTCTTTGGATGATGCTTGATAAAGTTTAACAAGATACTCAATAGTACGACAAGTACAAGACCAATGTCCTTTCATGCCACATCGATAACACAAATTTTCAGCATTTTTTATGGGATTATTTTCTTATCTCTAATTACTAAAAAATCAATAATTATTAGAAATTTGATACTATTTATTACCAACAATCACCATATCATTGTAATGTAGCAATTTTTTTAAGAAGTGGCATGGCTTACTACAATATATCAACTAACTTTTCCCTCACGTATCTGATACTTTAAAAAGTAGCATATAGCGTCTCCAGTCTGTACTAAATTCTTTTAACTATGGTTTAAATATAAAGTATTTAAATAATTCCCTTTTACTATTTAAGGTTAGTACTTAAACAATTTACTCTAAAAAATCATTTACATATGTACAACTAAAAGTTTTTAGGCATTGTCATAGATATGATAATGGCACGAAACTGCTTAATTGTAGACTTTTTAGAATTGAAAAATCACTTCTTCTTTTTTAAGAATTTGATCAAAAAAAATTTAATTTTTTTTTCTATAATATGTTTAATAAGCTAAAAGTTATTTTCAAAAATAACTTAGCACCTACTTTTTCAAGAGTATTTTTTAACTTTAAAAAGTAACTTTTTATAAGCAGTTGGGAACAAATCCTAATTCATTCCAATAGATAGATTTATATGAAAGTCAACACATTTTTTTAAGTATAATTTTAAGTATTCAGTTTGCCATGAGTATAAGATTAAGAGGATGCATGTACGAAATTCAACACTAAAATGCTTCTTAAGATTAAAAAATAAAGTTCAGAGATATGTAACTAACTATTAGAATATTTTCCTTTTAGATTCTATAATTATATCAAGAAAGGTTTCACTAGCCAGTCAATAATAATACCATTTTCGTAAATTCCCGTAATTTTCAAAACAAAAACAATAATAGTAATATAAGTATTTGATAATATCTAATATACTATGAGTTTTATTTGAATTTGAATTACTTTTCACTGTTGGATAAAAATTTGTTATGTGATATGTTCACATGAGAAGAATTAATTCTTATCAATTTGAGTTTTCCTAACCATCTTTTCTAGATTTAATTTGGACCAACTTTGTGTCTAAAAATGTTTCTTACTTTAAGTACAAATATTTTGCTAATTGTTTGCTAATTTTCATAATTAATTTAAGGCATCAGATATTTTCAACCAACTTAAGTAACGCAATAACAGTAGGATTTGAGGAAAAGTAGCTAACTTATAAGAGTTAAAGTTTGAGAACTTTTGGGAGTTAATTTATATATAAATTGGAGGTCTCATGAGGCTAAAACATTATTTTCTTGGCTGACATTTTGGGAGCTTTAGAGAGATAGTTTTTGTACGCATTAAGAGCTCGTCATATATCGAATACGATATAACTTTTTAACTTAACTTTTTTGATAATCCTGTTTCATTATTTATGTTTTTTGTATATAGAATATCATTCCTAAGATTATGTTTTCTGTTAATTATTATAATTCAATTGACTAATTTTGATAAGTTTAATGTTATTTGTTTAGAAGTTGGAGATTTATTTCAAATATAAGAACTTGTTTTTGAAAATTATTTTTGTATAGTTAAAATTCAGATTTTTCGCTGCTATCCACTTGTTGCTGTTTGGGCTGGTAGCAGTTGGGTGGTAGTGGTGTTCAGGTGGCAGTATGTGGTAGTTATAGGTGCGGCTGGAGAAAGAAGAAGGAAGAAGAAGAAGGAAAGAAGAAGGGGAACAAGAGAAGGAAAGGAAAAGCAAGAGAGAGGGAGAGAGAGAGAGAGGAAAAGTACAAGAATTGGTAAAGTTATATTATGACTTTGTCAGAAGGGGTTAATTGCTTAGAGTAATTGCATGGCAAGTCCTTCAGGTCGTTGCTATTTGATTTAGAGCTAGAAACTTTAATACTTGTGGTATAAGTAATTAAAAGGTATAAAAGGACTATTTCTATAATAATTTAGAAAACACTTTATAGTAATGGTTCTAGTAATAATATTTTGAATGTTATATACCTTTAGATATATTTGGAAAAAATTATTTTATTATAATATGAACATGATTAAATATTTTAGAAATAAAGAAGTATAGTACTTTTGTTGTAATATTTATACAAGAATGAACAAACAAACCAAACCTTAATCCCATTTATACAAGAATGAACAAACAAACAAACCAAACCGAAACCAAACCTTAATCCCATTTATACAAGAGTGAACAAACAAACAAACCAAACCTTAATCCCACTAAGTAGGGTAGGCTGTATGAATCCTGCTACGCCATTACCCTCTGTCATGGACCATATCCTCCTCAATTCTTAAATGGGATATATATTTCTTACAAGTTACCCACCACCCCTCTTATGTTGACTACTCCCTCTAAAATCTACTCGTCTGATTGGCGCTTCTACTGGTTGCCTTAACACGTGACCTAACCACCTTAAGCTTGTTTCTCTCATCTTATCATCAATAGGTGCTACTTCAATCTTCTCACGAATATGCTCATTGCATATCTTGTCCATCTTAGTGTATCCACACATCCATCTTAACATTCGCATTTCTGCTACTCTCATCTTCTGCTCATGTGTATAATTTACTGCCCAATATTTAGACCCATAAAGCATTGCTGACCTAATGGCCGTTCTATAAAATTTACCCTTAAGTCGTAAAGGAATTTAGCGGTCGCATATGAGCATATTTCCGATGTCTTCTCCATTTAGTCCAACTCACTTGTATACGATGTGTAACATCTCGATCTTTACCACCATCACTCTGAAGAACTGCTCCTAAAATTGTCACTTGTGGATATTCTTGATTTCTGATACTAACCTCTACTCTATTCCGACGCGCACTTTTGTTAAACTTAAATTCTATGCACTCTGTTTTTTATCTACTAATTCTAAACCCTTTTGCCTCAAGTGTTTCTCTCGAAGCCTCAAGTGTAGCATTAACCCCTTTTTTCGTTTTATCTACTAAAATAATGTCATCTGCAAATAACATATACCATGGTATTTCCTCCTGTATGTGCCTTGTAAGTTCATCTATGACCAATGTAAATAGATAAGGACTTAAAGTTGAACCTTGGTGTAAACCTATATTTATAGGGAACTCTCGCGTCAACCCTCCTGGTATTCTTACACTTGCAACCATATTCCTATACATCTCCTTTATTGATTCTATATATGCTACTTTAACTCCTTTTCTTTTCTAAAACTCTCCACACAACTTCTCTCGGGACTCTATCGTATGCCTTTTCAAGATCAATAAAAATCATATGTAGATCCTTTTCCTTATTACGGCATCTCTTGGTAAGTCTCTTTAAGAGATGTATGGCTTCAGTAGTCGATCTTCCTGGCATAAAACCCAAATAATTATTTGACACATTAGTCTCGTTTTTTAACCTTCTTTCTATCGCCCTCTCCCAAATTTCCATTGTATGGCTCATTAGCTTAATACCTCTGTAATTCACACAATTTTGTATATTCCCTTTGTTCTTGAATATGGGTATGAGAGTACTCTTCTTCCATTGGTCAGGCATCTTTTTACTCTTCAATACTTTATTGAAAATATTGGTAAGCCAACTTATTCCCTTTTTCCTAAGTATTTCCATACCTCAATTGGAATATCATCGGGGCCAATTGCTTTTCCTCTCTTCATCTTCTTCAAAGCCTCCTCCACTTCTAATTTCTGAATCCTTCGATAATACATAATACATTTACTCCTCAAACTTATCTAACTCTCCTAAAATGATATCATCTTCATTGCCTTCATTGCCTTCATTGAATAGTTGATGGAAGTATCTCTCCCACCTTTCCTTAATTTCCTCATCTCTTACTAGCACCTTATTAGATTCAACCTTGATGCACATGACTTGGGTTAAGTCTTTCGTCCTATGGACTCTTGCTTTAGAAATTTTATAAATATCTCGCTCCCCCTCCTTAGATTCTAATTTTTGGTAAAAATCTTCAAAAGTCCTATGTATAAATATTTCCCTTACAGCTTTTTTGCCTCTTTTTTAGCAAGTTTATACTTCACAATATTTTCGTCACAATATTTATACAAGAATAAATATGATAAATAATTTACGGTATAGCAAATGATTCGCTTGAGTATTATTTTTGAAAATAACATTTTTGAAATTCATGGACTTTGATATAATACTATTGTTAGAATATTTTGGATTTTGAATCATTTGTAGATGGCATGATAGTTCATTTAGTAAATAGGGTTATTTTGCATTTGAATTTAAGTAATATGTGACAAACTTTGTATAGGAAATTAATTGGAGTTTGCTATGGTTTGTGTTTTGCTACATTGAGGAAAGTGGTTACTACACTTTTGTATTTTGAAAAGTATTTTAGTCTAAATGTTACTTTTGACAACAAGTTATTTTGTTTATTAAACTTGGACCTTACATGGATACTTGAATTGTTTGACATTATGAACTTATCTAAGTGGCATTGCTTTTGAACTTTGTATGATTATTTTACACGTGTATGTGATTGGAATATTTGTTTGGTAATTAATAATGGACAAAGACTCTTAAAATAATCATGAATAGTTGGTAGGGATTATAGTTCTGACTTTTTGTTCGAGTGTCCTAAGACCTGCTATTCTGTTTGGGTGACCTAAGACCCAATATTCTGTTTCTGAGTCAAGGTAATTTTTCTGGACCCACTGACAATCTTGTCTAGTGGGGTCTCTTAGTACTAGGTTGAACTCTGTAGCAAGCTGATCATAGCGTATTTGTCGAGTCTACAATAAACCATGATATGAACTTTGATAGTCTAATTATGAATTTGACTCTAGCTTTTTTGATTATGAACTTCCAAACTCTGATTATGAACTTTTGACTCTGAACTTTTGATTCTAAAATTCTGGTTTTGATTTGTATTTTGAACTTCTGATCTCTACGAAATCTATTTTGTAAATGTTTGATGTAATGCCACTTATTCTAAAAGTATGTACATATTGGATTTTAAAGGATGCTTTAAAAACAACTTTTGCCACTTTGTAAAATAAGATTTTATTGTAAGTGTATATATCTTTGACTTCCTATAAAAAAACCTTTTAAAATATTTCTTTATGACTATGTGGTAAAACTTTTGACAATATATATATGTGTGTGTGTGTGTATGTGTATGTGTGTGTACACATGCGCAGCACACACACATAGATAAATATATATATATATATATATATGTATGTATGTATATGTAACTTGTTTGGCGTCCGTTTTGCTTGATGAGCGATTTTTCGCTCACTCCATTATAACTTTTTTGTAGAATCAGAGATTGTAGGAGGACAATCTTGTCTATAAGGAGTCGATGCAAGCTGACAGTTAGACTTCCGACTTTCAAGGAAAGTTAGTATTATTAGCTAGTTAAGAATTAGAGAAATATTAAGATATTTTGAATTCTATTTATGTTTGCTTGGACCAATAGATAGTTTAACTTATATATGTTTAGCCGCATATTCAAGGCACTAATTGTTATAGATAGTTCAATAATTTAATTAAGTTATTTCAAAATTTATTTCATTTTTAGTGCCTTGTGCTTTTGAGAGATAACTTTTGAGGGTATGGCGACTGTAACGTATCGACATGTGCGGTACGAGACATGATAGTTTATGTAGTATCTGAGCCAGAGTTTAGAACCCACAAGCCAACTGCTAAGGATTAGAACATGGAGTTTAAGTACACTTTAGTGACTTTGAATATTTTAAGATTGAGACTATAGGATTAGGCAAGTATTTTGAATTGCATGCATTGGATTTAGTTTTGTAAAAGTATAGCCATGAAGGTATTACAGATAAGGGAAATGAATTAATAATATTTGAAATTGAAGGAAAGTTTGATAATAAAAATGTATGACTCTCAAGGAATTAATGTGTGCATTTGGAACTTTTTTTTCGAATTAACTTTTATTAGATAGAATTTCTGAGAGGAGATTCTGAAGTACCCATGAAGAAAATGAAGATTCGAGATTAGGATGGAAATGATAATGAAATATCAAGATGGTACCCCAATTGAGGATAAAGGACATGATAAATTAATTTTTTTAGGAACATTCCGAGAATGATAAAGAGTAAAGAGATTAAGAAAATAATGGTATTGGTTAGCTTTTGAATTTTGATTGGTAGTAATGATAGGAATTCGATTGACTTTTGGTATTCTTGTAGGATTCATTTGGATATGTTCATTGTTGTTAATTAAAAATATATTCTAGAATATATTATGTGTTATTTTGACTTCTTTTGATAAAAAAAAAAGTATGATTAATTTGTTAAAACTGGTTTTTCTTGTAAAAGTATTTTGCTATACTAATGTAATATTTCAAACTGGAATATTGTTTATAAAAATGATTATCTAAATTTGTCATAACTTTTTTTGACAAAAAAAATTCTATACTTGTGTTACATCTATAAACTATAAAATTATTTTTCTTTAAATTGATACTTGATTTAAACAAATACTACTAATTACGGGATTCTTACTAAATCAAAATTTTGAAGGAAACACCTAACTGATTGGGAAGGAATGCTCCTACTAAGATGGTTGATAATAAGTTATGGAAGATGAAATCATAGTAGGATTTGAACCATGTTGGTAGATGTAGTACTTTGGAAAATGAAAAAATGCTCACAACTCAAAAGTTGGGAATATTTTGGAATATCTTTGGTACAACTTGAGTGGTTCGAGGAATCTTATGTGTAGCCACTACGTACTACTGGATTTTGATATCTTATTTGATAATTTAGTGATTGTGATTGTGAAAATATATGGAAAAGAATCTAAAGATAAATTGGTCCAAATTAATATAAGTAATTTCAACACTCTCTTTAGGAATGAACTGGCTAGCTAAACATGGTGTTAAGGTGGACTATAGAATTAAGTGTGTAATCTTTTCTTGATGGGTAGCATTGACTTATCATACAAAATGCTCTCTCCAAAAGATTTCTGTTTACATGTTCGGCCACACCATTTTGTTGAGACATTATCCTAATTATATGGTGCCGAACAATTCCTTCATTTTTGTAAAATTCATCAAATTGGCCTTCATAAAATTTCAAGCCATTATTTGTTCTATGCCGCTTAATCTGTTTACCGTCTACTTCTCAATCAAAACTTTCCATTGCTTGAAAGTTAGGTAAGCATTATTCTTATGTTTCAAAAAGTAAACCCAAGCTTTCCTTGAATAATCATCAATGAAAGTCAACATATACCTAGCACAAGCTTTAGATGGAACACGAGCTGCTTCATAGCCCCTAAAGATCAGAATGGATATAATCTATAGTACCTTTTGTCTTATGGATTACTGGTGAATTGAAGTTGACTGTCTTTTGCTTTCCAAAGACATAATGTTCACAAAAATCCATTGCCTTGGAACTCTGTCCTTAAAGAAGCAACATTTGTCCACTTCTCTCACTCTAAAGACGTCAAAACGGTTGGCTCCCCCATTTGATCAATTATATTCCCTTCTGTAAGAGCTATTATATCATGTTTGCCCCTCTTTTTCTCAATATAGTCAAGCTTTTGTCTTGCTCATGTGCCCTAATCGTATATGCCATAGTTTGGTGATGTCAGAATCAGATAAAGATGATTAAGAGACTACAGCGGAACCTATGACAGTAGAATCCTGCAAAATATGCAAAGTACCAAACCTATATACTTTCATAATAACAAGAGTACCCTTACAGACTTTCATAACTCCACCTTCAACTGCGTATTTGCACTCACGAGCCTCTAAGATTCCTTTCTTTTTCAAATCAGGAAAATGTCTACGATTAGTGAACATCCTCACAATACTATCATGCATTTCATCTGGACTGTACCCTTACAAACAACATTATAAACATTTTTTTGCCATCAAAACAATTCCACCATTACAATATTCATAAGTGGAAAACAAATCCTTATTTGACACATGTGATAAAAGCACCCCGAATCTAAAATCCACTTATTTTTAGATCTTGTTGTATCATCACTGACAAAGAAAATATTTACATCACTCTCATCAGTTGTAACGCTAGCCTCAGCAATATCCACATTTTTCTAGTAAAATTTCTTCGTATACTTATCTTTATTTTTTTAACCTGCAGCATTCAGACTTACTCTGCCCCTATTTACGACAATAATTGCATTCCAAATTTTTATGAGTAGATTTGGATCTAAATTTTGATTTACACTATCAAACTTTCTTTTTAGATCAGCCCCTAACAACTAAGCCTTTAGCTTGATTTCTACCAATTTCCCTGGTTATATCCTTATCAATTCTGCACATGATCCTTAGATTTTAAAGCAGATTTAATTTCATAATACGAGATTGTTTCTTATTATAAATCATACTATAATGAAAATATTTAAATGACAGAGGAAGGAAACATAACAACAAAAGGGCCTGATCTGCATCATCAATTTTCACATCTATATTTTCCAAATCCATAACAATGGAATCAAATTTCACAAGTTGAGAGAATATGAATGTACCTTCAGTCATCCGAAGCATGTAAAGGATTTGTTTCAAATAGAGCCAATTCTCAACAGTATTCTTAATATACAAAGCTTCAATTTATCCCACATACCTTTGGCCATCATCTCAGTAGCAACTTCCCTTAAAACCTCATCAGAGATTATTTAGGATAATACTTGATCTAGCTTGTTTATTGAGGGCCTCAAAATCCTCCACTGACATCTTGTCTGGCTTTTTCTCCAATCCATGAAACGCTATGTCCACACCATCTTAGATTAGGATAACCTCCATCTTGAGTTGTCGCGCTGTCACCCTTCCTCGCCCCTTTCGGGGGCTTATGCCCTCCTTTATCGGCAAGCGGGGCATTTCTTTCTGGCGTGGTGATGACACTCAGATCAAATTTTTCCACATGAGTCTTTATTATCGTCATAATGCCTCGAAACTTTCCTTAAATCTCTAATACCACTTTGTTAGAGAGGATCTCAGGAAATTGATAAAAGCTTGAGACAAACCCAAAACAAACGATAACAAAAAAAAATACAGAAAGTAAAAGAGAGACACCAGATTTACATGGTTTGGTCAAAAGACCTATGTTTATGGGCAAAGGCGAGCAAAATATTTCACTAGGAGAGTGCTCCTAAGCCCACAAAAGTACCCGTACAAAAAACACAAGAAGCCCTTATTTATTAAACTCAGCTTGGGAAAGAGCTTGGTGAGGAAGGTGGATCAATAGGTTACTAGTTTAATCGGTATTACTGGTTCAATAGGTGGATGGCTCAAATATATTTTTTTATTGATATATTATATCTGCAAATTATTAAATAACAAGATATATGGTGACAATATTAATAAAAGCATATTTTATTAAAAATTTAAGTATAAATGAATTTGAAATAATTCATTTATCTACAAAAATTTAATAAAATATAATAAAATAGTTAACTCTAAATTATTTTATATACATAATCAAAAAATATTGACTATAAGATATATATTGATATATACGAAGACATGTAAGAAATTAACTTTTCAAAGATTCAAAAAAAAAAAGAGGCATCTATAAATAAAAGCTTACATGGTTAGGTGGTAAGGTTTTTTATCTTTATTTAAAAGATCTTTGGTTCAAAAGTTGGCAATTACAATTTGGATTTTTTATCGAACAAACCCTCCGCGTTTCTCAAACCCGGTCAGGTTCTCAGGTTTACCAGTTGAACTGTTGGGTTGCACAAAACCCGGCTAGTTCTTTCCTTGTCTGGTCATTGGAGCAATCAAGCCCGATCTCAAGACCGGTTCACCGCTTGAACTGCCGAGTCAGGCCGGGTTTAATAACATAGGCTCAATGACCAGCAAGAGCCAATAGCCCACTAAGCTCTCTTATGTTTAGTTCTTGATATGCCGAAACCCAAAGTCTAAGGTCTCTATTTATAAAGCCAAGGCTACACAACTCTCTATAAATTAACCAATGTGGGACAAAGGCACATTAACAAATTGGAACTACTCACTGCTTTGGTTTCTCCAACCGCTTATACAAGTTCACAGGTAAAGGTAACACACACCTCATTGGATCATAACTACATTCCTTTCCTAAAAGAGAAAATGCAAGCCAAGAGATGTCTCTACACTTTTTGAAATGACTTCGGGAACCTTTAAAACATTTGATATGAAGATTATTACACAAAAAGAAGAGGACTCTTTTAAAGTGATGCAACACTTCTTGATGATAGCCAAACTAAAGCTCATGTAAAGATTCAAGCCACTTCTCATGGATCAATTTTCTTTAAAGACTTTGTTCAATATATGGTGAAAATGGGAAAAATTGGAGTGCTTATTGGAAAGTGCTAGTGAAATTAGGAGAAATGTACTTTAGTTAATTAATTAATGGAGAGGTTTGTTTTCTTTTGGAGCATTTTTTTTTCTTTTTTTGTGTTTTTGTTTTCGCCCAAAAATGCCACATGACTAGTATTCTATTTTTTTCATAATTCTTTTGGATTAATCTTTCATGCTCTGTCGGTGTCAAAAGTTTCTACACCATAAATGTAGATACATTCCACATTTGCATTATTTAAATTTCAAATGTTATTTTTCTATACGTGGCATGCATTCATACCCGATGGTATAAAATTTTTTTTTACTGACAATGTATGAAGAATAAACACAACTCTTTTATATATTTGAGGAATTATGAGCATTTGTGTTATGCCTGTAATTTTTGGTCAAAAATAATATATTGAGATATTCTAAAATTAGAGTTTTAGTAGGAAAGTAATACTAGGACATTTATCCTTAGCCTAAATTGCAAGAGAAAATTTAGGAACAAATTGTCTATCAATATTGGATTTTTAAGTGCTAGAAAACTACGATGTATTTTTAGAGAATCGAGAAAATGAGGAGAAAAGATTTTCCAACAAAAGAGAAGAAAGCCCTTTATTTTAATTAATATTTTAAATTCATAATTATTATTTTAGTCTATGATTATTGTAAATTATTAGGGACCATGTGGAATGAATGGTATGATATATTTATGTAGTTTTTAAGGGTCAAGGAAAATTTTGTTTAGGTATTTCCATATAATAATTAACCTGAATGAGTAAATTTGGTGGTCCAAAAATATACTTCCACAGTCAATATTCATAAGAAAATAATATGAAACTTCAGAGTATATCGTGATTGATTATTTACGTATACAAAATAACTGAAGAAATAGGTTTATTTATATGAAAAAGAAAAAAAAATTCAAAAGAATAATAAAAACAACCGCTACTATTAACAAGGTAGAAGATGATGCCTTAAAGTATTTGCAGTTTAGCCCATATAGTTACTTAATGTTTTGGAATGTCCCTTGATGGTTTTAAAATGGTACAAATTAGGTCCTCGGTAACTTTTAAGCATTGTAGATTTACCAACTACAGTTTTTAATGAACCAATGGAAATCCATAACTCTCTAAAATTGTAGTTTAACCCCTTGAAGTTTTTTGGAAGTACACAATGGCTCAAAAAGTTTTAAGAAATCATAGTAGGTCTCGAAAATGTTTTACAAATTATAGGAATGCCTTCAAATATTTCTTGAAAGTTATTCAAAGTATCTAATTGTTTTATAGAGCTGTCAAGTAGTCCAAGAGTTTTCCAAAAGTTTCAAAAATGACAATGAGTGTCCAAATACTTAAAATAGTATACTAAAAGTTATTTTGTGACTGAAATTGAATTGAATAAACCAATGAAAAAGTTAATTAAATTTTTTTGGAAAATTTAAAATATTATATTATTACTTTTGAATAAGTAAAAATACTTTTAACACTTTTATGTCACTAATGAATTTTAAAAGTACTTAAAGTGATAAACCGATCATGGTTCTTGCTGGAATTTTTAATAGGGCTATAGGGAGTTGGGTTAAGGGTTTCCTGAGTATTTATTGATGATAGAATATCGTAATTTTTTTATAGGAAAATATCAACATCAAGATTAAGAACGGTTACCGAACTCATACCGAGATAGGTGGTATTTTCTCTCTGAATTTTGAAATTGTTTACGAAGTTTGATATTTCTTAAAATTGTTTTATGAATTCTTATGATTTCAATGTTGTTTTATAAAATAACATATTTTACAAAATGAATTATTTGTGCTATAAAAATTTGGATCGTGTGTGGTTATTTGAATGCTTGGTTTTCAAGTTATATAAACTTGATATATGGATGATTTTGTATATTTATAAATTGTATGTGATGAATGGTTAATATTAATGAATAAATGCTCTAAACGACCATGAGATAGTTGATAGGGATTATAGTCCTGAACTTCATGATTATGACTATGAATATATAAGAGATTGTCAGGTGGTTCCATGGAAACCTCTTTGTAAACTCTTTTTCTTGTGAGGTCAATTAGCATACTGTGTATTCAGAAGCTGATGAAGGCGTGGTTAGTTTTGAGCCACTTCTGATAAGTGAATGAACGATTTAATATGATTTTATGACTATGAAAATGAATACTTGATGCACAAATGATTATGAAATTTGTCAAATGAAAATGACTTATGATTATAGTATATTATTGAGTATTTGAAAAGTATAAGATAATACTTTTATAAATCTAAAGTATACAATTCTAAAAATAAGATTTTTTTTTGAAAGTATAAGCCTGTGATAGTATGACTATTTGTGAAAAGTATTTGTATATATAACTACATGATCTAGCAGGAACTATGTGCTATCTATCAGGTGACTTGTCGCTCACCCCATTCCTTACATTTTTGCATAGATGATGAATATAAGTATGTCGTTATTGAAGATGAGGTCTAGCTGGTGAAAACCAAAAGAGAAGTTTGTAGGATTCTCAGTTAAAGTTCATGTTGCTATCAAGAACAAAAATTGAAACTGAGACTAGTTATTCGAGATAAATTGAGCCTGCATGCTAGTGACATTCTTTAGTAGTTTTGTACTTTAGAATTTATTATATGAATAAGTATTACACTATCTTAATTATCATTTATGAATAGACATTTCCGCTTTCATTGTTAATTTTTGAGTTTCATTGATATATGATAGATATTTTGTATTCGTGAAAGTATGGTTTCATGGATACGGCGAATGGTACATCCCTGACAAGTATGGGTTAGGGCATGACATTTTTAGTTGTATAAAAAATTAGGTGTATCTTAGACTTGATACTTAAGATGCTAGACTGTAAGGTCTAGAAACGAATTACAGGTATAAGAAGTACCGAACTTAGAATATTAAATGATTTTTGTGCAATAGAAGTTTGGTAGATTCAATAACCTATAAATTATGAGTTAAGTAAAAGAGAACAAAAGGAGGAAAAACAAGAGTTAAGTAATAGGAAATAAAGGAACTCCAAGTAATAAAAGTGTTATGTCTGATTTTGGACTCCTTTAATCGAAGAATGTAGCTGTGCCATTATTGAATTATTAGATTTGGTCCGACAACCCATGTTTTGATAGTAATTGAAGATGACTATATATTTGGATTAGAAATTTGCATTGTTATGTTCTTGCATATGTGAGCACATTTTTTACAGTATTGGTAAATTGGAAAATTAGTCCTTAATCTTTGGTGTAGGAAAAGGCATGCCTTATTACATCTAGATGTGTATACAAGACTAAGGCCAACACCAACAACCCTAAGGCAAATGTAGGCAACCAAAACAAAATTAGAGGCATACCAAGGAGAAGTGGTAGTGCAATTGCAAACCCTACTTTCAATTACGGGCCTGGAATAGGAAATAACATTGATCCCTATGATTGTAACCGCTGAGTTTATTACCGACATAACTAGCATGGCTCAAGCTGTTCAAGGACATGTATAAGTGCAAGCTCAAGTAGCTCAAGTTAGCGCACAAATGCAAACTAGTGCTCATGTTTACTATATAAGAAAATGAAAAAGGTAGATATGCCTACCTTTGATGGACAACTGGACTCATATAAGGCTGAGAAGTGGCTCGGTAAAGTAGAAATAATTTTGAGTTATTACAAGTACCAATGGAAATTAAACACTTAGTGATTAAATCATTCTTGGTTAGGGAGGCAGAAAAGAGATGGAATACTATTCAAGTAACTATCACACTACTTATTGATTGAACTAAGTTTATGGTGGCATTCCTAAACCATTTCGTTCCACCAGCTGTGCATTTACAACAAATTGAGGAGTTTGAAGCCCTAAAGCAAACCCCATATATGTCCATAGTGCAATACGCTAATGAGTTTAATACTTTGGGACGTTTCGTACCCACCATAATAGAAAGCGAAGAATTAATGATGGCAAGGTCTAGATGTGGGTTAACAAGTCGTATGTAGTCTAAGATCTCAAGTAACAATACTCCGAACTATGATGAGTTATTCAATACTTGTTTGAGGGTAGAAGCTAATGTGAAATTGTTATACAAGGCTTGATGAGGAAAATAAAGGAAAGTAGCGTCAAACCATTGAAGGTCTGGTAGTGACAAAATTGAACGTAGTCGGAAAACTTGGATAAAGCCAGCTGTATGATTTAATTGCGGTTAAATTGGACACCGTCAATATGAGTGCCCGAATGAGAAAGGCAATGTAGGAAGAGATAGGCTAAGCCAGTGGAGGTCACACTTAAGGCCAACGCTAGGATTTATTGTATGACTGAATATGAGGCTGGATGTCTAGAAGGTGTTGCAAGAGATATGTTACTAGTTAACTCAAAACTTATAAATGTGTACCATAAATGTGGTGCAAGATGTTGAGACTTTGTGGTGTTAAGAGAAGACTAAATGGTGTAGTTAACATGAAAGAAATGCCTAAGTTTCGAGGATGAAACCTTTTATAAGAGGGGTAGATATAATACCTACAATTTTTGGTTATATACGTGTGTATATATATATATATATATATAGTGAGAGATTCTAAAACTAGAGTCTTTAGTAGGAAAGTAATACTAGGACATTTACCCTTAACCTAAATTATAAGAGAAATTTTAGGAATAAATTGTTTATAAATATTGGATTTTAGGGTTAAAAAACTACGATATATTTTTCAGAGAATCGGAAGAAGAGGAAGAGAAAAGATTTTCCAACAAAAGAAAAGTAAACCCTTTTATTTTAACTAATATTCTAAATTCATAATTATTATTTTAATCTATGATTATTGTAAATTGTTAGGGACAATGTGGATTGAATGGTATGATTTATTTATGTAGTTTTTAAGGATCAAGACAAATTTTGTTTGGGTATTTTCGTAAAACATTTATCTGAAAATTATGAGTAAACTTGGTAGGTCAAAAATATACTTCCATGGACAATATTCGTTAGAAATTAATATGAAACTTCGGAGTATATCTTGATTGATTGTTTTTGTATATAGAATAAATAAAGAAATAGGTTTATTTATATGAAAAAGGGAAAAAAAATAGACTTTCAAAATTTCACGAATAATAAAGAAAAACAATAGCAGTAGACGACCGCTACTATTAAACGAGAAAGAAGATGATGCTTTAAAGTATTTGCAATTTAGACAATATAGTTACTTAGTATTCATTTTGGCCCCTGATCGTTTTAAATGGCACAAATTAAGCCCTTGGTAACTTTTAAGCATTGCAGATTTACCCCATACATCTTTTTAATGAACCAATAGAAGTCTAGATCTCTTTGAAACTATAGTTTAACCTCTTAAAGTTTTTGTAAACTATACAACGGCCTGAAAAGTTTTAAGAAACCATAGTAAGACCCAAAAATGTTTTACAAATATAGGAATTTCCTCAAATGTTTTTTGAAAGTTATTTAAAGTCTCTAATTATGTTATAAAGCTGTCAAGTAGCCCAAGAGTTTTCTAAAAATTCTGATAATAACCACAGAGTTTCTGAAGATTTGAAATAGTATACCAAAAGTTATTTTGTGATAAAAATTGAATTGACTAAACCTATAAAAGACTTAATTCATGTGGAATTTTTTTGCAAATTTAAAATATTATATTATTCCTTTCGAACAAAGTAAAAGAACAGAAGATCTGTCTTTTATGTCACCGATGAATTTTGAAAGTACTTAAAGTGATAAACCGATCATGGTTCTTAGGAATTTGTACTTGGGCTGTTGCAAGTTGGGTTAAGGGTTTATTAAGTATTCATTGATGATAGAATATTGTGATTTTCTTGTAGGAAATATCAGCATCAAAATTAAGCACAGTTATCGAACTCATACCAAGGATGATGGTACTTACCCTCTGAATTTCTAAATGTTTTTATGAGGTTTGATATTTTTTTAAATTGCTTTATGTATTCACATGATTTCCAAGTTGTTTTATGAAATAACATGTTTTATAACATAGATTATTTTTGCTATGAAAATCTAGATCGTGTATGGTTATTTGAATGCTTGTTTTTGAAGTTACGTGATATATGCATGATTTTGAATATGTATAAAATATATATGATGAATAAGTAACATTAATGAACAAAGACTCTAAACGAACATGAAATAGTCAGTAGGGATTATAGTCTTGAACTTCATGATTCCGATTATGAATATGAATATGATTAGAGAAATTGTCAGGTGGTTCCATGAAAATTTCTTGACAACTTTTTCTAATGAGATCAGTCACTAACCTGAGTACACAGTGTTGGTCCCAAAGCAACCTAAGAGGGGGGGTGAATTAGGTTTCTTAAAAAATATACTTTCAAAAAAATTGAGATTTTCAAATTAAATGCTGATATAATAAAATCAATAGAACAGTAGGGTAAAGAGAGAAAAATTAAACAACCAATACTTCCAAGCTAGCAAGCTTGAAGTATTCAATCACTAGAATGCTTCACACACTTCGTGAGCCAATAATCTTTACAAAGTTGGGAAGTTCTTGCTCACACTAAAACTCTTTTAGTTGAGACAAGAATCTTACTTTCAACCACACTTTCATACAAGATTATCACTCCACTCAAAGTTGAATTGCACTCACAACTTGCACACTAATACAACAAGGCACTATAGTCAATTTGTACTCAAACTACTCTTTTCTAAGGCTTGTATTCAATGTATTAGATGATCTTTTCTAAATGTCAAAGAAACCATTTATAAGAGCAATAAATGGTGGTTGCAACTACTTCCTAACGGCTAAATAATAAATGCACAAAAAGTAGCCGTTGGGGTTTCGGACGTCCGAGATATATTGGATGCGTCCGACACAGCGTCCGATCTTTATACAGTTGTTGAAGAGCTTCGTTTGGACGTCCGTGCATGCGTCCGTTCCTTCGTCCGATAGAGGCTTCAGACGGTCATGTTCGTCCAAAAAGAGAAGCATTAGGATCCCATTTCTTTCTGCCTAATTGTTCGGACGGTGCAATGCGTCCGAGAACTTTTGACCTAGTTCGGACGGTTCAGTGCGTCCAAAAGCCCTGTCTCTAGCAAAACAGATAACAGTCCTGCAAAAACTTGTTTACAGAGTTAAGTGTTTATGTAATCATCACATAAAAAAATAAGGTTTGGAAAACATCACACAGAAGCCGATAAAGGCATGGTTAGTTTTGAGCCAATTCTGATAAGTGATTGCATGATTTAGCATGATTTCATGATTATGAAAATGAATATTTGATGCATGTATGATTATGAAATTTGTTAAATAAAAATGGCTTACTTATGATTATTATATATTATTGAGCATTTCAAAAGCATTAGATAATGATTTTATAAGTGTAAAGTATACGATTTTGAAAATATGATTATTTTGAAAGCATGAGCATGTGATAGTTTGATTGTTTGTGAAACTATATGAATATGTGTAGCTGCATGATCCAACAGAGAGTATGTGCTATCTACTAGGCAACTTGTTGTTCACCCCATTCCTTACAATTTTTAATAGATGACAAACATGAGTACGTTATTGTAGAAGACGATATCTAGGCAGTAGAAACCGAAAGAGAAGTTAGTAGGATTCTCAGTTAAAGTTCATGTGGCGATGAAGAATAAAAGTTAGACTATACGTTTTTTGGGATAAATTGAGCATGTGTGCTCGTGACATTATTTAGTAGTTTTGCATTTTAGAATTTGTTATATGAATAAGAACTTGACTATCTTGGTTATCATTTATGAATAGACATTTTCACTTTCATTATTAATGTTTGAGGTTTATTGATATATGATTGATGTCTCGTATTCGTGGAAATATAGTTTCACGGATACGACGAATGACACGTACCTAACAAGTGCAGCGTGACAATTTGAGTGATTGTTTTTATGAATATTAATCTATATGTAAAGAGCCCAAATTAACATAATATATGCATATGGAAATAGGTCAATTAATTTTTTTAAGCCATCCCTTCCTATATCCCTTGGTGACTCAAATTCATGACTAATTAGTCATAAAAAAAGTGTCTTATCACTTCAATTGCACTTCGTTGTCAACTCAATTAATGTTAAATGTGTTGTTGCATAAAAAACTAGTGTACTACATCTCTACTACCTATATTAAACTTGTACAACATAGTGCTCATTGTTATATTGTTAAACATATAGAAATTATTCTTCCACATTGTGTTTTATCCCCAATTGATTTGTCATAAAAAGGATTTCCAGTGACTTTAGACACAAACCCAACCACTAAATCCAAAATTAAAGGCCAAGTTGAGCCATGGCATTGCAAGGAGCACTCCAATTAATCTATCAATTTCATGTGTTCCCTTCCACAACCTAAAATTGGCTAAAAATCTTCTATCTCATCGTCTATGTCACTTCATATCTTACTTTCTATCCATTATGCTGCGAAGTGTATTTTACTAAAATTCCTACTATATTGAAAAGGACTTAAAAGAGACTTCATAGTATAATAAAGAGTGAGGTAGAAGGGGGATAAAACATCTTTACCCCTTAAAGTTTCATAAAAGTCATTAGGCGTTGCGCTTGTTTTACATGTGCCCCTTGTTGGGTAGAAATTTTATCTTAGGCTAGAGCAACTACTTGGCATGCCTATAGTTGCTCTAGGACCAATAAGAGCCTTATAGTTGGAGTAGGAAGCCCACTTTCTAAAAATAAAGGGGACATTATTTTTTGATGGGTGCATAATTTACTCCACATAGAAGAATGTCAGTAGTCCGGGAATAACTATTAGAGATGTCAAGTAATTGTTCCAACCCAAAATACAAATTTTGCCTGCTGCGTGATGAAGCATGCTTCACATGCTTCACTTTGGTTAGATATTCCCAGTTATGATGATTTCTTCATGACATTGGTGTTGTTTTTCTCATAAACATACCTATTTATTGTGATAGTCAAATGTTCAACCAAGCTTTGCCCCTTAGTCAATTTAAGAAGAAGAATGAGGATTCTCATAGCAACATTAGACTTGATTATTGGGCCAGTCCAAACCTGGGTCGCATGCTTCCGCACCAACAATGTTTACCACACTATTGAAGTAGTCTAGGATAGCTCAAGCTACACAATTAAAATGTGCAGCCCAACTCGGCCCACTGCCGATCCCCTGATCTTCGATTGTACATATATGCAGGTTGGGCTTACCCGTCATTTTTATTTTAAAAATAAAAAATACAAAGTGAAGTCTACATGACAAGCTTGGTGGAGGCCATATGCTATACCATTCCACTAGGCTACCAACGATTTATGTTAGGTGTTTAGATGGATTTTATTTACTCATTTAAAAAAAAAAAATAATTTTGTTTTATTTTCATTTTCTTTACAACCTTCAAAATACTTAAAAGATATAAATCTTAGTTCCTGTATTAATATTGTGAAATATATTATGCCTTCTGTAAATGGTACCAATCTATGTATTTCGTGTTTTGATAATATTTTTTTTTAATTGTGTATTAGTGGAATAACTAAATTATATACTATTACAATTCATGTACACATATAATTTTAATTTTCATTTAATAAAAAAAATTTAGTGTAAGTATTTAAACACATGGTACATTTTGCATACCAATCTTTTAGATTTTGGACACACAAGTTGTATGTATTTCATAAGAAAGTTAATACAAATCAAACATGGACATGATTAATTCTGTTTTATTTAATCTCATTTATCTATTAAACTGATTTGTCTGTTTAGTGTTTAAACTACATGGAGTTAATTGGTTAATTCTTTTTGCTTTATTTGTTTAATTCATTTTATATTGAAATTATTCAATACAATCTCAAGTAATTACATCATGTCTGTTAATTTGTATATACAGGAAGTATGTTACATATATACTAGTTGTATAATTCATTTATTGAAATTACAGTTTTTCATACCACTTGGTTAAATATAATGTATTTGTTGTTACTTATTGTACAATATATAATTACTCAAAAAAAAAGGTAATAATTTTATGTGGATATTGTATTTAAGCTTTTTTCGAAATTGAGATATTTATTTCTATACAAAGAGAATACTAAGTTAGATAACAAACAATTTAAGTATACTTCTTATGTAAAATGAATTAATTTTAAGTACACTGAACTGTACTACTTATATGTAGGTGACATACTTCCAAGCTGTACATGAAGAATGTGGTGTAGATTATCTCATGTAATAAGCAAATACAGTTAACCAAATTAACAAAATATTTGAATAGAAAAGGTAATACTTGAGATTTTACTAAATAAAGTTAATGAAATAAAAATTATTAACAAATGAAATAATTAACTGGCAAAATAAAAGGAATTGAACAATAAATTCAAATAATCAATAAATTGATTAAGGTAAACAAGTAGAGTTAAATATTCCCAAATTGGAGAGTAAATCTTTTTCGAAAACTTCTTTAGAGTTACTTTTTATATGCTGATATATGCTTGTATCTATATAATACATAATAATATATCTTCTATATCCAAAGTGCTGCTAGCTTAGTTGTAAAGCATTGTACAGTATATTTTATGCTCGCATTTTCGGTCTATAGCTTCTGCATGCACGCACGCACACGCACACGCACACACACACACACATATATATAACATTTTGTAAAGGTTGCATTGCTAGTAACCTAGCATAGACTTTTCTGTGGATTAAACTCCTCTTTCCTATGACTAAATCACAAGAGCATATTTATGATCTCTTCGCTATGACTGGTGTGAGGCCTTCTAAAAAGCCAAAGAAGGGGACCAAGAATATCTGTATTCAAATTGATGTTATGAACAATCATCATCACCTATTTCCAGATACTATTTGTAGTGTTTGTAAAAAGTTATACAGTTACATATAAGGTTAATTACATTTTATACTCCCTCGAACCTATGCCCTAACTATACTTTAACTCTAAATCCAAACAATATGCACTTTACCTCTTCTAAAGGATTGTATAATACAAAAAAATATAAAAGGACAATTTAGGTATTTGTGTTGACAAATATGCGCTTCAAAATTTTGTCAACAAAATTGCTCTACTTTTATTTCATTTCTAATTAGTCTATTCTTTTTATTTTATTTATTACATGATTATAATAGATGATCATGAATTTTCACATTTCTCTATTCAACTTATTACATTATTTTCTTCATTTTTAAAACTAAATACAGAAAAGAGAATTTTTACAACTATTTTTAGTCTATTTTCGTTTTCCATTGTGATTTTACATACCTATTCCATGAATTTTGAACTATCATATATTAGTCATATCAAATTTACGTTATTCCTATAGAATTAATACATATTATATTCTTATGCTTACTCGCTAAGGCAATCTTGTTAATAAATTTGAGGTGTGCACTTGACAATGTTCACTCTGTTTATCAAATAACTACAATATCGAAAATCTCATAAATTTCTTTCAACTTTTTACTTACCATACTTCATATTTTGGCTAGTGGTATTCAAAATCCATCCAGAATCTTCCTCATTATTGTCACATTGCTTGCATGCATTCATAAAGTGTAAATTTTCTCATAATTTCGGTCAAACTTTCTTCTTTATTAGAGTACTACTTAGTGTTTTATGATGTCAATATGACAGTGTAGACTAATTACGTCAACTTTTTTTGTCTATCATCACTATTCATTTCATTTATGCAGTTGAAACCTTATATCTAAATTATTAATGAATCCTAACAACAATAGGATTTAAACAAAAAGTAAAATAAATCTAATGCTATAAATTTGAATATGTGTCATGAATGCCAAGTGGCCATTTCTATTTTCATTTTTCTCCTTACCAACCTACCAGTCATAAACGATATGGTTGGTTTTCTTAAATTTTTGGTTACGACTTTATGAGCTTTTAGTAGTTCTTATACAAATTTTGTTTTCTTTTTATTTTTTCTAAAAGTAAGAAATATCATGGAAACTCCCATCCAAATAACCAAAAGTTGTATGAAGAATAAAAAGAGAGGATAACATTTAATGATTCAAAGAGAATATGCCTACTGTAACATTTAGCTTGATCATTGATCGATATCTCAAACTTACTGTCTCAAATTTACTATTTTCTGTTTCAAAAATCTTATTATTATTTTTCAAATATTAGTAGATTCATAGAAATAGTTTTGTGATGGATAAATACACATTTTATTAAATTGCAATAGTTTTTAACACACAAGTTGTACAAATGGCAGTTGTTCATCAAACCACACGAATCTCTCAAAATAGTCCTAGCTAAAACCAACAGATTGAGCAACTATATTGCCTCATCTTCCAACCCAAAAAACTTGAAAAACTTCAAGATTAATAGACAAAGCTCTAATATCATCTATTAACAAACCATGCATTTATAGACTCCCTTCCTCAACCTTGCTGGAGATTATGATATTAACCACGTCATATTTCCAAGAACTATAGCCCCTTAAGTGCAATTATGCATAGCAAGGAGCACATCCTCTACTACCATTTCAACATGTTCAAACGATACAATTCCTCCAACTCTCTCTACCAATCTGGCCACAAACTTCAGTTCATGGTCACAAATAGCTAATCCATTTTTTTAGCTAGACAAAGTTCACAAATATAGCAGCATCAAAATTAACTTCAAAGTTCCAAACTTGGGTGGATAGCTACAAGCATTCTCTTGCGAGCAAGTGTTGGAGCACAATGGTTATTTGCTCATCTAACAAATCCGAAAAGTACTCAAAATCAAAGACAGTGACTTTTAGTGGAACCTTCTTAGTTGTCTAGTTAGAAAGCAACAATATAGAAGAGCAAGATACTTTAAAATTTGTAGGAATAACTATCAACCCATTCATTAATAGATTCATTAGACCCAACCCTCTTCCACATCCCCAGAACTAGCAACTTTCTACCTTCAAGGATTCCTCTCAAAAGTAAAGAAACTCCAATACCTGCCTCCACCACAAGAAAATGTTTAACAGGAAAGTACATAGTCTTTGATATTCTATACAACAAAAAATTCTCATTTATGCTTGCTTAGCTAACATAGCATCCTTGAAAATATTTGGATACTAGAATGGAATCCCTCTCTTATCCTTCTGCATGGAAAACATAATCCAAGAGAATCAATGAATATCTGAATCCCTACCCTCTCCCAACCAGTACTTCAAACCATAGATTGGATGTCCATAATGAAAGGATTAACAAGATGAAAGTATGACAATGCTTTTGTGTAAGTTGGTATAGCCTGAATCAATGCCTTAAGATAAACCACTCTCTTAACATTGAAAGTTGTTATTCTTTCTACTCAAGAATTTGCTTCCAACTCTATCCTTAATGGATGAGAGACTTCAGCCCTAGACCTACCCATCTCTTCTGGTAGACCCTATATTATTTTAGAATCCACATTCTAAATCCAATGAAAAGAAGAGGTTTCCAGCAAACCTCTAGTTTGGTATCTAAAATAAATAGCACTTCCACATATAAGTAAAATTCACAATAGCTTCCGCTTCATTTGGATTATAATGTGTGAAATTGTTACTTTTCCAATCATGTTAAATTATATATAGAAAAATGACTGATATGATCATAAGTATTAAATTGAACTATCATTTTCATCTAGATTACGAATTATTTACTAAGTATAACTTAATTTGGATAATATAATTTATAAAAATAATCTTTTTATGCAATTTATTTTAATAAAATAAACCCTAACAATGAACAACAACAAACAATAGCCTTATTTCTACTAAGTGGGGTAATAAAATAAAACCAAACAAGAAAAAAAATTGAGTTAATAAGATTAAGATGAATTAAATCAAAGGCTGCCAAAGTATGTTCTCTTGGATAACAAGAAGAGAACAATAATGGAGCATCAAATATCCTTATTTTTACACATTCATCAGTTAGTTGTTAATATCCTAATGATATTTTAACAATTACCTTTCATATTCCTAATGAATATTCTCTAGGAAATTAATAATTATTTCAAATTCTTGAGCATAATGAATTCTATATCTATGTTTATCATTGTATCCTAGATTTCATGACCAATCTATTTGTAAACCATACTATGAATATCTATTAAACCAAACAATTATCTTTCAAACATTTAGATTCCTTTGTCTAACAAGTGAAATAAAAGTAGGCACTACATTGTTGCGAACACACGTTGATATTAAAAATAGAAAATGAAAAAATTCAATTTTAGGTCGTCATTACTTAAGGTAAACTTTTAGTTAATACTACAACTTTGCATGTGTTGGTGTTAGCAAAGTTAATATCACAACAATTCTATCTCCTCAAAACTAAAGGAAAACTACTTCCAACAACCTAAAGGACAATTCTACCAAAAGGAGAAATAGATCTATTATTACCTACAATCTTTCTTTTAATTGGCTTCAGCTAACGTATGTATTCACTTATTATATATAAAATCTTATACCCTTCTACTTTTCTTATTTGTTTTCTTAGAGAATGAAGAGATGTTTATTTTCTCATTCCTATTTTATTAACAAATTTCCAATGTCAGGCCTTTAAAGACTTTTTAATCAAGCAATTATAGAAAAAGACTTTAAAAATTGTACAATTCAAGTGAATCAGAAGCAGGTTTTCTTGTTCTGAAGAAAGCTGTCTACTATATATATATACACACACACATATATTTTGCAATCCTATATTTCTTGATCTCATTACTCTTGTAAGCATTGTTATAAAACTAATCCTTCACATGAGCTATTTGCAAGAATGTGTGTTTGATACACTCTGGTTTTTTTTTTTTTTTTTTTTTGCACTATAGATAAATATTTGAGAAATGTTTAGTGTGTTAAAAACTAAAATATATGGTAAACTCCTAAAAGATTAATCCTTTCTCATAGTATTTTAGCTTCATTTCTTTATATATTCTACCACTATTACATCACTTGTCTCTTTGACTTTATATGATGATTTAGAATAATTATTATGTCACTAATACTTGGAACCAAATAGAACCTTTTCTTTGTTCATCATATTGAATGGTTTTAATATCTGTATAACTACATTTTCAAGTTTGTCTTAGCTCTAGTAGAAAAAATCATATTCTTCTAAAGTAAATAACGTTTTTTAATTTGTTATAAATCAGCCTTACTAGTTACAAATATTATTATTGACGTCAATTTTTTTTTAATTTTTTATAATAGATTGAGAAAATCACAACATTGAGCCTTCTAAGTTTCACAATTCATTTGGCCACACCTCAAGCTAGGGGACAATGGCTGGTCTTGAGGTCTATTCCATCTCGCTTATAAACACTTTCATTTCTTTTAACTACGTAATTTTTTATTCATCTCAATGATTTGTCTTCTTTCAATACTTAATTGGATCATGAACCTTAATTATTGTACTATAAATTCTCTCTAGATAAGGTAATTATGACTAACCAACATTTATGATATTTGAATCGTTTACTTTTGATAAAAAATAATTACTACTTACTTTCTAAAACTAACATTGATAATGATATTTAATAATGTTTTTATGACAAGTCCAATATAAAATTGTTTCCATAACATTATTTACTTTCTTTTTTTTTTGGCAATCCTAGAGAGATAAATAATAAGTTTCAAAGCAACAAGAGGAGAAAAAGAGAGTTGGTAGAAATGAGCCTTTAATAGAATCCAAGAAAGTCACCTCCTTACCCCACCTTCTCTGTAACATTTTGGGTTATAGTAATTCTTATCATCTATTTAATGTCCTCCAATACAATACACCACATAATGACTCATCTTCTCAAGGAGGCTATACCAATCCTAAATTTCTCCACCTGGTTCCGTTCTTCGTCCCATTTCTACTAGTTCATACTCTCTTTTCCACCACTTTTTTAATTGCTATGTCTCGTCATTTTCATTCTTTGAAAGTTTTTGCCGAAAGAAACTGAGACTCCTCACTCTCAGTTAATCATTCATTATAAAAAAGTCTCATAAGGATCTCGAAATGTCACCATAAGGTTTATCAAAGCTCCCTAAAAGAGGCTCTTTTGTGGTGGTGATTCAAGACATTGACTAAAGTGTGCGTCTTATGTTTGTTATTCTATTCATCCTCCAAAATTTTCTATGTATTCATATATACGCCTTAAATCACTTTCATATTCAGTAAACTTGAATACATCTATTTTTACACCAACTGATAGATATGATAAAACTATTATTGCATTATTTTCTTTTAATTTATAGTTACTATTCTTGAATACTAAAGTAGTACATTTCACTTCTGTACACCTTGACATATTCAGAACTAGAAAAATAGTAGCTTATACACAACAACTTACTCAAAATTATAGAAATATGTTTTTTTTTTTTAAATTTCTAAAAGAGGAGTTGGGATTTTTTTTTTTCTTTTATTCTTTTTCCCTTGTGAATAAATGCCAAAAGCCTGTCAAAAAAAAAAAAAGGTCAAGAGCTAATATTTCTTCTCTAAATCCAGCCAGGCAACTCTGCAGTATATCACTAATAATGAAATGATCCAAAAAAAAGAAAATATATTGTGAAAAAAAAAACAAAATTGAATGGTTAAGAGATTTAACAAAATTCAGATTTTGTAGTCGTGTTGTATGCTAACATTATATCCTACGTATACACGAATTTTCAGGATTTTGTGATTTGAACATGGCTTCAAGAATTACAATTGGACAGCTGCCATTGATCATAGAAGGAGACGAGACCATGGAACCATTTACATCTTCTTCTAGGTTTTCTTTCGGGCAGGTCAACCTTGAAAAATTGCCTAAAATTACATTTTATATTTATATGTTAGATAGCATTAATATTATGTTAGCGTATATTAATATTATGTTGACCATTTTTTGTTATTTTATATTTATATGTTAGATAGCGTTAAATATTATGTTGACCATCTTTATAATAAAACATTTATAGATCAAAAATATTTTATTTGTTAAGTATGTCAATTATTTGGATGTGAAAGACAGAAATCAAATAAATTGTTTGTGAATCACTAATTCGTAATTCATTAGTAGGAAAAATAGAAAAAGAATCTCCTGAAATTTCTAAGTGTTCCTTCCCAATTAAACTTCATCCCAAAACAAGAAGAATTTTTCAATTGTTCTTTTTCTACTCATGAAAATTTAGTTATATAATAATATTTATGATCCATGCCTCCTTCCACACATACAGAAAGCAAAAACTAAGTTACAAAAAAAGTATAAGCAAATATTTGTATTATTCTAGAGTGAAATTTTTTTAGAAATTCATATAATACAGTTTCCTTAAACTATGGTTAAGATAGACGATGTTCTATATTTTAGTTTCTCTTTATCTAACTCTTACTTTTTGTAAGGATGAAAGATGGATGTGGGCCTTACATATTGGTCAACTACGTTATAGTTTTGTCTTCACTGTTTACTTATATATATATTTTTTATTGTCAAGTAGGTTTTACTTTATATTGTTCTACAAATGCAGGTTGCTGAAGCATTCTTGCAATACTAACACGTCATTTACACTATTGTTTTATTGTTTCCTATATATGTCACACTTAACTATTTTACAACTTTTCTATTGAAAATAAATTTTTGATAACAATTTTGGCATAAAAATAGATTTACATTAATTGCAAATATATCTAACAAAAAATTGAGAATACATATTTATTTATTAGAGTCATCAACAACATTCTATATGAAATCTTAAAAGCGTTAAGTCTACCTAGTTTTAACATCTTCGAAAACTCTTTGCATGCCATTTTGAAGGATGGTGAGGTTCCCCAAAAGGATGTAATCACAAATGCATCTGATAGGGAGATCCGGGAAGAAGAATTAGACCCAAAATTTAGGTAGTGAGAACCAAGACGACAATTCCCCTGATGGTCCAGGTCTTAATGTTCAAAAGAGAAAGCATTACCGTCGCCATACACAACATCAACTCAAAGAATTGGAGGCGTAAGATCTTCAAAATTCATTCATATACCTTATGCTCTATAATTTTTGGATTAAACTACAGAAACAACTAGGAAAAGTAAAGATCTTTCATGTGTCTAACCAAATCTTTTTCTTATTTCTTTTATTCCCTATTGATATTGGTTTTCAAGGTCTTTTAAGCTATGTCCTCACCCGGATGAGATACAAAGAAAACAACTTAGTTGTGATTTAGGATTGGATCCATTGCAAGTGAAGTTTTGGTTCCAAAATAAGCGTAACCAGACGAAGGTAACTACCCAATTTAGTATGTATTTTCTTAGATATGAAATTTTCATTTTTTTGAATTTAAGAAGATTTAGCCACAATTGTTTTGAAATTCTTGCTAATATTATAAACTTAATTTTTTACAGGCATAATACTATCAACGTGCTAATAATGCACGTCTTAAAGTTGAGAATGAAAAGCTTCGTGCTGAAAACATAAAGTATAAAGAAGCTCTTTCCAAGGCATTTTGTCCTTCTTGTGGTGGTGCACAGACAGTAGAAGATATTTCGCCTGATGAACAAAAAAACTCGGGGGAAATTGCTCCATTAAGAGAAGAGGTTATTCTGAAATTCATCTTACAAGATTAAATTCTTGTTTTAGAATAAGTTAGTATTATAATTGGTTATTTTTTAATTTTTCAGACTCTTGTGAAATTTTCTTTATTTTTTGTAGGTTGAACAGCAAAATAATTTAGTTGCAAAGTTTGTCAGCAAACCACATACAAACTTTACTCTTTATTCCCCTTCAGCTACTCTGAACTCTCTTGAAGTTGAGCCTGGAGCATTTGGAGGACAACAAAACAATGAAGGAGAAATCTTTGGGGAAGATGAATTACGAAGGCCATTGATAGGACAAACTGAGTTTGTAAAATCAATGCACTACTATTGAAACTGCAGTTTCTGCCCTGGAAGAGGTTGTCAAGATGTCAGAAGTAGAGCTACCATTATGGATTCAATGCATTGATGATAGAAAATATGTGCTCAAAAAAGATGCTTATTACCATATGTTTCCTAATGAAATCGGACAAAAACAAGCAGGTTTTAAAACTGAAGGATCGCGAGACACTGGTATTGTTAAGATGAATTATATGAATCTTGTTAATGCTTTCATGGATACGGTAGGTTTCTTTTAGACTTGATAACAAGCTATTTTTTAGTTTCATATACCCTACAAGTGAAATGCGTCATTGCTTTTTCTTTTTTTTTTTTCTCCATCAATAGGACAAATGGATGGCAATATTTGCTAGCATGGTTTCAAGGGCTTTAGTCCTAGAGAACATATCTGCAGGGGTAGAGCCTGGACACTACAATGGAACCTTGCAAGTGGTAATTGATCTCTCTACCTCTTCTCTTATTACCACTTAAATTGTTATGTTATCAAGAAATGAAGAAAATATGCAGTTTAGTCTTGTATTCTATGCAAGGGTGTGCACAGTTTGGATAAACCGAACAAACCGACCGAACTGTTTTAGTTTGGATATCGGTGTTCGGTAATTGGATATCAGTTTATCCAATTAACATTCAAATTCAAATATTGGGTAAAACAGTTTAGAATTGGATTTTGAATTTCAACAACCGAAGTACCGAATAACCGGACGAAATTTTATTCGGTAATTAGATATTTGGTGATTGGTTATAACCGGCCGAAAAAATGCAATAAGTAATAAGGTAATTCTTTAGTTCTTATTTACCACTAGTGATTTTGGCACACTCTATGTGTGTGTCATTTAAAAAAAAATTTATAAATATAACTTTAATTAAATAATTCAATATTATTAAATTAGAAAGATTTTTTAAATAAATTTAAGAGAATTTTTTCTTTAAGTAATCAAAGAATTGGATAGTTTTAAACCTTTTTTTTTTTTTTTTTGTCAAGATTGGAGAAAGATTGAAGGTAGTTGTGAAAATTGAAAAGTTAAAATTTGAATTTTTTTTTTTTTTTTAATTTATAGGGATAAATTTCGGATAAAACGGTTAATACCGATATCCAAACCTGATCTAAAATTCGGTTATATAACTGGCCGAAGTTTAAAGTGGATTGGAATTGGATATGGAATTTTTGATAAATAACCGAACATTAATTGAATTTTTTGCACCGAATACCGACCGATTAACACCTCTAATTCTATGTGATATATGGGAAAAGTTAGGGCTTTGTCTCAGTCTTTTTACATTAATTAACTATAACCCATTAAACAATATATTATTCTGTATATGTAGAGTAATTTGTATATTTCTCTTATATTTTAATACATACAGATACGTGCAGAATTTCAAGCCCTCACACCAACTGTTCCAACTCGAGAGTATATTTTGATACGATATTGCAAACAACTTGCAACCGATACATGGGCCGTGGTTGATGTTTCTTGTGATAGTTTGTTATCTTATATTCCCCTTGCCATGAATGCCGGAAAAGGCCATCTGGTTGTATAATTAGAGAAATGCCAAATGATTGCTCAAAGGTGACCATGCTCAAAAATTGTATTTAAATACTTTCTTATTATTGCTAAAGCATTTGATTAATTAAGTTTGTTAATATCGAATATATTATTCATATAAATTTTTGTGTTAAAAAATTTTATTTCATTTTGATAGGTTACATGGATTGAACATGTAGAAGTTGATGATCAAGGTACTCATTATCTTGGAATACCTATTATTATAAATGGTGTTGCATTTGGGGCACAACGTTGGGTTGCAGTTTTATCTTATCAATGTGAACGCCTTGCAAATGTAATGTTCACAAATTTCCCTCTTAATGGTATCAATAATACTGGTAAGTAGAAACCATAAAATGCACATTAAAATATTTTTTAAATTAAAATCATTACTGAAACTTTTTGGTACCACAAAGTTTTAATTCATTTACCTGGCCTACCTTTATAACTTTAATTGCACAGAGATAACTACAAGTCCAGAGGCTAGAAAGAACTTTTTGAAGCTGTCTGAAAGGATGGTGCTCAACTTTTATGGTGGAATAACTTCTTCAACTGCACATTTGTGGACGAAACTCTATACAAATAAAAATGGGGAAGTAAGGATAATGACAAAGAGGAATGAAAATGATATCGGCACGCCTTTTGGTTCCCTGTTAAATGCTACAAATTGTTTCTGGCTTGCAATTCCCCAAAAAACAGTGTTCGAGTTCCTGCGTAATGAGAGTAGTCGAAGTGAGGTATTAAATATACGGAATTTCATAACTCAGTTTAGTATCTTTAAAAAACAGTAGCACTTTTATAGTTGTTTTTTGCGTTGATAGTATACATGTTATTAGGCAAGCACCACCTCCTTTTCCAGTTTTTGCTCTCCTTTTTATAAAGAAAAAGAAGTTTGGGTCAAAATAATTAAATCATCTAACATAGTTTATGTTTATATATTATATTGGTATCTAATGGAAAATTTTTGTACTTTGTAATATCACTAGTAGTTAATGTAAGTTAAGTTGCTTGATGGATAATTCTGTTGTCCTAATCTTGAAAATAATCTGAATGAAGAATAATTAAACAATTTCATCAGTAAAAATATGCATTGTGCAAAAAAAATTTTAGGTCATTGTGTAAAATATTAAGCATATATATGTATCTTATTATAAGCTTTTAATATTCGGCTGTAAAGTAGTACCTCTTATCTAACTCTTGAAATTAAATTGCAAAATGTAGTGGGATATTCTCTGTAATGGCGGTGGTCTTCAAGAGTTGGTGCACGTTACTAATGGCGAAGAACCGGGCAATTGTGTCTCCTTGATGCGAGTGAACGTAAGTTAATTTTGTAGTCCAATTTCCTTAGAATTTTCAGTGTTACCAATTTTATAACTAATCTACTTTATAACTAAGTTGATTATATGTCAAGTAAGCAAAACAATTAACACAAATGATGCCTGATGACATTGGTTCTCAAATTTTAAGGGTATTAACTTAAAGCGAAGGGGACATGCTGATATTGCAAGAGTGTAGCAGTGATTCAACAGCCTCTTCCATTATTTATGCACCAGTGGATAGTGTTTCCATTCAAAAGCTAATGTATGGTGGAAACTCTAGTCAAGTGGCAATCCTTCCTTTAGGATTTACCATATTACCTAGTGTTGCACCTGCATCAACGCATGGTAGTGACATAGGTGGTGTTGGAGTGGTTGGATCCCTTGTGACTTGTTCATTTCAGATTATGATTGATTCTGTTTCTACTACAAGGCTTCCTTTGGAATCAGCTTCTATCGTCGAAGATCTCATTGAGGCTACTAAACGAAAGCTCAAAGCTATTTTGGTTCCCAATAATGCTTAAGACTATATGTAAGTATATAAATAGTATGGATTATATGACAACTCTATAGATATAGTATATTATTTCTGAAAGCTACTTAGAGTGATAATCAGCCTGTAGTGGACCTATACTTTTAATCTATCATGCAATTGAAAATCAACAGAATTATATGGAGGATACAACATAAATACACCAGTATCAAGACGTAGGCCACAATATATTGTGTCTTAGAATTTCAATCGTGATTTTGGGAGATTGAAGTCTTATTTAAATTATATTTATGCTTTCTTTTTATTCTCTTTTTTACCATTTTTCTAATTATGGTGTCAAAAACATAATATTCTTGTATACTCTGGCAGGTCACAGAATAAAGTAAAAGTCAAGTAAGAACCCTATAGTTTTTGTAGACGCCATACAAGTGAAAGCAAGAGAAGTGATGACAAATACTAGGCTTAGAGGTTCAGGCCTTGACTTTCTCAAGACAGTTGCCAAAGGATGTAAGCATAGTTCAAATATCGTTGTCTATATAGTTTATATTTATTGTAAGGTTTAAGACTTTCTTCAAAAGATGGAGTATGATATAGGCTTTCCTTGTTTGCTATTCCATTTTGCTTTTAAGAATTGTGGGGTCAGTAATTTTAACTTAGAACCTAGAGCAATTTGCTCCTAAACGTATCTTATACAAAGACCTTGGAAATAGTTCGCTAATATTGATTTGTGAAATCTTCATTTTGTGATTAACATGGCGTTATTCAAGTCTGTCTATGTGTTAATTAAAACTATTTTCATGAAAATTAATTGTTCATTTTGTGGATGAAATGCATTATGAAGTGCACTAATTGTGATGATGTTTTCATTTAGTGTACAACAAGGGTAGAAAAGTTAATATGTATTTGATCAATTATGATCCAATTATGAACTCCCATTTGTGCATGTCTTGAATTCCCTCCGTTTTGCTCAGCACAAACTTTAACACATCTTCTGCGTTTTAATGAGACCAGAGAGCATCAACTAGGGCCGAATTGTGGCTATTCAATGGTTCATATACTTTAGTAAATCTATTTCGATGTAGTAATCTGGCTTATAAAACTTTGAAAATATAAAATCTAAATCTTTCATCCAGATAAGCTTCTTGACCACGATTTCAATTTAATTTTGTTAACCATTAGCATTTAGGTTCTAGGTACTCTAGTGGGCCAAAGTGTCCAAAGACATTGAGCCTTTTGGATAACATTTCCTTTTATGGATTTTGGATCCAAGCTAAACTAATATTACTTGGTCCATAGAAACCACGAAAGTTGGTTGGAAAAGTTTTAAAGTCATCTGAAATAAACCTCTACCAAATTACCTAATATAATACTTTATTCCTATATCCCTCCACAACTTCCCTGCACGACAACGATACATATTATTTCATATAGTTCGCTAAATGAAAAATAGGAAAACTTGAAATTAAGCATAAATGGTATGATAAACACGAATTGTAAAGTATCCAACCACATTAGTTTATGAGTTTTAGACTATCAAATATTAGTCAAATAAAAATTGAGTCATCCATATGGAATTGATTCTGATTCTGATATTATCCTTGCATTCAAAGGCAACCTATTTAATTAATGGATTTTGAGAAATATTCAAATAGAACTGGTCATTGATCCACTTATACATCTTTTCGAACCATCTTACATTTATTAAATATTATATAGTAAATGATATCAATATGTAAGTAAAAATTTCTATCGTAATTATAAAATTTATAGGTGAGACTCAAAATCGAGTTATGGATTTGAAGTATGCAATTGATATTTTTGAATTGTCAGTCAAATAACTGAGCTGAGAATCTCAAAAAATTCTTCTTCAACCTTTTACTTATCATTTTTCTTATACTGTCTAGTGGAATTGGAAGTCCGTGAGGAATCTTCTCGCACTATTACCACATTGCTTGCATGCATTCACTCAACATGATTTTTCTTAGGAAAAATGTAATTTTAGCCCTCAAAATTTGGGTCGTAGTTTATTATGATTCTTAAAGTTAATTGCAAAATATATTGAGTCCTTAAACTTTCCAATTTTTATCAATTTAAGACAAATTTAAAATTTTCGTCAATTACAAATGGAAAAAGTTAAGTGCAAAGCACGAGACTGTTAAATCTCAAGTTCTAAATATGGAAAAATGCAATTTTCAGTTCTCAAAGTTTTGGATCATGATTTATTTTGATCTCCAAAGTTCCCAACAAAATGCATTTAATCCTCAAACTTTTAAATTTCTACCAATTTAGAACAAATTTGAAAATTTGTCAATTATAGAATGAAAGAGTCATGTGCATTGCACGTGACTATTAAATCTATTTTAGGATATAACACTTCTCAACCAATTTCTACCCATTTAACTAGATTTTTACTTTTCTCTCTGACTATCAACACATAAACATTCACCATTCTTGTCTATATTATAACATTTTTCAATCGATTTCAACCCATTTAGCGATGGATTTAGTAACAAATTTTTGGCAAAAAAATCCATCTCTAAACGATTTAATAAAAGATTTGCCGACAGAATCCATTTGTTAGAAATGCCTCGTCCATAAAATATAGCAATAGTTTTACTAGCAAAATTTCAGCAACGAGTTTTTCCGTCATCAAATTGGTTACTAAATTTAGTTTTGAGGTATTGTGGAAACCTTAAATTTAACGACAATTTTTTTTTTCTTAATTTAGCGATCAAAATTTCCGTTGTTAAGAATAACAGTTGCAACAGAAATATCCATCAGTAATTAATATTTTAAAATATTTAAAAAATATTAGTTCTGTCACTAATTTAAAAATATTATAAAAGAGATTACTTATAAGCGAAGTACAACATTGAACTAATATATTAATCATTTAATCTTGTTTAACATTTGCATCTAAATATTGAATTTTCATGTACTAAACCAAATTCATTAAACATTCTAAAGATTAACCTCAATAAATGGGTTTTATTATAATGTAAAAAGTAAATTATTATTATTATTTTATTATACCTCAAAGATTAATCTTGAATTAAATTATTATTTCAATTTATTAGTGAATTATTATCGTGTCATTATTATCCTTTTTTTTAGATATAACTTTTCCAACACTAAATTAAATGGATTGAAATCAGTTGCAAGGTATTATAACCCAAGTCATATTTAAGTATATGGGTAGTGTTATAATGATTAATATATATGTTGTACCCCATTTTTAACAACAAACAAATAGTATAAAAATTAAATAAAGGAAACAAAAAAGAAATGAGTCCAAAATAGGGTTGAGAGAAAATGCAACAGTAGGCCCAATTAAATAAATATCGGGAAAATGGTCTTTCTAAAAATAGGAATTACCACTCGATATTGAATTTTTGCGTGTATCGAGTCACCAAAATTAGACCACTCTTATACACTTAAACTCTTACCTAGATAATTCTTAGTCTTTCAAAAAAAAACTAGAGATTTGGGGTCGGGAGTCCTATTGAGCAAAGGAAAGGTTAGACTACTTTACAGGTAATGTAGACTCCCTTTCACTTTCGGTAAAACTTGTTGCGAGTTTAATTTAATCACTTCATTTTAAGGCCAAAAGTGAGTTGATTTATGCTAGATGATTAAAATTAACAATAAAGTAAAAAATATATATAGTCCTTTGTTCTAATATTAGGTTCACATGAATTCTTAAAGAGAAAAAAAGAATCAATTATATAAATAAAATATATTAAACTAAGTTTTTTGCAAATTCATGAACTCATATGCAAACATAAACATATTAGAACAGACCAATGATCATATAAAATCATGTAAATGGACAATTATTTTGTCTTATATCATAAACATTTTACAAAAAAATAAATAAATAAATAAACAAAGACTTACAAACTTTTGACGAATTTAGACGATAGGAATGGCAAGATCCAAACTCCAATTATGATGATTATAGCAACTCCTTCTTTTCCTTATGGAGTATTCTTCCAACAAAATTTCACTAAAGCAAGTAAAGAAAGAATAATAAAGAAAAAAGAAAGAACTACTCCCTTAACACGAAGGAGGCTTCCCAAGGATATTGTAATCCTTGGTGAATTTGTACCATTGTTGAACTCCTCCGAAGTCTCCAAGGAAAATGAACTTTGGCATATGTAGGTTGTGCCTCCTTGGCCTCTTCTAGAATGTATCCTTCTTCTTCTACTCCTCCAAGAACCAGCTCTTTATCTCTCGAACACCCCAAATAGAACCTCTTTTATTGTAACCGAGACAAACGCACACTCATGCAAAGAAAAAGTTGGTGATTCCTCTACATAAGCGTTGAGTGTTTCGGTTGTTGTAACATCAACTTCATGATGCTCTTGAGAACCGGTTTCTTGCAAGACATTTTCAATTCGTTCTTCTTGAACCGGTTCTTCACCCAATGATAGAGGTGTTGGAATACATTGTTCTTCACCATTTGCTATTCCTTGAATCTCAGCAAGTTTGTCTTGTAACCGATTGTTGGATGTGACTTGCTCTTCACGGATTCTATCTATTACTTTTTGAAGTTGAACAAGTTTTTCTTGTTCTTTGGCCATAATATCTCGGAATTTAGTCTCGAAGTTGGGCTATTTCTTCTCGAAATTTTTGAATTTACATCCACTTGTCCATCCTTCTTACGTCTTCTATTTCTTGAGTTGTTTGGTGAAGGACATATGACTCCATTTGATCATATAAAGGCTCTTGTTATGGTGGAGGGAAAGAGAAGGAATTTTCTTGATAGCTCTCACAAGTATATGGATGGCTATACCATCCCATTTGATAATATTGATAGCTCTCATAAGCGTATGGATGGCTAGACCATCCCACTTGATAATCTAAGGGGTAAGGAGAGTAATCATAACAAGAATCATGCTCATTGGACATACCTCTATTACCATAAAAATGATAATATCCTTGGTATGAATCATTCCAATTAGGTACTTCCATGTTCTTGAACAACAGAAAACACAAATAAAAACAAGAAAAAGAACTAAAACAACACAAACAAGAAAATTGGGAAAGTTTAGACTACTAGCCAGTCCAAACCATCCATCACCAAGAAAATCTTTTTGTATTGTTCAAAATAAAAACACAACTACAAAAGGAAAATCTTTTTGGTTTTTCAAAAAGGTGAAACAACTATTCAAGAAAACAAAAGACTTTAATCTAGTCATCCAACCAAATTATATCGATATTACCAAAAACCAATCCTTTGTATTACTTTCCCGGCAACGGCTCCAAAAACTTGATGCCTTAAACACCTAATTACTGCTACTAACTAGGTGGCATCCTGGAAGTATACGGTTATCAACTAGTGGCAAAGGGTCTCTAGGCACATCTACCCGCAAGGATTGGTCGATAATTACCGGTTATTTAGTTAGACTGCAAGTTGAAACAAATGATTAAGAGAAGAGATTTAACTAAAACTAGAACTAAAGAACTAAGAAAGCAATTTAAAGACTATCTATTGCATTAAAGTAAAGCTAACACTAAGAAAGCATGTTTAAGAAAGCAAATAAAATGGAAGCACGTAAAAAGAAGTCAATTTTTAGAAAGCAATTAAAAAGGGAAAAATAATTTAAAGAAGAAATTAACTAATCTAGACTACAAATTATGACTAAGATATCATAATTAATGAAAGCCTATAAACTATTCTATGAAAGCATATAAAAAGAAAGTGCTTTTAGAAAGCAATTAACTAGCCTAAACTTTAAATTAACATTATGAAAGCTAAACAATTAAGGAAAACCCATTAAAACCCATTAACTAATCTACCAATTAAACTAGGAAAGCAAGTAAAGAAAGCAATTACATGAAAAGCCCATAAATTAGATTTATCACTAAAAAAGCATTTTAAAGAAAGCCCATAAAGTAATCTAACAATTACTCTAAGAAAACAAGTAAACGAAACAATTAGATTAAAACAAATAAAATAATTACTAAAGAAACATGAAATTAAAGCTTAACTAAAGGAGTTTTAACATAAACAAAGCATTTACAACTAAAAAATTTTAATCTTTAACTTGAATTTGAAATCTACAAGAAAGAGATGTTCCTAATCTACTCTAATCTAAAAAAACCCTTCCCAAATGGGGAGGAAAAAGGAGAAGAATTACTCTCTAATCTAGCCTACTTCTACTAGCTAAATTCTCCCTCAAATGAGGTTTAAAAGGGGTATATATAGTTTTAGGGTAGTGGGATATTTGTACAGCAGTAATCAGCCCCGAACAAAGTAATTTTGTGTCTTTAGCTCCAAGCGCCTCCAAATAGTGGTTTGGAAAATCTAAATTGCGATTTGGACTGAAACTTTTGAAATGCAGCACTTCACAGTTTTGCTTCAAAAATCTTCATCTGACATCCGATTGATGCACCATCTTTTTTCATGCGACCCTAGCACATAGGAGAAAATTATTGGCTATAATAAACACTTAAAATAACACTAAATATACAAATAAAATTCTCACAAAATATGCCAAAAAATGACAGGCAAACAAAGGCGAACGAAAACTTAACTCCCAACAAAGTTAAGTCAAAGACAAGACTCTATACACAAGAATCTAATAAGTATGCTAATTAATACCTAAATAAGTACTAAAATACTTAATAAACACATAATATCACATTCTAACAAATAAATGCAAAATAGATAAAAACACACAAGAAAACACTAAAATTGCTTGAAACTAGTAGCCAAACCTTCAAGTTTAGGGTACATATAACTCTAGTTTCTTAGAGTTATCGGGTCTCGAGCCTACACACATATAACCCAGCCCCATATTACCCACTAGCTTCGCAACCCTATTATCAACCTGTCGTTCTTTATCTTCAATCAGTTTTTTCATACCCATGTGCAACCTACCAATCCCTGACCCAATTATCGATATCATCCATAAACATACTGAAATCCTCCACCTATCTTTCAAAACAATCTGCTCTGAATTTCCAAAATAAATCCTTGACTCTCCTATCAAAATGCCTATCCTAACCCTGTACCCCAAAATCAACCGCAACAATAGCTTCAAAGATTATGAATTTTCACCGACCTTGGAAGACCCCTGGATCAGGTTTATGAGAAATTAAAAGTGGTAGGAAAGATTGGCACAATCCCTTGAGAGCCTATTCACCCCACGAAGGTCCCGGGAGACTATAATCCTCAAGACTTTTTTGTGCATATCACTTGGGAGGACCTAGACATCACATCATTGATTGTTGGGTCTTGAAACATAAAATTCAGAAAATGATCGAGGTAGGAAATATAGTAGTAAGTTTCTAGGGAAAAAGAACAGAGACCCAATGTCAACAATAACTCTTTGCCACAATATTTAAATACAATTGGAATGGTCATCCTGGATGAAAAATTTGAAGATCTACTTAGTTTATTGTGTCAGGGAAGAAGTGGTAGGGACTGTGGAGATGAATCATATTCAATTGAGAAAAATACTTTCAGGAAAAGAGTTTGCAGGTCAGTACATGAAAGATATAATGTTAGAAACTAAAGAAATTGAATGATGTTGCTGAGGAACCTTTTGTGTTAGAAGCAGACTCACCAATAGCAGATTCCCTTGATGAGCCATTTGTGCTCGACATACCATCTTTTGAGCTAGATATGCGCGAGCCAATAACCATAGAATTACTAGAACAATTAGCAGTGACAGATATGACCTGAGTGTCATGGAACTACATAACTAGTTATGACAATAGGAGGAAAGGTGATCCCTGAAGAGGAAGTGTCTATCATCACAAGGTCGAGCGGATAATCCCAGATCCTGTTATAGGTAGTTATTCCTGAAAAAGGAAAAGAAAGCACTCAGTTGCCAAAGCAACCAGTGAGTGAACAAAAGGTAGAACAATTTTTGAGGTTATTGAAGAGAAGTGATTATCGAGTGGTAGAGAAGTTGGGAAAGATGCCTGCTCAAATTTCTATCCTTAACCTGTTACTGACTTCAAAATTGCACAGGGATGCTTTGCTGAAAGTATAAAATGAGTCACATGTTCTAAAGATATTCCTATCGAGAAACTAAGCAGATTGGTGGGAATGTCCTGACCATGAATTAGGTCACTTTTCTGAATATGAGTTGCCTCCGGAGGAAATCGATCACAGCAAAGCAACTTATATTTTTGTGCGCTGCAATGGGAAACACCTACCTAGGGTTTTGGTTGATAATGGTTCCACTTTGAATATCTATCCTTGGATAACTTTGGAAAGATTGTGTTTTTCTAACTCTATTGTGCACCGTTCATCTACAACTATATGAAGTTTTAATGATACTTAGAAATAGTTGATACTATGGGTGAGTAGAACTAGTCTTGGAAATTGGGCTGGCTCAATATCAAGTTACCTTCCAGGTTATGGGATTTACCGCAGTATACAATTACTTCTGGGATGACTATGGATATCTGTTTCAGGGATTGTACAATCCTTAGTGCATCAAATGATCAAATTTGTTAGGAACAACAAGCAAACCACAATTTTAGCCTAGGATGACCATACTATGATGGTACATACTGCTTTGAAGTCACATGAAGAGAAGAATGATGCTTTACAGTCATGATATAAAATGAAGGACATAATTTCAGTTGGTTTTGATCTAGAAGGAAAGTCACCCATAGAGCCTATATTGCCTAATGCTTGCCTCATGACTACAAAAGAGTTGATCAGAGGAGGATATAAACATGGAAAAAGATTGGGATGGAATCTACAAGGTGTAATGGATCCCGTTCAATTGCCATTTCAACAAGACACATTTAGGTTGGGTTTTCACCCAAGTGCCAACGAAAAAAGGGACCTATGATGAAAGAAAATAAGACGGTGGAAAAGGAAAGGAAACAGATTCCAATGTGCATCCCACCATTGAACTACAATTTTCCCAAGGCATCTGGGGTAATTATAGCAGACATGAAACAAGGACAAACTGAGACCGACTTCGAAGAAGGGATAAGCCAGTTGTTTATTGGAATGACATCTACTGAAGGGCCTTCTACTGTATCTGGTTTTGCCCCAACTCAGGAAGGGGCATTGAACAATTGAATAGAGGAATATCTTCCTATCAAGAGGGACTTTCGATAAAATCATATGGGATTGTCTTTTGGTGCATTTTTTTGTCTTGCACAACTTTCGTTCTTGTTGAATTTGTAGTTTTGTTCTTTTGTTTTAATAAATGAACACTTAAGGGGAGAAGTTTTCTCTTTCCTAAGTTACTTTGGTTTTCAGGGCTTAAAATAAAGTTATAGTAAGGTCTGGACATTTAAATTTGATAATTTTGAAATGTAAGCATGCATTGTAAAGTACGTGTTCATCAATAAAAGTTGAGTTGATTCCTATCATTTTGTTCTACTCTTTTTAGATGGCCTCGAATTAATACTTTTGATCCCCAAGATGTCATTATTCTCAAGTCTGAAAATTGCAACTTCATTATTGCTCTCGCTTTAATTTTCATTATCGCCCTCGATTTTAATTCGCTGCACACTACAGAAGAAGATGAAAATGATATTGAACATGATTCTGATCTCATCCATGGCGACTTAGAACAATATGAGGAGAAACCTAAACCGAACCTAGAAGAAACAAAAACCATCAACATTGGCACTGAGACAAAGATAAATGAAGTTAGAATCAGTATTCACTTGAACAAACTACAGCGTGAGAAATTGATTGAATTTTTGACAATGTTCCAAGATATATTCGGTTGTTTGTAAGTTGCCAATAGATCCTAATTATTCACCTGTAAAGCAGAAACCACACAAATTCAAACTAGAAATGAGTCTTAAAATCCAAGAGCAGATACTTAAACCGTTCAATGCGGTAGGATTATCATTGTATCTCTTTATCCCATCTAGCTTTCTAACATGGTACCTGTTCCGAAGAGGTCAGGAGAAGATCAAGTTTGTGTGGATTATCAGGATTTGAACAAGGGATAATTACCAAGTTGGTGACTTCATTTAGGTCTCGTAGCCAATACAGTCCCTTAACTTATAAGGTTGAACAATCTAATCCCTTAACTTATGAAATTTTGTCCAATGTAGGATCTCTAATGGAAAACTTCTTGACCCTAACAGTTGACTTAACGGTTTTGGTCAGTTTGGTCCCTTAACTTTTGGGTTTTGGCCAATTTGGTCCAATAAACTTTGGGTTTTGATTTATTTCAATATTTTTTAGAAATTATTTCATCTATTTATTTTAATAAATTAAATAAATAATGACTTTATGTTTTAGTCTCCTAGTAATGTAACAAAAAAAAAAAGGGTGTCAATACTAGACTAACTATGATGAAACTCGGCTCAAATATAAAAGTTGAAAAATACTACCTTTACAACATACAATACTCAAAATATGTGTGTGTGTGTGTGTATATATATATATTAAATCAAAAAATAATCATAAGAATACTATTCATACAAATTGAAAATAAAAATTTTGCATCAATTTTCATGCCATCGATCGATCCCGACAACAATATTAAAATTTAAAAAGAAACATAAATGATTAATAAAACTCTTAAAACCTACAAAAAGTACTTTTCATGAATAAAATAACTTTTGAATCTCGAAATCATCTCAAATTAAATTTCAAATAAATGTCAAGCATCTCACCTTGTACTAGTTAAAATATTATGATGAAGAACAAATTGAACTAAAAAATTCTTAATTTTGGCAACAATATTTTGAAACTAATAAATGCATAAAATGTGTAAATTTAAGCATTATTCATTCAAAAGTTTTTGGGTGAATTTTTGGAGTATTAAAAATTACTTGAGAAATGCAAAATTAATTTTTTAATGTTCTTGATTTTGTTGGCAATGTATAATTTATTTTCGTGATTTCCAATCGAGGAATTTATGAGTGTTACAAATCTTTAAGTTTTTAAAAATTTAATATTTAGATATGGCATGAAATTGAGAAACTTAAAAATTAATTTTGCAAAATATGCCACTCAAAAAATTTGTGTTTGAAATTTTATTTTAGTTGATTTCAAGTTGCAAACATTATTTTACTCATAATAAACTATTTCAATGAGTTTTAATTTTTTTCAAAATTATTTGTTTTTAATTTTAGTATCCTCTATCTAAATTGATGGCCCAAAATTCAGGTAGCGTTTTCTTGTATTCACAGCTTGAAATCATATGAATAGTATATTGTGCAAGAAATTTATGATTTTAAACAAATAATTAAAAGTATTTTGGTGTATTATAGATGAATAAAATGTACTTTTCTATTTGTCCCTAGTTGCACCACACTATTGGGCAATATTCGCAACCATTTCTTTTAGTTATTGAGCAACAAAAAATAAATTATGCATTATTTATAAATAAACTAAATAAATTACTCTCAAAAATATTAAAATAAATTAAAGCCTGAAAGTTAAGGGACCAAATTGGCCAATTGTTAACTTTTTTGTTAAGGTTAAGAGATTTTCCTTTAAAGACCCTACATAAGCCAAAATTTCATAAGTTAAGGGACTAGATTATTCAACCTTGTAAATAAAGAGACCACATTGGCCACGAGACCTAAGTTAAGTTACCAACTTGGTAATTATCCCTAAGTCAGTCCGAAAGACGACTTTTCGTCACCAATTATTCACATCATTTTGGACAATACAGTAGGACATGAAATTGCTTCATTTGTTGATTGTTTTGCTGGATACCATAATATTCTTGTTGCAGAGAAGGATAGAGAAAAGACTACATTCATTACCCGATGGAGAAATTTCTGCTACAAAGTGATGCCATTTGGTTTGATGAATGTCGGGGTGACATACTAAAGGACTATGACTACACTGTTCCATAACATGATTCACGAAGAAATGGAAGTATAGTGGATGATATCATAGTCTAGATGATGAAATCAAAGAAATTAGAGGACCATTTGCCAGATTTAAAGAATTTTTTTGAAAGTTTAAGAAAAAATAATTTCAAACTAAATCCTGCAAAGTGTGCATTTGGAGCTCCATCTGGCAAACTCCCAGGATTTATAGTCAACATGAAGGGTATTTGAGATTGATCCTACGAAAATTAAAGCGATAAGAGATATGCCGATTTCGAGGACACAGAAAGACGTTAAAGGTTTCTTGGTCAATATTAACGTCATTATCAGATTCATTGCACAATTGACCTCTACTTGTGAGCCTTTGTTCAAGCTGTTGAAGAAAAATGCACCAATGGATTGGAATGAAGATTGTCAGCGGGTATTTTATAAAATAAAGTGTTATTTGCTGGATCTCCTTGTCTTAGTGCCGCCAATACCTAAAAAGCCACTGATCATGTACCTTTTAGTGTTGGATGGATCTATAAGATGTGTTCTTGGAAAGAATGAGGAATCTAGGAGAAAGGAGCGAGCCATTTATTACTTTGAGCAAGAAATTCATCGAATATGAGGCCAATTACTTATTTTTGGAACTGACCTGTTGTGCTTTCACCTAGGCAGCACAGAAACTGAGACACTATCTGCTTGGTCATACCACTTAACTGATTTCTCGGTTAGACCCTTTGAGATATTTGTTGAAGAAACCGATGCTGACCGAACGTATGGCTAAATGGAAGATGATCCTTACTGAGTTTGACATTGTCTACACCACTCAAAAGGAAATCAAGAGACCAGTGATAGCAGACCATTTGGCAGAAAACCCTATAGAAGAAGATTAGCAGTCTCTTCATATTTACTTCCCAAACGAAAAAGTTTTGTTTGTAGAAATTGCAGAGGATTTGAATGAAGAATATCCAGGTTGGAGATTATTCTTTGATAGTGCATCCAATTCCTTCAAAGCGGGAATAGGAGTGGTTTTGGTATATCCTAAAGGAAAGCCTTATTCTGCTACGGCCAAATTGAAATTTCCTTGTACCAATAATTTGGCCAAATAGATGAAGCTTGTATCAAAGGATTGAGAATGGCATTGGATATGGATATTAGGAACTTGAAGGTTTTCAGTGATTCAGATTTGTTGGTACATCAGACGTCGGGAAAGTGGATGACTCTTGATGCAAAGATCATCCCTTACCATTACAATTTACTCAGTTTGGGCAAACAATTCAACACCTTGAACTTCACATATCTTCTATGAAACTGAAATGTTTTTGCTGATTCATTGGCTACCCTTTCTTCTATGACCAACCATCCAGATAATGTTGTGATCGAACCTATTCTGATTCAAGTATAGGAGAAGCCAGTACATTATTTGTTGATTGATAAGGAATTTGATGGTCTTCCTTGGTACCATGACATCAAGGAAAATTTGAAAATAGGGTTGTATCCTCCTGGGGCTAATACAATTGCCAAGAATTTTTTGCATCAAATGTCGATGAGATTCGTCCTAAATAGAGAAGTATTGTACAAAAGGTCAACTAATTTAGGATTGTTGAGATGTGTAGACAAATGCCAAAGAAGCCTGATATATCATGCAAAAACTGCATAGTGGTGTTTGTGGTCCTTATATGAATAGGCATTTGCTTTCAAAGAAGTTCATGAGAACGGGGTATTATTGGTTAACTATGGAACATGATTGCATTGATTTTGTTTAAAAGTGTGTAAATTGTCAGATAAATGGGGATTTGATACATGCCCCACCAACAAAGCTCCATGGTTTGACTACACCATGGCCATGTTTAGCTTGGGGAATGGATATCATTGGTGCTATTGATCCCTCTACGTCGAATGGACATAGATTCATTTTGGTCGCCATTGAGTATTTCACCAAGTGGGTTGAGGCAAAATCACACAAGCATGTAACCAAAAAGCTGGTAACAGATTTCCTCAAGAAGAATATCATTTGTTGATTCTGCATACTAGAGACCTTGGTCACAAATAATGCCAAGAATTTGAATAATGAAATAGTGGATAGATTGTGTGAACAATTCCAAATAAAACATCTCAATTCTGCCATTTATAGGCCTAAGATAAACAAAGCGGTGGAGGCTACCAATAAGAATTTGAAGAAAATCATTCAAAGGATGGTAGATGTGTGTCGAGATTGGCATGAAAAGCTATCCTATGCACTGTTAGCTTATAGAACCTCCATCCAAACTTCTGTTGGTGCAACACCTTATTTTTTCGTATGAAATGGAGGCATTTTTACCTGTGGATGTGGAATTCCATCCCTACATAGTCTAATGGAAACAAAGTTGGATGACACAGAATGGGTTAAAGCTAGACATGAACAGTTATCCCTAATTGATGAAAAGAGATTAAATGATTTTTTTCATGGACAGTGCTACTAGTAGAGAATGGCTGGTGCCTACAACAAAAAGGTCAAGCCTACGCAGTTTGAGGTTCCAGATAAGGTTTTGAAGTGGATTTTGCCTGTTCAAGAAAAGGGTAAAGGCAACTTTGCACCCAATTGGCAGGGCCGTTCATTATTAAAAAGGTACTATCTAGTGGGGCCTTATCTTAATTCTCATGGAAATGGATTATAGGGTATTTCCTCAACCGATTAACACTGACATGGTAAAAAGATTCTATATTTGATCTTATAAATTTTGCTTTCAAAATGCTACAAAGAACGGGTCAAAGGCGGGCCTTCTTTCTTTTCCCTATACATATTTTCCATTAGTTTTTCTATTTTAGTTTTCAGAGAAAAATTTTCATTTGGCAACCCCATGAAAATCACACCCCACACTGGGGCAAAAATTCCAAGAAGCACCTAGCCAAGAAGGTTAATAAAATCTTAACAAAACTTTGCCAATACTGTGTCAACTTTTATTTTTGGTAGATAGGTATTGTAAAAATATATATATATATAAAAAAAAGTTTTGTATTTCATATTGGGGCAATCTTTTTGGAAAAGTAATCTCAGGTTACTTGAACACTTGTATAATCTGCTTTTCTAATATTAAACACAAACCTGACCTCGTTACAAAAGCCGAAATATTACCGACCTCTATTCTTTGCAGAAATTATAGCAGGAAAATTTGAGGGTTATGCGGCATATGATGTTAACTGATATTTCCTTATCATATAAGGAAGATTATCTTATTGATGTCATTTTTCTTTCAAAAGTTACTATTTGGATTTTTGTTTGACACCATGTCTGCAATGATAGGTTGTCATTCTTTCCTCTTTATTGAAGGTAAAAATCTGAAAGGGTGTCTTTTCTGCAAAAAAATGAAAAATTCTCTCTTCTATCTATTGAAGGTGAAAACCCGAAAGGGGACCCTTTTTTGAAAAAAATTTAATAAAAAAAAATCTCTCTTCTGAAGGTGAAAACTCAAAAAAACGCGTTTTCTTAAAATAAAATAAAATAAAATAAATTCATAGTGAAAACCCAAAAAGCCATTGAAATAGGGATTTGAGTGCAGAAATCTATCAATCGGAATTAGCGGGAAGTCGAGAAGTTTCCTAGAATAGTTGTTGACCATGGTTAGGTGGGATTTTCTCCTAATATTGATTAGTCAATTGTAATGACAAAGACCAAAAAGGGTCTGAGGTCTCCAATAACATCCAAGGGATCAAATAAGCACGATCAAAGAAGTCAAAAACTTTTTTTTTATATATTCAACATCTTTGAATAATGGTAGAAACATGCATTTTTACCTAAACTCAGTTTTTAGCAACATCTGCATTTGTATTTCTATTGCATATATTTCTTGATTTTCTGTTTATCTTATGTCAACATTTTTCAAAAAATAATGCAAATGCCATCAAGACAATGCCTATTGTCATTAGGAATCTTGCAGATACAAGATGAATAAGAAGGACTCAAAAATCATTTCTGTTGGATGAGCTAGACTCTGAAAATGTTCAATAGTTGTGACAGGGGTTATCAACAATGCATTTGTTCTCCTAAATGTCATCGCTACACTAGACAATGGGAAAAACCGAAATAAAAGGAAATCTCATGTTTATATGGTTTACAAGGGGAATCGAAATTGTGATAGAAGCATTGTTAATTGATTGATCATTGCAGGGTTAGGATTTCTCAGTTTCATAACCATTCTTTCAACACAATGCAATTTCTTATGTTTTTCATTTTAGCCATTTGTATTGCATTGCTCCTCTAGTTTTAGGATCAACTAAATTAAACTGTATTTGGTTATATAAGTCATTCCAAGAAACTTATTCTTGTCAATATACATTCCATCGTGGTATCTCAACTAACTCCTTGTTTAGTTTCGTTGCTTGTTAGCCAGACATACTGGTCAATACACCATTCGACAGGCCAAATTTTTAAATATCTGTCTTTTCAATCATAATTTGGCAACCCAGAAAGTTAAAATTTTAATTATCTTCTTTTCAATTTTAGTTTGGCAACTCAGATCTTTCAAAGTATTCCAGCAACCCAAATATTTAAATTTACAATAATGTCTTTTCAACTATTAAAGCCTGGAAGCCCAGACTTCTAGAATTTCATTATATCCTTTATTTTTCGGAACTACTCGTCCAACATCCTGGACATTTAATTTTCAAAACATTTCAAGATGACTCAGAGACCTGAGCGCAACCAAGCCCTGAGCATTTAAATTTCAAAGTCGTGTCAATTTAAGTCCAGCAGCTTGGGCATTTAAATTTCAGTCATTTTAATTTTGACTCAGTAGCCTTAGCATTTATTTAACTTGTGTGTCGGGAAGACAGTATCCCAAGTTGGCAATTTCAGTCCAGCAACTTCGGCATTTAAATTTCAGTTATTTCAATTTCAGCTCAACAGCATGAGCATTTAATTAAATCTTCTTTCAGGAGGACAGTATCCCAAGTCATATCAATTTTGACTTAGCAGTCCTAGCATTTAAATTTCAAAGTCATTTCAATTTTAGTTCAGTAGTATGAACAATTAAATGATTTGTCTGTCGAAAGATCAGTATCGCAATTGGTCAATTTCATCCAACAGCCTGGGCATTTAAATTTCAGTCAATTCAATTTTAACTTAGTAGCCAGAGCATTTAATTAAGTTCATTAAGAGGACAATATCCCTTTCGTCTATCGGGATGATAGTATCATTAGTTGTTATTTCATTCGTCGCGAGGATATTATCCCAAATTATCATTTCAATATCAACATTAATATTCTCAGCTTTAAATGTGAACTATATTTGACTTGACTCCCAAGGTGCGATACCTTGGTAGCTCAATTGGAGCCCGGTCATAATTTTTAGCACTTTCATTATTATGTTAGTCCATGTCATGTTTTTTTATGTTATTATTTATGTCCCCTATTCCAAAAGGAAAAAAAAAAAACAAAAAGGGAAAAAATTTTGAGTCAGTTATTCAACATTTATTTTTGTATTTGTTTCTTGTGCTTTTTCATTCAACATCTGTGTTAGACAAACAGGGGAAAGTTCGTGTTTTGTCTTTCCATGTAGGTGAAATAGGAATACGATGATTATGTTTGGTGGAGTATGCAAAATGATAAAATTCAAAGGCCTTGCAAGCACTCTTGCACCAAAAGTTGGAATTTCAAAGAATCAAATAAACATCCAGCAGAAATAATTTTGAAACTCTCAAAGTTGTAACAAAAGTGCAAGATATGTCTTAAAAGATGCAAGAATGTAGAAATGGCCAAGCTAAAAGCATGGAATCATAGCGTAGCATTTGTTTTGTATTTCATTAATGTAATAGATTGAATACGAAGCAACAACGATAATAGAAATGGCAACAGAAACAGTGGATCCTCCATCTGTAAAGATACCCTCCTTTACTCAAATTTTCTCTTCCCTTACCTCAAAACCTTTGATTCACCTAATTACCTCAATAGTTTTTCGTCCTTATCCAAGTAATGTCAATTTGTATCTATTTGCTAGACAGCTTGGTCTAAATTTGATACTCTACAATCTTTGTCTGGAACCTCTTTGACCTTCTGACAAAGAAAGGCAAACTGTAAATACCGAATTTTGACACACTTTTACCATTAAGTGCCAAATTGGGACAAATTTTTAAATTTTTTTTGGACTTTTCGAGATAAAATGCCAATTTCATAAAATTAGCATTTTTGGACAAAAAATAATAATTTGAAATTACATTTTAAAAAAAAAAAAATCATTCAAGGGCGAGATGGTCTTTTGAATTTTGAGAATTAATCACATCACACCAATACTATCTTATCATGGTCTACATAGACCAACTACACCAAACCTAACCCTTTTCCCTAAAACCCACACCATGAGAAGTAATCTCATACCCATTTTCTCTTTTTAGTCTTCTCACAACTCCTCTACCAAGATGACCCTTATCAACACCTATTCACATCATCAACTCATTTTTTCTCTCCCCTTCCCATACGTCTCTCTTCTTATTCCTACGACTTTACACAATCCCCTTCCTATTTAATTCCCACCCCCAACACAAAAACAAAGACAAAAGAGGGATTCTTATGACATTTTTTTTACTCATAAAATCACTTATTCTGACTTTTGCTTAATCATTCACCATCATCATCCACCAAACCCATCACATATTATCACTTTCATCATCATCACTGCCATAACCATCAACCAAGCCATCACATTATTGAGATACTCAATTTTTATTGTATTCTGTTAACCGAGTGAATTTTTTTTGTCTTGATTTTATTAGTTTTATAAATAATGATATAAATGATGTTGTTGGAAGTTTTTTTTTTCTTTTTTCTATTAAGTTGCTTGCGTAAATTATTGTAATGATTTTAAGATATAAAATATAGTTTAAGTTTGAAATAGCAAAGTGGGTCTTTTAAATGGTGAATAGATTTCCTTTAATATCTTCTTAGCCATTTTTTAGTTAGATTTCGTTATATTCACATTATACTTGTCAACAGGATCGATTTGATTAGTTTGTTAGATTTGGTTAGAATTTGAGGAAAAAAAATAAAAACTAAAAAAAGAAAGAAAGTAGTTGTAGCAACGGATAAAACGAGGAGGAAGAAATAAATTTCTATTTTTTGCACTCTAGCCCCTCAAGTTCACTTAATATTTTATTTAACCCCATCATTTAATGACAATGAAATTAGCCCCTAAAAGTTTAAACTTAATTGGGTTGTGGTTGTTTTGTTTTTTATTTGGGCTCATTAGATTTTAAGAATGAACTTAACTTTTTTGATTTGGACCTCACCTAGTTGTTGGGTCTTTTATTAATGGTTTTGTTTGGTTTGTAGTCTTTCTTTCATTATGAGCATATTAGTTTAGTGGGCTATAAAGATTTTCTGACTATATCGGCTTGTGTTAATTCGGTAAACGACTTTAGTGGTTAGTTGGGTCAAATTCTTAGCCCTTTCGGCCATGTAGTTTTCAGATGGACTGCACTAAATTTTCTTTAGAGGGCTAGTTTTGTTTTTCAAGTCTTGATAATTTGTTTTATTAAGTTTATTTTGGGCTAGATTAATTAAAGACTTAAAAACAAAATCTCAAGCCCAAATCAATTTAATTTGGACCATCAAATTTGTTATGCCTAATCTATTGACTTGTGTTAATTGCATTTCAACCCTTAGAATTGTCTAAAATTATATTTTAACCCCTCAAACATTAGAAATTTCATTTTACCTTCTGTAACTTTCTATTATTGTATTTTTCCTTGAAACTTTCTGTAATTATATTTTAGTCTCTAAACTTTGCTAAATTGTATTTTAGTTTCTAAACTTTTCCATAATTATATTCAGTCCCCTAAACTTTGATAAAATTATATTTTAGTCCCTAGACTTCCAAAATTGTATTTTAGTCCCTGAACTTTGCTAAAAATGTATTTTAATCTCTAAATCTTTTTATAAGTGTATTTTAGTCCCTTAAACTTTTGAAATTATATTTTTGACCCCTAAAACTTTCTAAAATTGCAATTGAGTCCCTAAGTTTTGTGAGTTGCATTTGTAGATCCCTAACTTTCTTAGAAATTACATTTTTACCCCAAAAGCTTTTAGGTTTTTTTTTTTTCTTTCATAACTCTTATTTTTATTACTAGATTCTTTATTCTTTAGCATGTTGATATTTTAATTGCTTCAAAATGTTGTAATTTACTCCTTAATGTTATGCTTTGATTTAATTTGGTTTGAAATGTCCTTATTTTGTTTTTTTTTTGATAAATTGACATAATTTTATAGTTGTTTAAATTGTACACATTATCCTTGTTTTTGCCTATATTATACCAGTATATAGTTAGTTTTTTTTTTTTTTTTTAACATCGTTTGTATTGAGACAAAAAGGAAGGGGTAATTTTAACTCGTTTGTTCGTCTTTAGTTAGAATTAGAACCACAAACACTTTTGTACTCCAACAGGTACAATTCTAAACTTTCTTATTGCTATATGTGTTTTTACTTGCAAATTGTTTATTTTGCTTTATGTAATTTTGTTCATTTACCACTTTCTAAGAATATTTACATAGGGTAATGACTTGTGTAGGTACGCATAGGCGTTGATCCCAAAGATGGGATACAAATGGTTATTTGTACGAAAACGAAATGGGAAGAATGAAATTGTGTGATACAAAGCATGACTTGTTGCACAAGAATTTTCACAAAGACTCGACATTGATTATGAAGAAACAAATTCTCCTGTGATAAATGAAATCATCTTTACATATCTTATTAGTTGGGTAATTCATGAAAAGTTTTTTAAATGCGTCTAATGGATTTGTGACAGCCTATTTATATGTCTCGTTTGATACAGAAATCTATATGGAAAGTCTTAAAGAATTTAACATGCCCGATACATATAAAGTTTCTCGAGAAAATTATTCAATAAAATTTCGTAAATCTTTGCATGGATTAAAGCAATATGGGTGTATGTGGTATAATTGTCTCTGTGAGTATCTCTTGAAAGAATGTTACAAAAACGATCCAATTTATCCATGTGTTTTTATAAAAATAATTGGATCAAAATTTGTGATAATTACTGTATATGTTGATGATATAAATATTATTGGAACTCCTGAAGAGTTTCAAAATACAATGAATTGTTTAAAGAAAGAATTTGAAATGAAAGGTCTAGGTAAAACAAAATTTTATATAGGTATTCAATTTGAGCACTTAATACATGAAATTTTCATTCATCAATCAACTTGTATAGAAAAAAAATATTAAAACGATTATATATGGATAAAGCACATTCATTGAGATTACCCCAATGTTTGTAAGATCACTTGATGTAAAAAAGAATCCTTTCTGTCCTCAGGAGAATGATGATGAACTTTTTGGTCCTGAAATACCATATCTAAATGCTATAGCTGTATTAATGTATCTTACTAATAATACACGACCTGATATAACATTTGTTGTAAGTTTATTAGCAAGATTTAGCTATTCTCCAACACAAAAACACTAGAATGGTGTTAAGTACATATTTAGATATCTCCGAGAGACTAGTGATATGAGTTCACTTTATTCAAGTGAATCTAAATTACTGTTAATTGACTATGGAGATGTAGGATATTTATCTGACCCACATAAAGGTCGATCTCAAATAGGTTATATATTCACATGTGGAGATACAGCAATATCATGGCGTTAAACAAAACAAACTTTAACCTCTATTTCTTCAAATCATGCAAAATTAATTGCTACGCATGAGGCAAGTAGAGAATGTATTTAGCTAAATGAATTAGCCCAACATATCCAGAAGATATGTCTTAGTTTAACATTAGAAGAGAACCTGCCAACAATATTATATGAAAATAATGCAACATGCATAACCCAGTTAAAGGAAGGTTATTTCAAATGAGATAGAACGAAACATATTTCTCTAAAATATTTCTATACTCACAATCTTCAGAAGAATGGTGATATTGATATCCAACAAATTCGCTCATGTGATAATCTAACTGATTTATTCACAAATGCACTATCAACATTAACATTTGAGAAGATATTTTATAATATTGGAATGCGCCGTCTCAAGGATATTAAGTGTCGTTTTCATGAGGAGGAGTAATAGTATAACGTTATATTCTTTTTTCCTTAACCATAGTTTTGTCTTAATGGGTTTTTCCAGCATGGTTTTTAATGAGACAGCATACAAAAGTGTACTACCAATATTGTGTACTCCTTTTCCTTCACTAGATTTTTTTTTTTTTTGTCCCCACTAGATTTTTTCTAGTAAGGTTTTAACGAGGCACATATCCTAGTTAATAGACATCATAAGGAGGAGTATTACAAATTTATAGGTTGTGAATGTTTATACATGTATTTTAATTTTGATAAGTTGTAGTGGAAGTCTATCTTTATCTTAGTATTTGATATTTGTAGACATAAGTTACATTATTTATATTAAGTAACTTATGGGTCATTGTACTCTTATAAATACATGCACCACAAGAAGAACAAAAATACAGACTGTCAAGTTTTTCATATTTCTTTTCTCTGTTTCTCTCTCAATTTCATAATTTTTTTTATATTTCATTTAATTACTATAGCATACTAGCATTTTTTAAGAATTTTTACGATTCATTTCAACGAAAATAGAAGTGTAAACATGAAAAAGTACAGTAAATGGGATAGTTAAGATGAATTAAGCAAAGTGTCAAAGTATGCTTTAAAAACATGAATACATTAGTAATGGAACTTTTGATATCATACATGGAAATTTTGATTATTTTGTACACTCATCAATTAGACTGATTAGTTGTTAATACCTAAATAAGGTATATATTACAATAATGACCTTTCCTATTCCCAGCGAATGAGCTTCTGTGCCCATTCTCTAGAAAACTGTTGTTTCAAACGATTGAGCATATCCTATTTTATAGTTTTATTTATTTCTTATATCCTATAATTTAAGATCCTTCATTTTTTTTTCAAATCTTATTATTCTATCTTTAAAATATTTATCTTATCCCAAACAAGTATTTTTTTTCAAAAATTAAGATTTCTTTATCCTGATGGTGAAGTAAAACGAGGCACAACATTTTTGCAAACATGTGTATATGTTTAAGATATTTCACAAATACTTTCGTTTCGCTAAATAGAAACACGAATTGGAAATTGAGAATTTCACTTTTAGATCTTGTCATTTCTTCATGTAAACTATTAAGACTACAATTATACATTAAGAAGCGTTTGGTTTATGAGTATGAGGAGAAGGAATCGAAATTAAGGTTAATAATACCTATAAATGTTGTTTGGTTAATTATTATAGGAATTATTTTATGGTGAACGAAAGTATTAGAAAATAGGTACTTTCATTCCCCACTTATCATTTGGGTTTCAAATTGATTTAATTTATTAAAATAATGAAACACATTCCTTGTTTAAACTAAACAAGTAAAGGAGCATGACATAAACCTATACCGATAATGCAGTTTATAATTTCTATTTTGATTTCGATTCCTAAATGCGAACTAAACATCTCCTTAATAGTTTTAATAAAGTCGAAATTAATTCCATCCCTTGAAAAATAAAAAAGCTGCTTCCAGTATTATTTGTCTTATGGAATATTGATCCCGTAAGAGAAATACATGTATAGCTAGTTATTACTTTCTCCAAATTGTTCTGGAAACATGTTTATGCATTTTCACATCATCAATACAGAAAGTAGGGAAAAGAGTAAGAAATACAATCATAACATTAAAGTATAATCAGGGGATCAAAGGTCTACAGCAGATGGAGAACAACAATAAGAGAAATATAATCATAACATCAAAGTAGGTGATCCTAAGTAATTCTATTATTAATCTATACTGGCTTTTCATACATTGATAGAGTGAAACAAGGGAGTAGTGTTTTCATTTAAAAAACCAAAAACAAAGTACAATCCCTATTTTCCTTACTGAGTTGTACATCCATTAGAGGTTCTTTAAGTTTAATACTTCTATAATACGTTTACACTTGACTCATAAAAGTATGTAAATTGTAAGGTCTTAACATGTTCACTTTCAAAGCAAAACGAAAATTCTTGTCATTATCGAATATCAAATTGTTAAGAAATGTCCAAAATTCTCATTCACGTGATATTAGTTTTATATTTATGAAAGTTGAAAATTTCTAGTACATCCTTTTATTTCTACTAACATAAAGCCAAAGTGAAGCACGCATATATTTCATGTTTACCATCAAGAAAAAAAAATGCCATCACAATACACATTGCAACATTACATTACTTTATTTAACAGCCCTTGTGAACATTATTATAAATCATATCCCACATGACTAGTTCCCCAGAACTTGGTAGATTATTTTGTTTGCATTAAAGTTGAAAAAAAAGAGGAGAAATTATAACTTTGTTAAGAAAATAACTTTGTTTGCATTAAAAAATTATAACTTTGTTAAAAATAAAAAAAAAGATTATTTTGTTTGCATTAAAGTTGAAAAAAAAAAAGTGAAATTATAACTTTGTTATAAAAAATAAAAGGAAAAAAACTATTTTTGGTTCCTTATCTTTGGGGTCTTCTCCAATTTAATCCCTTATCTATCACCATTAGTCAATTTAGGCGCCCTCATCTTGAAAGAAAATAGTCAATCCAGGACACTATGCGCAAATTAAAAAAAAAAAAAGTAACAAAAAAGGTCACATGATTGTTAAGTTTAACAAGAAAGTTATCGTTGTGGTCCCTTATCTTGGGAATTTTCTCCAATTCAGTCCCATTCGGTGTAAAAAAAAAAAAAAAAGTAACAATATTTAGAAACTTTAAAAAAAATCACCAAATTTTTATGAAAAATCTATTATCATAAATAATTAATATTAAAAAATCATTTGAAAAATTCTCCTAGATTGCCACTATTGGAAAATGTACTACTAGTTCTAAAAACATTAAAATTTAATTTCCTATTTTATGATGGGCAAAATCTTTGAGGAATAAGGAAAGTGTGTGTATATATATAGTTATGGGTACCAAATTTTATGCATGTTACTATTCTGACATCTCTTCATCAGAAAAGTGAAAACCCTATTCTCCAAAATACAGACGTTGTAATTTGAAAGATCAATAATCATAATATTCAAGAATCAATTCCGTAGGTTTACGAATCACTTCTGGATATTCAAGAATCACATTCATTCTTACGGATTTAGGTATGCTTTTATATCTAGTCTTTAGTTTATGTTCTTGATAATTAAATATGAAGGATTCAGGTTATGATAACATTGATTATCTGCAATTAAAGTTTTAGATCTACTAGTAAGTGGTATCAAAGCATCTTCATATTGTATCGTTAAGAAATCAGTTTTTTTTTTTTAATTTGATTTATCTGATGATGGGATTTCATATGGATCTAGTTTTTGAATATGACATATTTTTATTGGAATTTAATTTAGTGTGTTTAAGAACAACTGTAATTATATTATAGATTAAGTTTTTGACTTTAATTAATTAAGATTTGAAACTTGTATGAATATGTTGTTTTGTTCAATATTCAATTAATACATTTGTTTCTAGGATATTTGCCAATACTAGTTTCATTAATATGTTGAATGGAACCAATTTTAAGGAATGAAAAGAGAATATAATGGATCATTCTTGTGTTGAGGATTGAACAACCTGCTACTCTTATAGATAATAGTTCCAAAGAGGAGAAATAGGACTATGAGAAGTGGGATCGCCTAAATCGTATGAGTGTTTATGATCATGAAGTTTGCAATTCCAGAAATCTCATTATTGAGTTTTATATTTAAGACCCGTGTTTGTGTTAACATAAATAAACCTTCGGTGGTGATGTAATACCCACGATATTTATTTTATTTATTTGAAATAAAATCATTTATTTAAACCTACTAAAGATAAAACCGTGTAAGAGTCCTAACGGATGAAATAACTAGAATAGTACTATCCTACTCCTAGTACAATTACTTCGGTAGTGCATATCTACAAATAACGATACACATATCTACAAGTAACGATTATGCTATATGTATACTATAGAGTAGAGTATTTGATTCTTTTTTTTACCTAACACAAACGTTGGAGAGAATTTCAGTCATATTAAAGGTTAGTCTTCTTCTTATTTAGTCTTAATTAATTATTTTCATTTTTAATTTTAGAAAAATTAGATGCTTAATTATTTTGAATATTAGTTATTTACTTTATTAGATTATTTGTCTAGCAAGTTAGTTCAATTAATGTAAAAGTAACTATTACTAGTTAATTTATAAAATTATTTTCTTGAGATTAAACTCAGATTTGTGTATATGGAAATTATATTTTTTTCTAGAATTATAATAGTATTTAATTATTCTGGATTTTTTTTTAAAAAAAAAAAAGGAAAGAACCTTGAACTGATCGGAGAGAGTATAGAGAGAATCAAAGAGAGAGAGATGGATTTGAGTGAGAAGGATTTGATTTAAGTTAGAATAAAAGAAAAGAAAAGAAAAGAAAATTTAGTTGCAAAGACGGGTTGTCAGGAGGAAGAAGAAGACAGTTAACAAATAAAAGTTTCTGAAATTATATCTTAACCCCCCAAAGTTTTATAGAACTTTACAAAAACCCTAGAAACTTTTATAGCAACAACTTTTGGGGTTCTGAAATTATAAGCCCAAATAAATTTTCAAAGTACTCAATCAGTCCATAGAAGCCTTCTGAAAAGGCTCTTATAGTTTGTCAATATTTCAAATAGGCCCGTGAAAATTTCTGTTGGTCCCAAAGCAACCTAAGAGGAGGGGTGAATTTGGTTCCTAAAAATTATGCTTTCAGAAAATAGTGAGCTTTTTAATTTAAATGCAGATATAATAAATTTACTAGAACAGTAAAGTAAAGAGAGAAAAATTGAACAAACAATACCTTCCAAGCTAGCAAGCTTGAAGTATCAAATTTCTTGAATGCTTCACACACTTGGTGAGCCAATAATCTTTACAAAGTTGGGAAGTTCTTGCTCACACTAAAACTCTTTTAGTTGAGCCAAGAATCTTACTTACAACCACACTTTCATACAAGATTATCACTCCACTCAAAGTTGAATTGCACTCACAACTTCACACTAATACAACAAAGCACTATAGTCAATTTGCACTCAAATTACTCTTTTCTTAGGCTTGTATTCAATGTATTAGATGATCTATTCAGGTTATTAAAGCACCTATTTATAAGAGCAATAAATAGTAGTTTCAACTACTTCCTAACGGCTAAGTAATAAATGCACAAAAAATAGTCGTTGGGGTTTCGGACGTCCGAGGAGGATTGAATGCGTCCGAGGAAGCGTCCGATCTTCTTTCAGTTTTGTTGAGAGGCTTCGTTCGGACGTCCGTTCATGACGCTCTGGATCGTCCGAAGAGGTTTCGACGGTCATATATCATAATTGGATATCAATTATCAACATATCAATCATATCAAAGCATTGCAATATCTCATAATTGGATATCAACATATCAATCATATCAAAGCATAACAATATAACTACTCCCCCTTTTGACATCAATCAAAAAGACTCCCCTTAGATCATGCAAGTAGTTTGATAGAAATGAAACAAGTTTAATACATCCAACGAAAAGGTTCTAATGGGGCTAGAGTCTTGTATACATCTAGACAAGAAGGAATTGCTGAAAAACAAAAGAGATACTGAAAGGTTCTAATAAGCAGAGAACTGCTGAAAACAAAGTACAAAATGGAAAAAGAACTAATGAGAGTCATTGCGCTTTTTGGAGCGCTTTTCAGTCTTTTGTCGTTTGGATGGAACATCTTCAGCGGTGGCTTCACTGTCATCCTCCTCCCGTCGACGTTGCATGATAAAATCAAACGTGTCGTCAACATCTTCATCATCGTCCATCGTCCATCGGCAGCTCCTTGAGCAACGCATTGTCTTCACGTGTATGTTCATCTTTAGGTTCATCACTGTCGGAAGATGACTCAAGTGGATATTGGGACTGAAGATCAGCAAATTGGACTTGAGCCGAAGCAGACATGCCAAGACTGAGTGCCTCTTGGAGAATTATTTGACGAGTTTCAAGTCGTTTTAACTTTCGATTTGTGCGACGTTGAAATGAACTGACTTGAGTGCTCAGAGATGTGAGAAGTCCACAGATATGTGAAAGAGATGGTTCAGAAGTAGATGGTACAGATGGTGAGTGGAGGTGGTTGAGGAGTAGGAGAATGAGGGATAGCAAAATCAGATGTGGAGGCATGGGATTGTGACTGGGCAATATCAAAGGCTGCCTTAGTTAGCCATTGATCATTGAAAAAATGGAGACCTTTGCGTTCAATGTAGGATTTGTTGAAATAGGGATTATATTGTTTGTTTCCGGTGAAGGGAATGTTGAGGAAATCAAAAACCTTAGTGAGAAATTTTCCAAAAAGAATGTTTCTTCGAGTATCAGTGAGAAAGAGTTCCCATAGGGAACAAAAAGATACCTTCGGACGCTCAGGACCTGTCTCTTATACACACTAGAAAAATAAGGGAAAGTTGCATTTTTCTCTCTCAGTACGATGCCCGTCAGTTGGCAATAACAGATTGGTGACAAGGGTGTACAGAATATTAAGTTCAGGAGCGAGCAAAGTAGTTTTCAAGTTATAAAAATGTGATATATGCATGATTTTTTATATGTATGAAATTCATGTGACGAATGGGTAAACAATAGTTATGGACAAAGGCTCTAAACGGATATGAAATAGTCGGTAGGGATTATAGTCCTGATTTATACTGATATATTGATATCCTTATAAACGATAAACGATATACAATAGGTCAAGTGGATCCATGGAAACTTCTTGACAACCTTTTCTAGTAAGGTCCATCACTAGACTGAGTACTCAGAGCTTATAAAGGCATGTATTGTTTTGAACCTCTAAGAAGTGTACATGATTTGGAAATGAATTTGTGATATGTCATAAATTATTTAAAAAGTATATGTTATATGACTTGATATAGATAAATGATACATGAATTTTGAAATGCAAGTTAAATTACGTGACTATATGTAATGAAAATAACATACGATTTAAAAAGATGATTTTGATAAAAGCATATGCGTGTGATAGTATGACTTGTCATTGCGAAATGTATATGTATATAACTGCATGATCCAGCAGAGTGTAGGTGCTATCTACTGGGTGACTTGTCGCTCACCCCATTCCTTATATTTTTCTCTACTTATGTACAGACGATGAATATGAGTACGTCATCATTGAGCATAAAGCATAGATCCACTTGAATAAAGAAAATTGTTATTTAGTAATAGGATTTTACTATAGTTATTTGATTTTGAATAGTCCATCTACTGGAATAAGTAGAGCATGTGTGCTCATTACACTATGTTTTTATTTATTTTAGGATTTATTATTTGAATAAGTACCGCATTAAATTGGATATCATTTGCGAGTAGATATTTTCGTTGCGTAATTTATATTTGAGGTTACTATATATGAATGATGCCTAGTATTCATGGGAGTCTGGTTTCATAGATACAGCGAATGACGCCTGCCGATAAGTGTGGGTTAGGGGTTTGACAGGTCATGTATCCAAAAAGGTAACTACAGAGAAGTTTTTTAAGGAGATTGAAAAGCATTTGTCAAAACATAATAAGGATAAAACAAGTATGAATTTACCGAACTTGATCCCAATCAGGCATAAAGAAAAGGAAAATAAGAGATTACATCCTACTTTGGAGATGTATCAACTTGCTTCAAAACTTAAGGTACTAAAGTTAAAGTTATCTCAAAACTTGCTCGTGCATTTGGTTTTGTTCTCAGTTCCTTCAAACTTTAGTCAATTTAATGGCAATTATAACTACTAAAAGGATAAATGGTCTCTTAATGGGCTGATTTGTCATTGTCTGCAAGAAGAAGAAAGATTAAAGCAACAAAAGAATGAAAGTGCTCACTTGGCAAGTATCTTTAAAGACAAAAGTAAGAAAAGAAAAAAAAAAGATAAATAAGTTGCGGATAATCCACTTCACAAGAAATAGCAAAAGAAACAAATTGAGTAATTTGGCTATTACTTTTGTAAGAATAGTAGACACATAAATAATGACTATACCAAATATCACGCTTAGCGTGTAAAGAATGATACACTTCTCATTTTAGTTGTTTTGAGAACTGTGCTTCACTATGACACAAGAGTTTAGGTCATATATCTAAATAAAAAATTAAAAAACTTGTGTCAGCTGGAGATTCTTGATCTCCTTGATTTGTCAGACTTTCAAGTATGCAGTGAGTGCATTAAGGAGAAACAAATAAACATAAGGAGATTAAGTGCCAACAAATCTTCAGACATCTTCGAAGTAATACATACAGAATTTGTGGGTCATTCCTTACGGCTTCTTGTAATGATCAGCAATATTTTATTACATTCATAGACAATTTTTTTCGTTATGCCTACTTTTATCTGATTCATGAGAAGTCTCAACTACTGGACATGTTCAAGGTTTCTAAAATTGAAGTTGAGAACCAACTTGGCCAAATAATTAAGGCTATCAGATCTGACCGTGGTCGTGAATACTATGAAAGATATGACGGATTAGATGAATAATGTACAAAGCCTTTTGCTAAATTGCTAGGAGAGTGTGGAATCGTTCCACAGTACACCATGCCGGAATCTTCTAGCATGAATAGTATTGTTGAGAGACGAAATAGAACAATAAAGGACATGTTGAGGAGTATAATTAGTTAGTTCTTTACAACTTTACTGGATTCACTCTAAGGAGAAGTATTCAAAACTACAACTTATACTTTTATAGAGTCCTAACTAAGGCAATAACCCAAACTCCTTATGAACTATGGATGGACATAAACCCCAGTATAAAGTATTTATATATTTAGGCTTGTTCAGTTGAGGCAAGGCCTTATAGGCCAAATAAAAAGCAATTGGATTAAAAAATGATAAGCACCTATTTTGTTGGTTACTTTGAACGATCTCAGAGATATAAATTTTATGATCTCACATCCAAATCCTTATTTGAGACGAAAATGACCAGTTTTTTGAGGATATTGAGTTTGGGGAGAGAGATAAGGTTGGAGACTTTATCTTTGAAGAAAAATCCTTATCTCTTCCTACGATTGTTATTGACAATGATTAGATTTATATTTCTGATATTGTTCAAGAAGCAATACCAAAACTGCAACACAATGTTAAAAATCTTCTCCGCCAAGAACAATAGATAATTCCTGAAGAACAAACTCAACAATTTCAATAACAAATGCCATTAAGGAGATCCAATAGAGAAAGGAGAAGTGTAATTCTAGATTATTACATCGTACTTCTCCAAAAACATGACAAAGACATTATATTGGTGGAAGATGATCCAATGAACTTTTGTCAATCCGTACAAAATACTAATTATCAAAAATGGATTGATGTCATGAATTAGAAAATTAATTCCATGAAAGAAAATGACATTTGAGAACTTTTCTAACTACCTGAAGGTGTGAAAAACATTGATTGTAAATAGAAATTTTAAAACCAAATGGGATTCGAAGAGTAATGTGGAGATATATTAAGCATGTCTTGTTGCAAAGGGTTTTACTCAAAAGGAAGACATTGATTATAAAGAGACTTTTTCTCCAATTTTTTTGAAAGACTCTTTTAGGATAATAATAGTTTTAGTGGCACATTTTGACATTGAGTTACATAAGATTGATGTAAAGACTGTATTTCTCAATGGTGGCATTGATGAGACCACTTATATGGTTTACAACAACCGAAAAACTTTGTGTCTAGAGATGTAAAGAATATGATTTGCAAATTGAAAAAGAATCATTTATGGGTTTAAGCAAGCTTCCCGTCAATGGTATTACAAATTTCATCAAATTGTTATATCATTTGGTTTTGAGATGAATCGAGTTGATGATTATATATACCACATGTTTTGTAGGAGTAAGCATATTTTTCTAGTTCTATATATCGATGGCATACTGCTTGCCACTAAAGATATAAGCTTCTTGCACGAAACCAAGAGATTTCTATCAAAGAAATTTCAAGTGAAAGATGTTGGAGACGCCTCTTTTATTTTAGAAATACAAGTACATTGAGATCAATCTCAGGGTATTCTTGGATTATCACAAAAGAGCTATATCAAAAATATACTTAAGAGATTTGGCATGCAGTATAGCAAACCAGGAGACATCACTATTACTAAATAAGACAAATTCTGCCTCGCTTAATGCCCCAAAAATGATTTTCAAAGTAAGCAAATGCAGAAAGTCTATTCTCCATGCCTCAGTAGTGGGTAGTCTGTTGTATGTTCAAATTTGTACACATCCGGATATTGCGTACATTGTTAGGATGTTAGGCAAATATTTAATGCGGTATCTTTTGAAAATAAAATATTAAATGCTCACATATAAGAGATCGGATAAATTAGTGATCATTGAGTATTTCGACTCTGATTTGTTGGATCACAAATGTGTGTAATTTCCATATTACACATACATATTTGATCTATGTTGATAGACGCGACTAAGAATGGGTTTAGTTACAATTAATGTAACGAAAACCATTTTGATCTTATATTAACATGATTAATGAAAGAGGTTGTTTGGAGATCATGATAGCAAAATGTTTTGTACTCATAAAGTTTTATACAATGATATACATAGTTCAAGTGGGAGAATGCTAGGTTTTAGACATATACATATATATTAATTGTGTAAAATGTGCTATCATAATTAATTGGTCTAATCTAAAGAGATCTAATATGACTTAAGTTACAAATGGGGTTAAGTCATCTAATTAGTAGGGCTTTTATGTGTAGATACTCTAAAGTCTGATTTCTTATTTTATGATGGGCAAAATCTTGGAGAATAATGAAAGTATGTGTGTATATATATATAGCTTATGGTTCCGAAATACTATGTATGTTACTTTCCTGACATCCATCATTAGAAAAATGAGAACGCTATTCTCTAACTTAAATACGCCGTGATTTGAAAGATCAATACTACAATATTCAAGAATCGAATCCGTAGGCTCAAGAATTACATAAGGATATTCAAGAATAACATTTTTTCTTATGGATTCAGGTACATTTCCAATCTAGTTTTTACTTTATGTTTTTGATGATTAAATATAAAGAATCTGTATTATGATAATATACGCTATCATGATATTAAAGTTTTAATTCCACCAACATATTACACACTAATAACGAAAAGAAGTGGACTCAGAGTGATGCAGCTCTTCTTGATGATAGCCAGACCAAAGCTATTGTAAAGCTTCCTCAGATTAACTGAAGCCACTTCTCATGGATCAACTTTCTTTGAAGACTTTGCTCAATCTATGGCGAAAATGGGAAAAATTGGAGTGCTTACAGGAAAGGCTGGTGAAAATAGGAGACAAGGTGTTTTAGTAAATTAATTAATGAAGAGGATTTATTATTAATTAATGAAGAGGATTTGTTTTCTTTTGGAGCATTTTTACTCTTTGAGTTTTTGTTTTGCCCCAAAAAAAAAAAGAATGGAACAGTCCTATATTCTGTTGTATATTTGAAGAATTATTTGAGCATTTGAGTGTTTGTTCTTGTCAATATTAATCTATATGTAAAGAGCCGAATTAACATAATATGTGCAAATGGAACTAGCTCAATTATTATTATTATTATTTTAAATCACCCTTCCTTATATCCTTTAGTGATTCAAACCTATAAACAATTATTCATAATGAAAACATATTATCACTTTAACTACACTTAATTATCAGCTCAATTAATGTTAAATATACTGTTTTGTACACTCGGCACTAGTATAATACCATTACATTTGTGCTGTATGTGCTCATTGTTATATTGTTAAATATATAGAAATTATTCTTCCGCATTGTGTTTTATCTCCAACTAATTTTGTCACAAAAATGATTTCTGGTTATTGCTTTAGACACAAACCGACCACGGAATCCATAATTATAGGCCAAAATGAGCATGGCATTGCAAGGAGCATTCCAATCTCTCAATTTCACGTGTTCCCATGCAAACCTAAAATTGGCTAAAAATCTTCTATCCCATCCTTTATGTCACTTTCTATCTTACTCTCTATTTTGTGAAGTGTATTTTACTAAACCTCCTACCTTGATTGAAAAGGACTATAAAAGACACTTGACAGTGCAATTGAGGGTGAGATAGAGGAGGGATAAAAAAAATTATAACCCTTAAAGCTTCAGCTAAGTCATTAGCTACCCATTTATTAGTATGTTGCCGCTTTGAAAAAAACAAATTAACTACCCATTTTTAACACTTGACATTGATAGTATGTTGCTTGTTTCATGAGGTGCAAATGTCACCTGATTACATAGTGTAATATAAATATAACAACAAAAATGTAATAGAAGACCCAACACCCATTTATTATGATAGTCAAATATGGAGCCAAGCTTGACCTACAACCTAGGACCTATCGGTCGAGTTAAGAAGAAGAAAGAGGCTTCCCAAGCTGTCATGAGGTCAATTTTTCGACATCACCAAGATGTGAGGCAGAAACCAACCTATGATGGCACCAAAGCACACTCCACGAATTTGGATTAGCCTTACCAACACTCGTGTTTAGTGTCACTCGTTTATGTTTTTTCTCACACAAATACTCACCAAACACAAGCAACACAGTATAAAGCAACCTACAAGAGTATAAACATAGCCATATGAAAGTAAAATATACACAAGCAATTTAAAGAACAAACCTTTGTAACTCTTTATTCCGTCAAAGATCATAATAGCACTTTTCACAAATGGTTAGTGTATAGCACAACTGTATTGAGTGATATTTATGGGTTATTGGGCCGGTCCAAACCAAGATGGCTTGCATTCTCCCGCTCTAGCTAACAATGTTTACCGCAGTACTAAAGTAACCCGAGACGGTTCAGGCTACACAATAAAAATGTGCAGCCAAACTAAGCCCATTGCCTGTGATCTGCTGGTCTCGGGTTGTGCTATGGCTTACCAGCCATTTTTGTTTTAAAAATTGAAATGCAAAGTGAAACCTAGACAAGCCTGGTGGAGACCTTATTCTACACCACCAGGCTACCAATGGCTTGTGATAAGTGTTTAGATGAATTTTATTTAGGGTTAATTATAATTTGTAGTCGTGAACTATAACTTCTTTGTTTTTTTTTTTTTTGCACTTTAACCCTTAAACTATCAATTTTAGCACTTTAATAAATAGTGAATTTTTCTAATTATTTTTGGGTTAAAAGACTTTAATAGTTATAGTATACACTTGATTATTGAATTACTCTTATTCATGTATTTATAACATAGTATTTTCATTGAAAATAGCTATCAATACTCACTAATTTTCAATGGATTTGAGCAAAGTGCTAGAAATTGATAGTTTAAGGTACTAAATTACTAAAATTGATAATTTAATGAGCAAAGTGAAAAATAGTAACAGTTCAGAGGAACATATTACAATTAACCCTTTTATTAATTCATTTCAAATAAAATAAAATTGTTTTTTTTTCTTTACAACCTTCAAAATACTTAGAAGATATAAATCTTTGTTTTTTTTTTTTATAAAAAAAAATAGAGGCTTATAGTGAATTTCTACCTACCCCTTAGTGACCTGAACCTATGACCTAAGTGATATAAATCTCTTAGTTCTCATATTAATATTGTTGAAGTATATCATACCGCTTGTAAATGGAACCAGTCTATGTATTTCGTATTTTCCTGGTTTTTAGATAATATTTGTTGTTGTCTTTTAGTGGAATAACTAAATTATATGCTATTACAATTCATGTACACATACATTTTTAATTTTCATTTCAGAAACAAGTATTAGTGTACGCATTTAAACACATGGTACATTTTGCATACCTGTCTCCTATATTATGTACACACAAGTTGTATGTATCTCATGAGAAAGTTAATACAAATCAAATGTCAATGATTAATTATGTTTTATTTAATCTCATATATTAGTTAAACTAATATGTTCAATTAGTGGTCAAACTACATGGGATTTATTTGGTTAAATTAATTCTTTTTTTTTTTCATGGACCATAAAGACTGCCATGAAAAAGGAGAACAAACAGAGTGTGATAGAATATCCAGCATTTATTACATGAAAAAGCATATAGGAGCAAGTGCAGAAATGTCGACCATATCTCTTACAGTTTTCTGCAAAAGCAAAAACTACTAAACCTAGCTGTAATATAGTTCAAAATACTTCATAAGATTTGTATTAGAGATGTCTAAAGAAAGTCAACCCAAGCTCAAACATTAATGCTCTTTTTGGTTCATGCTCTTAGGTGTTTCTGGGCTTCCTGCCCTTCTTACTGATCGGAGTCACAGATCGAGAAACTGGAATCACATCCTCTACCACTCTGAAGATACTAACATTCATGATTATGACATCCTTTGTCTAGTCACGAGGTTAAACAGACACACATCAAATTCTTTAAGGAAATTTTCATCTACAAATGTTTTCCAACCGCCTGCCAATCCACCACCATAATCCCTTGTCTTTCACTTGAAGTGTGAGATCTTGGCTTTTGTTAGGAAGATGTGCCTTTGCCCACTCAGAACATAGTTCAAAGTTGCAGTCGTGATCGTAATCTCAGGCGTCGTCGTTTTATATTGGTTGTGGTATATCAATTTCGTATTAGACGGTACACCAATTTTAATATAGAGAAATTATGAAAAAATTTACGAAACATACAGCTTCATAATAAACACAACTATCAAATTAAATAATAAAACAATATAGAATACTTTGACAAGCATAATTACATTTACTGATCAAAGATTTTAGGGCCCAAATGAATTAATCAAACTACTTATATTCTTTATTGGAAATATGATTATTTAGCAGTAGGTTTATTCTTTATTTGCCTATATTCTTTATTTGTTTATTTAGTGGTAGGTTTATCCTTTTTGGCTTGTACATAACCCTAGTTGTTACTATTGAATACTAATAATAATAGTTTATAATGGGTCTCAGTTTTGTTTCTATAAAAATACGACTATGAAGTTTTTTGGACAAATAAGAACAAAAATTGGAAACTTTCTACAAATCCCAAAAGGTTGGTCCTTAATAGCAATATTCCCTTATACTAATACAGAATAGAGAGTGTGAAACTGTTAAAGACATAATACTGAAGAGGGTTTCAAGAAGCCCTTCTCCATAATTCAATACGCCGACCATCTCTACAAGCGAAGAATATCATCACTTCTGCAAATCAAAAATAAAAAAGCATGAAGAGATCCAAAAAAATGAGTCAACTCGGCCAATTCGAGCGAGTATCCCCAATTCGTTGACTCTGTTAGTCATTTTGCTGGAAATTGGCTGATTCTGATCAAGATGAGACAATTTTTAACACGTAATCCAATTAATCTTAACTATCAATTAATTCCAGATCTACACCAAAAATTAATCAAGTAGAAGTATTGAGAACTAAAAATATTAAATAGACTGATAGAACATAAGTACACGCGGTTATGTCAATTAGTTGGATATTTCCTCTAGATTCAATAATTCTAATCCAGTAATTAATAAATTTAGTTGTTTCACAGATTAAATCGGACAACGCAACTAATATTAATCTAGTTATAGACTGAATCAATTAGTTAACTACTTGTCCTTCATAGCAATTAAAAGGAACAATTATAAAAATAAATGCAGAAATACAACCAATACTTGAAGTAAGAATTGAATAATTAAACACAATAAATTTCACAATTTTAAAGAATCCATGACTTTAGTTCCCTTAACCATTGAGAATGAAATTTTTAGGCATAAAAGACCATTGAAGAACACAAAAGGACATATGACTTGTTCAATAAAATGCTGAATTCATTTTATATTGTAGTAATTATCTAATACAATCCCATATAACTACCTCATTTTCGATTCAAATATTTTTGTTAATTTGTATATACAGGAAGTATGTTACATATATACAAGTACAACTGTAAAATCTACTTTATTGTAATTAAATTTTTTGAATACCATTGGTTAAATATAATGTATTTCTAGTTACTTATTGTATATTATTATATAATGATTAAATTTTTCTTACACCGTCGGTGTAAACATTATTTACACTGACGGCTTACCATTCCACGCGACCTTATTAATAAATTTTGATACCTTTGCAATCCTTTACCACTTAACAAATGGTTGAATTTTAAATTAAAAATCTTTTCTAAATAAATCCCTGCTGTCCTACAAATAGCTTTCATCCAAATCCTTTTTTGGTTCACTCCTCTCCTTCTTGTTGTTTACTCTTCCCAGTAAATTCACATTGGGAAAGTTCCACTTCAACCTTGTTTTGGAAATGAAATGATATTTACAATAAAGGTTTTTGCATTGCTACTCAGACTTGTATTGTCAAAATTATCATATGCCTATCTGAATACAAAGAAAGATGCAAACAAACTCTGCTTTCCTTCATTTTACCATCATCAGAGTCCTGATAATAAAATAAATCACAATCATCGTAGTTCATTTTTCAAGACTTATGGAAAGTACAACAATGACCCATGTAAAATTAAGCCACGTAAAATAATCAAATCACTGATTACAAATAAATACATCATTATTGATTAATATAATTAACTATGTGACAATATTATTCACTGAACTGTACGATTATCAATTTTGATATCTAATTAACGATGGCCCCAATCATCATCTTTGGTTTCAACCAATTAAATAAAATATATTAGGTGACCCTTGTAGTCAAGGGTTGGTAAATACATATATGAGAGGGAAGGAGTACACTCAGCGAATCAGTATATGTGAGAGGAGGAAATGAAAGGAAGAAATAGAAACAAGTGCAGCTCAGAAAGCTAGTGGTGAGGGAAACTAACGGATAAGGCGTTACAAAAGTTCATAGGCAACAACGACAGAGTTTTAGTTGTGTCATTTGAGAAAAATAAATTATTAAAAAAGAAAAATATTTTACAAATTTAGTAAATGGGCTATAATAAGTTACAAAAATTCATTAATGAGGTAGCACGTAATGGTAAGCCGTTGGTATAAATTATGTTTACACCGGTGGTGTATCTCAAAAACAAAAGATAATAATTGTATGTAGATATTGCATTTAAGATTTTTTTGAAGTTGAGATATTTATTTCTGTGGTGAGAGAAACTAAGTTAGAGTACATACAATTTAAGTATACGTGTTACGTAAAATGAATTAATGTTAAGCAAATTGAATTTTACTATTTGTATGTAGGTGACATACTTCCGGGCTATATGTGAAGAATGTATTGCTCATGTAATACGTAAATAAAAATTAATTTATTAATAACTATTAATAAATTAATAAAAATTGTTCAATCAAAAATTAGTTTATTACTTGAGATTGTACTAATTGCATTATACCAATGAAATGAAAAATGAAGTGACCAAATAAAGTAAAATTAAATTAAAAGTTAACAAAAACAATTAATGATTAAATAAAGAAATAGACGATGTATATTACAAGCAAAAAATTAATTTCAACAATTAACCAATTAACAAAATATTTGGATAGAAAAGGCAATACTTGAGATTTTACTAAATAAAGTTAGTGAAATAAAAATTATTAACAAATGAACTAATTAAACTGGAAAAAAAAAGGAATTGAACCATTTATCAAATAGTCAATAAATTGATTGAAGTAAATAAGTAGAGTTAACTATAGCCAAACTGGAGTGTAAATCTTTTGCAAGAACTTCTTTGAAATTACATTTTTTTAGGCCGATATCACCTGTATCTAAAGTGGTGACATATATATATATATATCAAAATGCAAATTGTCTGACCTATCAGTATAAGCTGATTTGAGCCATGGCCTTGCATTGTAGCAGGCCGTGATGTCATGGACTGTCCTAGGCTGGCCCAGTTGTTTAATTCCTTCCCTATGAAACATCCCTCCAAATTTTTGCAAAGGTTGCAATGCAAAAATACCCTAGCATAGACATTTCTGTGGATTAAGTTCCTATTTCCATGACTAAATCTCGGGATTATAGATGATCTAGAATTATAGTCAAGTTGATTATAGATGATCACCATCACCTATTTTTAGATACCATTTGTAGTATTTGTAAAAAGTTACACATTTACATTGATGGTTAATTATACTTTAAACCCCCTTAACCTGCATTAAATGGGTGAATGTGATTCACTGATTTAGATTTTCTTTTCGAAATTACCCTTAATGTGGAATTACTTTGTTATGTCCCGTAACTTGAATGTCTTTTTATAATCATTTAAGTTATTTATATAAATACTTTTCAAAGAGTAAAAGAGAAAATAAAACATACTTTTAAGGCTTCATATTAGAAAATAAATTTGATTGAAACAAATTTTCTTATGTAATAGAATATTAGGAATGGTTTTAGAAATTAAAGATTAGAGTAGGAAATAATCTTATTGGGATGGATATTAGAAACCAAGAATAATAAAAAAATAAAATTAAAAATGTTGAAGCAATGAGCAAAGATAGAACAATATTTCAAACATTAGAAGAAATCGCCATTTTGGTTGATTATTATAGAATTTTAAAGCTCCAAATTTAGTTATAAAAAGAAATTCTATTAATTTTTTAATTGAAGGGCTATGCTTTATATAGGGAAGCTACGTATCTTTCATAGTATATTAAATGAACGAATGTGATTTTGTGATTTAGATTTTCTTTTAGAAATTACCCTTACTATAAAATTCAATTACTTTTTTATGTCCCCTAAGTTGAATGCCTTTTTATAATTATTTAGGTTATTTATGTAAATATCCAAAAAGAATAAAGAGGAAACAAAAACTACTTTTAAGACTCCATATTAAGAAATAAATTTGATATAATTAATTTCCTTATGTAATAGAATATTAGGAATGATTTAAGAAATTAAAGAAGAGTAAAACAACAATTTTATTGGACTGGATTTTAGAACTCAAGAATGGTTAAAAAATAAAATTTACTTGAAAAATAAATTTATATATTTCCTTTATACTTTTGGATCCTTAACGAGAAAAAATTATAAAAAGTACACAAAAAATGTTATTAAATTTTTTGACTTATATTTAGAGTTTAGTTGATTGAAGCAAATTTCTCATAGAGTAGAATTTTGGAATAGCTTAGAAATAAAAGATGAATATAAAATAAAGTTATTAAAAAAATTAATTGAATAAATGTTATAATAAATGAGGTTGTTGATTTTGTTTTAGATTTTCTTTCGCAAGTTACCCTCACTATAAAATTTAATGACTTGGTTATATTCCCAACTTGAATGCATTTTTTAAATTCTTTTTTAGGCTATCTATGTAAATACTCCTCAAAGAATAAAAGAAGAAAAAAAACTACTATCAAAACTTCATATTAGGAAATAAATTTGAATGAAATAAATTTTCTCATGTAATTGAATATTAGGAATGAGGAGTTTTATAAATTAAAAAGAGTAGGAAATATTTTTTGGGATGTGTTTTAGAAATCAAGCAATAATAAAAGTATAATATTTACTTGGAAAATAAATTTACATGTTTCACCTATACTTTTGGATCCTTAAAGAGAAAAAAAAAATCCTCAAAAGGTACACATGAAATAAAAACAAACTTTGTGAGAGTTTATTTATAATTAAATTTGATTGAAATAAATTTTCTTGTAGAGTAGAATTCTGGGAAAGATTTAATAATTGAAGATGAATATTATAAAAATTTATCCAAAAAAAAACTTAATGAAATTAAGAAAATTTCTCATTAAATAGAATTATGCATATGATTATTATCAATATATAGATCGTGAATACATTAATAGACTAGACAACATTTATATGCTATTAAAGAATTCAATAATTTATAAAAAACTATTAAAAGAAAAGAAAATTTGATTTGACAAATCAAGGAAAAGAAGGAAAATAAGGTTATTTTAATTTCAAAGATTTAAATAGACTATTTTGGTCATTCAAATTATGCAAAAATCTCAATATGATATTTTAAATTGAAAAAGTCTCTATTTGAACCTTTAAATTGAAAAAAAAAAAATATTCCAATATAGTCCTTTAAATTCAAAAAGTCTCAATTTGGTTCTCAAAACTAAAAGAAATGTCCCAATGTGGCCCCCAAAACTGAAAGACTGTCAATTCAACACTCCAAACTGAAAATTTGTTCTAATTTCCCTCGAAACTATATTCTAATAAAATAATACCATTAATCTTTTAAAGTACACAGTTTTAAAATGTACTTTCAATTTTAGTGATTATGTTACTGTTAAAATATTGTTGTACAAAATAAAGAGTTCCATATGGTATCCATTTTTAAAGGATGAATTTTAGAAATTATACAAGAATGCAAGTAAAACTTTTTTGGGATTAGGAATTAAGTCGAATAATGGTAAGAATTATCTTTAAACAAAAAATGTAGCACTTATCACGTATAAAATTTTTGTACTCTTTGGAGAACTTCCATATAATTCTAAAATTTTTTTTATTTTCGATATAGAAAAGAAGAACAAAGGAACAAAGGAGATGCAAAATTGCTTAAAAGCCTTAAGGCTAGGGGTATTCAAATCCAACCTAACATGAAAATCTAAATCAATCCAAATGAATTAGTTACTAAATGGGTTGGTTATTAAGCTTCGGAATACTTGGATTGGGTTAGCTCAGACATATTGGGTTGGATATTGTTTTCCAAAATCCAACCCAATCCATTAACCTGATAACTCTATATAATTTATTTATAATTTTTTACTTTTTATTATTTTTCTAACCGCTTCATATAACTTATAATTTATTTTAATTCTTCATCTTACATTCATTTAATATGTTATATAATTTTTCCTTTTTCTTTCTTGAGTTAACCATTTAATTTTTGATGAAGTATAATTTGTAATGAATGATCTTACACTAGTATTTTTTTAATATATTTTTTTTTGGGAAAATTTTAACTCAAGTAACCTGCCTAAGTAGTATTGTTATAAACTGGGTTGGGTTTACTGGTTTCAATATAAGTTGGGTTGGGTTGGGTTGGGTTGGGTTTTATTTTTTCAACACAAAAATCCAAAAACTTGCCAACCTAATAACCCAAACCATGAATAACCCTACTCATGGCCGTCTAAACATGAATTAACAAAGATATTATCCTTCATAGATATTGTCAACATTTTTGCCTTCCTTCTACCAATGTCATTTATTTTGTCTCTAACATTGTTGTTTAGACTTTGTAATGATGAAGAGAGTCATTATCTAGAATATAAAAAGAAATTATCTTTTGTGTGATGTACAAAAAAAAAAAAAAAAAAAAAACCAATACAATATAGAACTTATCTTTTCGATTATTGTTAAACTAATTGGAAGAGTAGGAATGCGGGTGAAAAATGTGATCTACAACTATTTTATTTTTCTTAAAAGAAAATAATCCTTACCTTGCAATTCTTACTTTGCTTTTAGTTCCCTTTCTAGTCATTAAATAATTATCACATACTTAATCTATAGATACACTTTTCCTATAATAAAAAATTAGTTACTAAATTATATTAGTTAAAATTCTTTACAGATAATTATTGTCATTTTATAAAATAATTATTGTTATTGCCTTTGGACCTGTAAATATTTAATGTTGAATATTAGTCACTATATAAATTACATACTAAAAAATAAGAATATCAAATTAGTTGCTAATTAGATTTTAACTAAAGTTTATTTTTTGTAATAAAACCTAAATGCTAAATATTTATTCTTGCTTTTGAACTATACAAATTGATAACTGCTGCAGCTATATGTTGTTGATTTTATTCTATCAAATAAAATTTATAATATTGAATATCTATCTTTTAATTTATTATTGTATAGATTGATAGATTTAACATAATGAATTAATCGCTAACTTTCATGCCATAAATTGCTAAATGGTAGTAGACTATTTTTCCCCCTTTTTTTTTTTCTATTTTCATGATATAATTTCTATAGTTGTGCAAACTATATATTTAAAAGACATTTTGTTTCCTATATTAAAATTGCTATTTATTATTTGCACACGAATGGTTCATTCATCAAGTCAGTTCCAAGAAAGGTATAAGGATTCAAGAATAATTAGATATCCTAATGCACTTGATAAATCCAAAGTTCATAGGATAGAGTTGAATAATTGAATAGAATAAAGGGTTCTAATAAACTTTATAAATTATCAACACCTTTCAAGATTACACTACCCTATTTAATTCATAAACTTGCAAAATAGATACAATAATAAACTCTAATATATTTGCTGTCATATATTATGCTCTAGTTTAATGATACTTTAAACTTTTCAATTTTTGAAGTTAAATAGAGTACCAATGAACTCATTGTAGAATGACTCAATAATTTTCAATCTAAGAAATGGATTTCAATTTTAAATATTACAAGGTAGATGTGTTATTGAAAAGACACAATTATTTAACATTTATGAAATTTCTTGAACTATTAAACTAAATAAATATCTTATATTTCCAACAAAGTATATGATCTAAAGAAAATGCATAACATTCACCTATGAGCAAAAAGTTCTCTAAACTCATACAAACTACAAAAAAATCTTTGACTTAGTTTAGCGTCGAAACAAAAATTATATAAGTGCAAAATTGAGTAAACTAAAAAAAAATCATACAGTTAGTGTCTTGAAACATGCTTTACTTTTTAATTCATAGCAATAAAAATTAAACAATTTGTATCTCCAAATATGCAAAGTATGTGCTCCCATACTAGTCTATATACTATACTAAAAAAGGGAGATTGATTTAGTGATTTAGATTTTCTTTCTCAAATTACCCTCACTATAAATTTAATGACTTTTTTATGTTCTAAAACTTGAATGCCTTTTTTATATTTGTTAGGTTATTTATGTAAAACTTACTCAAAGAGTAAAAGAGGAGATAAAATCTACTTTTAATGCTACATTTTAGGAAATAAATTTTATTGAAGTAAATTTCCTTATGCAATAGAATATTAGGGGGCATAGTTTGTACGGATTCAGGATTTCTATTAGGCGGGCTTTTCTACTACTTTTGGAATGGAATCAAATATGTAGGCCAAGACATTGGCTTTTGATGCAGGTATTCTTCTTTGTGTTAATCAAGGATGGTTTACTATGATTACTGAGACAGATTCTTTAATTCTTTATCAAATGACCCAAGGCAGCACTTCTTCAATCTAAAAATTAGATACTTTTATCTGCAAGATTCGATCACTCTTGTCATTTGGCAATTTTCAGCTTCAACATGCATATGGAGAGGCTAACATGGTTGCAGATTCTTTAGCCAAACTGGCTAGGTCAACGAGACATAATCTTTCATTAAGCTCAGAAATTCCCAACTCTATTCGTGGTCTTGTTAAAATGGATTATACGCAAACTCCTTCACTTAGACATAGAAGTGCCTAATATATATATATTTTTACTTTATGTACCTTTTTCTTTTGCTTTTTTAAGGATGGTTTTGGCATAGTACCTCTACATGTACATTCATTTTATAATTAATAAAATTTGGGAATAGCAGCCCTCTCCCCCCTCTAAGGAACTGGTTAGCTAATAATAATTTAAAAAATATAGAATAATATTTGAAACATTAGAAGAAATCGCTATTTTGATTGATTAGTATAGATGGTTGAAACTCCAAATTTATTTATGAAGAGCAATTTTGTTTATTTTTTAATTAAAGGGCTATTCTTTATATAGGGAAGCTATCTATCTATACTATATTAAATGAGCAAATGTGATTCAGTAATTTAGATTTTCTTTCAGATATTACCCGTACTATAAAATTTAATTATTTTGTTATGTCTCCTAATTTGAATGCCTTTTTATAATTATTTAGGTTATTTAAGTAAATACTCATCAAAGAGTAAAAGAGGAAAATAAACCTGCTTTTAAGGCATCATAGTAGGAAATAAATTTAATTGAAGTAAATTTTCTTATGTAATGGAATATTAGGAATGGTTTTAAAAATTAAAGAAGAGTAAGAAATAATTTTGTTGGGAAGAATTTTAGAAATCAAGAATAACAAAAAAAATAAAATTTACTTGAAAAAATAAATTTACATATTTCATTTATACTTTTGGATCCTTAAAGAGAAAAAATTATAAAAAGTACAAAGAAAAATAAAATAAAATATTTTAGAGTTATATTTAGAATTAAGCTTGATTGAACATAGAGTAGAATTCTGGGATAGTTTAGAAATAAAAGATGAATATGAAATAAAGTTATTAAAAAATTAATTGATATGTGCTATAATAAATGAAGGAGTTTGATTTAGCTTAGATTTTCTTTCCCAAGTTACCCTTACAATAAAATTTAAGAACTTTGTTATGTTCCTAACTTGAATGCATTTTTTTTAATAATATTTTAGGCTATCTATGTAAATACTCCTCAAATAGTAAAAGAAGAAAGAAATCTACTATCAACATTTCATATCTAGGAAATAAATACTACGATGGCTAATTGCCTTATATATTTGAATGAAATAAATTTCCTTATGTAATGGAATATTAGGCATGAGTTTATAAATGTCTGTATTAGTAAAAAAGAGTAGGAAATATATTTTTGGGATGAGTTTTATAAATCAAGCCATAATAAAAGTATAATATTTACTTGGAAAATAAATTTACATGTTTCACCTATACTTTTGGATCCTTAAAGATTAAAAAAAAAAAATTCTCAAAAGGTACACCAGAAAAAAAACTAACTTTTTGAGACTTCATTTAAAATTAATTTTGATGGAAATAAATTTTCTCATACAGTAGAATTCTGGGAAAGATTTAACCGAAGATGAATATTAAATAAAGCTATAAAAAAAAAACATAATGGATTTAAGAAAATTTCTCATTAGATAGAATTATGCATATGATTATTATCAGCATATATAGATTGTGGATACATTAATAAGCTATCTCTTTTATTTATTTGCAATTAAAGAAACTAATAATTTATTAAAAACTATTAAAAGAAAAAGAAAAATTCATTTAACAAATAAAGGAAAGGAAGGAAAACAAGGTTATTTCAATTTCAATGGTTTAAATACTATTTTGGCCTTAGATCAAATTAAGTAAAAATATCAATATGACCTTTTAAATTGAAAAGGTCTTGATTTGAACCTTCAAATTGAAAAATAAATGTTCCAATATAGTCCTCAAAATTTAAAATTTCTTAAATTTGGTTCTCAAAACCAAAACAAATGTCCCAATATGGCCCCCAAAACTTAAAGATTATCAATTCAACACTCTAAATTGAAAATATGTTCTAATTTGCCATCCAAACTGTATTCCAATAAAAAATGCCATTAACCTTCTAAAAGTACACAATTTTAAATATACTTTCAATCTTAAGGATTACATTACTGTTAAAATTAATATTTTGTACAAAATAAAGAGTTCCATATGGTATCCATTTTTCAAGGATGAATTTTAGAAATTATACAAGTATGCAAATAAAACTTTTAAGGATTAGGAATTAAGTTGAATAATATAGGAATTATCTTGAAATAGAAAAAGTAGGACTTATTACGTATAAAACTTTTGGACTCTTTCGAGAAAATAATTATAAATTTTTTTTTCTGTTTTTGATATAAAAAAGAAAAACAAAAGAACAAAGGAGATATAAAATTGCTTAAAAGACTCAAGGCTAGGGGTGTTCAAACCCAACCCAACACAAAAACCCAACTTAATCCAAATTAATTTAAGGCTAAATAGGTTGGATTATCAAGTTTCAGATTACTTGGGTTGGGTTATCCAAAACATTGGATTGGGTATTGTTTTTCAAAACCCAATCCAATCCAATCCAATAACTCGATAACCCCATATAATTCACTTACAAATTTTTCCTTTTTATTATTAACCGTTTCATATAAGTTATGCTTTATTTTCTTTTAAGTGTTCACCTAACATTCATTTAAGATGTTCTATAATTTTTTGTTTTTCATTCTTGAGTTAACCATTTAATTTTTGACAAAACATAATTTATAATTAATGATCTTACACTAGTATTTTTTTTTAAAATTTGTTTAGAAAATTTTAATCCAAGTAACCCGAAAACCCGAGTAACTCACTCAAGTAGTACTTGGATTTCAACGTTAGTTGGGTTGGGTTGGATTTTATTTTTTCAACACAAAAATCCGAAAACTCGCCGACCTAATATCCCAAACCGTGAACAACCCTACGCATGGCCATCTAAACTTGAATTAACTAAGATACTATCCTTCATAAATATTGTCAACAATTTCGGCTTCCTTCTACTAATGCCATTTATTTTGTCTCTAATATTTTTGTGTAGATGTTGTAATGATGTAAGAGAATCGTTATACAAAATATAAAAATAATTTGGCTTTTGTATGGCGTAAAAAAAAAAAATACAATCAAATATATATATATATATATATATATATAACCTATTTTTATTATTATTAAACTGATTCGATGAGTAGGAAAGCGGGTAAAAATATGATCTACACCTATTTTATATATATATTTTTAAAATTCTTATCTTATAATTCTTACTTTGCTTTTAGTTCCCTTTTCAAACATTTAATAATTAGTACATATTTAATCTAAGTTACGCTATTCCTATCATGAAAAATTAATTTCTAAATTATATTAGCTAAAATTCTTAATATATAATTATTGTCATTTTACAAAAAATTATTGTTATTGCCATTAGATCTGTAAATATCTAATGCTGAACATTAGTCACTGTATAAATTACATACTAAAAAATTGGGATATCAAATCAGTTATCAATTCGATTTTAACTAAAGTGTATTTTGTCTAATAAAACCTAAATTCTAAATACTTATTCTTGATTTTGAATTATTATTGTACAAGTTGATAGCTACTGCAGTTATATGTTGTTGATTTTATTCCATCAAATAGAATTTACAATATTGAATATCTATCTTTTAATTTACTACTGTACAGATTGATAGATTTAACATAATGAATTAATCACTAAATTTTACGCTGTAAATTAATAAATGGTGGTAGACTATTTTTCATTTTTTTCTATTTTCTTTATATACTTCCTATAGTTGCACAAACTTTATATTTAAAGGAGATTTTGTTAAATCCTAGATTAAAAATTGCTATTTATTATTTGCACACGAATGGTTCCTTCATCAAGTTAGTTTCAAGAAAGGTATAAGGATTCAAGAATAATAAAATACCCTAATGCACTTGATAAATCAAAAGTTGTTAGGATAGAACTTGAATAATTGAAGAGAATAAAGGGTTCCCATATACTCTATAAATTGTCAATATTTTTCAAGACTATACTACCCTCTTTGATTACTAAACTTACAGAATGGATATAATAATAAACTCTATTATATTTCCTGTCATATACTATGCTCCAATTTAATGATACTTTAAACTTTCCAATTTTTGAAGCTAAACAGAGTACCAATGAGCTCATTGTAGAAAGATTCAATAATTTTCAATCAAAGAAATGAACTTTTATTTTAAATATTACAAGATGTGTTATTCAAAAGACGCAATTATTTAACTTTTATGAAATTTCTTGAATCATTAAACTAAATAAATCTCTTATAGTTCCAACAAAGTATATCTAATGATTTTCATAAAAATCACCCAAGGGAAAATACTTCTCTAAACTCATACGAGTTGTGAAAAATTCTTTAGCTTTGTTAAAAGTTGAAATAGAAATTATATGAGTGAAAAATTGAGTAAACTAAAAAAATCAAATAGTTAGTATCTCCAAATATGCTTTACTTTTTAATTCATAGCAATAAACTTAAATAATTTATATCTCCAAACGTGCAAAGTACGTAGTCTCATACTAGTCTATACTATAATAAAAGAGAAATTTTGATTTAATGATTTAGATGTTCTTTCCCAAGTTACTCTCACTCTAAAATTTAATGACTTTGTTACGTTCTAATGTGTATTGAATGCCTTTTTTATAATTGGTTAGGTTATTTATGTAAATATTACTCAAAAAATAAAAGTGGAGATAAAACCTACTTTTAAGGCTTCATATCAAGAAATAAATTTTATTGAAGTAAATTTCCTTATGTAATATAATACTAGGAATGAATTTAGAAATTAAAGACCAGTTTTTATAAGATAATTTTATGGGATCGATTTTAGAAATCAAGCAATAATAAAAAAAAAAAATTACTCGAAAAATAAAATATATATTTAAGTTATACTTTTGGATCCTTAACAAGAAAAAAATTCTAAAAGGTACACAGAAAATAAAACTAAGTTCTTTTGATATATATCTAGAATAAAGTTTGATTGAAGCAGATTTCCTCATAGAGTAGAATTTTTTGATGGATTTAGAGATAAAAGATGAATGGTAAATAAAGTTATTAAAAAATTAATTGAATATATACTATAATAAGTGAAGGACTTTTATTTAGTTTTACATTTTCTTTCCCAAGTTATCCTCACTACAAAATGATTTTGTAATGTTCCCAACTTGAATGCATTTTTTTTAATAATTTTTTGGCTATTTATGTTAATTTATACTTATTAAATGGGAGAACGTGATTTTGTAATTTAGATTATCTTTTCAAAGTTACCCATACTATCAAATCTAATTACTTTGTAATGTCGCTAACTTTAATCTACCTCCTTTTACAATTATTTAGGTTATTTATGTAAATACTCCTCAAAGAGTAAAAGAGAAAACAAAACCTACATGTAAGGCTTCATATTTGAAAATAAATTTGATTGAAGTAAATTTCCTTATATAATAAAATACTAGGAATGAGTTTTAGAAATTAGAGATGATTCGGAAATATTTTATTGGGATAGATTTATGAAATCAAGCAATAATAAAAAAAATTTACCTGAAAAATAAATTTACATATTTCATTCATACTTTTGGACACTTAATGAAAAAAAATTCTAAAAAGTACACACGAAATAGAACTAAATTTTTAAGACTTATATTTAGAATTAAATTTGATTGAAGCAAATTTCTTCATAGAGTAGAATTTTGGGATAGATTTAGAAATAAAATATGAACATTAAGATAGATTTAGAAATAAAATATGAATATAAAATAAAGTTATTAAAAAATTAATTGAGTATATACTATAATAAATGAAGGAGTTTGATTTAGTTTTAGATTTTTTCCCAAGTTACCCTCACTATAAAATTTAATAACTTGTTTTTTTCCCAACTTGAATGCCTTTTATAATGTTTAGGTTATTTATGTAAATGCCCCTCAAAGCGTAAAGGAAGAAATAAAACTTACTTTTATGGTTTCATATAAGGAAATAAATTTGAATAAAATAAATTTCTTTATGTAGTATAATATTATGAATGAGTTTTAGAAATTAAGGAAGAGTAGGAAATATTTTTTTGGGAGGAGTTTCAGAAATCAAGCAATAATAAATATATAAAATTTACTTGAAAAAGAAATTTACATGTTTTACCTATACTTTTGGACCTTGAAATAGTAAAAAAAAAAAAACCTGAAAAGAAACATATGAAAAAAAAAAAACTAACTTTTTGAGGCTTTATTTAGAATTAAATTTGATTGAAATAAATTTTCTTATAGAGTAGAATTCTGGGATAGATTAAGAAATTGAAGATGAGTATTAAATAATTTTATAAAAAATCTGAATGGAAAGAAATTTATCAAATTAAATAGAATTATGCATATAATTGTTATCAATGTATCTTGGTTGTTGATTCATTAAAAGATTAGACAACATTTATTTGCAATTAAATAAACTAATAATTTATTAACGACAATTAAAAAAATAAAAATAAAAAATAATAAACGAAAAGAAAATTCGTTTGACAAATAAAGGAAAAGAAGGAAAACAAGATTATTTTAATTTTAAAGAGTTAAATATTAGTTTGGCCATTCAAGCTAAGAAAAATCTCAATATGGCCTTTTAAATTGAAAAAATCTTGATTTGACTCTCCAAATTGAAAAAATGTTCCAATATAGTCTCCCGAGCACAAAGGGTCTCAATTTGGTCCTCAAAGCTAAAACAAATGTCGCAATATGGCCACCCAAAATTGAAAGGTTATGAATTCAACCCTCTAAACTAAAAATATGTTCTAATCTGCCTTTCAAACTGTATTCCAATAAAAAAAAAATACTATTAACCTTTTAAAAGTACAATTTTAAAATTTATTTCTCAATTTTAATGATTACTTTACAACTAGAATAAGATTTTTACACAAATTTAGAGTTCCATCTTGTATCCATTTTTCAATGAAGAATGCAAACAAAACTTTTTTGGGATTAGAAATTAAGTTAAATAATAGTAGGAATTATCTACAAACAAAAACATAGGACTTATCATCTATAAAACTTTTACATATTTTGAGAAAGTAATTCTAAAATCTTTTTTTAGTTTTGATACAAAAAAGAAAAAAAGTAAAAGAATAAATGTGACATAAAATTACTTGAATCCTTAAGCCCATCCAAACTTGAATTAAAAAAGACATTATTTTTCATAGATATTGTCAACATTTTCACCTTCCTTTCGCCAATGCCATTTATTTTGTCTATAATATTATTGTCTAGACTTTGTAATGATGAAAGAGATTCGTTGCCTAAAATATGAAAATAATTTGGCTACTGTGTAGTGTACTAAAAGACAAATAAAATATAGAACTTATATTTTCAATTATTATTAAACTGATTCGATAAGTAAGAAAGGGAACGAACATGTGATCCACACCTATTTTATTTTACTTAAACTAAAATAATCATTATCTTTCAATTATTACTTTGCTTTTAGTTTCCTTTCATGCATTGAATAATTTACACATATTAATCATGCTTTTCCTATAATCAAAACTTAGTTGTCAAATTATTTTAGCTAAAATTCTTAATAGGTAATTATTGTCCTCCAACAAAATTTATTATTATTGTCTTTGGACCTTTAAATATCTAATATTTAGTAATCGTATAAATTACATATTAAAAAATAGAGATATCAAATCAGTTAATAAATAGATTTTAAGTTTACTTTGTCTAATAAAATCTAAATACTGAAGTTTATTGTTACTTTTGAATTATTACTATACAAGTTGGTAGCCACTGCAATTGTATGTTATTGATCTTATTCTATCAAATAAAATTTATAATATTGAATATCTATCTTTTAATTTACTACTATACAGATTGATAATTTTAAGTATAATGAATTAATCACTAAATATCACGCCGTAAATTACTAAATAGTGGTATATTCTTTTTTTTTCACTTTTTCCTTTTTCATAATATAATTCTTATAGTTGTGGAAACTATATATTTAAGAGAGAATAAAGTTTTTTAATAAACTCCATAAATTGTTAATATTTTTAAAGATTACACTACCCTTTTTTATTACTAAACTTATAAAATAGATATAATAATAAACTCTAATATATTTCCCGTTACACGTTGTGCTTCAATTTAATGATATGTTAAACTTTACTAATTTTAAAGCTAAATAGAGTGCCAATGATCTCATTATAGAATACTTCAAAAATTCTCAATCTAGAAAATGAACTTCTATTTTAAAAATTACTTGGTAGATGTATTATTAACACGACACAATTATTTAACTTTTACGAAATTGATTGAACTATTAAACTAAAAAATTTCTTATATTTCTAACAAAGTATATCTAAAAAAAATACGTAAAAATCACCTATAAGCAAATGACATTTCTTTAAATTCATATGAACTACAAAAAAATTCCTTGGCTTAGTTAAACATTGAAAGAGAAATTATATAAACAAAAAAATTAAGTGAATGAAAAAAATCAAATAGTTAGTATCTCCGAACATGCTTTACTTTTAATTTATAGCAACAAAAATCAAATTAGTATCTCCAAACGTGCAAAGCACGTGTTCCCAAACTAGTAAATATAAAAATTCTATTCAAGATATATACTTATTTATATAAAAAATTTGTCGACAAAGTTACTCTCTTTTTATTTTATTTCTATAATAGACATATATTATTTTCATTTTATTTATTACATGACTATAAGATAAGTTCATGAATTATCACATTTTCTCCATTCAACTTGTTACATTATTTTCTTCATTTATAAAGTTAAATACAAAAAAGAGAATTTTTACAACTATTTTTTGTTCGTTTTCATTTTTTAGTGAGATTTTGCACACTTCATGAATTTTACTCTATCATATGTTAGTCATAAGCTATCCAATTTCTGTCATTCCGGTGCCGGTGGAATTAATTCAGATTATATTCTTATGCTTACTCACTAAGGCAATCTTGTTAATAAATTTGAGGTGTATACTTGACAAAGTTCACTCTATTTATCAAATAAATCTAATAAATTTCTTTCAACTTTTTACTCATAGATATATTTCTATTCCGATTTCATGATCTACACAAAGTGAAGCAAGCTATGAAGAATCAAAATTTGCTTCGACATCGTAACGTCTTCCCTTCCCCACAACTATAAATACCCCTAGGTCCAATTGACTACATTGATTACAAACAATTCTTGAGCTATCAAGTGTTGCTTCAACGTCTCTTGGCTCAATAAAGGAAATTAGTGTGAGCAGATCCTCATTTGTGTTTATTGTCTCACCTACTTTGAAGAGACTTTCTTCAAGTTGTGAACTTAGTTGCAGAAGCTTCATTGAGAAGCTAGGAGTTTGGTTTGATTCAATCTCAATATTCTTATTTGTTCTTTAGATAATTTTATAATACTTACAATATTTTATTATTTTGTCTAGTGGTATTCAAAAGTCATATTGCTTGCATGCATTCACAGAGCGTAAGTTTTCTTATAATTTCGGTCAAATTTTTTTCTTCATCAATTTATTTGAGATTCATAAGACAAAAATATACATAGGAATTAGGAATGACATGATGCTCTTTCCTATCTCCTATTCCACAGCTTCCCTAGGGTTTTTCTAGGGTTCTGATTTCCACTATGGAAGCCCTTCAACCTTTGTCTGGATAGCAATCAAATGTTCCTTCGCTACTAGGTCTTTTGCAAATGTTGTTACTGGGCCTAATGCATCAAAATCAATTAAACAACTAGGTATTTTTTGTGGTAAGGTGGTGATATTTCTCTCAGATGAAGAAATATCCCGTCTAGCAAAACCCTTAACAAGTTTGTGTTGGATGGCAATTTTCGAGAGGACCAAGTATGGCCACCCAATGTGTAGATCTTTTAACAGTTGGTTTTAAGGGTACTTACACTTTGGTATTATTAGATTTTTGTCATATTCTTATAAGAATTGATTTGGAAGATGACTTCCTCCAGTGTTGGCTTAAAGGTTTTTGGTCTTTTCAAGGTTTTGGCATGCGAGTTTTTAAATGGTCTTTAGAATTCAGTATGGATCAGGAATCATCATTAGCTCCAATTTGGATTATGTATCCACGGCTCCATGCACACTTATTTGATAAAGGTTTTCTATTTTCTCTTGCAGGGCTAATCAGAATTCCCCTTAAACTTTACATATCCACTGCCACACTCTCAAGACCTAGTGTGACTAGGGTTTGTATTGTAGTAGACGTTTTAAAGACACTACCACAAAAGTTATGAATCGGGCATGGCTTGAAAGGGTTTTGGCAGAAAGTGTAATATGAAGACATCCACTCCTTCTATATCATGATTGTGGAAAATTAGGGCATAGCAAGATGGAGTGCATGGTTGGACAAGGTACTAATGTTATGGTAAGCAAAACTTCAACCAAGGATGGACAAACAGAAGCACGACAAGCTCAATCGGGTAAACAACCCAAGGTAACTAAGGTTTGGCAGAAAAAAGATACTTTCTCAAACCCTTCAATTATTTGTGAAGGAGCATCGGGGTTTCCGAAAAGTAGAAAGAAATGATACCATCATATACAGACATTCCTAAATCGATTAATCTAACAAATTCAGCTGCTAGAATTCTACGTTTGGAGGATACCTCCAGGAAGATGATCTCATCATTTAATCCAAGCATCTTGGCTGTTGGTGTTCTAGTTTTGGAGGAATCCCCCCGCAAGTTGGACTCTAATAGCTGTGACAAATAGCTCTAATCCAAGTGAAATTCCTATAACTGATATGGTTTCTATACAAACTCAATTAGATTCTACTATAACAATAGTTCTAAAGTCGATTCATGCTACTTTAAGTACAGTTTTGCTAAAACTTTTCCAACTAAAAATTTTGTAAATTTTGCTCCTTCTACTGGATCACTTCCAGTCTTACATTTGTTGATAACATTAAAGCACCACCGCACGCAGTACATTCGAAGCTTGATAAGGAGGTTAGTTCGGGATTAGATACTCATCATAAGCAAATTCCTCCATCAAACTATCTGATTCTTGTTGATGTTTTGAACGTGGAATGTTCTTAGTCCAATCCATAGTGCAAACTTCACCAGCACCAGCTATAGCTGTTCAAATTATTGCTCCAGTTTTGACAGAATCACCATGGATACTCCAATAAGGAGATAATTTCAGTTGCAGCTCATTCAAAATTAAATTCTTAGATTATGTATGATCAAACTTTTTGTAAGTCGAATACACATACCAAAAAGCAAGCTCAAAGTTAAGATTACTATCCCTTGATTCTTTATCTGATTCTGAAACGGGTGAACTAGTTTTTGTCAATTTTTAGTGACAGGTAGATTCTTTTCATGAAAATTTAGGTGCAAATGGATAAGCATTTAGGCTCGGTGGTTTCCAGCCCAGTCTCAACAAACAAACGTAAGGGCCATGGGAACAAACATCATTATACGTTTACAAGAACTATGCTCACGAGACAAGCTCTTTGGTCAATAGCTGATTTGCTTCTTCAATCCAGCCAACCTAAATAATTGAACAATGTCTTTTTATATTTTGTAAGGGGTTTAGTTAAGTTGAGATTTTATTGTATTTTTCTTATGTTACGTACAAGCCATACTGGGCTTCTTTATTTTAATTTCTCTAGAAGTAGTCATGTTCAAACTAGATGTATAAGCCTTTTTGGGCTTCATCAATTCATTTTAATAAAAAGGTGGTTCGCCCCACCACCATTACCACCACCACCATTTCGGTGGTTTAATAAAAAAAATAGTGATTTATGAAGTTAATTTGAGAGTGTAGGCTGATTACATCACCTTTTTTTTTGTTTGTGTATTATCATCATCATCCTTTTCATTCAAGAGATGCAATTACAATCTCATTTCCAAATTAAATGAATCTTAACAAAAATAGAAATTAGACAAAAAGAAAAAAAAAAAAACTAATGCTATATATTTGAATATATCTCATGAGGGCTAAGTGGCCATTTCTATTTTAACTTTTCTCTTTATCTATCTACCAATCATAAAAGATTTGGATGTTTCTTTAAATTTTTTGTTATGACTTTATGAGCTTTTAGTAGTTCTTATCTAGATATTGTTTTCTTTTTACCTTTTTTGAAAGTAAGAAATATCATGGTAAGTCTCATCCAATTAACAAAGAGTTGTATGAAGAATAAAAGGAGAAGATAACATTTAATGATTCAAAGAGAATATTCCTATTGTAATATTAGGTTGATCATTGCTATTGACGTCTCAAATTTACTGTCACAAATTTACTATGTTTTGTTTTAGAAGTCTTATTATTGTTTTAAAAATATTAGTAAATTGGTAGAAATAGTTTTTAATGGATAAATACGATTTTATTAAATTGTAATTCCAAATATATCTTCCTAACACAATTTGTACATATGGTGGTGGTTCATCATACCACAAGAATATCTCAAAATAGTCCTGGCTAATTGACCTACAGAATGAGCAACTATATTGCCTCATCTTCCAATCCAAATACTTGACAACTTCAAGATTAATAGACCAAGTTCTTATATCATCTATCAACAAACCATGCATTTATAGACTCTCCTCCTTAACCTTAATAGAGATTATTACATTGACCATGCCATGTTTCCAAGAACTACAATCCCTTAAGTGCAATTATGTGCCAACAAGGACTATGTTATGTGCTACAATTTAGCATGTTCAGATGATACGATTCCTCCAACTCTGTCTCCCAGTTCGGTCACAAACTTCAATTTATGGTTACAAACAACTAATTCAATTTTGTAGCTGGACAACGTCCATAAAACTAGCAACATCAAAAATAGCTTCAAAGTTGCAAAGTTGGGTGGGTGGCTGCAAGTTTCCTTTTTGTGAGCAAGTGGTAGAGCTATATAATGGTTATTTGCTAATTTGAAATCAGACAAGTACTCAAAATCAAAGATATTGACTTTCAGTGGAACCTTCTTGGTTGTCAAGTTAGAAGGAAACAATATAGGAATGCAAGATACCTTAAAAGTTGTAGGAATTGAGAGCCAACTATCAACCCATTCATTAATAGATTCGTTAGACCCAAATCTCTTCCACAACCCTATGGCTATCAACTTTCTACCCTTAAGGATTTCTCTCAAAAGTAAAGAAGCTTCGATGCCTGCCTCTACCTCAAGAAAAGATTTATCAAGAAAGTATATAGTATTCAAGATTCTATACAACAAAAAATTCTAATTTATGCTTGCTTAGCTATCATAACATACGTGAAAAAATGTGGATACTAAAACCAGACCCCTTACTTATCCTTGAGCATGCAAAAATAATCCAAGAGAACCAATGAATATCTAAATACATACCCTCTCCCTACAAGTACTTCATGCCATAGATCGGATGTCCATAATGAAAGCGATTAAGTAGATGAAAGCACGACATTGCATAAGTTTTTGTTACCTGAATCAATTCCTTAAGAGAAACCTCTCTCCTAGTGTGAAAAGTTGTTATTTTGACTCGAAAATTTGCTTCTAAGTTTGTCCATAATGGATGAGAAACTTCAATTGTAGACTTACCCACCTCCATAGGTAAACCCTAATATTATTTTAGAATCCACATTTTGAATCCGATGAGAAGAAGAGGTTGCCATTGGACCTCTACTCTGGAATTGAAAGCAAACATAATTTCCACATATAAGTAAATTCACATTAGCTACACCTTCATTTGGATTATAATGTGTGAAATTATTACAATTCCATTCATGTTAATTAGTATATAGAAAAAAAGAAAAAAAAGATTGATGGGATAATAAGCATTAAATTGAACTACCAATTTCATCTAGATTAGAAATTATTTACTAAGTATAGCTTAATTTGGATAGCATAATTTATCATAATAATATTTTCATGCAATTTATTTCAGATTTATTTCATAAAATAAACCCCAAACAAGAAAAAAAATTGAGTTAATGAGGTAAGCTGAATTAAATCAAAGGCTGGCCAAATATGTTCTCTTGAATAACAAGAGCAGATCAATAATAAATTTCAAATGTCCTTATTTTTACACATTCATCAATTTGTTGTTAATAACCTAATGATATTAAGACAATTACATTTCATATTCCTAATGGATATTCTTTAAGAAATTAACAATTATTTCTAATGCTTGAGCATATTGAATTCTATATCTTTGTTTATCATTACATCCCAGATTTTAAAACCAATCTATTTGTAAACCATACTATGAATATTTATGTTATACCAAACAATGATATTCTCAAATATTTAGATTCATTTGTCATTCTAGGTGAAATAAAAACAGGCACAACATTGCTGCAAACATATGTAGATATTAAAAATAGAAAATACAAAAAAATCAATTTTAAGTCGTTATTTCTTCAGGTAAACTTCTAAAAAACTACAACTTCGCATGTCTCAGGTGTTAGAAAAGTTAATATCACAATAATTTCTATTTCCTCAAAACTAAAAGAAAACTAATTGTATCAACCGAAAAGACAATTCTTTTGAAAGGACATATAGATTTATAATTACCTACAATCTTTCTTTTATTTAGTTTCAACTTCATATGTATTCGCTTTGCTTATTATATATAAAATCTTATGCCTTTCTTCTTTTTATTAATTGTTTCCTTGAGAATGAAGAGATGTTAATTTTTTCCTTCCCATTTCTAGTAACAAATTTCCAATGTGGGACCTTTAAAGGCTTGTTAATCTAACAATTATTAAAAAGAAAGACTTTGAAGATAGTAAGATTCAAGTTAATCAGAAGCAAGTTTCCTGTTTTGATGAAAACTATCTAACATAATATATATTGCAAACCTATGTTGCTTGATTTCACTACTCTTCTAAGTATTGTTATAAAACTAATCCTCCACACGAGCTATTTGCAAGAATTCGGTACACTTTTTTTTGGACTATAGAAGCTGTAAGAATATTTGAGAAATTTTAATTTGTCAAAAACTAAAATACATAGAAAACTACTAAAAGATTAATCCTTTCTCATAGTATTTTAGATTCATTTTTTTAGATATTCTACCATTGTTACATCACTTGTTTCTCTATCTTTATATGATGATTTAAAATATGATTATATCACTAATACTTGGAAGCAAATAGACCTTTCCTTGTTCATTATATTAAATAGTTTTAGTACTTGTGTAATTTACATTTTCAAGTTTAACTTAGCTCCAGCAGAAAGCAATGATAATCTTCTAAAGTAAATAATGTTTTTTAATTTGTCATAAATCAACCTCACTAGTTATAGATATGTTATTATAGAAGTCAATTTTCATATAATAAATTGAGAATATCACAGCATTGAGCCTTCTGAGTTCCATAATTCATTTTGCCACAACATTTCTTCTAACCACGTAATTTTTTATTCATGATTTGTTTTCTTTCAATACCTAATTAGATGATTAAACTTAAAGATGATGTAGCGTAAATTCTCTCCAAATAAGGTGATTATAGCTTACCAAAATTTATGATATTTGCATCATTTACTGTAGATAAAAAAATTACTTACTTTCTAAATCTAACATTGATAATGATTCTTAATAATGTTTTGATTACAGGTTCAATATAAAAATGTTATCATAACATTATTCATTTTTATTTTTTTTTACAATACTAGAGAGATAAATAGTAAGTTTCGAAGCAACAAGAGGTGAAAAAATAGTTGGTAAAAAAGTCACCTCCTTACCCCTTTCTTTCCGTGACATTTTGGAACATAATAATTCTCATCATCCATTTAATTTCTTCCAAGACAATACACCACATAGTAACTCATCTTTGCTAAACGTCTCCACATGGTTCTATCCTTTGTCCCATTTCCACCAAATCATACTCTCTGTTCCACCACTTTTAGTTGCAATGTCTTGCCATTTTCATTCCTTGAAAGTTTTTGCCTAAAGAAATTGAAGCTTCTCACTCTCAGTCAATAACCTTTATTATTAAAAAAATCCCATAACGATCTCAAAATATCACCATAAGGTTTATCAGAGTTCCCTAAAAGTGGTTCTTTTGTGGTGGTAATTTAAGACATTAACTAAAGTGTGTGTTGTTCGTTATTCTATTCATCCACCAAAAATTTCTATATATTCATATATATGCCTTAAATCATTTCCGCATTCAGTAAACTTGAATACATCCATTTTTATACCAACTCTCATATACATATACATATACATATACATATACATATACATATACATATACATATACATATACATATACATATACATATACATATACATATATATATATACACACATATATGTGTGTGTGTGTGGTAAAACTATTGTTGCATTCTTTTTTTCATTGTTATTTGTAGGTACTATTCTTGAATACTAAAGGTAGTACATTTCACTTTTGTATAATTTGACATATTTAGAACTAGAAATATCGTAGCACTTACTCACAATTGTGTAAACTTTTTTTTTTTTTCTTTGGATTTTTTTTTAAGGAGGGGTTAAAAGGTGTTTATTTTTCTTTTATTCTTTTATTCTTGTGAATGAATGCCAAAACCCTGAGAAAATGATTTTTCGCCAGAAAAAAAGTCAAGTTGATATTTCTTCTCTAAATCCAACCAAGCAACTCTACATATATCACTAATAATGAAATGACCCAAAACAAAAAGAAAATATATTCTGAAAAAAGATAAATTGAGTGATAAGGAGATATAAGAAGATTTAGATTCTGTAATCATGTTGTATACTAACATTACATCATATATGTATACAAATTTTCAGGATTTTGTTATTTAAAAATAGCTTCAAGAATTACGATTTGAGAACTGCCATTGATGATTGACAGGGACGGGACCATAGAACCATTTGCATCTTTTTTGGGATTTTCCATCGGGTCGGTCAACTGTGAAAAATCACTTGAAATTAAATTTATGTTTTTATGTTAGATAGTGCTATGTTATATTGACCATTCTTTATAATAAAACATTGCACAGCCATAAAGCAAAATTTCTCTATCTATTAAGTATGTCAATTATTTGGATGTTAAAGAAAGAATCAAATGAATTGTTTGTGAATCACCATTTCGTTCTTCTAAGTGTTCCTTTCCAATTAAATTTCATCGCAAAATAAGAAGAATCTTTCAATTTTTCTTTTTCAACTATTAAAAACTGAGTTATATAATAAGATTTATGATCCATGCGTCTTTTCACACACCGAAAACAAAGACTAAATTACAAAAAAAAAAAAAAAAAAAGTATAAGCAAATATTTGTACTTCTCTAGAGTGAAAGAATTTTAGAAATTCATATAGTATAATTGTCTTAAACTGTGTTCAAGATGAATAATGTTCTATATTATAATTTCTCTTTATCTAACTCATTTTTCCTGGGAATGAGAGATGGATGTGGGCCTTACATATTAGTCAGCTACGTTATAGTTTTGTCTTCAATGTTAATCTATATTATATTATGAGAAAATATTTAGATAGATTCGATTTTTTAAGATTCCACTTGTAAACCTTATGGTCAGGATTAAATTTTAATTTTTTTTGCTTAAATCAGCTAATGTTATAGATTCTCTAAAATTTAATCCACACCACAAAATTTACAAGTGAGATCAAATATCGGGTCTACCGAAATATTTGCTTGCATTATGAACTAAGATTTACTTTACATTGTTCTACAAATGTTGGTTGCTGAAGTATTCTTACTATACCAACTCATCATCGACATCCTTTTTTTTAATCATTTTTTCCATTTATGTCACACATTACTATTTTACAATTTTTGTATCAAAAATAAAATTTTGAGAACAATTTTGACATAAAAACAGATTTACATTAACTACAAATATATCTTACAAAAAATTTGAGAGTGTACACTTGGTTAGCTGAGTCTTTAATCACATTCAATATCAAATTTAATGGTATTAAGGGTGTGTTCGTTTGGATTGAAAATATTTTCAGGAAAATATTTTTCAGAAATTTTTTTGGTGCCAAACACCGGAAAACGGTATTTTCTAATTTTCCTTCCTCTGGCTGAAAATAACTTACGAAATTTTTGAGTGTAAGTTATTTTTCGGATAATTCAAGAGTAACATTAAACCTCAAATACACACTTTTTATAATTTTATTTGCTAAACTTATTTTCGTTTTCAATTCTTGTTCCTTCTTTTTTCTCTCAATCATGGGTCCCATACTAATATAACTATCATTATGCATATTTACTACTATATTATACTATCATTTAATTTTAAACAAAATCAATCTTTTATTAATCACAATTATTTGTAAAGTATTTATTATCATTGTTATAAGTTTTTTTAATTTGCATTCATAAAATTAAAGATAAAACCTTTAAAAAAATTTATTTCAAAATATTTTTATTTTGTCAAACGAACACCGAAAAATTGTATAAAAAATTGATTTTTTCATATAAAATATTTTTCTAGAAAAATATTTTCCTTAAGAAAATATTTTCAATTCAAATGAACATACCCTAAGTCTGCCTATTTTTAGCATCTTCTTTGGAAACTCTTTCCATGCCATTTCAAAGGATGATGAGATTCCCCAAAATGATGTAATCACAAGTGCATCTGATAGAGAGATCCTATAAGAGGAATTAGACCAGAAATTGGGCAATGAGAACCAAGATGACAATCCCCTTGATGGTCCAGGTCTTAATATTTACAAGAGAAAGCGTTACCATCGCCATACTCAATATCAACTCAAAGAATTGGAAGCATAAGATCTTCAAAATTCATTCATAGACCTTATGCTCTATAATTTTTGGATTAAACTATTGAAACAACTAGGAAAAGTAAAGATTTTTCATGTGTCTAACCAAATCTTTTTTTATACTTCTATTCTCTATTGACATTGGTTTTCTAGTTCTTTTAAGCTATGTCCCTATATCCCTACCCGAATGAGACAATGAAAACAACTAAGTTGTGATTTAGGATTGCATCTGTTACAAGTGAAGTTTTGGTTAAAAAACAAGCGTACCCAGACGAAGGTAATTACCCAACATAATTTCGTATGTACTTCCTTAGACCCAAAATTGTAATTTTTTTGAATTTAAGACGATTTAATTAGCCCCAACTATTTTGAAATTCTTACTAATGTTATAAACGTAAGTTTTTACAGGCATACCATCAGCATGCTGCATGCTAATAATATACGTCTAAAAGCTGAGAATGCAAAGTTTCATGTTGAAAACATAAAGAATAGAGAAGCTCTTTCCATGGTGTTTTGTCCTTCCTGTGGGGGTGCACAGACAATTGGAGATATTTGTCCTGATGAACATCAAATCTGGGTGGAAAATGCTTGATTAAGAGAAGTGGTATTCTAAAATTCATCTTATAACATTAAAATTCTTGTATGAGAATAAGTTAATATTACAATTAGTTTTTTTTTTTTAATTTTTTGGAGTATTGTAAAATTTTCTTGATTTTTTGTAGGTTGAATGCCTATATAACTTTGTCGCAAAGTTTGTCAACGAATCACATACCAACTTCACTCTTAATACCTCTTCAACTGTAGTACTTACTTTGAACTCTCCAGAAGTCGAGCCTGGAGCATTTCGAGGACAACAAGACAATGCAATGAATTACTAAGGCTATTGATTGGACAAACTGAGTTTGAAAAATCAATGATTTTTAAAACTGTAGTTTCTGCCCTGGAGGAGGTTATCAAGATGTCAGAAATAGAACTACCATTTGAATTCAAACCATTCATGATGGAAATATGTGCTTAATGAAGATGCTTATTACCATCTGTTCCCTAATGCAATCAGTCTAAAACAAGCAGGTTTTAAAACTAAAGCATCGCGAGATACTGATATTATTAAAATGAATTATATGAATCTTGTTAAAACTTTCATGGATATGGTAGGTTCTTTTTGAAATCATAACAATTAGGGCTTCTGTTTCATAGACCCTACAAGTGAAATGCATCCTTGGTTTTTCTTTCGATCAATAAGACAAATGGATGGCAATGTTTGCTAGCATGGTTTCAAGGGCTTTAGTCCTAATCAACATATCAATGGTTCATGTAGGGTTTGATCCTGGACATTACAGTGGAGCCTTGCAAATGGAAATGGATATCTCTACCTCTTCTCTTATTGGCACTTAAATTATTATGTTATCAAGAAATGAAGACAATGTGCAATTACGTTTCGTATTCTATGTGATATACGAGAAAAGTTAGGGCTTTGTTTCAGTCTTTTTACATTAGTTAACTTTAACCATTTAAACAATATATTATTCTGTAATACGTAGAATAATTTGTGTATTTCTTTAATATTTCAGTACATACAAATACGTGCGGAATTTCAAGCACTCACACTAACTATTCCAACTTGAGAGCACATTTTGATATGATATTGCAAACAACTTTCAACAGATATATGGGCAGTGGTTGATGTTTCTTGAGGTACTTTGTTATCCTATATTCCGTTAGCCAAATGCCACAAAAGGCCATCTGGCTGTATAATTAAAGAAATGCCAAATGGTTGCTCCAAGGTGACCATGCACAAAATGTGTATTTACATGCTAAGTTCTTATTATTGCTAACGCATTTGATTGATTAAGTTCGTTAATATTGAATTACAATATTTATACAAATTCTTTGGTTAATAAATTTTATTTCATTTTGATAGGTTACAGGGATTGAACATGTAGAAGTTGATGATCAAGGTGTTCATTATCTTGGAATACCTATTATTACAAACGGTGTTGCATTTGGGGCATAACGTTGGGTTGTAGTTTTTTCTCATCAATGTGAACGCTATTCACATGTAATGTTCACAAATTTCTCTCTTAATGGTATCAATAATACTGTAAGTGTAAACTAAAATATACACATTAAAATATTTTTTAAATTAAACTCATTATTGAAGCTTTTTGGTACCACAACATTTACCTAGCCTACCTTTATAACTTTTAATGCACAGAGCTAACAAGTTTTTTTGAAGCTATCTGAGAGGATGGTGCTTAACTTTTATGGTGGAGTAACTTCTTCAACTACACATTTGTGGACGAACCTCTATACAAATGGAAATGTATAAAGGAAAGAAAGGATAATGACAAAGAAGAATGAAAATGATATCGGCATGCCTCGGTTCACTGTTAAATGCTACAATTTGTTTCTGGCTTGTAGTTCCGCAAAAACCAGTATTCGAGTTCCTTCGGGACAAGAGTAGTCGAAGTGAGGTATTAAATATATGAATTTGAGAACTCAGTCTAGTAACTTTAAAAAACAGTAGCACTTTGATAGTTGTTTTTTAGCGTTAATGCATAGTACACATGTTGTTAGGCAAGCACTACCTCCCTTTTCTATTTTCACTCTCCCTTTTCTAAAGGAAAATAAGCTTGGGCCAAAATAATTTAAATCATCTATATTAGTTTATGTTCATATATTATATTGGGTATCTAATGGAAAATTTTTCTACTTTGTTCGCTAGTGGTTAATGTAAATTAAGTCACTTGATGGGTAATTTTGTTGTCCTAATCTTGAAAATAATCTGAATGAAGAATAATTAAACAATTTCATCAGTAAAAAGTATGCATTACTTATGCAAAATATCAAACATATATGTATATCTTATTATAAGCTTTTAATATTCAGTTGTAATGTAGTACCTCTTATCTAACTCTTGAATTTAAATTGAAATTTTTAGTGGGATATTCTCCATAATGGTGGTGGTCTTCAAGAGTTGGTGCACATTACTAACGGCCAAGAACTAGAAATTGTGTCCCTTTGATGCGAGTGAGGGTAAGTTCATTTTGCAGTCCAATTTCCTTAGAATTTTCAGTTTTACCATTTTTGTAACCAATCTACTTTGTAACTAAGTTGATTATATGCCTAGTGAGCAAAACGATTGATAGAAATGGCGCCTTATGACATAGGTTCTCAAATTTTAAAGAGTATTAACTTAAGCAAAGGGACATGCTGATATTGCAAGAGTGTAGCAGTGATCCAACAGCCTCTTCCATTATTTATGCACGATGGATAGTGTTTCCATTCAAAAGCTAATATATGGTGGAAACCCTAATCAAATAGCAGTCCTTCCGTCTGTCTCAGGAGTTACCATACTACCTAGTGTTGCACCTGAGTCCGTGCATGGTAGTGACATATGAGGTGCTGGAGTGGTTGGATCCCTTGTGACTTGTTCATTTCAGATTATGATTGATTTTGTTTCTACAACGAGACTTCCTTTGACATCGGTTTCTATCGTCGAAGATCTCATTGAGGCTACAAAATAGAAGCTCAACGCTATTTTGGCTCCCAATAATGCTTAGTGCTATATGTAAGTATTTAACTAGTAGTTATTATTATGATAACTCTATAGATAGTCTATTATTTCTGAAAACGACTTAGAGTGATAATCTGCTTGCAGTAGACCAAAACTTTTAATCTATCATGCAATTGAAAATAACAAGAAAGTGGAGGATACAACATAAATATCACTATCAAAATGCAGGCCACAATATTAGTGCCTCAAAATTTGAATGGTAATTTTGGGAGAATGAATTTTGATTTAAATGATATTTATGATTTCTTTTTATTCCCTTTTCACCCTGAATTTATCTAATTATGGTGTCAGAAACATAATATTCTTGTATACTCTGGAGGTAACGGAATAAAGTTAAAGTTAAGAAAGAACCCTATAGTTTTTGTAGATTCCATACAAGTGATGATAAAATTCTACTAGGCTTAGAGGTTCGGGTGTTGACTTTCTCAAGACAGTTGCCAAAGGATGTAAATATAGTTTAAGAATATAGTTTATATAGTTTGTCTTTACTGTAAAGGTTAAGACTTTTTTTAAAAAAATGTGGAGTATGATATAGATTTTCCTTTGTGTGCTACTCCATTTTGCTTTTAAGAATTGTGGGGTCATTTGTACTTAGAACCTAGAGCATTTTGCTCCCACATACCTTAATACAAAGACCTTGGAAATGGTTTGCTATTATTGTCTTGTGAAATCTTCATTTTGTGATTAACATGGCATTACTCAAGTCTATTTATGTGTTCAAACTATTCTCATGAAAATTAGTTTTTCATTTTGTTGATGAAATGCATCATGAACGTGCCCTAATTGTGATGATGCTTTCATTTAGTGTACAAAAATTTAAGGGTAGAAAAGTTGTATGTGCTTAAGCAATTAAGCTCAAAATATAGACTCCCTTTGTGCATGTCTTCAATTCCCATCCTTCTACTCAACACAAACTTTAGTACATCTTCTGTGTTTTAACAGGACTAGAGTGCCTGAGCTATGGCCAAATTATGGCAATCCCTGCTTGAGACAGAAAGTTGTCAAGAGATAAGACTGATACTATATTATACATTGATCTTACTAATATCCCTCCCCTTCCTTCCCCTACACCAAATTCTGAAACACCTGCTCACCCAACAATTGATTTTGTACTTTTTCTCCCTATACCACCACCTCCACCTCCACCCAAACCCATCTCTAGGCGCCAAAGAATATCTATGGACCCCTTCCATACTATGGTTCTAGACTCAAAGATGTTTCTTCGCAAGGCACCAAAGGCCCTATTAGCCTCGAAACATTCTATTCTCTACCTTGACGATTTCAAGATACCCGCTACACCCAACAAGGAAATAAAACTTCACTGGCATGCGGCAATGGTTGAGGAAGTTGGGATTTGAAATGGTTGTCTGTGCGCTAACTCCATTCCTCAGCAAAGCAATACAATTAGTAACGGTAGTCCTTGACTTCGGTCGTAGGTTGAAAATAAATAAGTAGCTGCCCTCCTAGATGCACGAATGAGGAGAGAAAGAAGTAACCGGGCAAGGGAAAGAAAGGAGAGAGAGTGCTTGATCATAAAATACAAGATTTGCCCGCTCTCAGTCAATCATAGAACGATCTTTCCCCTCTGGATGTGCCCTATAGGAGCGCAAACTTTTTTCACAGAGGAGGATCTTTGCAACAGAACGAACTCTTCTAGATGAGGATGTTAGCGAATAGGCTTTCAACTAATCTTTTTTCTTCCCTTCTGCAATGTAAAGAGGCGGATGACATCTTCCTCGGGATGGATCAATTTGTGTAAACGATCGCTTTCTATGTCTCTCAATCAGATGCGGTATTGCCGATCGTAGACTGGTGACTGGGAATTGTGAGCTGAAGCTACATACACCATGATGAATGGAGTGTTTCTAGTCGTTCTTTTTTTGGTTGTATATGCCCAACCGTAGGTCACCTATGCGACCAATCCTCACCATTGGTTTCACAGCACTGAGTAAGCATACTAATGAAGACCGATTTAGTTGATTTGGCCTGTCCATTCACTCTAGGTAATTTAATATGGGCTCGACTTGCTTTGAGCTATGAGAAATGAATAGAGCTTAACAACGCCTTCTTATTCTTTTTATTATATTATCTCTTGACCGGGATCTCCTAAGTATGACTACAAAGAGAGCTATGGAGCCTAGCTGAAAGCTTGACAAGGCCTATCCACGTTAGTGGTATCAAAGGTTGGTCTCATATATTGAGCTTAACCTCTTTTGAGTAAAAATCATTGTGGCAACCAATAATGCTTTATTTTTAGAGGGGCATTCTATCACTAGACCTCCCATGTTTCATGGTAATGGCATTAATTTTGTTTATTGGAGGGATAGAATAAAAATTTTTGTTCAATCTATTAATATTGAATTGTGGTATATTATTTATGAAGGTCCTTTTGAGGCAAATATATTTGATGAAAATACTCATAGATTAAGGCCTAAAATCAGATTTGAGTTAAATGCACAAGATAAAATGAATTTATCTTTAAATGCTAAAGTCATTAATATTTTGTATAATGCTTTGGATGCAGATGAGTTTTCTAAAGTAAAAGGTTGCATATCGGCCAAGGAGATATGGGACAAATTAAAAGAAATTCATGAAGGAAGTGAAGATATAAGAGAGCAAAAGAAGTCACTTCTTGTGGCTAAATATGAATCCTTCAAAATGGAACCTCATGAGAACATTGACAAGATGTATTGTAGATATGGTAAAGGATTTGGAAGGTTTGGGTAAAGAATATTCCTTGGGTGAAAAGAATAGAAAATTTTTGAATGCTTTACCTAAGGAATGTGAACCTAAATCCTTCCATTGCCATAGAAGAGTCTAAAAATTTAAATTCTTTGCCTATTGATTCATTGATCAATTCTCTAACCTCCTTTGAATTGAAGTTGAAATACAAGGTACAAAATGAGGAGGCAAAGGGAAAAAGAAGCATAGCATTTAAGGCTTCATCAAAAAGGAGAAAAGACTCAAGGAAGCCTCACTTCAACAACTTCCAAATCACTTGGGAATTCTGCAATTCGGATGGTCTCTTATGAACAAGAATATGTGTATAGGCTCAAATGGCTTTTATGGCACATGGCAATAATGAGGTATCCTCTAGTTGTTATTCTTGTGATGATTCATGTGATAATGATAATGATGATGTTGAATCATTTATTTTTAAAATGCATGAATGTTTGAAATAATCATATGCTAAGAACAAAGAGTTAAACATTAAAATTAATACTTTATTGAGTGCCAACTCAAAATTTGTGCATGAAAATAATTCTTTGACAAAAGAAAATGACGTTTTGAAAGAAAAATTTGTTGGAAAAACCAAGATCATGGAAGAACAAGCTTCATTAAAGAAGAGATTAAATGATCTTGATGATAGTTTGAAAAACAAGAAAGAAAATGTGTTTGAAAACAAAAGAACTAGAAATATATTTTTGAACAAAAATTTTATCACCTTCAGAAAAAATGATTTGTGCTTTGTTAAATCTAAATCTTCTTTTTATGGCAAAAAGAATATTATTTGTAATTATTGTCATCAACATGGCCATATAAAGAAAAATTGTTATGTTAAAAGAAATGAAAATTTGGGAATAAATTCTATTTGGGTGATGAAGCATGTTACTAATCCAATTGGACCCAAGAAAGTTTGGGTACCAAAAGTTATTGCTTAACTTTATATGTAGGTATGCTTGGAGAGCACCAAGGAATTCAAGATAGATTATCTATGAAGGGTGTTCAAGGCATATGGGCTAAGATGATATTGAAATGGGTAGCATCTAAAATTTTGTGTGCTTTTATTTATCAAGTTGAACTGAACATGTTCTCTTGAATATTACTCATCTATGTGATTGAATTTGTTTAGAATGATAGGAAATATGTATCCACAAATTGTTTTCTATAGTAAGTCATTACTTGCAAAAGAAAGGGGGAGCACTCTCTTTTTTAAATGGATTATTTTGGTTTACATATGCTTTATTGTTTTTTATGATGCTTTTTAGCAAGGAATGAGCAAAAAATGTTTTGATCCTAATTCTTTGCATGAATTCCCTTATATCTACTTGAATACATATTCTTGAAGGGAAGAAACATTTTGCATAACTTGACTTATTCTCCATGTACTCATATTGAATTATATTCACCTTTCAAGGGAGGGAATAAACTAAGGGGGAGCTTAAATTGCATATCTTTCTTATGTTTTGATGATGCAAAAAGGGGGAGAAAATAATGGACAAAACTTCTTGATTGATGCTTCATATTTTATGATTGTTTTTAGAATTGTCCAAATGATTTGTCATCATCAAAAAGGGGGAGATTGTTGAACTCCAATTAGATGATAATCATGTTTTGATGATGACCAAATCATATTAATGGTTTGCAAACAAGTGTACAAAAAAACAGGAAGGATCGGATGAAAATGATCATCCAAACACAATCAAGAAAAACAACCAAAAGTTGAACAACACCTTTCGGACGATGAAGAGCGTCCGAAAGAAAGGAGATCGAACGCAAGGGAGCGTCCAAAAAAAAGAGCTCAAAATGAAGTAAGTTTCTGTCAGAGCTGTAGGACGCATATGACCATTCGAGACACTGTTCATCAAGCTGTAGGACGCATGAACGGACGTCCGAACCCACCGTCCGAACCCCTAACGGCTAGTTTTTAACAGCTAGTTTTTTTACCGTTAGAGCTCAAATTTCAGCACATCTTTCATCTATAAATAGCCCAAGGACTTCCAAATGATGCAAGGAACTACTACATTCAATACAAACACCTGTAAGAGCTATTTGGGGAGAAATAGGCTAAAATATTGTGGGTTGTATTGGTTTGAGTAGTATAGTTCTCTTGGCTCAACTAGTGAGAATTAGTGTGAGCAAGAGTAGACTAGTGACTGATCTTTAAGTGTAAGAGTGGAGGGATAACAAGTGTACAAAAGTGAGGTTGTAGTGTAAAAACCTTTGGCTCAACTAGAGGAACTTAGTTGGTGCAAGGGTGAGCCTACTTTGTGTACAAGAAGATTATTGCCTCACCTTCTTTGAAGAGACACTACTAGTGGATGTACTTCAACCTTGAGAAGTTTGGGAGTTTGGTTTAATATTCTTTATCTCAATCTTTTATTTGTTCTTTAAGCTTTGATTGCTAAATATTTATCTTTGATCATTTGTGCTTAAGTATTCATTTGTTGCACAAAGTTTGTATTTTCATTAAGCACTTCAAAAGGTTTATTTTTTGAGACAACCTAATTCACCCCCCCCTCTTAGGTTGCTTTGGGGCCAACAGTTAGTGTATTCGGCCACGTAACCACTCACGGAAAGAATGGGGCATTCAAAACTAGACAGAGATTCCATTACTTTTCTCCTAGGTTTGCTTTGAGGTAATGGATCATCTTGATATTGGCAGTCAAGAAGGCAAAGAGTTGACTTCGACTTTCGAGGTGTAAGGATTTTGTTTTCGCCTGTCTCAGATTCTGCTACTGATTGGTTAAATAGTTCACATTCGCTTGGGAATACAAATGAGAATGCAATCAAAACAACCACAAGTGGAGGAATGATCGACACAGCTGGCATGCCCCCGCTTACTTCAATCCATCTATCTACACATCGTTCTACTACACAACTGGGTTCATTATAGCTGCCAGCCTCGGTAAGGTTAACTAGCAACTTTACTCAGTGCACTCGAAAAAGATAGCAAACCTACTATAGCGACAATCGGTCGGCTCCTACGGGTGGAGCCTTCCTCGCCTAGTATAACTGCACTTTCTTTTCTTCTTCTTGGTCTTGTCTATCTACCCGTCTCTAAGCCCCTCATCTTCCCTTATTGGAGTACAGGTTAGAGGAAGAGATTTAAAGTTCGTTCATACTATTGACCATTTGAAAAAGAAGACTGTACCGGTCTCCACGCGTATAAGAAGCATCCTTCCTTTCAGCAAGAAGGGAAAGTTAGATATTCACCCATCCTAGAGGAGCCGTATGAGGCGGAAGGTCCACAAACGGTTTTGAAGCCGAGCCTTTCCAGCAATGGGGCCTAGGGACCGATATGATGATTGGTTTAGGCAGGGCAGCCGGCCTACTACGGGCACCTGTAGGGATTAGCGTATGAGACCGCGATCCACAAACTGACGCATGAGACTCACCCTTTACTTGAGGATAGAGAGGGGAAAGATAGCATGTCACAAGAGCGAGGCGAGGATTGGAACTCTACTGCGAGAGGAACGCCTCGCGATCCAAACTTAACTATATTACATGGTTTATATAAATCACGAGATTTGTTAGAAAATTATATTCACAAAAATTTTAAAAATCATCTAAAATAAACCTATACCAATTTACCTAATATAATACTTTATTTCCTATATACCTCCGCAACTTCACCTGGAAGACAAGAATACATATTTATTATTTCGTATAGTTCGCTAAAATCAATAATCGGAAAACTTGAAATAAGCACAGATGATATGATAAACACAAATTGTAAAGTATCCAACAATATTAGTTCTTGAGTTTTAAACTAATCAAATATTAGTCATATCAAATTCGACTCATCTATATAGAATTGATTCTGATTGTGGTATATTCTTGCTCTCAAAAGCAATCTTTTCAATTAATGGATTTTGAGAAATATTTAGGTAGGTTCGGTCATTGATTTTACTTGTACATTTTATGGTATTAATTAAATCTTATAAAATAAATGACATTAATTAATATAAGAAAAATTCTATATAATTTAATTTTAATTACAAAATTTATAGGCAAGACTCAAAATCGAATCTATTTAAATATTTGTATGTATTTGAAGTATACAATTGATATTTTTGAATCTGTTGGTCAAATAACTGAGTTGAGAATCTAAAAAATTTCTTCTTCAACCTTTTGCCCTGTCTCTTATCATTTTTGTTATATTGGTTAGTGTAATTGGATGTCTGTGAGGAATCTTCTTGCACTATTTCCACATTGCTTGCATGCATTCATGCAACAAGATTTTACTGATATCTATTGTCAAACATTTTTGTCTCATAGTAACAACTTAGTGTTTATGAGGTCTACCGATGACTATTAATAGATTTTATTACCATTTCTTTGTTTATTATTTTATCACCAATAATTCATTGTTGCAACTGTAACCTCATCAATCTTTAACGGGTCTTTAATAACAACGAGCATTTGGGGAAAAGCAAAAATTTCTAATGTCATGCTCCAAAAGTAGTTGTCATCGGCAATTTCACTTTTTCTCTTTTTCTCCAGCCTACATTACCATTCATGAACCAATTCTTTTAATTTCCTTACATATTTAGTTACTGCCTTATGAATTTTTATCAATTCTCACCTAGATATTGTTTTCTTCTACTTTTTGTTCAAGCTAACAAATATCAGGGAAGGTCCCCTATGTTAAAGAGTCAGAAGAACAAATAAAGAGAAGAAAATTTTTAATTACTACAAAAGACCAATTTTTTGCTATAATTTTTAGACTGATTTGGCGATCAAAGATCGGTTCTATTCTATCCACTGAGCAAGCTGGTGAAAGAGCAGGTTGGCAACTTAATCCATCCAAGGCTCTAAGAGATTGTTTCTTAAGTTTTAAATTTATTATTTTTCTGCTTCAAAAGTTATTATTATATTCAACTATTACTGAAACGATTAGAATAGATAAAACACATATGTGTACATGTAAATTTCTCTTTTGTTTCTGCTCAATTTGCTTATAGGGTGTGGAATCACTTAATTAATTTTCTCAATCATGTTAAACTGTATAGGTATCATTTACTTTTCCTAATCATGTTAAACTTTTTATAGAATACTGATTGATATAATCATTACTACTTAATTGAGCTGCAAATTTCATCTAGATAAGAGATTCGTTTATTAAGTAAAAATAATTTGGTTATAAGGTCAGAAATTCTACAGTCCCTTTTAAGGAATCATTTTTAAGCACATAATATTGTACTGTATAAACATTCAAAATACAAGAGAATAGTTTCTTAAAAGGGACCATAAAATTTCCCATTTTTGCAATTCATTTCTATAACATTAAAAGAATACAGTAAATGAGAGAGTTAATGAAACTTGGAAAACATGAATAGATTAGTAATGAAACTTCTGATATCATTATCTTGCTCACTCATCAATTTTTTTTTTGTTTTTTTTGTAAATCACTCACTCACTCATTGATTAGGTTGATTAATTGTAAATACCTTAATAATATTACAACAATGACCTTTCCTGTTCCCAGTGAACGAGCAGCTTTTTTGTTTATTCTTTAGAAAACCAACAATTATTTATTGAGCATATAAAATTTTATAGTTTTATTTAGGGTGAATTTCACAAACCTCCCCTGAGGTTTATCTAATATCACTTAATACTCCTGAACTTTAAAAAATATCACTTACCTCCCCTAATTCCTGAATTTTGTTGTAACATTTGCAGCCCAAATGCTTAAAAAACTAATTTAAGGGGAGAGAGAATACTTTCATTCCAATTTTACCCTTACTAACAAAATTTTAACTCATTAAATGGTTGAAAAAAAAAAAGGAAAAGAAAATTAGAGAGTTGTAAATATAATAATTAACAAATAACATTGGGTTGTAACTTAATGTTATTAATATAAACATATATATTTTTCCAATTTATTAATTTGTGATTTACTAAACAAAATACCAAAATTTTTCTTAGAATATTTAGTATTTTTCTAAGTGTTTTAAATTTTTGTTCAAAGTGACAAGCATTTTAATACGCTCATATATACATACATACATACATACATACATACATACATACATACATACATACATACATACATACATATATATATATATATTCGTAAATAAATTGATAAAAAGAACTATGATCAAAAGTTCATTTTAATTTTTCTTAGCATTTGTAATTTCCCAAATAAAATATCAATTTTTTTAGGATTAAAATATATAATGCTTTTTACGTGTTCTAATTTTTTTAAATTGATGCACACAATAATATTACATGCACATACATTTTTGCAAATAAATTAAACAAACAAAAAATTGAACATATGTTTTTTATTTTTCCATTTCAAGTTTGTGATTTCCGAAACAAAATATGCCAAATTCATTTATTCATTACAATACATGGTGTATTTTTACATATTTCAAATTTTTATTCGAATTGATACAAACAACCACGTTAAAGTGTGCACATATTTTCTTAAATTAGTTGACATCTATTTTTATTGTTTCTAACTTTTTTCTATTCATGAGTTTGTGATTCGCTTAAAAAGTAATAATTATATTTATTCAATTATAATATATGGTATGTTTCTATGTGTTTATATTTTTGTTCAATGAGACAAACACAAAATAAATTAGTGCGCACATATTATTATAATAATAAGTTGAACAAAAAATTTGTTAGGAATTTAAAAGCTATTAAGTGAAATTGTTAAAAACGAAACTTTAGGGAAGGTTTTTGAAACTACCCATTTCATAATATGGCTAATGTAATAAGGGTATAAATGTCTTTTCATACTATTTGGTACTAAAGATGGGACCCACTTACAATAGAAGAGAGGTATCGATATTTTTGAAAGTTCAAAGGTGTTAAATGATATTGGCATAAATTTTGAAATTTATAAAATTATACGTTGATGTTCTGTGTTTCTTGTGTCTCGCCAACTTTTTATGTTGGTAAAATACTACAAGAAAGGGTAAATATTTTAGTAGTTTTCCATGGATTTATTTTTTGAAAAAAAATATCATTTTGATTCCTTATTTTTGGAGTCTCGTCCAATTTTATCCCTTGTGTGTCCTGAGTAACCAAGCCAGTCCCTTTTCTTTACATAAATAGGCTAATCTAGGACACTCAACTGATGTTTGTTAAATTGAATAAAAAATTTATAATTTTGATCCCTTATCTTTGAAGTCTTGTCTAATCTAGTAAAGCAAAAGGTAAGGTTGAAATTTTTATAGACTTGACTCAAAAGTAGAAGATAATGTAAAAATTTTGACAAAAATTAAAAATCATCAAAATGTACAGCATTCTATTATCATTCTTAAATTTTGATTGACAAATTTATTACAAGTGCCACACAAAAAAATTCACTATAAATATCCACTTAGAATACCGTCTGAAATTTTTATCCATAAATTTTAAAATTTTTAACTGCTAACGTTATTAACTCTCTCAATATTTTAAATTAAAAATTGTATATCAAATGGAAGCAAAATCTTTGGCAATCATTATTAAAAAAATTTCAATTTTAACTAAAGCTAAATTTTTGGTGTTTTAGAAATTTGACATTTTTTATTAAAAAGTTAAATCCGTGCCAAAATACTAAAAGATTTGATTCTTTCTTTCTTTTTCTTTTTTTTTGAGTTTGAATCTTCCTAAATTTTTCCTCTGTTCAAACACTTATCTTTTTTGTTGAACCCCAGTTTTGTTAATCATGTTTTGATAATGACCACCAAATCGCACTAATAGTATGAAAACAAGTGTGCATAAAAACAGGTAGGTTCGGACGCAAATGATCGTCTGAACAAAACAACCAGAAGACTCCACGGATGTAAATGACTGTCCAAAAGACAGAGTTTCAGACGATTGTAATCGTCCGACACAAAGAATATTGAAGCAGTCTCGAACGAAGAACAGCGTCCGATCATATTTGCAGAAGACTTTGCTTCGATCGGGCGCAGGTTCGGACGCTTCCTTGGACGTCCAAACGAATACCCTCAGAGAACGGACGCAACGTCGGACACAGGGTTTAGCAGCGGCCGTCCGAACGGTCCAACGGCTAGTTCGTTCGGATGCATACTTGCTGCATCGGCCGTCCGAACGGTCCAACGGCTAGTACGTTCGGATGCATACTTGCTGCATCGGCCGTCCGAAAGGACCCAGGCTAGTTTTCCAGTAAGCAGAAAATAGCCGTTGGAAAGTTGTTAGAAGCAGATTTTGGACAACTATAAATACCCTTTAGCTCTCCTGAATTAAACACAGAGAGACTTCTACATTGATTACAAGTAATACTTGAGCTATTTGGGAGATATAGTGGGTACAAGTGTTGTAATAGTGTAGGTAGTTTTGTGAAAAGAGTTTAGAAGTGTAAGAGTTCTTCAAGTGTAAGAGTGGAGAGATAACAATTGTAACAAAGAGAGGTTGTAAGTGTAAAACTCTTGCCTCAACTAAAGGAAAGTAGTGTGAGTAAGAGTGATCCTCATTTGTGTACAAGAGGTTATTGTCTCACCTACTTTGAAGAGATTTTTAGTGGCTAAACGTCAAGTTGAGAACTTGGTAGTTGCCTTGTAAGAAACTCTTTGTGGTTGTAAGCTCCAAGCTTGAGAAGTTTGGGAGTTTGGTTTGATACTCTTAATCTCAATCTTCTAATTTGTTCTTTAAATTTAAATTGTTGAATATCTATTGTATTCATTTGTGCTTAAGTTTTTATTTGGTGTATAAAGTTTGAATTTCTATTAAGCACATAAATTAAGAAAGGTTTATTTTAGATACAACCTAAGTCACCCCCTCTTAGGTTGCCCTTTGGGACCAACAATTGGTATCAGAGCATTGGTTTCTTTATTTTTGCTTAAATTGCTCTAGAGTAAAGATCATGGCAACCAATAATGCTTTGTTTTTAGAGGGGCATTCTATTTCTAGACCTCCCATGTTTAATGGAATTAATTTTGTTTATTGGAAGGATAGAATGAAAATTTTTGTTCAATCTATTAATATTGAATTGTGGTATATTATTTATGAAGGTCCTTTTGAGGCAAATATTCTGGATGAAAATACTCATAGATTAAGGCCTAAGACTAGATATGAGTTAAATGCACAAGATAAAATAAATTTATCTTTAAATGCTAAAGCCATTAATATTTTGTATAATGCTTTGGATGCATATGAGTTTTCTAAAGTAAAAGGTTACATATCGGCCAAGGAGATATGGGACAAATTGAAAGAAATCCATGAAGGAAGTGAAGATGTAAGAGAGCAAAAAGAAGAAGTCACTTCTTGTGGCTAAATATGAATCCTTCAAAATGGAACCACATGAGAACATTGACAAAATGTATTGTTGATTCAATGATATGGTAAAGGATCTTATAAGGTTTGGGTAAAGAATATTCCTTGGGTGAAAAGAATAGAAATTTTTTGAATGCTTTACCTAAGGAATGGGAACCTAAATCCATTGCCATAGAAGAGTTTAAAAATTTAAATTTTCCTATATTGATTCATTGATCAATTCTCTAACCTCCTTTGAATTGAAGTTGAAATACCAACTCAAAATTTGAGAAAAGACTGCCTCACTTCAACAACTTCCAAATCACTTGGGATGATTGCAATGGAGAGGTTGAAGAAGAATATGATTCAAATTTGGCAATATAAACACATAATGAGGTATCCTCTAGTTGTGATTCTTGTGATGATTCATGTGATAATGATGATGATAATGATGTTGAACCATTTATTTTTAAAATGCATGAATGTTTGAAAAAATCATATGCTAAGACACTTACAAAGAGTTAAAAATTAAAGTTAATACTTTATTGAGTGCCAACTCAAAATTTGTGCATGAAAATAATTCTTTGACAAAAGAAAATGATGTTTTGAAAGAAAAATTTGTTGGAAAAACCAAGATCATGGAAGAACAAGCTTCACTGAAGAAGAGATTAGATGATTGATGTTATTTTGAAAAAGAAGAAAGAAAATATTTTTGAAAAGAAAAGAACTAGAAATATGTTTTTGAACAAAAATTTTATCATCTTTAGAAAAAATGATTTGTGCTTTGCTAAATTTAAAACTTTTTATGGAAATAAGAATATTATTTGTAATTATTTTCATCAACATGGCCATATAAAGAAAAATTGTTATGTTAACAGAAATGAAAAATTGGGAATAAATTCTATTTGGGTGGATCCAAGAAAGTTTAGGTACCAAAAGTTGTTGCTTAACTTTGTATGTAGGTATGCTTGGAGAGCACCAAGGAATTCAAGATAGATTATCTATGAAGGGTGTTCAGAGGCATATGAGCTAAAATGATATTGAAATGGGTAACATCTAAAATTTTGTGTGTTTTCATTTATCAAGTTGAACTATATTCTCTTGAATATTAATCATCTATGTGTTTGAATTTGTTTAGAATGCTAGGAAATATGTATCCCAATTTTTGTCTATAATAAGTCACTACTTGCAAAATAAAGGGGGGAGCATTCTCTTTTAAATGGATTTTTGTTTTTTTGTTTTTTTTGCAAGAAATTGCATCACACATGCTTCATTGTTTTGATGATGCTTTTTGGTAAGGAATGAGCGAAAATTGTTTTGATCCTAATTCTTTGCATGACTTCCCTCATATCTACTTGAATATATATTCTTGAAGGGAAGAAACGTTTTGCATAACTTGACTTATTCTCCATATACTCATATTGAATTTTATTCACCTTTCAAGGGGGGAGAACAAACTAAGGGGAAGCTTAAATTGCATTATCTTTCTTAAACTTTGATGATGTCAAAAGGGGGAGAAAATACTACATCGGGACAAAACTTTTTTTTGGGACAAAACTTCTTAACTTATGCTTCATATTTTTTGGTTATTTTTAAAATTGTCCAACTGATTTGTCATCATAAAAAAGGGGGAGATTGTTGAACCCCAGTTTTGTTAATCATATTTTGATGATGACCAAATCGCACTAATAGTTTGAAAACAAGTGTGCATAAAAATAGGTAGGTTCGAACGCAAATGATCGTCCGAACAAAACAACCAGAAGACTCCACGGACGTAAATGACTGTTCGAAAGACATTGTTTCGGACGATGGTAATCGTCCGACACAAAGAATATTGAAGCAGTCTAGGACGAAGAACAGTGTCCGATCATATTTCTAGAAGACTTTGCTTCGATCGAACGCAGGTTCGGACGATTCCTCAGACGTCCGAATGAATACCCTCAGAGAACGGACGCAACGTCGGACACAGGGTGTAGCAGCGGCCGTTCGAACAGTCCAACGGCTAGTTTGTTCTGATGCATACTTGCTGCATCGGCCGTCCGAATAGGTCCAACGGCTAGTTTTCCAGTAAACAGAAAATAGCCGTTGGAAAGTTGTTAGAAGCAGATTTTGGACAACTATAAATACCCTTTAGCCTGAATTAAACACAGAGAGACTTCTACATTTATTACAAGTAATACTTGAGCTATTTGGGAGAAATAGTGGGTACAAGTGTTGTAATAGTGTAGGTAGTTTTGTGAAAAGAGTTTAGAAGTGTAAGAGTAGAGAGATAACAATTGTAACAAAGAGAGGTTGTAAGTGTAAAACTCTTGGCTCAACTAAAGGAAATTAGTGTGAGTAAGACTGATCCTCATTTGTGTACAAGAGGTTATTGTCTCACCTACTTTGAAGAGACTTTTAGTGGCTAAACTTTAAGTTGAGAACTTGGTAGTTGCCTTGTAAGAAACTCTTTGTGGTTGTAAGCTCCAAGCTTGAGAAGTTTGGGAGTTTGGTTTGATACTCTTAATCTCAATCTTCTAATTTGTTCTTTAAGCTTAAATTGTTGAAATATCTATTGTCTCATTTGTGCTTAAGTTTTTATTTGGTGTATAAAGTTGGAATTTCTATTAAGCACATGAAAAGGTTTGTTTTAGATACAACCTAAATCACCCCCCTCTTAGGTTACCCTTTGGGTCCAATATTTCTAACTTGATTTGATAAGTTACATGGTAATATTTCATTTATACTTCCAACCTAGTAGATTGATGAATATAGTTTTGTGTGGAGAGAGAAAGTTGTATTGAATTTATATATTATTCATTAATTCAAATGCAATGAAGGAGTGAGTCCTATTTATCGGTAACTGTTAGAGTTTCGAATTATTGATCAGTCAAACTTGTTGGTTTGCATATTTAGTTAGATCTCGTAAGTCATCGAATCGATATGACTTCCGAACTAATCTAGTCTAACATAAAAGCTAAATTATATAACTGCACTTAATGAGTTGTTTAATTACATATTATATGGGTTCAGTTTATAAGAGAGCTAATTTATATAGGAAAATACTACCATCACAAACTCAATTTTTTACCCCACCTGTAGACCCTGCGACTAAGATTAAATCTTATAGAATCTTGCTTACATTAGCTTATGTCATAGATTCTATAACATTTAATCCACACCACAAATTTTACAAGTAGAACCAAAGACCAAACTTAACTAAATCTTTCCCATTTATATGTCATCAATAATCCCCTGGAATGTGCTTGCATTATAGATCGGACTGTCAGATCATGCTCTTCTGACTAGTAGTCCCAAGACTTGTTCGGCGCTTGGTCTAATTTAATCGAAAGCGCTGGATATCATATCTCGAACTACTTCAGATGTTTGGATTTATTATTTTTATCAAAGACCAATCAGCTCCTATATTTCTCGGTGTTGTTATTATTACTTCCTTAATTCATGCTCCAATTAAATACCCCGTCTTTTTAATTTCCTATTTAAATGGAATTCTGTATCTCATGACTCATCAGAACCGGGTCAACCCACATCCATCAAAACCTTTCACCTTCCACCTATTATGTCTAAATACTCACCGAGTTTCTTCAAAAATATTTTTTAGCCGTTTTAGCCATTTGCAAGCTTATTTAACTCTTGCAAACGACTTCTTACTATAAAATTGTGAGGATTCTGCATACTTTTTACTTCCTTGTTTGAGTAGTGTTTGCTTTTGAATCTCTTGCTATATTTCTTTTAGTTTTTCAAAAACACTCTGAAAGAAATGGGCATATACTTACGGCAACAATTGCGGTAGCGTTGGTACTCCGGTTGACTCTGGGTGTTTTAACATATGGTGTCAATCTCATAGAAATTCTATTCTGGCTCTGTGAAACTTAGAGAGAAGCTGCCAAGTAAATATTTGATACGCTCGAAATGGAAATGAGATCCTTTTAGGCGACAACTGCTCTCCGAGAAAAAGTAAAGGCAAAACACGCATCTTCCCTTGCTGATCTAAAGGAGTAATTAGAAGATGACACCAAGAGATGTTCTTATCTGGAGGCTCGCCATACTGCTGAGCTAGAAAAAATGAAGGAAGCCCAAATCCGAGAGGAAGCAAAGAATCATTATTCAAAGTAGGTTGAGCTGGATGATGCTAAAGTTGAAGCAGAGAAGTTGAAAGCTAATCTTGCTTAGTTAAGATCAGAGAATCAAGACTTGATGAAATAGCTTCCTCTTCAGAGCGGCTGGCTAATAACTAAGCAAAATTTTACAAAGTCAGTGCTCGAGTTGGCTTCGGGCAAGCATTAGAGCAGGTAAATAAGCAGTTTTCGATTTTGCGACTGAATTTTAGTTCTTTTGATCAATCCGCCACTCCCCAACTAATGACTGAAATAGGGGACACCTTGGAGGACCTGATCATTGTAGAATCTTCAGTCAGCCATTTTTTTCGAAGGATCCTCAACCTGAAGAAGAAGCGGAAGAGCAAGATGATGACGTAGCTCTAGATCAGGAGGTTAGCATTTTAAAATTGTTTGCTTTGCCTAAAACTAGGACCACTGGAGGTATTCCAAGTTTAGGAGTCCAGCAACTTCAATGTTTTTGAATCGTTTGATTTTGAGTCACTAATGTACTTTGGTTCTCCTTATTAGCGGGGCGGATGCAAATATTATATTTTGAGGGACCAAAATTTAATTGTCACATATTTATGAATGTTAATTTATATTTTTTGCAAAAATTATATCTTGAGGGACTAAGATTTAATTGTCACATATTTATTAATGTTAATTTATATTTTTCTAAAAAATTTAAGAGAGCGAAATATAAATTTTTTAAGAATACAAATTACATTTTCAAAATTTTTAAAAATAAAATTTATAATTTTTAAAATCTTGAGCACAGCCCCTACTTATCAGGGTTTGACTGGAACACCAACTTCTTTTACGGTTCCTCTTTTTGAAGCTGATAAGCTCGGGAGCAGCTTGGAGAATAAGATTCCTGTAATATTTTTTTTCTTGATAATGAAAAGAATTTGTGTTTATTTACAAGCAGTTTAAATTGTTCATCCAATGCAATAAAGTTAATAATTTTTTTTGAACCACCAAAGCTTTCCACTAATCATCTAACGCGATTAGCTCTTCTTAATTATAGGTTCAATTTGTTGCATAATAGAGATTCTTTATCTTAACTTGTTGTCCAATGCAATCAGCATGATCCATCCATTGAAACTTTCTAGATTAAGTTGTGTTAAGGCATAGATCACTTGAAGCACTTTGGCATTTCTTCTGCACTCTTTTGATTTCAATCATTTTGTTTATTCTTGGTTTTGAACCACTTAAGGCACTTCAGCAAGTTCATATCACTTTTGTGCCTTTGTCTTGATCTGATCAATATGATCCGATCACAAGAATAGCTTCATCTGCTCTAGTTTATCTTCGATTCGGATGTCTGTTATATGAAGAATCGTGTCCTCAATTTGCACATTAATTGACAAATCTTTTTAGTTATGCACCATATCATTTCAATTTTCCATTTTCCTTCCAAAATGAAGCTGAAAAGACTTTATCCGACCTGAATCTATAATATTATTCGTTTTGAAGAAGTTGAAAAGTCTTGATCGAATTCAAAATTTTGAACATAGATACTCTTTGGTTATTTGTTTCAAGCATTCCAATTTTACTCAAACATTTTGAACATCACCTCTTTACCTCTTTTTAGAAGAATTTTTTCTCCTATTTTGAATCCTACAATGGCTTCTTTCATCGGTAAGATGAATGCTTCGGCCAACAGCTCTTCCCAGGGAAAAGGTAAGTCAATCACCTTCCTTTCATCTCTAGCTTCATAAGTTCTTAACACAATTTAAATGCTTCGAAACAACTTCATAACTACTTCTTCTCGAGGAGGTTATTAAAAAAGAAAACCCTTCTCAATCACCTTCTTCTAATTTGATCCTCTCAATTGTTGACATCTCTAGTTCCTTTCTTCTGCTCACCAGGATCGGATCTGATCCACTTATTATTTTTCCGATTCTATGTCTATTCATTTTTGTTTGCCTTCTAATCGAGCTCACAATCTACCATAGGGATTTTTCATTGTTTACGAAGAATAATTGAAATTTGGTCTTCTTTTTCCCTTACAGGCCATAGGGTCTTCCAGGCCTTATGCTTTCACTGCGGGATCTGTATATCCAAACTAGTTCAAAATGCAATCAGTTTTGTTGTTTGCTTCTACCTGATCTGCAAGCATCTTAGTGTCAAGGCCATAACAAGTGATTTTAAATACTATTACAATTGACCCAAAATCAAGAGATCGAGTTCAACTACTTCACCAACCAAACCAATCAGGTTTGATAGCCGATTATCTGACTTCCATCAAAGGATAGAAGAAGACATCGTTCTTCATGAAGCAAGAGGATATGGATAACATTCTGATCCACTAGTCACTTTTGGAACGCGATCTTGGCCTGAATAAGGATCCTATTAATAAACTGGAGAACTCCGTATACACAGGTTTTCAAAAGATAATTCATCAAGAGTTGTTCTCTACTTTAGAAGAAGAAACTCTATATTTGATCAGAATCTACTAGCTTGGGGAGGTGTGGCCAAGGGTTTTTGACCTATTCCGGGGTTTGACACTAGTAATTATAGTACAAGCCCTTTTTTCCTTTCCTTTGTTTATACTGTATATTTTCCTAATTGAATGTTGATAATAATTGTATTTTGTTTTAGGTGAGGGGCTGGGCTTATTAATGACAACCCCAGCAAAGGAAAACACTAGCAAAGGGGCATCTTTTCAAGTGCTCCTATTTGGGCGATAATCATTGAAAGGTTGAAATTTTCTGGATCAACTTCTGTATCTACCCAAGAAGAAGAGGTTGAACCAAGGCTTGCACCTGATGTTACTGGTTAGAGCCACCAACAAAAAGAAAGGATTCTTCATTAAATATGCTGACTAAGAAGCAAACCAGGACCGCATTCTGCATCGACTGTTTTAGCTTCAGGCCCAACAACCATTTACCAGTTTAGGCTCATCAAAGTAAAAAGAAAAGCTCCGTTGTACCTTCTTCTTCTGGTCTTGTTTTACCACCAACCCAAATTCGTACAATTATTCCAATCCGAGATAGGCCTTTTTGTTCTTGGTTATACAAACCTCACGCATTTTGCACACATGCCCTAGAAAAAATTAGTTATTACATGGTGTGTAGCTCTAGGGGCTCATAATTAGACGACCAAGGAAGAATGGATGACAAGTGGATCACAAGTTCTTCCTTGGACTTACAAATCTATGCAGCTATTATGAACTCCAGATGAAAAATTGTCTCAAGAATCATTTAATCCTTAATGGTCATAACTATTAATGACAAACGCCAACATGGTCGAGTTGCTACGGAGCGAATGGATAACATTTTTCTTCCTCAAGATCACATTTAAATCTTTGAGGATACTGATGAACAACTACAAGCTAAAATGAACCAAGTTTATTACACAGTAAGTTTTCTTCGAGCATTGGCATATATTTTTAATTTTATACAAGTTGTCTTATTGATCAACAGATAATTATTTCATCTTGTGATTCAGCTCGGCAATGCTATTGAAGAAGAACATCACCGTTTCCTTGCTACTCAGAAACAAGTTTATGTTCTAGAAAGGAGGCTATCCAATCAAAGAGTCAAACCATGCAGAAGCCACAGCTGCCTTGGCCAAAATGTTAAATGATGAAAAAGAAGCATCTTTGGTCAAGCTTTATTAGAGACTAGGAAAAGACTCTCAGTTGACTAAATTGGAGAGCCTCCATACTATCGAGATGGATAAAATAAAGCAAGAAGCCAACCAACTTGCTAAAAACCTTAGTTCTAAATAGCTAAAACTGAATCAAAGCAAGTATGAGCTATTTAAAGCATAATTAGAGATTGAGAGGCTGAAGACTGAACTTGCAGCTACTCGGACAATCCCTTCTTTGGCCAATGTGAACCAATTCAATTCCTCTATAGCTTTAGGGAATGATCTGGTGACATTTTGTTCTTATGATGGTCGTCTAGGATATAAAAAAGCACTAGAGGAAGTGTCAAAGAGATTTCTTGATATTCCTCTTGACTTTAATTCTTTCGATAACTTTGATTGGAAGATTTCTCAAAAACTGGTCACCGACTTGGATCCAAATTTAGGGAACTCTCAATCAGCAAATAACATCTTTAAAGAAACTTTGTCGAGGAAAGAAATTTTGAAAAAATGACCAGTGATCAAAATGCTGCTGAAAAGGCTAAATCCAAGCATATGTAGTATAAGTCTTACAACTTCATGTAATAGCTCAAGACTTTATGTACTTATCTATGTTCAAATACAATCATTTTTGTCAAGTTTCTCAAGTAGAAATACTGATCATCCAAGTTGATAAATTTCTCTATGATTCAAAAAATATTCATAAAGAACAACTTATTACATTAATTTCCTAAGTAATATTTTTTCAAATTAACAATGTTCCACATTTGGGGTATAACTCTTCCTTCTTGATCAGCTAACTTGTAGTAGCCTGATCAACGGGCTTCCAGACCTAATATGGTCCTTCCTAATTTGCATCCAACTTTTAAGTATTACAAGTTCAGCTGACCTCATTTCTTCGAAGAACAAAGCCAATCGGAAATATCTTTGTCGAACCATTGGATTCCATTTTTTGCTAAGAGTATAATATGCTTCTCGAATAGCTACTACTGACCTTCGTTCTTCTACCGGATCAAGATCAATTGACCAAGCTTTAGCATTGTTTGTTGTTTCTCTGTTTTGTACCCGAGATGTTTGTATACCAATTTCAGCTGGAATAACTGCTTTAGCTCCATAAACTAATTATACCATTTGCTATTCAGGGTGTAGTTCAATAAGACCACAACATGCTAGGAATCTCTTCAAACCAATTACATTTGGCTTGATCAAGTCTTTCCTTTAGTCTAATCAACAACATATTGTTTGAAACTTCTATTTAACCATTAGCTTGAGGATTGCCAACAAGTAGTGTGCATTCCAATTTGGAGTTCTTCATAGAACAATCTGAATGGTTCTCCCACAAAGTGATTTCTATTATTTGAAATAAGGATGTGAGTAATATCATATCAGCAAATTATATTTTTCCAAAAGAATTTCTTAATGCTCTTCCTAGAAACAGATCTGAGTGGCTCGGCTTTAATCCATGTTTTGAAAAATAATCAATTGCCACAGCTAAGTATTTACAACCACGAGTTCTTATTGGCAATGGTCCCGGTATATCAATCCTTCATTATTGAAATGGCTATGACTAGTGATGGGATTCGTATTAGTTGCTGGCTTTCTCAGGAATGGAGCATTAATTTGACATTTATGGCAACTAAGCACCAATTTATGTGCATTATTGTGCATGATTGGACAATAATAACCCATTAGGATTACTTTCTTGGCTAGACTTTAGGCTCCCGCATGATTCCTGCAAATGCCTTTCTTGGCTAGACTTTAGGCTTGCCTGTTATTTGTAACACTTTTCACTTGAAGTTGATCCAAATGTGCTTTCAATTGTGAAATTTACCTATACCTGTGCTTTTATGGTAGATCGTGGTCAGAATTTGATATCATATTCAAGGAGTTCAATCAACCATTTCCGCATTCCTCCTAAGACATCAGGTTTTCCCAAAACTGTTTTTAAGGGAAAATCGATGTAAACTATGATCTTATGGCTTTGAAAAGAAGGCTTCAACTGCTGAACTGCAATGACCAAGGAAAAGGCCATTTTCTCTATGACTGAATAACTGAGCTTGGGACCCTGAAGAACTTTACTAACAAAGTAGGTTGGCTTTTGCATTTTTTCTATTTCTAAAATCAAAACTGCACTTACAGCTTTGTCTAAGGCAGACAAGTACAGGGAAAGTGTCTCGCCTATCTTTGGAGCAGTTTAATTAGGTAGATTTGCTAAATATTGTTTTACCTGATCAAAAGTCTTTTTCCTTTCTAATTTTTTGAAAGAAGGGCAATCCTTTTTCTATTGATTTTGACAAAAATCTATTTGAAGATGTCATCCTACCAGTAAGACACTAAAGTTCTTTGACTAAATTAGGTGGCTTCATATCCAAAATTACTTATACTTTTCTGGGATTTAGCTCAATTCCTCTTTGTGAGACGATGAAGGCTAAAAATTTTTTGAAAGAAGTTGAAAGGTACATTTAAGAGGATGAGTTAGTCTCATGTCAACACTTCTCATAATTTCAAGAACTTCATAGAGATTTGAAATGACATCCTTACGTATTCTTAGTCCGAACGGCATGGTCTGAAAGCAATAGATGCCTTTATATGTGATGAATGTTGTTTTCTCCTTAGCCATCTTCGTTACTAAGAATGATCTGATGATAGCCTTTGTACGCATCTAAAAAATATCCTATTACAAAGCTTACTAATGAATCAATTATACTATCACTCCGAGACAAAAAGTAACTATCTTTTAGATAGGCTTTATTCATATCGGTATAATCCATACATATTCGCCAACTTAGATCTGGCATTTTTACAAGTACGGGGTTCGGTAACCATGTAGGATATAAAACTTCTTTAATGATCGGAACAGCTAAAAGCTTATCTATTTTAGCCTCTATAACCTTGCTACGTTAGGTCCAAAAAGTCTTTTTGTTTACTTTACAAGCTTGTATGCTGGATCAATTTCCTTTTTATGCTCAATTATATCTCGGACAGTGGGATGCTAGGCATATTTTCTGTTGTCCTTATACTTATAAAGGAGTTTCACTAGATCAGCTTTGAGTTCGGCTAGCAAGGTACTGCAGATTCTCAATTTTCAGTTTGGATAAGCCGAGGTAAAAGCTATTCCTTCAACAAAAATTTTGGGATCAGTCTCAACAACTTTTTCTTTTCTTTTTAACTCCAAGGTCCTAACTAGTTTGAAAGATTCACTTGAGCCCCTTTTTAGTAGGTATTTCTTCAATTTTTATAGTTGAAGGTTGACTACGAAGCAACATCATGTAATATTCTCAGGCCTCTTGGTGATTACCTCAAACACACCCTTCTGATCCATCTCTTAGTTTGAACTTTATTCTCAAATGATAAACAGATAGGAAGACGATGAACATGTATTGTGAAGGTCAATCAAATATCATGGTATAAGATATAGCCTTCTTGACCAACACAAAATTGATCATTTCTATTCTATATCTGGGTGGCTCTCCAAGGGATAAAGACATTGCAAAGTAATAGTGCCTTCAAACATAACAGAGTCTCTAGTAAAACCTACTAAAGGTGTTCAGACAGGTCAATATGTTCATTGCTGATACTATTCTTACCCATGCATGCTAATAAATTATATCCGCTAAATTACCTTCATCCAAAAAAATTTTGTGGACTCTGAAATCATTTCCTTTGACATGAATGGTGACCGGACTGGTGTGAGAATACCGATTAGGCAATGGATCATTATCTGTGAAACGAATTCTCAAATTCATTCTTGGCTTTTTCAACATAATTTCTCTTAGGGGAATTAGTCTAGCATAACACTTCATTGAATTTGCTGAATCTCCACTAGTAGCACCTCCTAAAATAGTGTTAATGACCCCAACCATATGATTATTGTTAGGCTTAGGTCCCTTCTGATTGTTGTAGTTTGGCATTTGATTTTGATTTCTAGGAACAGATTGATTCTATTTTTCATTTTGCTTAAATTGCTCGGCAGTTCAAAAATTTTACTCTTGGAAAAATCCATCTCTGATGGTCCTTTCAATATTAATTTTTAAATCATTACATTCTTCAATATCATTAACACGATCTCCATGATGAGCACAGTAACGAGATATGTCCCATCTATTTTGTTCCAAATACAAATGATAAAGTAGTTCCAATATTCCATTGTTCCTAGTCTGAAATAGAATCTTTTTTCTGGAAGTATTAACTAATGTAAAATCCTGATCAAGAAGAACTCGAGTTCGAGTAGGCCTGAAATATTAGGTGTCAGGGAAAGTAACTCATTTAGTTAAAATACTTCTTTGATTTGGCTATTGAGAATAAGGTAGGCGTTTAGACGCCTTAATTTTTTTTCTGAACTTTTCTTTTCAGGTTCATGCTCAACAAGTCTTTTTCCTTGATTTTTTTTGTATCATAAAGTTCTCTTTTTATTTGGTTGGACTCTTTCCCTCGTGTAGGACTTTCAGCTCGTTGAAGGACCTCATTGAAAGTTTTTGGTGCCTTGGATGCCAATTCAGTAGATTGAAGGATCCTACTTTTACTCCACTTATGAAAGCAGATACCATGAGTATTTCATCAGCATGCCAAACTTGAACATCCTCATCGTTGAATTTGCAAATATAATGTTTCAAAGATTCATCAAGCTTTTGCCAAATGCTCATGAGATGTGATGCTTCTTTTTGAATTGTTTGGCAACTCATGAAATGTCTAAGAAACTTATTTGCCAAATCGAAGAATGACTTGATCATGTTTAGAGGCAATTCCTTGAACCATGTTTTTGCTAATTCTCTTAAGTTTTGGTGGCAGAGAGTTTACATGTGATACTATCACAATAGTTACATAATTTAGTAATGGGAGACACGTGCAATATAATCAGTTGGATCCTTAGTACCCTTATATAAGTCAAGATATGGTTGTTTAAAATTAGATGGAATTTGTTCCAGTTGAATTGATAAAGTGAAAGGATCTCTATCCATCAAAATCAATTTAGCTAAATTAGTCGTATTTTTCCCTATGAGTTCTACTGTCCTGATCTCCTAGTTCCATTTTGGTCATTAATGTATTTTCACTGTTATTCGGAGTTTGCTCCACAGTTTGTTCAAGTTTCTTTTTAGAATGAGGTCCAATCTACTAAAAAATTTATCCTTTCTGTCGAGGATGTAGGATGACACCAAACGATGCATTTGGTAGTACGAACTGCTAGCAGTGTCTTCATGTGTAGTATTTTCCCGATCAGGTTGGCTTTTTTCTTTTAGCCTGGGTTTGCTTTTTTCTAATCATTGACAAAGTCCTTAAATGGTGAAAATTGTCAAAAAGAAATTGTAACATATCTTCCCTAGTTTTAGGTTCACCATTTTGTGAAGGTTCAACATTTTGACAAGTCATTCTTGAGAAATTGATCCCTAAGTTTCCTCTAGGTTCTTGCTATTAGGCTTTTTCCTTTTGTTGTGATTTCTCATATTTTCTTAGAAATGGTAATTAAAATTACATTTTTTTCTGTCCGAATTTCTCATAAACGACACCACTTGATATGTTCATATAGTTTTGTGTGGAGAGCGAAAGTAGAGAGAGAAAATTGTGTTGAGTTTGTATATTATTAATTGCTTCAAATGTAATGAAGAGTTGAGTCCTTATTTATAGGTAACAACTAGGGTTTTGAATCCCTGACCAATCTAGTTTATCTGGCAGAGTTTGTTAGTTTGTATGTTTAGCTAGACCTCGTAGGTCATCCGATCACTATGAGTACCAAACCAATCTAGTCTAGTACATAAGTTATAGTATATAATTGCCCTTAATAAGCTATTTAATTATATGCCACGTGGGCTCTGACTATTAGAGATATAATTTCTATATTATCATCGATATATATTACATAAATTAAATTGATCATCTAGTAAAGTTTTTAGTATCACATCAATTAATTTTCAAATAAAATCAATTTTGTTAAAGTTGTTTGATTTATTTCTCAAAATTATCAATGTATATGTATATCAAAAGAAATACCCTTAAATTTTATTGTTGCAATGTTATATTTTTAAGATAAGAAGGAAAGAGAATGAAACACAAAAAAACAAAAAACAAAAAAAAAAAAAAAAAAAAAGCCAAAATCAAAAGCAAAAATAAAAAATTCCTAAAAAGTGTTTCACATTTGTAAAACTATTTGAAACTTACATTTACTAGTTATTGCAAATGTGAACCCTATTAACAACTATTTGATATTTGTTTTTACTATGTTATATAAGAATTTGTATAATTGTAATTACAATTAAAGGTACACTATTTCAAATAGAATCCTCCACTATTTTACTAATGATTTTTTATTTGTTGCTTGTGTATTATTAATCAATTGGAATTAAATTAACAAAATGACATATTTTAGGTAAAAAAAAAAAAAGGTAATATCTCTGTGTAATGCTTAAACAAATTTTTGCAGAATTTTTTTTAAAAAAAAATTCACTTATTTTTCATTATAATAATAAGTATTTTACCATTAAAATTTTATTATCTATTAGTTGGTATATGCAATCAAAATAAGGATTAATTAATTTTTTTCACAGTTTATCTATTATCAATTATTTGGAATCTTACTACACCTCTGGCATATAATTTAAAAATTAAGGAATAATATTAATCCAAAACCCAAATATTAAGAACCAAAAATGTAAAGTCAAAACGTTAAGCTAATGACAAATTAATATTGATCATTAGTCACTACTAAATTTCTGTTAATTATACTTTTTTTGCCGAAATTAGAAACATTAGAAACTAAATTTGTTTTTAGTGAGCTTTCAGAACTTATTTGGCTCCCCCAACCAAACATTTTCTACATAGAAGCACATTTATATTTAGTTTCTAACATATATAATTAAAAAAAAAAAAAGTGGGCATGCACCTTCATTGATTGGGCTCTTCAAACACTTAAAAGCAATAAGTTTGTATACTTTGTATGACTTATGTCATTTCCCCTTATTTGTTTGATTTGAACAAAACTTAATCAATTTGAAACTCAAGTAATAAAATAAAAGTGGGTATTTTCTATCACTTTTATTCTCATAAAAGGATTCCTATAATGAAGAAATTTACCAAACACCATCTATAAGTATCATTAATTCATATTCCCATTCTTTCCTCTTATGCCCATAAATTAAAAACCTCTTAAATATTAACTAAAGTGTACACACTTGAAAATTCATTTATATATTAAATGGTTAAAGTGTAGATCAAACTATAGAACAATTGGGAGGTGTTTGGTTTGCATTCGGGATTCGAAATCGAAACGATTCTTTTGGTGTTTGTGATTCTCATTCCAAGTTTTTGGTGTCTTAACAAATCTTTGTTGTTCTTTTCTTCTCCTGGTTGATATTGGTTTTCTGGAATTTAAAAATGTGTTTACATACTAATGAAATTTTTAGTTCGAAAAATAGTATAATTATCTTTGTCAACAATTAGGATGTGTTTAGTTTGTATTTGAGAATCGAAAGATCAAGATGTGCCCGTGGGAGGAAAAGTCGACTTATTCTTATGAGATGGGATGATTCAGGAAGAATAGAAGCTCAAGGATCGAAATGAGATTCATAAATACTCACTATCAGTATAAGTTTATGTCATCTCTTTTACTTATTTGGTTTGCATTTGAGAAAATCGAAATGGGATTTATAAATCTCACTATCGGTATGGGTTATGTCATCCCCTTTACTTATTTGATTTGAATAGGGAATGTATTTCATTATATTGATAAAAATCAATTTGAAATTCAAGTCATAAGTGGGAAATATTTTCTAACACTTTTATTTCTACAGAATGATTTCCATAATAATTAACCAAATAATATCTATAAATATCATTAATCTTGATTTTCATTCCTTTTCCTCATACCGATAAACTAAACACCTCCTTAATTTTCAAACAAAACCTTAATGTCTTGTCCTTCTAACTCAGTCTATTGATGGAGGTTGCCTGTGGGCGTCCTCTATAGCAATTCTTAGCTAATCCATCCAAGTACTCCAGTCATCTCATTGGCGGTCCAAAATTCACCTATTAAGACAAGTCCCAAAGGACAAGAATAATGGTAAATGACTCTTATAGTTGAAATTCCTTAAATTTCTATCAATATTTTTATTTGACTCTGAACTTTTAAAAGTGTTTTTTAGGTCCTTAAATTTCTCAATTTAGTTTTAAATAGTTCCTAAGACCAAATCTAACTAAAACAATTAGTTTTTCCCCAAAAAGGTTTAGTTTTTGGCAATTTTCCCCTCCCAAGTTTTAAAATTAGGCAAAATTATTCTATTTTTTAATATTTTGGATACATAATTAACTATTAACAAGTTAACTGATCAAAATTATAAAACCAATATTTTAACACATTTTATTCAATTATATACTGTGTTTTAATATATTGCTAAGAATATTATCATTTTACCATGGGTTAGTCAGCTTATTTCAATTCTAATGATAAATCTAGTAAAAAAAAAAAAAAAGAATAACTACGTAGAATTTATGCATCTAATAAAATGGGTATTGATTTTGGAACTCTACAACTAGCTTTAGGTAAATGACTTAAATATCATGCCCAAATAATTTAAATATCAAACCCTACTCATAAGTAATAGTAAATAAAATTCATGAAAATATACTAAAAACATATGTAGTAACAAATAAAAAGTGTTAAAATTAGAAAAATTAAAATATAAAGTTAGTAAAAATGCATGCACCATAAAAATTTTCTTGTCTAACTATCATAAGATTTTTTATTACTTTGACTAAAGAATTATTTTTTGAATTATTTTAAAATACTTAGTACCTCGAGAAAAGAGTACTAACAACTTAACCAAAAAGTTAATATTTAGAATTTTAATAAAAATAAATATATTTTCTTTAGTAGCATTAAATATATAAAAAAAAAGTTTGTAAACTGAAATGTTGTGGGGGTGTTGAAGTCATTTTATTAGTGAAAAATTATGGTGGAGTGCCAAAATCATTGGCCGATAAAATAAGCAAACAAAGTAAGAAAAAAATAAAATGAAAATGGGAACAATTATTTGTAATTATTTTATTGTCATTTTTGTATTCTCAAAATTTATCATTTATACGTAATATTGATTATACAACAAAGTATTAGACTGGTAAAAGAAAAACAAATATTCTTATATATTTTTCTTATAAGTTGAAGTAATTAGTACTACCAATAGGGGTTAATTTTGTCCATTAAAGCAAATTTGCTTTGACTAGGTACAAATTGCTCCAACAATAACATCACCCATAATTAATACCTTAATAGCTAAACTACTAAAAACCACAATTATTGTATCGGTAATAAGTTGGTTTAATTAGACGTACCAACACAACAATTAGTAGGTAATATCACACTGAATAATAAACCGAAAAAGAAGTGAATAAAATTTTTTTACTCAACAGTCAGATTATGATTTTAACTACATTTCCTGTTTCAGGTAATGGTTTTAAATAACGTACATTTAGCTCATTAGCAAAATACTTAGGGTAGTAATGAGTTAGGTTATTAATTGGCAAGTTTTTAAATTTTGATTTTCGAGTTTTGGATTAACAATTTAAAATTCAATTCAAATAATATGAGAACTCAAGTAAATCAAACTGCTAAATATTGCTCGAGTAAGTTGTTTGGATGTTGGGGTTACTTAATTCTGTGGATTCACTATTCATCTTCTTTTAAAAAGTAAAAATAAAATGAACAAAAGAAAACAAGATGAGCTGTCCTTTTGCACAGTTCAATTTTGGACTTCGTATTTTCTGCTAAAAAATTTCTATAATCATTGTCTCCAACGGTGATCTTATTATGGGAACTTCAACCAAAGCTATGGGTAATACATGAAAAATTCTTACATGGATCCGACCTACGGTAGGTGGGATGAACACCTTAGTTCATATTCATCTACATCATTCTGAAGAAGTTTATTTTAATGAGTTAGAGTGATGTGGATGAATATGGACAAAAAGATCTATCTCACTTACCGTAAATCGGGTTCATATAAAAATTTTCTGATAATATATTATATTCTGTGATTTGCTTAATCCCAGGTTCTTTTTCTCTTTTCTAAATTTGTGCTCCTTATGATCATAACCAAACATCTCAATTCAAGTGAGTTTTTATATGACAGATGGGCCGTAGGTTGGAATTGTTCTTCCCTAATTTTAAGTCCAATAACGTTCCAAGCCAACTCAAATCACATTTACGGAAAAATGACGGTGGAAATTCTTTAATGTTATGTTTATATGGAGAGATTTGGGTGAATTTAAATTTGAAATTTAAAATCAACATAAATTATTTAAACAATTAAATTGATTTAGTTGGAAATTTGAAATCTACCACTAAATAAGAGTATAATTTTAATGGTTAAATGAATGAATTTAAAATTCATCTAAATTTTATATTGTGTTTAGATGGAGGGATTTGTGTGGATTGATTTAAAATCTTAATCCATGATAAGTTATCCAAACAAATTAATTGACTTAGTTGTAGATTTGAAATCCACGAACAATTGGGATTGTCATTTTAATGATTAAAGAAGAGAATTTGAAATTCACCCAAATTTCATGTCATTTCAAATCTACCCTTCATTTCAAATATTTCCTTCAATTGGAAGTATGATTTTAATGATCTTAAATGAGAAAATTATAAATTCACCCAAATTTCATATAATTTCAAATCTACCCTTCATTTCAAATATTTCCTTCAATTCAAATCCACTCATCAAAATACAACCTATAAGTTATTTTAAATCCACCTAATTAAAATTTATTCATTTCAAATATTTTTTACAATTCAAATTCACCCGTGCGAAAGGATTACTTGTACCTATGGACGTTGCAAGAAAGCAAGAAGCTTGAGGACGCCCCCTAACCACCCTTACCCCTCCCCCAAAAAAAAAATTAAAAATTAAAAATTAAAAAAAATAAGGCTCGAGGAAGATGTCCGATTCGTTCAGGTAAGATAGTCATCAACTTCAATACTTGTGAGAATTTCTTATTTTTGGTTGGAAGAACATGCTCGTGTGTGACAATAAACAACTTCAATACTTGCGACAATTTCTTATTTTTGGTTGGAAGAACATGCTCGTGTGCGACAATAAACAACTTCAAGACTTGCGAAAATTTCTTATTTTTGGTTAGAAAGAACATGCTTATGAGTGACAATAAATTATAATATCACTTGCTGATTCGGTGAATGTGCTGTATGATTAATCAGGTGCAGAGATACCTAAACATTTGACAAACGGTCCATAAAATCTCTTAGAGGCACTATTAAATGGTATGGGGGCAGTGAATGTTGAGCTCTCAATTAGTATACTGAAAAATTCTTTGCTACTCAATATGTATTGTAATACAGAGTAAATATTATAAATTGTTGAATAATTAAAAAATAATTGAATCTTTATATTTTTTAATTATCTCAATAATTATTATATTCATTTTGTATTATAGAGTGAGTAGTCAAAATTTAGTCCATTACTACATGTTGTTAATTAAAGGATATACTGACTCTATCGTTGCTGTACATATTATTCTTCTCTTTACGCATACAAGGTGTAAAAATTGGGGTATCTGGCAAATTTCAAGTGCATCGCGTACTAATTCAAGATCCACAAATAAAGAAAGTCTTGACTATCCATTAATTGTAGTATAAAGTGAGTATCATAATTATTGTAATGATTAAAAAGTAAAAAAAATTACTATTTTTTAATCTTGTAATAATTTAAACTATTAACTCTATAATGTAATAATGTAAAATGAATAGTAAATTTTTTTTCCTACAAATATGTACCCTTCATTTTTATGGATCATTCAATGGTCATACTTCAAACTCGCACTGCAGAGTCCTTGTGGAGACTTGGCCCACTAGCTGTTATCTATTAGTTCGAATAATCCACCATCAAGAGTAGAGCTGTCGAGGGTATCAATGCTTGGACGATGGTGCAAATACCTAGCAAAACCAATTTGTATGCTATTAATTTGCTTCAGAAAGTTTAACTTCACTAAAATTATTGAAATATGGAGAATTTTCAGGTAGGCAAATCAGATTATAACCGATAAACTCAAAATTAATTTTTATTGCTATACAAATGTCAATTTACAATATTCGTATTAAAATCCTCTTGCAAATTTTAGTATATCTCATTACCTCACTGACACCTATGCTCGTTTAGTCGTTTAACTTGTTTCATTCGTTCAGTATGGATTCTCTATTTCTAATACATGCCTGCAAAAGCGTAATGTGTAAGTTAACACGAATTAACAAAATTGCTTTAAAATATCAAAATACTCTTCTATGTTATGAAGGAGAGTAGAAAAATAGAAGTATTTTAATTATTTCATACGTTTTTACTGTGACAATAGCAATTTGAACTGTGACAATAACATTCGCCTTCTTCTGAGTACATACGTGTTTCGTACTCGGAATATTACAACGTCACCATCAGCATTGCAACTATAAAAGATAGGTCCATTCTTTTATAAACCAAAGTGTTTATGCATCAAAATATAAAGATTGTAGATTCAAGTGGAATCTATTAAAACTCACAATTTTTGTGTCTTGATGTATAAACACTTTGATCCATATAAGAAAAACTCAAAAGATATACGGAGTATTATGTAATTTACTTCATCATAAGTTGCCGACAAATAATTGTCATGTGCTACTAAAAATACAAAATTATATCAGAAATTACACAAAATTTGATGTCCAAAAGCATAAAATTTCATTGCTGTTCTTTTCTGGTTTGTCGATGAGACAAGAAATGCAGCCACATGCATTTTGAAAAATAAATTATTTGAAGTCAACCCATCTTAATAATTTTAAGAGATAATTTCAAAAACCACCCTTGAAGTTTATGACAATTTTATGCAGCTCCTTTCAGGTTTTAAAAATTATACTTACCTATCTTATTTTAAGGATTCTTTAAAATGACACAACAACATGATACGAAATTAACAGGGTTAAACATGATTTGATCTAATTGGATTGCTATCACGTTGACCGTTAATGACCTGAAATTGAACAGGTTGTGTCGTGTCAACCCACTGGTTGACTTAATAACTCTTTATCTTATCAGATAATTCAATACGACTCGTTTAATTTATTAGAAAATCGAGTAAACTAAACGATCCGTTAATTAATTGAGATATTTACATGAAAATTTAATACAATAATACACCCTTAAATGACATATCGTGTCATCTGTATAAATAAGTCAACAAGTTAATTATGGGTTATCATGTCATTCAGGGTAAAGTAAGTAACTTTTATATTAGTGTAAAAAGTTTAGCAGATTATATGGATCATGTCAAGTCAACCCGTAGATTATTTCTTACTTCAAGATGAAAACCAAAAGACCATCTCATTTTAAGAAGAAAATTTAACCATTTGCTATTAATAGGATAAACTGGCATAGACAACCAAAGTCATATGTGCTTCATACGACTAAAAAGTTGTATACAGCATATACGCCTTTGGTTGTATGTGCCACATACGACAAAATCTCTATAAATACCCCCCATACGATCTTTCCCTATCCACCTCTCCTCTTGTCTTTCTCTCCTCACAGTCAAGCTCTTTCTTTTTCTGTACACGGCCGATTTCCTTCTCGATTTTTTTTTTTAATTTATCACATAAGTCTTAATTGAAGAAGGAAAAATTGCTTGCTACTTTAGTCCTCTAAGATACTTTCTTTATTTCTTTTAAATATTTAAATAATTTAATTTTTTATGTATAATATTTTAGTTTACTTTTGTATAATATGTTAAATAATAAAATAGTTTAAAACATTTGTTTAGATGGATATAATAGATAAATTTCTTTAGTAATAAAATGTTGTTGTTATTCAAATGTTATTATAATTGTAATTATATTATTTTTACATAATGCGATAATTATATGTTAGTTTATTGTTACACAATTTGTTAACTAATATGTTAGTATAATATTTTTTTTTTTAGTTTTATATTATAAATAGCACTTGTAGCTATTACATTCTAAGTAATTGAATTTTAATGAATAGTTTAATTATGTATATATGAATGTTTAATTATTACTAGTGGCGAAGACACAGCAAATGTGTGTGGTAATTAAAAGAAAAATATTTTAAAGTAAAATAGAGTAGAAGTTATTGAAAGTTATAATAGGTTACTTGTTTATCATGATGGTGTTTGAGGATAATAATGAAAATATATAAAATGATAGACACCAAATCCTACTAGTGCTAACACCAAATCCTGCTATTGCTCTCTATATTGTATAAATAATTCACTTGTAACCGTTTAATTAAATTTTATGTTTAATAAATTGATTTCAAGTAGTTTGTTTGATTATTAAAACTTAAAATGTGAATTCAACATAATGATGTTAAAAAAGTAAAAATAGAAAAATTTTATGATTTTTGTTGGGGTAGCTTATAAAAATTAAAAATATTTACAAAATTTACATAATATTTCTATAATTTATTTCATTACACCGAAAACTTGAAAACCGATATATATCCATATAAATCGAAATATTTTTAAAAAAAAATTAAAGGGTTTTCTAGAAATGTTTAAAAGTCATAAAATTGATGAAAAATACTTTAGAGATAATAAAATAAGTTTAACAATTTAGGATATTCATAAAATGATCATAAATTATTTATCCCGAAGTATAAATTAAAATTAAAAAAAAGTTTGCAAAACTTTTAGGGAACATTAATCAAGCATTACATTCAAACGAATGTTAACTATTATAAACAGATGATAGTTTTGAAAATAAAAAGTAAATATAGGTCATTGAAATACATTAAAATTGATAAAAATACTTGAAAATATAAAAGTGACTTATTGTTTTACATATTTTCATCCAATATATTATAGTCTAATGCATAATAATGATTAGTTAGTAACATTGAAATTTTGGAGTTGGTCAACTGGTGGTTGATTACAGCCATCTAGTCTCAAACCAATTTTACAGAATGATATCGACAAATATGATTAAGCATGCAGTTGTTTTCTCTTTATATAAGTCGAACAAATGCGTCGTATTCTCGTCGATTTTTTCTATTCAATAAGAGGTTGTAACATTTTGGAGCACCAAGATTCGGTAGATTCTCTCTTAGTCGATCAGACTCTTAGCAGCGAAATACCTATTCTCGGCAATAACACAGTAATATTTTCTCGGGTCAGACATACAATAGGTTACAATAATCATTATCTCGTTCCAGTAGCAACCACATTTTATGTATAAAACAACTTGTTGTGAATGATGTTAGTTTTAGGTTGGTCATATCTATAAACTACTAAAATTGATGAATAAGATGGTTTGTAGACGCGTGATTGTAATGTCAATTATTGATTTTGACAATTCAATTTTTGTCTTTGTTATTTAGTCTTACCTTCTAGCACAATTTAGAGATACAGAGGCTTTTGTCAATTATCCTGATGCATACGCTGGGCCACAGTATGATGAATTATTACGTTTTTAGTACCAGCATGGGTTTTCTAGTATATTGGTAGGTAAGCTAATGATGGAACCATTGAGAATTAGAGAATATGAAAGCGATTGCTAGTCATATTATACGTAGCACGAGGATGTCTTGCAGTACATTTGATTAGCTTAATGCAAAGGGTTGTACTGCATACATAGCATTTTGTATAATCATACTTTGATTACAGTACTTGTTGAGATGTGAAGACATTCTTTATGAGAAACATACATTCCATTTGATGGTTGATGAGGCTACTGTTACTCTATAGGATGTAGAGGTCTTGTTTGAATTTCGAGTAAAGGGCGATGCTGTCATTCCTGGCACAGATAAAAAGATTGAATCAGAATGGGCAAATGCCTGTCAAGTAGTGTTAGGTTTCATACCAGAGTAGAGAGATATTAAGGATAGTTGAATTAAAACTAGTGCATGTGTGAATGTGATAGAGACTATAGTTTCGGATGATGTGACTAATAAGGAATTACAACAACGGGCACAAATGTACACCTTGTTATTGATTGGTGGATTGTTGTCAACAGATCAGTCTGAGAACTTGATTTCCTTGCGTTGGCTGTTGATGCTACAAGATTTATAGCAAGTTGGTCAATTTAGTTGGGGTAGCACAGCCTAGCTGCACTATATCGCACACTATGCAATGGATGTATGCGAGACACTCATTCCATTATAGGCCCCTTGTTGTTATTGTTGGTAAATTTATTATTTAGTTTATATACCATTGATTAATATGATAGTGTTTGTTTATTTAATCATTAATAATTTGTTTATTTATTAGTTATAGGCGTAGGAGATGTTCCCCACTATGTGACCAGCACGTCGCAATGCTGATCAGTTTGTAGCATTTGGACTTTCCAGAGATGCATATTGACTCATGGCATTTTATTTGGAACAGATGTCTCGACCTGTCCTTATTGTGTATAGAGATTAGTTAGGGGCTCTCCGTCATGTTTAGGTTGGTTATAAAATAATACATACATTGTAAATAATATATCTTCTTGAATAATTATGATATTAATATCACTTGTTTTGAAAATTATAAATAATCTAAAATTTTTTGTAGTTTGTTTGGACGCCATAGACGGACGAGGTATTGGCGACAATACCTGCTTACTGTATAGTCGGTCAGCACATATGGAGATCTCGATGTCCTATCATATGTTGGAAGATTATGGAGTTTCACATGCCCTATAGGGTGATGATACAGTTCGATTTAGGACAGCAACAAGACATCCCTTACTTTATTGATACAAATATCCCCCTTCATGGGGAGGCACATGCTCGTAATGCTGGAAATGAGTGGGCCAAGGTCATATACAGTACGTTATTATGTGGGCTAATAGCAGAGCTACAATAGAGGAAGGTGTGGCGATTGAAGGGCCTATGGTCCATATGGTGGATTATCTTCTATAGTATCAGGTGCAGATACTGCTATATATTTGTTATCCTACAGTAGCAACACCAAGAGTTGATGGATACCAAGGTGAATCTGTGATATTCAAGTATCTGGTTAATCATATATGCGAATAGGTGACTACTTAATAGTAAAAATGTTTTTTCTAAATTAATGAGATTACTTTGTTATTGCAGGTTAATATTGTTACGTTCTTTGAGTATATGTCACTACAACTATAGCCTAGAGCTCGTTAACAAAAAATTGATCTAATAATTAACATGAGGAGCATAGCTTTTAAGGCATTACACCGTATGGTCAACAGGTCAGAGTTGCCTAGAATGGGTCCTGTAAAAAAGCCTCCTATGAAGCCTTTCCAATCTCAATTGCATCCATGGCCTATGAAATTGGAGCAACATAATGTTCGTCCTAGACGTGTAGAACAAAAACCCCGACATAGCCCTATTCAGGCTCCTCTACATGGTGGTCAAAGAGTAGGCCCATCACATTCACATGATCATGAAACTAGACCATCCTATTCAAATGTGGACATGGAGAAGACACATTATATTCACATGGTGGCCATGGAGCAAGGCCATCATTTATCAAACTATCAGCTCGCTCCTTCATTTTCTTTTGGTAGACCCAGCGACATCCAACAACTTTCATAGAAGGTTCATATGGTGATGCGGGTTCATCTCTCTCGACCAGTTCTTCAGGTTCAAGAGAGGGCGATCAAGGGGACCCAGACTTTAGATCTCCTCTCTATGGCGGGAGGTTTCTTTCGTATCAAGAGTGTGTTGGGGAGGCCAGGGAAGACGGATTGGATCGAGAGGCGATTTCATTATGCATGGTGATCACGTAATTGGTCCATCTTATTCACATGGTGTCCATAGACCAAGGTCTTCACATTCATATGATGATTAGGAGACAGGTCATTCTCATTCACATAGTGGACAAGGGATGACTCAGTCAGATTCACAGTCCCAGTATAGAGATATGACCCCCTCACACACTATTCCTGCATTTGGGTTGGGTTCACACCTTACATCTCCTACGTATCATCCTATCTTTGACTTTATGTCTTCAGAACAAGAGGACAGGGAGCATAAGGAAGATGACAATGAGCAGCATGATGATTAGTAGCTTCATAGAGACCAAAATGAAGAACATGACCATCCTATGATGACTTTACGGCCACACATTTCGAGGCATCATCATTGTTGCTCCAATGAGCAAACCCCACATTGTCCTAAGATGTTATCGACGTTGATATGTCAACTTTATTTTATTTTTCCAATGTGGTGAAATAGTTAGTATTAATAAAGGTTGCAGTCTTGTAGCCGACATTATGGTCAGATGCATTATTCTTGTACCAACTTTTTAGTAAAAATATCACAAATCTTGTTCGAGTATTTCTATTCATTTTTTTCTCAATTTGGTCTCACATACATAAATTTCAAAGGACTTATCAATTTCTTGTAAAATTTAAGTAAGGTGACCAATTCCAAATATTTGGATGTAGTTATCATTTGACTGATACCTTTTCATACTCTTTAGATCCACAAGAAAGGTACTCGATAGATTGGAATACAACATTACTAGTGAAGTGGGAATTTTGTGTGGAAGAGTAAGAGAAACTTGAAGCCAAACTAGAAAGAGTAATAAATGACATCATTGTGTTACTGGATGGATGAGATGACAGGTTAAAACTCAACCTTCCCATATTAGAAACATTGACGATGAGCCAATGTACTATTAGAGAATTCGAATAAGCTTTGTTTCGTACACATGAAGAAAATAATTGCATTGCCTTACGTTTAAGCATGGGCAGGCTTATCATGGTGGTATAATAGCTAGATATAACTCATGGAAGGGGTGAATCAACCGAAATGGCCTACGATGCTTGGGCATCTCCTATGTATGAGAGTGACTACGAAATTAACGATGAATGAAATAAATTCTTTGAATTGATTTCCTCTTATTTGTCATGTATGAGAGTGACTATAGGATTAACGATGAATGAAATAAATTATTTTGATTAATTTCTACATATTTAGATGTATGCTAAACACACTTAATATTTTGTAGGTCATATATATATATTGTTGGTGTTCTCTAGGTCATATATATATATATATATATATATATATATATATATATATATCATATATATATATTGTGTTCTCTAGGTCGTATGGATTATTACCGTTCTCTAAGTCGTATATATTGTTTGTGTTCTCTAGGTCATATGGATTATTACCGTTCTCTAAGTCGTATATATTGTTTACATTTTCTAAATCGTATATATTGTTTGCATTTTCTAGGTTGTATATATTATTTATGTTGTATATATGGATAGTGATTGTGAGATCTATAAATATGCATTTCATTTTAAGGAGATTGCATTTCCTTAAAACAATACACAATCAGAATGTCATCTAATATGCTAATTAGGTTCTGCTTTTTTTGGCGTGGGAAAATAATAAACCTACCCCATTGCAATTAGAGTTACAAATCACAACGTGTAAACAAGTTTGTCTAGTCTGTCGACGAATAAGCTTTGATGAGTTGCAAGCGAAGATAATTCATTGCATGGAGTTAGATCCAAATTCATATACTTTGAATTTGACATTGTGTATGCCTCAGTTTGATGGTCATGGATATTTTATGTGATTTAGACTACCTTTGAAAGATGATGATGATCTACAAATAATTTAGACTACCTTTGAAAGATGATGATGATCTACAAATAGTTTATGACATAAAATTTGAAATGTCACATTTCCAAGTGGAGATTTATTTTGAAACTAAACAAATACCCCAATTCATTTTTTGTGGCAATTCACAATTAACTTTGAATGTTCTTGATACTTTGATATACATCACCATTTCACAATCGTTTGGTAGTCAATTTGCATCACAACCTTCTCAACAATTTTGTAGAGAAGTTTACCAAAATACTAGTGTTAGTTGTTCTCAATCAAATTTTGAGACTAGTCAGAGTAACCGTCATATCCCCGAACTACAAAATTCAATTCCAGCATTTGGACATTTTTTGTATATGGGATACTACCCCATGCACGGAAGTCAAATCATGGAGATGATAATGATCAAATTTATAATGACTTTGCAAGTGACTCGAACGATGAGTCCAAAAAACCACCATCAGATGATAGTGATTCTAGTGGTGGTTCTAATAAGTACATAGAAGCAGCAACCAAAACTATTGAAGGTCCTTCATCATTGCAAGAAGCAACTCATGCTAGTGACATTGTAGTGCCATCATATGTCCCACATGCACATGCCTTCTACTATAATATTAGCAATATGATTTGTTTTGATGCAACTAATAGAAGCTATATCGAGTATATGAATGTGTAGAGTGACACATAACATGGAGTTGCATTTGGGCATGCTTTTCAAGAGTAAGAAACATCTTAAAAGGGTAACTAAGTTATGGTCTATCAAACATAATAGGGAATTCATTGTGACCCAAAGTAAGTACAATACATGAATAGGAAAGTGCAAGACTACATGCATTGAAAATAGTTGCAACTGAATGGTCAGGACTATAGAAAAAAACACTCATAAAATGTGGCAAATAACCAAAATTGTTGATATGTACTATTGCATCAGCATGAGTCAACAATGATCACAACTAATTGAGCCATTAGATTGTAATCGAGAGCATAATTCACTTCATCGAAATGAACCCTTGCAAACTCGTGAAGGAAATTCAAGAACACATCAAGGACAAAATGCACGTAGACATATCATATAAAAAGCCATGGTATGGTCGTCGAAAAGATATTGACATAGTTTATGGTGATTGGCTGTTATCAGTTGTTGAGCTGCCAAAATTTTTTAAGGAACTTATAGCACAAAACCCTAGTGTCCATTGTAAAATTGAGACATCATCCACAAAGGCATCGGTCAAAAAAGATCCTCGACTTTGTATTTTGGGATCTTACACCTTCAATCCAAACATTTACATACAGTAAACCTATATATGTGTGGATGGCACGTTCCTAAGGGGTACTTATAAGAGTAAGCTCCTAGTTGCAGTCGGACAAGATGTTGGCAACCATCAACTACCACTTCCATATGCACTTGTCTATGAGGAAACAAATGATAGTTGGAGTTGGTTCGTGACCCAATTAAGGATTCATGTTTGTCAGGATGTGCATAATATTTGATTTATATCAGATCGACACAAAGGTATCATCAATACAATGAATAATCTAGAATTTTGCAAGTCACCTTGTAGGGTACATAGCTTTTGTCTCATCCATGTGAGAAGTAGTTTCAACAAGAATTTTAGAAATCAAAAGCGAAAGGATCTATGCTGATTGGCTGGTAATGCGAGATAATATCGAAAGTTCGATTGGTATATGAAGCATATAGATTCAAAATATGAGCTCTGAAGCTTATGATTGGCTCTCGAATAGGTATATCAAGCTGTAACAATGGGCTTATTCTCGTGATAGTGGATTTTGTTGGGGTATTCTATCAACTAACATGGTAGAAAGTTGGAACAAAGTCCTTAAAGAAACTCACTATTTGCCAATTAAATTTGTATTGACTTTACTTTTATAAAATAATTGAACTTTTTAATCAAAATAGTAAAATGGCAAGACATGCTAGATTCTTCTTACCAAGGAAAATTTGAGATAGTTAACCCAAAATTGAACACATTGCCTGGGGCCATACGGTTCAGAAGTTTGACCATCAACGTCAAATATAAAACATTGTAATAGATCTTCAGCCTGATGGAAGGGACAAAAATGTGCAGATTGTGAATTTACAAGAAAGAACGTGCACCTATAAAAAATGGACAACACTTCAACTCCCATGTTCGCACGCCATAGCTGCTTGTTTTAATTAAGGAATCAATCTAACTATACTTGTCCTGGTGAAGTGCACACAAAACCAAACATATCAACAAATGTATTTTGGTCACTTTAATCCACTTTGACATCCGAACTATTGGAAAGGTGCTAATATTTGTTTCATACTCTGTTCTAATAGGATAGCACTTACTAAGTCTAGGAAAACAAGAAATGCTAGGATACAAAACGAGATGGATACAAGGTATCCTTATACTCCAAGGAGATGTACCATATGTCGTATGACCGATCATAATTCCAGGAATTGTCCAACAAAAATAAATATAGGCCAGGTTTTTTTTTTTTCCTTTAATTTAAACAATCTTGTTTACATTTTAGAGTTTCATGTACTTATAACCCTTAATTTATTATAATTTTCAGTATATTAATGTTAGTTTACATAATTATTATTCTTTAATATTTATTTACTCTTTCATTTACGCACTTCAAACTTCTTCTATGAAAATATTTCAATATAATTAATATACACCACAACTACATAATATTACAAACCTCTACATTTTTTATTCGAAATTTTGTGTATTAATTACAAATCCTAACCCCTAAACCCTAAATACTACGAACTCAAATCTCATCACTCAACACTAAATCCTAAACTCTAACCCTAAACCATATAAAACCCAAACTCAAACCCTAAACATTAAGCATTAAAATATATATGTAAAATATATATTTATTTATTTATTTATTTTATTTATTACAAGCTTGGTCATATTTTCAACATACATCCTAAGTCGTATGAGCACGTTTGACTTTGGTCGTATGTTGTACATACGATTGTATCATTCATATCCAACCAACAAAAAGCCTTTCCACTTTGAGAAGGCTGTTTGTTTTCTTTACAAAATAAGAAATTAGCCATCAACCCGTTAATAAACGGATCATGACATGATATAACATGAATGTTTAATGGGTTATGTTTGAATTCAGAATTTTTGACATGAACCCAATAAAGACCCAACACAATAAGGATCTGACATGACTCATTGCCATGTCATTATTAAATGTTAACTTTTTCCAAGGTACATGATGAAATTTAGTTCCAGATTTGCCCCTGACATTCTCTCAAGAAAGGGATACAAATTATTGAAAGAGATTCGTAAAAATGACATGCTGGAACCATTACTCGTAAAGAGAACACGATTTACTATATTTTATTATACTTCGTCCATTTAATTTTTATTGTCAAATTGGATAAGTGTACAATAATTAAGAAAGTTGTTAAATTGTAAAAGTTTGACAAAAAAATAGTTCAAAGTGAATGAATTATCCTTTTATATTAATATTTCCAAGTACATAATTAGCCTTTCATTAATATGTCACTAAGTCTCTTAAAACTTTTAAAAAAAATATTATTAACACTTCTTTGATGTTCTAAAATGTCAGATAAATTTGACATGAAACAAGTTGTCCAAGACAATAGATAAAATGAAAGGGAAGAAATAAAAGACATTGCACACACTTTTGAAAATATAGCATGCTTTTAATGTAAACCCACCTTTAATCATCAAACTATGTGTTTAATTGGCATACTGATTCCTAGATTAGCAAAAGGCCTCCTTTGAGTAAATAAAATATGTTGTTCTTATTTTCGTAAAACTTTTTTATTCTCTAAGAAGGTCATATCACATGCCTCTTCCTTATCGTAATAAGTATTTTGCATAATAAACTGGTTCAGGGACAGCCAAACCCTGCACCTTGTTTGTGTTTTATATATATGGATTAATTTTTTATACACTGTTATTGTAAAAAAATTTCTAGATTATCGGATGTAGATGCATGCACATGTGTATTATTTAAATTTTAAATGTCATTTTTGCACATATGGTATGTATCTACACTCAATGGTACAAAAAAATTTTTATACCGATGGTGTATGTAAGATTAACCCTATATATATATATATATATATATATATAGATGTATATATACATGTGTGTGTATATATATATACATATATATACACACACGCACACACAGATATGTATGTATGTGTGTATGTATATACACACATACATAGCTCAAAATTCTGTCTTTTATAATTCACCTTCTAGCTTGCCTTTCGTAATATTTTTCTGATTAATTATTTAGTTTGGATAAGGTCATTGCAAGGGATTAAAAAAGGGTACGTTACAAATTTTTTAGAGCATGTGAAGGGTAAATTTGGAAGTAAAGTTCAACATGTGCCTTTGAATTTAGTAATTCACCGACCTGGACGAAATATGTTAATTAAGGAAACATCAAAACAAGAGAGGTAAATGTAATTTTGAAAATTCAAGGGAGCTACATGAAATTCTCATAAATCGTAGGGAAGGTTTTAAAGATTTGTAATCTATATTTATATACAATTAACAATTCCTCCTGTGCTGGCTGTACGAACAGCTAAACTAAACATAATGGTTAATATTCCTGTAATGCCAGCTTTGCATTCAGCAGTCAAAGATTAGAGAGCTCATACTATTTAAAGAGGTCCCAATTGCCTAATTCTTCAATAGTAGAAACAAAATTATACTAAGATATACACTAACTCAATCGCTGAGAACACAATGGCTTCAAAGCTTCTCAATATTTTATTTCTTCAATTGGTATGTGCTCTTTTGGTTTTAGATGTCTCAAATGCAGAAGTCTTAGATGTCAACTTTTACAAGGATTCATGTCCATACGTGGAAGATATTGTCAAAGAGACGACAGCTCGATTCATTTCAGAAGCACCTAGCCTTGCTGCTCCATTGTTAAGGATGCATTTTCATGATTGTTTTGTCAGGGTAAGATGCATGATCAAACTTTCTACTTTATCCATTCTATTTTATTTGGCATGGTTAATTTGATACATAATTTAAAAAAAATTAATATTTGATTAACTAATAGAATGGGTTTTCCATTATTGTTCTTCAATTAAAATTAAGAATTTGTTAGTTGATTTTGAGTTTTTTCAAAATGTGAAATAGTTTATGAAAGTAATTAATGTTGAAATATGATATTAATGTTCTTATTTTAGAACTTGCATGATGGGTAAATTAGGTAAATTGGCATTTATTTATGTTTGTATTTTTATGGAATAACAAATAATTTAGGACAAATTAAAATAGAAAGAATGACAAATAAAATAAGATAGAGGGAGTAATTATTTTCGTAAGGCCGAAACAATTGCTGCATTTAGGGCTAATTGTTTGTTAAAGCAATGACATATAGTCAATTTGCAGAACTAATCTTGCGCACACAAGAGATCGTAATTAAGAACATTTGATATTGCTATTATCCATGTGGATTTAATCTTATGAATTATTGTTTAGAAAGTTAAGAATAATTTGCTATTATTTTTGCTACCCCAAAATCAATTCTAGCTCCGCCACTACATGGAGACCAAAAAAATAAAAAATAAATAAGGTCATTTTTCAGTTGTTAATCTTATTACCACAAGAATTCCATTTATAAAAAAAAAAAAAAAAGTTATTTTTTTTAAGCCATGCCCCCAATATGCTTAAGTTCCATGATAACTTGACCACCAAGTTACTAGCCAATGTTACATAGTTTATTTCGTAATGTGGAGGTAAACAACTCTATCAATATATAAATAACATAAAGGTATAATTTAAGGGTTATATCATTAGTATAATATAAGGATCAAAATTTGAGACTCTACGCACTATAGAGTCTCTAGTCAAGAGTCATTCATATTAACGAAAAATTCTTGGATAGATTCGGTCCAGGCACTATACCATGGACCCTTTGATTCAGGATCAAGAGATCCATACACTATTGCCTGAATCCAATCTACCTAAGAATCTCCTCATATTAACTCTGCATCCACGTTTCAAATTTGTCACATCACTCATCAAGCTCTTTTATTCATAGTTATCAAAAATTCTTCCCACATTTACAAATTGTGTATCATTTCATGCATATTGAAAAATAATTCATTTATAATCTAAAAACACGACGATTCACATTTCAGAACGTTAAAGGTAACAAATCCTTATTTATTGAGAAAATGAGAAAATATTCTCTAAATTTACCTAATTAAAACTATTTAATATTGGATTAAGGAAAGCTGACAAGAACATTTTCTTTTCTTTAGTCATGAATAAAAGTTTAACATTTATTAGAAATTTAATACTATATATTACCAATTACCTTTTTATCTTTATAATGTAACAACTTTTTCTAAAAAATGACGTACCACGACTTATCGACTAAGCCTACTCTTACGTATCCGATACTTTAAAAAGTGGTGAATCGCATCACTATACCTGTATCGTGTTTCCCAACGAATTGAATTTTTGGTAACTATGCTTTTATCAAACTAAAAGCAGAGTCTTTTATTGAACATTTGATCACCTCATTATTCCTCGACTTACCAGCGGATCTAGCGGACCATCTGGTATAGTCGCTCTCAAGGGTTTTGAAAATTGTAACTTTTTCTATTATTCTAAATGAGGTCTTTTATAAAATTAGGTTTTGCCTCCCTCCAAAATATTTTAAAAATCATAGGAACACTCCCAACATCTATGTATACACATGTATGGATTAATTACATTTTACTCCTCTCAACTTATATCAAATTCCTTACTTTACTTTGACCCCAAATTTTAGTTTGGATATTTTACATTCTCAATTCTCAAATTTATTCCACTTTAATTCATTTTTTAGTACTGTCAAAAAAATTAATGAAATTTTTATTTTTACACTAAAAAATATTATTGCATATCTTGCTAAAAAAAATATTAAAATAAGACAAATTTAAAAGTTCAGACATAAAGTATCCAAAACTAATGTTTAGGACATAAATTGCATAATGGAATTAGTCCTACATGTATTTTTCCCCCAGTGCTCAATTTTTGGATACGCTATTGTGACGTCATCATAGTTATCAATGGACACTAATATGGTTCTTTCTGAATTATTGATACACAAATTTACTAGTAGTTTACTTTAGATACAATCCAAAATGGGTACACTAAGGTGTGTTCATTTGGATAGAAAATATTTTAAAAACAATATTTTTTAGAAATTTTTTTGATGTTAAACACCGAAAAATATTTTTCGATATAAAATATTTTCTAATTTTCCTTCTTCTGCCTCTAAAAAATAATTTATGAAATTTTGAGCATAAGTTATTTTTTGGATAATTCAAGAGTGACATTAAATCTCAAATACTTACTTTTATATTTTCATTTACTAAATTTATTTTCGTTTTCAATTCTTTTTCATTCGTTTTTCTCTTAATCATGGGTCTCACACTAATATAACAATCATTATGTATATTTTACTACTACATTGTACTATCATTTAATTTTGAATAAAATCAATCTTTTATTAACCATAAGTACTTGTAAAGTATTTATTACCATTGTTATAATTTTTTTAACTTATATTCATAAAATTAAAGATGAAACCATTAAAAAAATTTATTTCAAAATATTTTTATTTTGTCAACCAAACATCAAGAAATTGTATAAAAAATGAAACTTTTCATGCAAAATGTTTTCTAAATCAACCAAACGAACACATCCTAATTTTGTGTCTATTGGTCTTTTTTTCTATAACTACCATCTCGAAAGATTTATTATGATCTAATTGAGTTAGTTAGCAATTTGCAGGGATGTGACGGTTCCGTGCTGCTAAACTCTACCGGTACCAATCAAGCTGAGAAATCGGCAATCCCAAACCAAAGCCTTAGAGGATTTCAAGTTATTGATGCAGCAAAATCAGAACTAGAGAAAAGATGTCCTGGCATTGTTTCTTGTGCAGATATCGTGGCATTAGTTGCTCGTGATGCTGTTCTATTGGTACAACTTTGAGTTTTCACAATAATTTCGAGTATTAATTTTATGGTTGTACGTATTATTTTGTACGCTAAGTATATGAATTGCTTGCAGATTAATGGACCATCATGGCCAGTCCCCTTAGGCCGAAGAGATGGAAGAGTCTCAATTGCTTCAGAGGCATTAAATCAACTGCCTTCACCTTTCATGAACATAACTCAATTAAAAGCATCATTTCGATCGGTGGGATTAAATGTTACAGATCTTGCAGTTTTATCAGGTACTTAGTTCGGCCAGATATATGATTTTAATATTTCATTATTGGCGTAGTTAAAATTTGGATCCATCAAATTTGTAAATATTCGGTAAACATTGTAGTGGTCTTAAGGATCATATATTATATATCATTCATTTCAAATTTGTTGAATTCATCTAATGTCACATTTTACATACCTTCCTGAATAGCCACACAATTTACAAGTAAACTAACAGAGTTAAGAAAATTCATATAGGGAGGTAACTATGTAAGTTTTAATTTTAAGCAGGCAAAATAAATAATTTTAAATATCTTAGGAATTTTTCCAAAATGTAGATATGTAGAGGGTAATTGCCCCGCCTGCCCCATATGCCCTCCACCAGGACCACCAAGCGTCCCAAGGTATATCTATTAAGCAATGGAAAAATGAAATGACACTAAATTTTTACATATTCTAAAATTAATCCCATAGGTTGAGGGATTTTGAAATCATATGGAATCTTAAATCCCAAGAAAATGACCAAAACGAATGTCAAAATTTTAAGAATCTCATGACTTGTGAATTCCTTCTAGAAGAACTTATATACACACAAGAATTATTGTACTAATTGAATAACGCCATGTTCTCTAATTCTTTTTTTTGGCTATTTTAGGAGGGCATACAATTGGGATCTCTCATTGTTTGGGCGTCAACAACCGTTTGTACAATTTCACAGGAAAAGGCGACACCGATCCAACCTTGGATAAAAACTACATTGCCGAGCTAAAGAAAAAATGCAAACCTGGAGATGTTAAAACAATTATTGAGATGGACCCTGGAAGTTTTGAAACATTTGATACTTCTTACTTTAATGAGGTATCTAAGAGAAGAGGACTATTTCAATCTGATGCAGCGCTTTTAACTGATACCGAAACAATTGCTTATGTCCATCAACATTTAAGTTCTACTGGAACAAAAAGCTTCTTTGATGATTTTGGGGTTTCAATGGTCAAAATGGGTCAAATTGGAGTCCTTACTGGCAAAAAAGGCGAAATCAGGAAGCAATGTGCCGTAGTTAACTAATGCTAATTTGTTGTATTCGGTTCTGGAATCATTTTCTTTGAGTTTCACAACATCAAAGTAATATTTGTGCACTAATTTGTATTCATTTGGCAAAATTTAATTTGTTATTCTTGTATCTTTATTATTCAAATTTTATGCAGTCAATAAGAATGTTTAATTGGCTTTTCCTTCTTGATTTGAAATTATCAAATTAAACAGAAAATGTGCTGTTGAATATTAAATGAGTATACATTCTCAGCTGGCAAAAAATGGTCTGAGCTTTTTTATACAAATTATTAAGGAGAAAAGAAATTTTGATATAAACACTAGTATCACAACCAATTCAAATTTCTGACATTATAAATGCTGGGAAATTTTGATGTGAAATATTCACATTGGCTTCAAGTATGCCAAACTAAATTTTGGTTCCAAGTATAATTCAATTCAAACTGGCTTCATTGGATCATTGCCCCACTCCAAGTCTAGTCTCAAAAATACAATATTAAGAATATTTTTGGGGACCAGTACATCGACCTATCAGATTCGTTTTGGATTTGTACCTGACATTTATTTATCCAATTTTCAACATTAATTTTCACCATTAACTTTGCACGATCAATAGATTAAAACCGTGTGCTGTTAATCAACCACAGTCTTTTATTTTGTTTGGGAAATGGAGAACAAAGAAATCTTGGAATTTCTGATTCAAAGAGATCTTTGGGAATTCTGATCGTAACCCTTCCGATTGGGTACATTTTTGCATAGACTAAGATATTTATGCACTAAAGTACAAAAATTATATGCCTTACGTGGATTTCAGTATAAGTTTTATATGAGACACAATTTTTTTATCTTAGTGTACAAACAACTTGTCTAGATAAATAATTATTAAAATAAAAATAAAAAAACATCCAATTGACCTTACGAAGGCTTGTCACATGCAAGAGATATTCGTTGCCTTTATATTAATTCCCAACCCAAAAAATAAAAATTGAAAAACATGACTTCTAAAATGTCGACATAGTGATGCGCTAAGTCATACTATATGTTAAATATCCAATAGAGTTAACCGAATAAAAAAGAAAAAAATTAGTTAACTCAATATATGTTATATGTTTGTAAGACTTAAACAAAATATATGGAATTAGGAGAGAAAGAAAAAAAAGATATATAAAAGATATAGTCTATTTATTTATTCTTCATGTAGTACATGTATTTATAAGAGTACAAATAATCTATAAATTACGTGATATAAATAAATTAATTTGTATCCACCATTATCAGATACTTGGATGTAGATTGACTTATACTACAAATTATCAAATTAAATACGTGGATAATATAAAATTTGTAATACTTTTCCTTAGATGTCTATTAACAAAAATCTGTGTCTCGTTATAACTTTAATAGGAAAAATCCTGTAGGACAAAAACCTAATGTAGGAAAAAGAGTACACAATATTTGTAGTATAGTATTTTTTGCATGCTGGCTCATTAAAAATCTTACCTGAAAAACTCATTGGGACAAAACCATGGTTAAGGAAGAAATAGTATAGCATGTACTATTATATCTCGCTCCTATATTAAAATATCACTTGATATTCTTGAAATGATACATCCTTGCATACTAACTTCTCAACTGTTATTGTTAGTAACGCCTTTATGAACAAATTCACTAAATTATCACATAAGAGAATCTGTTGAATATCAATATCACCTTTATTCTAAAGACTGTGAATATAGAAAATTTTTGGAAATATGTTCCATTCGATCTGTTTTAATATAATCTCCCTCCAACTGGACTATCCATACTAGGGATGGCAATTTTGGACACGACACGACAACATGACACAAATACGATACGAAATTAACAGGTTTAAACACAACCTGAATTTAATTGGGTTACTAATAGATCGACCCGTTAATGACCCGAATTTAAACGGGTTGTGTCGTGCCAACCTATAGATTGACCCAATAACCCGTTATCTTAACGTGTAATTTGACATGACCTATTTAACCCATTAAGATACTAGATAACCTGAATGACCCATTAATTAATTGGAATATTTATGAAAAGTTGTTTTTGACACAATAATACACTCTTTAATGACATATCGTGTCATTCGGGTCAACGGATTAATTGTAGGTTATCGTGTCACCAGGTAAATTAAGTAACTTTTGTATTAGTGTAAAAAAGTTAACAGGTTAATGGGTTGTGTCGGGTCAACCCGTTAAGTAATTTTTGTATTATTGTAAAAAGTATAACGGGTTAATGGGTGGTGTCGGGTCAACCCGTTAATAAACGGGTCATGACACGACACGATATGAATATTTAATGAGTCGTGTTTGGGTTGAGATTTTCTGATACGAACCCGATAAGGACCCGACACCACCCATTACCACCCCTAAAATTACATACTACATTGACTTCATATAAGATTGTCGCGGCTTCTCTTCTAATTTAAACTTCATATATTCTGGATATGTTAGATTAATGACTTTAACCAAATACATTCTTTATTTATGCCTTATTTATTACAATTAATTTTTTATAATTGAAAGAAGTAGTGGTTAAAATTTATTTGTTGAACACCATAATATAACTATATCTCCACATTGTCGCACCCCATTTTTCGGTAGAAAAATGAAATAATAAATATAAATAATAAATAAGTATAATAATACGAAAATAGGGTCTAAAATTGGACTATGACATGTGACATTTTAACGACCCAAAATAATCTAGAACATGGTTTTTTGAAAAATAAATAAATAAACAAAAAATAGTATCGCCACTCGGTGTGTGAACTACATCAAAACACTAACCTAAACTTAAAGGAAAAGAGAAATTCCTAAGGGTTGAGGGACAGTAAAAAGAGTTTGAAACATTTAAAATATAATAAATAAATAAATAAATAGGTAAAAATAAATAAATTAGAAACCTTGCAGTAGATGATTTCTAGTCTACTAAACAAAGAAAAAGGATTCGGGAATCTTATTAAGGAAAAAGAAGACTAGACTACTCTACAGATAACCTATGTACCCTTTTACCCCCGATAAAACTGGATGCGAGATTTAATTCAGGTTTCCTTAAAATTAACCCTATTTTATATTAACTTTGGATGAAAAACTAAACATGAAAGTAATTAAATAGCAAAAGTGCGCATAGAAAGCGTGAGGAACGAGGAACTCACTATACTGGCTTGGACTAACATGAGAAGGAAAGGACCGCGACCAACAATATTTACAAGGAATAAATATACTATACAAGTTAATAAGCATACAAGCACATAAAGCACGCAATGACATAAAACATAATATTCTAATATGCATATCCTTACAAAAGCGCTAAACATATGGCATATACCCTATCTATTACAATAGGCTTAAGTTTCTTTTACAAAAATTGCCTCATCTCTCGGGTCAACGCCTATGCGTACTTACACAAGGTATTACCTTATGTAAATACTCTAAGAAAGAGGTAAATGAACAAACTTTTATAAAGAAAAATAAACAATTAGCAAATAAAGACATATTGCACGTAAGAGAGTTTAGGAATGCACCTCTCGAAGCACAAAAGCCTTTGTAGTTCTAGTTATCCTAACTAAAGATAAACAAATGAGATAAAAGTACTCCATCTCTTCTACCCCAATACTAACAATGCTAAGAAGACTATAGATAAATAATCATGACTCTAACAAGAAAAAAGATGACAAAAGCAATATGAACAACTAAGAATTAGGCCAAAATATCAAAAAGGGACAAAATGATTGAAAGGAAAAGGACTTAATTGAAACAAAATCTAAACTTTAGCTACTACATTGGAAAATTTCTAAACAATTACAAGGAAAAAAAATACAAGAAACAATACAATTATAATGCCATGATAACAATTAATACGGAAAAAAACTCAATTGGAACCAATCAAAACTTCTAGGAACCTAATTGCAAAACAAACAAAGTTTTGGGGATCAAAATACAATTTCAAAGAAGTTTAGGGATTTACAAATGCAACTTACAAAAGTTTAAAGATCCAATTAATTTTTTAGAAAGTTTTAGTAGTCAAAGCTGTCTCTTATAAAACATTTTGTAATTGTAAAGTGAACAAGCTGATTACAATATTTTAGGGACTATTATACAATTTTAGAAATGTTTTAGATACAAATATAATTTTAGAAAATTGTTAGGGACTAAAATGTAATTATAAAAAGTTTCATGGGCTAAAATTTACTTATAGAAATTTTTATGGGCTAACCAAAAATAATTCTAAAAAATTAACCAAAAATAAAATATGACCCAACCTATTTTCTATTGAATTAGCTCAAACAAAATTAATCCAACATGTAAAATAACTATAAAGCCCCAAGAAAACTTAACTAGCCCATAAGAAATATAACAAACCATAACCCATTTAATTAAATATCTAACTGACCCAATCCAAAATGAATTGACCCAACACAAAATAAGCCTATTGCAACAAAATCCACGTGGCCCATCAAGCAAAAATACAGCCCAACCAAATTGTTAATTAAAGAAGGCCCAAAACCCAATTAAATCTAAACTTTTAGGGTTAATTTGGTTATTTTTTAAATTGTTGGGGTCAAACTAGTCAATAAAGTTAAAGAAAAATTGAAGAGCTTAAAATGTAAAATCTAAAAAAAGGTCTTTTTCTCCATTAACAATCAATTTTTTCTTTTTTTTTTTTCATTATTTTATTAAATTTTGACTTTCCCAATCTTCAACCAAATTCAACAAAAATTATACCAAAATGATCTTAATAACTAGTGAAATATATATTTAACAATCATTAACCAAAATCATGCAAAGGTACATAAATTTGTTGAAGAACTAACCACTAGTAAAAGACCCATTTCACCAAATATCGAGTAAAAACATGAATTATACATCAAAATATTCTCCCAACATACAATCATAAACAGACTATAAATTTGACAGAAAAACAAAAACAAAAAACACTGATCAAACTAAAGATTCAAAGTTTCATAAATACAGAATATATTAATTTAAAACAAAATATTACAAAAATAAAAATCGCACTTACCCCAAACAAAAAATGAAGTACAAGGTGGTGGAAAATCTTCGAAATATGCTTGAATCCACCTATCTATAATTCTTGACTTCTCCTTTTATTTTTTTCGTTTTTATTTTCTTTCTTTTTTGTGCATGCAAGGTTTGTGTGTGTTGTGTGTGAAGTTTTTTGTGGTATGCTTTTACGTGTGGTGTACAAGAAAAAGTAGTAGTAGTTGTAGACACCTATTTTTAAAATATTATTTTTGCTATTTATTCCTTTGTTAGGATAATTAGAAAAAATAAGATTTTGAAAAGTGGGACTTTATATTTGTTCTCTGTATTTATTGTTGAATCCCAGTTATGATAATCATGTTTTGATGATGACCAAATTGCACTAATGGTTTGAAAAAACAAGTGTGCAGAAAAACAGGTAGGTTCGGACGCAAATGATCATCCGAGCAAAACAACCAGAAGACTCCACGGATGCAAATGACTGTCCGAAAGATAGAGCTTCGGACGATGGGAATCGTCTGACACAAAGAATTTGAAGCAAGTCTCGGACGAAGAACAGCGTCCGATCATATTTCCAAAAGACTTTGCTTCGATATTTTTAGGATGCATGTTCGGACACATCCTCGGATGTCCGAACGAATACCCTCAGAGAACGGACTCAGCGTCGGACGCAGAAGTTAGCAGCGGCTTTCCGAAAGGTCCAACGGCTAGTTTTCCAGTAAACAGAAAATAGCCGTTGGAAAGTTGTTGGAAGCAGTTTTTGGGCAACTATAAATACCCCTAATTCTGAATTAAATATAGAGAGACTTCTACATTGATTACAAGTAATACTTGAGCTATTTGGGAGAAATAGTGGGTACAAGTGTTGTAATAGTGTAGGTAGTTTTGTGAAAAGAATTTAGAAGTGTAAGAGTTCTTCAAGTGTAAGAGTGGAGAGATAACAATTGTAACAAAGGAAGGTTGTGAGTGTAAAACTCTTGGCTCAACTAAAGGAAATAAGTGTGAGCAAGAGTGATCCTCATTTGTGTACAAGAGGTTATTGTCTCACCTACTTTGAAGAGACTTTTAGCGGCTAAACTTCAAGTTGAGAACTTGATAGTTGCCTTGTAAGACAAACTCTTTGTGGTTGTAAGGTCCAAGTTTGAGAAGTTTGGGAGTTTGGTTTGATACTCTTAATCTCAATCTTCTTATTTGTTCTTTAAGCTTAAATTGTTGAATATCTATTGTATTCATTTGTGTTTAAGTTTTTATTTGGTGCATAAAGTTTGCATTTCTTATTAAGCACATCAAAAGGTTTGTTTTAGAAACAACCTAATTCACCCCCCTCTTAGGTTGCTGTTTGGGGCCAACATCTACCACTTAACCATTTCTATCTCGATCTCTAGAATTTATCTTCATCCCCATTTTCATCTCTATTCTCATCCTATTCTAACTCTATCTCTAGTTTCCAAAACCCTTGTAAATACCCCATTACTCCTATCTACCTAATGGATCATTGACATACTTATTCTGAATATCATTTTCATTCCCTCACAATCACACAACTCATACACCAATGAAATTCTAGTAGAAGAATACTCCATAATTTTTTGTAAGGGGAAAAGAAGCAGTTGCCATAAATCATCATAATTAGATTCTGGATCTTGCCATTTCTACCGTCTAAATTTGTCAAAAGTTTGTAAGTCTTCATTTATTTCTTTGTTTTATATTTTTGTAAAATGTTTATGATGAGAAGAAATTATTGTTCACTTATGTGACTTCATATGATCCTTGGCATGTTCTAATTCTCTTACGAATTTGTTCTTTATATGTTTGCATATGACTTCGAGAATTTGAAAAAAAAAAAAGTTTAATGTATTTTATTCTTTTATTTATTTGATTTTTTCTTCTTTTTTTTGTTTTAGAATTCATGTGAGCCCAATATTGGGACTTCGGATTATGTATTTTTTATTTTTTTATTTTATTGTTCATTTTAATCATCTAGCATAAATCAACTCACTTTTTGACCATCAAATTAAAAGAGTAAATTAAAACTCACAACCCGTTTTACCGAGAATGAAAGGATGCCTAGATTACGTATAGAGTAGGCAAGCTTCCTCTTTTCTTAATAGGACTCTCGAACTCATCGAAAAATTAGAGATTTGAAATCTCTAATTTTTCGAAAGATCAGGAGTCATCTATGTAAGGGTTTTAGTGTATGGGAATGATTCAATATTGGTGATTCGGTATACCGAAAATCTCATACCGAGTGGCAACTCTTATTTTTTTTAAAAGAAACCCTTTTTCCTAGATTTATTTAATTGGGCCTATTGTCATATTTTTTAACCCTATTTTAGGCCCCTTTATTTTTTATTTCGTTTATTTAATTTCAATAGTTTTATACATTTTATTAAAAATAGAGCACGACAGCTTGGCGACTTCACTAGGCATGTTAGAGAGTTCGAGCAATGTTTATGTTTATTCTTTTAATGTTAAGGCCTCTTGAGTTTCTTTATGGCGGTTCTTTTTGTGCTTTAAATTTTATTTCCATTTTTATTTGTTTAGCTAAATATTTTTCTTTAGTTGGTTTTGTTAATTGTAAATATCTTGTTTGAATAGTTTAAATTACTCTGACTCTAGGAGACACATCATGCATTACTCATCTGCATAACCTATCAGTGGGAGCTGTCCTACTTCCTTTTTAGAATTCAAATCTCACGTAGGCACGCAGGTACAGGATGCAGTGCACTTGTACCTGTGTTGAACAGGTCTAACTCGAACCACCAACCTAAGACCCTTGGAATTGAGGAAAATGTTATTTTTGGGGTCCCTCACTCTAAAGTACACATCTAACCAAAATAACCGAATCTAGAATAAATGCATTAGTGAACCTTAACCCCATTGTACATGTAATCAAATTATGTGTATTTTTCCTTTCTTCAGTAGTTTTAAATTTTTGTAATTTCGCTTATTTTGAATTTATATAGTTGTTCTTATAGCATATAAAAAATAAAAGATTTTTTTTTAAAACAAAAATTCATAATTGCATTATTTTTATTTTCCATTTTTTTTGTTGCATAATAATAAAAAAGAATAATTCATGCATTTTTATTTAGTTTTTAAAATAAAATAGAAAAATTTGAATTTATTTTCCCAAAAACATTTTTATTTTTTATTATTATTTTTATCGGTTTTTGTAAAAAAATAAAGAAAAGAGAAAAATCATTACTGTATTCATGAGCATTAGATAAGAGAATTTCAATGATTTAATTTTAGGATAAATCAGTAGATTATCCTAAATTGCATGTTTAAATTTTGTCAATATCCAAATGGGTTGGGTACAAGATAGGGTAATGACTTGATCCATCTAATACGTCATTCAATCTTAAGTTGGATCAACATGTAAGAGTATGTTACCCTACTCACAAGGATATCATCATTTTAGGTAATCCATTTGCATAAAAGGGCACCCTATAGTACATGCATTTTTTTCTAACATAGTTACTGCAATTTTTTTTTTTTTCATCCCTTTGCATATATTGCATTAAATTTTCGCATGCATTGCATCACAACTATATGATCATATTGTCCATTTAAATAAATTTTGATATTTTCTATTTTTTTTTTTCAAAATTCAGCCATTGTTAAGATAGCTTCTCGTAAGCTAATTTTTTCAAATCGTGATTCCATTCTTACTCGATCAACCAGAACTAAGCAAACAACAACCACTGAAAAACCCACTCAAAGTTTCCCTACTGGTCAAATGCTTGAAGCTTCAACTGCCCAAGAGGAAGTTACTAGAGCTGAGTTTGCTTTGATACAACAGAAAGTCAATAACATGGCCACAGAAATGGAAAATTTCATGAACATAATAGGTCTATACATTTCAATGGGTCCTCAAGTTGCAAATCTTGAACCCTCCATTGGCCAAAATCCACCTCTAACAACTACTCCTACGACTTCTACTACTGTTCTACCTGGTTAAGACATGAATCCTAATGGCCAAAATGAAATAAGATTTGGTAGAAAGGGTGAATTTAAAACCATCCTTCTCTGCCAAAACAGACTGAACTCCACTCTTGTTATGCCAATTACCCAAATACCAACCCCTAACAATCAAATTCCTATTGTTACCAATACTACACATGTTTTCCCAAACACAACTGAGAATGCAACAATAGGTGAGACAAACTAAGCCCACTCTGAAGGAGTCTTAACAATTTCCAAAGAACTGAGTTGGAAATTGCAATTATTGGAGGAATCTATTCGCTCCACGAAGAGTTTTAATTCATGTGGGAAGACTCATTTTTTAGACTTGATCTTGTTCTCTAGTTTGCAAATCCCTGAAAAATTCACAATGCCAGAATTCACAAAGTATGATGGTACCAGTAACCCCTACATGCATTTGAAAATATATGCTAATGACTTAGGGACTTATGTTGGAGATGACCAGTTGAAAATACAACTATTTCAGAAAAGTTTGTTTGGCGGTGCTCTAAAATGGTATATTAAATTGGATCCTTCAAAACTTCGTTATTGGGATAACATCGCTACTTGTTTCATAATTCAATACAAGCACAATGTAGATAATCCTCCAGATAGACTTGGATTGTTGTCCGTTTTCAAGAAACCAAATGAATCCTTCAAAGTTTATGCTCACTCAAAGATGGTGAGACATGACTACTCAAATTCACCCTCCCATGGAAGAATATGAAATGGTGAAACTATTTTATCCGTTGCTGAAGTGATTAGTGCTAGTATTTTGATTGAAGAGGGAATGAATCTAGACAAATTATTGTGGATTTTGAATGCACAAACTCTTCTAATGGCAAAAAAGGAATCTTCTCAAAGAAAAAAGAAGGCGAAACTAATGTGGTAAATGTTCAATTCACTCATCAAAATGCTCAACTTAGTTTTCCAAACCAGATTCCTTACCCCCTACTTTTAATCAAACATATTATTTGCTTTTTCACACAACATATCCTCCCCACAACCCTACAATGCATATTGCCATCTTATCATGTCAACCAGATTCGAACCTCTCCTAACTTTCATTATAAAAATTTTCCTTCACAATAGTTTTTCCCTACTCAACACCAAGCTCCTAGGAGACCCAAAGAAACTTCACTCCTCTATCTATGCCACTGTTACAAATATATCAAGCTATGTTGGCTCAAAACAAGATATCTCCTATTCTTTCACTTGGACAAAAATATTAGAGAAACTATGATGGGCCAATGAAACCTGTGCTTATCATACTGAAGGACTTGGGCATTCAACCGATAAATTGGATGAGAGATAGCCATGACAGTATTATTTCAAGTGTTGGCCTTCTAGAAGAATTTGATTTCTGTGTAAAGTTTTTCAATAACAATTTGTGATCATTTTCTAATAAATGTTTATCGATATTTTGAGAAATCTTTTTTTTTTTAAGGAAATAAATCATAATCTTTTATCTCATAAGAGCATCAAAAGCAATAATGGGATGAGAGTTCCCATGATTTAATTGTTTCTAAAAGATGATAGAAAGACGACTGGATATCGTTTCTGCTATCCAAACACTATTTATCTTTTGCTAACCCCCTTGAGCCTTCAAAAGGATTTTTCACTTCATAAAACTCGTCTTGATGATCACCTCCCATGCTAGAAAATTTTTGAAAGAATTTAAAACCACATACTAGGACAAGTTTTGTAGGTCATTTTTTTTATTATCCATAATGTGGCATTTTTAATGTCAATTCTTTTAGTCTAGAAATCTACACAAGGATGAAGTTTCAGTGCCCCAAACTGGGGCAAATTTAGAGGTCACATTACTTTTTGTACAATGACCTGAATTGGAAAGATTATGTCAATTTATTTTGTAACTCATACTGGGGCAAATATCTCTTGATGTCAGTTTGAGTTAGTTTTAATAAAGTTCGAAATTCACTGCTAAAAAGTTTGTAAATACGATAGTTTTTTAGTCAAGTTGTAAGTAGACCCAAGATTAAAATTGGATATTATTTGATTGTTTTCCTAAAAATTTTAAAAGGAAAAAAATAAAAAAAATAAGAAAAGAAAAAAAAGGCAAAAAGAAGCAAAAAAAATAAAAAAAAAAGAGGTAAAAAAAGGCCCAAAAAAGGTTTCTCCGTGTGTCTTTTTTTGGATAGTGAGCACAAGATTTTTCACCCCACTCACTAAATTTTGAGCCTTTATATCCTCTTTTTCATTTCTCTAAAACCCCTAACCACGTTCCAACTCTTGCTTTACTTGGATTAGACAATCTTAAAGGAAATAATCGACTTGTGAGAATTCAAATCTTGAAAAAGGGCAAGTCCCAATTTTCAAAGTGTATTTGTGAGATCGAAATTATTCTCAGCAATTAATTTATCTTTTCCTTGAAATAAAAACATGGTTTTTTTGAATGAAGGTAAATTGTTGATACAATTGATTGAGATATTCATCGGGGAGCATTTAGACAGGCAATGACATCTGAAGTAAATGTTGCACAGCTCAAATTTAACTTTTAAAAAAGTACAAACTAGGGCAAGCCCGATTCTATCAAGTTAGGGGAACAACTTTCTAAACCTTGTTTTAGTCTTATTCAAAAGTCCAATGCCATTATTTTCTGTCAATTCAAAGCATCTTTTGATTGGATGGGACTGGATCAAAAAAAGAAAAGAAAAAGAAAACAGTGCATGTGCATCACATTTTGCATTAATTTTATTATTTCCAGATCCATGAAGAAGATTTTCGACATATTGTTCATGTTCAATCAAAATCAAACAGGTTTAAATGTCAACACAAGATTGACCAGTATTATTTACTTTTCAAAAGTTTGTTTAGTCGAGCTACCAATTAAGGTATTCAATATGGATTCATTGTCCATTGGGAGGACAGTATCCTAGATCATTTTTTATTCAGAGTTTTTGATTAAAGAACTCGTTGTCAGTCGAGACTCGACTAAGGACTCATTGTTGAGTCGAACCTGATTATGGGGTTTATTTGTATAGTCGAATTGCAATTAAGGGGTTCGTGATAGGTGAAAATCCCGACTAAGGGATTCCATTATTGAGTCGAGATACCTATTAAGGCACTCAATATGGAATCATTGTCTATAGGGAGAACTGTATCCTAAATCATTTTCTTTATTTGGAGTTTTTGATTAAGGAGCTTGTTGTTGAGTCGAGCTCCAATTAAGGGATTTATTTTTAAGTCGAACCACGATTAAGGGATTCATTATTGAGTCAAATCCTGACTCAAGGATTCCATTATTGAGTCGAACCATGATTAAGGGATTGTGAAAGAATTGTAAGACTCATCATGTTTGAGTTGAACCATGATTAAACGGTTCATGTTTGAGTTGAACCGCAATTAAGGGGTTCATTGTTGGGTTGAATGACAATTAAATGGTTCATTCTTAGGTCAAACTATAATTAAGGGTTCATTATTGAGTCGAATCCTGACTAAAGGATTCCATTATTGAGTCAAACCACAATTAAATTGTCCATGTTTGAGTTGAACCACAATTAAGCGATTCATTGTTGAGTCGAGCCGAGATTGAGGGGTTCATATTTAGAGTTTCCAATTAAGGAACTCATCATTGAGTCGAATCACGATTAAAGGGTTTATTTATTTAGACTAGCTACCAATTAAGGGGTACATTGTTGAGTCGAACTGCAATTAAGAAGGTTCATGACAGGTTGATGTCCCGACTAAGGTGTTCATTATCAAGTTGAGCTATCGATTATGGTGCTTAATTTGGAGTCATTGGTCCATTAAGATGATAGTATCCTTCATCCATTGGAAGGATAATATCCCAAATGAGACCATTCTTTTTATTTGGAGTTCCTATTAAGGGACTCATGGTTGAGTTGAATCACGATTAAGGGGATCAAATCTGAGTCAAACCACGATTAACTGGTTCATTTATGTAGTTGAGTTGCGGATTAGGAGTACATTGTTGAGTCGAGCTTTGATTAAGGTGTTCATGTTGGAGTCGAATTATCGATTAAGGTGTTTTAAGTTGGTCATTTTATCTATAGTCCAATGTCTGCAATTTTAATACATGTTCTAGTTAATTATTCATTTAGTCATACTAATGTGTATTTTGCAAGAAACAAGGGCAAATTTGTGCTGTGTTTTTCAGGAATTAGAGAGTAGATGAAATAATTTCATTTTCAAAGTAAATCAAATATCGAAGCCAAGGGCATTATCAATGACTTTTGAATTTACGATGAAAGTGTCGATGAATCAAAGCGAAGGTCCAAGCCAGATTGACTAATCCAACGGTCAAAGCAAGAATCCTAATATTTTGAAGATCAACAATAAGGAAACCATTTTGGTGTTAATCAAAGAACAAGGCAAATATTCCATGATCTTTCAACCAAAGTTAACGTCAATGGAGCTTTTGTAGTTGGGAACATTATCAAAGATTGCTTTTGTAATTTTTCTTTATCTTGATGTAATAGATAAGAAATGTATAGCGGCGATGGTGATGGCAATGGTAGTGGAAATGGCAAGATCCTCTAAACATGGTTACATTTCATTCTCTTTCCAGCACTCTTTAATTTCAATGTATTTGTTAGTGTCTACTTCTTTATCTAGAACTGTTTCACACGCTTGACAAAAAAGGGCAAACTGTAGGCACCTATTTTAAAAAATATTATTTTTGCTATTTATCCTTTTTTTAGGATAATTAGGAAAAATAAGATTTTGAAAAAGTGGGGATTTATATTTGTTCTTTGTATCTATCAGTTAACCATTCCTATCTTGATCTCTACAGTTTGTCTTTATCCTGATCTTCACTTCTATTCCTATCATCTTCTAACTCTATTATCAAAATCTCTAGTTCCCAAAACCCCTATAAATGCCTGACTACTCCTCTCTACTTGATAGACCATTGAAAAACTCATTCTCAATATCATTCTCACTCCCTCACAATCACACAACTCATACACTCATAAAATTCGAGTAGAAGAATACACCATAATTTTGTAAGGGAAAAAAGAGTTGTCATAGTCATTGTAATCAGAGTCCGGTCTTGCCATTCCCACCGTCTAAATTCGTTAAAAGTTTGTAAGTCTTCATTGATTATTTATTTATTTTTTTGTAAAATGTTTATGATATGACACGAAATCATTGTTCATTTATGTGACTTTATATGATCCCTGGCATGTTCTAATTCTCTTACAAATTTGATCTTTGTATGTTTGATAAACTCATAAATGTTGTGTATTTTATGTGTCATTTACCTCTATTTTCATATAATTTGAGCAATAATTGAGTTATTTATGAGTTTAAATGTTTTATTTTTAGTTTGGGAAGGTCTCAGATGAAAAAGGAATCATAACACAAAAAGTTAGAGAAAAATCAAAAGAATGCAAAACGTACGTTGGCAAGGAGCGAATTTGGACACTTTTGGTATTTTGATCATAACTTTCTTGTCTGAACTCCAATTGAGATCATTCAAGATGCTTTGGAGAGAGAAAATAAAGAGATACAACTTTCATGTTTTGGATTTTTTCAAAGTCGGTCGGCATCAAGGTCAAAATTGAGGTTGAAATTGAAGCAGAGCGCAGAGAGTGCACGTGTGCGAGTGGATGTCTTCGCATCTTTGCAAGCCGAGAACAAAAGACATTTAGCTTCTGGAATTTACACACATGCGCAAGAAAATGCTGCCCATGTGTGAACGCCGAGTAGCTGGTAACGTAAATTACTTGTTTTGGAAGTTTTCTTGACCCAGTTGGATTGCTTTTCATGTTTTTGGCATATTTTGACCATCTTAGGGGTCTAAAACTCTTATGTATCCCCTACAAATACCCCATTATGAGGGGAATTGAACATACGTAGTCATCTATTAGTTAGGTTAGATATTAGATTAGAAAATTCATAGCTAGGGTTTTATCCTTCTTGTTCAAAATTTCAAGCACGTCGATTCTTGTTTCGCCTACACTATTGAGTTTGATTTCTTTATTTAAATTCAGTATAATTTAAGTTTTTATTTCAATTCCATAGTTTTAATTTAATCTTCCTGCATTTACTTTCTGGTTTATTAATTTAAATTTGCTTTCAGTGAATTTATTGCTTTCTCTAGTTTTAATTAGTTTTGGTGATTATTCTTATTTTATTAGTTATTAAGATTACTTTAGTTAGGTAGAAAAAAATCTTGCAATTGATTTGTCTAACTAGTGAAAGATTCGTGAACCCTACTACTTGACCAGTAATTCTCGGGGGAACGATCCTTACTCACCCGATCTACAGACTCACCTCATATCTTTGAGAGCGTGTGTAAGTATTGATTAGGATTATGAAGGCTTATTTATTAACTTGTTTGTGAATTGAACTACCTGGTCAATATTAACTCACATTCAACAAGTTTTTGACGCCGTTACCAGGGATTATTTTTGGCACAATATTAGGTTCAGCAAGCCTTACTAGATTAGACTTTTTATTTTCTTTTAATTATTTACAATTGTTTTTTGCTCTTTTTAATTTTTCTTTTGAATTTTTCTTTAATATTTGAACTTTGGTATTTTTTCTTGTAGTTTATGGTCAATACTCGTTCTTCCAACCAACTATTACATCTAGGTAATTTGGAAATTGAACGAACTATAACTAAAAATTGCAAGAAGGCACAAGAATCAAGCCAAGGTGAAAATATAATGGAGAATCCAAACCATAATACTGGGAGGGCGTGAAGGAAAAGAATGGTTGACCATGTTTAAACGCTTACAATGATCTAAATTACCGAAATCGAGCCTAAGATTATAAACAAGGGCACTGTATGGGAGACAACCTATGTCCTTTTGCATTATATTTGTCATGTTTGTTATGTTTGTTATGTATGCCTTTAAAGGATTAAGTTTTTCCTGACTATTGTGGAATTTTATTCCTTAGTTTTCTTGTTTTCTTAATTTCTTAATGGGTTAACGTTTTGTTTATTTTAGTGCTATGATGTGTTTCAACTCCTCTCATGGACATTTGTGGCGGGATACACTACACCAACAGTTCTACATTGCTAGAGAAGCTTTCCCTTTCCCTCTTGATGCTTTTATTTTTATTTTTTTGACATTAGGGACATTGTTTATTTTTAAGTGTGGGGTAGGAAGTAATCTAAATTTATAATTCCTTGGTGTAGGTTGCTTAATTTTTTCTTTAATATTTTAGTTTTTCTTTTGATCTTGGTGCTTTTTTAGATTTTTGAAAATTTTGTTTGAATTAGTTAAAATTTTGAGGTTTTCAGAAATTTTTCAATCGCTTTACATGTCTCTTCAATTTTCTGCATGATAACTTTTGAGTTGAATCATCATGAGTGAGTAGTCGGCGTTAATAATTTCCTTGTATGATTTTTGAGAATTTTTGAGAACTAATAGCTTGCATAGAATATTTTATTTTTGGAAACTTAGAGTTAATTGTGTAAACTCATTTATATTGCATCCCAAACCTTGTTTTTTTACATTTTAGAAACGAAATTATAGATAATTTGGTTCAAAGATAAGGGTAGAGTATTTCTTTGGACGTTTGAACCTTTCAAGCCAACCCTTACTAAAATTTTTATCCCCAGTACCGTATTTGAGGCTTAATTGTAATGAATGGAGAGAAACACCATTCACATTCTTCCATAAAAATTCATTTTACCTACCTTGATTAGCTTAATAAATTCTTTAATTTTTCTATCCCTAAATGTCACTTAAGATATTTATTGCACACATTTATTTGGGGATATAAGTGTGAAAGGTAGTTAAATGAGGTGGTAAATTGTATGAGTGAGTGGTGTACATTAATGGGGCAAGAAAGAGTACTGGAAAAAAAAAATTGAATTGTGAAGAAAATTTTGATATTATAGGTAGTGCCTATCATCGGTACCTGTATTTGCAAGTAGTGACCAATCACTGGTACCTGCATTGGTGTATTTGTTAATCCATACATGAAGCAACACAATGAACCATTAATGAACTGGATACATAAGTGAAGCTTGAGGAAGTTAGAATACTTGATGTTAATGCAACATTAATTAGAATGGTTTACTTTTAAAGGCAAAAGTTTTTTTCCCAAAGCAACAAGTGACAAACATCTCAATTTAGTGGACATCATGAAGCATGAATCAATGGAATAAATTATCCCACTTTTAATTGCTGAAAATTACCAAAGTACATCAAGAGCAATCTTATTAAGTGCACAATTTAGCAAAAGCTAATATTGTTTAGAATTTATTTATGAATGTTAATGATAAAAAATTATATTTTTATTAACAAACAAGGCATTAACATGTATATATAATTCCAACTTTACAAAAGGAAAAAAGAAAAAAAAGTATTTGAAAAAAATGGTAACTTGGCTATAACATATAATGACACGAAGCAAATATCAATGAAGAGAGAATGCAAATGTACGAGATTAACAAAGTGAAAAATGGTTCAATAGCCAATCAAAACTAAAAGGAGATGTCCAGTTTCACAGCACATACAGCAAGCCATCTTCATGTAAAAAAACAATTTGAACCCAAAAAAAGAAAAAGCAAAATACCCTAAAGGGTGGACGAAAGTCCACTATAGCAACAATACTCTGCCTTTTATATAGTTAGGATTTATTAAGTATATTAAAGGTCACATGTCTGGCTTTGTTCCATTATTTGAAATTGATCAGACCAACTATCTAATTTTCCAAACTGTCTAGAGTTACCAAAATCCCCAATGACCTAATTAAAAGTAAATATATCCAGAAGGCATGTGCTACTTTTGATCTTTAAACCACTGTAATAAACTATTATTTTAGTTTAGAACTAAAAAAGAAAGGAAAAAAATGTAATCAATTTCGAAGTATAGAAAATCAAATAGCAAAGAAATTGTTGTCAAAAAAAGAAAACATATACAAGATGAAGAAATGAAAAACAACTGTAAAAACTGGATAAAAATTGAGGGTTCCTAAATTCACACAATTTCTAACACACATATAGCTTGAGGAAAAATGTTCAGATTAGCTCAAACTCAAGACAATTTCTAACACACATATAGCTTGAGGAAAAATGTTCAGATTAGCTCAAACTCAAGAAAAGCATTAAAAAGTAACCAATTTTAGATCGTGGTATTTTTTTGTATAGTAGATAGATATAAAAAACATATAAAACTAAATAGCAATTTCTTAAACCTGAATTGTTAATCTCCTGATTAGTTGAACCTATTGATTCGTGATGTTGTTGATTTGAGGCAGATCCAATACCAAGTAGTGTTTGCGTGGGAACTTGTGATTGAAAGGAGAATTGGCTTTGGATGCAAACTTGGGGCTAGATTCTCGTAGTCATATAGCGTAATAGTTGTGGATGACTCTCCAAATTGGGTTCTGGTTGACCATTTACCTGAATCTGTGCCTGAGTCAGCGAAGTTGATTGATTTGGCACATGAGGCCGTGATTGATGTTCATTTGTACGTGAGGCTGTTGATTGCTCAAAATTTGCGGTGGCAATCATTAATTGTAGCATCAAGAACATCAGTTTGAACACGTGCATCATTCCTCTTTGCAATGATGTCTTGCACTGTAATGCCACAAGACTTTCTTTTGCCTCCCATTTTAACACCTACAAGAGTTTAATAGGAGCCATTAGTCTATAGTTTATATTCCACAAACGGAACTACAAGTTCAAATCACAGAAAGCAAATACATTTCTTCTTCTTTTTTTTTTTTCTGTAAGCAAGAAAAAAATGTTTAAAAGACGGTAAAAGAATCAAACTCACAATTCTACCATATTCTTCTATTTTTAGGAAGATGCCAAGACTATAGCCCTAGTGATTTAAATTAAACAGATGTACATAAATACTTGATATTAGAATCATTATTAGGTAGTAGTTTAAGTGCCAAGTTAATACAGCATCAATAATAAGTTCAATAGTGCCTGACCACTAAAGCTGGATTCAAAGTGAGTTAACCATGCCTAAGAAAAAGTACAAAATCATATCTAAATTGATCTTGTCTTGCTTTACTTATGGATACAACTAATTGAAATTTTTTTAAATGGACTCTGTCGAAGACATAGATTGATATACATTATTCACATGAGTAATGTTTATTAATTTGGACTATAGAGTCCAACATATAGTGTTCTGGACTGAATCCAACCAAGAATAGCTAACTAATTTTACAAATGATTTTAATGTTTCTACAGAAAAAAAAAAAGAAAAAGAAGGAAAGATCCTCAAAAGGTGCACATTATATAGTATAGAAGATTGAGTTCATTTCAGTTTAATATACATGACTAATTTCAACTGCATCTTATTTCTACATATAAGCTAATTAGAGTTTTAACACTCAATATTTGGACGGTGGACCAATTTAGTCCATCAAGCTCCGTTAAACTACAGCAGGTCCTTGCTTTATAGTTTGGACGCCTTTTGAGATAATTATTTGTTATACCACGTGGAAAGATAGGCATGGATTTTGGGATACCCTAACTTCAATTAATTATGTATTCTTAAATCCAAAATAAACATATTTTATAGACATTTGTATTCCCATATGCACAAACAACAAATCTGATATTTAAGTACTTAAAGAACAATCCCAAAAAGTTTGATTGTACATCAAGTCCAAAATTCCAATTTGTACCTTTTTGCGTTAACTATTCCATGTTCCCTTAAAAACAAGTTGTGTCCCCGTTCATTAAACCGGACAACATTTTGTATTGTAATATTATTTTAAAACTAAATAAACAAATTTCAATGAAAAAAGATAGAAAATTTTCTACTCTTTACACACTCACTCACAACACAATATATCAAAATCTCATAAATATAAGTAGATTATAGAGAAGTACTAACATCTGGACAGATTTGATGGTTAAGAAAATTAAGCAATAAAAAAAAAAAAAAACCAAAAGAAATAGCAACTCAATTTTAGAATATAATAGTGTCACATTTTGTTTGAGCTTTTGCATGTAGGAGTAAAAAATCAATATACCAATATAGTCATATGGTATTGAAGTTTATCAAAATAAATACAAACGGTAAACAACATGAGGACAAAAAACAAAAATAAATCTGGGATACAAAAATATAATCTACTCAAATTGGCCTAAAGACACAAAAAGCAAAGTAGATTTGCAATAAAATATTAAACAACTTCTATTAAACTTATTGCAACCTCTTTAGCTAATTAGTTTCGTCAATTTCTTTGAGTATCATTGTTTTGTCAAAGTATGACTCCATGTCAATACCTAATAGCTACTATTGTTTTACTTTAAAAGTGAAAGAAAAGTTGAAATTAAAAAATAAATAATTCAAAAAGATAATTTTATGCATACAAAACAATAAATGAAAAGCAAACAATAATTTGAATAAAAGGAACCAATTAATCCCATCAACTTTTAGTGTAGTATTTTCTGCTTTAAAACCTTACCGATAACAAATCCCTCAATGAAACAAATAAACAAAAAAAAAATAAAAGTAATAGAAAAAAATCAACCAACAAAACAAAGTTGCAAGACAATCAAATGCCACTACTATAATCTAGTTTGTTAGAACTATTTTATGACACTGAACAAAATAAATATACAATCTATCATTACATAAAAGAAAAAAATAAATACCAAACCCACCATGACCAATAACTCATCTAGCATCTGCAAACAGCCCCACCCAACTATAAGAGCGTAAGCATGATGCCTATTGCTATATAATAGTTAGATAGTATCAAAATTGGCGACATTGCAAGGAAAAACTTATTAGATCAGGTCAAAGGATTAAATAATAACAATTATACTCGTGAAAAATTCTTATATAGATCAATGTTACGACTCTTTAGCTCAAAATAAAATATTTTATTCAACATTAAGTTATTTTATTTAATTAAATAAGGTATTTTTTTCTGAACCAATTAATTCGTAGTATAATACTATGAATCCGATCCATGCGCTCATACCCACAATGGTATTACTCTTAACTTGTAAAGTTATTTAATTACTAATAACTTCCAATACAGCAAGAGATGTGTCACCACAAAAATCATTTTCTATTCTTTTTCTTTCATGATGCTGCTCCTACGTACTACACAAACGTCATTAGCTACCTAATTGCACTAAAATACATCACCTAAATGCAATGGGGGTTCAAACCTCGAAGTTCTTCCCCACTAAACTAATTCTTACAAATCTTATGGAAATACATTAATGATGCACTTCAAAAATCATTGTCTCTCCCCAACAGCATGGTATAAGCACGCTGGAAACAGCAGTCCTACAAATTTCATGAGCAAAACTCCAATTTTCCAAACCCAAAAGGTAGTAGCTCTGCGGCCAAAGTACCCCTCAAAAAAAAAAAAAAAAAAAAAAACCAACTTCATTCAATTTAGAACAACAATAAAAGCGAACCATGAAAAAAAAAATAGAATTTACTTATAAATAAATAGATTCCTGAAGTACAAAATCAACGACCAATTCAATATCCGAGGTTATTCATTGGCACTTCACATGTACATACTACAGAAACATAAACACATATGAGAGGTCATCCATATCAAACGTACCCAGAACTAGATGTCAGTGGAAGTAAGTTTATATGTAACTTTAGATCTCTATTATTGTATTTTAAAACTTATACTGTATAAGAATTTAAAACACAACCGTATGATATTCTAACAGGACCATATAATTTTTCTAACTTTTATACTTTATTAGTAATTGCATAAATAGAACATATACAAGAATTGTAATCACAAAAAAACTAATATCACAATTTTAATACAAAAATAAGTAGATAACCAAAATATCAAAATGTATTAGTAGCAAATAACTTTCTTATTTTTACAAAATTCGTACATATCATCTTTATAAAAGTGTTCCTTACATGTTCTCATATTCAGAAATCAGTTCACAATTTTTTCTTTGCATTTAGTTAAATATAAGTGATTATGTTAGGTGAAAAATAACAAACTAATAAATTTTTTAATAAAAAGTAAATTTTCTTATTTTTAAAACAATAATAATAACTTTTAAATGCAACAAAAAGTAAAAACCATTATATGAAACAATAACAAACAAATTTATTATTTATTTATGATTTATAGTAAATTAGTTATTTAACTAAGTATTTATGATTTATAGTAAATTAGTTATTTAACTAAGTATGACAAAATTATATAGTTAAAATCACAAAACGAAACAATAATATAATTTTGCAATTTGAAACAAATTAATAATGCTTACTTAATTATCATGGAGAAAAATGTGTGCCTATTTATTGAATTTGGTTGACTTCTTTTCTTTCCAAAGGTGTGACTTTTCTTTTTATCCCCAAAAACATTTTTTGTTGCTTGTTCTATTTCTCCATAATGGAATTTGGTAAAATTAGGAATAAAAAAGAAAAAGTATTAATTGATGGATAATGGGCTTAAAAATGATTTTAAAATATTGTAGTGGTATAATGAGATTATAGTTACATACTCCATATAATATGTAAAGTTGGCCTAAATAACATATTGTATAATGTTAAAAATTAAAAATAAATTTGTAAAATTTCAAAATTTTGTAGGGGTTAAATTAAAATAAAATTTATTTTTTATCAAATTTCATACTGTATATAGCACAAGTTCTCAAGGACAGTGGGGGCAGCTCCCTCCGCCCCTGTCATCCATAATTGGCACTTCAAGTCTAGCAGAGTCATGTACAAATTACTTGCTCCAAACATCTTGTGAACTTTAGCAAATTTATTTGGTTCGTCCGACCGAATATCACAGTTAGGGGTGCACTACATCTTCAAGAACTTACTAACTTAACACTCAAAACACTAAAATATCCAACATGGAAAAGAAGCAAAGAACCAAACTGTATATAAAGAATTCATAAAAAAAAGAAGATAAATATTTAGGAAAAAATGGCGCATTTGGTTGTAGAGAAATTTCAAATTCAAAGGAAAAAGTCTAATCAATTCTTCTACCTTTCTAGTTTTCTTTGGTATATAGATAAAGTGGTTAAATAAAAATCTCCCTCAAACTTTATCAAATAGGACATTAAAAAGGTAGATAATTCCATCAACTCAACTTCATAGCTATTCTAAATAGTCAAAAAGTGTTTCGAGTAGTATACAGTTAATCCCCCCTCTGGAACCACTAAAAGGATCAACTAGTTTGCAATTTTTTCTAAGTTAAGGGAAGATTCTAAATATTTGATTAGCATTAAGTGGGCTCATCTAGCATTCCTTGGTTTAAAATTTTTGTCAATCTCATAAACAATCCAACGATATTCATTAAGGGTTATTATTATTTAATTGTGAGGAGTTCAAAATCAATAAAAACGAACAATAACTATGCAATTGTCAAAAAAAGAAATAACTGCTATAAGTTATGTTAAAAATAGAAATCAGTAAAATACTAAAAGAAGATCTAATCTTTGGTGAATAATCATCATCCAATACATAATATAATTAATAAGAAAACCAGAAATAAATCAAAACAAAATTATAGATAAAAGTCAAACATAAAATCACATCTTAAATTAGACGGGCTGTAGTTTACTACTATTATTTTCTTGTTTGGGAAATAAATCAAACACCTGGAATAGAAATTTTATTTATAATCAGACAACAATTACAACGAAATACTACCACAAAATTCCATTATAAATCAATATGCAACAAGATTATAATACTAAAACCAGGCATGCATGGGCACAAAACAACAAATTTTCAGATTTATTTGAAGATAAAAATTTTCAAATCCTATGAATCATCCACGATCACTATAGTAGACACATCAATGACAAAAATATATATCCTTCAGTCATCCCGAACTCATCATGCTCACAAATTTTATACATTTATACTTGAAGCCACAATATTATTCACCTACCCAATAAAATAGAAGTAAAGATTTCAAACACAACTAGTACCAAATACCAATTGACAATTATCAAAATCTAATTAAAAAGAACACCAAAAATTGAACAACCATAGTTCAATTAGAGGGGAAAAAATTAGGAGAATACAATAAAGACAACTTTATTTTTTTTTAAAAAAAAAAGTGTAAAATATGAAGCTTTGATAGTAAGTCTTATAAATGGGCTGGTTTGGATCGGACAGTAGATCGATCTAATTACTATATTCAAAATATTTGTCAGATTTACAAAAATAAAATTATATTCGAATCTTGTCGGATCTCATTGAATCCGAATTCGGAATCAGATCTTATAATATTTTTTTATAAAAATTTCATAATTTATAGTTTTTTTACATAGGTTGCACAATATAAATAAATTTACATTGACAATTTACACAATGCATATGTATAAGTACATATAGAATAACATTAATTATATATAATTTATTATTGATATATTAAATATGTTAATCAGATGTAGTCCTAATCAAGTTACAGCAACAAGACCCATATCCAATCTATTTACTACAGGTCCGAATTATATCTAAGTAATCAAAACTTCTCATGAATCCAAGTTAGATAAATGTGTTCGGATTGAGTCGAGTCTAGCTCTAGATCTGACTCAATGACAAGCCTATGATTTGATAGCTTTATTAATTTGTTAAGATTTTCAAATTTTATTCAAATATTACTATTAATTACCGTCTATGTATAATTAATCATTTTTAATATTTCATGAAGTATTTCCTATAAACAAAAAATTGATAAATAGAAAATATAAGTTAGTTTAAATTATTTTTATTATCTTTTTAATTGTAAAACTATTTAATATGTCCATATTAGTTAAAAAGTAAAATGTATTTATATACCCCCAAAATTTTTTCTAAACTTACACTATTGTCCCCTATCTCTAAATCCTAACTCCGCTACAAGTATATGTGTTTTATTATGCAAACTGCTTGTGCAATTTATATTTTATGGTAAGACATATGCATAAATATTAATCATGAAATAATAATTTTTTTTTTGTAATTATAATAAAAATCTATAGTGGAGTTGTATTTATAAAATTTCTATACAAAATCAAGTTTATAAAAATAAGAGTTAATAATACTTTGGCCTCCTGAACTAGATGGGTAATTACACTTTGCCTGACTCATGAATTATAGAAATGTATACTTCGCTCCCGATTGATACTATTCGTCCATTGCCAATTTTAAAATCATTAATATAATCTAATTAAATGAATACAATACTGTTGGTACTATATTTTATATTTTTATGTATTTAAATTTTGATAGTGATGTGATAATTATTTAAAAATAAGCAAAAATAAATTATATAATATTTCAATATAATCTATATCAATATATTTCTTGGTCAAATTTTAAAATTTTTTGGATTTATATTACTTTGAATTTGAATGTTTTACTATAGTGGTGGAAGAATTTCCAAATGCGCTTATTTTTCTATTGAAAATTTTTCTTTAAAGATATTGCACGAAAATATATTTTCTATAAAACATTGTAATTTTTTGATGTCTCTTAGTATTTTACACTTTTAATATTTGCTTAACCTATGCAAATTTCAATGTCGGATATAATATAATTCAACAATTTCTCATATTTTCACTCCCAAAAGTCAAAGATATTATGTGAAAGTTAGTGTATTTTACTTTTTCCTAAATCTTTTACAACTATCGAAAATCAATTAAATACATGAAAATTTAAAATATAATACTAAGGACATTTCATTTATTTAGTTAGATTTTCTTGATATTTTAAAATTTTTAAAGAATGAATAATGTGAATGGGGGACAAAATGTATATTTCTAGTCGGGGGGGTAGTGTGTAAGTACCCGTCTAGTTTAGGGGGCAAAGTGTTATTAAACCTAAAAAATAATATTAATACCAAGATCCAAATCCGAATCCGAATTTTACACGATCTTATGGGTCCAAATATAAGGCTACTTCAATAGGCTCATCGAGTAACGGATCTGGTGTGAATCGATATGCTAAATCAAATCAAGATCTGACCCCGGCTCATTGGGTAACAAAGACGGTGTGAATCAATCTGCTATATTGAATCCAAATCAAACATGTTAATACACATGCACATATATATATATATATATATATATATTACAATATAAAGCATTAAAATAAATACAATGAAATTTTAGAAAATATAACAGTAATTATAAAATGAGATAGAAATTTATCATTTTAATTCAAGATATTGCGACAAATATTATGCATCACATTATATAAGGTAATCAACACAAATAGTATACGCATATGTGACAAAAAAATATGCATCGTAATTAAAGCAAATTTAGTCATAAATATTCAAAGTATATGTGATGATAAAATAAGCACCGCAAATGTCATAATTATCATTGCAAGTAATTATAATATATACGATGGCAAAATAGGGATCGTAATAAGAATTTTCCATCGTAAAAACCTTTGATGTTAAAACTTTTTGTGAGGGATATTTTAACCATGGAAAAAATAGGCTTTTTAATAAAATGGCCATTGCAAATATGTCCATCACAAGTAGCTAAATTTCTCGTAGTGTATAGTAGTAGTAGTATATTAATAGTAACAAAAAATATGAGAGAGAGAGTTAGGGATTTGGCATGAGGGAGAGTCTTGGGTGTTAGGTGTTATGTAAATAGTGATTGGGATGTAGAGAGAAACATACAGGAAAGGGAAAAAAAATAAGGATAGATATTGATAATGGTTATTTTGATGGAGGAGTTATGAAGAGAATAAAAAGAGAAAAGGGGTGTGATGTTACGCCTGATGGTACGGGTTTTAAGGAAAAATGGTTGGATTAGATGTAGTTGGTCTATATAGATCATGGGAGAATAGTGTTGGTGTGATATGATTGACACTCAAGACCCAAATAACCATCTCGTCCTTTACTTCAAAAAATTGATTATTTTATCCAAGAAATGTGAATTTTCATGAAATTGGAACTTTTCCGTGAAAAGCCCAAAAATTGAAAATATTTCCTAATTTAGCACTTAACGGTAAAAACCGCGTAAAAATTCAGTATCTAAATTTTGACCTTCTTTGTTAGAAGGTCGAAGAGGTTCCAGATAAAGATTGTATAACACCCGATTTTGACTAGATTGACTAGCAACCAGATATAAAATTAACATTATCACATAAGGGAGATAGAAATACCATTGAAATGATTTGGTGATTGTGAAGCTTTGAGGAAAAGGAAGAGAATTTGAGTGAAAGAGGATATTCCTACTCATGAAGGATTCTACCATTGCCATTGCCACCATCATTGTCGCTTCCTACTCTATCTATTAGAAATACATAACAAAACCTATGCTATGCTTCCATACTTTTGACTTTGCCATATTTGCATCATCCAATTTCTTGATCATCTCGTGCTATTTCTTCAACTTTGAGATGTGCAACAATCTTTGTCAAATGTTCACTTGATTCTTTGAAATTCAAATTTTGGTGCAAGGGTTCTCACAATGCCTTTGAATTTGATCTTGTGGCCTACTTCCTAAAGTGTAGACATCGGATGGCTATTATACTTGCATGGAAAGACATAACATGCACAAGTATTTTTTTAAGCACTGGAGATATAGGTAACGACACCAAAAGGCATAATAGGAATTAAAATATAATAAAAGTGCCAAAATAGTGACCAGAGCTCTAGTTGAGTTGCCTACATTCCTGCCTTGGGCATTAGGTCAAACGTAGTTCGAGAAACGTCATCAATGATAGAAAAATGTTCAACCTATTAGCTAGCCAAACATAGGAAAATAGGAAAGAATGAGAAATCTTCTGGGTTGCCAGACTACAACTGAAATGTCAAAAAATAGAAACATTCAGGCTGCGGATAGGAATTCTTGCAAAGTCTGTGCTACTAATTGCCAGAATGTAATACTTGAAAAGACAGGGATTGAAAATGCATGGTTGAAACTTAAATATCTAGGCTGCCAGATAGGAACTTTGGAAAAGTTTGAGTTGCCAGATTTAAAATGGAAATAACATGAGTTTAAAAGTATGGGCTTCCATACTGTATTTGACATGACATGACTGAAGTTTAAAGGTCTGGATTGCCGGACTATGATTAAGAAGGCATGAATACAATTTAAAAGTTCATATTGTCAGACTGTAATTGAAAGAAACATGAACTGAAATAACTAGGTTGTCAGATCCACTAGAAATACATGAAAAGTCTGTGCTGGCAGACTATAATTGAAATGGCCTAACTAAAATATTAAATATTCGGGTTACCGAATAAGAATGCATGAAAGTCTGGGTTGCCAGACTATGAGAATGCAATTTAAACGTCCGTGTTGTTAGACTGTGATCGAAAATAATATGAATTGAAATATTCCGGTTGCCAGATAGAAATACATGAACAGTCTCGGCCGCCAGACTTTAATCAAAATGACATAAATGAAATTTAAATATTTGGATAGCCGGATAGGAATGCATGAAAGTTTGGACTGTCATACTGTAGTTAAAATAAATTAAATTTAAATATTCATATGATAAGATAACAACTAGGGATACTGTCCTTCGGATAAAAAAATCACTTAAATGTTCAAGCTGTTGAACTGAAATTGAAACGACTTTGAAATTTAAATACCTAGTATACTAGAGAGGAATACTTGAAAAGTCACGGGGCTGCCAGACTGTGATTGAATAGACAAATATCTAAAGGTTGATGGTGTGTCAGACTGTGCATTGAAAAGATATTTTAAAGGTCTAGTGCATCAAACTCATAATTAGCAAGGCAAAGTAATGAATTAGGCAAGATATCATGATGAGATGAACATTGACAAGAAAAAACTTCTTGAAGTAGCTTGTACGATCAGACACAGTGTTAATATGGTTGGTCCTAAAAGGAGGGGTAATATGAATATAAATGGTTGAAATATTATGAAAACGCAGGACATTACCTTATATGGAAGATGATTATGCAAACTTGGCAATCCTGGCCCTACAATGATCAATCAATAAATAATGTTGCCATCATTGGTTTCGACTTCCCTTGCAAACCTTATAAACATGAGATTTCCTTTCCTTTGGGTTTCTAGTATCTGGTGTAGCGATGACATTTAGGAGAACAAATACATTGTAGATAATTCTTGCCATAAGTATTGAACAATCTTCAGAGTCTAGCTCATCCAATAAAGACGATTTTGGAGTCTTTCTTACTCATCCTATATCTAATTCAAGCTTCCTAATGGCAATAGGGATGGTCTTGATGGGTTTTTCGTTATTTTTTGAAAAAAATTGATATAAGCTAAACAGAGCACCAGGACATATGTGCAATAGAAATACAGACACAGATGTTGCTAAAATTGAGTTTAGGTAAAAATGCATGTTCCTACCATTATTTAAAGATTCTGAATAAAAAGTTTTTGACTCCTCTGATCATACTCATTTGATCCCTTGAAAGTCACATTCCTCGATCTCTGACATAGTAATTGATTAATCAATATCAGGACAAAATCCCACCTAACTATGGTCAACAACTGTTCTAGGCACCTTCTCAACTTCCCACTAATTCTAATCGACAGATTTTTTACACTCAAATCCTTAACTCAGCTAAGAGTGTTCAGATCCCAAAAACTCAATCCAACCCAAATGATTTTGGGACTAAATGGGTTGGGTTTTCGAGTTTCGGGTTACTTGGGTCGGGTTACCCAACTTTAATAGGGTTTAGTTGACTTTTAAAAATAAAACCCAACCCAACCTGAATAACCCGAGTAACCAAAAAATTCAATCATATTTTTATTTTATTTTCATTTTTCCTAATTATTTCATCCAATTTATATTATTTTTCTTTTTCATTTTTGAAATAACATCTAATTTATCATATTGCTTATCTTTTCATTTTTATTCTTAACCTAACCATTTGACCAAACATATATTTTTAATGAATGATCTTACAATTATAGATATTTTTAAATTTTTCTATAAGTTTGAATTTTTAACCTAAATTACCCGAAAATCCGAGTAACCTGCCCAACTAATACTTGAGTTGGATTTACATGGGTTGGGTTGGGTTTTAATATTTTAACCCAAAACCCAAAAACCCGAATCCAAAAACCTGCTAAACCAAAAATCAAACCCATAAACACCTCTAGTCTCAACGGCCTTTCGGGTTTTCACTCTCAATGAATAGAAAGTTTTTTTTTTTTTTTTTTTTTTTGCAGAAAAGGTGCCCTCTTGGGGTTTTGAACACCTTCAGTAGAGAGAATAAAGATTTTTTTCAAAAAAAGCGCCTTTCGAGTTTTCACCTTTTATAGAAAAAAAAGAAAAGAAAAGAATGACAACCAGTCGTCCTAGACATGGTTTTTCTATTATAAAGCAAAAATCCAAGTAGTAACTATTGAAAGAAAAACAGCATGAGAAAGATCATCTTTCTTATATTGATTAGGAAAGATCAGCTGACATTATATGCCGCCTGACCCTCAAATTTTCCCTCTGAATTACTACACATAACAAAGGTTAGTAATATTTCGGCTTTTATAATAGGGTTAGGTTTTGGTTTAAGAATTTCTAAGGCTAGAAAAGTAGATTATATGAAGGTTCAAGTAACCTATGATCATTTTTTTGCAAAAAAAAAAAAAAATTGCCGAAGTTTGAAGTACAAACTTTTTTTTGGGCATATACTATAACACTTATCTACCAAAAATGAAATTTGCCCCAGTATTGGTGAAATTTTTTTAAGACTTTATTAGCCATTTTGGCTAGATAGTTCTTGGAATTTTGCCCCAGTATGGGGTGTGATCTTTAGGGGTTGGCAAACAAAAATTTTTCTCTGATGGCTCAAATGGGAAAACTAGGGAAAAAATGTGTATAGGGAAAAGAAAGAACGCCTGCCTTAGGCCAGCTCTTTGCAACAGTTCGAAAACAAAATTTTTAAGGTCAAACATAGAATCTGTTTACCATGTTAGTGTTAATCAATTGAGGAATACCTAACCAACCATTTCCATGAGAATTAAGGCCCTACCAGATAGAACCTTTTTAATAATGAACTGTCCCTGCCAGTTGGTAGAAATTTTCCTTTGGCCTCTTCTTTAAAGGGCAAAATCCACTTCAAAACCTTATCTCCAAGCTTGAATTGCCTAGGCTTGACCTTTTTGTTGTAGGCATGAGCCATGCACTGCTGGTAGCATTGTCTATTACAAATTGCATTTAATCTCTTTTCATCAATGATAGATAACTATTCATGTCTAGTTTTAACCCATTCTACATATCTTCTAGCTTTGCTTCCATTAGAATATGTAAGGATGGAATTTCCACTTTTGGAGTAAAACTGTCTCCATTCCATACATTAGAGAATAGGTGTTGTACCAGTAGATGACAGTTCTGTAAGCTAATAGTGCATAGGACAACTTTTCATACCAATCTTGATGTGTATCAACCATCTTTTGAATGATTTGCTTCAAATTCTTATTTGCAGCCTTTACCGCTCCATTCATCATAAGCCTGTAAATGGTAGAATTACAATGTCTTATCTAGAACTGTTCACACAATCCATCTACCATTTCATTGTTCAAATTCTTGTCATTGTCTGGGGCCAAGGTCTCTTGTAGGTTGAATCGACAAATGATATTCTTCTTAAAGAAATCCATTACCACCTTATTGGTTACATACTTGTATGATTCTTCCTTAACCTATTTGGTGAAATACTCAATGGTGACTAAAATGAATCTATGTCCATTCGTTGCAGAGAGATCAATAGCACCAATAATATCTATTTCCCCAAGTTGAACATGGCCAAGGCATAGTCATACCGTAGAGCTCGATTGGTAGGGCATGCATTAGAACCCCATGCATCGAACACTTTATGCACTTTCAGACAAAATCAATGTAATCATGTTCCATAGTTAATCAATATTGCCCTGCTTTCATGATTTTCTTTGAAAGCAAATGCCCATTCATATGAGGATCACAAACACCATTGTGCACTTCTTACATGATATGGCGGGCTTCTTTGGCATCTAAACATCTCAACAACCTAAAATCAGTTGACCTTTTGTACAGTATTTCTCTATTTAAGAAAAATATTCTCGACATTCTATGCAAAAAATTCTTGGCAATTGTATTAGCCCCAGGATAATACAACCTCATTTTCAGATACTCCTTGATGTCATGGTACCAAAGAAAACTGTTGGACTTTTCATCGATCGATAAACAATGTGTTGGCTTTTCCTGTGCCTAAACAGGAATAGACTCGATCACGACATCATCTAGATGATTCACAGATCATAGAAGAAAGGGTAGTCAGAGATCCACAAAATCATTTTAGATTCATGGAATATGCAAAAAGTTCAAGGTGTTGAATTGCCGACAATATTTTGGTACAAGGAAATTTCAACTTGGCAGTGGCAGAGTAATCCTTTCCTTCAAGAAATACCAAAATCACTCCTATGCCCGCTCTGAACAAATTGGATGAACCATCAAAGAACAATCTCCAACCCAGATATTCCTCATTCAGATCCTCTATAGTTCCTACAAACTAAACCTCTTCATTTGGGAAGTAAGTATATGAAGGTTGGTAGTCTTCTTCTACAGGGTTTTCTACCAAATGGTCTTCTATCACATGTCCTTTGACAGGCTTTTGGGTGGTGTAGAAAATGTCAAACTCAATTAGGGTCATCTGCGATTTAGCCATGCATCCAGTTGTATATCAGTTTCTATAAAAAGTATCTCAAAGGGTCTGACTGAGAAATCAAATAAGTGGTATAACCAAATAGATAGTGTCTCATCTTTTCTGCGTTTTTTGCTCAAGTCCAAGCACAACAAGTTCGTTCAAAAAATGAGTAATTGGCCTCATATTCGGTGAATTTCTTGCTTAAGTAATAAATGGCTCGTTCCTTTCTCCCAAATTCATTATGCTGTCCAAGACCACATCTCACAGACCCATCCAACACTGAAAGATACATGGTCAATGGCATTTCCAAGCGTTGGTGGCAGTAAGATGGGGGAATTCAACAAATAATCTTCGATTTTATCAAATTCCTATTGGCAATCTTCATTCCAATCCATAGTGTATTTTTCTTCAACAGCTTGAATAAAGGCTCATAAGTAAAGATCAATTGTGCAATGAATCTACCAATGAAGTTACTCCTCCACAAGAAATTTTTGACGTCTTTCTATGCCCTCGGAATTGGCATATCTTTTATCACTTTAGTTTTAGTAGGAGCAATCTCAATACCCTTTCTTACTGATTATAAATGCTAGGAGTTTCCTAGCTAGAGCACTGAATGCACACATTGCAAGATTTAGTTTCAATTTTTTTTCCTCAACCTTTCAAAAATTTTCTTTAAATCTACCAAGTGGTTCTCTACTTTCTTTGATTTGACTATGACATCATTCATGTATGCTTTCATTTCTTTGTGAATCATGTCATGTAACAATGTAGTCATAGTTCTTTGGTAAGTGGCCCCAGCATTCTTCAATCCAAATGGGATCACTCTGTAGCAGAAAGTTTCCCATGGGGTGACAAATGCAATCTTTTCTCTATCCTCCTCTGCAAGAAGAATTTGATGGTATCAAGCAAAACAATCAACAAATGAAGCAATTTCATGTCCCGCTGTGTTGCCCAAAATAATGTGAATGATTGGTAATCGAAAGTCATCTTTCAAACTAGTTTTGTTGAAATCTCAATAATCAACACTTATCTTGACTTCTTCGAAACAGGTACCATATTAGAAAGCCACACGGGATAAAGAAAAACAATGATAATCCTAGCATTGAACTATTTAATTATCTATCCTTTGATTTTAAGACTCATTTCTGGCATGAATTTGCGTGATTTCTACTTTACAGGCACACAATTAGAATCTGTTGGCAACTTATGAACAACAATGTCGGTTGAAACTTCTAGCATATCATCATATGACCCAATGAATACATCTTGGAACATTGTCAAAAATTGAATCAACTCGTCACGCTACTGTTTGTTCAAGCGAATATTGATCCTAACTTCTTTTATCTATTTTAGTGCCAATGTTGATGGTTTCTGTTTCTTTAGGGTTAGGTTTAGGTTTCTCCTCTTACTGTTCTGAGTCCCTATGGATGGGATCAAATTCATATTCAATATTACTTTCATCTTCTTTTATAGTGTGTAATAAATTAAGATTGAGAGGGATATTGAAATTGCAATTTTTGGACTTGAGAATTGTGACATCTTGGCGATCAAAAACATTAATTTGAGGCCATCTAAAAAAATAGATAAAAAATGGTAGGGTTCAACTTAACTTTTATTGATAAACATGTACTTTACAATGCATACTTACATTTCCAAAAAACTTTAAATTTAAATGGCTAGACCATACTCTAACTTTTTTTTTTTTTTTTTAACCTGTAAAATCCAAAGTAACTTAAGGAAAGAGAAAATTTTTCCCCTTGAGTGTCCAGTTATGAAAGCAAAAGAACAGCAACTACAAATTCAACAAGAAAGAAACATTGTGCTGGACAAAAAAATGTGCCAAAAGACAATCCTATATGCTTTTACCGAAACTCCTTCTTGATAGGGCGATATTCTTCCGTTCAATTGTTCAATGCCCATTTCTCAATTGGGGCAAAACCGGATGCAGTAGAAGGCCCTTCAGTAGATGTCATTCTAATAAACAATTGGTTTATTCCTTCTTCGAAGTTAGTCTCAATTTGTCCCTATTTTATGTCAGCAATTATTACCCTAGATGTCTTGGGAAAATTGTAGCTCAATGGCAGGATGCACATTGGAATTTGTTTGCCTTCCTTTTCTATCGTTTTCTTTTCCTTTATCTCCCTTCTTTCCTTGTCATTTGGGTGAGTAAACCCAACCCAAATGTGTCTTGTTGAAATGGTAATTCAACAGGATCCATTATACCTTGCTTATTTCTTCCCAAACCTTTGTCATGCTGATATCCTCCTCTGATCTTCTTTTTGCAGTCATGAGGCAAGCATCAGGTAGTATAGGTTCTATAGGTGACTTTCCTTTACCAACCAAGCCAACTGAAACTATGTCCTTTGTTCTATATCCTAATTATAGAGCATCATTCCTCTCTTCAGGTGACTTGGAAGCAGTATGTACCATTATAGCATAGTCATCCACAGCAAAAATTATGATTTGCTTGTTGTTCCTAACAAACTTGATCATTTGATGTACGGAGGATAATACAACCCCTAAAACATGTATTCATGGTCATCAAATAAGCCAATTTTATATCGCAACGAATCCTCTAACTTGAAAGGTAACTTGATATTGAGCCAACCCAATTTCCAAGACTAAGCCTACCTCACCCATAGTGTCCCTCTGAGTACCGTCAAAACCTCCTCGTACAATTGTAGAAGAATGGTGCAGCATAGATTTAGAAAAACCCAATCTTTCCAAAGTTACCCAATGACAGATATTCAAAGCAGAATTATTATCAACCAAAACCCTAGGTAAGTGTTTCCTATTGCAGCCATAGAAATATTAATGGCTTTGTTGTGATAGATTCCCTCTAGAGGCAACTCATTTTCGAAAAAAAAGTGATTTGATTCTTGGCCAGGACATTTCCCACCAAACTAGGTAGCTTCTCCGTAGGAATATCCTTAGGGATATATGATTCATTCAATACTTTCAGTAAGGCACCCTTGTGCAATTCTGATGTTAGTAACAAGTTAAGGATAGAAATTTGTATAGGCATCTTTCCCAACTACTATACCACTCGATACTCACTCCTCTTCAACAACCTTAGAAATTGTTCTACCTCTTGCTTACTCACTAGTTGCTTTGTGAGTTGGGTGCTTTCCTTTCCTTTGTAAGGAACAACTACCTCAAGATTTGGAATTATCTAACAGGGTCCAACCTTGTGATAATAGACACTTATTTTTTTAGGGATCACTTTTCCTCCTAGTGTCATAACTGGTTGGGCATAATTCTATGTCACTTGGGTCATATCTATCACTACTCATTGTTGTAGTAATTCTACTATTACTGGCTCAGGCATATCTAGCTCAAAAAATGGTATGTTGAACACAAATAGCTCATGAGAGGAATCTTCTATTAGCGAGATTGCTTCCAACACAAAGAGTTCCTCAGCAACATCGCCCGGTTTCTCCATTGTTCTCAACATTATATCTTCCATATACCGACCTACGAACTCTTTTTCTGAAATTAATTTTCTGAATCAATATGTTTACCTCTGTAGTCCATACCACTTCTTCTTCTGACAAATATACTGAGTAGGATCTTCAAATTCTTCATCCAGAATGACCATTACAACTATATTTGAATATTGTGGCAAAGGGTTATCGTTGACAATAGGTCTCTATTCTCTTTCCCTGAAAACTATATTTCCTACCTCTCTATCATATCTTGAATTTTATATTTCAAGGACTAACTCAATGATATGATGTCCAGATCCTCCCAAGTGATATGCACAAAAAGCTTGAGAATTATAGTCTCCTGGGACCTTCTTGGGATCAATAGGCTTGCAAGGGATCGTGCCAATCTTCCCTACCACTTTTAATTGCTTACAAACCTAATCCAAAGTCTTCCAAGGTCAGTGAAAACTCAATATCTTCAGGGCTATTGTTGCGGTTGATTTTAAGGTACAGGGTTAGGACAAACATTTTGATAGACAGGTCGGAGATTATTTAAGAAATTTAGAGTGGAATTATTTTGAAAGGTTGGTCGAGGATTGTGGTAGGCTTGTCGGTGATTTTGATAATTGGGTTGGGTATTGGTATGTTGCATTTGGGTATGAAAAACTAGATGAGGATAAGGAATGACAGGTTGGTAGTAGGGTCATGGAACTAGTTGGTAGTATGGGGCTGGGTTGTATATGTAGACTTGGGATCTTGGTTGTCTAGAATACCTTTAATCCGATACAAAAGATACCTCCTTGTTAGATTTTTCATAGGTAGCTTCTTCTGCCCACCTCTGCTTTGAAGGGATTCAACTTGCATCTTAATTGTTGACACGTCTATGATTTTTCCACTACTATTTTCCCTCTCAGCAACCTCCACTTGTAGAATTACTTCCGAAAAGAGCTTTCCAATGGTACCAATGAGAGGAGCGTAGTATACTAGATCTTGTGCATCAACGAAAACCTTGACCATCACAGCTTCATCCATTAGTGGCATTACCTTCGCTTCTATCACCTTCCATTTCCAGATTTTGAACTCACTAGGGGGACTTCTTCTTTAACTATAGTAAAGAATATCAATCTGGTATTAAGTCTCTGTTGAACTCGTACTGCCTTAAAATGTACTAGCCAAATCAGACCATCTCTTCAATGTCTTAAAATCCAGATTCAAAAACCATTCCAATGCATCTCCTTTCAAACTTGTCCCAAATAGTCTAATGGCAAGTCCCTTAGATTATCCGTCGGTCTACCCAAAAGACTGTAAAACATCTTCAAATGCACCACAGGATCCTCATTGCCATCTATTTAGGAAAATCCAGAATCTTGAACTTAGGTGATAGTTGAGAGTCTACGAAGAGGCAAAGATCGTAATAATCTATACCTCCATACTTGTCCATCTTTTATAACTCCTTGATAAACTTATCAAACTTGTACATCCTTCACAAAAACTCATTATTATGTGGTATAGGTGGGTGTTTGCTATTGTAATTAGTTCAGATCCAACTCAAATGGTACTATAAGGAACGGGCTTCGGTATAGGGTTGGTTGTCCTAGTCTCAGGATTCTAATAATTGGTATATTGATTTGGAATGAAATCTGCAATCACTTAACTGTGGTTTGAGACCTCATTTGACACACTAGTGGTCTTAGCAAGCACTTGATCTATCTGTAACCTTAAAGTGGCTATTTTTGAAGTCTAATTTGTGTTGAGTTTTGTGATATCTCTGCCCGTCTTCTATCACTCATCTTTATATAGGCTTGTCGGGCTCAAGACCATGTGAGGATGGGTTTTTTGTGAAATGAAGTAAAGATTTAAGACAAGTACCTAAGATTTAAGAAACAAAATGACACATTAGCCTTTCTTTTGTTATGTTCTTTGGGTGGCCAGTTGGGAGCCTATAAAAGAAAACATTAAAGTTATGAAATGATCAAAATAAAAAACATGCACATCCTATTGCGAAACCTTTATTTTGCCAAGGGTAAGCCTAGACTGATGCAATTCCTTCAGGGTAAGGCCCTATACAAAACCTATTGTTTACTAAGAGCATAATTTCAATTTAATCCAAAAGTCATTGGTTAAGAGTGAATAAACATCAAAATACATCCATCTAATCATTTTTTTTAAGAGATTCCAACAACTTCTTCAAATGTTCCTCAAATCTCTATGCTTTACTGGCCACCAATTTCACGGAATAATATGTTCAATACATGCTTGTATCATCGTATAGCTAGCGACATTTGAGAGTTCATCAATTGGTGCTTGCTTCTCTTAGCTTTATCTCTAGCTTCTTGAGATTGTTTTAGAGTTGCTTCAGTCCTTCTTAGCTTTATCTCTAAAATCTCAGCTTATGTTCTCAACTATTTTGTTTCTTCTTATGAACTTTCCAAGTCCCTTGGTACTTTTCCCTTATTATATGTAAGCGTCAGAGCACATTGTTCTGCCATCCATTTCTCATACCTCGGAGTGCAAACCAAAACAAATCTATCTTTGGGATCCCTTTCATTGTTTTCCAATTCCAACTATCCCTAAGCCATTTCCATTTCAGGTCTCATGGGACAACAGTCCTTTATTTCAAGTATAATGAATTCTGATGAACTATCTTCTATCAGCATGCACTGTTCTAGTTCCTACTGTCTCTTTACTCTTAAGATATATACAACATGATTCCACTAATACGAAGCAGTGGAAGGAATTTGTATGGCATTGTATAGAGTAACGGTGCTTTCCACTTGGTCCAATTTAAGGCAATCCACTGGATCTGATCCTCTTCCAAATCTTAAATGGCGTTGTATAGAGTACCGGTGCTTTCCACTTGGTCCAATTTAAAACCCACTGGATCTGATCCTGTTCCAAATCTTAAATCTACTGGCCCATTTAGTTGTTGTATACATGGACTTGTACCTTTCACGATACTCTATAACCCAGTCTTTAATCGACCACGATCTTTGTGTGAAACCTTTCTTCTTGGCCAAATGATCGAATGCCCATATTTGTAAAATTAAATTAGACGCGGCCCCTTAAGTTGAGAATTGGTGCATGCTATAAAAATCTTAGCAATCATATTTGGTAGCAACGTAGGGTTTCACCTACCTATCCCTTCGTACAATGTACACATCATTCTAGCCACTTTGAGGCATATCCTACCATCTTCTCGTGGAAACAATAGAGTGCCAACCAAAGTGATTCCAAAAACTCAAACATGAGATTGCCGCCATCCTTCCTCTATTTTTTTTTTTAGTGAAATCAAGCTAATGCAAACTTTAGCATAACCCTTAGGATCTCCAAAGCGATCTTATAAATACACAAGAGATAAATATTTTGTTCACTCCATTCCTGGAGTTTTAACCTTTTTTAACCAAACATAATTGCAAAAAGCCTTTAGTTTTCCTTTTGTAGGATAGATTAACCTGAAACCATGGAATGGGATGTCTAGAAGGCCAAATACCTCTTCAAGATTAAGGGTGATTTCATGCTTGCCAAAGAAAAAAACTGAACAACTATGTTCCCAAACATGCACTAATCCTTCAATGATGGTTTGATGATGCTTCAAATGTAACAAAGAGAGAATACATCCTAAAAATGGGCACAATTTTTTCAATTCTATAGAGCTCATTTGATTCCTCCATGGACTTAGAGACTCGGGAATATAGGACAATGTGCCGAATCTTTTAACTGCAACCATCTGTAGACAACATAAGCTCTTAGTCTACCTTACCTTGGGTCTTACCCCTTAGGTGGTGCAGAAATATAAATATGCATGTAAGTATTGGGTTATGTACCTAGACCAAAAAATGGCTTATTTCTATCATGAGATTTCCATAACGGTATGGCTCATGCATAATGTCAGTAATTAAAGCGAGTTTAAAAAGATTACAATGGAAACATGCCCTAAGCTACCTCCTTTAGAAGCCAGGGTGAGCCTAAAATGAGATGCAATGTCCCAAGAATACAACCTAGCATCAGCACCAAAATGAATTTAAAAAGAGAACCGTATAGGGGTACAAACATGAGTGGATACAATTATTCGAGAAAACTATACAAGTTTAACTTAATTACAAAAATTATAATTCAATCTAAGAGTAAAAATGTGATAGGGAATCCTAAGAGGTTACTTTTTAGACTTAAAAATCAAGCCATAACATTATTTTGATTCTTGGGACAGAGATGCAATAGATGGAAATTTAAACGTGCAAAATTGGGGAATCGAAAGTGTTATACTAGAAGAGCACTTTACATAAAGGCTCTTTCTCTGGGGCTCATGAGATCAAGAGGCAAAAAGTAATAAATAATGAAAGGAAGAACAAAAAAAAGAATACCATAAAAGTAGAAAGTAGAAAGTAAACACAAGTATTATCCCTCGCCTCGTGTCTTATGTCCTATTAGAGTTCCGAAAGTCTATCTTATAGGTAACCTAAATATTGCATGAGTTTGGGTTCACAAATGCAATCTAGACTTCACAAAAGTTTATGGTTCCTGAACCTTCAGACTGAGTGGCCCAAAAAGTAGTATTTCCATCCATTCAAAAATTCCAAGTCGGTGGTTTGAGTTGGAACCGTTCAACATTGGTACAAGCGCACCGCATCATGTACCCGTGCGCCAACATGAGGTCTGAATCCTAAAAAAGTAGGGCAGTGCCTATTGGGTTATATAGATGAGTGATGCATGATGTAGAGACGAAGGCATTTAATTACCTTTATAGCATGTTGGAGGCTTTGACTACAGGTTGTTTACCTTATAACTCCCGAACCCCACAATTACAAATAAATAAATAAATACAACATGTTATCAATTAAAGTAACAAAATTAACACATGGGATCAAATAATACATAACCTAATGTAAAGAAGGGTTAAATTTAGGAAACATGCCTAAATCAAGTGCTCAGACTCTCTAGTGTCCCACAATGGAATTGCCAAACTATGGCGTCCTATTTTTTGGTAGGAAAAATGAAATAATAAGTATGAAGAATAAATAAATATAATAATAATACGAAAATACGGTCTAAAATGGGTTTTTAAAATGTCGCATTTCAAAGTCCCATTTTAGACCCTATTTTTGTATTATTATTATACTTATTTATTCTTTATACTTATTATTTCATATTTCCCATCTAAAAATAGGGTGCGACACACATATGACTAAATATCCAGTTTGAAATCGAGCTTTATGTGGGTCAGATAAATATTCAACATCTGTATAGGTAATTAATTGTAATGTAAATTCACTTCAATAAAATAAATCCATATCAATATTCACTTGGAGGTATCTAAATATATGGTTAATACTTCCATTCCAATGTATTCGTTTTGGAAACGAAATAAATCCTGCTTACAAACTTACAGCAGATGCTATATTAGGTCGTGTATTGTTAGCAAGATACATTAATGTTCATATAATACTGAGATATGGTACTTTGGGATCAAGAAATTCTTCATCATTCTCCCGATGATGGAAAAGATCCTTTTTCACATCAAGAGATCTTACAACCATTAGGGAACTCAATGGATGTGTTTTATCTATGTAAAATCGCTTTAATACCTTTTCTATATAAGTTTATTAATGAATGAAAATTCCATATGTTAAGTACTCAAATTGTAAACCTATACAAAATTTTGTTTAACCTAACTCTTTCATCTCAAATTCTTTCATTATACAATGCATTGTATTTTGAAGCTCTTCAGGAGTTCTAATAATATTTATATCATTAATATATACAGTAACTATCACAAATTCTAATCTAGTCCTTTTTATGAAAACACATGGCAAATTGGATGATTTTGTGACCCTCATTCAACGAGACACTCACTAAGGTAATTATACCACATATGCCCAGATTACTTTAACCTTACAAGAATTTATGTAATTTTATTGAACAATTTTTTTGAAAAAATTTATATGCTTCGAGCATGTTAAATCCTTCATGGATTTTCATATAAATTTCAATATCAAGTGAACCATATAAATATGCTACCACAACATCTACTAGACACATTTCAAGTTTATCATGAACTGCCAAACTAATAAGAAATCTAAAGGTAATTAATCCACCACAGGAGAATGTGTCTCTTCATAATCAATGCTAGATCTTTGCAAAAATACATGTACAAAAAAGAATGCTTTGTAGCACACAATTTCATTCTTATCATTTCATTTTTGTACAAACACCCATTTGTACCCCCACCGACTTTATAGTTTTAGAAGTTTGGACTACTGGTCCAAAACCTTCATGTTTTGAAAGTAAATTTAATTCTACCTGAATTGCATCTTTCCAATTTGGGTAATCATTTCTACATTGACATCCAGTTCAACAGATTTAGTTGAAATATCATCGTATTTACCTAAAATATTATGTGCTACATTATAAACAAAACTGTTGTCGAAAATATATCTTTTCGATTCTATATTTTTCTAATAGAGGCAGAACTTATAGACATCTATTCATGTTCATTACATTCAGGTATCCAATCCACTTTTGTGGTTTTATCATTAGTTATATCTAGGGTCTCTGCTGGAGCACCTGCCTCTATTGTATAACCATCTTGAATAGTTGCTCCTTTCTTGTTATGAGGATTCTTATCTTTGGAACTGATTGGTCTACCATGCTTTGGCCGTAGTTTACTGTCATTTCCACTGAGCATTTTTAGCTGGTGTATAAGATTTAATCACTCATTTTATGTCAAAAAATGAATCTGATAATTGATTCGCAATATTTTCAAATGAATTATCTTTTGAACTTCTAGTTCACATTGTTTTGAATGAGGATCGAAATACAACAATAATAATTCATTCCATTCAATTTTTCTATCTAGAAGCTGTTTATCATTTTCCCCTAATATTGGAAAAATAGTTTCATCAAAATGACAATCGGCAAAACATGCCATAAATACGTCCCCTATTAATGGTTCAAGATATTTAAGTATAAAGGGGAACTCATATCCAATATATATTCCCAACCTTCTTTAAGAACCAATCCTTGTGCATTGTAGTGGAGCAATTGGAACATATACTGTAAAACAAAAAATTCTTAGCTGGATATATTTGTCTACTAATCAAAAGCCAACTGTAATGGAAAGAATTTCAACTAACTTGTTGGCCTGATACATACAAGTGCTGCACCATGCAAAATAGCATGCCTCGATATAGATGTAGCCAATTTCGTTCTCATAATTAATGGCCTACCTATTAATTGGTGGCGCTTTATGTATGATTCTACTAAACCATTTTGAGTATGAACATATATTATAGGATGTTCAATATTTATAGCAATTGACATAAAAAAACTCATTAAATGTCTTAGATTTAAATTCACCCACATTATGTAAGACGAATTTTCTTGATTGCATAATTTAGAAATTGTACTCTTAATCAAATTATTTGAGAAAGTAATCTCACAAACACTAGGTTGTGAGGTAATAATAAACACATATCTAACCATCTAGTAGATGCATCTACCAAAATCATAAACTATCTAAATGATCCACATGACGAGTGAATAGGCCCACTGATCTCACCCTGAATACGTTCTAGAAATATTGAGGATTCAATCCTGATTTTAGCTGATGATGATCCAATAATTTATTTTCCTTGAGAGTAAGCAGCAAAAGAGAATTCACTAAATTGAGGAATTACAGATTCCTCAATAAGTGTCTATGTGAATTAGCAATTCTTTTACGCATCATACTGGTCTCGGGTTAGCCTCATTGGTTATGCTAAATAATAAAAGTATTTGAATCAATAAACTTATGGTTTACTATAACATGTGATTAAATTGTACTAATATATGTATTGCACAAACCAGAAGAAAAGGTAGACAACTTTTGTTCAAAATACATTTCTTTCCTGATATTATTTTTGCAATATATATATACACTCTAATTTTTGCATTTACAGTTTTAATATGATATTATTTCGGCAAATATCTTTTAAACTTAATAAATTTCTTTGAGACTTAGTAAAAAATATTGCATTATTTATAATAAATTTTGTTCCTCTGGATAATAAAATAATTGCTCTACTAGAACCATTAATTAATTAAAACCATTCGATATTGTATTAACATTAGCATTACCCTTTATTAAATGAGAAAAATATTTCTTATTTTTTAGTATCACATGTGTTGTTGCGCTATCAGCAAAACATAAGTATTCATTGTTGTTCTTGAATCCAATCATTGAATAAGAAATACTTATGTTTTTCATTAAAAGAAAAATAACTTACATCAAAAGAAATGTAGGAAAAATAAACAAATTACATTAAAATAAATGTTACAACTTAAACTAAAAAAAAACTATTGAATAAACTTAAAAACGTAATAAACTAAAAAAAAAATAAGATTCACACAGTTTTATTCTTTCCCACTCTTTATTCATAACTTCAAAAAAATTCTATTGTATCCAAATGTGTTATATTGTGAGATCATTGACATTATAGTTTGAGTTATCAGCTTTACCAGTAACATATGTCGTAACCTCATCACCTTTTTAAATTGTATTGCTTCAATATTTTTCTTTCTTCCTTTGATGGATGCTTGATAAAGTTTAACAAGATGCTCAATAGTACAACAAGTACGTGACCAATATCCTTTCATGCCACACCGATAACAAAAATTTTCATAATTTTTTATGGGATTATTTTGACTAATCTTTTCCTTTCCTTTTTCATTGTCTTTAGAATCAATTCACTTCTGGTGATATGGATAATTATTATAGCCTTTTTCAAAGCCATGAACATGTCCATGGCCATGGCCACAACCATGACCATAACCATAATTATTTTCAAAATTATTATGTACAGCTGTATTCACTTCAGGGAATGGAGCATATCCAGACATATTTGTATTCAGTCTCTTCAGGGAATGGGGCAGATTTAGTGAGATGGGATTCATAATTTTTCATCAATAGTTCATTATTTAACTCATCCACAAGAAAACATAAAATTAGTTAAGAATATCTAATAAAAACTTTTTCACAATATTACAGTTGTAAGAGCACATTCGAAGCGTGAAAAGTAAAGAATATTTTTTCCATCATATCTTCACCAATAATATTTCCCCACATAAATTTAACTAGGAATTGATTCTAAACATTGCTAAGTTATAGTCACTAATAGATTCAAAATCTTGCAACCTTAAATGCATCCACTCATAAGGAGATTTGGGAAGAATACTATTTTCGGGTAGTCAAATCGATTTTTCAAACTTTTCCATGGATCTGTAGGATTTTTTGCAGTGACATGTTCACTTTTTAATCCTTCATAGATGTGATAATGAAAAAATCATTGATTTTAGAGTTAATAACACATTTCCCCCTTCACTATATGGTCCTAAATTATAGAAATATACATTTTGTCCTACCATTCACTTTATTCATCTTTTAAAAAAATTTAAAATATCAAGAAAATCTAGTTAAATGAATGAAATACCCTTAGTATTATATTTTGACTTTTCATGTATTTAATTTATTTCTGATAGTTATAAAAGAATTAGGAAAAAAATTAAATATAATAACATATTAATATCTTTGACTTTCGGGAGTGAAAATATGAGAAAATGTTGAATTATATTAAATCCGACATAGCAATTTGCATAGGTTAAGTCAAATATTAAAAGTGTAAAATATCTAAGAGGCAAAAAAAATATAATATTTTATAGAAAACATATTTCCATACAATAATTTTAAAGAAAAATTTTCCATAGAAAATAAGCTATTTGGGAATTGTTTTACCACTATAGTTAAATATTCAAATTCTAAATAATATAAAATGAAATCAAAAATTTTTAAAAATTTCACCAAGAAATATATTAATATAGATTATATTGAAATATTGTATAGTTTATTTTTACTTATTTTTAAATATTTAATTATTATCACATCACTATCAAAATTTAAATACATAAAAAATTAAAATATAGTACCAAGGGTATTTTATTCATTTAACTAGACTATCTTAATGATTTTAATATTAATAATAGATGAATAGTGTCAATAGGGGACAAAGTGTATATTTACAGTTCAAGAGGCAAAGTGTAATTACCTACTTAGTTCAAGGAGGCAAAGTGTTATTATCCCTTCATTTTTCCTTGTCCTAATTGAATGCATTATTTTCCTTTTTGATGGTGTCTCCAAAACCATGAATCTAAATGAATTTCAATATCCAAAATCCAAGAAAGATAATTCTTCCCGTTATGTTAAGGATCGTAAATTCGAGTTTGGTAAAATTTTACATGGTTCAAACTAATAATCAAAGTAAATAATAAATAGGTATTGAAATAAGAGAATACCTTAATATTTTCAAGTTCTACTAAATTGATCGTGCTGATAACCTGTTATAAAATTTCAACAAAATATATGAAGATTTAAATAAACTGGCCATATATGGAATTGGGAAAGGAAGAGAAAGATAAATATGGAAGATTAGGTAGTCTTCATGTAATACATATACTTATAAGAGTATAATAACCCATAAATTACACGATGTAAATAACGTAACTTGTATCTATACTTATCAGATATTTGAATGTAAATAGATTTCCAATACAACTTATCAAATTCAAATACATGAATAGATATCCACTGGATATAGAATTTGTAACATTATAATTTTAATTAATGTTTTCTAACGAGAATCTTTTGACACAATTAGTATGATTTCAGGAAGGGTAAAACACAAATAACCCCCTTCTGGCCAGTTAAATAAACACTTTCTCTATTTTGGTTATGAAATGTTTACTTTACCCCCTTATTCTTCAAATGGATAAAAATCATCAAAACTAACACTGATTATGAAATATCATATATACCCTTAACCAATTCAAGTGTCTAACAAGTTTTAGAGTCAAACTAAAAAAAATTGTGTATACAAGAGACAGAAAGAACTTAGTTTTTGCGGTCAAATTAAAAATTAGAAACAAACCTTAACCTTCACCTTCTCTTCCTTCCCCTTCCCCCCTTTTCATCACACATAGTCACCCCCACTCCCACTCCAGCTCTGCCATCCCTTCTCCTCCCCTTCCCCATCTGCCACTTCAACTACCACCATCACCCATCTTTGAGTTGCGAGAGTGAGCCATAGTAGAGACTCGTCTCATCAACTTTCATGAACCTTGACAAGTTCACATCTTGGATAATTACACATATGCATTCTTTACAATGTTTACCATGATCATGATTGCATTTATGCATACATTCAAGAATTCACAGTTTTCAAATTTGTTCCAAAAACTAATTTGTTCTCATCAATAAGTCAAGAGTGATCAAATTTTATTTAAGCATTATGATACAGTAGCTTTTGATTCTAGCAAATTGTACAAATACTAATAATTTGATCATGACATTTAAGCACATGATTGGGGTCACGGAAGGGGTGGTGGGACTACATATCACGCTCACTTGACCCGCACTTGCCAGGGACATATCATCTATTGAATTTGTGAAACCATACTCTCACAAATACGAGACATCTTTACTATATATTGAAAAACCAAAAATATTTATTGCAAAAGCAAAAGAAACTATCGTTGAATAATAAAATAAATTGTGCTGTAAATAATAATCTAGAAATCTAAAAATACAACTTGTCAATCCTAGCAAGCTTCAATCTATAATCTTTAATTTTCTTACTGTAATGTCTGAAGCGAACTCTACTTGCTCAATCAGATCTGTTACACATCATTAACTCTAACAACTATAATCTTTGATTAATCTGCAAAAAGTATTTATGATAGGGTGAACGATAAGTTGTCCAGTAAATAGCACTTACTCCCTGCTGGATTATGCAGTTACATATACATATATTTTATAATCATTTCACACTATCACATGCACATGATTTTTAATTTGAACCACCTTTTCAAATCGTGTACTATTTAAAATTCGTGTAGTCAAGAAATTCAAATCATACAATATCTGGTAAACTATAACCTTTTGTCTGTACTATACTGTACAATCACATATCATGTACTTTTAAGAAAATCTGTAACAAGTCACAAAGTCATGTACAAATCATGTATCAATTTATGGTGGTTCAAAACAAAACACGTCGTCATCGGTACTAAATACTCAACCTAGAGATTAGCCCCACTAGAAAGGGTGTCAAGAAATTTTGTAGTTCTGCTAGACTTGTCATGCAATGTACTTATCATATACTGTAACTGTCATGTACTGTACTGTCATGAACTATAACAGTCATGTATTCAAGACTATAATCTCTACTAACTATTTCATGTTTGTTTAGAGTCACAACCTTCTTTATTATCCATACAACATATACATATCAAACATGTGAAAAATCATATAAATATCACATTTCTAGAATTTATAAACTATGCAATCCATGTAGCCATACATGATCAAGATTTTCTTTGCAAAAATAATTCATTTCATACAACATGTTTTCATTTCATGCAGTTATTACAACTTTGTGAAAACATGCACTTTCATAAATCCTTTTAGGAATATACAAGTTGATAAACAATTTCGAAATACAGGGGTAAGAACCACCCACTTCGGTTAGTCATGACCATAGTTTCGAAACCGTTGGTTTCAAATCTGGGGAAAGCCAAAATCGGAACCTAAGCCTTGGGAGCTGGTTCCCGATTTGGAACCGACGGTTCTGATCGGTTCCCCAATTCTGGTACGATTTCGATTTCAAATATCTTAAAAATAATTAAAAAATTAGAAATTATAATAGTAAAAAAAAATAAAACAAGCTAAGATGAGAAACAAAAAATTGCATTTTATTTATATTTATAGACTTTGTTTTTGGAAAAAAAAAAAAAAGAGTAAACTATTGCATTATTTATTGAATCATTAAAAATTAAACTAAAGATATATTTTGGATAATCCATACGAAAAGATAATCTAAGGAAAAATTAACTGCATCATTTACATTAGCCTATAAGACTATAATAAGACACGGCCATTCAATGAAAGAATTTTTTTTTTTTTTTTTACCCAATTTAGTTTCCAAAAAATGGAGAGTTAGAGTCAGAACCTTGTACACAGTTTCGGTCTCAGTTGAAGGTTCCATTTCGGTTCCAAAACTCCAATGTCATATAGTGCGGTCCTAGACCAGAACCGTGGCCATCCCTAATCTCGGTATGCTAACAAATGTGTTAGTTTTGTGTTGGATCTTTGTTGGTGTTGCCTATGAAAGATCCATAATTTTATTACTTAATATGTCGACCATTTATTTAAAATATCCTATAATAAATCCCATTGTAATCCCACTCATTTACTTAATCTATATTTGCCTATTAGTATTTGTGGCAAATATTTACTATAGTATTATATAGTTTTTCTATAACGAAAATATGCTTCTAATTCACTATTATATCTTTATATAATTTTTCTACATTTGAAAAATCCTATTTATAACTTTTTAAAACTTCTTGGACTCTATTTAAGTATAATAAAACTCTTCGGGACTTTTTACAAATATGTTAGAAAATTATTCGAGGCCTTTTCGTAACTTTATGCAAGAAATTCAAGCTCTTATGTAACTCATAAAACACTTGAGGGTATTGTGATCAATTTTAAAAGTCTTTGGTGGTCTTTATTACTTCATAAAATCTTTTGGAGTCATTTATTAACTCTATTAAACTTCCAGGGGCGTGATTGTCACTTACATAAACTTTTGTGGACCTCAATAAGATATTCCTAAATTGTAGGGCTATTCTATAATTTTTTAGAAATCTCTAGGGGCTACTAATGCCTTTATAAAATCATTAAGATCAAATTATGATTTATAGAACTTAAAAAGGATTCAATTCAACTCTTTTTAAAAAATTTTAGGCCCTATTATAATACTCTAGAACTATAAGAGTTAATCTTGTAATTTTAGAAAAAATTATCTTCCCTTCTTCTTCATCTCGTAACTCTCCTCTTCCAATCCTCCATTGCCGTCTCGCCAGTTCACTGATCAACTCCACCTGTCCTTTTTTCTCTTTTAATTATCTCTCTAATCCATTTCCTCTCTCTCTTAGTTCTCCTTGCCATCTGTCCGATCCTCATGCCTGACACTTCCTTTCTCTAGTCACCATCAATAGCAGCCACCATATTTTTTAGATCTAGCCGTGGATCACATAGATCTGGCCAAATCTATGTCCACCAGTCAACAGAGTGACTATTGAGAACTTTGATTATCCCCCCTTCTCCGACTGCCCAATTTTTGTTTCTTCCTTTTTATTGAAAATAGATTATTACTCTATTTCAAAAAATTAATATTCTAGAAAAACATAAATTCCATTTTTTTTACTCCATAAAATAATTTATACCTAAGTAGAAAATATATAAGGATTGTCTCCCAATTTCATAGCATACTATTAATCTAAACCCCAATTTTTAATCGTATAATCAATGTACGGGCAAACTTCCCCACAACCTACTAAAATTTATGTTTGTATAATTTTACACATTGAACTATGGATTAATTTTACCATTGAACCTTTTAAAGTGTATATTTGAAATTTATAAGTTATTTTGTCAAAATTCTCTATTAAATCTAATGACACAAGGACTAAATTTGTTATTTCACTATTGTATTTTTTTTCTAATTTTAAAATTCAAATTAATTTCTCTTTTCCTCTATCACAAAAACACATACTCTACACACACAACAAACACAAATCAAACAAGGCCCACCATCAAGGTATATGGAGCTCTTCACGTAGCAAGCGGAAACAAAAGACACATTCCAATCTATGTTCTTTACTTTACATACTGATGATACAAAAAATAATTGAGTACGTCCAAAAGACAAGTGGCAATTTGTAACGACCTCCACCATATAAAATTGATCGAATAGATCGGAATGATTATTGGTCGGATGGTCAGTTATCGATCTCAATAATAATTTGAACTATGAGAAGATCAGAAAGAATAAATCAAATTAGTTACCCAGCTACTTAAATAAATAGGTCGATCTGTTGCTCAGCAAATATGTACTAGAAAACTACTATGAATACTAGTTGCTTATTCTTCATTTGTAAACCAAGTGGTATCAACGAACAAGAAGCCAAACTTGGCAAATTAACCATCAAAGTTGTAACTTAAACTATCAAACTCAATACAATACTTGAGAATTTCCCCATATCCTATCTTCATTCATACATTTTGCTATCTAAGAAATCTTTTGTTTCATCAATTGGCACTGTCTGTGGGACTTGTAATACAAAAAACCTATTTGCTTTTCTTATTTCTAAATCAATAAACATGACTAAATGTTCCCTTAAAAAAAAAAAGAAATCGAAGCAACAGTCTAAATCAAAAAGAAGAATCAGTTCCACTTGTATCTTTTAATCTGAAACTGAAGATCATCCTCAACAAATGGTCATAACTCCAAGGGAAGAAATGCTTGAATTTCTTGCCAATAAATTTTAGGCCATAAAAGATTTTGTTGAAAATCAATGTAATCAAAGATTTTCTAGTCAAGAAACGGAAAGCAGTTCCCATCGTCACCAATCAACTTTATCTGTTGTTCCACAGCATGAGTGATCTGTTTGTGATCAAATAGGTCACACCCGAAAAAGAAAGGAGATTCTACTTGGTGTTCTGGTGATGATTTAAACAAAAAAGAGAATGATTTGATGGAAAAAATTGATTAGTGAGTGTAGGAACTCCTGGGAAAAAAGACCACTCCAACACTTGAGTTACTCACTACTGACAAGGACCCATTTACGCCAGCTATCCAAGCTGAACAAATACCCCTTCATTTCAAACAACCAGGTTTGGACACTTACAAAGGAACAATTGACCTCACAGATCATATTGCTCATGTCTCTTCTGTAGCTAGACTCTTTGGAAACACTAATGTGATAACTTGGAAGTTGTTCGCAACAACTTTGAGAGCAGTGGCTCAGAAATGGTTCAAAGAATTACCACCTTGCTCAGTGGATTCTTTCACTGATCTCACAACCATTTCATGAGCAGAAAGACTAACCAAAGAAAGGCATCGCATTTGCTAAATATCTGACAGCGACAAGATGAGACAATAAAGCAATATGCATTGGCCGTTTTAATGATGAAGTTGTGCACATTTGCAATGCAAACGAAACTTTGCTCGTAGCTGCTTTCATGAGTGGAATTCAACTAGGAATGTTTAATGCTAATCTTGCTTCTTCTGTTTTGAAAATATTTGGAGAGCTCCTTCAGAGAGTTGATGATTATATCAGAGGAGAGGAGTCTAATTGAGCAAAAAGAGAACTAAATGAGCCCTGTGACAAGAATTGGAAAACTTTTGATAAGTCGGCTGAGCTGAATAAGAAAAAACAATCTTAAGGCTCTAGTTCACAAATTGCTTGATCTACGATTCCAACATGTCAAGTAATTGAAGCGCCTTCTTTCAGACAAACTAATGTCTTACCCGACAAAGATTTCACCCCTCTCAACACCTCTCAAAATTAGATCTTGTGTCAAGTTCAACATACAGGACTTTTACAACCACGAATTCCAATTTGGTCAGGGTTTCACTGGAGGGATTGATCAAAGTACTGTGCTAATCACGGGGATCATGGTTGTCACGACATTGAAGACTGTAACGATCTCAAAATTGAGATTGAAAGAGTGATAAAAAAATAGACACTTGCTAGAGTATATTCTTCGGGCTGCCAATCAATTTTGGCATAATAACAAATGACTTGCCAGAAATGATCGACTACCTTCACGACCAAATTACCAATCTACAAATGTTCGACCAAATGATTAGCGAGGACCCCCGCATGACAATAATGATATAGCTGGAATCATAGAAACCATCGTTGGAGAATGCACCAGTGGAGATTTATCAAATGCAAGGAAAATATGTGCTCAACGCATACCTTGGGGAGAGAGTATCCCTAAAAAACCCCGTTCACATCTAAATATTAGTTTTATCGATAGAGATCCTGTGCCTGACCGGTATCCACATGTTGATCCAATAGTCATACATATCAAAGTGTGGGATTATCGGGTACATAAGGTCTCCCTCGACAGTGGGAGCTTGGTGGATGTCATCCATTGGCATGCATGGGAGAAAATGGGGATCGATGAGGAACATATCCGACTTGTTAAGATGCTAGTTAGATTTACAGGTGATTCAATCAATACCGAATGGTCTATCACTTTAGCTTTAACTCTGGGAGAGGCACCCTATTCCAGGACAAAAAATGATAAACTTTGTGTTGGTTAAGAAAGCATCGGCCTACAATATGATTTTAGGTTGACCCTCCCTGTATACATTTGTAATTTTTCTATCCATCTACCATTTGGGAATAAAGTTTGCCCTAAGAGACAGAATTGAAAGGCAAGTATGGGGAGACCAACAAAAATCTAGGGAATGTTATATGATGTCTTAGAAAGAGGAACTTGGAAAAATCACTTATTCAAAGTCACTATGAAGAAGGAAAATGTTCGAACAAGCCCTTCCATGGACCAACTTAGACTATTGAAGCTAAAAAGTCTGATGTTGAGCTACCAATTGAAGAATTTTCTTTTGAACCTGAATACCAAGAGAGAAAATTGTATGTTTACTCTACCCTGCCAACTACCCTGAAGTTCAAATCTGCTGAAACTTTTGTACGAGTTTAAGAATATTTTTGCTTGGTTGCTCGAAGATATGCTCGAAATTCCTCAGGAGATCATCGAGCACAAGTTAGGAATTGACCATCTCACAAATCTAGTAAACAAAAGAAATTTCTTTTTGGACCAGAACTTAATAAGGTTATAGAGATTGAGGTCAACAAACTACTTGTAGTTCAAATAATTCGAGAAGTGTTCTACCCAACTTGGATATCAAACCCAATACTTGTACCTAAGCTAGATACTAACTGGCGTATGTGCATCGATTATACGGATCTAAATAAAGCCTGTCTTAAGGACAGTTACCCTTTGCCTCAGATTGATACTGCAGTTGATTCTTTAGTTGAGTTTAAAGTAGGACACTTCTTACATGCATAAAAAGGGTATCACCAGATATATCTTAGTAAGGAAGATGAGGAAAAAAATAGCCTTCTTCACTGACAAAGGCACTTACTGTGAAACCCAGTATTTTAATAGCCTTGTTCTTTGATTTTAACTGGGTTAAAATGTTTTTCATATTATTTTTAGTCATAAAGACCTTCAACTTATTCGTTTTTCAATTATACAAATTTGTGTGTATAAGAGACAGCGGGTAAACGGGTCAAAAGTTGGATTAAGTGTAATTAGTGCATTGTGGTGTGTGAGTGTTGTTTGATGGCTGATTTAAAATGTTAATTTAGTAGCAAAAATTAGTTTTTGGGTTAAATAGTCAACTTGGAGACTATTTGGTCAAATGGGTACTATTTGGGTCAACTTTGGAATTCTTTTTAAGTCTTCTTCTTGTTGTTTTTCTTCCTCATTTTCTCCAGCAGCTGGCGAAATTTCTTCTCCATTTTCCCCAAAAATTTTCTTGGACACAAGTAGAAATCACTTGGAAGGTAAGATTTTATGTATTTTAGCATTTATGGCTTATGGGCTTTATGATTTAAGCTTTAATTTCAAGTTTTGAAGGATTCTTTATGGCTGAAAATAAACCCTAGTCTTTGCAGCCTTATAAGTTATGATTTATGTATGTTATGGGTTGTTTTTAGTGTTTTGGAGGTTGGGAAGTGATTGGGGTTGATTTTTAACAACTTTCCATGGTTAGATTACAAATTTTAAGATTATGAGTTAGGGTTTTGTCTTCCATATGTGACCTAGAGTGTTATGCTATGAATGCTTATGTCTATGCATATAATGATGTTCTAAGAGTGTTTTAAGGTTAGTTTGGATAGGAATTGAGACTTGAAACCAAGTGGAATTGATTTCCCTTCATTTTGTAAGTAAGCGGAAGTTTGGCGCAACTAGGATAATTTGGATAATTGGTTATGTTTGAAGGATCTTTAATGATCTTTTGATGGTTTTAAGTGTTTCCTTGGTAGTGGGATGGTTAGGAAGCATGTTTGAATCATGCGTGTGGCTAATAGGTAAAATTTTCAGTTTGGTAGTAAAGAGGAATTCCAACCATAGGTTGTTGCTCTAATGTTGTAATAGAGTTAATTTAAGTAGTGGTTATGGAGTATGGATTGTTGTGGAATGCTATTGATATAGTCCCGGCTATTGCTCCGGTGGACTTTCCGTTTATGGATTTTGTTGGTTGGTTGAATATGTTGTTTTGAGTTGGGTTGTAACCAAGGTCCCTTGAATACCTTGGAATTGGATTTTGTTGGTTGGTTGAATATGTTGTTTTGAGTTGGGTTGTAACCAAGGTCCCTTGAATACCTTGGAATTGGATTTTTATTGGCAGGGAGGATAGCCTACTTATAGCCTAGGGAGGCGAAGTTTTCGGTTTTTCGGAAAATCGAGCTTATTATCTCCTAGTCTAGCTCTATGAATTTGAGGGGTTAACTAAGTGTTTTGTGGGTTTTAGCTTGTCGAGTTGGTCGAATTTGTGAAAAGGTCATTTTTACCAAAGGGTTGTTGGTGTCGTTTTCTATCGTTTCGCATCGTTTTCAAAACAACATATTCAACCAACCAACAAAATCCATAAACGGAAAGATTCACCGGAGCAATAGCCGGGACTATATCAATAGCATTCCACAACGATCACGTTCAGTGATCCTTTGTGCAGTTTTTGCTTTGATAGGTGGGTAACATAGACCCTCTTCCACTTGTATTTTGTTTAACGACTTTCGAAATATGTTTGGATGGATTTTAAAATGTGTATGATGTTTGGAACTGCACTTTTATCAAGTTTTGGAACTATTACATATGAAATCGGGACCAAGCTATTTTATGTTAATCAAATGATATGTTTGCAAACTCTTTTGATTTGAAAGCATTTTATGACTGTTTTGGCTCATAGGTGACCGAGGTATATAATTTTGGATGTGTTTGGAAATGTCTGAATTGTGGAGAACCGGTTCTATAGTCATCCATGGGACGCCATGGTGACTGCTGTGAATGTTTTGAACTAATTGACTGCGGGTCTTGTGATGGGATAACTTGACCTCCCGGTCAGACTAGTAGGTGTAGTAGATTACTAGATCGACTAGTCACGTAGGTCATCTTGTTGAGCCTAAAAGATACTCATGCTATTTTATTATATTCAGGATTAAAAGCGTACTTGGATTTGTTCGCTATGCTTTAGCATACTATGTTTTGAAATGATTGGATCTTTTTGGCTATGTTTTGGACATGCCTGACGTTTAAATGGCATGATACATTTTAGAAACTACTTATGACTATGGTTTATTGACGTTTAAATGGCATGAGACATTTTAGCTATGTTTTGAAATGAATGGATCTTTTTGGCTATGTTTTGGACATGCCTGAAGTTTAAATGGCATGAGACATTTTAGAAACTGCTTCATGACTATGGTTTTCGCAAATGTTATTATAAATATGTTTTCTTTTTATCGAAATGCTTGGCCCCATTTGAAGAGCTTTTATGATATCCACTGAGCTAGTTATGCTCACCCCACGTGACTTATAATTTTTCAGATTAGGTGCTCGTCTTTGACTCTCCACCGCGTTAGCAGCTTTTAGATTTTCTCCAGATTCCACATTACTGGCAATAGGACTCTGCGGATAATCTTCCAAGCTTCTCTTTTGTTTGGAGAGGGGTAGTGTATTAGATAAGTTTTGTATTGATGAACTTTGTTTTTGATGTAGCATCTTTTGTACTAAGAAGGAATTTTGTAATTCGTTTTTTTGTGTAAAATGAAATATTCGGTTTTATAGTTAAGAAATGGCTTGATGGTTCTATTACATTGCGGTTAGATTTTGTTGCTCTGTTCGTTTGTGCCTTGCGCTTTGGTCCAGTGTACCATTAGCGCGGCGTGTTACGGTCCCGTTTTTGGGGCGTGACACTTACTGTTACCAAATTATGCCCTTCGGCCTCAAAAAATGCCGGAGCAAATTATCAACACCTATCTTGATGACATGGTTGTGAAAAGTCGAACTTATGAAGATACCTTTTATGATCTCTGAGAAATTTTTCTAATAATGATATCAGTAAATCTTCAGCTGAATCCTCTCCAATGCACTTTTGGAGTTCTATCAGGAAAATTCCTCAGGTTCAGATCATTTCCCAGGGAGGAATAAAAGCAAATCCAAAGAAAGTCGAAGTCATTATTCACATGAAACCTCCTCGCTCAATAAACGAGGTACAGTGTCTGACAGGGAGAATAGCTGCATTTAACCGATTTCTATCTAAATTGGCAAAGCAGGGACATTCCTTCTTTTAGACAATCAAGAAAGCCAAGAATTTCGAATGGACCGATCAATGTCAATGAGCCTTCAAAGAACTAAAGCATTATTTTGCTAATATTCCTTGTATGACTACTCCGATCGAAAATGAAGTCTTGTCATTATATTTGTCGACAACACATTCTACTTTTAATACAGTTCTTGTGTCTAAGAAAGATAAAGTTCAACGTTCGATCTACTTTGTTAGCAAAGTTTTACAAGGACCTGAGCAGAATTATACAGGCATAGAAAAAATGGCTTTTGCTCTTGTGGTTGCGGCTCAAAAGTTGAAACCTTACTTTCAGAGCAACACAATTTTGGTTAATATGAATTTCTCTCTCAAAATAGTTTTGCTCATATCTAATATGTCAGGTCAAATGCTTAAATATTCTATCGAGATGGTTAAATATGATCTCAAATTCCAACCTCGATCGGCCATTAAAGCTCAAGCTTTTACCGACTTTCTAAATGAAGCTACCTTTTCCTGAAAATACAGGGCTAAACATAGAAGAGAAAGACGAAGAAAGGTATTCGATCTACGAAATGCACGTAGACAGGTCATCCAATGAAATAGGTTCTAGAGATTAGATTGTCATTCAAACACTAGAAAGAGATCAGCTAACATATGCAATTCGATTTGTGTTCCAAGTAATGAATAATGAGGCAGAATACGAAGCAGTTATCATTGGAATAAAGCTTGCAAGGAGTCTAGGGACTCGAGGCCTCCAAATCAACAGTGATTCCTCATTAGTTGTAAATTCTAGGGAATTTTAAAGCTTGAGGAATAATGTTACAAAAATATCTCGAGAAGATCAAGCTCTTAACCAGTTCTTTGAAGAGATGCTTAAAAAAACATTCATGTTGATGCCTTGTCAAAGCTTGCTTGTACTCTTTATGATCATCTCACAAAAGAATTATTGGTTGAAGTAAAGACTAAGCAAGCTATAGACAAGATAGAAATTACTCAAATCGACAATAAGCCGAACTGGATGACACCCATTATCAAATACTTGACGCATGGAACGCTCTCAAAAGATCGTCTTCAAGCAAGGAGATTATGTATTCAACAAATGCGATATAGAATGCATCAGGGAACATTATATCGTCGCTCATACCTGACTTCTTTGCTAAGATACTTATCACCAGAAGAGACGACTTACGTTCTACAAGAGATACTTAAAGAGATTTGTGGAAGTCATATAGGATCTTGGAGTTTCACTCGGAAGGCAATCCTCATGGGATATTTGTGAAACCCAGTATTTTAATAGCCTTTTTCTTTGATTTTAACTGGTTTAAAATGTTTTTCATATTATTTTTAGTCATAAAGTACTTCAACTTATTCGTTTTTCAGACTTAAAACTGTCTCGATATAATGTTCCAGATGATGTATAAGAGACTGGCTCTCACACACCCCTAGATAAGGCCTAAGAGACAGAGCTGTCTTGGATTTGAAAGTAGAAATCACTTGGAAGGTAAGATTTTTGTATTTTAGCACTTTTTGGCTTATGGGCTTTATGATCCAAGCTTTAATTTCAAGTTTTGTAGGATTCTTTATGGCTGAGAAAACCCTCTTTGCAGCCTTATATGTGTTGATTTATGTATGTTATGGGTTGTTTTTAGTGTTTTGGAGGTTGGGAAGTGATTGGGGTTGATTTTTAACAACTTTCCATGGTTAGATTACAAATTTTAAGATTATGAGTTGGGGTTTTGTCTTCCATATGTGGCCCTAGAGTGTTATGCTATGAATGCTTATGTCTATGCATATAATGATGTTTTAAGAGTGTTTTAAGGTTAGTTTGGATAGGAATTGAGACTTGAACCAAGTGGAATTGATTTCCCTTCATTTTGTAAGTAAGCGGAAGTTTGGCGCAACTAGGATAATTTGGATAATTGGTTATGTTTGAAGGGTCTTTAATGATCTTTTGATGGTTTTAGGTGTTTTCCTTTGTTGTGGGATGCTATTGATATAGTCTCGGCTATTGCTCCGGTGAATCTTTCCGTTTATGGATTTTGTTGGTTGGTTGAATATGTTGTTTTGAGTTGGGTTGTAACCAAGGTCCCTTGAATACCTTGGAATTGGATTTTGTTGGCGGGAGGATAGCCTACTTATAGCCTAGGGAGGCGAAGTTTTCGGTTTTCAGGAAAACGCCGTTCGCGTCGTTTTCGCTTCCCTAGTCATTCTTTAACTTCTACATCTCTTCTAAGAGTCCTCTTATATCTATTTTAGGTACCACGCCACCTACCGCCGGCGATCGCATTCTGTGATCATTTGTGCAGTTTTTGCTTTGATAGGTGGGTAACATAGACCCTCTTCCACTTGTATTTTGTTTAACGACTTTCAAAATATGTTTGGATGGATTTTAAAATGTGTATGATGTTTGGAACTGCACTTTTACCAAGTTTTGGAACTATTACATATGAAATCGGGACCAAGCTATTTTATGTTAATCAATTGATATGTTTGCAAACTCTTTTGATATGAAAGCATTTTACGACTGTTTTGGCTCATAGGTAGTTCTTACGTTTAAATGGCATGATACATTTTAGAAACTACTTATGATTATGGTTTATTGACGTTTAAATGGCATGAGACATTTTAGAAACTGCTTCATGACTATGGTTTTCGCAAATGTTATTATCTTTATGTTTTCTTTTTATCGAAATGCTTGGCCCCATTTGAAGAGCTTTTATGATATCCATTGAGCTAGTTATGCTCACCCCACGTGATTTATAATTTTTCAGATTAGGTGCTCGTTTTTTACTCTCCACCGCGTTAGCAGCTTTTAGATTTTCTCATTCCACATTCTTGGTAGGACTCGCGGATAATCTTCCAAGCTTCTCTTTTGTTTGGAGAGGGTAGTGTATTAGATAGGTTTTTTGTATTGATGAACTTTGTTTTTGTTGTAGCATCTTTTGTACTAAGAAGAAATTTTGTAATTCGTATTTTTGTGTAAAATGAAATATTCGGTTTTATAGTTAAGTAATGGTTTGATGGTTCTATTACATTGCGGTTAAGTTTGTTGCTCTGTTCCATTTGTGATCAGGCACTGTCTCTTATACATTAGCGCGATGTGTTACGGTCCCATTTTTGGGGCGTGACATTCTAGTGGTATCAGAGCATAGGTTTGAATCCTAAGTCCAATAATAGGTATTCGATGAGTCTTTTGAGGTTTAAATCAATGTGCTCGCATGGCTTAGAATTATATAAGATTCTATAAATCGCGACATTACAGGATCTGTGGAATTCTTTGACCTGGAGTTATTGATTGACTTGTTTTAGGGGGGGGTTTTGAGAGGTCCTTGCTTATACAATCTTAGATGTGTCTCTTATACACATCTTGATGAGTTAGATCTTTGCTCAGGCAGATAAGAGACAAAGACGGAAGCATGAGCCTAGGACGCGTTTTGGTTCTAGAGGTCGCGGTAGAGAGGCTGGCTGCAGCGGGACCCTCGGCACAGGAGCGTCGGCTGGTGGGATCCGCTGCAGGAGATCCCTGTAGTCGAGTCGGCTTCAGAGAGTGTTACTAGGCCTACGGTCTACCCTAGGCGACAGGCCGTCAGCACCTCCTCCTCCCACTGGACCGCCAGTGGTTGATTATGGCGCCATTGCGGCGGTTGTGGCACAGGTTATTTGACAGTTGGACGTTGAGCGACATCCCGTTGCTCCACCACCTCCACCACCGCGTGCGAGACATTCCATCCCTGTTTCTGATCAAGAAGGCCGGGCTACCTACGTTTGATGGGGCTCCGGATCCGCTTAAGGCGGAGTCATGGATGGGCAAGATAGAGAGAGATTTTGAGTTATTTCAGATTTCGGTGGAGTCACGGACATCTTTGGCTATTCCTTTCTTGAAACGATAAAACAACCCATAACATAAGGCGTGAAGAGGATCGGGATACCTTCGCAGAGGGTCGAGCTGGCCCGCCAAGCCAGACGAGCGCAGACTAGCCGACCATTTCGGTCGGCCTCAATCTCAATCTCGGTCGCGTGGACAGGTCGGCCGGACGGTGACTTTAGCACCTCCAGTGGGAGTAGGAGTCGTGGTCGACGGGTGGTTTCTCTAGGAGGGTCCGTCGCGAGGTTCTTCTGTTTCTTCTTGATTTGGAGCCAGCCTCGAGATCTCGGTCGGTGGGATTCGGCCGTCGCCGCCATGCCGGTCTTGTGGTCGACTACACTGCAGGAGTGTTATTGGAGGACGGAGCTTGCTTTAAGTGCGCGGCGGCCATTTGATCGAGAGATTGTCCTAAGGTCGCACCAAATCGAGGAAGACTAGTGGAGTGCGGGGTGGTCCTTTGAGGACAAGAAGCGAAGGACTCGGGAGGCGAGTGCATGCGTTGAGTCGGCCAGCGAGCCGATCGAGACCGATTCGTAGTTGCGAGCACGATCTTAGTGAATTCCATACCGCTTATGCTTTATTTGATTGTGGGGCATCACATTCATTTGTAGCTAGATATTTTCTTAGATGTCCATGTCAGAAACCTAGATGGTTAGAGGATCCTTATAGAGTGGGGACCAAAACCTTCACATCCGGGGCTGTCTCTTATACACATCTAGATGTGTATAAGAGACAGCCAGTGTAGATGTGTATCTGAAAAATTATAAATCAAACACATCCAAAATTATATACCTAGGTCACCATGAGCCTGTCTTGGTATACACATCTAGCAATTCGATAAACAGAAAACATGTGATAAAAGACATTAAACAAAATACAATGGATATCATAAAAGTCTCTTGGGAATGAAAAGAAGCCCAAGAGTAGGATTCGATTATATCAACAGGTGAAGGCGTTTAAGGCCTTAGATAGGGGTTGTGAGAGCTATTTGGCTTATGTGACCCAAATAGTGCCAAATTGACCAAATAGTCTCCAAGTTGACTATTTGACCCAAAAACTAATTTTTTTGCTAAGGAGCTTAACATTTTTACCTCCGTCGCGGGTTGTCGATTTTGAGATCGAAGTAGACAGCTTTGTTTGCTTCGTGATTTCGTAAGTTTCGAGCACGAAACTTTGTTTAAGGGGGGTAGAATGTGAAACCCATCTCAAATTTTAATAGCCTTGTTCTTTGTTTTTAACTGGTTTAAAATGTTTTTCATATTATTTTTAGTCATAAAGTACTTCAATTATTCGTTTTTCAATTCGGCAAATTTTTCGGTTTACGCTATTTCGGTTCCGGCGGGTAAACGGGTCAAAAGTTGGACTAAGTGTAATTAGTGCATTGTGGTGTGTGAGTGTTGTTTGATGGCTGATTTATAATGTTAATTTAGTAGCAAAAAAATTAGTTTTTGGGTCAAATAGTCTTCTTGGAGACTATTTGGAACTCCAAGAAAATTTTTGGGGAAAAACTTTGGAAGCTTTTAAGTCTTCTTCTTGTTGCTAATTCCTCATTTCTTCCTAGCTCAGCAGCTGAACTCCTCTTTCTCCATTTTCCCCAAAAATTTTCTTGGATTTCAAGTAGAAATCACTTGGAAGGTAAGATTTTTTGTATTTTAGCACTTTTTGGCTTATGGGCTTTATGATCCAAGCTTTAATTTCAAGTTTTGTAGGATTCTTTATGGCTGAGAAAACCCTCTTTGCAGCCTTATATGTGTTGATTTATGTATGTTATGGGTTGTTTTTAGTGTTTTGGAGGTTGGGAAGTGATTGGGGTTGATTTTTAACAACTTTCCATGGTTAGATTACAAATTTTAAGATTATGAGTTGGGGTTTTGTCTTCCATATGTGGCCCTAGAGTGTTATGCTATGAATGCTTATGTCTATGCATATAATGATGTTTTAAGAGTGTTTTAAGGTTAGTTTGGATAGAATTGACACTCTGAACCAAGTGGAATTGATTTCCCTTCATTTTGTAAGTAAGCGGAAGTTTGGCGCAACTAGGATAATTTGGATAATTGGTTATGTTTGTAAGGGTCTTTAATGATCTTTTGATGGTTTTAGGTGTTTTCCTTTGTTGTGGGATGCTATTGATATAGTCCCGGCTATTGCTCCGGTGAATCTTTCCGTTTATGGATTTTGTTGGTTGGTTGAATATGTTGTTTTGAGTTGGGTTGTAACCAAGGTCCCTTGAATACCTTGGAATTGGATTTTGTTGGCGGGGAGGATAGCCTACTTATAGCCTAGGGAGGCGAAGTTTTCGGTTTTCAGGAAAACCGAGCTTATTATCTCCTAATCTAGGCATGTCTGAATTTGAGGGGTTAACTAAGTGTTTTGGTAGGGGTTTTAGCTTGTCGAAGTTGGTCGAAATTGTGAAAAGGCCTCAGCAACCAAGAAAGGAATAGGTGTCGTTTTCTATCGTTTCGCGTCGTTTTCGCTTCCCTAGTCATTCTTTAACTTCTACATCTCTTCTAAGAGTCCTCTTATATCTATTTTAGGTACCACGCCACCTACCGCCGGCGATCGCATTCTGTGATCATTTGTGCAGTTTTGCTTTGATAGGTGGGTAACATAGACCTTTGACTTGTATTTTGTTTAACCACTTTCATAAATATGTTTGGATGGATTTTAAAATGTGTATAATGTTTGGAACTGCACTTTTACCAAGTTTTGGAACTATTACATATGAAATCGGGACCAAGCTATTTTATGTTAATCAATTGATATGTTTGCAAACTCTTTTGATATGAAAGCATTTTACGACTGTTTTGGCTCATAGGTGACCTAGGTATATAATTTTGGATGTGTTTGGAAATGTTTGATTTGGGGAGAACCGGTTCTATAGTCATCCATGGGACGCCATGGAAACATAATAAGTTCTAATAACTCAGGATAACAACGTAAAATGCGATTTCTTTATGCTAGATTAAGAACCCAGAATCAGTTCAAATTGAAAAGGGTCCCCACTCTATAAGGACTGTCTCTTATACACATCTAGATGTGTATAAGAGACAGGGTTATGTGCATAGACATAAGCATTCATCTCATAACACTTGTTTTTGTTGTAGCATCTTTTGTACTAAGAAGAAATTTTGTAATTCGTACACACATATTGATTGACTTGTTTTGGGGGGTTTTGAGAGGTCCTTGCTTATGTAATCTTTGTTGTACCTCTTTTGTTGAATCTTGAAGAGTTATTCTTTGCTCATGATTCCGTCTTTGACTCTTATCAGCTAGTATGCCGCCTAGGACGCGTTTTGGTTCTAGAGGTCGCGGTAGAGGCTCGGCACAGCAGCCCGCATCCTTAAGCTGATCAAACAAGTCATCAATCCGTGGCAAAGGGTAGATCCTGTAGTCGAGTCGGCTTAGAGTGTTACTAGGCCTACGGTCTACCCTAGGGACGAGGCGAGGCCGTCAGCACCTCTCCTCCATTGGACCGCCGAGTGGTTGATTATGGCGCCATTGCGGCGGTTGTAGCACGAGTTATTCGGCAGTTGGACGTTGAGCGACATCCGTTGCTCCACCACCTCCACCACCGCACCGACATTCCATCCCCTGTTCGGGAGGCGCTCAAGAAGACCTTGGTTGCTCCGTTTCCATGGGGCTCCATATCCGCTTAAGGCGGAGTCATGGATGGGCAAGATAGAGAGAGATTTTGAGTTATTTCAGATTCCGGTGGAGTCACGGACATCTTTGGCTATTCCTTTCTTGGTTGCTGAGGCGGCCAAGTGGTGGCAGACCGTTGAGGCTACGTTGCCCACACCGAGACAGCCTGTGACTTGGGAGATATTCCGGGAGACAGCTAGTCATCTGAGGTATGTCTATAGATCTAGTCAATGTTACAGTCTCTCACTGTCTTACAGACTAGACTAGCCGACCATTTCAGTCTCAGCCTCAGTCTCAGTCGCGTGGACAGTCGGCCCGGACGGTGACTTTAGCACCTCCAGCTGGGAGTAGGAGTCGTGGTCGACAGGGTGGTTTCTCTAGGAGGGGTCCGTCGACAGGTTCTTCTGTTTCTTCTTCAGTTTGGAGCCAGCCTCAGAGACATCTCAGTCGGTGACAGTTCAGCAGCCGTCGCCGCCATGCCGGTCTTGTGGTCGACTACACTCTGGGGAGTGTTATTGGAGGACTGGAGCTTGCTTTAAGTGCGAGCGCGGCCATTGGATCAGAGATTGTCCTAAGGTCGCACCAAATCGAGGGCAGACTAGTGGAGTGCAGGGTGGTCCTTTGAGGACAAGAAGCGAGAGGACTCGGCGGCGAGGTGCATGCGTTGAGTCAGCAGCAGGCCGATCAGACCGATTCAGTAGTTGCAGGCACGATCTTAGTGAATTCCATACCTGCTTATGCTTTATTTGATTGTGGGAAGATCACATTAGATTTGTAGCTAGATATTTTCTTAGAGTCTGGCCGAGTCTGTGCTGGCGCAGAGCTGTCTCTTATACAGTGGGCACCCAGTTTCAATCCGGAAGGTTTAATAGTCTAGGCATGTTTTGGAAGGTTGTCGGTTAGAGTTTTGTGATAGGAAGCATTTGAGGCTGACCTTATTCAGTTACCGATGATCGATTTTGATTTGATTTTGGGTATGGATTGGTTGGCGGATAATGGTTCGACGATTGATTGTAAAGAGAGGTATGTGATGTTTCAGATGCCTGGTTTAGATACGGTGATTTTTCGTGGGAATGAAAAGAAGCCCAAGAGTAGGATTCCGATTATATCAACAGTGAAGGCGTTTAAGGCCTTAGATAGGGGTTGTGAGAGCTATTTGGCTTATGTGATAGACTCTGATAAAGTAGAGCCGAGCATTGAGGATATCCTAGTGGTTAGGGAGTTTCGGACGTGTTTCCCAAGGAGTGGGTCAGTTATCACCTCCGTCGCGGGTTCCCGATTTTGAGATCGAAATCCAGCTACAACAAATCTTCGTGATTTCGTAAGTTTCGAGGACGAAACTTTGTTTAAGGGAGGTCTTATGTGACACCCAGTATTTTAATAGCCTTGTTCTTTGTTTTTAACACTATACCTGTCTCTTATATTATTTTTAGTCATAAAGTACTTCAACTTATTCGTTTTTCAACCGAAATTTCGGCAAATTTTTCGGTTTACGCTATTTCGGTTCCGGCGGGTAAACGGGTCAAAAGTTGGACTAAGTGTAATTAGTGCATTGTGGTGTGTGAGTGTTGTTTGATGGCTGATTTATAATGTTAATTTAGTAGCAAAAATTAGTTTTTGGGTCAAATAGTCAACTTGGAGACTATTTGGTCAACTTGGGTACTATTTGGGTCAACTTTGGAAGCTTTTTAAGTCTTCTTCTTGTTGTTTCTTCCTCATTTCTTCCTAGCAGCAGCTGAACTCCTCTTTCTCCATTTTCCCCAAAAATTTTCTTGGATTTCAAGTAGAAATCACTTGGAAGGTAAGATTTTTGTATTTTAGCACTTTTTGGCTTATGGGCTTTATGATCCAAGCTTTAATTTCAAGTTTTGTAGGATTCTTTATGGCTGAGAAAACCCTCTTTGCAGCCTTATATGTGTTGATTTATGTATGTTATGGGTTGTTTTTAGTGTTTTGGAGGTTGGGAAGTGATTCGGGGGGTTGATTTTTAACAACTTTCCATGGTTAGATTACAAATTTTAAGATTATGAGTTGGGGTTTTGTCTTCCATATGTGGCCCTAGAGTGTTATGCTATGAATGCTTATGTCTATGCATATAATGATGTTTTAAGAGTGTTTTAAGGTTAGTTTGGATAGGAATTGAGACTTGAACCAAGTGGAATTGATTTCCCTTCATTTTGTAAGTAAGCGGAAGTTTGGCGCAACTAGGATAATTTGGATAATTGGTTATGTTTGAAGGGTCTTTAATGATCTTTTGATGGTTTTAGGTGTTTTCCTTTGTTGTGGGATGCTATTGATATAGTCCCGGCTATTGCTCCGGTGAATCTTTCCGTTTATGGATTTTGTTGGTTGGTTGAATATGTTGTTTTGAGTTGGGTTGTAACCAAGGTCCCTTGAATACCTTAGAATTGGATTTTGTTGGCAGGTCCCTAGCCTACTTATAGCCTATCCTCCCTGCCAACAAAATCCAATCCCTAGGCTATAAGTAGGCTATCCTCCCTGCCAACAAAATCCTCTTCCGTTTGTATTCAAGCCTGTGTCTTAACGACTTTCAAAATATGTTTGGATGGATTTTAAAATGTGTATGATGTTTGGAACTGCACTTTTACCAAGTTTTGGAACTATTACATATGAAATCGGGACCAAGCTATTTTATGTTAATCAATTGATATGTTTGCAAACTCTTTTGATATGAAAGCATTTACATTTATTTTGGCTCATAGGTGACCTAGGTATGTCTCTACCTGTCTCTTATACACATCTAGATGTGTATAAGAGACAGACCCTACGAAATAGTTCCGAAACACTGCTACGCCATGGTATGCTATGGTATTATGAACTATTTGATTGCGGGGTCTTGTGATGGGATAACTTGACCTCCCGGTCGGACTAGTAGGTCGAGTAGATCACTAGATCGACTAGTCTGTAGGTCATACCTTTGAGCCTAAAAGATACTCATGCTATTTTATTATATTCGGATTGAAGCGTACTTGGATTTGTTCGCTATGCTTTAGCATACTATGTTTTGAAATGATTGGATCTTTTTGGCTATGTTTTGGACATGCACTGACGTTTAAATGGCATGATACATTTTAGAAACTACTTATGATTATGGTTTATTGACGTTTAAATGGCATGAGACATTTTAGAAACGCTTCATGACTATGGTTTTCGCAAATGTTATTATCTTTATGTTTTCTTTTATCGAAATGCTTGGCCCCATTTGAAGAGCTTTTATGATATCCATTGAGCTAGTTATGCTCACCCCACGTGATTTATAATTTTTGATTAGGTGCTCGTTTTTACTCTCCACCAGCGTTAGCGACTTTTAGATTTTCTCAGATTCCACATTACTGTGTATAAGAGACAGAGCTGATAATCTTCAAAGCTTCTCTTTCATGAGCAAAGAATAACTCTTCAAGGTTCTTAGTACAAAAGAACTTTGTTTTTGTTGTAGCATCTTTTGTACTAAGAAGAAATTTTGTAATTCGTATCAATGTGTAAAATGAAATATTCGGTTTTATAGTTAAGTAATGGTTTGATGGTTCTATTACTTGCGGTTAAGTTTGTTGCTCTGTTCGTTTGTGCCTTGCGCTTTGGGCGGTGTACCATTAGCGCGGCGTGTTACGGTCCCATTTTTGGGCGTGACATCTCTTATACACATCACCGTGTATCGGTAACCAGGCATCTGGTCAAGACGTGTCTTCCTACAGAAAGCGACTCTTATGCGTATAAGAGACCCGAGCACATCGATAGGAGATCTAGATGGGCCACACATGAACATTACGGGATCTGTGGAATTCTTTGACCGGACAGTTTTGATTCACTTGTTGAGGGGGTTTTGAGAGGTCCTTGCTTATGTAATCTTTGTTGTACCTCTTTTGTTGAATCTTGAAGAGTTATTCTTTGCTCATGATTCCGTCTTTGACTCTTATCAGCTAGTATGCCGCCTAGGACGCGTTTTGGTTCTAGAGGTCGCGGTAGAGCTCAAACAAGGGACCCTCGGCACTGGGAGCGTCGGTGGTGGGATCCGCTGCGGGAGATCCCCGTAGTCGAGTCGGCCAGAGAGTGGCCTAGTAACACCTGTCTCTTATACACATCTAGATGTGTATAAGAGACAGTTCCTCCAACAAGTGGACACCGCTGATGGTTGATTATGGCGCCATTGCGGCGGTTGTGCAGTTATTAACATTATAAATCAGCCATCAAACAACCTGTCTCTTATACATATCTAAGACAAAACCCCATCAGCGTATGTATCATTTCCGGAAGGGTCTTAGAGCTGAGCTTCGGAGAGAGCTGATAGTGGGTCGTCCCCAGACTTATGAGGAGATGTATAATCTAGCCATTCAGCTAGATTCGAAGCGAGGCGTGAAGATGGGATCGGGATACCTTTCAGAGGGGTCAGAGCTCTGCGCCAGCACAGACAGGCCAGACTAGCCGACCATTTCGATCGGCCTCAATCTCGATCGCGTGGACGGTCGGCCGGACGGTGACTTTAGCACCTCCGGTGGGAGTAGGAGTCGTGGTCGACAGGTGGTTTCTCTAGGAGGGTCCGTCGACGAGTTCTTGTTTCTTCTTGATTTGGAGCCACCTCGAGAGATCTCGGTCGGTGTGATTCAGTGGCCGTCGCCGCCATGCCGTCTTGTGGTCGACTACACTCTGGGGAGTGTTATTGGAGGACTGGAGCTTGCTTTAAGTGCGGCGAGCGCGGCCATTTGATCAGAGATTGTCCTAAGGTCGCACCAAATCGAGGGCAGACTAGTGGAGTGCAGGGTGGTCCGCCTGAGGACAAGAAGCAGAGGACTCAGGCGAGGGTGCATGCGTTGAGTCAGCAGCAGGCCGATCAGACCGATTCAGTAGTTGCAGGCACGATCTTAGTGCAATTCCATACCTGCTTATGCTTTATTTGATTGTGGGGCATCACATTCATTTGTAGCTAGATATTTTCTTAGATGTCTGTCCGAGAAACCTAGATGGTTAGAGGATCCTTATAGAGTGGGGACCCCGGATGGGAAGGTTTTGGAGTCTAGGTTTGTTTTGGAAGGTTGTCGGTTAGAGTTTTGTGATAGGAAGTTCGCCTGAGTCCTCTGCTTCTTGTCCTCCCTCGCCTGAGTCCTCTAATCTCTGTCTCTAGGCGGCCCTGGATGTGTATAAAAGACCTCGGTAGGTGGTGCTGACCTAAGGGAGACCTAATCTGTCTCTTATACACATCTAGATGTGTATAAGAGACTAGGGAATGAAAAGAAGCCCAAGAGTAGGATAAACCATTATATCAACATCTGATACACGTTTAAGGCCTTAGATAGGGGTTGTGAGAGCTATTTGGCTTATGTGATAGACTCTGATAAAGTAGAGCCAGGCATTGAGGATATCCTAGTGGTTAGGGAGTTTCCGGACGTGTTTCCACAAGGAGCTGCCAGGTTTACCTCCGTCGCGGGAACCGAATTAGCGTAAGATCGAAGTATCCACTTTGTTTGCTTCGTGATTTCGTAAGTTTCGAACGAAACTTTGTTTAAGGAGGTAGAATGTGAAACCCAGTATTTTAATAGCCTTGTTCTTTGTTTTTAACTGGTTTAAAATGTTTTTCATATTATTTTTAGTCATAAAGTACTTCAACTTATTCGTTTTTCAATTCGGCAAATTTTTCGGTTTACGCTATTTCGGTTCCGGCGGGTAAACGGGTCAAAAGTTGGACTAAGTGTAATTAGTGCATTGTGGTGTGTGAGTGTTGTTTGATGGCTGATTTATAATGTTAATTTAGTAGCAAAAATTAGTTTTTGGGTCAAATAGTCAACTTGGAGACTATTTGGTCAACAGGTACTATTTGGGTCAACTTTGGAAGCTTTTTAAGTCTTCTTCTTGTTGTTTCTTCCTCATTTCTTCCTAGCAGCAGCTGAACTCCTCTTTCTCCAGCGAATTAATTTTTCCCCAAAAATTTTCTTGGATTTCAAGTAGAAATCACTTGGAAGGTAAGATTTTTGTATTTTAGCACTTTTTGGCTTATGGGCTTTATGATCCAAGCTTTAATTTCAAGTTTTGTAGGATTCTTTATGGCTGAGAAAACCCTCTTTGCAGCCTTATATGTGTTGATTTATGTATGTTATGGGTTGTTTTTAGTGTTTTGGAGGTTGGGAAGTGATTGGGGTTGATTTTTAACAACTTTCCATGGTTAGATTACAAATTTTAAGATTATGAGTTGGGGTTTTGTCTTCCATATGTGGCCCTAGAGTGTTATGCTATGAATGCTTATGTCTATGCATATAATGATGTTTTAAGAGTGTTTTAAGGTTAGTTTGGATAGGAATTGAGACTTGAACCAAGTGGAATTGATTTCCCTTCATTTTGTAAGTAAGCGGAAGTTTGGCGCAACTAGGATAATTTGGATAATTGGTTATGTTTGAAGGGTCTTTAATGATCTTTTGCTTTTAAAATGGTTTTAGGTGTTTTCCTTTGTTGTGGGATGCTATTGATATAGTCCCGGCTATTGCTCCGGTGAATCTTTCCGTTTATGGATTTTGTTGGTTGGTTGAATATGTTGTTTTGAGTTGGGTTGTAACCAAGGTCCCTTGAATACATTGGAATTGGATTTTGTTGGCGGGGAGGATAGCCTACTTATAGCCTAGGGAGGCGAAGTTTTCGGTTTTTCAGAAAATCTGAGGCTTATTATCTCCTAATCTAGTATGTCTGAATTTGAGGGGTTAACTAAGTGTTTTGGTGGGGTTTTAGCTTGTCGAAGAAGCTCCAAGCTCACAGGCTGTCTCGGTGATACATACTCTTATAAGGATCCTCTAACCATCTAAGTTTCAGAAACGCTGCCCTAGTCATTCTTTAACTTCTACATCTCTTCTAAGAGTCCTCTTATACACTATTTTAGGTACCACGCCACCTACCGCCGGCGATCGTGTTAAGTGATCATTTGTGCAGTTTTTGCTTTGATAGGTGGGTAACATAGACCCTCTTCCACTTGTATTTTGTTTAACGACTTTCAAAATATGTTTGGATGGATTTTAAAATGTGTATGATGTTTGGAACTGCACTTTTACCAAGTTTTGGAACTATTACATATGAAATCGGGACCAAGCTATTTTATGTTAATCAATTGATATGTTTGCAAACTCTTTTGATATGAAAGCATTTTATTGTTTGGCTCATAGTGTATAAGAGACAGGTCTCCAAGTTGACTATTTAATTGCATTAATTTCTAGTTAATTTTTATTGGGCTTTCTTTATGTTTACCAAAAATCCAAAAATATTATAGTTATGAACTATTTGACTGCGGGGTCTTGTGATGGGATAACTTGACCTCCCGGTCAGACTAGTAGGTGTAGTAGATCACTAGATCTGACTAGTACTGTAGGTCATACCTTTGAGCCTAAAAGATACTCATGCTATTTTATTATATTCCGGATTGAAACTGTACTTGGATTTGTTCGCTATGCTTTAGTCAACTAGTTCATGACCTGTCAGCATACTATGTTTTGAAATGATTGGATCTTTTTGGCTATGTTTTGGACATGCCTGACGTTTAAATGGCATGATACATTTTAGAAACTACTTATGATTATGGTTTATTGACGTTTAAATGGCATGAGACATTTTAGAAACTGCTTCATGACTATGGTTTTCGCAAATGTTATTATCTTTATGTTTTCTTTTTATCGAAATGCTTGGCCCCATTTGAAGAGCTTTTATGATATCCATTGAGCTAGTTATGCTCACCCCACGTGATTTATAATTTTTCAGATTAGGTGCTCGTTTTTTACTCTCCACCGCGTTAGCAGCTTTTAGATTTTCTCCAGATTCCACATTACTGGTAGGACTCTGCGGATAATCTTCCAAGCTTCTCTTTTGTTTGGAGAGGGGTAGTGTATTAGATAGGTTTTGTATTGATGAACTTTGTTTTTGTTGTAGCATCTTTTGTACTAAGAAGAAATTTTGTAATTCGTATTTTTGTGTAAAATGAAATATTCGTGGTTTTATAGTTAAGTAATGGTTTGATGGTTCTATTACATTGCGGTTAAGTTTGTTGCTCTGTTCGTTTGTGCCTTGCGCTAGTTGGGCCGTGTGTACCATTAGCGCGGCGTGTTCTGATCCCATTTTTGGGGCGTGACATTTGAGTGGTATCAACGCAAAACTTCATATTACTTACAACCAATAAAGGGAAGCTCAAAGAGTCTTGGTTCAGGTACACATCTAGATGTGTATAAGAGACAGAATCTTATAATATTCTATTTTGCTCGCGACATTACGGGATCGTGGAATTCTTTGACTGAGTTATTGATTGACTTGTTTTGGGGGTTTTGAGAGATTACATAAGCAAGGACCTGTCTCTTATACACATCTAGATGTGTATAAGAGACAGGTTTTGGGCGGTGAGGATCGCTGCGAGAGATCCTGTAGTCGAGTCGGCCAGAGAGTGTTACTAGGCCTACGGTCTACCCTAGGGACGAGCGGGGCCGTCGGCACCTCCTCCTCCACTGGACCGCGATGGTTGATTATGGCGCCATTGCGGCGGTTGTGGCACAGGTTATTCGACAGTTGGACGTTGAGCGACATCCCGTTGCTCCACCATCTAAACCACCGCGTACTGACATTCCATCCTTTAGACGCTCAAGAAGGCCGGCTACCTACGTTTGATGGGGCTCCGGATCCGCTTAAGGCGGAGTCATGGATGGGTATATAGAGAGAGATTTTGAAGAGACAGATTCCGGTGGAGTCACGGACATCTTTGGCTATTCCTTTCTTGGTTGCTGAGGCGGCCAAGTGGTAGCTGATGGACGGGGGAAAATACGGCGTATGTATCATTTCCGGAAGGGTCTTAGAGCTGAGCTTCGGAGAGAGCTGATAGTGGGTCGTCCCCAGACTTATGAGGAGATGTATAACATAGCCATTCACTAGATTCGGCGCGTGAAGAGGATCGGGATACCTTTCGAGAGGGGTCGAGCTCTGCGCCCGGCCGGACAGCAGCCGACTAGCCGACCATTTCGGTCTCGGCCTCAATCTCGGTCGCGTAGACAGTCGGCCTGGACGGTGACTTTAGCACCTCCAGCTGGGAGTAGGAGTCGTGGTCGGCAGGGTGGTTTCTCTAGGAGGTCCGTCGACGGTTCTTCGTTTCTTCTTGATTTGGAGCAGCCTCGAGAGATCTCGGTCGGTGGCATTCGGCGGCCGTCGCCGCCATGCCGGTCTTGTGGGTATAAGAGGACTCAAGCGAGGGTGCATGCGTTGAGTCGGGAGGTCAAGTTATCAGACCATTCACAAGTTGCCCGCAGTCAAATAGTTAGTAACATTCCATACCAGTCACCTTTATTTGATTGTGGGGCATCACATTCATTTGTAGCTAGATATTTTCTTAGATGTCGTAGAAGTAACCTAGATGGTTAGAGGATCCTTATAGAGTGGGGACCCCGGATGGGAAGGTTTTGGAGTCTAGGTTTGTTTTGGAAGGTTGTCGGTTAGAGTTTTGTGATAGGAAGTTTGAGGCTGACCTTATTCAGTTACCGATGATCGATTTTGATTTGATTTTGGGTATGGATTGGTTGGCGGATAATGGTTCGACGATTGATTGTAAAGAGAGGTATGTGATGTTTCAGATGCCTGGTTTAGATACGGTGATTTTTCGTGGGAATGTCTCTTATACACATCTAGATCGATTATATCAACAGGTGAAGGCGTTTAAGGCCTTAGATAGGGGTTGTGAGAGCTATTTGGCTTATGTGATAGACTCTGATAAAGTAGAGCCAGGCATTGAGGATATCCTAGTGGTTAGGGAGTACAGGTACTATTTGGGTCAACTTTGGAAGCTTTTTAAGTCTTCTTCTTGTTGTTTCTTCCTCATTTCTTCCTAGCAGCAGCTGAACTCCTCTTTCTCCATTTTCCCCAAAAATTTTCTTGGATTTCAAGTAGAAATCACTTGGAAGGTAAGATTTTTGAGGATTTTAGCACTGTTTTGGCTTATGGGCTTTATGATCCAAGCTTTAATTTCAAGTTTTGTAGGACGCCATGGCTGAGAAAACCCTCTTTGCAGCCTTATATGTGTTGATTTATGTATGTTATGGGTTGTTTTTAGTGTTTTGGAGGTTGGGAAGTGATTGGGGTTGATTTTTAACAACTTTCCATGGTTAGATTACAAATTTTAAGATTATGAGTACCCTTAATGGGGTTTTGTCTTCCATATGTGGCCCTAGAGTGTTATGCTATGAATGCTTATGTCTATGCATATAATGATGTTTTAAGAGTGTTTTAAGGTTAGTTTGGATAGGAATTGAGACTTGAACCAAGTGGAATTGATTTCCCTTCATTTTGTAAGTAAGCGGAAGTTTGGCGCAACTAGGATAATTTGGATAATTGGTTATGTTTGAAGGATCTTTAATGATCTTTTGATGGTTTTAGGTGTTTTCCTTTGTTGTGGGATGCTATTGATATAGTCCCGGCTATTGCTCCGGTGAATCTTTCCGTTTATGGATTTTGTTGGTTGGTTGAATATGTTGTTTTGAGTTGGGTTGTAACCAAGGTCCTTAAAATACGATTTGATTTGGCCAAATTAAGAACCATGAGTGATATACTCCCCAGAGTCTAAGAAGGCGAACATCTAGATGGTATTTCAGGAAAACTGAGAAATTATCTCCTAATCTAGCTGTAATACGAATTTGAGGGGTTAACTAAGTGCTTTTGACTGGGGTTTTAGCTTGTCGAAGTTGGTCAGAAACACTCCCCAGGTGTAGTCTGGACCACAAGACCGCTATGGATGTCGTTTCTATCGTTCGCGTCGTTTCGCTTCCCTAGTCATTCTTTAACTTCTACATCTCTTCTAAGAGTCCTCTTATATCTATTTTAGGTACCACGCCACCTACCGCCGGCGATCGCATTCTGTGATCATTTGTGCAGTTTTTGCTTTGATAGGTGGGTAACATAGACCCTCTTCCACTTGTATTTTGTTTAACGACTTTCAAAATATGTTTGGATGGATTTTAAAATGTGTATGATGTTTGGAACTGCACTTTTACCAAGTTTTGGAACTATTACATATGAAATCGGGACCAAGCTATTTTATGTTAATCAATTGATATGTTTGCAAACTCTTTTGATATGAAAGCATTTTACATTGTTTTGGCTCATAGGTGACCTAGGTATATAATTTTGGATGTGTTTGGAAATGTTTCATTTGGGAGAACGCTGTCTCTTGGACACATTCGCTATGCTTTAGCATACTATGTTTTGAAATGATTGGATCTTTTTGGCTATGTTTTGGACATGCCTGACGTTTAAATGGCATGATACATTTTAGAAACTACTTATGATTATGGTTTATTGACGTTTAAATGGCATGAGACATTTTAGAAACTGCTTCATGACTATGGTTTTCGCAAATGTTATTATCTTTATGTTTTCTTTTTATCGAAATGCTTGGCCCCATTTGAAGAGCTTTTATGATATCCATTGAGCTAGTTATGCTCACCCCACGTGATTTATAATTTTTCAGATTAGGTGCTCGTTTTTTACTCTCCACGCGTTAGCAGCTTTTAGATTTTCTCTAGATTCCACATTATTGGTAGGACTCTGCGGATAATCTTCCAAGCTTCTCTTTTGTTTGGAGAGGGGTATATATTAGATAGGTTTTGTATTAATGAACTTTGTTTTTGTTGTAGCATCTTTTGTACTAAGATGTCAAATTATGTAATTCGTATTTTTGTGTAAAATGAAAACATCTAGATAGTATAAGAGACAGTTTGATGGTTCATATTACATTGCGGTTAAGAACCATGCTCATTCGTTTGTGCCTTGCGCTTTGGGCGGTGTACCATTAGCGCGGCGTGTTACGGTCCCATTTTTGGGGCGTGACATTTGAGTGGTATCAGAGCATAGGTTTGAATCCTAAGTCCAATAATCCTATTCGATGAGTCTTTTGAGGTTTAAATCGATGTGCTCGGGCTTAGAATTATATAAGATTCTATTTTGCTCGCGACATTACAGGATCGCGAGCATTCAGAACCTGGAGTTATTGATTGACTTGTTTTGGGGGGGTTTTGAGAGGTCCTTGCTTATGTAATCTTTGTTGTACCTCTTTTGTTGAATCTTGAAGAGTTATTCTTTGCTCATGATTCCGTCTTTGACTCTTATCAGCTAGTATGCCGCCTAGGACGCGTTTTGGTTCTAGAGGTCGCGGTAGAGGCTCGGCACAGCAGGACCCTCAGCCTGGGGAGCGTCCGGCTGGTGGGGATCCGCTGCAGGAGATCCCTGTAGTCGAGTCAAAATCAGAGAGTGTTACCAAACCTGCGGTCTACCCTAGGGACGAATTAGCCGTCGGCAACCTGTCTCTTATACATAAGCTATCTCCTTATCTCCCTGCATCAAAACACAGATCCGCAAGGCGGAGTCATGGATGGGCAAGATAGAGAGAGATTTTGAGTTATTTCAGATTCGGTGGAGTCACGGACATCTTTGGCTATTCCTTTCTTGGTTCTTGAGGCGGCCAAGTGGTGGCGACCGTTGAGGCTACGTTGCCCACACCGAGACACTGTGACTTGGGAGATATTCGGGAGCTTTCTAGCTCATTATTTTCCCCGTCCATCGAGCTCGAAAGATGGGCGAGTTTTATCAGGCTGGAGCAGCGAGATCGGTCGGTGGTGCGGTTGCATTCCAGCTTGAGGCTTGGGGAGTATGTTCCCGTATGCAGCGTGACGAGGCGGCGTATGTATCATTTCGGAAGGGTCTTAGAGTGAGCTTCGGAGAGAGGCGATAGTGGGTCGTCCCAGGACTTATGAGGAGATGTATAATCTAGCCATTCAGCTAGATTCGAGCGGCGTGAAGAGGATCGGGATACCTTTCGGAGGGTCGAGCTGCGCCCGGCACGGACGAGGCGGACTAGCCGACCATTTCGGTCTCGGCCTCAATCTCGATCGCGTGGACAGTCGGCCCGGACGGTGACTTTAGCACCTCCAGCTGGGAGTAGGAGTCGTGGTCGACAGGGTGGTTTCTCTAGGAGGGGTCCGTCGACAGGTAGATGTGTATAAGAGACAGGTCACCGACTGAGATCTCTGAGGCTGGCTGGCAGTTCGGCGGCCGTCGCCGCCATTCATAGCATAACACCTGTCTCTTATCGAGGGAGTGTTATTGGAGGACTGGAGCTTGCTTTAAGTGTGGCGAGCGCGGCCATTTGATCAGAGATTGTCCTAAGGTCGCACCATATCGAGGGCAGACTAGTGGAGTGCAGGGTGGTCCGCTGAGGACAAGAAGCGAGGACTCGGGCGAGGTGCATGCGTTGAGTCGGCGCGAGCCGATCGGACCGATTCGGTAGTTGCGAGCACGATCTTAGTGAATTCCATACCTGCTTATGCTTTATTTGATTCTGGTGCATCACATTCATTTGTAGATAAAGCCTCTCTAAGCCTCTAGATAGGTTATAGAGCTACCGATTATATCAACAGTGAAGGCGTTTAAGGCCTTAGATAGGGGTTGTAGAGCTATTTGGCTTATGTGATAGACTCTGATAAAGTAGAGCCAGGCATTGAGGATATCCTAGTGGTTAGGGAGTTTCCGGACGTGTTTCCCAAGGAGCTGCCAGGTTTACCTCCGTCGCGGGTTGTCGATTTTGAGATCGAAGTATCCAGCTTTGTTTGCTTCGTGATTTCGTAAGTTTCGAGGACGAAACTTTGTTTAAGGGGGGTAGAATGTGAAACCCAGTATTTTAATAGCCTTGTTCTTTGATTTTAACTGGTTTAAAATCTTTTCATATTATTTTTAGTCATAAAGTACTTCAACTTATTCGTTTTCAATTCGGCAAATTTTGGTTTACGCTATTTCGGTTCCGTGGGTAATGTGTATAAGAGACAGGTGTTCCCCAAGGTGAAACACGTCCTGTCTCTGTTTACACAGCTGATTTATAATGCCTTAATTTACTAGCAAAAAAATTATCCACAGAAGCCAAATAGCTCTTGGAGACTATTTGGTCAACTTGGGTACTATTTGGGTCAACTTTGGATAATTTTAAGTCTTCTTCTTGTTGTTTCTTCCTCATTTCTTCCTAGCAGCAGCTGAACTCCTCTTTCTCCATTTTCCCCAAAAATTTTCTTGGATTTCAAGTAGAAATCACTTGGAAGGTATGTCTAGATTTTTGTATTTTAGCACTTTTTGGCTTATGGGCTTTATGATCCAAGCTTTAATTTCAAGTTTTGTAGGATTCTTTATGGCTGAGAAAACCCTCTTTGCAGCCTTATATGTGTTGATTTATGTATGTTATGGGTTGTTTTTAGTGTTTTGGAGGTTGGGAAGTGATTGGGGTTGATTTTTAACAACTTTCCATGGTTAGATTACAAATTTTAAGATTATGAGTTGGGGTTTTGTCTTCCATATGTGGCCCTAGAGTGTTATGCTATGAATGCTTATGTCTATGCATATAATGATGTTTTAAGAGTGTTTTAAGGTTAGTTTGGATAGGAATTGAGACTTGAACCAAGTGGAATTGATTTCCCTTCATTTTGTAAGTAAGCGGAAGTTTGGCGCAACTAGGATAATTTGGATAATTGGTTATGTTTGAAGGGTCTTTAATGATCTTTTGATGGTTTTAGGTGTTTTCCTTTGTTGTGGGATGCTATTGATATAGTCCCGGAGATTGACAAGGGGTTAACTAAGTGTTTTGACTGGGGTTTTAGCTTGTCGAAGTTGGTCAGAAATTGTGAAAAGGTCATTTTGGACCAAAGAGCTATTGGTGTCGTTTTCTATCGTTTCGCGTCGTTTTCGCTTCCCTAGTCATTCTTTAACTTCTACATCTCTTCTAAGAGTCCTCTTATATCTATTTTAGGTACCACGCCACCTACCGCCGGCGATCGCATTCTGTGATCATTTGTGCAGTTTTTGCTTTGATAGGTGGGTAACATAGACCCTCTTCCACTTGTATTTTGTTTAACGACTTTCACAAAATATGTTTGGATGGATTTTAAAATGTGTATGATGTTTGGAACTGCACTTTTACCAAGTTTTGGAACTATTACATATGAAATCGGGACCAAGCTATTTTATGTTAATCAATTGATATGTTTGCAAACTCTTTTGATATGAAAGCATTTTACGACTGTTTTGGCTCATAGGTGACCTAGGTATATAATTTTGGATGTGTTTGGAAATGTTTCATTTGGAGAGAACCGGTTCTATAGTCATCCATGGGACGCCATGGTGACTTGCTATATTTATTATGAACTATTTGATGGGGTCTTGTGATGGGATAACTTGACCTCCGGTCGGACTAGTAGGTGCAGGTAGATCACTAGATCGACTAGTACTGTAGGTCATACCTTTGAGCCTAATAGAACTCATGCTATTTTATATATTCCGGATTGAAAGTGTACTTGGATTTGTTCGCTATGCTTTAGCATACTATGTTTTGAAATGATTGGATCTTTTTGGCTATGTTTTGGACCATGCCTGACGTTTAAATGGCATGATACATTTTAGAAACTACTTATGATTATGGTTTATTGACGTTTAAATGGCATGAGACATTTTAGAAACTGCTTCATGACTATGGTTTTCGCAAATGTTATTATCTTTATGTTTTCTTTTTATAAGGATGCCTGGTACACCATCTAGGAAGAGCGGACAAGATGTGTATAAGAGACAGTTATGCTCACCCCACGTGATTTATAATTTTTCAGATAGGTGCTCGTTTTTACTCTCCATCGCGTTAGCGACTTTTAGATTTTCTCCAGATTCCACATTACTGGTAGGACTCTGCGGATAATCTTCCAAGCTTCTCTTTTGTTTGGAGAGGGGTAGTGTATTAGATAGGATATTTGTATTGATGAACTTTGTTTTTGTTGTAGCATCTTTTGTACTAAGAAGAAATTTTGTAATTCGTATTTTTGTGTAAAATGAAATATTCGGTTTTATAGTTAAGTAATGGTTTGATGGTTCTATTACATTGCGGTTATGACAAGTTTGTTGCTCTGTTCGTTTGTGCCTTGCGCTTTGGGCCGGTGTACCATTAGCGCGGCGTGTTACGGTCCCATTTTTGGGGCGTGACATTTGAGTGGTATCAGAGCATAGGTTTGAATCCTAAGTCCAATAATAGGTATTCGATGAGTCTTTTGAGGTTTAAATCGATGTGCTCGGGCTTAGAATTATATAAGATTCTATTTTGCTCGCGACATTACAGGATCTGTGGAATTCTTTGACCTGGAGTTATTGATTGACTTGTTTTGGGGGGGTTTTGAGAGGTCCTTGCTTATGTAATCTTTGTTGTACCTCTTTTGTTGAATCTTGAAGAGTTATTCTTTGCTCATGATTCCGTCTTTGACTCTTATCAGCTAGTATGCCGCCTAGGACGCGTTTTGGTTCTAGAGGTCGCGGTAGAGGCTCGGCACAGCAAACCCAACAGCCTCCAAAACGTCCGGCTGGTGGGAATCCGCTGTTAAGATCCTTTAGTCGAGTCAGCTTCAATCTATATAGACACAAAATCTGAAACAGGCACAGGTTATTCGACAGTTGGACGTTGAGCGACATCCCGTTGCTCCACCACCTCCACCACCGCGTACCGACATTCCATCCCTGTTTCAGACGCTCAAGAAGGCCGGGCTACCTACGTTTGATGGGGCTCCGGATCCGCTTAAGGCGGAGTCATGGATGGGCAAGATAGAGAGAGATTTTGAGTTATTTCAGATTCCGGTGGAGTCACGGACATCTTTGGCTATTCCTTTCTTGGTTGCGGCGGCCAAGTGGTGGCAGCCGTTGACTCACACACCACAATGCACTAATTACACTTAGTCCAACGGAAAGGTCATTGAGTATGGAGCTCCTTCCTCCAGAGGTGTATAAGAGACAGTACCACTCCTGTCTCGCTATACCCATCTAGATGTGTCGGAGAGACACTCTCTAAGGACTCCTCTAACCATCTAGGTTTCCGCTAGACCGATTCAGTAGTTGCAGGCACGATCTTAGTGAATTCCATACCTGCTTATGCTTTATTTGATTGTGGGGCATCACATTCATTTGTAGCTAGATATTTTCTTAGATGTCTGTCCGAGAAACCTAGATGGTTAGAGGATCCTTATAGAGTGGGGACCCCGGATGGGAAGGTTTTGGAGTCTAGGTTTGTTTTGGAAGGTTGTCGGTTAGAGTTTTGTGATAGGAAGTTTGAGGCTGACCTTATTCAGTTACCGATGATCGATTTTGATTTGATTTTGGGTATGGATTGGTTGGCGGATAATGGTTCGACGATTGATTGTAAAGAGAGGTATGTGATGTTTCAGATGCCTGGTTTAAAGTTCATCAATACAAAACTTATCTAATACATTTGGCTTATGTGATAGACTCTGATAAAGTAGAGCATTGGCATTGAAGATATCCTAGTGGCCTGTCATTTCGGACATCTAATTCCCAAGGAGCTGCCAGGTTTACCTCCGTCGCGGGTTGTCGATTTTGAGATCGAAGTATCCAGCTTTGTTTGCTTCGTGATTTCGTAAGTTTCGAGGACGAAACTTTGTTTAAGGGGGGTAGAATGTGAAACCCAGTATTTTAATAGCCTTGTTCTTTGATTTTAACTGGTTTAAAATGTTTTTCATATTATTTTTAGTCATAAAGTACTTCAACTTATTCTCTTTTTCAATTCGGCAAATTTTTTCAATTACGCTATATCGGTTCCTTCAATGGGTCACTTGTTGGACTAAGTGTAATTAGTGCATTGTGGTGTGTGAGTGTTGTTTGATGGCTGATTTATAATGTTAATTTAGTAGCCAAAAAAATTAGTTTTGCACAATTAAATAGTCAACTTGGAGACTATTTGGTCAACTTGGGTACTATTTGGGTCAACTTTGGAAGCTTTTTAAGTCTTCTTCTTGTTGTTTCTTCCTCATTTCTTCCTAGCAGCAGCTGAACTCCTCTTTCTCCATTTTCCCCAAAAATTTTCTTGGATTTCAAGTAGAAATCACTTGGAAGGTAAGATTTTTGTATTTTAGCACTTTTTGGCTTATGGGCTTTATGATCCAAGCTTTAATTTCAAGTTTTGTAGGATTCTTTATGGCTGAGAAAACCCTCTTTGCAGCCTTATATGTGTTGATTTATGTATGTTATGGGTTGTTTTTAGTGTTTTGGAGGTTGGGAAGTGATTGGGGTTGATTTTTAACAACTTTCCATGGTTAGATTACAAATTTTAAGATTATGAGTTGGGGTTTTGTCTTCCATATGTGGCCCTAGAGTGCCTTATGCTATGAATGCTTATGTCTATGCATATAATGATGTTTTAAGAGTGTTTTAAGGTTAGTTTGGATAGGAATTGAGACTTGAACCAAGTGGAATTGATTTCCCTTCATTTTGTAAGTAAGCGGAAGTTTGGCGCAACTAGGATAATTTGGATAATTGGTTATGTTTGAAGGGTCTTTAATGATCTTTTGATGGTTTTAGGTGTTTTCCTTTGTTGTGGGATGCTATTGATATAGTCCCGGCTATTGCTCCGGTGAATCTTTCCGTTTATGGATTTTGTTGGTTGGTTGAATATGTTGTTTTGAGTTGGGTTGTAACCAAGGTCCCTTGAATACCTTGGAATTGGATTTTGTTGGCAGGGAGGATAGCCTACTTATAGCCTAGGGAGGAAGCCTCCCTCGGTTTTTCAGGATCTACTGAGCTTAAGATCTCCTAATCTAGCTGTAATACGAATTTGAGGGGTTAACTAAGTGTTTTGACTGGGGTTTTAGCTTGTCGAAGTCAGACATGGTCAGAAATTGTGAAAAGGTCATTTTGGACCAAAGAGCTATTGGTGTCGTTTTCTATCGTTTCGCGTCGTTTTCGCTGCCCTAGTCATTCTTTAACTTCTACATCTCTTCTAAGAGTCCTCTTATATCTATTTTAGGTACCACGCCACCTACCGCCGGCGATCGCATTCTGTGATCATTTGTGCAGTTTTTGCTTTGATAGGTGGGTAACATAGACCCTCTTCCACTTGTATTTTGTTTAACGACTTTCAAAATATGTTTGGATGGATTTTAAAATGTGTATGATGTTTGGAACTGCACTTTTACCAAGTTTTGGAACTATTACATATGAAATCGGGACCAAGCTATTTTATGTTAATCAATTGATATGTTTGCAAACTCTTTTGATATGAAAGCATTTTACGACTGTTTTGGCTCATAGGTGACCTAGGTATATAATTTTGGATGTGTTTGGAAATGTTTCATTTGGAGAGAACCGGTTCTATACAATACAAGTGGACGCCAGGGTCTACTGTTATGACTGTTATGAACACATTAGACTGCGGGGTCTTGAGACAGGGATAACTTGACCTCCCGGTCAGACTAGTAGGTGCAGTAGATCACTAGATCGACTAGTACCGTAGGTCATACCTTTGAGCCTAAAAGAGTGATTAGGTATTTTATGGTCAAAAAGGATTGAAACTGTACTTGGATTTGTTCGCTATGCTTTAGCATACTATGTTTTGAAATGATTGGATCTTTTTGGCTATGTTTTGGACATGCCTGACGTTTAAATGGCATGATACATTTTAGAAACTACTTATGATTATGGTTTATTGACGTTTAAATGGCATGAGACATTATAAATCAGCCGGGACTACAACACTCGCACACCATTATCTGTCTCTTATACACATCTAGATGTGTATAAGAGACAGGGTTTATGGATAATAAGACCATATATCTAGCACTTATGAGACAGTTCATATAGTCAATGGGTCAATTCTTAGGTGCTCGTTTTTACTCTCCACACCTTAGGACCTGTCTCAGATTACACATCTAGATGTGTATAAGAGACAGCGGATAGCAGACATTCCAATCTCTTAACATTATGGAGAGGGGTAGTGTATTAGATAGGTCTTGTATTGATGAACTTTGTTTTTGTTGTAGCATCTTTTGTACTAAGAAGAAATTTTGTAATTCGTATTTTTGTGTAAAATGAAATATTCGGTTTTATAGTTAAGTAATGGTTTGATGGTTCTATTACATTGCGGTTAAGTTTGTTGCTCTGTTCGTTTGTGCCTTGCGCTTTGGGCCGGTGTACCATTAGCGAGGCGTGTTACGGTCCCATTTTTGGGGTGTGACAATATTACTAGTCCATAATGAACAATGATCGCTATCAGATGGTAAAACATTGCCATAAGTGCTAGATATATGGTCTTATTATCCATAAACCAGCTATTGGAATGACTTTTATCCTCGGATACTGGCCCTTCCAGTAATGGAGACTCGACAAATTAGGACCATTTCCAATTATAAGGATCAAGAAATTCAAAGTTCCAAGTCGTGGCTGTGGACTGCTTATTTTAGTGGATTGAAGTAGAACCTCTTCTAGTCTCAATTTCAGGCATGTGTCAAAAATTTCTTCTGGAAGAATATTATCTATAGATTTGGAATATCCCGAAACAAAATCACAGATAATGGGACTTAGTACATCGGAAAACCCTTTCTACCGTTCTGTAAAGAACTAGGGATACAAATGAATACAACTTCGGTGGTTCATCCTCAAGCCAATGGTCAGGCTAAACTTTCCACTCAAACATTGTTGATCGAGTTGAAAATTCGCCTTGACTGAGCGAAAAGAGCATGGGTTGCAAAGTTGTCGAGTATTTTGTGGTCTCAGTAAACAACTTATCGTACAGCTCATGGAGATATGCATTTCAGTTTGGTGTACAGATCTAAAGCTATTATTCCACCCAAAATAAGAGTTCGTTCTGCTAGGATCGCAAACTTGTCCCAAACTGATAATGAGGAAATCAGAAAAATTAAGATTTGGATCTATTAGAAGAACGAAGACTAGCTGCTACTATCTAAGAAGCAACTTACAAGAAGCGCATCAAAAAGTATTATGATTTTGCTGTTCAGTTAAGATATTTTAGACATGGAGACCTTGTTCTTCGAAAAAATGAATTTGACTGAGCAGATGGAAGTCATAAACTTGATGCAAACTTTGAAGGTCCTTATCAAATACTTAAAGCCCATTCATTAGGATATTACAAGCTAGCTTATCAGTTTGCACGAGTGATCCCTTGGATGTGGAATATTACTAATTTAAAGAAATATTACAAAGGAATATGAAAGCACTGATCTATTTCTTGTAAAAAAATTTACAGAAATTTTAACCAGAAGAATTATTGACATCATCTTCATTTTCTACCAAGACTTCCTTGAGTACATTTTCCTCTATATGAGGCTTAAGATTTATCTCCAAGATTGGTAATAAGAGCCCTATCTATTGGTGCATTATAATTAGTAAAAGAGAGAAAATCTATATAAGAGTAGATTAGGAAATCTCTTCTTCACCTCTTCTAGAGCCTCCTTAAATCTTAAGGCATAGGCTTGCTAGCAGAAAGTCATTAAATATCCCTTTAAAGCCCAAGAACTCAGATACTGATTAACAAAATGGACTGAGGAGGGAAAAGAGAAAGATTGGCTAGATTTTATCTGCTCGAGCTCAGACTTGTATCTGTTAACTTCTTGCTTCAAGCTTAGATTCTCGGTCATTTGTCACACTTGCTCCCTTAAATGTTGTAGCTCTTCTTTATGTTTGCTTTCCAACTCAGCAATAGAAGAGGGCCGATCATTGGAGCTCTTTACTGTCTTGGCAAGAGTTTTTTCTTTTTCTTCCCATTGTTTCATTTAAGTTTCTTCATTAGCAGTTGATTTTTGCAATTGTTCTTTCAATGCATTAACCTGCTTGTTGAACTTCAAGCAACATTGGTGCCCCTTACTTATAGCATTGCTGAGCTAAAACATAAAGAAAAATATAACTGCATATATAAGAGACTTAGTGTTTCAGTAGCTTCAGTTTGTATTTGAGTAGTCGGAAAGTCAACTACATATGTTTGGTCTTGATAAATAAAGGCAGTATCGAGCTAGTTGTTGGCCACTCAACCATGCTGCCCTTGATCATTGATGATTAGAGACCATAACGAACTGAAAGGAGTTTTGCCCGGTTCTCTTTCTCTGTCACTAATCAGTTGTACCGATCTAACTGTTGAGGGAAGGCCTTAAGACCCACTAGAAACCTATTCTTCTTCGGAAGTCCATTCATGCACCCCTGTACTACATGCCAAGCAATTACTTCGTTATTTTATGGAATGCAAAAAGTCTTAGGCTTATATGACCAAGGACAAAAAAATCCACCTGGAACTGGTAGAACAGAATATGGAGTTCAGATTAATGGTATTGAAGTAGGAATAAAGGAAGAAGTTGAAGGACCTGTTCTCTTAAGCTGTCAAGCTATCAGTGGAGGAATTATAGGATCTTGGTCCTCGATTTCCTCTATCAAGGTTAGAGTCGCGATCTCTGCCTCTTTGGAGCCTCAACGACAGGCACTTTACTTTTTTGAGCAACTGTCACTAAACTAGAGACACTTCCCATTGCTCGGTTGCTTGGTGGAAATTGATCCACTATCCGAATTGGTTCAGGGACGATTGAACTGGATCCCTCAGCTGAAGAGCCAAAAAGCATTGGCTTTATCAAGTTTTCTGTTTGCAAAACAAAAAGAGATCAAGAAAAGGCAAAAACAAATCAAAGACATGTACAATAATTGAAGACCCTTACTTCCATTAAAAATTTCTGGAAGAGATGCTCCTTCAACTAGGTTAGCCTATATTAGTAGATCATGATCAACAATGGAATTTTTTCCACCGAAGTGAATGGCTAAATTGGAGTGATTTAATTGGTGATCTCTTGAAAATCTTGATCTAATTCTCCCAAGAGGTCGAAGTTCAGAATATGATCACACGGAGAAGGACCACTTTGACTTAATTTTCTCCATGTCATCCTGAGCTACGAAGAAGAAGTTCCGGATTTCTAGTTCTTGATCGAGCATGACATATCAGCAGCAATCCCTGCTCTTTCAGTTCGGCTAGTGAAATAATAGAAGCCAAACTCCTTACACTGCACCAATTTGTAAAAGCATCTGAATCCATGTGCAGAGGCCTTCACATTTGCATATTTGCAAATTAAAGCATACGCAATGAAAATGCGAAGAGAATTCAGCATCAATTGAGAAAAATAGAAGCCAAAGAAAGAGCATAGGGAAAGCAAAAGTTTGCAAATGGGAAACTGAATACCTACTCGAAGTTGGTCTTCGAAAATAGTGATGAAACCGTCAAGAGATTTATGGGCTCATTCATCCTCATCTGGGATTTGGATGGCCACTACATCAAGAATACAATATGCAGCCCTTAGCTAAGAAATAAACCCTACTTGCAGTGTCGATTTGATGTCTACAGTAGCCAAGGTTAGCTTAGGTGGAGGAGAAGAAAGAGAAATATGACTAGATTCCGCTTCTATCAGTGGTATTGAGCTACTATAGGAAGAACATCAAGAGTTTCTAGAACGTTCAGTAAAGCCATTTGAAAAAAAAAAAAAAAACTTCTGAAGAATATAGAGAAAGTTTGAAGATTGCCAAAAAAGAGGGCAAAAAACTGTTGTGGAAGTTCAAGAGTCTTGAAAGGAAGATGGAAAGAAAAATATTGAATCCTTGATAAAAGGATATTTATAAGTTAGTTTGAAACCTGTTGACTTTTTAAATTCATGGAAAATGAAACGTCATGTACTGGTCAATAACTGTTCCAATAATAAATGTGCCTAAAAAGTAGGCATGTCTTTTTATAAAAATGGAGGGTTATAACTTTCCATAAACTGGCAACAGTTTAATCCCTGTCTGACCTACAATATTATACATCGGGCTCCTTGTGGTCAAAAGAATAAAGGTCAACCTACCGAAGTGCTCAAATGATTCGACTGAATAAGGGCTGCCTCATCGAAGTGCTTTCAGTGGCTTTAAGTCCCTAAATTAATGGCATTAATTAAGTGTAATGAGGCTCACCGACATGTTCAAATAGCCATTTATAATACGGACATCCTTCATCACGATGGATGATCCAAAGAAAAATTACACATTGCTATTCAGAAGAAGATTGATTATTTAGAAAATGTCACATTGGATGACCTCCAGATCAAATAAGGAGAAGATCAAAATACAAGTTCTATACAAATGAGATCAAACATGATCAAACTTTTTTTTCCACAGTGGCTGATCTACAAAGTTGTTGAACAGAAAGATTACAAGAAAGATACAAGTTTTATTCAACAAATAAATAAAAATACAAATAATCAAAATATTAAAATTAGTCATTTCATTACAAATTTAGCAAAAAGGATTACAAGTCCGCATTCTACTCTTGTTGATCTCCTTCAACTTCCTCTACTAAAAGGTTTTCAACCGAAATAGGAGTTCTTGCTACATCCTAATTATCAAAATTAAATAAAGTTAGAGGATCCTATTCTACATCAAAAAGATCTACACCAGAAAAAAAAAATAGGTGAAGCTTGTTGGCTACCTACAGAAGCTAGTAGCTCTGAAATGTTTACCTCTTATTCGGGGACCTCGACCTCTGCATCCTATTCCTCTTCAACCTCTTCAATCATTTCAATTACTTCTTCTGGTAGAAAGCTTTGAGTGAGAGAAGAAGTGGACCTGGTCTTTTGAACTTTATTCCCAGCTCGATTATTCGGGTGAAAGTAGCAGTTGCATTGAATAAGAGAAACGTCTATTTTTGAACTCTAGAGTAGGAAACTGGTCTCAGATATCTTTCAGGGCTTTGCCAAACTAGCCTTGGCACCCATCTTATAAAATTTTGCTAAATCTTCACTCAGGGTCTTGGATGCTAGAAAGAGTTAACACCCTAAAGAGGAAGCTACTTTCTCAGATTTTGAATCAGAGCTTCACTCTGAGAGAGCTCTAATTGAAGTCTCTGCATCTCTTCCTGAACAGCACCCATATCAGCAGATTTGGAAGAAAGGCTTTGTGAAATTTCTCATACTCCTCTTTAATTTTTGTGGAACATTTCGACAAAGTGAGAGAATTGAAGTTCTCTATATTGTTTATTTAATCTCTCTTATAACTCAGCTAAAGCATCGGCATGCTTTTTTCGTTCAGCCAATCTCATTTCCTCTATCTGGTTAGCCTTCTCACAATTTATCTTCTCTATTGACTTCTCCAACTCAGAAGTCTTTTGATTGTCCTCCAACCAAGACAACATAATGCTACAAAGGTAACAACCTGACAAGAATCAGTGTGAAGCGGCTCGGATTGCTTTTTGTTTATCCGGACAATCCTCGGATTCCAACATATCGCTCTAAGGGAAAGTAGCCAAAAGGTAATCTACACATTTGCTTGTCCCTCCGATATGGTCACCTAAAGAGATCGGCCAATCTGGGATAAAGCATTGAGTCTCAGTAGTAGAGGATCCCATTGGCTTCTTTCCTCTCCTGGAATCGCTTCCAAGCTTTAGTACTTCCTCATCATGTTTTGGAGAATCCATCAAAATAATAACAAGAGAATCTCCTTCAAATTGATAATTGTAGCAATGCCAGTCGCTGGAGCCTCAATCTCAAAAAAGGGGTCGTCAATCCATTTAGGAAATTGGGAAGCTTTTCTTTTTCTAGTCGATACCTCCTCTTCTCTTTGAGGATTTAATTCAAACTCCATCACCATTAAGGGTTTGGGATCACAGATTCAGAGTTCCCATAAATCACAACACCTTCTTCGAGATTTGCTTGATCCGCAGAAGTCTTCTTCTTGCGAATTCTCCTTACAACTTTCTTCTTAGAGGCATCTTCAGTCAACATAACGTCCCCCAAGTAAAAACTATCCCTAACAGGGACATTATCGTTTGAACCTTGTCTCAATAAAAAGGTCATGGAATTTTCTCAAGAAAAAAAAGAAGTTAAAAAGATTGGGCAAAGAAGAAGATTAAAAGAGGAAATTTCAAGAATTTTGTTAAACCCAAACTACAAGTTTATCAAAAGTAAACAAACAATGGTGCTTTTTTGGGTATTTGTTATTTGAAAACTTGAAACAAAGCGACATCTAGGCAAAATGTGAGCCTCCAATATTTAATGAGAATTCTTAAAAGACGTGGCAGTTAAATAAATATCCAAAAGAATGATTATTTCTGATCAATAAAGGCTAATCCATGATTCAAAATTCATCGAGGGGGCTTCTGATCATATAAAAAATAACTGAGTACGACCAAAAGACACGTGGCAATTTCTACTGACCTCTACCATATAAAATTTATCGAATAGATTGGAATGATTATCAGGTAGCTCTGATGGTCAATTGTTGACCTCAATAATAAATCAATTCAGTTACCATGCTATTTAAATAAATAGATAGATTAGCAGTTCGACAAACATATACTAGAAAACTACTATAAATACTAGTTGCTTATTTATTTGTAAACCAAGTGGTATCAATTAACAACAAGCCAAACTTGGCAAATTAAACATCAAAGTTGTAACTTAAACTGTCAAAATCAATACAATACTTGAGAATTTCCCTATATCCTATCTTTGTTCATACATTTTCCTATTTGTGAAATCTTTTGTTTCATTACATGCAAATCCAAATCTGAAATCACTCACTGATTTCCCAAACAAACATGAAGATGAAAAGAAAGACAAATCAAAACAAGAAAGTTGGAGGAGGAATCTGCAAGATAAGGTGATGAGGTGAATTTCCAGAAAATGTGGGAGGAGAACAAATCTGCAGGGAAATGGGGAAGAACCTGGGAAAAAGAAAAGAGGGGGCAAAATCTATAGTAGAGGGATGGGTATGGATCTATGGAAAAGGGAAGGCCTAGTGTGTGAGACAGGTGTGGAGGAAGATGAGGGGTTGATGAGGAAGTAAGATCGGAAGGAATTTCTGGGAAAGGAGTGCTACTAGGAGGGAAGAGTAGAAGGATTTATGGGTGGAGATAGAAGAAAGGGTAGTGGAGACGGTAGTGGAGAAGTGGTGGGAAGACGGCTGAGTGAATAAGGTAGTGGAATTGTGTGGTATAGTATCTTTGATTTTTTTTAATATATATTTATCTTACTAGTTTAATCAAAACTATGAGTAGTTTTGGTAATACAAGAAAAACTCAGTAGAAGTACATAAAATAAAATGATGAAATGACAAATTTATCCTCCCTGATTTTAGATTTTACACTAAATTTAGACCGAATGATCAATAATATACATTTTAAAATTTTCAATGGATAGATGAATACATTTAATAATTTGATGGCCAAAAGTACACAAACATAAAAATTCAGGGGGCTATAGGGTATTTTACCCTTAATAAACTAACAAACTAAAACCATAATATAAGAAAATAACTAATTATAAATTAATGTGATCAACTATATAAATTAGCTAAATAATTAAAGTGAAATAAATAATTAAGTTTAAAAATTAAATAATACTAACCTCAAAAATGTAGAACACTCTTCTTCCAAATCGTGATATGTAGGAAAAATAATATGCTATCCTACAAGAAGTATTTATAGCGTAAAAATCTAACAGCCGATTTAATTTTTTTTCTAACTTTTGATTTCTTTCCTAATTTAATTTATGTTGAGCTTTAACTGATTAATCTTCTAATTCCCCTACTCATTGCAATCTCGTTGATTCCTTCAATCACTAAAATTCCTTAATTAGTGTTTTCTAAATATGTTAGTAATTTTTTATTAAAAGTTTTAAAAAATTTCAGGATTTCACACTGTGGTGAGAGAGAGGGAAGGAACGGTGGTGCCTGGATAAGAATATTCATAATCTTTTTTGATCAGATTTGGTTTGAATTTGTTATGTTTATGTGTTATATTGTAGATCTGCTTTGGATTTTGGATATTTTGAATGGCAGGAGAGACATAAAGGGATGGTGACTACAAAACTATCAAATGAAATGATGATGATAATGGTAGTAGTTGTGGTAGTGGGATGAGAGAGGGTGGCGACTGGCAGGGAGAAGAGAGGGGATGGGCAGGGCTACAGTGAGATAGGGTAGAAGAGATAGAAGAGCTGCTATAGTAGTGGTGACGACTAGGATGAGAAGAGGAAGAGCATATATGTAGTGGGGGTGGTGGGGTTAGGTCATTTTTGGGGATAAAAGGGTCAATTGAAGTCTTAGTTTGGTAGTATTTTTTTTAAAATTATCCCAGTTGTCATATGGTTGCGTGCCTGGCAAACACATTTACTTTTGATAGATTTCATCAATTTTGCACAAAAATTTAAAGTTTAAGTGAGTCGAATGCACATTAGATAATCACAAGGGGATTATTTGTATTTTTCCCTCTAGGAATAACTTGAATAAAGTTTGGGGCACTAAGGGCCAGTTTGGTTCGATGTAAAATGTTTTCTTTAAGAAAATATTTTCCTTGAAAACTATTTTCTAAGAAAATGACTATTTTATGTACATTTTCTGGTGTTGGTAGAATATTTTGAAAAATTTTCTTCAAAACTAATAACTATTCTCGTAGGACCCTCACTTACCACCAAAGCCCCTTCCTGGTTGCAACCCCTCCAGGCATCACCATCAACAACCACTACCACTACCCCTAGATAGTTCTACAATTATCAATTTGTAATCCTTTCTAGCCTATACTTTCTCACCCTCTAGATATCGCTAGCAAGTGAATTATTAAGTGTGTGGGTGTGAGACGAAGAAGATGTAAGGTAGAGAAGGGAGGAGGAAGTGGAGATTGGCCTGTGATCATCGTTAATCAAGTTCTGTAGAGCAATTTCTTTGGGGTTACCATTGTAAGACTTGCAAGGCAAGACTTGCCTTATTTTTGACCCACACAATAATTGGTAATGTTACCTAATTATATGTAAGATTTGCAATGCAAGACTTGCCTTATAGGTGACCTACACGATAATTGGTAATGTTGCCTAATTAGTTGATAATCCCACATTTGGTATGATTGATGATATCTTCAATCAATTAGTCAAAATAATTATATATTAGGAAATATATTATTTCGTAATATTCTCAGTTATGTAATTATGGTAATTTCCTCGATGGAAGGAAACCCTAGGGATTTCTTGTTCTCCAAGTAAGGGTCCCTAGCCTAGCCTAGCCTATAAATATGCCTGTGGTACTCCGTTATAGGCCATCTATTCTACGGATTTTCGATTAGGCATAGGCTAAAAAACTTTTATATTAAAAAATCTTATATTATTCAATTACAAGTCAGGAACACACTTCGTGAGACGACCACACGTGAATAACAACTTATATGATTATGGCTGGAGGTAATTCCGATTTGTATTTCCGCTATTTGACATATGGTATATATACATATTAAAATTAACATGTGGTATTAGAACCAACATTTGGCCATATCATATAGTATATTACATCATGTTTTGTCCGCGTCCTTTCATCCTGATAAAATATTAAATTGAAATAGCTACTGACTTGTGTCTTAAGGCTATTTCTTTTTTTCTGTTTTGTTCGTATTTGGTTATATGAATAGTATACATAGGTAATTTTAAAATTTCATATGATGTTTTTTATCGCATACAAAAGCTTCTAGCCATTGCAGTTTACTTGATTTTTCTTAAAAATAACTGACAATTTGTTTACTGCAATCATCATATTTTGAAATTGTTTGTACTTTTCTTACATACTTGTCTTTGTGATGTTTATTCCCTAGACATATAAGTATTTCGGTGATCGTATTTGTATCCAACATGATTGATTTTGAAACCTAAATATAACCATATTTAGTCATGATTTGTTATTCACCTAATTTTTAGATGTTATTGGAATCTCTACATTGTATGTTTAAGAGTAGTCATAGCATCTTAGACATTTGTTGTTTAAATTTTAATCACATATGTGTTAGTGATTAAATAAAATAAGATAACATCTAAATTAAGAAAATCAATTAATTATTAAAATTATCACTCGGCCCTAAAGGGAAGTGGTTATTTTAATAAGATTAATTGTAATAAGATGGAAAATTAAATATTTCTTTGTAAGGAATTTTTCTAGGCCCACAGGCATGAAGAATTTCCTTATATTTATAGTTTTAATTTACCAATCTTATTATAACGAAAGTAAATTCTATGCATGTTTCGCAACCTCTACCCACAGGAAGGTTTCGAATTTACTGTTTGAACTTAACACTGGTTAATTCGATATTTATGTTTGAGTTTCACAGCATTTATGTATGTTTATTCTTGGTTTTTGCAGTTTTTCCTACCACTGCTATTTTTAATGTTTCATCTCGTGTTCCAATGTTGTCTGGTGAAAATTACACTGAATGGAAAGACAAAATCCTTTTGACTTTGAGGTGCATGGATCTAGATTTGGCACTTCGTGAGGATGAACCACTCCTTCCCACGGATTCAAGTGAGCTAAATGCAAAAAGGGCCTATGAGCGGTGGGAGCGAACCAATCGCTTAAATTTGATGCTCATCAAGTCCCATATTAGTCAAAGCATTAGGGGTTCTATCCCTAATTGTAACAAGGTCAAAGGTTACATGAAAGCCACTGAAGAAAAATTTGTAAGCTCTGACAAAGCTTTGGCTAGCACCCTTATGAAGAAATTTTCAAGCATGACACTTAAAAAAGTAGGAGTGTGCGTGAGCACATAATGGAAATGAGGGACATTGTTGCTAAATTCTTAAAAGTCCCTTAAGGTTGAGATTTCTGAGTCGTTCCTTGTGCATTTCATTCTTAACTCTCGCTCTTCGGAGTATACACCATTTAATATTTCCAACAACACACATAAGGAAGAATGGCCGATTAATGAACTCCTGACCATGTGTGTTCAAGATGAAGAGAGGTTGAAACATGAGACGCCTGAAAGTGTTCATCTTGTGACTCATGATAAAGGAAAAGCAAAGAAGGGCAAGAGTGTTCCCATGAAGCGAGATGGCAATAAAGACAAATGTTGTTTTTGCAAGAAAAATGGGCACTGGAAGAAAGATTGCCTCAAATTCAAGAAATAACTCAAAAAGAAAGGTAATCTCATTTTTGTGTGTTATGAATCTAATTTTACTGAAGTTTCTGATAATACTTGGAGGACTGATTGTGGTTCTACAATTCACATTGATAAAAACATACGGGGCTTTCTAAACATAAGGAAGCCGTTGGGAAGTGAACAGAGCATCTTTTCTACAAACCGGTATGCGTTCATCTGTTGAAGGAGTGAGGGCTTATAGGCTCATTTTAAAAAACCGATTTTCAATTGGATCTTGGAAACACTTTCCATTGTTCTTTAGAAATTTAATTTCTCTTTCAAGACTATCTATTATTGGATATGATTCTAATACTCATCTTTCAACTATGAACCTTTTGAAAAATAATAAAGTTGTTGGTTCTACTTATTTAAATGGATTATTATTTAAACTTGAGCTAGACCCCACATTTGAGAATAGTCTTTTGACTGTACATGGTAATCAAGTTGGCACTAAACGTAGTATTATTAAAGAGAATTCTTCAAAACTTTGGCAAAGGAGATTGGGACATAGCTCCATTGAAAGAATTAAAAGATTAGTAAATGATGGAGTCCTAGAGGCTTTAGATTTTACTGATCTTGGTACTTGTGCAGAATGATAAAGGGAGAGCAGACTAACAAGACCAAAAAGTGTGCCAAAAGAAGTTCTCAATTGCTTGAGATCATACACACCTGATATTTGTTGACCTTTTCCTACCCCTTCATGAATAGTCAGAGATATTTCTTCTCATTTATAGATGACTATTCGAGATTTATGTATCTTTATCTCTTGTTTGATAAATCTGAAGCACTTGATGCTTTGAAGGTTTTCAAACCAGAAGTAGAGAAACAAAAGGAAAAGAAAATCAAAATTGTAAGATCCGATAGGGGTGGAGAATACCATGGAAGGTACACAGAAAAGGAACATGCACCTGGTCCATTTGTTAAGTTCCTTGAGGAAGAAGGTATTGTTGCCCAGTATACAATGCCTGGCACACCACAACAAAATGGTGTAGTTGAAAGAAGGAAATGACCCCATATGGATATGGTTAGAAGCATGATTAGTTGCTCTGATTTGCTTTTATCCTTATGGAGTGAAGCCTTAAAAACTGCAGTGTATATCTTAAATAGGGTACCATCCAAGGCTGTCCCCAAGACATCTTTCGAACTATGGAATGGATAAAACAAAATTTAAGACATTTAACACACATATGGGGTTGTTCAGCTGAAGTGAGGGTGTATAACCCATATCTTCAGAAGTTGGATGAACGAACAGTTAGCGGTTTTTTCATAGGCTATACAGTTAACTCTAAAGGATTTAGATTTTATTGTCCCTCACATACTCCAAAATTTGTTGACGCTAGAAATGCTAAATTTCTTGAGGATCATGAAATAAGTGAGAGTAATTTAACTCAAAAGGTGAAATTTGAAGAAGTAAGGGATACACCGATAACACCCTTACAAAATCTTATTGTTGCTCAAAATGCTGTTCCAAACCATATTGAGGAGCAACCAATTGAACAACTTCCACTTGAGAAATCACATCAAGAACAGTCCACAACTGTTGAACCCACGAATCAAATTCTCCCTACAATAGTGGGAGTTAAGAGATCCTCAAGAATAAGAAAGCCTGCAATTTCTAGTGATTATGAAGTATATCTCCAAGAGTCTGACTATGATGTTGGACTCAAAGATGATCCTAATTCATTCTTTTTTCACAAGCCATGAGTGGGAAAATTTTCACACTTTGGTATGATGCCATGAAAGAGGAAATGGAATCTATGGTTAAAAACAAAGTTTGGGATCTCGTTGAACTACCTAAAGGGGTCTCTATTGTGGGACGCAAATGGGTCTTTAAGACCAAAAGAGCTTCCGTGGGTAACATTGAACGATATAAAGCTAGACTTGTTGCCAAGAGTTTCACTCAAAAGTAAGGCATCAATTACCATGAAACCTTCTCTCCTGTTTCAAAGAAGGATTTATTAAGAATAATCATGGCAATAATGGCTCATTTTGATTTAGAACTACATCAAATGAATGTGAAAACGGCCTTCTTAAATGGGGATCTAGAAGAAAAGGTATATATGTGTCAGCTTGAAGGTTTTGTCAATCAAGATGGTAGCGAATCTTTTTGCAAGTTAAAGAAGTCTATATATGGACTAAAACAAGCCTCCCACCAATGGTATATTAAATTTCATAATGCTGTCTCTTCATTCATTGATGATGTGATTTTGTAGAGAACATTGTCGATCAATGCATATACCTTAAGATAAGTGGGAGTAAATACATATTTTTAGTCTTGTATGTAGATGATATCCTCCTTGCAAGCAATGACATGAACTTGTTACATGAGACTAAGCAGTTTCTTACACAGAACTTTAAAATGAAGGATATGGGTGAAGCCTCTTATGTCATTGGCATAGAGAATCACAGAGATAGAGCTAAAAGGTCCCTTGGACTATCTCAAAAGGTCTACATTGAAAAGATTCTGGAAAGATTCAGAATGAAAAACTGCTCTTTCATTGGAGCTCCAATTATCAAAGGAGAGAAATCCAGTCTCAATCAATGCCCTAAAAATGCATTGGAACAAACAGAAATGAATAACATTCCATATGCTTCGCTTGTTGGAAGCCTAATATATGCACTGGTCTACACTAGACCTGATATTGCATTTGCAATTGGAATACTTGGTAGATATCAAAGTAATCCTGGCATGGATCACTGGAAAGCTGCCAAAAGGGTTTTAAGATATCTACAAAGAACGAAGGATCACAAGCTTACATACAAACAGTCGACTATTTGGAGGTAGTTGGATATTCTGATTCAAATTTTGCTGGATGCGTGGATTCAAGTAAGTCTACTTCAGGATATATTTTCCTTCTTGCTGGAGGAGCTGTATCTTGGAGAAGCATAAAACAAACAATTGTTGCATCATCCATGATGGAAGCAGAATTTATTGCATGCTATGAAGCTACATCACAGGCGTTATGGTTGAAGAATTTCATATATGGCTTGAGGGTTGTCGATTCCATAAGTAGGGCATTGAAGATCTTTTGTGATAATTCCGCTGCTGTGTTCTTTTCTAAGAATAACAAGAACGGGAGTCGAAGCAAACATATCGACATAAAATTCTTAATCGTTAGAGATCATATTAAAAGGCAAGAGGTGATCATCGAGCATATAAATACTGAATTGAGGGTTGCTGATCCTATGACCAAAGGTTTGCTAGCTAAATTGTTTACCCAAAATCATGCCACTCGTATGAGACTCAGTAGCTCATTTTAGATTATTGCCATTTTCTCTTGATTATTTACTATTGTCTAGACATTTATGATAATTTAAATATAATTGTGCCATTAAATTCATACGTTGTATGAAAAGGTGATCTATTTTGATCCATGAAAATGGACCCTGAGTGTCTTATAATAAGAGATTCACTAAGGATTTGTGTTTGACTAGAAAAATACAATACATTGTAATACATGGAAGGGAGTATTCATTTTAAAAGCATAACTACCATGATTCTTGTATTGATATATTCTAATTAAGTAATGTTTACATAACTAATGAATTAGTAGAGTGACAATAAAGACTTATGACCATTCCTTGTCACTGAGGATATCTCTGACTAATCATGTGGGTCAAGTGGGAAAATGTAAGATTTGCAATGCTAGATTTGTCTTATTTGTGACCCTCACAATAATCGGTAATGTTACCTAATTATATGTAAAACTTGCAATGCAATCAACTTGTCACGATAATTGGTAATGTTGCCTAATTAGTTGATAATCCCACATTTAGTATGATTGATGATATCTTCAATCAATTAGTCAGAATAATTATATATTAGGAAATATATTATTTCGCAATATTCTCGATTATGTAATTATGGTAATATCCTCGATGGAAGGAAACCCTAGAGATTTCTTATTCTCCAAGTAAGGGTCCCTAGCCTAGCCTATAAATACGCCTGTGGTACTTCATCTATTCTATGAATTTTCGATTAGGCATAGGTTAGAAGACTTTTACAATAAAAAATCTTATATTATTCAATTACAAGTCAGGAACACACTTCGTGAGGCGAGCATACGTGAATAACAACTTATACGATCATGGCTGGAGGTAATTCCGATCTATATTTCTGCTATTTGACATATAATATATATACATAATAAAATTAACAACCATTGCCTGCTTTCGTTTCTGTTCCTAAAATTTCTATATAAGGGAGAAGGAACTGGAATAAAGAGTCACGTACGTATCTAATAAATGAAAAATAACTTTCACTGAACCATTTATAGAAGTTGTTTTGTATTAGTGGGCAGAAAATATTCTATCACAGGTATTATTTTCTCCACCTTAAGTCGAACCAAAGAAATGAAGTTGGGAAAATATTTTTAGTTGATTCAAATAGACCCTAAGCCGAAAATCACATAGGCACCATCCGTAGATGTAAAGCTTTGATGTCATTAATTGAATAGAATCGGACCTGTTGATAATAATGAACTTTTACATGGAATTGGAATTGGAATTGGAATTGAGTTAGTTGCATAAAAAATTTTGTGTGTGTAATGATAATATAGCAAGAAAGGAAAATGTATTGATGAGACCAAAAGGTACAAGTATTAATTAGTATATCGGCATAGCAAAAGTTTGGACTAATTTTACTTTGCACCCTTTTATGTATGGAAAAAACTTACATAAACTTGGTCTTTGACCCCACTTGTAGATCTTGCGGTCAAAATTAAATTTTATAAAATCTAATCTGCTTACATCAGCTTATGTCATAGATTCCATAACATTTAATCCACACCACAAGTCTACAAGTGGGATCAAATACCAGGGCTACCTAAGTCTTTCCTTTTATGTATATTCAATTATCACTTTACATCTTCAAACTTAGTTACTTTATACCCTCAACTCTCAAATTCGTCTCACTCATGATTCAAAATCGTGATCGTGGTAACAATCACGGTCTCCGTTATTCTACATCGATCTCAATAAATCGGTATCGACTGCGTATCAAAAGACTTTAATTTAATAATATAAGTTGTCTAAAGAATTTTAAAATATATACTAAAATATAAAATAGTATAACAAACATAATAGTAATAAATAAAATCAACCAATTAATAACAAAAAGAAAAAAAAAAATCAACCAATTAACAACATTGATTATCAATCTAATTTATGTCATCTACACAATTGTTTTTATATAGGAAATTTTTGTAACACTAATAATGATTAAGAATCATGTAAAGTATTAAATCCTCTTAATAATGTTGATTACTCATTAAGCAAAGTATATTTAAATTTATGTTAATTTTTTATTTAGGCCACCCATCTTTCAATAAACATTTTTTCTTAATAATTATGTCAGCCTTTATTTTTTAAAGAATTATGGGTCTTATTAAGTTTAAATAAAAAAAGCTCCAAATAGTAGAACCCAAAAAGGAAGTCTAGCCAAAAAAACTCAGTAATATGAAAAATATTTAAATAGATCTTATTTTTTACTCCACTTATAATAGCTGATTCTGAAATTGGTACAGAGCAATGCGGGATCGGAGCGGAAGGGTGTGGTCCCACTTCATGACATAAATTGTCTTACAAATTGGCTTTGTTAACACTAACAGCTATGCTAATAAATTAGAGACTTTATTAATTAAAGAAATTTTGCAAACTCCTTGTCAGATTTCCTTCCCCTTTGCCAATGCGTTTGACTATCAGGTCAGTAAACAAATTGCATGAGCAAGATGGCTCGACAGAGAGTCCACTAGAATTGTTGTTTTGACGGAGCTATCGATATCCTATATTAGTATATATATGTCGGGGTCAGTTTCCAAGATTAAGAATAATTTAAAGAAAAGTACAAGAACTCTCTTTATTTTAGAGCAGCACAACGGTAAAATTTATTTGAATTAGTTTCCAAGATTAAGAATAATTTAACGAAAAGTAGAAGAACTCTCTTTACTTTAGAGCAGCACAACGGTAAAATTTATTTGAATTTTAAATAATTATTAAATATTTTAGTATTTTAGTAATTATTTGAAAAATAATAGAAATTTCTTACTTAAAATGGATGGTTGATTAATGGGAAAAATATAACTCCCTTATCTTGTACTAATTTCAAATAATTATTAAACAATTATTAATATGTTTAATAATTATTCAATGACTAATATAAAACTTGTCATACTTAAAATGCCTTATCTCTGCTTTTAAGGAACTTCTTCCGTCACAAACTAGTTATTTAACCAAATATTAGGTTTAAAGAAGATGGATCAAATCTGTAAAGCAGTAGATTTTGTTCATTTATTAGGGAAAAGAACCATATTCCTCGACAACCAGCAAATTCTTTTATCAAAATTTATCCCTAGATGCCCTACCATTAGCTTTCTGCTAAAAAGTTGGTGAAGTACCCACATGCTTCGGTTAATTAAAACACAACTTGCACATTATTTTCTTTCAAAAATTGACCAAGTAGACAAGCAGCTGCCAACTAAGTAATTGGAGCTTTATTATGATTAATGGGCGAGACACAATTCAAAGGATGTACAATTTTAAGTAATATTTGTACAAAAGATTTTAAAAATAAATAAATAAAGAAAAAAAAGTAGTTAATGGATAGTTAAACATGAATGATAGTAATGAAAATTATAATAAGAAAAAGATAAATATAACAAAAATATATTATCACATCACACCAAATCAACTCTCTTATTTTATATACTAGATATATTATCAAAAATCACCTAAAACATTTGATAAAACAAAGTAGCTGCAAACTATTTGTATTTATTGTAGCAGTTTCTCTCTCACAGATCACCTTTTCTTTTCTCACAACGAGACATGCCATGATTTGTTCTCTATTAGCTGTCTGCTAAAGCTGGTAGCAGGTTACCAATTATTGATTGGACAATTCGACACTTGGCGGAATAGTGACATTATGCTTTGGGGATGATATTGACACTGCATATTTTTTTTAAATGGCATAACTACCCTTTTCTCATACGTTTGGTTCTTTCATTCCCCTCATCATCACTTTTTTCATCAAATCAAATATGAAAGTTCAGAACTCAGAAACCATCTCCATTCTCCGTCCAATATTTGTTATATTATTGACATCAAGACATTTTGCGACTCCATCAAAACTAATACTATAATTTTTAGAGGCAAAAGAAAGGAACACTAAAATAGTACTAGAAACCCAGCACTATTCAAAAAATCCACCCCCATCAAAACGAATAAGGGGAGGAAGAACCCTTGAAAAATTAAGTCTAGTAAGCTTCAGCAGTTCAGCCCATGTGCCAAACTCCGCTTCTCTCGACTCTCCGTTCCCCGATTCCTCTAAATTACCACTACTATCACCACCACCAAACCTTTCTGTTCTATCACACATTGCTCTAAATTTGGGCCTTAACAACTTTCATATAATCTTTATCGGCGTAAAAGAAGAATGAAGGTGTATGAAGGGTGAGGGAAGGGGCGGCAGACCTAGGGGAGAGAGAAGGAAAGGGACTGAGAAGAGGGGTCTGAAAATCAAGTGGATTAGTCAGAGGGTAACTTTGTCATTTACTTGAAATTTGAAGTGGCAATAAGATTTTGGCTGTGGCAATATCATTGCTCCATCCATTAGCCGACAGCAGCAAATGACTATTCTACCATTCTTCCTATTTACAATTGTTTTCTTTTTCATGATTTAACTGCTACACATTTCTTATATTTCTTACCAAAAGAGGCGGAGAAGCACAATGGTGCTGTTTGGATTGCAAAAAAATTGTATTATTTGTCAAATAATATTTGGTATCAGAATATTTGTTGTTTGAACAGCAAATAATTATTGAAATAATATTTTTCACTATTCAGATTTTGTCTTATTCATTATTCATACAATACATTATTTACACTATTCATGTCCTATTCATTGTTTACATTTTAAAAAATATTCTATTAATAATTATGTATATACAATGGAATTAATTTTTTTTTTTCAATCCTTACTTTCGCATAAGGACGTTTTAATCTGGTAACTATTAGAATCGTATATTTTTATCTTAACGCGTGTTTGTTGCAATATTTTACTAGTAATCTATAAATATTAATATTATAAATATAAAAATAATTCGTCTTTGTGCGTTCGTTTTTGAACTGTGAACATATGTTTATTATTAGTTTAATTTGACTTATTTTGTCTGTTTACTCAGTTACATACAAAATGTTTACATATGTGTGTATGGCGGTTCCATTAATAATGACATAAAATAATTGGGTATAGATGTTAATTATCTTTTATCATTATTGATTTTTGTACCCGCTTTTTTTATTTTTATGTAGGGTTAATTTTACTTTATTCCTTTAACGTTTAGGGTCATAATCACTTTAGTTCCTAAAGTTATTTTTTAGACATTTTAGTCACTGGACTAATAACTAAAGCTAACGGTGTTAAATTTTCGCCGTAAATGATATTTTTACCCTCAAATTATTGAGGTGCAAACAAATTTTCTCTTAATACCCAAAATATCTTATTTTATTTTCAAAAATAGAGTGTGATGCAATTTAAAATATGTTGATGAATAATAAAAAATTATTAAATCATGTCAATAAAATAAGTGTGTGTGAAGGAGAGAAAATAAATCAAGTAAAATTGAAAGAAAAATAAGAAAAAGAGAGAATAAGGGTAATTTTGTTAAAATAATATTGAATGTTGACTGACAATGAAGTGTAACTCAAATGGTAAAACTATAATTTCCTTGTGATTTAGGTCATGGGTTTAAGTCACCAAGGGGTTAGGTGGAGATTCATTGTAAGTTCTCTTAAAAAAAAAAGTATGAATTCAAGGTTGAGTTAAATTTAACGGAATGATTTAAAAATTTAAAAAATAACATTACAAATTAAAGTGATAATGAGTATAAATATTAAAAGTGTAAAGTAAAATTAATCATTTTTATATATGTGGAGTTTGATAGAAACAAAGGGAAAGATGCAATTTCAAGTTTTTATCAAAGTAGTGTGATGAGAATAAGTAAAGAATTTTTATAACTGTCATTTTTTTATTTGCATTTTTTTTTTTATAAATAGGTTCACCAAATAATAGGTTCTATTCATTATTTCCAATCCAAATAGTTATTTCAAAATATTATTTCATATCCAAACAATTATTCTATTATTTCAAAAGTCAACATTATTTCTAAAAACCACTAAAGTCAACAGACAAGTATTATTCATCAAATAATACTCCATTATTGACTGTCCAAACAGCACCAATAATTTTTTTTTTTAACATATTGTAATCTGCAATTGGTGAGAAAATACATTCTTTTTCTAGGGTAGCTTGATATCACTTAACAAATTAATTAGAAAAAGGAAAAATCAAATATTGGTTAATGTCTAAGTGTTATGGTTTAAGATTAGAAAAATTATATCGTCCCATTAGGTATCATACCGTAATACTTATATAATACAACACATGTGGTTTGAATTATACAATACAAATTTCAAAAGTACAACGGTATGATATCTTAACTGGAGTGAACTCTTCCCTTTTCCCACAATATTAAATTTTGGAGTAATTTTTATGTTTTGATATTTTTTTGGTAAACACCAAGTAATTAAGCTGTTAACAAATAATGACACACAGAGGAAAGGACGGTGAATTTGATTATGACAAATAAATTAATCTTACTTCATGAATATACCTAACTAATCATTTTTTTTAGTATTTTGTCATTTCCTGGGATTATGGGTAAAACTATGATAAGAAACAAATGTCTGTCAGATACAGGAAAAGTTTTATGTTATCCAGCATTTTTTTTTCTGTGATCTGTCCCTACAATGAGAGCTGAATGCCTTCATATAAATTTGATTCCATGTGTTTGGAGTTGACAAGTGTAAACAGCATCCAGTATAGTCGATGTTTTTCCAAAGTAGCAAAATGAGCACTTTTGGCTATTTTTGGTTTGTAATGTTGGCTATTCTAGGAGTCATTAGCTATTCTGCTGCTGATCTGCAGTTGAATTTCTATGCTAAAACATGTCCCAAAGCTGAGAAGATTGTACAAGACTATGTCCATGAGCATATTCCAAATGCTCCATCACTTGCAGCAACACTTATAAGAATGCATTTCCATGATTGCTTTGTGAGAGTAAGTGCCCAAATAAGCCTTACTCTGAGAATTTCACTCTTTCTTGTCGCCCTTTTTAACCAATTTTAATTGCTTCTACAGGGCTGTGATGCATCCATTCTACTGAATTTCACATCAAGTTCAGGAAATCAAACAGAGAAGACTGCAGTTCCTAATCAAACTGTACGAGGTTTCGACTTCATTGACAGAGTGAAAAGCCTACTAGAAGCTCAATCCCATATTAATGTCCTGGAGTAGTTTCTTGTGCAGATACTGTAGCTTTGGTTGCAAGAGACTCCATTGTGCTTACAGTAAGTGCATCACTCCATAATTAACTTAAAATCGACTTGTATAATCTCAAAATCTTTTGGGATCAATCTAATGATCTTGGCATGACAGGGAGGTCCCTTTTGGAGTGTACCAACCGGTCGAAGAGACGGCCTAATATCGAATGTTTCTGAGGCCTTATCAAATATTCCAGCACCATTTATGAACTTCTCAGCACTGCAAACATCTTTTGCTAACAAGGGTCTTGATCTGAAGGACCTAGTCTTGTTATCCGGTAAGTTAATAGAATCAACAACCCTTGTGACTCTAGCCTGTGTTCTTATAAGTGATAGGAAGCCTTTTACCAACTGAACTGCGTTTCTTTGTCCTGTCCATGCAGTAGCTCAACAACTTAACAATATATTAATGATTAATTATATTGATGTGTTTGTAACTTGTCTTATCATTAACTCTTTCGCCAAGGGGCTCATACAATCGGGATCGCCCATTGTCCATCATTTTCGAACCGCCTATACAATTTCTCTCGAATTCTTGGTAATCAAGATCCATCTCTAGACAGTGAATATGCAGCAAATCTCAAAGCAAACAAATGCAAAATCATCAACGACACCACAACTATAGTTGAAATGGATCCAGGAAGTTTTAGGACATTTGATCTCAGCTACTACACACTTCTACTCAAGAGAAGAGGCCTATTTCAATCTGATGCTGCCTTGACAACAAACTCCACTACATTGTCATATATTAATCAACTTCTTCAGGGTTCTTTACAAAATTTCTACAAGGAATTTGCTTTGTCTATGGAGAAGATGGGTAGGATTGGTGTAAAGACAGGAACATCGGGTGAAATTAGGAAACAATGTGCATTTGTTAATAGTAATTAGAAATCTTGCTCTTGTTTCATGCTTTAATATTCATGTGTGTGTTCTTAATGTATGATCTATGTAATAAATTTGCGGTGTTCATTTGCTAGATTAGCTCAATTGGTTGATAAAAAAAGCTGTGGCAACATGAGCCACCAATGAATGTTATGCCAATTATTTGGCCGACGGTAATAAAATTATATTACATTTTCTTTCAAAAAAAAAAAATGTAAGATCTATGTTGATTATCAATTAGGAATGTCATAATTGTAAACTTATTAAACTAAGGTGGACAAGATGTTGACTTGTACAAATTAGCTAAATGCATGATTAGTAAGTTAAAATTCATATAATTTTACATGTAATTTTAATTTATTTGTTTTTAAAAATTAGTCACAATCAATTTGTGTACGTTTGGTGGGCCTAGTCCATTATTGTCTATAGGTCTTGCTTCTATATAAATATTATATGCTGATCAGTTCATATGTGTGAACAATTAAGAAATAAACAATAATAATTTATTTAATTTGCTGCCTTTGTTTTTCTTTTGTGCACATCTACTGCTGCATATTCTCCTCCATTGTGTTGTCGGCTCTCCTTGAGACTCCTACTTCGATTTATTTGTTCTTGTTTCTTGTGGGTTAGCTTATTTATTTTGAGATTTTATATCCTACAATAATTATGTGTTTTTAGTAACTTATCTGTCCTGTACGTGTATTCGCATATTGTTTTTGAAAGAAGAAGGGATTGCGTCTCTAATCTCTTGCCAGTTCATCCCCAACACCAAGACTGATTCTATCTGCAAGGACACGCAAAGTTGTGGATATATGGTTGAAAAAAGTAACACCATCGGGAAGTAAATGTGCACAAAAACTGCCTAAGATTCTTTTTCCTTCTTTAGTGACTTTATTCCATTCTATTACTGTCAAAATCCTCTCAGTGTTTTTTTTTAGTTTTTGAGTAAGTATACTTTACTCACTTCATAATTAAAATGTTTAGAAAAAATAAAAAAAATTATTAATTTTTAATTATTTAACAGTCTAACAATTTGCACTAATCTACCGGATATGTAACAAAGAAAAGAATTTTTCTTATTTTTCACCGCACACTCCCTATGCTCCTCTTCTAAAAAGAAATCCGAAAAAGATAAAAAAAATGTGTACAAAAATAACATTGTTAATTATATTTATAAAACAAATAAAGATGTATTTAGATAAGATCAAAGATATATGAATTTAATATGGCGTCCCATCGTTGATAACCAAATCCGACAACTAACCTTGTCTTCTGAAAAGTGTGAGTGCAATAACTGCTATCTTGAAATTGTGGGTTTTTCTCTTTCCCTCTTAAGATTTGCGAATACTCAAAACGTGCAAGATTGCTTTTCCAAATGGTCAAATTATCAATTCCGGACATCAAGGATACCTATATTGAATATTGTCTTCCAAAGAAGGGCAATACAAATCAGCGCTGTAGTGTCGGTATCCTAATCATAATTAAGAGGTCGTTATTTATTGTAGCTCTTACATGCTACCACATGTTTATCTTATTTCAATCCAGAAAATAGGATATTGAGCAAGATTGAGGTGTATTATTTTTATGCTAAGAGTTACACAAGTGCTTGGTTTCGTTTATTGAAATGAAATTGTAATCAAAATTATATGCAAAGAAAACAGTACTATGAGTTTTACTCAATAAAATTATTAAAATAATTGGTGTTGGATAATATTATATTATTACTATTTAAAGCTTTCTAATAATAGGTTTACCATCATTGTTGAACGGACTCTAGAACATTAGCTACTGGAACCTCCATAGCTACCTCATCTAATAAGATGAAATCAATAGAACCTTATCCATCAGCCTATCTCTTGACTTACTCTATTTCGGCTGCCCCTCCATCCTACCTTCTTCCTCCTCGAATACCTTAACCCACTACTATGGAGGTGAGAGGAGAGGAGAGGAGAGGAAAAGCGACAGGAGAAGAGAATTTTGTTTTACAATTTCTATTAAGAACAAGCAGTTTCAATAGTCACTCAACTACAACAAGGTTACCATATGATTACCAAAAAAGTTTTTAGAACTAAACGATCACTCTACTTCAAAAAGTCCATCCTCGGAGGATGAGATCATTATGTCTATTCCCTCCGTTAAATGCTCAATTTGGTCAAATAAGTGAGCTTCACGTGTACTTTGGGGGGTAAAATTGTCAAAAGAAAGAACTCCTTATCAAAAACAATAACAGGGCTACCATATGTGAAACTCTAATTTTTCCTTCCAATGTCCATGCCTTTTCTCTCACCACACTATAACTTTTCTGTTCTCCCTCTCACCTCACACACAAACCAATATCTCACCACCACCATAGCTACTTCCCTTTTTGGCACATTTATGCACACTACAAATCTTCTCCCTTTTTTCTTTCTTTCTTCTCATTTTCTTTGAGCTCCCCCCTTCCATCCTTCTCTTTCTCTCTTCTCATTCAACCACTTCCTCCGATAACCTAAAGTTTTTGGCCAGAAATCATACCATAAATCCACATTTTATCCTCTCTCTGATCGACCTCATTTCTCATTCCTCCTTTAACGCCAATCTGTCCCTCTCGTCCATGCACCCCACCAGTAATTAGTCTTAATCTTTCTTTTCTTTGCGTGCACTTTCCACTAAATGCATTTCCATATTATTTCATCTTTTTTTTGGGCCAAAATTGAATTCCTTTATAACAAAAAAAAAAAAACCATAATTTGGCTCAAGAAAAGGAATCAAAAAAAACATGATGACTTTGATGATCAATGATTTTATTTTGGTATAAATTTTGGCTAATTGGCTGGGATTTAAAAGAAGAAAAGAAAATAGGAAAAAATAATAATAAAAAGTGAGAAATGGCTTGGAGAAAATAACCCAAATCCTTACAAAGTTTTAACAAGAAAATAGAAAAAATAAAAATAAAAGGTGAGAAATAGCTTGGAGAAAATGACCTAATCCTTACAAAGTTTTAACATTTTTTATTTAGCCCTTCAAATTCTTTCACTCTTTTTTTGACCCCACAATATTTTTTTTGGTTCTTAGCCTTTTTGGACAATTTTACCCTTTCAAGTAAACATGCAGAAAGCATATACTTGACCACATGAAAGATTTAACAAATGGAATAGATGTACAAATGATGTGATCCTAACGATATATTTTTAGAAGTTGAGTGACCATTTAGGTCAAAATAATTCAATGAATAAATCAACAAATCTTATATACTTAAGTGACCTTCTAGATTGTTTGCTATTCTTTTAAAACCTTCAAATCAATAACAAAACCTCCCAATTTATTTAGGTATTCAGAGTTACTAATTGTTTTAGATATGATTCCGAAATTATGGAACACATACCTATTGACGAAGTAATATTTATAGGTGTTATTCTGATTCTTGATTCCCATTTCCTCCAACCAAGCATCCTCTAAGATTTACGGTGTAATTTTACTTTCTCAAATTTCAAAATATTCTTTATCTCTTGGTCTTTGTAACATATATTGTTTATAAATTTTAAAATTTACCTACTTATATTTTCTTCACTCCTGATAAAAATTGTATTTGTAGAAATGCAATGAACATTTTCCCATGTTAATATAAGAGCAAAAGATCTCTAGGGTTAATCAACTTTTCAGTTTTATGTTACAGGTTTATATCACTAATTATTTTTGTGGCAATTTATTCAATGAACTTCTGAAAATGTCGTCTTTTCCCCATTCCTTCTATTTTCTTCATCAAACCTCCATTGGTTCAAAGGGCAAAAATTGTACACCCCTCTTAACTTTCATATGTTACTAAAATGGCTCACTGGATTTTTCTTGTGGCTGAAATGGCCAATCAACTATCAAACTCATCTTCTGATAGCCTTTCCATCAGTTTCAATCATTAAGTAGGCGTTAGTACTTAGAGCATGCCATCAATATGATTTTTTAAGGGGCAAATTCGTTCCTTCATTACTTACTTCAACCTTTTGTCTCTTTATTATTTTTTTTTTCTATCTCTTTCTACCAACAAAACCAACTTTCACCAAAACCCTAGCCACCATTACCCTTGCCTCCATACCACCATCTCCCATCTCTTTCCCCCTTCCCTTGCTTTCATCCCCATTCTTCCCCACCTTCTTCCTATCTACCATCCAGATCTCATCTTCCCTATCCTCCTTTCCCCTACCTTTCTCTTCTCCCTCTCTTTGTTCTTTAGATCCAGTCTCCTCCTATCTTCTTTTCCCCCTCCACCTTCCCTCGACTTGCTCCTTCTCATCCCTTTCTCCTGCCTCCATACCATCTTTCCCCTACCTTTTTCCTTCTCCTCCCCTCCAAATCCCATCTCCTCTTCCCTATCACTCTGCCTTCTACTTCTCCATCCCTCCGATCTAGATTCGTCATCCCTTCCCCTTCTCCTTCTCCTTCTCCTTCTCCTTCTCCTTATCTTCTCCTATTTTTCTTTTCTCCTCCTCCTCCCCTTAATACTGTTTTCTTATCTAGGCTAATTATGAAACTTTTGACAATGCACAAGCCCACTCATTGGATGAAAAATTACGGGGCAAATTTCTTGTTGGCCTTGGTATTTGTGTGAGCACAGTTCTCATTAAGAAATGGAGTGGATATGAGGTAGCAAGGAGGAGTTAGGGAAGAAGAATAAAATTTTAGAAAAATTACTTTGATCCCCTAGCTTGGTTTTATAAACTATTTATTTTACCCACCAAAAAATTAATTGTCTTTTAGACGTTTTAACCCTTTTAAAAACTTATGTGCAATTCACGTTTTCCCCATAACAGCTAATTTAATGTCCAAAGTAGAAAGAATGGGCATTGGTCAGTGATTTTGAGAGTTCAGTAGCTAATTTGACCACAAAAAGTGGGCAATTTAAGTAACATATGAAAGTTAAAGGGGTGTATGGATTTTTTTCCTTTTGGTCAAACATACGACACACACATGATGTCCACAAAATGTAATGACAATGAAATAGTTTTGATTTGAGGTTTTAACTTCCTCCTCTAGCTTTGATTGGCAGCAAGCACCAATCATGACACTAATTACCAACCACTTATAAATACACCTCCCCTCCAAATGCCACTTGGTTGTGCTGTCTCCTACACCTAAAAATAAAACCTATCCTTCTAAAGATTAATGTTGTAGCGGAAGTATAGGATCGTCCCACAGAGAGTGTAACTAATTGTATTAACCCATTGTAACAATGCGAGGGGGTTCATGAAGAAAATTGAATTAAACGTGATATAATTAAAAACAAATGAATTGAATTGGAGGAAATCAGGAGAAGGAAGTTTTCTTGGTCTTGGTCCACATCCACTACAGAGATTCAATAGTCGATCATTGACGCAAAAAGTATAACAATTTCTATATCAAGCACTAATTGAAGAACTTGGCCCGAATTTCAATTTACAACTTATTCTTGTATCTTTCCTTATGTTTAGTTAATCTTCAACACACGGTCCAATTAACCCTAACTACCAATTAATTCCAAACAAGCACCAAAGATTAATCAAGTAGAAGCATTGAGAACTAGAAAGATCTATTAGACTAATTTAACATAAGCACAAGCAGTTATGTCAATTAGTTAGTTCTTTTCCCTAGATTTAATAACCCTAATCTAGCAATTATTAAATCTAGTCGTTTTATAGATTAAATCGGACTATGTAGCCAATATTAATTTAGCTATTAATTGATATAATAGATCAAATAATTAACTATGATGCAAACATAGAAATCAAAAGGAAACAATCATAAATTAATTGCAGAAAAATAGCCAATACTTGAAATAAATAATTGAATCATTAAACACGATAAGTCTCACAATATTAAAGAATCCATGGCTTTAATTCCCTTAACCAAGAATACAGTTTTTAGGCACAAAAGGCCATGGGAAAGCATACAAAATAAACTTCTAAAACTACAACTAATGAACGATAAAATTTTGTGCCCCTCAACTCAACTATCACAAGAGTATTTACAAGGCATTGTATGGTTAAATTTCCTTATCTCACAAGAAACACATGAAAACCCTCGAAAAAGAGTCCAAAAGGACAAAGAAAACTATCAAAAATAATAATTTTCGCAGATCCTCGCAGGTATGGGCGCACATGCATCTAGAATTGTGCACACGCATGCATGGCTTGGCTCTTGGACTCCTCGCTTCTGGAAATGCCACACAAGCGCAACGATTCCTGCTTCAATTTCAACTCTGCCCAATTTTGACCTTGATACAAATAGAATTTGGAAAAATGCAAAACATAAATGTCATAGCTCTCTCTCTTAACTTTCCAACGCATCTTAAATCAACTTAATTGGAGCTTGGATGAGAAAGTTATGCTCAAAATGCAAAATAGTATCCAAATTGCTCAATGCTTGTGCACACTTCATTCCCACGATTTTTCTTCACTTTTTTATTTTGTCTTTTTAACTCCTTTTGCACTTCAAACCTACAAAAACTAAGAATAAACCAATTATACTCATAATTAACTCAAATATTTCCTACAACACATAAAATGAGGTAATTGATACGTAAAACCTAAGATAATTATGAGCTTATCAAATCAACCCATACTTAGCTTTTGATCATTCTCGAGCAAAAATAGAATTAAAATAAATAAGCTCATAAAAAATTCACCCAACATATCTCAAAAATTGCCCACATAAATAATCAAGAGCCACTCCACCATCAGGAGTAGTCTGAGAACTCAAGAGCTCCACAAATGCTAATAAAACCCAAGACATGAAATTTGATGTATGTGTGCACAGCCATTCAAGAAAAAAAATTTAAGACACTCGGATCAAATCATGCAAACTCTTATAATTTTTTGAACATCCTATAGCTCACTCTTCTTATGCTTCTCCACTAATGTTGACCACCAACTCAATTTAGATTAGGTAGGACTTTTTAGCTTGTAACGTTAGACTAGGGAATCAGCTAATCAAAGAAGGGATAAGGATATCACAAAATAAAACAAAGAGCTTTAAGATAATATTACGCACCATTAAAATAAAACTTCTTTTTAAATATTAAACCACCTATCCTTACAGAGAAATAAGTCCACACTCAATCAACCAACACCTAGGAATAATTTCATACAACAAACAAAAAGAAGTCCTCCTTCTTCACTTTTGTTGGTCCCAAAGGGCAACCTAAGAAGGGGGGGTGAATTAGGTTGTATCTAAAACAAACCTTTTTATGTGCTTAATAGAAATTCAAACTTTATAGCACCAAATAAAAACTTAAGCACAAATGAATACAATAGATATTCAACAATTTAAGCTTAAAGAACAAATAAGAATATTGAGATTAAGAGAATCAAACCAAACTCCCAAACTTCTCAAACTTGGAGCTTACAACTACAAAGAGCTTCTTACAAGGCAACTATCAAGTTCTCAACTTGAAGTTTAGCCACTAAAAGTCTCTTCAAAGTATGTGAGACAATAACCTCTTGTACACAAATGAGGATCACTCTTGCTCACACTAATTTCCTTTAGTTGAGCCAAGAGTTTTACACTCACAACCTCCCTTTGTTACAATTGTTATCTCTCCACTCTTACACTTCTAAACTCTTTTCACAAAACTACCTATACTATTACAACACTTGTACCCACTGTTTCTCCCAAATAGCTCAAGTATACTTGTAATCAATGTAGAAGTCTCTTTTTATTTAATTCAGGCTTAGGGGTATTTACAGTTGTCCAAAATCTGCTTCTAACAACTTTAAAGTGGACGGCTATTTTCTACTTACTGGAAAACTAGCCGTTGGACCTTTCAAATGGTCGATGCAGCAAGTATGCATCCGAACAAACTAGTTGTTGGACTATTCGGACGGCCGCTGCTAAACCCTACGTCCGACGTTGCGTCAGTTCTCTGAGGATATTCGTTCGGACATCCGAGGATGTGTCCGAACCTGCGTCCGATCGAAGCAATGTCTTCTGGAAATATGATCGGACGCTGTTCTTCGTCCGAGACTGCTTCAGGTTCTTTGTGTCGGACGATGTCTTTCGGACAATCATTTGTGTCCGTAGAGTCTTCTGGTTGTTTTGTTCGGACGATCATTTGCGTCCGAACCTACCTGTTTTTCTGCACACTTGTTTTCAAACCATTAGTGTGATTTGATCATCATCAAAACATGATTAACATAACTGGGGTTCAACAACTTTTGCCCAACATCCCAACATGCCAACATTTTTTGGACATTTCCTTCATATTTCTTCTCATTTTTTCTTTCATATCTGGCTACTAGATATCCCAACAAGGGTACCAGTGGTAGGTAGTACTCGCAAATACACCAAAGCAGGTACCAGTGATAGGCATTACTGGTAATTTTCAAGAATTTTTTTTTCAATCATTTTTTTATTTTTTAGTTTTTATTTACTTGAAATACCCTCTTCTTGCCACATAAATGTACACCACTTACTCAAACAATTTACCACCCTCATTCAACTACATGCCATCCTTATATACCCTTAACAAATAATTGTGTGCAATAAACCTCTTAGGGGACATTTTGGATAGAAATATAAAAGAAATTATTAAGCTCATAAAGTTAGGTAAAATGAGTTTTAATGAAAGAAAGCGAAGGGTGTTTCTCTCCATTCACTACAAGTTAAGGCTTAAATAGGGTACTAGGGATAAAAATTTCAAAATACTAGTTGGCTTGAAAGACTCAATCATCTAAATAAATGCTTTACCCTTACCTTTAAACCAAATCAAGTTGTCTATATTCAAGAAAAAACAAGAAAGTCGAGGAAAATTTATAAATTTCCAAGAAATTCAAGAAAAAACATAATCACTTGAAGATCACACACAACAAAAAGAATGAACAGAAAAAAATAAATATAGAATAAATAAGTTTAAAGTAATACAAATAAGAAGTACGACATCATCTAAAGATAAAATGCAAGAAAAGCATAAAATAAGAACAACTTAAGGAAACTCCTATTCGCTAGTAGAAAGTAGGACTAGAGGACTGATAAGTTCATAATTATGTTATATTTTATGTGTCAATTACCAAGTTTTTATGTGTTGCAAGCACGATTTGAGTTATTATTGAGCTTAATTTGGTTATTCTTAGTTTTTGTAGGGTTAATGTGAAAAAGAGCTGAAAAAGATGAAAAAAATGAAAGAAAATGCTAAGGGCGGAACATGCACGAGTATGAAGCCATTTTGTATGCTGTTCCATATTTCAAGCATAACTTTTGAGTTTGAGCTCTAATTGAGGTTATTTAAGATGCATTGGAAAGATAAGATATAGAGCTAGCTTCAACTTTTGTGTTTTACACTTTCTCCAATTCAAAAAGCATCAAAGTGAAAATTGAAGTGGAAGGCGGAGCACATGAACAAAGGTAGCGCCCATGCACTGGAAATGTGCAGCGCATGGAAAGCGGAGCACATGAACAAAGGTAGCGCCCATGTGCTGGAACTGTGCAACGCATGTGCGCTGTGTCTAGATGCGAAATTCCCAGATTATGTTCGGGCACACATGCGCCCAAAATAGGCAGCGCATGTGCACTCGAAACAGCAGTATTGCGTATTTTTGGGTTTTGGAAGATTTTTTCGCCCGGTTGGACTCTTTTTCAGCCCATTTCACGTTCTTATCCGTAGACCTTAATTGTAACCCTGAGTACTCATTATAAATACCCCATGTAGGGTGAGAGAAAAGAATGAAACTTTATTTTCTAGTTTTATCTAGGGTTTTCTGTAGAAAAATTATTGTTCATTCTTTCAAGGCATTTGTGCCTAAACCCTTTTCTTGGTCGAGAGATTTGAGGAATTCCAGCCATGGTCAATTCTATTATGTTGTGAGACTCTTTGTTCTTGAACATATTCAATTTTATAGAAAGTATTGATTATTTTTATACAATTAATTCTATGATTGTTCTTTTTAACTTATTATTGCTGCAGAATAATTAAGTTATTGGAATTAATCTATAGTTAGATTGTTTTAACTACGTGTGCTTAATTAATTTGTGAAGCAACTAAGTTTGATAATTGCTCGATTAGTGTTATTTAATTTAGGGAAAATAAACAACTAATTGGCATAACTGCGTGTGTTTATGTTTAATTAGCCTAATTGATCTTGTTGATTTTAATGCTTGTATTAATTGATTTTTGGCGTCTGGGTTAAATTAATAGTTATGGTTAATTGGATCGCGTGTTGAAAATTAACCAACTTTAGAAAGAAACAAGAATCAACTTTGAATTGGAATTCGGAAAAATTCTTCAATTAGTGCTTGATATAAAATTGAATTATCTTGTGTGCCAATGATCGACTAGTGAGAGAATTGCCATGGTGGATATGATTGAAACCAAAAATTTCCTTACATCAAATTCTCTTTAGTTATTTTACTATTTTAATTTTTAGTTCAAAAGCGTTCAAAAGCATTCAAAACCCCCCCTTTTTCGTTTAGCACAAGAATAAACTCCGTTCTCTATGGGACGACCTGTACTCACCACTACTACATTATTATTAAGAGTTGTTAAATTTGGGTGCCTACGATAGCATTACAACTCATTTCAATTTCCACCAAAATTTTGGCACCGTTGCTGGGGAACAGTTTGAATTATTTTTGTGCTATTTATTTCAGTTTTTCTTTTTCTTTTCTTTTCTTTTATCATTATTCTTCCTCTAATTGTGTATGACAGTGGCGCAATCTGCTGGACAAGTTGAATTTTAATTTTTTTCAAAAATACCAAGAACGTTACGCAAATTGGAAAAAGAATTAAGAAAAAAACAGTTAGTGGAAGAACAGTTGTTTAATTTTATCTTTGCATGTGATAAGGAACTATCACAAGAAGAGATGAACATGGCACAATGAACTTTGAGAGAATTAGCAGCGCCCACTTTAAACCAACAACCTTTATGCATTACATATCTTGAATTAGATACAAATGTCACATTTGCATTAAAATTTGGACTAGTCCATCTATTACCTTCATTTCGTCAATTGCCCGATGAAGATTTGAATAAGCATCTTAAGGAGTTCCTTGTAGTTTGCATGAGTATGAGACCCACTGGAGTGTCAGAGGAACATATCAAATTAAAAGCATTTCCATTCTCGCTTAAGGATGAGGCGAAGGATTAGTTGTTCGATTTACCTTCAGGCAGTATTACAATTTGGGAGCAGATGAATAGACTATTCTTGGCTAAGTATTTTCCAGCCTCTCAAACTGCAAATATTCAAAAGGAAATTTGTGGCATAAGGCAGTTCAATAACGAGTCCTTGTATGAGTACTGGGAGCGTTTGAAGAAATTGTGTGCAAGCTGTCCATATCATCAGATAAGTGACTCCTTATTAAACAACACTAATCCAATATTTTTATCAAGGTTTGTTGCCGAATGAAAGGAACATGGTTGACGCCGCAAGTGAAGGGGCATTAGACAATTTGACCATAAATGCTGCTCGTGAGTTTATATCGAATATGGCTGCGTGTTCTCAAAAGTTTGGGACACAACGTGATCAACCTCTCAAACGTGTGAATGAGGTAAATGTTTCATGTTTAGAACAATAAATGGCTATTCTGACTTCTTTTGTACGAAAATTGGCTTTTGGAATGACACATACGGCACAACCCTGCATCATTTGCTCGAACGAGGGACATTCAACATATATGTGTTCCACATTACGAGAGGAATCCCAACAGTAGGTAAATGCAACGGGAGGATTTTCAGGGCAACCATGGCCAAATTATGATCCCTATTCTAACACGTATAATCCTGGATGGAGGGATGATCCTAATTTAAGATACAGAAATCTAGAACAACCTCAGCCTCAACAGAATCGACAAAATTTCTAACCATACAAGCCGCATCATTTGCTCAAAGACAACAAGCGAATCTGAATAATCAGTCTAGTAAGTCTTTGGAGAAAATGCTGAATACTTTAACGGCTAATACTATGCAATTTCAACAAGATACCAAGGCCAATATTCAACAGTTGCATCACCAAATGGGACAAATGGTGACTGTAATCAGCCGATTGGAATCGCAAAATTTTGGAAAGTTGCCTTCTCAAACAGTTACTAACCCCAAAGAGAATGCTAGTGCAATTGTGTTGAGAAGCGGTAAAGAGGTTGAGGTGCCAACTAAAGCAGTTCCTGAACAAAACAAGGCCAATGAGAGGGAAATCGAAGTGGAGAAAGAAATCTATCCCGTTCAAAAAGAAGAAAAAATTGGTAAGTCAACTCAGTAACCAAAATACACACCTAACTCACCATTTCCTGATGTATTTAAGGAATTTACGAAAAAAGACCCTAATAGAGACTTGTATGAAACTTTTCGCAAATGTGAGGTAAATATTCCATTGCTAGATGCTATCAAACAAATTCCTCATTATGCTAAAATTTTGAAAGAATTATGTACACATAAAAAGAAGAAAAAACAAAAGAAGGCTGAGAAGATCATGTTGGGAAAAAATGTATCAGCCATGCTTACACAACAAAATCTTCCAATGAAATGCAAAGATCCAGGTATGTGTACAATTCCGTGTTCAATAAACAATACTAGAATTAAGGAAGCCATATTGGATTTAGGAGCTTCTATAAATGTTATGCCTTATTCAGTTCATAAATCCTTGCATATAGGGCCTTTACTTGAAACTAGCACTGTTATCCAGTTAGTAGATAGATCAGTGGCTTATCTTAAGGGTATAGTTGATGATGTTTTAATCCAAATCAATGAATTAATTTTCCAGCTGATTTTATGTACTTGACATGGGGAACAATGATGAGTCTGATCCCATTTTGTTAGGTACACCATTTTTTAAAACATCCAAAACTAAGATAGATGTAGATACTAGAATTTTGACGATGGAATTTGATGGCATAAAATTTTTCAACACAATATTTATGCAGCCATGAAGTATCCAGCCAAGGATAATTCTATTTACTTTGTTGATGTTATTGATTCGATAGTACAAGATGTTTTTGAAAAAGAGTTTGAAGGAGATGGAGATGAGTAAGCAGGAAGTGATGTTGAACAACCGCAAATTGGTAAGTTATCTTATGTGACATCGAGGATCCTTAATGCTACAATTTTGTCTTTTGTTTTGCAAGTAGCTGAGTTGGAGTTAAAGCCTCTTCCGAATCACCTCAAATATATGTTTTTGGGTAATGGAAAAACTCATTTGGTGATAATCGCTAATGACCTAACCACTAACCAAGAAGAACATCTGCTAAAAGTCCTAAGCGAGCATAAAACGGCGATTGGATGGACCATTGCAGATATAAAGGGAATTAGCCCATCAACATGCATGCATCGTATACTACTTGAAGATGGAGCTAAGCCTACCCATCAACAGCAAAGAAGGCTAAACCCGACGCTAATGGACGTGACAAATTGGTTAAAAAGGAAATACTCAAACATCTTGAAGTGGGGATAGTTTACCCGATTTTCAGATAGCGACTTGGTCAGTCTAGTGCAATTAGCCCCTAAGAAGACGGGGATAACTGTGATGAAAAAATTAAGAAAATGAAATGGTGCCCACCCGTATACAAAATGGGTGGCGGGTTTGTATAGATTATCGAAAGCTTAATTCTCTTACTCACAAAGATCACTTTCCTTTACCTTTTATTGATCAAATGTTTGAAAGTTTGCTGGTCGTGCTTGATATTGTTTTCCTGATGGTTACTCAGGATATTTTCAAATCGCTATTGCTCCCGAAGATCAGGAAAAGACAACATTTACATGCCCATTTGGAACATTTGCTTACCGTCGTATGCCATTTGGCTTGTTTAATGCCCCTGTTACTTTTTAGAGGTGTATGGTTAGTATATTTTTTGATTTTTTAGAATATTTTATTGAGGTATTCATGGATGATTTCACCGTTTATGGAGATTATTTTGAACCATATTTGATCAGTGTTTACATAATCTCACATTACTACTACAAAGGTGTATTGAAATTAACCTTGTCCTAAATTCTGAAATACGTCGTTTCATGGTTCAACAAGATATAGTGTTAGGTCATGTAATGTCGTCTAAGGGGATTGAGGTTGATAAAGAAAAAATTGACATTATTCAATCATTACCTTACCCCATGAAGGTGCGGGAAGTTCATGCTTTTCTTGGCCATGCAGGATTTTACTGAAGGTTCATCAAGGACTTCTCCAAAGTATCGGCACCTTTATGCAAATTATTGCAAAAAGATGTGGAATTTGAGTTTGGTGATGAAAGCAAGGCGGCATTTGACAAATTGAAACAACTTCTCATGTCAACTCTAATCATCCAACCACCTAATTGGAGTCTACCATTTGAGATAATGTGCGACGCAAGTGACTCTGTAGTGAGTGCAGTTTTGGGGCAACACGTTGGAAGGGCGCGTCATGCGATTGATTACTCCTCCATGACCCTAAATCTTCCACGTGATGCGCAGAAAAATTACACTACCACTGAAAATGACCTTTTGGCTGTTGTTTTTGCTTTAGAGAAATTTCGTTCTTATCTAATTGGTACTAAAATGATTGTATATACTGATCATGCAGCTTTACGTTATTTAATGACGAAAAGGGAATCAAAACCAAGGTTGATAAGATGAATACTCCTCTTGAGCGAATTTGATTTGGAAATCAAAGACAAAAGTGGTATGAAAAATAAAGTGGCAGACCATTTAAGTCGAGTACCACATGTGGAGGATGAACTAGAGATACCGCAAAGATTTTCGGATGAACAATTATGCTCAGTGAAGGCGATGTTACCCTGGTATGCAAATATTATTAATTTCTTAGTTACTTATAAATTACCCCAAGGTTTGTCTAGGGTAGATAGGGAGAAAATCAAAAGTGATGCCAAATATTATATGTGGGATGAGCCCTATTTATGGAAATATTACGTCGATCAAGTAATCAAAAGGTGTGTCAATGATGGTAAGCAAAATTAATTCAATTTTATCAATTTTCCATACTTATGCTTGTGGAGGACATTTTGGAGCCAAAAGAATAGCAATGAAGGTATAAAAGTGTGGATTTTATTGGCCTAGTATATTTCGTGACTCTTACCTATTTTGTCGTTTATGTGATAATTGTCAAAGAACAGGTAACATTTTCCAAAACAATGAAATGCCTCAAAACCCGATACAATTCTGCGAAATATTTGATATTGGGGCATTGATTTCGTGGGACCTTTTCTTGTTTCATTTGGTTATTCATATATCCTCCTGGCTGTTGATTATGTTTCGAAATAGGTGGAAGCTAAAGCCACTCTTATTGATGATTCAAAGATTGTTTCAGATTTTCTTAAGATCAATATCTTTTCTAGATTAGGGATTCCGCGAGCAATAATCAGTGATTGTGGTACTCATTTTTGTAATCGAACAGCGGAAGCTTTACAGAAGAAGTACCATGTGACATAAAAGATTTCCACCGCTATCACCCGCAAGCACTGATACCAGTGGACAAGTTGAGGTATCTAACAGAGAAATTAAGTCTATTCTCCAAAAAAAGGTGAACTCTAGCCGTAAGAATTGGAGTTTATCGTTGGATAATGCATTATGGGCATATCGCACTACTTATAAGACACCTATAGAGATGTCCCCGTATCGGTTAATATTCGGGAAAGCTTGTCACCTACCCGTAGAATTGGAGCATAAAGCTTATTGGGCAATTAAAAGTTTCAATATGGGATTGGATGCAAGTGCCGAACAGAGAAAATTACAACTGCAAGAGTTGGAGGAAATCCGCAATAAAGTTTACGAGAATACTCGCATACATAAAGCGAAGGCAAAGGCTTTTCATGATCAAATGATCATAAGGAAGGATTTTAATGTCGGTCAAAGAGTCTGTCTTTATCATACACGTCTTCATCTATTTCCTAGTAAGTTGAGCTCTCGTTGGATTGGTTCGTTTATAATAACTTATGTATTTCCCCATGGTGCAGTTGAAATTACAGAGTTTACAAACATCCAAAGTGGTCACAGTCAATGGACATGCCTAAAACCCTATTTTGAAGGAGTTGCATTGGAAAATGTGTGTGAAGAGAATTAGGAAGAACCGCATTATGATTGATTGGTGAAAGAGCATCAAGTCGAGCCAACGACAATAAACAAAAGTGCTGCATGGGAGGCAATCCAGTCCATTTGAATTTTGTTCCATTATTTAATTTTTACAAATTTATTTTTGCTTATTTTAGTTTAAAAGGACAGCATATCTTAATTTCGTTATTAATTGGGAAATCAATTGCATTAAAAGGCTAAAATGATAACATGATCCTTTGAAGGATTTTTTGTGTGTTATGTGGGTGATTTAGGGTAGAAATTTTATGTTTTAAAGTTTTGAAAAAAGAAATTAATTTTTGGTCTACCTCTCGCGCACATGCGCGCTAAAAGCCTAGTGCATGTGCGCTGAGTTCAATTGGAAATTAAGCTTCTGCCTGGCACACGCATGCGCGCCAAAAGTTCAAAGCCCAGCGCATGTGCGCAAGGCAAAGTAGCGCATGGACAAACTGCTTCACGCGCACATGTGCGCCGATCTTGTAGCGCATGTGCGCGTGAGGAATTATAAGGGTCGAAACCCTTCTTCACACATAACACCGCATACCCTTCCTCTTCTCTTTCAAATTCCTCTTAAGCCTCCAACTTCCCCACTCCTATCTCTTCTTTAAATCGCCCCAAATTCAACAATTTTGCACCCAAATTTCTTCTTTTTTAGGGAAAAATCAAATTAAGGTATGAATTTTTTCTCTCTTTCTCCAATTTTTCCTTATGGGTTTCAATTAATTCTTAAGAACGTGTTGAGTCTTTTTATGCTTTGATTGAATAAATCTCATATGGATTGAACTTTAAACGTATAATTGGAGTAATTATTGTTTGGATTGTTGATTGAGGATGGATTGCATGTTTATTTTATACACAAAAATTTCCTCTTTCTCTATGCATGCCATGTGTTCAATAATTGTCTCAATGACTCATCAAACATGTTAAAACATAATGCATTGATGCATGAATTCAATCTCTAGATTATTGATTATGCCATGTGGTATCTTTTTGATTATTGTCATGCATAGAAATCTTCATACAATATACAAGCCTTAGTTTTAGATATTATTTTGCTTGAATTTTCATGTATATTCTAAGGCTTATGATTTGAGAAATGGCCTTTTACTTAGGTGTGGGGTGTTATAATTGTTTGTTTGGGAGTAATGATGCATGTTTATCTTTTATAGGAATGGGAAGTTCAGCAAAGAAAATAGCCACAGGCAAGAGTACCGGAGAATCCTCATCATCGGGGGCTCAATAACATAGAGTAGGTAGAGGTATCAGGTTTTTAAATGCAACAGCCCAACAGAAATATGAAAATGATATCTCACAACAGGCTGCAATTAAGGAAAGAGGCATCGAAGTTCAATTGGCAAGGGTGCCAGAAATCAAGTTAACCATTCACAATCGTGGATGGGAGCTTTTCACCTCAAACCCCTCATAGATGCCGTCATCCCGGTGGTGCGTGAATTTTATTCTAATTTTGATCATTATAGCTCCACCAAAGTATATGTACGGGAAAAAGACGTGGATGTCTCTGCCAATGAAATCAACAGTGTTTTGTAGGTCAATCGTGTTTGTAACGATGAATGGCCCGACACCCGTAATGCCAACGTAGAGCTACAACAGATCACCAGTGTTCTTCGCGATAAGGACGTGGAATGGACTTACACAACCGATGGCACCATGGCTCGGCATTTCAACACTAATAAACTTAAGCCAGCTTGGTTTGTCTGGTTTAAGTTTCTTTGTGGCCACCTTCTTCCGGTAAACCATCTTGCCCACGTCACTATAGAAGGGGCCAAACTTTTTTATTGCATTGCTACCGAGAAAGCTATCACTGTCGATCAGATTATATGCCAACATATCTACTACTCCTCTACTAATAATCAACTGGATTTATGGTTTCCCCATCTGATTACGGCTTTGTGTTTGGAAAGTGGGGTTGTGGTGATTGATCATTCGAAAGAAAAATTGAAGCCTGGACAGTTGATTGCAATGGAGGGTATAAGAGCTCCGGTTAAACGCACTCGATCTCAGGCCTATACTTCACACATAGATGAAGTTGATGATTCAGATGATAAGCCAGTACTTGACTCACAATAGACTCAAGAGCTCATATATCAAATCTTGGCAGAGCAACAGTGGATGAGTCAACGTTTTGCTTCATTTATGCAATACCAGTTTACCTGGTAGCAGATCATGGAAGCTCGTCAGAAGGCCAAAGCGCGGGGAGAGGACCCCTCCACATTCCCACCTTTTCCTTCTTTCCCGCAAGATTTAGGGCCCCATGCTCCTTGAGCTTTCTATGCCATATGTGTTGGGCCATTTTCTTTATCTGGTATTTATGGCAGTTGATTTTCTAGATAATTTTTGTTGCTATTTTATTAGATATTTTAGCAATTCTCTGTTAGCTAGGTTTTATTTTCGTCGTGGTCTTTTCGTTAATTTTGGTCATGACCACGTGTATTCCCTTAAGGGAGTCAGTTTTTTCTTGGTTATGGTAGGATTATTTTCTGCAATATTCTTTTTTTATTATTATTCTCTCAAGGGAATTCTTTGTTTTGTTCTATTTTGTTTAGTGTTCTCTCTGGCTTTCCTACGCGACAAATGGGTATTTATAGCGGATACTGCTCCAAACACAAATTCAATCCAGAGAAACTTTTCTTTTTTCCATTTTATGCTTTTATTTTTGCATTGAGGACAATGCTTCTTTTTAAGTGTGGGGTGGGGGAGTTATTTGGATTTTTAAGTTGGTTGGTATATTTTGCTCAATTTTGCTGCAATATTTTAACTTTTCATTTGATCTGAGTGCTTGTCAAAATTTTAAAAAAATTTTGTCGATTAATTGACCATTTTTGAAAATTTTTGTTTGACATATTTCCCCATTTTTCTGCATAATAAATCATTAATTGAACCATGCATGAATGAGTAGTCGGTGTTAATATTTTTCATTCATGATTTTTAAGAACATTTTTTAGCACTAAGCGATTAATTTTTGATTTGGGATATTTAGAGGAATTTATGTAGACTCAATTATGTTGCATCCCAAAAACTCACTTTATTACATTTTCGAAGCTAATTCTTAGACGACCCGATTTAGTTTAAAGATTAGGGTAGTGCCTTTTCGTTTGTTAAACCTTTCTAGCCAACCATTTTAACAATTTATTTCTAAGTACCTTATTTGAGCCTTATTCTTGTGAAGAGAAACATCATTCTCCTTCTTTCACTTAAACTTAGTTACCTACCCTTATTGAGCCTACTAATTCTTTAATTGTTTTATCCTAAATTATCCCTTTAAGAGCTTTATAGTGCACATTATATGTTAAGGAGATATAAGGGTGGAAGTTTGTGAGAAGTGAGTGATGTACATTTTTGTAGTGAGCTATGGGGTATTGGAAAAAAATTGTTGAAAAAAAATGAATATGGAAGTTTCTGTAGTTGCAGGTAGTGCCCATTACTGGTATATGCGTATTCTTTAGATATTTACAGGTAATGCCCATCACTGGTACCTATATTTGTAGGTAGTGTCCATCACTGGTACCTGCGTGTTTATTTGTTGCGGGTAGTGTCTACTACTGGTACCCGTATTGTGAGCGGACACAGAAAAATAAAAGGATGATATATATATGTCCGAGAGAGGTTGGCATGTTTGGTTTCGAATTTTTAATGAGTGTTTGTTATTCAAGTGTGAGGTTGTGGATATATGATGTTTTGCAAGTGAAGAGAAGTTTTGTTTTAATGTGTGGCCATCATTACTATAAAGCTCTTGTTCTTATTTGTTATATCCCCTCCCTTCTTTGGCTAACAAATATCCTAACCTATAGTTCGAGCTAAAAGTCCTACCTAAATTTAAATCAAATCGGTTGCCTAGATTAGTGAGGGGGTGTAAGAAGAGTGAGCTATGGGGTGTTTAGAAAAAATTTTGAGGGTCTTCATGATTCAATCTAGATATTTTCAAATCTAAGTTTTTGAATGGCTATACACAGCTCACCATACACACAAATTTCATGTTTTGGTTTTTATTAGCATTTGAGCTCTTGGGTTCATAAACTACTCTTATTGGTGGGTTGATTATTGATTATTTATGTGGATATTTGAGAGAATATGTTGGGTGGAATGTGTTAAGCTTAAATGTTTTAATTTTATGTTTGATCGAGGACGATCAAAGGCTAAGTGGGGGTAATTCCATAAATTCATAATTATGCTATATTTTATGTGTCAATTACCATATTTTCATGTGTTGCAAGCAATATTTGAGTCATTATTGAGCTTAATTTGGTTATTCTTAGTTTTTGTAGGGTTAAAGTGAAAAAGATGAAAAATATGAAAGAAAATGCTAAGGGTGGAACATGCACGAGTATGAAGCCATTTTGGATGCTGTTCCATATTTCAAGCATAACTTTTGATTCTGAGCTCAAATTTAGGTGATTTAAGATGCATTGGAAAGTTAAGACAGAGCTACAACTTTGTGTTTTACACTTTTTCCAATTCCATTTGAAAGTATCAAGGTGAAAATCGAAGTGGAAGGCGGAGCACATGAACAAAGGCAGCGCACATGCGCTGGAGCTGTGCAATGCATGTGCGCTGCGTCCAGACGCAAAATTCCCAGATTATGTTCGGGCGCATATAGGCAGCGCATGTGCACTCGAAACATCAGTATTGTGTATTTTTGGGTTTCTGGAAGATTTCTTGGCCCGGTTGGACTATTTTTCAGCCGATTTCACGTTCTTATTCGTAGACCTTAATTGTAACCCTGAGTACTCATTATAAATATCTCATGTAGGGTGAGAGAAAAGCATGACACTTTATTTTCTAGTTTTATCTAGGGTTTTATGTAGAAAAATTATTGTTCATTCTTTCATGGCATTTTGTGCCTAAACCCTTTTCTTGGTCGAGAGATTTGAAGCCATGGTCAATTCTACTATGTTGTGAGACTTTTTGTTCTTGAACATATTCAATTTTATAGCGAGTATTGATTATTTTTCTACAATTAATTTTATGATTATTGTTCTTTTTAACTTATTATTGCTGCAGAATAATTAAGTTATTGGAATTAATCTATAGCTAGATTGTTTTAACTGCGTGTGCTTAATTCAATTTGTGAAGTAACTAAGTTTGATAATTGCTCAATTAGTGTTATTGAATTTAGGGAAAATAACCAAGTGTGTTTATGTTTAATTAACCCAATTGTTCTTGTTGATTTTAATGCTTCTATTAATTGATCTTTGGCGCGTGTCTGGGTTAAATTAATAGTTAGGGTTAATTGGATCGCGTGTTGAAAATTAACCAACTTTAGAAAGAAACAAGAATCAACTTTGAATTGGAATTTGGGTAAATTCTTCAATTAATGCTTGATATAAAATTGAATTATCTTGTGTGTCAAGGATCGACTAGTGGAATTGCCATGGTGGATATGACCGAAACCAAGAATTTTCTTGCATCGAATTTTCTTTAGTTATTTTACTATTTTAATTTTTAGTTCAAAAGCATTCAAAACCCTTCTTTTTCGCTTGAGCACAAGTGTCAAACCAATGTTGTATGCACTGCTACTCCTATAAATCTGTTCTAAAAGCTCCTCTTGACTATGCCTCGGACTCGGCTTGCTACTGGATGGTTGCAAAGTGGAGACTCGAGAATGAGTTAGTGCAGCTGGAGCCCTCTTTCCATTAAATGCAATCGACTTACCAAGCTTCAATTTCTCCTCACTCGAATCAATGTCCACACTCTCTGCGCGACACAAGGTAGTGATCAAATGAGAGAACCATAGGCCAGGTTGCTTGCCTTGCACTGTGTAATGAATTTGCTAGCTGATTAGGTGGCCCACATCTATAGATTGCCAGAAACAATGGCGTATAGTAGCTTATGTCGCTCCAATGTAACATGAGTAAGATGACTACATGGAAAGAAACGAGCACATAGAAATTTAAACAAAGCCAGCCAAACTAGTTGAAGCATGTTAGCATTGAAATGTCACAAAACACCTGTTGTACTATAAGTCTATTGTACCTCACCAGTGCACAAAGGAGATCTGTTATGTCCTTAATTTTCATGTTCTCGTCACGAACAGCCAACCACTTATCATTATGAACTTGTGGTATTTGCAATAGTCTGTTGAATGAATTCCCAGTAATATCAATAGTCTTTCCCCTAACATAGATCTCAGTATCATGACATGCAGTCAGATTTGTATAAAATTCTCACACAACAGGTAATACCGCATCCTTGAGGATAGATGTGAAGTATTTCTAACCATGCATCTGAATTATGTTCCCAATCTCTAGGGCTCCACAATTCTATATTTGAATGCCCTTGTCCTTAATTGCTAGCCTCTTCAAAATATCTGACTCAATTTGTTTGAACTGCAGTATTTGAAATTGCGCTGGTACATTTTTAAACCCACAAAGGAAAAATAAGAAGAAGAGAAATTCCATACCTTTATGATGTTAGCACACTTAAGAGAAGATGAATTTGGTGTGAATTAAAGGAATTAAATGGTGGATTAAGTGTGGAAGAAGTGTTGGGGATTAAGGTTTGGGAAAGGGAAGAGAAGAGAATTGTTTTTTGCAAAGAAAAATGAAGGGTTATATTCTTTTAAATGGGTAGGTGCACATGCACGCGAACATGGACCGTCCCCTTAGCTTCTGAAGCGAGCACACATCACCCAAAGACTCCGTGCATGTGAGCGCGAGCTAGAATTGGTATCCTTGGCTATTGGAATTGGTGCACATGCACTCAAAACCCAGCACACATTTGCATAATGACTGTTTTGAATATGCATTTTCCTTGCTTAAACTAATCCAATAATGCAAATAATCCTAAAAATATCTATTAATCCGTCAAAACTTGCACTTTAAGATAATGTTTAACACAAATGACTAGGAAACTAGACACAAAACCAAAACAAATAACAATGATCAAAAGACATGGGTTGCCTCCCATGCAGCGCCTTTGTTTATTGTCGTTGGCTCAACTTCATGCTCTTTTTCTCAAGTGTAAATCAGTTCTTCCAAATCTATTTTTACCATTATCATTAATCCATTTGGAATCCTTCATAATAAGGCTTAAGCCTATGGCCATTAACCTTGAACACTTTGGATGTTGTCAAACTTTGAATTTCAACTGCACCACGAGGGAAAACGTTAGTAATAACAAATGAAGCAATCCAATGAGAACGCAACTTACCTGAAAATAATCGAAGACGTGTTTGATAAAGAAGGACTTTTTGACCAACACTAAACTCTTTCCTTGAAATCATTCAATCATGGAAGGCTTTTGTCTTTGCCTTATAAATGCGAGCATTCTCATATGCCTTATTTTGAATCTCTTCCAATTCTTGCAGTTGCAATTATCTATGTTCATCATTCTTATCCAATTTCATGTTGAAACTCTTAATAGCACAATAAGCCTTATACTCTAATTCAACTGGTAAGAGGCAAGGTTTTCCAAACTGATAAGGTGGCATATCGATAGGTGTTTTGTAGGCAGTATGGTAAGCCCACAATGCATCATCCAATTGCAAACTCTAATCCATACGACTAGGATTCATTATTTTAAGTAAAATGGATTTGATCTCCCTATTAGACACCTCAGCTTGCCAACTTGTCTGTCGGTAATATGCAGTTGATACCCTCTAGGTTACATGATATTTCTTTAACAAGGCTTCAACAGTTCAATTACAAAAGTGAGTGCCTCGATCACTTATCAAAACCCTTGGAATTCCAAATCTAGAAAAGATGTTAGTTCTAAGAAAATCTGCAACAATCTTAGAATCATCAGTAAGAGTGGCTTTTGCTTCCACCTATTTCGAAACATAATCTACTGCCAACAAAATATAAGAATACCCAAAAGAAATGGGATAAGGATCCATAAAATCAATTCCCCAAACATCAAATAGTTAATAGAATTGTATTGGGTTTTAAGGCATTTTATTCTTTTGGAAAATGTTATCTGCTCTTTGACAACTATCGCAAGTCTGGCAAAATAGATAAGAATCTCGAAATATGTTGGTCCAATAAAAACCACATTCTAACACCTTCTTGCTTATTTCTTTTGAGCTCCAAAATGACCTCTACAAGCATAAGAATGGAAAAAGGCAAGAATAGAGTTGATCTCACTATCGTTCACACATCTTCTTATCGCTTGGTCGGCACAATGCTTCCACAAGTACAGGTCATCCCATACGTAATATTTCATATCACCCTTGAACTTGTCATTTTCAACCCTAGACAAACCAGTAGGTAATTCATTAGTGACTAAGTAATTTACAATATTTGCATGTCATGGTAATGTCGCCCTTGCTGTAAACAACTGTTCATCAAGAAAAATCTCATGTAAGTTCAACTCATCTTCCACATGTGGCAATCGACTCAAGTGGTCTACTACTTTATTTTCTATTCCACTTTTATCTTTAATCTCCAAATCAAATTCACTTAAGAGAAGTATCGACTATATCAACCTTGGTTTGGACTCCTTCGTCATAAGGTAGAGCAAAGTTGCATGATTAGAATAAACAATTACCATAGTACCAAGTAGATAAGAACGAAACCATGTCCTTTTCAAAAGCAAAAACAACAGCTAAAAGTTCTTTTCTGTGGTGGAATAATTTCTCTAGGTATCATTCAAAGTCATGAAATCATAGTATATCACATGGGATGCTCATCCAATTCTTTGACCCAAGACAGGGCCAACTGCTTAATCACTTGCATTGCACATGATCTCAAAAGGTAGACTCCAATTTGGGGTTGAATGATTAGAGTCGAAATAAGGACATTCTTCAATTTGTCACATGTCATTTTGCAGCCATCATCAAACACAAATTCCACATCTTTTTGCAATAGTTTGCATAGATGATGATATCTTGGAGAAGTCGTTTATGAATCTTCGGTAAAAACCTGTATGATTAAGAAAAGAACGAACTTCCCGCACATTAGTGGGGTAAGTTAACGATTGAATAATATCAATTTTAGGCTTATCTACCTCAAAACCTTTAGATAACACCACATGACCTAAAACTATACCTTGTTGAACCATAAAGTGACATTTTGCTGAATTTAAACCATTAAACAATGGTAACAAGGTTAGTTTCTATGCATCTTTGTAGCACTAGTGTAAGGTTATGCAAACAATGATAAAAAAAAGTCACCATATACAGTGAAATTGTGAAACCCAGTATTTAATAGCCTTGTTCTTTGATTTTAATTGGTTTAAAATGTTTTTCATATTATTTTTAGTCATAAAGTACTTCAACTTATTCGTTTTCAATTCGGCACAATTTCACTGTATATGGTGACTTTTTTTTATCATATGGTGCAACAAGGAGTTACACTAAGTGTAATTAGTGCATTGTGGTGTGTGAGTGTTGTTTGATGGCTGAATTATTCAAAAATGTTAATTTAGTAGCAAAAAAATTAGTTTTTGGGTTAAATAGTCAACTTGGAGACTATTTGGTCAATGGGTACTATTTGAGTCAACTTTGGAATTCTTTTTAAGTCTTCTTCTTGTTATTTCTTCTTCATTTTCTTCTAGCTGCTGGCCGAACTCTCTTCTCCATTTTTCCCCCAAAAATTTTCTTGGATTTCAAGTAGGAATCACTTGGAAGGTAAGATTTTATGTATTTTAGCATTTATAGCTTATGGGCTTTATGATCCAAGCTTTAATTTCAAGTTTTGTAGGATTCTTTATGGCTGAGAAAACCCTCTTTGCAGCCTTATATGTGTTGATTTATGTATGTTATGGGTTGTTTTTAGTGTTTTGGAGGTTGGGAAGTGATTGGGGTTGATTTTTAACAACTTTCCATGGTTAGATTACAAATTTTAAGATTATGAGTTAGGGTTTTGTCTTCCATATGTGGCCTAGAGTGTTATGCTATGAATGCTTATGTCTATGCACATAATGATGTTTTAGGAGTGTTTTAAGGTTAGTTTGGATAGGAATTGAGACTTGAAACCAAGTGGAATTGATTTCCCTTCATTTTGTAAGTAAGCGGAAGTTTGGCGCAACTAGGATAATTTGGATAATTGGTTATGTTTAAAGGGTCTTTAATGATCTTTTGATGGTTTTAGGTGTTTTCCATTGTTGTGGATAAAATGCTATTGATATAGTCTCGGCTATTGCTCCGGTGAATCTTTCCGTTTATGATTTTGTTGGTTGAATATGTTGTTTTGAGTTGGGTTGTAACCAAGGTCCCTTGAATACTATCCTCCCAATTAGATTTTATTGGCAGGGAGGATAGCCTAATTATAGCCTAGGGAGAGGCGAAGTTTTTCGGTTTTTCTGGAAAACTGAGCTTATTATCTCCTAATCTAGTTGTAATACGAATTTGAGGGATTAACTAAGTGTTTTGACTGGGGTTTTAGCTTGTCGAAGTTGGTCAGAAATTGTGAAAAGGTCATTTTTGACCAAAGAGCTTTTGGTGTCGTTTTCTATCGTTTCGCGTCGTTTCGCTTCCCTAGTCATTCTTTAACTTCTACATCTCTTCTAAGAGTCCTCTTATAAAGAAAGACGAGAGAAGAAATATTACCGCCGGGGATCGCGTTCAGTGATCATTGTGCAATTTTTGCTTTGATAGGTGTGTAACATAGACCCTCTTCCACTTGTATTTTGTTTAACGACTTTTGAAATATGTTTGGATGGATTTTAAAATGTGTATGATGTTTGGAACTGCATTTTTACCAAGTTTTGGAATTATTACATATGAAATCGGGACCAAGCTATTTTATGTTAATCAAATGATATGTTTGCAAACTCTTTTGATATGAAAGCATTTTATGACTGTTTTGGCTCATAGGTGACCTAGGTATATAATTTTGGATGTGTTTGGAAATGTTTGATTTGTGGAGAACCGGTTCTATAGTCATCCATGGGACGCCATGGTGACTGCTGTGACTGCTATGAACTATTTGACTTCGGGGTCTTGTGATGGGATAACTTGACCTCCTGGTCAAACTAGTAGGTGTGGTAGATTACTAGATCTGACTAGTACTGTAGGTCATACCTTCGAGCCTAAAAGATACTCATGCTATTTTATTATATTCCGGATTGAAACTGTACTTGGATTTGTTCGCTATGCTTTAGCATACTATGTTTTGAAATGATTGGATCTTTTTGACTATGTTTTGGACATGCTGACGTTTAAATGGCATGATACATTTTAGAAACTACTTATGATTATGGTTTATTGACTTTTAAATGGCATGAGCCTGTCTAGAAATACACATCTAGATGTGTATAAGAGACACTAGAAACATATCTGTCTCTTATACACATCTAGATGTTTATCGCAAATGCTTGGCCCCATTTGAAGAGCTTTTATGATATCCACTGAGCTAGTTATGCTCACCCCACGTGATTTATAATTTTTCAGATTAGGTGCTCATTTTTTACTCTCCACCGCGTTAGCAGCTTTTAGATTTTCTCCAGATTCCACATTACTGGTAGGACTCTGCGGATAATCTTCCAAGCTTCTCTTTTGTTTGGAGAGGGGTAGTGTATTAGATAGGTTTTGTATTGATGAACTTTGTTTTTGTTGTAGCATCTTTTGTACTAAGAAGAAATTTTGTAATTCGTATTTTTGTGTAAAAATGAATTATTCGGTTTTTATAGTTAAGAAATGGTTTGACTGTGTGGTTCTATTACATTGCGGTTAAGTTTGTTGCTCTGTTCGTTTGTGCCTTGCGCTTTGGACCGGTGTGCCATTAGTGCGGCGTGTTACGGTCCCGTTTTTGGGGCGTGACAGAAATCGTCCATAAATACTTCAATAATGTGCTCAAAAAAATCAAAAAAAAATGCAATCCATATACTGTTGGAATGTGGCTGGAGCATTGCATAAATCAAATGGCATGCGACAATAAACTAAAGTTCTAAATGGACATATAAACGTCATTTTCTCTTGATTCTCTAGAGCAATAACAATCTGAAAATAATCTGAATAACCTCCAAGAAAACAATAATAAGCACGACCAGCTAACCTTTCAAGCATTTGATCACTAAAAGGTAAAGGAAAGTGATCTTTGCAAGTTAAAGAATTTCCTATAATCTATACAAACCCTCTACCCATTTTGAATACGGGTAGGCACCATCTCATCATGTTCATTCTTTACTACAATGATTCCTGACTTTTTAGGGACCACTTTATTTTGGACTGGACTAACCCATTCACTATCAGAAATAAGGTAGAATATCCCTACTTCAAGAAGTTTGAGAGTTTCTTACTTAACTACTTCCATGAGCATCGGATTCAACCTCTTTTGTGGCTGTCTAGTAGGCTTAGCTCCTTCTTCAAGCAAGATACAATGCATATATATGGATGGGCTAATTCTCTCTATGCCAACAATGGTTCATCCAATTGCAGTCCTATGCTCCTTTAGAACTTTTGCCAATTTTTCTTCTTGATCATCAGTTAGTTGGCTTGAAATAATGACTGACAAAGTTTCTCCTTCCCCTAAAAAAAATATTTGAGATGACTAGGGAAGGACTTTAGTTCTGGCACAGGTGCCTGCACAATAGAAGGTAAAGATTTCTCATCAAAAATTAGCAATGCAGCAAAAGATACCTTACCAAGTTGCTGTGATTCCTCAATTGCCGTCTCTACTTGCTCACCAGTTTCGGCCTCACATCCTTCTACAAATATTTACTGTGTTAAAGAGAGTCAATGATATCTATAGAATAGATAGGATTATCATTAGTTAGATACCTCATGGCTTTATCAATATTATGTTCAAAAAAATTTCCATCAAATTCCGTTGTGAGCATTCCAGTATTCATATCTATTTTAGTTTTTGATGTTTTTAAGAATGGCCTTCCTAAAAAAATAGTGGCAGACTTATCATTGTTTTCCATGTCAAGAACATAAAAATTTGCAGGAAAGATTAATTCATTGACTTGGACTAAAACATCCTCAACTATACCTTTTGGATAGGCCAAAGATCTATCAACTAATTGGATAATTATACTAAGTTTCAATCAAAAGACCAAGCTGCAGAAAAACATATACAGAATAAGACATGATATTCATAGATACTCCTAAATCTAAGATGGCTTCTTTAATCCTAGTATTGTTTATTGTACAGGGAATTGTACACATACTTGAATCTTTGAATTTTGTGGGAAGATTCTTTTGAAGCATTGTTGAAACATTTTACCCTAAGACATGTCTGATCTCCTCAAATTTCTTTTCTTTTGCTTCCTCTTATGAGTACACAATTCTTTCAAAAATTTAGCATAGCAATGAATTTGTTTAATAGGATCTAGTAATGGAATATTTATGTCGTACTTGTAAAAAGTCTCATATAGTTCTCTATTAGGATCTACTTTCGCAAACATTTTTAGTGCTTGAGGGAATTGGGGTTCGGGCTTATACTCTGGTCATAGAATTGACTTACCTTTACTTATCTTTTTGTCGTTCTGAGCCAATTCTTTTTTCAACTTCGCCTCCTTTTCCTCGACTTTAGTTGGTTCATAAACTGATTTAATGGGTACCTTAACCTCCTTACCACTTCTCAACACAATTGCACTGTCATTCTCTTTAGGATTCACAATTGTTTGAGATAGCAACATTCGTAAATTTTGGGCTTCCAATGGCTAATTAATGTGGCCATTTGACCCATCTGGTTTGTCAATTTTTGAATACTAGTCTTGGTTTCTTGCTAAAATTGCCCAAAGTGTTAGTGGCCAAAGAACTCATTATATCTTCTAAAGACATACCTGGTTGAGTAGAGTTCGATTGTAGTCTTGGAGGTATGGGCTAAAAATTATTTCTATTTTGCACCATAGGTTGTGGAACTTGTGGATTCTTGTGGCTCAAATTCAGATGATCTCTCCATCCAGGGTTATAAGTATTTGAGTATGGATCATAGTTTCTTCGAGGTTGCCTTGGAAATCCTCCCGTTGCTTTGACTTGCTCATGGGAATCCTCTTGCAAAGTTGTACACATATCCGTTGGATGTCCCACATTCGAACAAATCCCACAAGCTTGCATGGACTATGTCGTTCCTAAAGCTATTTGATAAACAAAAGAGGTTAACCTAGCCATTTGTTATTCGAGAGAAGAAACACTAACCTCATTAACACGGTTGGGAGTAGGATCACGCCTTGTTAAATTTTTAAGAACGAGCCGCCATATTTGATATCAATTCACGGGCAGCTTCTATGGTCAAAAAAGTTATTGTCGAATGCTCTTCCACTTGAAAAGTCGATCATGTTCTTCTCATGAATCAAAAGTCTCTTATAAAAATAACGAATTAATAGAGAACCACTAATCTGATGATGAGGGCAATTGGCACAGAGCTTCTTGAATCTTTCCCAATAATTGTATAAGGATTCATCGTTGAACTATCTTATTCCACATATCTCCTTCCTTATATTCACTGTTCTTGAGGTTGGGAAATACTTGGCTAAGAATAGCCTATTCATTTGCTCCCATGTAGTAGAACATCATGAGTGTAGGTCAAATAGAAAATCCTTTGTTTCGTCCTTTAACAAGAATGGGAATGCTTTCAAGTTAATATGCTCTTTGAGACCCCATTATGTTTCATACTCGTGCAGACCATATCAAATTCCTTTAAATGCTTATTAGGATCTTCACTAGGCAATCAATGAAAAGAAGGCAAAAGATGGATTAGTCTGGATTTCAATTTAATGGTAATGTCAGCTTCTAGAGTAGGACCAAATAATGTAAAGAAATTGTTGATTTAAATTTGGAGTTGCCAACTCATTAAGAGTTTGATTTCTAGTCATAATTGCTTCCTTTTATAATCCTCGTCGTGTCTTTTTTATTAACCTGTGCAAAGTTCTTTCAATTTCTGGGTCAAATTGTAAAGCACTTTTATCAATAGATCAAGTTTCAGGCATGCACAGTTAAAAATAAAATAAAATAGTATAACGAAAATCAAACCAAAACACAATTAAACAAAACATTCCCTGGCAGCATCACCAAAATTTTGGTCATGCTATCACCTGTACCCAAAAATAAAACCTATATTTCTAAAGATTAATGTAGTAGCGGAACTACTGAATCGTCCCACAGAGAGTGTAACTAATTGTGTTCCAATTGTAACAATGCGAGGGTTGTGAAGAAAATTGAATTAGAACACGATATAATTGAAAAGAAATGAATTGAATTGAAGAAAATAAAGAGAAGAAAGTAGTCTTGGTCTTGGTCTTGGTCCACATCCACACACAGAGAGTCGACAGTCGATCATTGATGTAAAAAGTATAACAATTCCTATACCAAGCACTAATTGAAGAACTTAGTTCAAATTCCAATTCATAGCTTATTCTTGTGTCTTTCCTTAAGTTTAGTTAATCTTCAACATGCTATTCAATTAACCCTAACTACCAATTAATTCTAGACAAGTTCCAAAGATTAATCAAGTAGAAGTATTGAAAACTAGAAAGATCAATTAAAACTAATACAACATAAGCACAAGCGGTTATGTCAATTAGTTGGTTATTTTCCCTAGATTCAATAACCCTAATCCAGCAATTATTAAACCTAGTTGTTTCATAGATTAAATCAGACTACGAAGCCAACATTAATCTAGCTATCAATTTATTCAATTAATTAACTACGTTGTAGACATAGAAATTAAAGGAAATAATCATAAATTAATTATAGAAAAATAACCAATACTTGAAATAAAGAATTCAATCCTTAAACACGATAAGTCTCACAACATATTAAATTTAAAGAATCCATGGCTTCAGGTCCCTTGACTAAAAATAAAGATTTTAGGCACAAAAAACCCATGGGAGAGCACATAAAATAAAGCTGCTAAAACTACGACTAATGAATGATAAAAAATTTGTGCCCCTCAACTCAACTATCACAAGAGTATTTATAAGGGATTCTAGGGTTAAATTTCTTTACCCCACAAGAAATGCAATAAAACTCTCGAAAAAGAGTCCAATCGAATGAAGAAAGCTATCGAAGATAATAATTTTCGCAGACCCTCGCAAGCACAGGCACATTTGTGCCCAAAATCATGCACACATGTGCACGTCTTGGCTCTTGGACTCCTTGCTTCTGGAAATGGCACACATGCACAAGGATTGGGGCGCACGTGCGCCATTCTCTACACTCTTTCTTTAATTTCACCCGATTTTGACCTCAATGCCAACAGGATTTGGAAAAATATAAACATCAAAGTTTTAGCTCTTCCTCTTAGCTTTCCAATGCATCTTGAATCAACTTAATTGGAGCTCAGACGAGAATGTTATGCTCAAAATAAACAAATAGTGTCCAAATTGCTCAATGCTTGTGCACACTTCGTTCCCACGATTTTTCTTCACTTTATTTTGTCCTTTTAACTCCTTTTGCACTTCAAAACTACAAAACCTAAGAATAAACCAATTAGACTCATAAATAACTCGAATATGCTTACAACACATAAAAAATGAGGTAAATAATATGTAAAACTTAAGATATTTATGAGCTTATCACCACTTCTTACAGCCACCACTTTATTAACACCAAACCACCAAATGAAAAATCTCTGACAAAAATCCAAAAAAAATTGTGTGCAAATTCATTGTTAACTCTAGAAAACTAGAGTTATTTGTATTCTAAATTTAACGGTTTTGCTATTAGAGAATTCTTAGTGTTTTAATATTTGTTTTATCTATTTTTACTTTTATTTGTTAGCATATGTTAGTATGTGTTTATGTAGTATTTTAGTGCTATTTAGGTGCAAATGTATTTAATTTTTACTATGTTCTTGTGTTTAGAATTTGTGTCTTGTCTTTAACCTAATTTTGCTAGGAGTTAGGATTTTCATGTGTTCTTGTTCGTTTTTAGTTTTCAGTGTTCTGTTTAAGTGCGTAGACATTGAAAATTTTGAATTGTTATTAGTCAAGAAAATAATTCATCGTTGTCTTGATTCATTAAACTTAAATACCAAGTCAAGTCAAGGCCCAATTGTTTGTAGAGTTAGATAAATAGTCATGTCCAATCTTGAGTTTAAGTTAAATAAATTCAAAAGTTGTCTTGGGGAAATGTCAACTATCGGCCCAATATTTTGTTTTTAATAATGGGTGATTTAGTTCACAAGTAACCTATTAAGGTAGGAAAACCTAATTATACCTATAAATAGGGATGCTTGACAAGACACGACATAAGAGAGACCACAACATAAGATGACATAGGGGATGGTACTCTACATATATATCAAGACGCATCAAGTCTCCCAAGTAAAGTCTCTTGAAGTATTACAAGATCTTCACATTTCTCAAGTGTTCAAGTCCTCAAGCGCACCTCAGGTGTTCAAGTCCTCAAGTGCCAATGAATCCTCAAATCTTCAAATCTTCAAATGCAGTCAATTCTCAACTGTTCAAGTTGTCAACTGCTGACAAATCCTCAAGTTTCCAAGCATTTAAGCGTTGACAAATCTTCAAATCCGTTGCATATCGGAGACATTGTTTCTCAAAATTTGTTCAAGTCTTCAAGTGTTGATAAATTCTCAAGTATTCAAGTCTTCAAGTCGTGATAAATCTTCAAGTTTTTTGTAGAATGAGAGACGTTCTTCCTCAGAATCTACTCAAGTGTTTTCCTACAACAAATCTTCTTTCAATTACCAAATTATCGTGAGAAGATCCATTGTCTACTTCAGTTTTAAGTCTACAATTCAAATGGAGTAAGAATCAAAGGAGTATTTTTTGGCAAAAATACAAAGTCAGAGTTGTGTATCTTTTGTTAATTAAATCAATAGAATTGACCTTTTTGATTATTTGTTCTTGACTTTTCAGAATATTTTCCATACTCAAAATTCGTGTGAACAAATTTTTGGCATGCCTGATGGGACTGACTTTGCCCTTCATCTCTTCTCTCAAATATCACGGCTACACAAATAAATCAGTCTGCCGAAGAAACTTCGTGTTCGAAACTCCTTACGTGGAGTCACACTTTGGACCCAAGACTCACGCTAGAGTTAAAGCACTCGCTATCAAAATAGCTAAACAAAAATTTGCAAGCACGGATACAAGTGAGTGAAGCTAAGCAATCTCATTTGAGTCACTGAGATCCAGTCAGTTCACTACCAAGAAAGGCTTCCATGGTGTGTGCGGTTGATCTTCTATTGGGGGCAAGGCTTGGGATTCACTCATAGATAACCTTCCAAGGTTCCAACCAAGGATCCACACGATATCAACTCTAAAGGCGGTGCATATTAAAAATGTCGTAAATAAACGACACACCAGAAATTGTGCTGCATTCCAAGATTCACCACACTTGAAGCCCACACAATTATAACACAATCAAAACCGTCACAAGAATTCTCATTGAAAAGATATAGTTTTCTGTTGTAAATTAATTTAATTTTTTTAAAAAAAAAAACTAAATAAAATGAGCAGGAAACACTAAAAATAATAATAATAACAAAATACTGTCTTAGACACAAAAAATAAATAAGGAACTAACATTTCGTGTCTCTCACTCTCATACGCCAACTACTGCAGTCGCCACTAGCACCGCTACTTCCAGTGGTGTAGGTAATAAACAACACAATCGACAATTTCGATCGTCTTCACAATCGAAGTAATAGCAATAATACAGTAAGGATACAACCAATTTGAGGAAATTCCCCTTCAATGGTGGCTCTTCACCACTGCCTCCTTTGTTGATACGGAGTATAATTTTATCCATGCAAGTTTTTTTGTTTTCAAAAATTATTCAACGAGGAAGAAATAAGGAAGATTGAAAAGAAATGGCAAGGCACAAGTAGTGTAAAGATTGGCCATTGATTTACACTTTTCGCTCAAGGATTGGTGTTTTTACGCGGAGCACACGAATTTCAATGACAAAATGGTAAGAGAATACTTTCGCATGAATGACCAATGCTTCGATCCATCAAACAATTTCAATAAATATTTTTGCAGTAATTTTCTTACGTATTTTTGTTAAATAGTTTTTCCATTTGATTGCAAACATTAAAGAGAAGTAACGGCAATCCTAACAAGCATGGAGTCCACTTCATCCACTGTTCCAGCTGGGGTTAAGTTTATTTCTCATCTTCCTTCTTTGTTTTATCCAATTTTGTAACTATAGTTATCAATTTGCATTTTCTTTAAAAAAAAAAAAAAATTGTATTTCTTTATTACTACGTGTTAATTTTAACAAATTTTTGCATATTGACATTTTGCCTAAATTTCGATTTTTTATTGTAATTTGTTCATTTTCTGTAATTTCTGGTTGAAGTTAATTCTTTACTATAGTTATTTTCGTTAGCAATGCCAACAATTCAAAATTTTCTTATAGGAGCTTAGTTTTTAAGTTATTTACATAATTTGAATTTGCTCAGTACAACTATTATGGAGTAATTCTTACGTAGTTTGCAACTTAGTATTCCTTCAATTTTCATTACTCTTCATCAATTTGAGTAATAGATTTAGTTGTATCTATTTTTTATTTATTTTGTTGTGATCTTATTCGGTGGTTTAATAATTTAACTTATTTAATTCTATAAAGTTTGTTGTGCAATTGACTGAAAAGGTGGTTCCAAGTATATTCTTTTGGATTTCCAAGTTGCATACAACACATAGTCTGTTTTGGAGCTACTGTTGCACTTGTTTGACTCAATAAGCCTATAAACCCATGGGTTTTAGAAGGATCATTTCTGCTATGAATAGTGTGAAAGAATAGCATTAATACTAGTGATATTGTTAACTCTCATGTTATGTTACATAATCTGTTCCCTCAAGATCTCTGGCAAACCATATTTTAGTGCCTTGACAGTTCATATTTTTTAAATAAATCTTACTTAGATTTGTTTCTATTTTGAGTTATACTTTTGTGCATAAAGATCTTTAAAATTTTTCCTCTTGCTCTCTTTTTACAATATTATTATTTCATCCTACTAATGAGCCGAAAGCCACCACATGTTGCTTTGGAGTGAACTCTTCAGTCGCATCCAAATATGGTTTGTACTACTTCTGCATCATGCTTGCTCTGTTGCTTTCTACTTATATTAAATTTTAAATGCTGCTTTTTAGCTACTATTATTTTCTATTTCTTCAATAGCCTTAGATTGTTCTCAATAGGTTATGTGATGGAATCATGCATTGAATAATTATGTACAATAATCTATTAAGTTTTATCTCCTAGGAAATCCGTGGTTTGGGCAAGGTATTCTACCGATAGCATTGCTCTCAGCTACCCGAATTCCTATATCCAAGAGATTCAAGAATATCCAAATGAAGCAATGTTGCAGTTAGGCTAAAGTAAAGTTGATGCCTTATACTCTCTTCATTATAAATTACACAGCAACAGAATTTAGTTCTATCGACTCTCACTTTGGAATAAGATTGCTTGCCTTTTCTACCAAAGAAGCAAATTCAACTTGCAAATACTTATTTCCTCTGTACTTTTTTCTTGTCAAATTGAAGCTAGTTTTGTCAGCCTTACTTTTCCTGCTCCATTAAATTGAGAAATTGATTTTATGGATACCCTGACAGAAACTACAGGTACTTAAAACCAAAAATATGCTCTTTTAGCATGTCCTTTTAGGTAAATTTGCCTTGAAAAGTTTACTTTATAAATGATAGTCTACATTGAGATTATGGAGTAAAGACAAGGTAGTCGTAGTGTTGTCACTACCTAATTGTATGCTTAATCTGTATTTGGTTTTTCTATGTCTTTGTTTGATAAATTCTACTCTCTAATAAGGTTGAAGTAATAAAATTGGTCTAGCTGTTGAGCTTCAGAAGCTGGAAAATGCTAGACCCTTCCATTAACTTAGTTTTCTAATGCTAATTTTTATGCTCTAATCAATTTTTATACTTGTCTTAATTGTTAAAATTTGTGTATTTCTGCTATAATGAAACAAAGGTTACTAGTCCCAGTATCATTGGCACACTTTACTGGTTTTCACATGTCGATGTTGTTTTAACCTGTTCTTTTTGTCAAGTTTTTTCATATTATTGTCAAATTTTATCTTCCCTTTGAAGGTTCTTCTTTTGATTGGATGTACAATTTAATCTTTTTGCAGTATTGAGTACAAAAAGGTTGAAAACTTGCTTGATATTCTCTTTAGATGAACCATTTGTTGGCTTAACTGCATTTGAAACAGAAAAGTAAGTCAAATGCTGTTCAGGATCTTTCTTTATTATTCCTTTCATATTACTTTTACCATTATAGTCTGATAACTATTCTTATATGCTACTTGTTAAGCTAGCTTTATAAATCTCTTTGTTGTGATTTAGACTTGGTGAATGAGCAAGCAAAAAGGAACCAAACATTCTCAGCAGAAATCTTTGCATGTTGGAGTTCTACATCTTAATATTTTTTCTTCAGTCACTTGCAATAGTAGGGCCCTCATGGTAACCGGCTAGATCTGGTATTGGTTTCTCAGCAGCATCTACATCATTCGTTAGGTACTATACTTGTATGTATGCAACAGAGTTATGTAGCTAACTTTACGGACATGTCATTTATCATCTATAAGCCATTTGTATTAGAAGGAAATTACATAATGTGTAACACATGAGCTTTACAATTTATATGCTACAAGCCTAACCCAAGAATGCAGCATTGCATTAGCAGTTCACTGATTAAAATTAACTGACATTTGTGATCATCCAAAGACTATTTCATGCAACTTGCTGTTGCAGGACTTGCTATCTAACTATTAGATCATGATTCCTGAATTTCATTCCAATGTTACATCTTAGAATAAATATTAATAACAAAATGGTATCTGCAATCATACTTAAAAGCTTAGATTTTTCCTATTTAAAGGTTTTGTACAATTTTAGCAATTCTATTGATACATGAGCTTAATAGTCCAATTTCATCAGAAGATCACAGCAAACCTGCAGATTGAAAATTGAAGATATCTGAGGTAAATTTTTAATTCAAACTTGAACAGTCTTCATAGTTTTTTTCTTATGAATCTTGCAATTCCTTGCTTTTGGCATTGCTCTTGTTGGACTTGATTTGGCAAATTTATTGTGCTTTAAATTTAACTGAGAGTTAATGCGAAAATATAGATCCATCCAGTGGATCAATGTGCCTTCCCATAATTTTGTCATCACTGCTTTCACTTCTTATATTCTACTTGTTAGATATGTTTATATAATTAGAGATAAACAAATATCACATATTTGTTTCTGGATAATTATCTATCTTACTATCTATTTTCTGTTTTATTTGTGGTGAAAATAACAATATATTTGTTGTTTTGTTGTAAAAATATCTGCTTTGCAACTTGTATCTAATTTTATTCCTAGGTGTTCAAGACAATCTTGGAGAACCACTAAGGATCAATTGAAATGCTCTATTTCTATTCTTCCTCTCTCTCATGGTATCATTCCATATTTCTCGTATATATGTTCTTTTAGGCATTGTATGGAAGATATGTGATGTGGACTCCTGTTAGATTGAATTTTTTCTGATCATCATTATGGAAGAGTTGGATCCTCTCAACCTTGGATACATTAAGGTCTGTTTTGTGAAAACAAGACTTTATATATTTGTACAACATTTTAGCTAGTTGTAGCTCTTGTTTCAATTACACTAGGATGATGTACTTTAGGATATTAATATGGTTCAGCTCAATGTTTTACTTGGTACTCTATTAGTAAGTGATGCAAAAGGTACTCTGTTAGTATGTGATGCAAATGTGTTTTTTGTGATTCGAGCTAACAGTGATTTGTATATGCAGTTGCACCACTTGGAGACCTTACTTCTTGAACTACCACATCATTTGACCAACCTCTCTACAGATAGTCGAGTCCTGAATTAGCTTCTGGCTAAGCTGAAGCCAACAAAAGAAGCAAAGCTTTTCAAAAAGATGAGGATAAGATGGGAATAATTTTCAGAGAGAAATTTGGAAGTGGCACTTTTGAAGCCAAGCATCTAGTGTAATAGATGCTTGTTTTGTACATATGAAGAGAACTATTATTTTAATTCAAGAATAATTGATACTATTTTATTTTCTTTCGTAGGATGATATGTGATAGAGTTTCATGGATTGAACGTTGTAATTATGTCATTTTATGAATGTTTCATAGATCAATAAATTATTAGTTTTGTTGAAGCAATTATTTGCATTTGTGCCTATTGAAACAATTATGTTCTAAGCTTAAAATATAGTCCATTGCTATATTTTAGCGTCACTACTATGCTGCACAAAAGGTGAGGCAACTACATTTACCACACTAGAATTAGGTTGAAAATGTGCTGCAAAACATTTCTGGTACAATAAAATTGTAGCCAAATGTGCTGCAAAAACTTTGCAACAGTGAAATTGTGCTGCCAAATGTGCCGTAAAAACTGTGACATAGTAAATGATTTGTGCCACAAATGTGACACAAAAACTTTGCAACATAATAAAATTGTGCCACAAATGTAATAGAAATGTGCTACAAATACTTGCGACACAACCTAAAAACTGCCGCTTTCTTTTGTGACAGCTGCCTTAGTGACACAAAAGTATTGTGCTGCAATAGTGCCCCAAATGCCTTTTTGCGACATTTTTGGATTTTTGGCGACACATTTTGTGTACCGCAAATAGGCAATTTAAAGATCTCTTAGCAGAGCATTATCTGGCCACAAAAATGATGATGCCTCAACCACTAAGGATAAGAATGTTGAAGAGAATCCTTGCAACTCTATTTCTTTTCAAGAATATGAACAACATGTGTCCGTGGCTTTTTTTTTCATTCAAACTACTTCAAGACTTGATAGCCAATTCAGTGAGAGCTCAATTTGGTGGTTCATCACATTCATCATTTCTTTATTCTAAACCATACACGAAAAGGATCGATAGCCTGAGAATGCCGCTTACTTACCAACCTCTAAGGCCATTTTGAGTTTCAATAGCTTAATAGGAAGGGTAATCCAAAGCAACACATTGCCCGCTTCATCGAGACATGCAACAATACTGGCACTGAAGGTGATCTTCCCCTGAAACAGTTTGTGCAATCCTTGAAGGATATGCCTTTCACTAGTATGCGGATTTAGAACCTCAATCAATCGATACTTGGGGACAAATAGAGCATGAATTCTTGAATTGTTTCCATAGTGCACATTGCATAGATAGCATGATAGAACTCACTAATGCAAGGCAGTGGCAAAATGAACTAGTTATTGACTATATTAACTGTTGGCGCATTCTATGCCTTAGTTGCAAACACAAGCTATCTGAGTCTTCCACTATTGAAATATGCATACAACGTATGCATTGGGGACTTTCATACATTCTTCAAGGAATCTAGCCGGAAACATTTGATAAATTGGTAACTAAAGCTCATGACTTAGAGTTAAGTATTGCTAACCATGACTTGAGTGCCTTCATTGAAGATCAAAAAAATGAAATCAAGTTGGAAGAATTTGTGAAAGATGAAATCAAGGAAAACCTTTTGTAAATTGAATTAGTAGACAAGAACACCGTGAAACTGCTTCCAACAAAGTGGAAGTTTTGGAGCAGTATCATGGTCAAAAGTGTTGTATCTACAAATCTCCTTGACATGAGTATTAACCTGTTTTATAAATGCAAATCTTCAAGCACTCCTTAGCACGAGCACAAGCTGTCTTCAAGTTTGAGTCTTTCAAAGCCTCTTGACACGAGTTTAAACTGTCTTCAAGTCCCAAATCCTTTGTAACCTCCTTGACACGAGCGTAAACTATCTCCAGAGTTTCAAATCTTCAAGTACTCCATGACATGAGTGTAAACTATCTTCAAGTTACAAGTTGTTAGAAGACATGAGTTTAACTGTCTTCAAGATCGCAAATCTTCAAGTACTCCTTAAAGCATGAGTTGAATTGCATGTTGCTCCTAACCCACATGAGCTAAGACTGTGAATAACAAAAAATAAAATCCAACATAGCCTTGAACTACGTGATGGCTTGATTCCCTATTTTGGGATACATTGACACCTTGGGAGTTACTTCCAAGTTCAGTCAAGTCAATATCAAGGCACATCTTGGTATGCTAATTTTGGTGCATGAATACCGTCGTAGGTTTTGGCCTCCACGAGCACTTTTTTGTGTTTTGAAGGGACATTTTCATCTTACCCAAGCAGCCAATAGTGTGAGCCAACTTCACCACTGCAACAAAACTACCTATTTGCGTCACACAAAAAGTGTCGTAAAAAGTCAAAAATCTGTTGCAAAAAGTCTTTTATGGCACTGCTGCGGCACAATACTTTTGTGTCACCAATGCAGCCATCACAAAAGAAAACGACACTTTTTTAGATTGTTCTAAAAGCATTTGCAACATATTTGAGACATAATTTTATTGTATCGCAAAGTATTTACGGCATAATTTCATTATGTTACAAAGTTTTTGCGGCATATTTAGCGGCATAATTTAACTATGTCGCTAAATTTTTGCGAGCACACATTTGGTGATAAAATTTCACTATCACAAATTTTCGTGGCACATTTGTGGCACAATTTTACTTCCATTTTCAACCTAATTCTAGTGTGGTAAAGGTAATTGCAACATTTTTTTGTGCGGCACAATTGCAATGCTAAAATATGGCAATGGATTATATTTTAAGCTTAAAATATAATTGTTTCAATAGGCATAAATAAAAATAATTGCATCAACAAAACTAATGATTGATTGATATATGAAATATTCATAAAATGCCATAATTACATAGTTCGTTCCATAACCCTCTATGGCATATCATCCAACTAAAAAAAATATCAATTGTTCTTGAATTGAGTTAAAATAATAGTTCTCTTCATTTATATAAAATAAGCATCTATTACACTAGATGCTTGGCTTCCAATGTACAACTTCCAAATTTCTCTCTAAAAATTATCCCTCATCCTCATCTTTTGAAAAGTTTTGCTTCTTTTGTTGTCTTCAGCTACTATCAGAGTACCTAGTATAAAACATTGAGCTAAATCATATTAATATACTAAAATGCATTAGCTTAATGTAACTGAAATCAATCATCTTAATGTAACTGAAATCAAGGATACAACTAGCTAAAATATTGCATAAATATATAGTTAAGTCCTGTTTTCGCAAAACAAACCTCAATGCATCCAAGGTTGTGAGAATCTAACTCTTCCATAATCAAAGTTATATATTTAGTGGGTTGGGTTCACAAGAATCAGCAAGCATATCTACCTAGAAATGAACATGTATTAGTACATTTCCCAAAACTCCAAGAGTAACGTAATAAGAATAATTAGGCTTAAAGAATCTACCATATTTTTCACCTAACCTAATCCAGAACAGTAAAATTTTAAAGAATATACAAAGTTAAAAGAAAGAGCAATTTGACAAAGACTAAACACTCACGTCAAGGAGGAGGACTGGTAATACAGTAAGACACGTTGGGAAGCATTACTTGTGGCATCTCAAAAAATTAATTGATTAAAAAGAGCATCCTAGACACCAGCCCTAAGGAAACCTATCTCTTGATCAAAAAGAATATCTTTAGCCAATTTACTTTAGACAGTGGAATTTTGAGTCCTTTACACATGCAATGACCATGTTCAATCAAATGTTAGCATTTTATCTAAAATCCATTACCAAATGCAAAACAAGGTATTAAAAAGATAGACCATTTAACAATTAAAACCACAGTTAATTAACCAAAAATGGTAGACCATTTAACAATTAAAACCACAGTTAATTAACCAAAAATGGTGAAACAAAGCTCAATAATTTTGATACCTGTGAGATTTACTAGCTTCCTCAACTATGCAAAGCTTGTTTGACATAGGCATCTATTCAATAGTAAATTGTGTATACTCCGAAAGCAAATCCATCACAGTTTTGAGAATACTCTTCTTGGGCACAAAAAGGAACTCATCCACACCAAAGAAAAATATGCACTTAGCCATATATCTATACCTATGCAAACAATCATTCACAACAAGAGACTGATAATGTTATTACCCATCAAATCTACTACTGACAAAAAACCAAGCTCATTTGTGTTCTAAATCTTCAAGTCATCATGAATGAATGGAATTCCCCGTGCAAGGCATTCTTAGATCTATCAGCGAAACTGTTAGCTTGATTGTCATGTTTTCTATGACCTTCTCTATCATCTTTTAATCAATTATCTAAACCAAGCTTACCTTGTGGAGGCTTCTCCTTCTGCAAAAAGAAAACTTGCTAAGATTGAGGTCTTAAATATGATAAGAAAATGCACTATAAAGAACCACATAACATGAGCACAACAATATAAAAATACATGGTCAATACATTTTTAGGTGAACAGAAGAACACATCGTAAAAAAAAACTTAGAGAAATAATTCCTTCACAAGAAGTGAGATCAGATGTCAAGAATGCCTAAGTAGGGACAAAAACTCCATGTTTAAATACAGAGTATCACAAGGTTAGAAACTGTTGCTCGCCACAAATAAATATCGTTGATATACAACTAGGAAACGGGAGGTAGAGCAAAAATATTGAATCTTGGTAACACTAAAGCTTCAATATTAATTAGACTCCAATAGATGCAGTATTAAATGTTAGATGCAAATGGGAAGCTCCTACAAGGAAGACATGAATTGTCAAAAATCAAACATCCTATAGAAGTTTTTAACTTCATAGAAAATATAATAGCACTTAATATGACATCTATTCCCAATGTCAATATAGTTTAGACAATTTAGCTGTTCTATTAATTCTTGATTCACTTATGTTGTATACTAGTCTAGAGTCATGTGTAATTATGAGTTATCTTTCGACTTCTTTCACAAATCTACTAAATTGAGCCAACTTACTACATTTCTATGTGAAATTAATCCAAACTTAATGCATAGATGAGCATTCTATAGGACTACCTAAGATTAATAGTATCTTTCAATCCGTATTCACGAAACATCCTTCCTTTCACTAGAACTTCCTAACAAAGTCTAATTAAACGAATTCCTTAACCTAGAACTTCCAAACAAAGGCTAATTAAACCATAAATTCCTTACCCTAAAGCTCCTCTTTTGATTTTTGAATTAGGGTTACAAAATAATTTGTAAGTTGATTAGGCTTATAATGCATTTAATACTATCTAATTACGCTAATCAAACATAAGATGATGATCATGAATGAAATAAATCAAATCAATTGAGTTTCATGGCAAGTTATAAATGGAACCCTAGAATTAGGGTTTAGTGCAACATCTGACAAGTTAATACAACACAGGACTTGAATACAGCCATGAAAAGCATATTAAATGCAAGAAATAGGGAAGATAATGAAAAACAAGGATTATCAAGCCGAGTCTTCTCTTCTTCTCTCTTACTCTCTCCTGCAATGGTTGCTCTTGTATTGATTTCCTTGAAAGTGGTTGTTGATGATTTTTGTTGACTTTCACGCATTACAAAGCCTAAAACTTCTTAATAAATGACATAACATGACCTTTATATAGTGCGTTTACACGAAAACAGGACAAAAGTGCACAAAACCAGTGTCAAAACATACAATAAAAACTCATCAAAACAGCTAGTATAGGAGGATAGCGGCCCTGCCAACCTCCTGGTCGCTGGCAGCAACCAACATTCAGAAGCTAGGCACCCTACCCAAGGGTATGGGCACTGACAATGCCCAACTCCCGCTAGGGATGTATAGTCGCTTTGCTTCATTTTGCACTATTTTGCCTCAATTGCATATAAAAACTTCAAAAACACATTTTAAGGGAATAAATATACATTTTTGACATAAAGCCCATAAAAACCTAATTTACGAATAAAAGCCAAGCTAAAAGCACATGAAAATACTCTTTTTTATAGAATTCAAACAAAATTTTAACTAAACAAAATTGATGACTAAACAAAAGTTGTAATGGTTAGTGGTTTAACTAAACAAAAGTTTTAGAACATAATTTACAACTAATACTATGCCGTTTCATGTGCACACAATGTAATAGCTTCAAAATTAATAGGTCAACATTCACATAACTAATCATCTTTTAAGCTATTCACACAAGTAAAAAACTTTAAAACTACATAACTAATCAAATACAATTAAGAGGTCAACATTAACGTAATACGATTAGAAGCCATTTTCTGAAGTGTAGTTCACCATTTCACACCCTATAAAGATAATAATATCTTAAAAATGGACCCTATGTGTGAGAGAGCGAGGAAGGAGAAAAACAGAGAGAGGGAGAGGGAGAGAGAGAGAGAATAGGGCTATAGATGCAATCCCATAAATGAAACACTATTAAAAGAATATATCAAACCAATATTTAAGCACATCCACACAAGACTAAACATCCAAACAACATATGATACAAAAACAAAGTGGATAAAGTTCAAGAATCATGTCTTCTTAGTCTACTAGAATGTTAAAAAAAATAAACAAATCTTTTTGTCATGATTGAAACTTAGAACTTCAACTAGAGAAATTGAGTATCATGTTTAATAGTGTGTGTATATATATCATATAGTCTCGAATTACGTTACTACATTAGCAACCTAGTTTGCAATTTCAGATATTGTATTGAATATCCTTCACTTCAATTTACATCAAGTGTAAAAACAGGAAAGAAAATAATCCTCCAGGACTTGATGGGAAATTTTACCTGGAAACTACATGTTTGTTAATGGAATGTTAGTCTTAGTAGTACAGTGATCCTATAGAAATCCACATAAATTGATCATCAGTTCTTTGTCAAACAATTTCTTTTACGAAAAGGAAATTAAAATTCTTCACAATCTTACCTTGCCACCAATTTCCTCTTGAAACAGAAGTTGAATTGTTTCCATTTGGGTCATCATCTCTTGTATCTTTCTTGAGCTGATTTGGGGTCAAAAAAGAGAAAATAATGAACCATCTTAGGGATACTATAGGTGTCTGGTATGCAACACTCAAATCCTGAGCAATAGTCAATCATTTTAGTCGCTTAAACTACACTTACAACATGCTGACAATTAGTGGTCTGGCCAGTTGGAGGCAAAATATGATAACATGGTAAAATATGTTGATTCAATATGTTTAAGGGCCTAGGAAATGGTAACATCATTTTAGTTGCTGATACTGTACTTACAACATGGTGACTCAAAATGCAAAATCTATTGTTTCATAATGTTTAAGAGCCTAGATGCATCATCCCATGGAAGGGTGGCACATATAGGAAGAACAAAATACACATATAAAGAAATCAATCATTAAAGACAACAGAAATGAAAGGACACTAACCTATCTCTACCTTCCTCGCTGTAAGTTACTAATGGCCCAGATCATGATATAGCAGGGCAAAAGGAAACCAACAGTGTGAAGTAAGAAAAGCTGCAGATTGTCCATTAATTAGACCACTATAAAATGCAACAAGACAGTAAGACCAAGCATTAGATTTATAGTTTAGATTTACAATCCAAATCCAACTTACAGAGAATAATGTAAAGGGGTCATCATCTCTATCACCATATGTAATAGTCATTGCATGACACAATAACAAAAGAACCATTAACTGCCAATGAACATGAAAAATGGAAAAATCTTAAGTTTTAGATATCTAATAAAGCAAAGTGCATGTAGAAGAAATATGAGAAAACACAAGACTGAAGGGACAGGGAACTCATAGCAAAAGAATACAAAATTAGTTTTCGTCTCTTTTTTAATTTAGCAATAAGGGATAATAATCTCCTTAAAAACGCAATCACTTAATACCAGCCACCCAAGGAAAAGCCAAAGAGGTGATTTATTTGCTTCCTAAATCAAAGGGCCAATTAACGAAGAATGATGCATGTATGTATAGGATGAGTACTAAACAAGAACCACTTTCTGCCCACTTCCACAGGTACACATAACAACACCAGTATAGCTTAATGTGTCCACTTTCTGTCCACTGCCACAGGTACACATAACAACAGTAGTATAGCAACATTTTCCATGTGTAGAAGTGTTGAATCAAGAAGAGCTTGTCATCCTTTAATTCATAAACTTCTAAACAGGAAAACATGCTAACTAGTACAAGTATCCAAAGTAATACTCTGAGAAAAAATTACAAGTGCTATCCCCCATTGACCATTGATTAGGATTAGCATTCCACATAACACCATAAAAAGACAAAACATCCATTTAATTCATGAAGCAATCAAGCAGTTCTTATTACTAAGCAGTAAACACTAGCATTACAGGGGGAGACTACAACACGGAAAAGTACCTTCTAGTTACATCATTAGGATAAAGAGAGCTCAAATTAAAAACCTTATCCTCAGGCATCAACTTGATTTTCCTCATCGTTATCAACTTGTGATATATCAAATTAGAAGCATCATAACAAAATGAAATAAATGCATCCTTACCAATTTATTTGCTAAACAATGAACTCACCAGCCACTATTGCTTTCAAGCATCATAACGCGACATTGCTTCAATGAAAAGTTAACTTGCTATAAACTTGTAAAACTAATTATCTATTCTTTAGCTCATTAAAATTTGTACTCAGGAAATAGAATCAAATGAACCAACTCATGACTTGAGAAATATTAGTAAGCCTGAAAACATCATGTTTGATCTTTAGAATAGTTCTCTAGGTTTGACTTAACCACCTAGAAATAAAGCTAAACATTACTAGTTGCATATCAACATCTACCCATTAGTGTAACAAACAAAACAAACTTACTTGCTAATTAGAAATTAGAAATTAACAGAAAAAACAATGCCACTGCCTTTCTCATTAAGATGAGATAGCAAAAGCTATCTTTCTTGAGAATTATCAAGTCAAAGGAACTGAATTTACCATGAATCTTTAAAGACACAAAGTTGATGATCCACTCAAGACGCTTGGAGCGCCAATCTCTACACACAATTCATTATATATATCAATATCACCTATGAAAATACTTTAGAAACAAACATCGATTCAAATAGCTATTGTAACCCTCAATACTTTTGTGCACAAGACGTATATCATACAAACTTGTTGTTTTCAAGTTTAAAGAAGACTCAAAAAAATATTGTCAAGCAAATCATAAAATAAACTAGAAAGAAAGCACGATTATGGGTGAACACCACAGTTACTTATTCATCAACCTAGGAGACTTCATAATGCCCAAAACTTACAATGTCAATTAACAACCCCTTGCATGAAACTACAAAAATTTATGAATCTCATAGTCCAATGGGATATATTCCAAGAGATCCACATCACAAATTTTATGAGAAAAGAACTACACCATCATATAATATTGAAAAATTACCTTGAATGAATCTAATTTTGTGTATATTTTTCCTTTTAAGTGGAAGAAATAACTATCTTTTATAAGCAGGACTTAGGTAGAACACCATTTTAAACTCCCGATTCACTTATTAGTATCCAATCAAGGGTAATTCCCAGTAAGTAGTAACTCCATGTTTGTTAATCTCTATGAGAATTTCTAGCCACCACCTCCTCATTTGCCAATCTCATGCAAACCTATAACCAACTCAATCTAATCAATCTTCCTAATAAATCACAAAATATACTGCAAAAAAATTCTACCTCACCACTTTCCACCACAAAATTCAATAGCATGATAGACTACAAATACAATACGCGATTAGTGACAAAAATTTAGCGATTTGACAAAAATTCATCGCTAATTAGTGGCAAGTTTAGCAACAAATTTACTATTCATCACTGAATTTATTACTAACCGGTAACAAAAAATTTTGACACAATTTTCGTCGTCACAAGTTATAGCTCGCAAGGGCACGAACTTTAGCAATGGGTTATCGTCACTATTTTCGTCACTAAATTAGAGATGAAAATAGCCTCATCGCTAACTACGTTGCTTGGTTGGAATAGTGTGTGTCACTAAATTTGTCATTAATCTTTATCCCGCCTAAACAATTATTGAGCGAGAAAGTTAAAAATTTTCGTCGCTAACAACTGTACATAATGCCATACAACTGGGCACGCAATAGTTTATTCGTCGCTAAAGACGTCTCTAATTTCATTACTAATTAGCGAGAATCCGTCTCGTAGCCAAAATCGTCAGTATTTTTTTGACCTTTTAATCTTCTGCCATTTCTTCTTCTTCTTCTCGATTTCACTCATTCTGTCTCTCTCCATCTCTAACAACTATAATCTCACATCTCTCTACCATTTTCTTTCCTAGCTAGCTACGTACTCTCTCTTTGTCAAAATCTCACTCCCTCCTCTACCTTTTTTTCCTCTCACCCACTCTTACTCCATTTCACCTCCACCACCACAAGGACTATTCACTACCACTAGCACAACCCTCAGCCCCTGATCACCACTATGAGCCACCTCTAATCACCTCTCTCTCATGGCTGTGAGTGAATTTTATCTATTTCATTCTTATTTAATTGCTATATAATGTAAATTAGGGTTCTAAATTCCATAAAATTTTATGATTTTCATGTTTCTTGCCTTTATATTTTTGGGTTTAGGGTTATTTAATTATATACGGAATTTTAGTTTTAGAATTAAATTTATGTGTAATTTAGCTCTTATGAAAATTAATTTTAAGTTTAATTTTAGGGTTTATTTATTTTTCATACTTGTAATATTTTTTTGGTTTAGACTATAATTAAAAAAATCATTTAATTTGTAGTATAAGACATTTTAAATGAAACAAAAAATAAGACAATATTGATAAACTCAATATAATAGTCTTACAAGAGACAAATCAAGAAATGTTTATATATTGAGATATTGTTTTAATTGTTTTAATTGTTTGAAGATATATATTGATAATAACTCTAAATATTTAACTATGTAGGATTGTTGAAATTAACATCTAGAAGTTAAAAGGTAATTTAGTGCTTAGTCAAACGAATATTTAGGTGCTACTCATTTTTCTTTTTACATCCGGTAGTAGTTCACTTCTAATTGTTAGACTTTATTATCTAAGTATGTCTCTCTTTTTTAATGTTTAAGGGTTTAAAACTTGTGCCCTACAAGACAATTGTAGATTGCACAATAGTTGTATGGCGTATTGTAAATAATGAATCGAACCATACAAGCTACAATAAGAAAGATTAATTAGGTCCAATTTTACACAAGTTAATTGTAGAATTGTTTTTGCCATTGTGGAAACTAGTTGATGCTAGTTTATGCATTCGATATAAGTAATTATGTATTAGTTGAGTACAATTTAGTGAATTTTGTTAAATTAGTTGATAGTAGTTGGTGTTATGTTCTCTATGGTATTTGTTTTGTTCATATGGTTGAGTATTTTGATTGTTGATTAGTTCTAAAAATTTGGGAAAACGGTCAAAATATAGGAGAGACTCTGCCGAATTTTTTATAAATATTTGGCATTAATAAATAAGTTTATATTAAGGTTTAATTAAGGTAAAGATTAAATAAGTTAGTAATTTATTAGCTTTAGTAGACACTTTTAGTATTAATTTTATTCTTAACGCTTTAATAAACATTATGTTATTAAAGTTTTTTAGTAGACATTTTTACTATTTTTTAAAGCTTTAGTACGTACAAAAATATTACTAATATTGTACTACTATTTTTAAAACCACTAGTAATAATTTATAATACTTGTCCACTATGGTACTTTTTTTCAAGAGAATTACACAAGATGTTATATTTTTTGTACTTTTTTTTTAGTAATATAACTTTAAAGACACTAGTTTTATACTACTTTATTACTATTTTCCTTGTGTAGTTTCATTTTTATGATGTTTTAGTACTATTTTATAGATTATTTATATTAATCTTAGTGGTGTTATTAGTGTATTATAACTTAAACAAATAATACATCCTCTGGTATCTACTAGGCAGACAGGGACGGAGATGCTGAGGTGCATCGACTCTGGAAAGAGCTCTATCTCAAGGAAGAAACCATGCATATCGTAACCCAGAGGCTAGAATAATTCATTGAGGTATTTGATGTTTTTCGAGAGGAAATCACACTCTTCGGGAAGAGATCACCAAATTACGAAGTCAAAATTAGTCTAATTATTCGGTTCGTGCAACAGATTCCTAAATTTAGCTTTTTTTGTTTTTATATTTCATGTACTATGAACAATCTTTTGTATATTATAATTGCATTTAATTTGTTATGTATTTTAATTTTTAATTTTATTATTCTTTCATTTGTTGTTAGTTTTTTTTAAAAATAAATTCGTCGCACCAAAATTCGTCACTAAAACCGTTGCTCACTTTTTATTCATAAAAAAAAATTGATTAAGTTTTCGTCGCAAAACTCGTCACAAAAATTGATATCAATCGGAAGAAAATATTTGAAGAGATGTCAACTCCACAGACAGAGCCAATTTGATGAGGACCTGAATCTATAGAAAGAGAAAGTAGATAGCCGAGGGGAACTTGGGGGTTGTATTGTATTGTGAGGAGCTTACAAGGCAAGTGAAGAGGTCCCAGCCTTTAGCACCCAAGTCCCTTATTTATAGATGTACATGAGGGGGCTTGGCTACAATTCTACTAAATGAACCTACACGTAAGTTACATATTTGCCCTTAATGAGGCTTCCACGTAAGCACCTCCAGAACAATTAGGGGAAGTGCCAAGTGTTACTAATTAGCATCATCAATAGTCTCCTCGGATCGGTTCCAATCCTCGCGATTGAAATCAAACCAAGTCAGCAACCAGCTGCAGTCCCCTAATGACTTGACGCCGAACTTTGCACCTAAGGCGTAGTGACATTTTTATAACTCCAACTTGCTTTAACTGCTTCAAAAGACTTTAATCCTAGCCGGAGCACCCGCATGATCCGAACCTTACCTCGGCTCGCTGACCCGAACACCGAGACCTCTTTTCTACTTTCACGACCAGCTAGTTTTTCGGTGAAATATGATTATTGTGATAATTACCATTCATAACTAGCCATTCGCTGAGTCCCCATTCACCATAATTACATCTGACACTCCACATTTACTGCACTTATTATTGCGCCGAATAACATCTCATTTTCAGCATCGTCTTTTCAATTCCCCAGAAATTAAATTTCAAAAATCTGCCAAACTTCCCCCCAAACCACAGAAGATTCTAGAGGAAACTTCTCCTATTTATACCCCATTCTTCCCCATTTACATTTTCCTTTCCTCATTTCTGCCTTAAAGCTTACCCTTACTTATTTTGCTTTCCTTCTTCTCCTTTCGCCACCGCTAAAACTCCCCCAGTCCTTCTCTTTTCTCTTCCTCCTTCACTCCGTCCTCCCTACTCTCAATTTTTCTATCTACTGAGCGCCGTTCGCCGATCAAGCCGGACACCCTTCACCGAAGTTTTTCCAGATTTTCAAGCCCTGCTCAGAGAAGAAAATGGTCAGTATGTTCACTCCCTCCTCCCTTATTAGCACACCTCAACCTCCTTCTCCCATAGATGACGTAGATAGGTTGTTTAACCCTTTTGACGAAGCCCGTTTGGCTGAAGTCTCCTTGAACTTTCCCTCTGAACCTGTCTCTGCCGATCCTCCTCATAATGACTACCCCAGTCTTCAAACCCTAAATCTCCCAAACTCCCTCGACCCCGAGGACACAAAAATTCTTAGGGATAGATACCGCTTCCCTAAGAATGTGCACATTAAGGTTCCATCCCCCGAGGATCGAGGCCACTTGCCTCCTCCTGGTTACCTAACAGTTTACCAGGAACAACTCAAGGTCGACTGGCCTTGGGGCTAAGGCTCCCAATAGCTCCCTTCTTCGTTCATCTCTCAGTTCACTGGGATATTAGTATATCCCAACTAACCCCAAACGCCATTCGACTTATAGCTGGATTTTTATTCCTTTATAAATTATACGATATCCCTTTGTCCTTAGACATCTTTAGGATGATGCACAAGCTGTCCCCTATGAAGGGATTTTTTTATATTTTTTCCCGAACTGCGGGCAAACAGCTCACCTCGGGAAACTCTTCTTCCATTCATGACTGGAAGAAGTCTTTCTTCTTCATTCGGTACCTCGATCCTCCTATGCCACGGGATCCCTGGAACCTTTATAAAGAAAACTTAAAAACTAAAAATACCTCTCCTCTCGACTCCATCGACGCCAAGAGGCTCGTCAAATCGAACCTCAGAATAAACTTCCACAACCAGCCTACCATTCTTTCCAACAACATCCTAGTTGGGGCTGGATTGTTCCCAACCTACAACATTCCTCCGAGCTTCGATCCTCACAAACGTCGAGATTTCTCTTCTTCTTCTTCTTTTTTAACTAAGGCTGATGGAATTGATACTGACGCAAATTCTCTAGTTTCTTGTAGAACTTGGAGTATTTTTGAGAGGACTAGTCTACACCACTCCTGTCCCCGATGCGGACCCCATTCCCTTCTCCGGTGTAGGCCCTTCAAGCCAACCCTCATCATCTAGTGCAGTCGGGTCCTTATTCGCAACCACCATGGCACCCTCAGAGGGTGCCATAACCATACCCTTTGCTCCTCTAGACCACACTTCAGAGATGCAAACAAGCCCGGGAGGCTCGGGTGATACCCAGATCATCACCGTGGCTTTGCAAACTTCTGAGCAACCCGCACCAGAGGTAGCCTGGGTCACCAATAAGCGGAGCAGAGAGACAGCAGCGCTCTCCCTCTCCATAGCGGCCCCCAGGTCATTACCATCTCCACTGAGGTCTGCTGGCATGACCATTGTTCCCTGGGGCTCCGAGGAGAGTTCCAAGAACCTCTCCCTCTCCAAATAATTTCATATATTTCCTCTTACGGTAAAACTCCCATGCCTTAAAACCTTGAACTGAAGCTGAACTCCCTTATCATTTAACAATTTACTAATTTATCTTTTTTTTGATCTATTCAGGAGGGAGAAAATACACTCCCGAAGAGGAGAAAAGGTTTGCAGGGTCGAAGGACCTTCTATGGTCCCGATTCTCCATTGACCCTCTGTTGGTTCCTGCCTCCTCGGGGAGCAGCCAGTTCTGACCCACCCCGCCAATCGATATTAATGATCGAGCCCAGTTCGGGAGGGTGGCTCTAGAACAAGCAAATTTGGCTGCTTTGCCACGGAATATAAGCTATGTGAAGAGGCTCACTCCCCAGCAGAGGCTAGACGAGCTGCACGTCAGATGTTGATGAATGTAAGTATTTTTATTCTTCTCCAAAGTACCTACTTTGTATCTTCAGTGTTATAGCTTGCTTGCTTATTCTTTTCTAGGCCATCACAATTTTGCCTACCGTTGTCGAGCAGGAGTGCTCCTTTAATTCTTACTGTCAACTCCATGAAGCAAGAACTAGCTCATGCCAGATCCATGATGGACTAGAAAGTGAAGGAGGCGGTGATGGCCAATGAGATGAAGTGCAACATCAAGGCTAGCAAGAAGTATGATGAATGGAAGGCCGAGCTGGATGAAGTTCAGATAGACTCCGCCAGGCTGAATTGGAGAAGAATACTCTTCAAGTAGACATCACCGATCGGGACTAGAGAATCTCTGATTTCGAGAAGAGAATTCTACAACTTCAAGAAGAGACAGAGCTAGCCGAGGTGAAGTTAAGCTCTTGGGAGAACAAGCTTCTGATCCGAGGGAGAAATGCGTTCGTCACCTCGGAAGAGGCCGACGCAATGCTAAAAGAGTTTACTCAGAATATCTTCACCATGGGGTTCACTATGGCATGTGACCGTTTGGTGAGGAATTCTGAACTCTACCAAGGGATGCCTTATGATGCCTTCATTAATGAAGAGGTCATCAATGCTTTACAAGCATAATTTAAGACAGCCCGTACAGATCTCCGGAGCTCCTGAGATCGAAACCTCGGACCAAGACAATCATGCATCTTCTGGCTCCTGAGGTTGAACTGGAACCCGCGGGTCCTTCTTCCACTCCTTTTGCTAGTCCTTCCAATGCTGATTAGGCTGATTGTTGTAATTATAATAGATAGGATCTCTATTGTAATAGTTTTGGATCCTTGACTTTGTTTTTAATATGCTTCCTTTATTTCTCTTGCAATTATTTCCTGTAATCAAAAGCAACAAACTTGTAACACAGTAACAAACTCAAAATACTTTAAATATTCAAAAGTGCAATCAAATTGTCCCTTAGTTGAACTTAATTGAACATCACACTTAAAATGCTTAAGTGTCAAAGATTATAAACAGGTTCTCCCTTTACTTGATCTTAATTGAACCCTATCTGATTCTTCGTGGAAAGTCAAGAATTAAATCAACTTCTTGAAGGAAAACTTTTATTAAGTTCCAATCCAGAGTTTTAGCCTCTTTGGCTTGATTACACCTTTAGGACCTCTCAGAATTAAATTTGCATATTGTTGAGCTGAGACCAGACCTCTTAAGATCGGATCAGCTTGATTTTGCTTTATTTTGAACTTGAGCCAAACCTCTTAGGGTCAGATGAGTTCACTTCTATATGAGAGGAGACTATTAAGCCTCAGCCCTCGACGGGGGACCACCAGGTTTCTGCCCTCTAAATTTGCTTTGTTTTGAACTTGAGTCTAACCTCTTAGGGTCGGGCTAGTTCAAGATTTTTGTTTGTTGAACTTGAGCAAGACCTCTTAGGGCTAGATCAGTTCGATTTCATATAAGGGGGGCTACTAAGCCTCAGCCCTTGAGGAGGGATCACTAGGTCTCTGCCCTCACAAATCATCTTTATTTGTAGTCATGGCTGTCGAATAATCGTTTTCTTTTTCTCAAGGAAAAGCAATTTTTATTATATTCCTTGGTAATATTTCTTAAAATTCACAATATTCCACATTCTAGGAACAAGGTTCCCTCTCATATCTGTATAACTAGTTTATAGTAGCCCGAACTGTGTGCTTCTGTTATACGATATGGACCTTCCTAGTTCGATTCTAGTTTTTCCATTCTTGTACTCGACTCGCCTCATTCTTTCGAAGTACCAAGTCCCTTGGTCGAAGGTATCTACTCTTGATCTTGGAGTTATAATGTTTGTCCATGACTTGCTTGTACTTTGCCTTCCTGTTAGACACGTCCAGATTAGCTCTCATGGCATCATCATTTTGCTCCAAGTCACAGAGTGCGACCCGAGTTGTGGGTAACCCAATTTCGCTGAAAGTTACAGCCTCGAACCCACAGGTCAAGCTAAATGGGGTGTTCCCATTGGCCACATCGAGGGATAGTCTGATATGCCCATAGAACGCTAGGTAGCTCATCAACACATTCTCCTTTGGCTCGCTCTAACCGAGTCTTGAGTCCCATCAACAGGGTTCGATTGCAGGCTTCTGTTTGTCCATTTGCTTGTGGATGTGTGACCGAAGTGAAATATTGTCTAATGTTTGCCGAGGTTAGAGCAAAAACTCTTGAAAGGCTCTTCTTCAAATTCCTTTCCATTATCAAAAATAAGAACAGAGGGAATACCAAATCGATAAACGATATTTTTCCAAAAGAACTTCTCTATGGCCTTTCCTGAGATCGTGAACAGGGGCTCAGCTTCTATCCATTTGGTGAAGTAATCGACTGCCATTACTAAGAACTCAAGTTTGCCAACTGCTCTGGGCAGTGGGCCCAGGATATCTATTCCCCATTGGGCAAATGGCCAAGGGCTCTGAATAGGAACCATGTCTACACCTGGTTTTCGTAGAATAGGTGCATGTACATGGCATTGATGGCACTTCTACACTAGAGTATCTGCATCGGTGTGTAAAGTTGGCCAATAATACTCAGTTAGCAAAACTTTGTGGGCCAAGCTTCTTGGTCTGATATGGCTTCCACATATGTCTTTGTATACCTCTCTTAAGACGTTATTAGCCTCAGAGGGACCGAGGCACCTCAGCAGTGGTCACAGATAAATAGCCTTTTTGTGTAGAACTCCATCAATAAGCATGTATTTGACTACTCTATCTTAGTCCTTCTAGCTTCGGTTGGATCTTCAGGGAGCTTACTGTCCTCGAGATAATTGACTATAGGTTCCATCCATCCGAGGTCCGCATGGATATCTAAGATTTTTCAGCAAGATCTACAGACCTAAAGTCTTGTACCTCCACTAATACTTCCTTGGTTAATGAGAATACATTGTCAAAGCTAGTTTGAACAAGGCGTTAGCATATGTATTTTTGGCTTCGGAGATCTTAACCACGTCCACTTTTCTGAATTTTGACATCCAATTCTTAAGTTCAGATAAATACTTCTTTAATATTACGCCTCGAGCCTCATAATTTCCTAAGTTTTGATTCACAGCCAGCTGGGAGTCGAAATGTACCTTATGGTTTGGGCCCTCATTCGATGAGCCATTTTCATTCTGTCGATGAGTGCTTCATATTCAGTCTCATTGTTTGCTACTGAAATTCCAAATCTGAGGGCATGCTATGTGAGAAAATCTCCTTCCGGGGAGCGGATTATTATTCCTACCCCGGCTTCGGATTCACACAAAGCCCTGTCAACATGCAACTCCCACACTAGGACCTCTCCGATATGTGATTCTTTAAATTGTTCAACTGTCATGACTAGGTCGATGTTCTCGATCCCGTAATTTTCTGCAATGAAATTTGCAAAAACTTGCACTTTTATTGCTATCCGAGGCTTGAAATCAATGTCAAACTCGAATAGCTCTACAGCCCACTTTAACATTCTTTCAGATGCTTCGGGCTTACTCAATATATTTTTTAACGGGAGGTTAGTCAGTATGATTATTTTATGACCGTTAAAGTAAGGCCTCAGCTTCCGAGCTGATACTACCAAAGAGAATGCAACCTTTTCAATAGGCATGTAATTCTTCTCCGGTCCTTGAAGCTCTTTGCTCACAAAATATATGGGACATTGTTTACCGTGCTCATAGTGCTTCAGCAGAACCGAGCTAACCGCTAAATCTGTAATTGAAACATCTGTATAAGTACAGGGGTTCTCCCTTTTGAGGAGATGTGAGCTCTAGTAAATTGCCCAAATATATTTTTAGCTCCTCAAAGGCTTTCTGAGCTTCTTCTATCCATCTGAAACCTTCTGTTTTCTTTGTGACTTGGAAGAATGGTAGGCCTCTTTCTGCCGACTTTGACAGGAATCGGTTCAGGGTTGCCATTCTACTAGTAAGTCTTTGAACTTCTTTAACCAAGACAGGAGTTTTTATATTAATTATAGCTTGAACCTTTTCGGGGTTAGCCTCAACTCCTAGGTGAGAGACAATGAATCCTAAAAATTTTCTTGAGAGAACCTCAAACGTGCACTTTTTAGGGTTTAACCTCATCTGGATCGATCTCAACGTTTCAAATGTGTCTCTTAAATCCTCCAGAGAATCTTCTAAGGCTCAGCTCTTCACTACCATATTATCAATATAGACTTCCATATTCCGTCTTATTGACGAGCCTTTGATAAGGTGCTCCAGTGTTTTTGAATCCGCTCAATGGCATTATGACATAACAATATGTGCCTCGGTCAGTAATAAAAGAAGTTTTTTCTTCATCCTCTTTGGCCATATATATATGGTGATAGCCTTTGAAAGCATCTAAAAAATGCAGGACATAAAACCTCACAAAAAAATCAACTACGGTATCAATTTGAGGGTACGAATAACTATCCTTTGGACATGCTTTATTCAAATCAATAAAATCTTGGCACATTCGCCTTGTCAAGTCTTGTTTAGTTACAAGGATTGGATTACAAAGCCAAGTAGGATAAAGTACTTGCCTAGCTTATGCACCTCGGCTTCGATTACTAAGCTACGCTCTGGACCCAAGAGACGCTTTTTCTGCTTGACGGGTTTATAGGTTGGGTCGACCCTAAACTTATGCTCGATAATTTCCCAAGGGATGCATAGCATGTCTTCAACTGTCTAGGCAAATACATCATTGTACTCAGCGAGAAGTTTGAAGAGAAGAGTTTTGAATTTTACTGGAAGAGCTGCACAGATCTTTATTTTCCTGTTTGGGATGTTTGGGTCTAGTGATACCTTCTCGATAGGGATGTCATCCTATGGCTCAATTTTAGCTTTGTCCTTTTCCTTAACTTCAGGCAGCTCTGGGATCTCAACAGCATTACCATGTGGTACTGAGCCTTCCTCTCCCATCTTCGAATTGATCCTCTGCTCTTTGGGACCGCTAAAGGCAGAGGGGGGCATCAAAAGTTTGCAGGAATGCTTTGTTTATAATAGACATAGTTTGCGATTGAGAGAGCAGGGACATCATTTAACAGGTCCAGGCTTCCTACTGATTCCCGATCACTGTGCCTTTTGACCCATCTCTCAGCATGAACTTTATTTCGATGTGGAATACAGAGGAAAGAATTCTGTATGTGTACTACGTGGGTCAGCCAATAATCATATTATAAGAATTGTCTCTTTTTACGATGATGAAGTTGGTCATCTCGATTCTGCTATTCGAGAGAGTCCCGAGGGATAAAGGGAGCACTATCATACCCTTTAGGCACGACTGAATCGCCCGTAAAGCCATCTAATAGAGTTTTAAAAAGTTTTATCAGGGAGGAATCAGTATGCATTTTTTTCCAAGAGTCCCAAAAAATGATGTCCGCCGAGCCCGGTATCAACAAATACACGATTCATCTCATAGCCGGCCATGTTCACATGGATCACCACAGGGTCACTATGTGGCATATAGCTAGGCACAAGGTTTTTCATAGTGTATCCGACGCTTATGAATGGTTTAAGGCGCTTTCTCCTATCCTTACCTAGAGGTACGTATCGCACGTATTTCTTTCTGGCATTATTGAAGTCACCAATTGCTGATCCTTTCAGCTATTATATTTATTACTCCAGCTATGCGGACCTGCTCTTCTGGCATCGGAGGATTATTCCTGTTCTGGCCTCTTTGGTTTTGTTGACGAGGCAGGCGTGGCTGCATCTGATTGGCTCTATTATTGATATTTCTTTGGAACTGTATGGCAGTTCGGCTGATAAATTGTTGTAGGTGTCCCTCTTGAATGGCTTTTTCTATTTTCATTTTCAAATTATTGTAGGCCTCGGTATCGTGACCGTGCTAGCCATGAAACGAACAATATTTTGATTTGTCCCTTTGATTAGGACCTGATATCATTGGAGGGGGAGGCTATAGTACTCTGGTGTGTTGTACTTGGTACAAGATCTCCCTTCTTGAGGTGTTGAGAGGAGTGAAGTCAAAGTTCAGGAGAATTCTTGCTCTCAAGGGTCGAATTTCAATATTATTGTTCAGGTACACTACCCGGTTAGCCAATAGTTTGACTGGGGGATAGCTCAGCCTGTTTAGGACCTTTTGCTTTTGGATGATGAGGGATCCGATGTCTTCGGAGTCTTTTCCTTTTGTGAATCATACAATTCTCTTTCTATCCTGTTTGAATCCTCCCCTCGGATGAACTCTGATGTTCTTTCTAGCAGTTTGGAGTAAGACTCCGGCATCTTTTTATCTAATTCGGAGTTGAAACACTCAAGCCAGAAGCCGCTGTAGAAAGCAGCACAAATCAAAATCTTCTCATCAACATTTTTTATTTGGATGACTTGATCAATGAAGCGGTCCAAAAACTTGTTAAGTGATTCATCTGGCCTCTGGCGGATATTCATAAGATGTGACGTGTGTTTCTACACTACTGACTTGCTTCTGAAATGAGAAAGGAAGGATTTCACCAACTCATGAAAAGTGGCAATTGAGTTCGTCGGCAACTCCTGAAACCATTTTTGAGCCGGACCTCGAAGAGTAGTGGCGAACAATTTGCAACGGATAGCATCACTATATCCATAAAAGCTTGTGATCGCCACCACATGTTGGAGATGATCAGATGGGTCACAGTCTCCTTTGTACCGATCTAAGTCTGGTAGTTTGAATTGCAATGGGAACGGCTCGGCTCTGACAAAGAATGTGAACGGGTCTTTGTCAATTTCTGTTGGAACAATGGCATTTAACACCAAATTATTCTTCCTCAATATTTCTTGAATTTTGTTTTCGAGGCTCTGCTCCTCAAGCTATACCTATCTGATCACATGACTTGTCGATGAATGCGATTCATCAGACTTTTTGTCCGATCTCAGCTTTCTGATTTTGTCCCTGAGATCACTCGGTCCTATGGTGTGAACTGGTTGTTTTCCAGGCCTTCGGTTAGGTTGTCGTATAGCCTGCGGTGTGATCTTCGTTCGAGCATTCGGACGGAGTTTGATTCTCACGTAGTTCAGCGAACGCTCTGAAAGATTCAAAGTTATCGAGAAGTATTTCAAGACTTCATTTTGCTTTCTATATTTCTTGAGCTTCAGCAGAAGCATTGAGGTTCTCTGCTTCATCATTTTGTACAGCGAGGTGCTGGTTACTCGCCTCGACTTCCTTGCTAGCAATGCGTCTAGTGCCTCTATTCTTCATCTTTCTTAAAATTGAAATCAATCAGAAGAACATATTTGAAGAGATGTCAACTCCACAGACAGCGGCCCAATTTGATGAGCACCTGAATCTATAGAGAGAGAAAGTAGATAGCCGAGGAGAACTTGGGGGTTGTATTGTATTGTGAAGAGCTTACAAGGCAAGTGAAGAGGTCCCAGCCTTTAGCACCCAAGTCCCTTATTTATATATGTACATGAGGGGGCTTGGCTATAATTCTACTAAATGAACCTACACGTAAGTTACATATTTGCCCATAATGAGGCTGCCACGTAAGCATTTCCAGAACAATCTAGGGGAAGTGCCAAGTGTTACTAATTAGCATCATCAGTAATCATCAGAGTCCAGCCTGACCAGTCTGTAATGGTGATCAACGGTGACTCTAAACCTATTTGTTAACTTAATCCATAGCACTCAAGCGCAAGTCCCGGACAAAATCGCCTATGGCGGCTGCAAAGATAGAATTTGGAAAATACTATAGAATCAAGAAAAATTAAGAGAGAGCAATTGGAGAAGATGAAGATAGAGAATAAAATTGGGGAATACTTGGAGAGATAGAGCGTTAGAAAAACAGAGAGAAAGGAAGAAATTCTATTGAATCGGGAAAATGAAGAGAGAGAAATTAGGGAAGGCATAAGGAATGAAAATAAATTGGGAAACTTTGGAAGAGTTTTTTAGGTGCAAGGAATTTTTAGAATTTAATTTATACTCAAAACAAAGTCACTTTATGTCAATCAGTGATAGTATGTAGTCTCTTAAATAGTGTTGTAATTTTTACAGCATAATTTGAGTTGTGAGGCTTATTTACGAAACTTTCACATTGTGTTGCATGAAAAAATGTCGTAACTAAAATTAGAAGAATGAGTACCCCAAGCAACTTTGTCCTACTTTATGTTGAAAGAAAGCAAAAATTCCTGGACGCTTTGTTGCTTATAGTGGCCATGAGGTAGTAGCACGTGCATTCCTTTGCTTAAGGCTAAAGAATGATTGATCACTGCTTTTCTAAATTTAGCCAACTATCTATAAAGAGTTGGAGAGGAGCTGAAAGCCTTTTGAAAGTCAAAAGACAATCCAAAAACCAATGGCTGAAAATTGAAAGCTAAAAGCTGATGAAAATTATGATGTTAGGATGCAAATTTATGTCGAATCAGTTCCTATGGAGATTGAAAACAAGAGCAAGTTATAATAATGTATGTTCCTTGATTTTATTCCATATTTGATATTCTGTGATATTATTTATGCATAGATTAAATTCGTTTTTATAGATTGAGAAATCTATCATTTGGTATCAGAGCTTTTATGCCTCTGCCTTGATTTGCATATATGTATATGTTGATTTGGGTTTACTGTTGACATGTTATTGAGAAAATCTAGAATTATAATTTATTTGAAATTGATTCTATGATTTTTTCCTTGATTAAAAACATCTATTGGTGTTATTTATTGCTGAGTTATGGCCATATATTTTTATATATGAATTATGGATCATGGACATGGGTTTATGATTTTGATATTTTTATTGAAAACTAAAGTTAGAGATCATTAGGAAATTAGATTTACATGTTTTTTGTGATTAAAAACATAATTTTTTGATGCCCAAATGGCTGGGAATATGTGCGGGTTGCATTCGGGTCGCACATACCCGGTTTTGTTAAACGGGTGAAAAAGAAGATGTCAAAAAAAAAAATGTGAGTTTTCCGTGGGAAGATTGGAACTGTGACCAAATGGTCACCAGGCCCATGTTCTGACCAATGGACCACCTTGGAGTTTGTGTGTTTTGTTAGTAGAATTTTCTATATACTACTTCTAATTAAAAAAAAAAAGAAAAAAAAAGAGTTGTCTGTGGTAAGATTCGAACCTGTGCCCCGTAGAAGACAAGCACCATCTTTGGACCACTGGACCACTTTGTGGTTTATGGAAATTTTGAATAAAACAATTCTTTAAACTAGTTCTCTTTGTTAAAATAAGAAAAATGAAGGGTGGTTGCCTTGGTTCGAACTCGTGACCATGTGGTAGTGGGTCACACGTTCTGACCATCAAGCCATCAGTGGTTGTGTTATTTTGCAACACAACATTTTTATAAACTATTTGCGTTCAGGGTCTTATTCTGATTTAAAAAAAAAATCAGAGGCGCTGCTGGAAGGTGTTGAACCTGAGACCTTAAGGTTAAAAGTTAGGCATTCTGACCAATTGAGCTACTCAAACTATTTAGTTGTGGAATGTATTATTTATATATATGATACTTCCAGTTTGTTATTTGCATATATATATATATATATATATGTTTGTGACTTTTTTGGTAATTATTAATGTCTGTGATCCGTATAAATATGTATATATATATTTTTAATTATAGAGTAGCCGCAACATCTTTAATTAAAATATATATATATGTGTGTGTGTGTGTGTGTACAGTAATTCTGTAATTTTGAGATCACTTATAATATAAGACATTAATTGTTAATTATAGCACTTTTAATATAATAAATTTTATCCCACAAGAATTTTTATTATATTATATTGTGTGATTAAAGGGGTGAAATATTAAATTATATTCCTTAATTTACCCACAAGAATTAAGGAAAGGAACATGATTTAATAGTTTCATCACAATTTTGATTATATGAATTTATATGAATTTATATGAATTTATTTGAATTATAAATTTAGCCTACATGCAATTTCTATGTCATGTAATTCGTATTTTTAGTATGTTTTGCATTGGTAAAACATAATAAATGTTAATTTGCCTCAAATTTTGATATAAGCATATATGTAATTATTTGTGCAGTTTTTCAACCTATGAATTTTTTCGATATGAAATGTGACATTTCCGAGCTCAAGGGTGACAACTATAAGTTGTGGAAAGAGAGGATCCTCCTTCATTTAGGGCGGATGGACAGTTATTAGACTGATCGACAGAACCCCGAATGCCAGTTGAGATGTTGAGAATAGCCAACCTAATGATGTTGAGCTTTATGAAACGTGGGAGCGATCTAATCGTCTCAGCGTGATGTTCATAAAGACCAACATCTCAACTGGCATTCGGGGTTCTGTCGATCAGTCTAATAATGTCCGAGAGCTATTGAAGGCCATTGATGAGCAGTTTGAGTCTTCACAGATAAGGCTTTAGCAAGCACCCTAATCATGAAATTCTCTACCATGAAGCTCACTGGTATCAAAGGAGTGCGTGAACACATCATGCACATAAGGGACATAGCGGCTCAACTAAAAAATCTTGAAGTTACAATTGGTGGCCCCAAAAGCAACCTAAGAGGAGGGGTGAATTAGGTTGTATCTAAAACAAACCTTTTTAAGTGCTTAATGAAAATACAAACTTTATGCACCAAATTCATGGTAGAGAATTTCATGATTAGGGTGCTTGCTAAAGCCAGTAGATGTCTCTTATACAAATCTAGATGTGTATAAGAGACAGCCTTAGACCTTTCAACATATCCAAGCTTCTCACCTTTCAACTACAAAGAGCGGTATTAACAACTTGGTTTAGCCTAAAAGTTCAAGTAGGTGAGACAATAACCTCTTGTCACAAATGAGGATCTTACACTAATTTCCTTTAGTTGAGCCAAGAGTTTTACACTCACAACCTCCCTTTGTTATAAGGACAAAAGCTCTTTTCACAAAATTACCTACACTATTACAACACTTTTTCCCACTATTTCTCCCAAATAGCTCAAGAGTTATTTGTAATCAATGTAGAAGTCCCCTTTAGCTTAATTTAGACCTAGGAGTATTTATAGTTGCCAAAAGGGTGTTGGTTATGACCATGCAGCAATGTGTGCAAACTAGACCTTTTGAAGGAAGCTTATGAAAAGGAGAGAGTGCATCATCAAAACATGCAACTCAAGGAAATAACAAGTACAACCAAGGACAAATGGTCATCAATGAGTTGATGACCAGTGTGTGCAAAGGAAAAGATGTCTCCTCAAGGAGAACAAGTATTAAGAAGGAATCCAAGTGCTTCTTCTGTAAGAAAAATGGGCACATGAAGAAGGATTGCTCCAAATTTCATAACTGGCTTGAGAAGAAAGGTAACCTAATCTCACTTGTATGTTATGAATCTAATATGATAGAGGTTAATCATAACACATGGTGGATTGATTCTAGTTCGACAATCCATATTACGAATTCTTTGCAGGGATTTGCAAAACCTAAAGAAGCCAATGGAAAGTAAGAAGTACATCTATTCAGGAAATAAGATGTGGTCTCACATGAAAGTAATTGGGACATGCAGTTTAGTTCTCAGTAGTGGCTTTGTTTTAGATTTGGAAAGGACATTTTATGTTCCAAATTTCTCTAGAAATTTAATTTCATTATCAAAACTTGTACCTTTGGGATATTCTTGGTATTGTTCAAATATTGGATTTAGTTTGTTTTATAAATCTGACCTTATCGGGAATGGTATTTTGTTTGATGGTCTTTTTCAAATTAATTTGCAAAACAATGCTACATTAAGTACTTTGCATGTTCAAAATAATGTTGGTATTAAAAGATGTGTTATACTGAGAACTAGTCCATATATTATGGCAATCAAAGATGTGTTATCTCCATTCGAGAAATCAAGAAATTAGTGGATGATGAAGTACTTTGTACTCTAGATTTTACTGATTTCGAGACTTGTGCAGGCCACACAAAAGGTAAGCATATCCAACATGTCAAAAAAGAGAGCCACGAGGAGTACGAAATTATTAGAAATCAAACATACTGACATATGTTGTCCGAATATGGACACATATTGTCAAAAGTATTTCATCACCTTCATATATGATTTCTCATGATACATGTATCTCTACTTGCTTAATAACAAAGATGAAGCACTAGACGACTTTAAGGTGTTTAAGGCAGAAGTAGAGAAATAATGTGAAAAACAAATTAAAATTGTGAGATCTGATGAGGTGGTGAGTACTATGACACATACACCGAAGATGGACAAGCACCTGGTCCTTTTGCAAGATTTCTTGCTGAGCATGGGATTGTTGCCCAATACACTATACCTGGTTCTCCAAGCCAAAATGGTGTAGCAGAAAGAAGAAGCCGAACATTAGTGGACATGGTGTGGAGCATGCAAGCATGCTCAAAACTTCCAGAATCTTTGTGCAGTGAAGCTCTCAAGACGGCTGTGTACATATTAAATCGAGTTCCAACCAAGTAAGCTGTCCCAAAGACACCATTTGAATTATTTAAAGGTTGAAAACTGAGTTTGTGACATGTACGCATTTGGGGATGCCTATCTGAAGTGAGAGTTTATAACCCACAAGAAAAGAAGTTGGACCCAAGGACCATTAGTGGGTATTTTATTGGATATGTTGAAAGGTCTAAGGTATATAGATTTTACTGTCCATCTAATAGTACAAGAATTGTGGATTCAAGAAATACAAAGTTTCTTGAGAATGACCTAATTAGTGGGAGTGATAGATCATTGGGTATAAGATCTGAGAAAAAATATTCTGTTGCACAATCTTCCACTTCTAGTCATGGATGGACTATTATTATTCATGACACTCCCCGAGATCAAGTACGTGTTGAACAATCAATCCTTGAAACTCCACAAACTGCTGATAATGATCGCAGTAGATCTTGTTCAACAAATACCTGAAATTGTTGAACAAGCAGTTGAACAACATATTCCTCAAGATAATGTTGGAACAACATTGTTCTCTTATACAGAGAAGATCTACTAGAGTAAGGAAAACAGCAATTCTTGATGACTATATGGTATATCTGCAAGAGTTTGAGTATAATATTGGAGTCGAAAATGATCCTGAAACGTTTTCACAAGCCATGAACTGTAATAAATCTAACTTGTGGTACAATGCCATGAAAGAGGAGATAGAATCGATGGCATCGAATGGAGTCTGGGATCTTGTCGACTTGCCTATTGGTGCAAAAACCATAGGATGTAAATGGATTTTCAAAACCAAGAAAGACTCATTAGGCAACATCGAAAGATATAAAGTGAGACTTGTTGCCAAAAGATTTACTCAAAAAGAAGGAATGGATTATACATAAACCTTTTCTCCTGTATCTAAGAAAGATTCTCTTCGAATTATTATGGCATTGGTTGCCCATTTTGATTTGGATTTGCATCAAATGGATGTGAAAACGGCGTTCCTTAATGGAGACCTGGAGGAAGATGTTTATATGAAACAACCTGAAGGATTTTCCTCTAGTAATGGTGAGCATCTAGTTTGCAAGCTTAAAAAGTCTATATATGGATTGAAGTAAGCCTCCCGTCACATGGTATTTAAAATTCGGCCATTGTAATCTCTTGTTTGATTTTGATAGAGAATATCATGGATCAATGTATATACTAGAAGGTCAGTATGAAGTAAGATTTGTTTTCTTGTTCTGTATGTAGACGACATCTTACTTGCAAGTAATGATAAAGGATTGCTACATGAGGTGAAACAATTTCTCTCTAGAAAATTTAATATGAAAGACATGGGTGAGGCATCTTATGTCATTGGCATAAAGATCCAAAGAGATAGAACTCTGTGCATTTTGGGTTTGTCTCAAGAAACCTATATTAACAAAGTTTTATAGAGGTTGCGGATGAAAGATTGTTCACCAAGTGTGGCACCTATTGTGAAGGGTGACAGGTTCAATTTGGATCAATGTCCAAAAAATGACTTTGAGCGGGAACAAATGAAAAACATTCCATATGTTTCTGCCATAGGGAAGCCTAATGTATGCTTAGGTCTGCACAAGGCCTGACATTGCATTTGCTATAGGAATGTTGGGAAGATGTCAGAGTAATCCAGGTATGGACCACTGGAGAGCTGCAAAGAAGGTAATGAGGTACCTTCAAGGAACAAAAGATTACATGCTTATGTACGATTTGATAAACTAGAGGTGTTTGGCTACTCTAATTCGGACTATCTGGCTGTATTGATTCTCGAAAATCGACATCTGGTTATGTCTTTATGCTAGCGGTGAAGCTGTGTCTTGGAGCATCTGTCTAAACACACTCTAACTATATGCAATCTCTACTATGGAAGCTGAGTTCGTTTCTTGTTTTGAGGCAACTTCGCATGGTGTATGGTTGAAGAGTTTCATGTCTGGGCTTAGAATTGTGGATTCTATTTCTAGGCCATTGAGGTTATTTTGTAACAATTCAGCTGTTGTTTTTATGGCTAAGAACAATAAGAGTGGTAGTCGAAGTAAACACATCGACATCAAGTACTTAGTCCATTCGAGAACGTGTTAAAGAAAATAAAGTGGTCATTGAACACGTTAACACTGAATTGATGATTGCTGATCATTTGACTAAAGGCATGCCACCAAAGATTTTTAGGGATCATATAGTTAGAATTGGACTTGGTTCTATGATGTGACCTCATTTTACATGTACGTACATTTGATATTTCTATTGAAACTCTTATTCAGTTGTGTGTTTTCATATTCAGTTGAAAATACTTATTTAGTTATTTGAGAAAACACACTTAAGTTGGACCTATAATAAGCATAAGGCTTATTTATTAAGGTATGTTATCACAAAAATGTTTGGTGTTGATGAGACATAATGCATAGTAATACATGGAAGACAATACTTGTTTCTTAGATGACTTGTCGCCATGATTCATGTATTTTGGATCTTACTTGTGAGATTTGATAGTTTGTATGTCGAATAAAATATGTGGATCAAGTGGGAGAAATGTTGGAATACTTGTAAATCCTATGTGATTTTCTTATTTTAAATTCCAAATATTTGATCCAATATTTAATTCTGATAATTATCAATCTGACTTAATAAATATTTTGTGATAATTATTACACTTGTGATAACTACTTGATAATTATCACACTTGTGATAACTACTTATTGTAACTACTTACGTTTTCTGATGGAAAAAACGTTATAAGTACAACAGAGTATTTTGAGTCCCTAGGCCTAACATTCTATCAGAAAATACACCATCGTATCATATTGTCTGGGTTTAGAAGTATCCAAAAAATTATTTTTATATTTCTCTTATTTTACAATGACCCAACAACATCAATGGCTGGAGGTATGTTCCTTGATTTTATTCCGCATTTGATGTTTTGTGAATCCTTGATTTTATTCCGCATTTGATGCGATGGTGTATTTTCTGATAGAATTCATTCTTTATAGATTGAGAAATCTGTCAAATAACACTATTTTTTTTTAAAAAAAAGAGAGAGTTTATTCAATATGAGAAAAAGAGAGTTTATTCAATCTGAGAAAAAGAGGCATGAGCAAATTCATTCGGTGACTGGATTTTTTGTTAGAGTAATTTTCACATAGTTAAGGCAACAAATTGGGCCTTTATGTCAACTTCAAGGCTCCAGCTTCAGCCATTCATCGTGTAAAGTTCACTTCAGAATTTTGTGCAGAGCAACTTGTTGAGTTCAAGCTACAACGAGGAACAACATAAGGATGGTACGCTTTGCTAGTGAGCAACCATGTTGCGGCTTGGTAATTGGAAGACCGTTGAATTTTGTAGACAATTGGCATATGCCAAAGAAGAACGTGGGAGAATTGCAGCGATGATAGCAGAATCCAGCAACCAAAACATGGCAAGAACTCCCATTTTACCTATGAATAGGGATGCTCAAATAAGGGTCCACGGTATTGCTATGTTCAACAATTGACTACAATTATTCTCTCAAAAATTTAGTAGAACACAAGGATTCTAGTAGCATTGAAAAGTTGACGAAATCCAAATTTTTCATTTTAGAACATTAGAATTGCTTTACCCAAGCTTTCTAATTGCTATACGTAATACGTCCAACCAGATTTGGAAACCATTGAATTATTTGAAAAGGAAATGACATGCAGTTTTGTTTCTGTATTTGGTTACAGAACCATGTGAACTTCAATGCCACTATCCTATGTTATATTGGATACAATAGATGTGTTTCCCAATTCGAATCTAATGGGTATAAGGTCTCTTCAATTCATTTTAGGCACCTCTTATACGGTTTTGATCTAGTGAATACTTCAAGTAAATTCAAATCCAAGTGAAGTTCAAGCCATTGTAAGTCACAAGTTCAATTGTTCACAAATCTTCAAAGTTTCCTTTAACGTCATATCGGCCAAATATTTTGACACCTGGTAGAAAATCCCATTTTACCTATGAATAGGGATGCTCAACAATACATGCATAAGAAGACTACAATAAAAGAGAACATAGGGGATGGCATTCTACATATATCAAGATGCATCAAGTTTCCCAAGTAAAGTCCTCGAAGTATTACAAGATCTTCACGTTCCTCAAGTGTTCAAGTTCTCTACAGGGAGTATTTTTTGTGGAAAAATACAAAATCAGAGTTGTGTACCTTTTGTTGATTAAATCAATAAAATTGACCTTTTTGATTATTTGTTCTTGATTTTCAGTATATTTTTCATACTCAAAATTTGTGTGAACAAAGTGTTTAGAAGTTATTTTAAGTGTTTATTATAGTTATTAATATGTGTTTGTGTGTTAGGGTTTCGATGGAAAAAATGATGCATAAATTGGATGTCGAATGTTAATTTTTTGTGCAAAACAGCGAATTGATGCTGATTCAGGACCCTAACTATAGTCAAGGATTTTGAGGCATAAAATTCTTGACTGCAGTCAAGATATATGCAGACGTTTTAGAACGTAGTCAGGAGTTATGCCTAATAATTTCTAATTGTGGGCATGTGATGTATCAGGGGCAATTTTAAGCAAATCGGTGAAAATTTTGGCTAAGGTTTCTCTTCTCAAACCTAGAACTATGAATACCTCATTTTAGCCTCTTTTCCTCATAGTATCTCTTAGATAGTTAGAGAGAAGGAGACTAAAAATAGAGTAGAATAATTCTAGTTCTCCTTTTTTTTCCTATTTGGGGAGGGTTTTATGTTTCTTTAGTTTAATTAGTTTAATTGCTTTCCTTTAATTACTTTTTTTACTTGTTTTCTTAGTTTAATTGGTAGATTAATTTATGACTTTGTTCAATTGTGCTTTCTCAGTGGTCATTTGGAGTTTAGCTTAGCTAATTCCTTTCTAAAAATGTTTTTTTTTTTTTTTACATGCTTTCTTAAAAATGCATCTTTATTGTTAATGTTTATTTTTATGCATTAGTTATTGTTAGGTTAAGATTTGATGATGCCAATTTCTAATGGGTGTTTATTGATTGGTGGGTTGAATGGTGAAAGTGGAGTAAATTTGGGTAACAATAATTCGTTTTGTTTGAATTGACTCACAATTGTTAAGGACTTCATAAAGGGTTTGAGGGTTTGATCGACTCTTTAATCCACTTAATAATTTGGGGTAAAAATACAGTAAGTTGAATCTTAAATTTAGACCAAACAACAATTAGATTAGGTTAGATAGTAATCGAGCCAAATATTATCTATCTGGTTGGTTGGAAAGTCCTAGGTTAATTCATGTTTTAGAATCAAGTGTCTGGCCAAGGAATTGATTCACTATACAGAATAACCTCTAATTGGACCCATTGAAACACTTGACTTAATCAATTGACCAAAACTCGGAAATTGGTTAATCAAACTCTAGCCTATTTTACATTTGTTTTCTTAATCTTTTGTAGCTAGTTTTAGTTGAATTCTCTTTAATCAAACTCTTATAATAGTAATCTAACCACATAATCGATAATTATAAACCAATCCTTATGTATCCAATCCCTACTTCCACTTGCTACTATTTGATCCAATATACTCGCTTTGTGCCATCTAGTTAGCAGTTAGATTTAAGTATTTATAAATGTAGAGCTAGATTTGATTTGCATCAAGCTTTTAGCATCGTTTTCAGGTATTGATTTTCTACAACATCTAGTAATACAATTTAGTTGGAATGCTACTTTGAAGTTCTTTCTTTTCTTGTAAAGTTATTTCATCTATTTGAAAAGCTTAAAAGATTTTCATATTTTGTGTTTCTTATTTGAAAAAAAAATCAAAAATATTTTTATTATGATGGTTTGTTTAGATTAGCTAATATTCTATACTTTCCTACTTTTTATTTGTGTTTTAGTTCTTTTTCTTATTTTTGTTGTTTAGTTTCTACTTTTTAGGAACATGTAAGGAATGAATTGAAATAATTCATTCCAAGGATATTATCATCCTTATGGTAATGAAAGTGAGGCCAATGAGCATGTTTCTTATAGTTATTCTCCCTACCCCCTTGGATTATCAAATGGGAAGGTCTACCCATCCATATTCCTATTAGAGCTATCAAGAAAATTCTTATTCATTCCCTCTACCTTAAGAGCCTTCATATGAACCAATGGAGTTCCAATTCCTTCACCAACCAATTGAAGAAGTTGATGAGGTAAGATTGATGGAAAAATGTTGTTGATACTTCAAGATAACCAAGCCAAACTCCTAGAAGAATGAGCAAAACTCTTTGAAGAACCAACCAAATTCGAGAAGAGCAAGCAAAATTATTTGAAGACCAAGACAAATCCATCAAGCGGTTGCAAGGCCAACTTGTCGATTGAGTGCCAAAGAATGATGGGTGGTGAAGACCAAAGGACTCCAACACTCCCAACAATGAAGAAAAAAATGGACACTTAGAGGATCAATATAAGATGGCCAAGTTACGAAGCATATGCAACAAAGAAGAATCAACACTTGCCCTAATCTCACAACCAACATACCTAAAGAATGCCATATCAAGTGCTTGTGGATAAGAATCGGTTCAAGAAGAAAAAAGAAAGAGCACGTTTTAGAAGAAACCAATCGTGAAGAAGCTCTTGAACTTGAATTTCCAACAACCGAGTCACTCAGCATTTCTTGAAAATATCATCAACAATTTCTATGAGTAAGTGTGAGTTTATCCCAGTGACTACAAAAAAGAGGTGGTATTTGGTCTATTTTTGGTACAAGAGCCAGTTCAAAGGTTGGAAGAAGAAGAAGAAGGATACCTTCTAGAAGGTACCTGGGAGGTCCCAACTATATATGTGGAAGTGCAACTAATTCTTGGGGACTTCAAATGTGCTAAGTAATGGAGCAAGTTCACCAAGAAACATCATATTTGTGGCAAGCCTCCTTGAAATTGTTAAGGACGTATTTCTTTATTATGCTTTATTTTAGTTTCAGAACCAATGGGTAATAAAGGCCTGTAGCCTTGTGTTTAGTTTAGTTTAATGTTTTGATGTTGAAAAATTATTTTTGATATGCTTGGACAAATTTGGTTTTTCATGACAATGTTGATGGCAATGTAGGACATTTTGTGATTTGTGATTGTTATATTTTTTATGGAATGAATTTGAACTTAGTTTTTATCATTTGATTGTGGAGATTCTAGCTGATGATACGCTTTATGTTATAAATGTTTGAACTTATTTTGAGCTCCAAGTTCATATTAATGCATAATATGTATTGGGAGTATTCTTTGTTGTTGAATATCATTTTTAGGCCAATTATGTGTAAAACTAAGTTTGGAGGGATGAATTGGGCAGATACTATTGTGTGTGTTTTTTTTCTTTTAATTTTCTACATCCTGTGAAGTCCCAATGATCCCTCTTGTGTAACTTTAATTAGTTGAAAAAGATAGACAACTTATAGGATTCATGCACTTAAAGGGAATTTGCATTTACATGTTGAACTTGAGATTGCTCATTGCTTAGCATTATATTGTGGTGAACTTAGTGTTTATGAAATCCACAATTAAAGGTAGAACTATTGTCTTAAGTTTAAATTGTGCTTACTTGATTACTTTTACATTCAATTAGTTAATATTTTCTATCATCTACATTAGCTTTTTTTGTTGTCCAAGTCTAGTTCAAAGTCATTTCCTAGTATTATACTTGTTTTTATATGCTTTTAGTAGTATTTTTATGTTTTGTGATATAGGTGAAGTAGTAAGATGAGTTTGTAACTCATCATTGAATAAATTGACATGAATAGTAGTGTATTTTTTAGTCTTGTTTGTGTTTAGGAATGGTGATGTTTTGTTTATAAAAGTTTTGGTAGTTGGATAAAAAAGGATCGTATTGGTGCTCAATGATGATATAGACCTAATAGTAATATAAAACTTGTAGTATTGAAATGGTCATTCCGATTTTGAGTGGAAAATGGATTAGTTTTTGTTGAGAGTACTTGTTTCAAAAACGAACTATTCCCAATTTCAAAAAGAAAGTAGTGTGCTAATTGGTTTTAAAACAGTTTGTTTGGAAAATCTTTTGTTCATGCTCAAAATTGCTAATCATTGTCGAGTTATTCTTTTGGAAAAATGTTCTAAATGGTTGGAGATGAATTTGGCCATTTGTGCATTTTTTGCAATTTGAAAGTATTAGATCTATTTGATGAGTGATTAATTCTAGATATGATTTTGGGTGCATTTCATTCCTCTTCCTTGGCTCGCAATGTAGGTAGCGTGCTATTCAAAAGAGAAGAAAACAAGAAGAGAAAAGAAAAGAAAATAAAAGTTGTGCTTTCTTGTGTTAGGAATAAGGCTAGTAGAGGAATCGGCATCACAAATGCTCGTGCCTTCGAAGTGGTAGTTAGGGTAAAAAATAAGGAAAGTAGAAGTAAAGTCTTCAAAATAAGCCTTTTAGGTATGCCAACAAGTTGGCGATGTTACATTGTGTACTATCCATCATTAATGTCAAATTAATTGCTCCTAACTAGAATAATGCTTCTATTGCATAACATGCGCATATTATATAGAATCCTGATAATCCTTTCATTTCCAAGTGGTTTATTCGAGAATGCTTGATTGACATTTTGTCCTTCTAATTGGGGTATAACATATTTCGCATAAACTAGTTACTTTTGTTAAAAACCTTTTTGATTGAGGAAAATGGTTGGTAGTTTGAAGTTTTTATTAGCAATTAAACTAGTTTTTGAAAAAATGAATTATTAGAGTGACATACACATTTGAATGTTTAGAACTTATATACTATTTGTGGTTCTTGAAATGTTCCAAATAATCTGAAGTATATCCGATTGTCATGGCATATAGTTTGTAAGTCAAGTGTTTAGGGTTTTGTATTAGTATCTTATGTTTTGTATTTCTTTATGTGTTATTTGCTTTTGTTGTTTCTTCTTCTTTCCTTATCTTTATTTTGCTCGTGACGAGCAAAGCCTTAAGTTTGGGGATGTGATAACTCTAGAAAACCAGAATTATATGTACCTTAAATTTAACAATTTTGCTAATAGCTGGTCTAGAGCATTCTTAGTATTTTAGTATATATTTTATAATATTTTTACGTTTATATGTTAGTATGTGTTTATTATGTAGTTTTTTAGTGCTATTTAGGTGTTAATTTTCTTATTTTACTATATCCTTTGAATTTAGAGTTGTGTCTTATCTTTAACCTAATTCCGCCGAGAGTTAAGGTTTTCATGTGTCTTTATTTGTCTTTAGTTTTTAGTATTTTATTTAAGTGTTTAGGAGTTAGTTTAAGTGTTTATTATAGTTATTAATGTATGTTATGTGTTTGGCTTTAGACGGAAAAAACCGCACACCAATCGAACATCGGATAGAGATTTTTAGCGTAAAATTTTAAAGTGATGCTGATTCAAAACCCTAACCACAGTCAAGGATTTTTAGGTATAAAATCCTTGACTGCGATCAAGATTTTATGCAAAAGTTTTTGACCATAGTCAATGAGTTATGTCTAATAATTTCTGACTGCAGTCATAGGACGTATCTGGGGTAATTTTGACCAAATCGACAGAAATTTTGGCTGAAGTTTCTCTTCTCAAACCTAGCACTATAAATACCTCATTCTAGCCTACTTTCCTCATAGTTTAGATAGTTTGAGAGTAGAAGATAATAAATAGAGTGGAATAGTTCTACTTCTCTTTTTTCCTCCCCATCTAGGGAGGGTTTTCTTAGTTTAGGATTTTCTTTCTTTATGACTCTTAAATTCTTGTTGAATATTTAGTACTTATGGCTTTCATTAATTGTACTTTATTAATGGTAATTTGTGGTTTAGGCTAGTTAATTTTCTTATTAATTTTTTTTTACATGCTTTCCTTAATTGCTTTCTTAAACGTGCTTTCTTTAGTATTAATACTCACTTTTATGCACTAGTTAGTCTTGGTTAAGTTTGATAATGCTAATTTTCAATAGGTGTTTATAGATTCGTAGGTTCAATGGTGAAAAGTGTTGTAAAATTGGAGAATTGTTGAGGACTTCATAGAGAGTTTGATGGCTTGATTTACTCTTCAATTCACTTGGCAATTTGAGGCAAAACACAGCGGTTGAATCCTAAATTAAGACTACAATTAGATTAGGTTAGATAATAGTCGCATCAAGATATTATCTATCTAGTTGCCTAGAAACTCTTAGGTTTAATTTGTATTTTAGATGCATGGGTTGAACCAAAGAATTTAGTGACTATAGAGAGTAACCTCCGATTGAACTCATTGAACTACTTAGCAAAGCTAATCAATTGACCAAAACCCTAAGACTTGGCTAATGGAACCCTTGCACATTTTACATTCGTTTCTCAATTAAACTCTTCAAATAATAATCTAACCAAATATTTGTAATTATCGACCAATCATCATGGGTTCGATCCCTACTTTCACTTATTATTATTCGATCCCATATACTTACAGTGTGCCATCTAGTTAGATTTAAAATTTAACTATTTATAAATGTAGAGCTAGATGTGATTTGCATCATTCATCCTCACAAATCCCACCTAAAATTGAGAACTTCTCGACCACCACTTCCCCAAATCCCTTCCCCCTTCCCCTCTGAAAATACCTACTCACAGACCCTAAAGCCAAACAAAACCCAAATTTAGCTGCAAATCATTTTCCTTGAATGATAAGAAATTGGGTCCTTCTTTCTAAATTTATCTGATTGCCATGATTATGGGTTCATATTAAAAAGCCAACTCCAACCCCTTCACAACATGAATTAAAAAAGTGAAATTTCACTACAAATATGTCCTATTGCTTAGTTGAGAACTTGCAATTATCAGTTGAAGGTTCAATTATCAAGTTTTGAATATCACAATCCTTTAAGGGTCGTTGTTGGTGATTTCACCCCAAGTCCACCACTAGAAATTTTTTTGACAATATTTCAATGGCAAAAGTTACATCTTTAGACTCGATATTTCACAAGAAATGTTGGTATAATTAAACCAAACTCCTTATTAATTAGGAAATATATTATTGTTGAGTTTTGGTAATTTAGTTGTTTAAGGTATTCAGTATTATTTGTTATTTTTCTATTTTGATTATATTTTCTAATCCAATTAGGATTCTTAATAGTCAAGTCGTGACTTATAAATAGGCGATGTGTAAGATTATTAAGTGAGAAGAGTTGAGTTCATAGTTTAGAATATAGAAATTCTAGAATAAAGAAAAAGGTTATTATGTCGTGCGTTTATACGAGTTCTAAAATGAGAGTCTAATGTATATTATATTGTAATTTCTCTATGCTCTTCCCCCATATGTTTTTATATACGTTAAATAAATTTATTTTCAGCTACATTTTTTTTTCTAAATAAGTGGTACTAGATCCCTAGACTATGATCTGGGTATTTTTAAGATTGAAGAAAAGTTTGTTTGTTGGAGTACTAGAACATCAAAAAATTGAACCACAAGGTGTTAGTGTTAGGGTACTAGGTTATTGACAATTAGGGTGTAAAAAAAATCTGACCCTAATTGGATGGAGATCTAAAAAGAATGACCTTGTCATGATTATTATTTTGTTTGGAGTTGGACAATAATGAAAAAATCCTGTCAAATTGTTGGTTGTGATTAATTCACAAAAATTTAGAATTTTGATGACAATTGTCATGAAAATTCATGGAGGTCGATAAATTGAAAAAAATGTTCAATGAAAATTATCAATCCAGATTTGTGGATTGTTTGAAAAATTGAAAATCAAGATCAGATCAAATTAATGGTACCAAATTGGTAGAAAGAGAGACAAAGTCAACGAACGACTAAGTCAAGATTGTTGATCGAGTTGTTCATGAATGATGTAGACTACTTCCATGAAGAGTTTGATTTAAGAGAGGTATTGTTGGCATACTCAAATTAAACTTCTTATGATTTAGGAAATACGTTAATATTGGGTTTTAGTAATTTAGTTATTTAAGGTATTAAGTATTATTTGTTAGTTTTCTATTATGATTATATTTCCTAATCCAATTAGGATTCTTGGTAGTCAACTCTTGTAACTTATAAATAGACAATTTGTGAGATTATTCAACTAATAAGAGTTGAGTTGAGAGTCTATTCTAGAGTAGAGATAAAGGCTATTATGTCGTGGGTTTATGCGGGTCCCAATATGAGAGCCCGATGTACGTTATATTGTAATTTCTTTTCTTTTCTCATATATTTTTATATGTGTTGAACAAATTTATCTTACACTGCGTATTTTATTTTGTATTAACAAGGAATACAATTCAATCATCAAAACTAGCTAAACCTACAAGCTCTTCATGAAGGGTTAATTTCCAAGACGTTAGCTCCTCACAGGGAGAAGGAAGGGTCGAGCTTTAGGATAAGGTGGGTTGAGACGGTGGAGTGGGTTGTAAGGATGGAGATAGGAAGAGGGAGCGAGGAACAGGTTTCAAGAATAGGGTGGCTTGCAGATATGAGGGAGGGAAAGAGGTGATTTCCGGGGTAGAGGAGGGAGAATAAATGATTTTGCTGAAATTGTAATTTAGTCCCCTATGAAATCTCTCTTCTTCTTCTTTTTTAACTCATATTGTTAATTTTTTTTGTTCTTGCATTCAAGTCCGATGGTTTGTTAGTCAACAATTAGTTTGCCAACATAGTGAGACTCAATTAGACACTTTTTCAATTAGGAATACTTACATGAAACCATTTTTCACTTTAGGGTACTAATTTTTTAGTCTTTTAGTTTGGAGTAATCAATTAAAATTTTCTTCTCTTTAGAGGACTTATTTAAAATAATCCCACTTTTAATTTAGACCAAACGACTTAAAAGGTTATCTTCTAGTGTCAGCTTTTTAGTTATATAGATGTAGGTCACTAAACTATTTTGTTGCCAATTTGGTCACTCAATACTTAAAAATGTCACATTTTATCCATTCTGTCTATTTCCATTGTTAAACTTCTATTTGATCAAACACGTGATTTACACGACTTATAATAGGAGTAAATTTGTAAAGAAAAGAACCACAATCACTAAATTGCTCTAGAAAATTTAAATTCTATGGAAGTCAGCCTGGACAACTAAGACTTTAGCAACGGAGTGCCATAGGCAAATCTGTGATGATATCAGCAACTAAAGAGCCATCAAAGGAGAAATTCAAATCGATTTCAACCCACAATTTCTCATATCGATTTCAACCCAAAACCCCTACTTTCCTCGTATCTCATCTTTGTAGTCTACATATTTTTGTTACTTTGACTTTTTGTAAATCTTAGATCTATACAAATTCTTATCGAAAAAACTAGGTTCATGTTTTGGCATATTATTTGTTCATTTTGCTTATGTCCCTATAGATGTGCATTGAATACCCCACTCTTTTCTCCAAAAATCTGCTAAGGATTTTTTCTAATCCAACACCAGAAGTCAATGTTGACTTCTTCGATATTCCGCCCTCAAACTCTTCATCTCTATCTCTCAAACTCCATTTGCGTCTCCATTTACATTTCTTTTTGTAGAATTTTCTTCCAGCCCTGCCCTCTTTATATCTGGCTATGGAGTCTTCCCTCGTTCTTTATTCAAGGACTCAATTTGATGCTCTTGGTTAGATGATTGGACAAGACAGATTCCAAGTCGAGCAAGCTACCATTTTTTAAGAAAAGGGTTAATAACACTTTGCCCACCAAAAATATAGGGTAATTACACTTTACCTCCTAAACTAAAAAAATTATACTTTGTCCCCCATTTACACTATTCATCTTTAACCATTTCTAACATCGTCAAAAAAAAAAAGTCAGTTAAATGATTGATATGCCCTTATCAGTAATTTTTTATTTTCCAAGCACTTTTATTTTTAATAATGGTTTGATAATTTTCATTGAAAATTAGGGAAAATATAACATAAGTAAATGGATATCTTTGTCTTTGAGAGTGAAAATTATGAAACAAACTTGACTCAAATTATATTCAACATTATAATTTACACACATTTAACCCAAAAAATAAAATATAAAATACCAAGATACAACGAAAAATTATAAAACTTCTTTGAAAAATCTATTACCACACAATACCCTTAAAGAAAAACTTCAAATAGAAAATGTCATCGAAAACTTACTTTGAGAAGCATCTAACACTATGAAAAACACTAGAATTCAAAATAATATTAAATAAAGTCCAGAAATTGTTAAAAAAACTCCACAAATTATGAGAATCTAACCAAAAAAATTATATGGATATGGATATATTGATATATTTTCATGATTAATTTTACTTATATTTTTATAATTATCACACCACTATCAAAAGTTAAAAACATGAAAAATAAAAAAAATAATGATAAGGAGCATTTTAGTCATTTATTTTATTTTTATTAATGGTTATTAGAAATATTAAAGGATGAATAGTGTAAATAGGGGATAACGTATAATTTTTTTAGTTTAGGAAAATAAAGTATAATTGTCCCTACACTTTAGGGGCAAAGTGTTATTAACCCTTAAGAAAATTATAGAATTCATTCTATGATCTCTTCATTGCAATCTGCATCAAGATTTAAGCTCAAATTAGCATTTCTTTGGGTTTTTTTGGTTTTTAGCTTTAGAACTTGTGGCCTCTTTAGTAATAGCTTATTTGACAATTTTAGCCCTGTAGTAAGTCACGTGACTTGTACATGTTTGACCAAACAGGAATTTAACAATGTAAATAGATGGAATAAGTAAAATACAATATTTTTTAGGGTGAGTGACCTAATCAATCACAAAAATAATTTATGATCTACACCTGTATAATTGAAAAATTGAATGACCACTCAGGCCGTTTGCAGTTTCATTTACCATATATAATGTAACTATTACCTAAGTTGTGGCATCTTCTTTCTTCCTCTTCTTATCCTTAAGAAATATAAGATTTGTTCACAAATATTATACAATTTTGTCAAGATCATATAAAAACTAATTTTACCCGTAATTTTTTTTAAAGTTATGCACATTAAACTTGGATAATTCATTTTTGAGTTGCAAGCAATGCAGATGGCAAATATAACTAACAACTAAACCTGACAATTAAGTCCAACTTGATTTATAAAACGTTTTTTTTATATATATAATTTATAAATAAATTATTGGCGTGAGCTACTAAGGGGATGAGTAGAGAATAGAACTCATAAACTCCACCAAATACAGTCCAGCTCGATTTGGATTATGTTACCTATCTTCATGCGAGCCCAATAAGAACCTAGCCCATTACAAACCCAATATATATAATACAACCAATAAACCCTAGCTGCACCTCATAGACCGGGCTCAAACCCCTCTTTGTATATATATTCCCTCGCCCTTTTGCATCTCTCTACTCCGATACCCCTTTTCTCTTCAATATCACATCCTCAAACCCCTCATAATTTTCTTCTTCTCTTTTATTTTTGTTTCTCAGGGCTCCATTTTATTTTTCTTGTTGTCTTAATTTCTTTTTTGTTTTCTTCCGAATAACATTTTATTTGTTTTAGTCACAAAATTTGTGTGCAGTGATGAGTATTTTGGTGGACTAGAGTTTCTGATCTGGGATTTCAACCCCCAGTTTTGAAGAGAAACCCTTGGCTGTCTGAGCACAACCCAACTCCCTTCCCCCCTTCCCTTCAATTTCTTAATTATTATTTATTGATTTTTTTTCTTGAATTTTTTATTTTTTGGTGGGCTTATGATGAAAATTTTAAATTATCTTAGCGGATTTCTGTGAGATTTTCATCTATGATCTCATTGTTACACACACTGAAGCCCTTCTTTTTTATTTTTAATTATTTTTTTTTAGGAAAAACAATTTTTTTTGCCGTATTTTTATGATTATTATTATTTTTTTGAATAATGCTGTGATGAGATGAGCACCATGTGTGGTGTATTAGGGCAGTGGAAGTCGGGGGTCCACCCTCTCCGTGAGCCCATCATATTAACGACTTCTCCTTCCACTGAGCATATACATAAAAAAAAATTTCCAATTCTTTTATCTCTAAATCTGCCCCTACTTTTTGCGGTTTTGAAAATCAGCATTATCTTGGGAATCTCTGGAAAATTTATAATAATACTAAGAAATTGTGATAAATGGCGTCCATTACCAATTCTGGGGGATATATTTAGTTCCTCTTGGTATAATGGCTTGGGCGCTATATTAAAATTAAAAATGTGGTTATCCTGATTGATGGATAATTTTTAATGCCATTATATCCTGGAAACGCCACGCATATTTTAGGCTATAACAATCTCCTTTTCTGTATAAAGAAAATTGAAAAGTTTGGGAACAGGCTTTATTTGGATGATTTTTTTTCCTTTTTATAGTCATATTTTGTCATTATTCTTGTAAACATGTTTTCTAATTGCTTTTTTATCTTACATATATCATATCTCATAAAGTTTAGTAATTATTAACATTGATAATATTATGAATAGTAAGTAAGAATATTATAGAGGTTCAATGTTAGGGAGAAAAATGAGTGATTGAGTTGGTTATGTGGGATGTTATTGTTATGGATTTCAATTTTTTGGTTTGTGGGAATTTAAAATTAGGTTACACCTGTTCTTGCAAATTGGAAGATTTGTGTATTATATGATTGACTAAGAGGAAATTCTTGTACGTTGCACTGGTAGGCTAGTAATTTAGCGTTTAGGGTTTAGGGCTTTCGGGGCCTTATATCATAGGTTTTGAAATTTATGCTATGGGCTTTCTGCATTCTATTACCTATTGCTTTCTTTTATCTGTAATATCTGGTCTAAGAAAGTAAGTGGTGTATGGAGACTGAAAATTGGGAATGAGGGCCTGAACAATTGTTAGGGATAGAATAATTATGTAATTAGCGGTTCAAATTGGGTCACACACTAAAAAGGCTGCACCTTTTATTGTGTGGTCCAATTATATCATTGTATATGTGACTAATTCTGATCTGAGCTGTTAATTATCATAATTGTTTGGATCATGATAATTGTTTTGGATTCTAAACCTTGTAATTGTTCGGGCATTAATTGTTTAATTCTTATCGCAAAGAAGTGTGGGTTATTTTGGGAAGGAATGTATTCAACAGTAGATTTTTTGATTCAGAATTAATCACATCAGGCTAATTTTGGATTATGAGATTTGCTTGGTTATTCCTTTGTCCATGTGCCACACAAATGGCAATATAGTATTTAAGTGGTGGATTTACTTTGGTCCGTGTAGATTTTTACAGAATCATTTTTAAGGCAGAATCCTGGATAGTCTTGGTCTAATATATGAGATGAAACCAAAATGTGGGACTTACCTGATCTATTAGACCTGGTTTTCCTAAGTTCTCAACTTAGTTTAGGTGGTCTAGATATGATTATGCTGTCGTCTCTAATTTCTCTATTTTTTGGGTCTGCGGTTGGTATGGCCCTCTATGAAGGGATGCACTATGCTTTGGATAAGAATTTTCCCATTAGGGGTCTCTCGTTTTTTATGGCTAGATTGATAAAAAAAATTAGCTAACAATCAATCTAGTGAAACAAGGGATTAACGGAATGGGTTATTTATTTTATAATTTTAATGTAAATTTTTGTATGGATCAATGTGCATGTATTAGTAGATACAAAGCGGGTAGTCCTGGTCTCCCATATGGGGTCTATATGGAACTTAACAAATTTGTGTCTATTGAGTATATGTATTTTGGTTTATGTAAGAATTTATGAAAAAAAAAAATTTATATATTAGATAAATACAAATACAATTTGTGTCTAGGGAGATGTAGCATTTTTAAATATTTAAATGATGCAACTTGTGCAATCTTGATAGGTTAGATTACGAAAGTGCCTCCAATACATACCCGATGACTCCTTAGTGAGTACATTCAAAGCTGCCATTGTTTATTAATCCTAAAGTCTTCTCTCAAGTGTTTGGCGGACCTTGTTCACGAAGCAGGCGAGGTTTTTAGGTCGCCATAATGTGAACGTTATTTTGTGCAAACATGGATAACAGAGTGTAGAAGATGTTGATGGAGCAAGATATCTATAGAATTGAAATTGCCTTGAAAAATCATGTATGAATATTAGATCTGATAATAATGGAAACGGAGTGTAGAGCAATCGCACATCTTATGTTTCAATGATGTAATTGGTGGAGAAGTGCTATTATTGGTCGTGGAATAGGATTGGTTCCCTCTTTTATATCATTTTTGGTAAAATGGACAATTACTTAGTTTTGCCTCTTTTTTTTGTTTAAGAAATCATAATGACTTGAAGGATTACATTACAATCGCCCCGGGGTGTCAAGGTGTTGGTGGTTTTCTCTTTAAATTTTTTTGAAGTATTATTATATTATTATAAAATTTAGATTTCTCCCAAAATTTAAAGAATATAAAAATTTATTTTTATTGCATGTATTTATATAGTATTATTCTTTAAGAATTTTGAAAATATATTATTTGCAACTTGAGGTGGACTTGATCAATTATGAGATATGATATATCACCCACAGCCAATCCTCTTTCAGTTCTATGCTTATTGCTTATCAGCAAAGTACTTCATTCCTCTTAGTAGGAGAAAGGTGATGATGGAGTATCTGCAGCATGGCTTGCCTGTTTCTGATCATACTGGATGCTGCTGGTGCAATAGCTTCCAACTAATCTCCATGGAAGATATTTAGGCTGATATCCATATAAAACTTCAAAGGGTGTAATCTTGATGCTAGAATGGAAATTGGTGTTATACCAGCATTCTGTGAGCGGTAACCATTGTGCCCATTTATGGGGTCCATCCCTTGCCATACATCTCAAGTAGGATTCTAGACATTGATTTATTCTCACTCTGTCCATCAATTTTGGGAGATAGGAGCTGTTGAGATGTAATTGTGCCCCTGGTAGCTTAGAAAGCTCTTACCAGAAAATACTGGTAAATAGTTTCTCTGTCAGAAATTATAGAATTTGGCAACCCATGTAGCTTAAAATTTTGATCTAAGAAGACTCTGGCAGACATTTGTGTTACTGAAAATAGATGAGCCAAAGGTATAAAATGTGCCAACTTTGTTAAGCTGTCAACCACAACCATCACAGTATCATATCCATAAGATAAGGGGAGCTTTTAAATAAAGTCCATGGAAATTTGAGACCAAGCTTGTGAGGGAATAGATAGTGGCTGGAGCAACTCGGGGTAGGGAATATTCTCATGTTTGTTTCTCTGGCAAACATCACATGTCCTTACCAATTCCACTACTTCAAATTTCATGAGTGGCCAGTAGATGGTAGCCTTAACTCTTTGTAAACAACAAGCTTGCCCAGAATGGCCACCCAAGGGTGAATTGTGTAGGGATTGCACAATCTTCTATCTCAAACTTCCACCTTTACCCACATAAATCTTTCCTTTATACTTCAATAACCTTATCTCATAGGCATATTTAGTGTTCGCTGTAGGATCAATCAAGCAAGCAGCAATAGCTTCCTGACAATCCTTGTTATCTTTATAACTGTGGATCACTTGTTGTATCCAACCTGGTTGTACACTAGATATGGGACATAAACTCTTTAAATCTCCCACCCACTCCTTTCTCCTTAATGCATCTGCCCTACCATTCTCTACCCCCTTTTTATACTATATTTCATAGTCAAAGCCAAAAAGTTTGGTAAGCCATTTTTGTTATAAGAGTGTGCTGATTCTTTGCTCTAAAAGGTATTTAAGATTGTGGTGGTTAGTTTTTATAACAAAGTGATAGTCCTCTATGTAGTATCTCCATTTACCCACAGCCATAACCACTGCCATAAGTTCTTTCTCATACACAGAAAGACCCAAGTTCTTTGGGCTGAATGCCTTACTTAAGTAAGCAATAGGATGACTTTCTTGCATGAGAACAGCCCCCATCCCTATACCACATGCATAAACTTCAATGATAAATGTCTGTGAAAAATACAAGAACAAATTTCCTAAGGTAAGGTTGGAATATTTGGTTCAGAAGGGATTGGAAAGTTGCTGGGGCATTAGTGAGCCCAATATTATAGGGCATCACTAGGAACTCATAATGGCCTTGGTGTGTCTGAAATACAGTTTTGGGAATATCAAAAACCTTAAATATGATCTGGTAGTATCTAGATATAAGGTCTATTTTAGTGTAAAACTTAGAACCAAACGCTTAATTGAGTAATTCATCAATGTTAGAGATAGGATATCTGTCTTTAATGGTGAGATTATTTAATTTTCTGTAGTACACACAAAACCTCCAAGTATTGTCCTTTTTTACCAAAAGAGTAGGTGAAGCAAATGGACTTGTACTTGGTTGAATGATAACATTTTTTAGCATTTCGACAATTTGGTTTTCAATCTCGGTTTTTCGAGAATAAAGGTACCTATAGGGTTTCATTTTGAAAGGTTGAGCATTTGGTTTGAGAGGTATGCTATGATCATTGTTCTTTTGTTGTGGAAGGGTTTTGGGAGTATCAAAAACTCAGCAAACTCTTCAAGTAATTCAGAAATTTGCCAAGGAAGGGTAGTTACCTGTGTAGGTCAAAGAAAGGAATTGCTCAAGCTGAAAGTGGATGACCCCTTGTATCTAAGTTGATCAAACTCATCATAGCTTTTCCCCTTACTAACTTGATAACAGGTTTATCCACCACCCCTTCCAACAGCAACTCAGTCCTATTCCTCACCATCTTAATCTGTAACTGATGGAAATCAAAGGTAATTGGACTGTAAGTGCTTATCCAATCTACCCCAAGATCATATCCCAGTCACCAATCTCCATCATTCTCACCGATAAGTTAAAGTCATATTGCTAACTTTGCCATCTCAAATGAGAGCATAGACAATAATTAGTAACTGTGCTGCCATCAGCTATAGTGGCATTTAATGGAAGTACTCTTTCCCAATGAATTCTCAATTTTTTTACTACTGCATAATTTAGGTAACTAGTGGTACTTCCTGTGTTTACTATATTTCTCCCACATTTAAAACAGAGATTGTTATTTCTTTTGAATTGCATTTCTTGAGGAGAAATCTTTTTTAGCTCCCCTCCTTCCTTAGCTAGATTTTCCATATGACTCGGAAAACTTGGAAGCACTACCCTTACCATGCCATCCTCCTTTCTGCCCATGCATGGTTTCCCTTCTACTTTTCAAAACTTGTTTACTTTTCTTATTACTGATTTCTACATACTTCTCTTGAATTTTAGCAATTTCACAGGATTGTATTAAGGTGGTAGGTTTAAGAAGATATAACATGGGTTTAATTTCTTCTTTTCAATCTGCTAATAAAACTAGCAACAAAATATTGTTCAGAGGTGTGGATTTCTTACCAGCATTAAGGATTTTGACTCCTCAAATTTCTCTTGATAATCTTTGATATCTAACTTGTTGCAATTTATTGAATTCTTCAATTACCTCCATTGTATTCTTAGGATCAAATCTTTGACAGATTCCTTCCACAAATTCTTTCTTGCATCATCTTCTTGAATCCCTAAAACCATATATCCGCCTTGCCTTCCAAATACATTTCACTACCCCCAATCGATGCTCTTCCACACCTGGAATCTAATGGACCAGAAAGAATGTCTCACACTTTCTAGTCCATTCTCTTGGGAATTCCCCTTGAAATAAGGGTAATTCAATTCTTAGGCCCCAATTCCCCATGTTCTTGCAATTCTTATCCTTCATTAGAATCCCATTATCCAAATCTTCTCTATTTCTTAGTTGTGGAATGGGAAGCAGTGGTGTATTTTTGTCCATATTTGCAGTTTCTTCACCATTCTCTTTGCAAATCATCCTTATAATAGCATTAAATTTCCCATCCATGCTGGAAATCAGTGTTTCCAATTTCTTGCTTGTTTCCTCCATTTGTCCTTCCAAATTTAGAAATTTTTCCTACAATATTTTTTGTTGCTGTCCAATTTCTTGAATTTTATTGTCTTTTTACCTGAATTGTTCCTCCAAAATTTTTGTCAAGTGGATTTCGCCATCATTTGCCTAGAATTGTCTGCTCTGATACCAATTGTTAGGAATTATCCTAGAATTCCTAATTCAGTGCACAATTGAGCATTAGGGTTTCTGGTAACAGATGCAGAAAGGGAAGAGGGTGAGAAAAGAGAGAAAATGAGAATAAAGGATAGAGAGAAGGAAGCAGTTATAGAGAGAGAAAGAACTTTATCATTTATCACTTATGGTCCTTACAATCCATCTCCACTTGACTTTAATACAAGATTTGTGTAACTAATTGTCTCTAGAAGCTCAACTAATCTCTCTTATTTTGTACAGTTACAACTATATCACATCTAATGACAAAAACACCCCTGAGATCATGACACTTTCTAGATCCTCAATAGTGCTCAATTGGTTCTCCCTTACAGAATAGATTAGGTAAAGATGTTATCGATTCGACAAAAGAAAAAGAATTCCATTTGAAATTCAACGGCCAGAAAATATTTGGCAATGAATTCCCACGTTGACAAAGCTCTCATTCCATAAAATCTGAATAATAATACTCTGAAATGGAAGCACCTATGGGCTCGATCAATACTGCCAATGCTGTCTTACTTTGCATAGATAAATTTCTTTGATAATACTAATCTTCAAAATGAAAAATTGGCTCTATTTGGATAGGTATTATTTGGGTATTATTTGCAATAATTATTCAGCCAAATAAGATTATATGTTTTGCAAAATTATTTTGACCAAATAAAGTAAGAAAATAAGTGTTTGGATATAGGATATTATTCCGGCAAAAATAGAATACTTTGAATAAGGGAAATTATTCTAACAAAAACAAAATAATTGTTTTAGATACATGATATTATTTTGCCAAAAATAGAATAATCGCCTGGATTCGAAATAAAATAAAACTTTATTTTGAATAGGTAGTTTGATAAATATAATTTTTTAAAAAAAAAATAAAAATATGAAACTAACCAATGTTATACATGCATTTCTTTTTTTCTTTTTTTTTTTGGGATGGGATCAGGAGTGCATATTTGATATTCTCATTATTACTATCTTAAAATTTTGCACAAAGTTTACAACCAAAAAAAAAAAAAAAGGAAGAGGAGCGTGTTAAGATACGGACGTGACAAAGCATATCCGTACACTCCAACTTTTAATTCTTACGAGATACATTATTGTAGATATAATTGGAGTAAATAAACAGACCAAACCAGACCCAAGATACAATCGGACTAGATAAATGGACCAAACCGACCCCAAAGACACGGGTCGTGAGTTAGGACGTCCAAACATGAAGATTTTTTAATCTAAATTTCGTCCCCAACACGATTTTTGAGGAAAGCATTTACTACACATCCAACTTGGTCTGTCCATGTGCAGATTTCAAATCCGAAGCTCTTTTACAAATGGTTTGGTAAGAAAAGCATTCATGTGAATTTATTTCGATTATATACTAAAATGTTTCGCATACAAAATTTTAAATCACCTAAATTAGTAATGAATAGTAGTACTCATGGATGAATAGTACAAATTTTATATATATATACTAAATAGTAGTACTCATGGATGAATGCAACAAATTATATATATAAAATAGTGTAAACATTTTATTTGTTGAGCATTTTTTAATACAAAAAGGTATATATTATAAAAGTATATTTAATATCTTTGGTCTTTTTTCCGTAATTATTTTCACCTTTCTTTTTTAGTTTTTTTTAATTATTTTTCGTTATTTGTTAAATGATATTTATTTTTACAACATATGACACTATTTGTATCTTATTTCTATTTCTCTTCTATACACTTAGATAACGATTTCTTATAGCGACACTACCAATTATTTAATATGCTTTGTCATTACTAAAGACAAAATCACTATCAAGTACTAAACATTATTTTATAGATGAATTATTAATATTCTTTGTTTATCGAAAAATATTTACATGAAATCAAATGATATATGGATAATAATTACAAAAATTAATTATAATTTCAAAAAATAAAAAATAAATAAATATGATTAAAATGTAAAGAATGAATACATAAAAAAATTATTATAAAAATTTAAAATCTAATTTAACTAATATATTCTGAATATAATTGAGAGCTTCATATATTATATTAAAATAATCATTATAAAAAATTAAATTTATAACTTATTCTTTAGTGTTGGTTTGAAATGCAATGAATGTTAATAAAAATAATCATTTATCTTACAATAAAATACATGTAATGTTAATGAAAAAATATATAGTTCTAACGATGTCTAAAATTACACGTTACTTTAATTGGGATGTTATATAAATCTCTATTACAATTAGTTATCGTTAACATATTGTGTAAATGTGTATACATATAGTGAATATATTGATATTTTTTATATTTGCTAAATTATGATAACATCTGTTTTAGTATTCTATTGAAACTTTGAAGTTCGATCTCTTCATTCATATTGATCACAGAAAATGTGGCTAATTTCTATCCAAAAAAAATTGTATTTCTCGTTTAGGTTCCCAAATTATAATTTGTTATAACAATACCATCAATCACTTGAACAGTTCTTTAGAGTGATGGTGGTATAAATCGAGATGTTACATATCGTATACAAACGGGTTGGACTAAATGAAGAATGCATGCATTGGGAATATTATGCGACCACAAAATTCCTTTACGACTTAAGGGTAAATTCTATAAAACGACAATTAGGCCAACGATGCTTTTATAGGTCTGAGTGTTGGTCAGTGAATTACACATATGAACAAAAGATGAGAGTACCAAAAATGCGAATGTTAAGATGGATGTGTGGTACACTAAGATGGACAACATACGCAATGAGCATATTCGTGAGAAGATTGGAGTAGCATCTATTGATCATAAGATGAGAGAAACACACTTAAGGTGGCTAGGTCATGTGTTAAGACGACCAGTAGAAGTGCCTATCAGGTGAGTAGATTTTAGAGAGAATAATCAACATAGGAGAGGTAGGAGAAGACCGAAGAAGACTTGGTGGGCAACTTGTAAGAAAGATATAGCCCATATAGGAATTAAGGAGGATATGGTTTATGACAGAGCGCAATAGCATAGCAGGATTCATACAGCCGACCCTACTTAGTGGGATTAAGACTTAGTTTGTTTGTTTGTCTTAGTTTGTTTGTATTGAACTTTTTAAATGTATCTATATATTCTCTATTATTATTGAAAGATAAAATTATTATCAAATATCAAACATCATTTTATAGATATAGTGTGTTAAAATTCTTTTATTAGGAAAAATATTTACATAAGATCAAATAATATTTGATAATAACTACAACATGATTAATTAAAATTTTGAAAAATAAGAAAAAAAATGAACCCAAGTAAAATGTAATGACAAAGACATCAAATTAAATAGATTAAACTAATATATTCTCTATAATATGGATAAGTACCACATAATATATTAAGGTCATTATCAAAAGATAAAAATAAAATGTTGTTCTTTTATCTTGCTTTAAATGTAAAATAACATTAATTAAAAAATTCTTTATCTTACTCTAAATACATGGAACTATACTGAAAATATCCAAAATAACACGTAGATTTTATATAATCACTATTGCAATTAATTTTTTAACATATTGTGTAAATATACATCAAAATAGAAAATAGGTCTATTGGTATTGTTTCATATTTCTTAATCTTATGATAGCATTCACTTCAAGACTTCAATGATATTCTAAACTCTTTCCTTCATCCTGAATGGTATCGAATGTGGTTTGCTCCGAAATTATATTTTGATGTAGTATTTTACAATGAAATTAAAATTTGTATATATGAAATATATAAAAAATTAAAACTAAAAAAAAGTGTGTGAATTTTATTTATTTTTATTTTTTTCATACTTTTCTAGTTAATTTCTTTTATTGTTTACTAAGATATTTAATTTACATTTTTATTGTTTTGTTAAATAGTGTAAAAATTGCATTGTACTTTCCAAAGTTGACGTATGACACAATATATATCTGCAATTATTTTAAAATATTTAATATTATGATTTTATTTGCATAATTCATGTTGTGTTTTACATTACTTACCTGCTTATTTTTTTAATATGTCATTCTAATAATTTATGGGTAGTATTCTTATAGATCTTACAATGATTATTCTAGACTAAAATTTTGGTAATGACATTTTGGTAATGTATCATACCATTTGTTGAATTTTTTTACCTCATCAATAGTTAATCTAAACCAATATTATTTTATGAAATACTATAACAATTAGTATTATAGTTTCCAAAATTAACATTTAAACTCAATATATACCAGTAAATACTTGGAGTATTTAATACTATGATTTATTTACATAATATGTATTGTTTGTATATTAATTACTTATTTAAGTTTCTATATTAGCATCACAAATTATGTGTAGAATTCTTGTATGTATTACAATAATTATTTTGAAATATTTTAGGCATTGCATCATATCATATGTTGAATTTATTTTCTATCTCATCAATAGTTACTTAAACCAATATTTTACAAAATGATATTCTTAAGATAAGAATTTTGTAATCAAATATTAATATTAAAGATATATAAAATTAACAAATACTTTTATCTTAACTAAAAATTGTGAGTTTTCTATTTCACACCGAACTTTAATTTCATTGCTTGGTTAAATTTTTTTTTGTTCTTCATGTAGGGAAGGGAAAAACAAATCTAAATTAATTGTAACAAAAAAATTTAAATGAGATAAGAAAATAGTATTATATGCTATTTTATTTTTTTTCACTTTTATAAATACTAAAGTTTTATTTGTATGATTATTAATTTTGTAATTTTTGAGGTAAAAGAAAACTTTGATATTAAAAAGGCAAAGGTAAGATTAAATTGAAAGAATCTATTAACACTAATAAATTTGAAAGTCGATCCAATAATTTAACTTATCTGCTACGATGAACAACAAATTAGTTATTATACATAGATTCTAAACCATAATTATTTCATGTTGTAACTAAAATAAATACATGATTTACACTTTATATAGAGTAAAAAAATTTATATTTTTACTCAAAATAGTTATAGATGTTTTTGGCATGTGGAAATATATAAATTGAGACTAATAAACTAATATGCAAGATACTTGAATAGACGGTTAGAGAAAAAATAATTATTTGTGAATTAATAATATGACATATAAAATAATTATAAAAGACGGTTTTTATTTTAATAAAAAATAAAATAATTTAATATATATAAAAAATTTTAAATAATATTTTTAAGAGACATTTATTGCTCATGTATAAATAATTTTTATATCCTTAAAAATTTATACCTTCTTATTATGTATTTATGCCAAAATTCTATACTAACATAAGGAAGAAAAAATTGAATATACATAATAGTAATAAAAACTACTTTTATTTTATTTTTGATCAAATATAATTTTTTTATTAAAAATAAAATTTTTACCATCTTAATACATTTATGCCCAATTTTCTTATAAATCTAAAGAATTATGTTATAGCAGTTTAAAATATATATAATAAATAATAGTAATATTATAAAAGATAGATAATCTTATTATATTAAGTGGAGAGTATTTTAGATAGGCTAATTATACTTCATAAAGGGCATATTAGACGTAACTATTTAACTAAGAGTGTATTAAGCGGGACAAAAAAATTTAAAAAAAATAAATAAAAGCGAATTTATATCTCAAGTAGGATTGTATGACTAAAAATAGGTGGTACTTTCCTAAAAAGTAAGTAGTTATATTAGAAGAGAAGTAATTTAGTTATTTTTTTCAATGAATTACATTTCATTAAGGGCGGGTTAGCCACTACAAAAAAAGGGAGAAACAATTTAAGGGGAGAAACAAAAAAAAAGTGAGAAACAACTCGCATTTATATATAGGTACTAGAAAATTGCACGTTCTTTGCACGTGTAACACTTGTACATATTTATTAAAAATATTTATTTTCTAAAAACTAAATGAACAGTCCATGAATGATCTCTTATAAAAATTTTGCCTATTATAGTTTTTTATACAAGATTTATCTCTTTCATTGTAATTATTTTTACCTATCTTTTTATTATTATTATTTATCAATATTGTTGTTTGTTAGAACATTACATATAAATTTTATTTTTCTTAAAAAATTAAATCAATTTTCTCTTTTATGAGAACAACGTATGATAATTGTATTTTTTTAGCAATAAAATTTGTAATTGTATGACTATTAGTCTTGTAATTTTAAATTGAAACAAAATTTTGATATTAAAAAGAGGTTTTATTGAATTTAAATCAAATAAAGTCAAACATAATGCATAAATTTATCAAGGGCATTTCCTATTTCTTTACTATTTAGCAAAACAACTAAGATATAGATCAAATGTTTTGGTAAATAATAAAATGGATTAATCTAAAAAGTATGAAAATGAAAAAATAAATCCATACACTATTATTTGCCTTCATTTTGTTTATATATTTAATAAATGCAAATTTAATTTCATACTAAAATATTATATCAAAATACAATTTTGGAGTTAACCACATTCAATACCATTCAAGATGAATGGAAGAGTTCATAACATCAATAACTGCGTGTCACTACCAAACTCTAAACTCTTTATTTATCTTTATTGGCATAAAATGTAGTTTATTCCAATCTAAAATAGTTTTTATTTTTCTTTTAGGTTCCTATGCTATAATTTTTTAATAACAATACCACCAATAACTTGATCAATTATAGATGAAGACTTTTTCCACAATATTAAACTTTTTTTTAGATATATGTATATATTCTTCATCATTAATAAGGATAAAATCACTATCAAGCAGTATCAAATATCATTTAATAGATGAAGCATGTCAAAATTCTTTTATTAATGGAAATATTTACAGGAGATTAAATAATATAGTGATAATTACAAAAATGATTAATTAAAATTTCAAAAAAATAAGAAAGAATAAACCTAAGTATAAAGAACAAAGATATCAAATAAAAATTATGTTTCCTGTATAAGAAAACCAACAAATTAAACTAATATGTTTTGTATAATATAGATAGGTATTACACAGTATATTAAGATCATAAACAAAAGGTAAAAATAAAAATTTATTCTTTTATCTTAATCTAAATTTTCCAAAAAAATAATAAAAAAATCCTCTCTATTACTCTAAAATACACGCAACTTGAATGAAAAACATTTAGTTCACATACAGAAAATGTATCTCTGTAAAATAACATGTAATTTCTATAATTTCTATTCTAATTATTTTTAACATATTGTGTATAATAATTATGTATACAGATAGAGAATATGTTAGAATTTTCCATATTTCTAAATTTTATGATCATATTGATGTTCTAAATTTTTACATTCATTATGAATGGTATTGAATGTGATCAACTCCAAAATTGTATTTTGATATAATATTTTAGTAAGAAATTAAATTTGCATTTATTAAATATATAAGCAAAATGAAGGCTAATAACAGTGTATGGATTTATTTTTCTTTATTTTTTTGTACTTTTTTTATTAATTCATTTTATTATTTACTAAAACATTTAATCTACATCTGAATTATTTTGCTAAATAGTAAAGGATTGCATTGTAATTTCCAAAATCGATGTAAAATCAATCTATATCTACAATTATTTTAGAGTATTTAATAGTATGATTATATTTGAATAATTTATGTTGTCTTTTACGTACTTACCTGCTTATTTTTTTCTATATATTTATATCATTCCTACAATTTATATGCAGTATCCTTATTAATTTTGCAATAATTATTCTAGACTATTTTGGGCATGAATCATACAATTGGTTGAACTGTTTTTACCTTATCACCAATATTTCTTTATTATTTTATTATATACTGTAACAACTGGTGTTATAATTTTCGTATTTAACATTTAAATACAAATATTATTTTAGAATATTTTGGGCATATGCAGTGTATCAAGGGGTGATCTTGTTTTCTAACTGATCAATAATTCCTCTAAACTAATATTTTATAAAATCATATTATTAAATATAAAGATTTAGTAATCAAAATACTATTAAAGAGATATAAATTAACAAATACTTTAAGATTGTGAGTTTTCTATTTTGTTCCTAAACTTTACTTTCATTGCTTGGTTAATTTTCTATTCTTCATATAGGATAGAGAAAAACAAATTTAAATTAATCCTAATACAGACTTAAATGAAATAACAAAATAGTATTATATATTCTATTATTTTTTACTTTATAAAATTTTAATTTTTTTATTTATATGATTATTAATTTTGTAAATTTTAAGTTGGAATATGCTCAAAAATATTATACTCATGGGTGTATTTATCATGTCAACCAAAATTTCAATTTAAAGAAGTCATTCTAATCAAGAGTAGTAAAGTTATTATAGTTAACTGTAAGTTAAGGAAAATTTTGCTTAAAAAATGATGTTAGCCAAATTTGTTATTTTCTTAAGTTAATCCTATACAAAAAGGTCAGTAAAAATATAAGAGACAACTTCAATGTATCTTTTCATTAAATTCTATATGAATTAAATATTCTCTTTATAAAAAGTTTATTTATCAAACAAAATTGATCAAAAAACATAAAAATATAATAGGGGTAAAATGGTCAACATGTTTAGTTGACATAACATGACTTTATTGGTCAAAAGATAATGTTAGATGTTAAACTGTCAATGACACTAAAAAGGAATAAAGTGTAATTAACCTGATATAAAGTATGTAGGGGGAAGAGACTGATCTAATTAAATTTTCTAAGTTGGGAGTACTTGAATGAACAATTAGAGAAAAGAAAATAACTGTAGTGAATTTGAAATATTTATAATAGTTATAAAAGATTATTTTTATTATGAATAAAAAATAAATACAATTTGAAAATATATAACTATAACAGTTACAAATTAAATATTAATATTTTTATTTTATTCTTTGCTTAAATATGAATGATTTTTCTACTCTTAAAATTATATGCATTCTTATTATGTATTTATGCAAAAATTTCATAATAAGTTAAGTAAGAAACAATTTATTTTGACTCCTTATAATGAATTTAATATACCATGTGATACCTATCTGTAATATGAAGAATATATTAGTTTAATATGTTTAATTTTTTTATACATAAGATATAATTTTTGTTTGATTGATTTAATCTTTACATTTTAATTAGATTCATTTTTATTTTTTGAAATTTTAATTGTAATAAATATTTTTATACAAATCAGTCTTATTCTGTATTTATTCCGAAATAGGTGTTTGTATCCCCAAAAATAGGTAGAATAGATGATGAGTAATTTAATTATATTTTCGTACTGAGAATTGGAAATTATAATAAATATTTTTGTAATAAATGTGATTTTAATTATAATTTTTATAATAAATATGATTCACTTTTTTTATTTTTTGAAATTTTAATTAAATAAATATTTTATATGAATAAAAATCTTCCATCTTATTATGCATTTATGCCAAAATAGGTAGTTATTTCCTAAAAAATAGGTAGAATAGATGATAAGTAATTTAATTATGTTTTCTTATTGTGAATTAGAAATTATATTAATTAAGGGTGGGTATTTTAGGCATTACAAAAAAAAAAATGTAGAGAAATAGTTAAATATATTTTCTTATTGAGAACTGGAAATAATATTTCATTAAGAGCGGACATTTTAGACATTACAAAAAATGGGAATAAACACTTACATATGTTTTGTATTGAGAATTAGAAATTATATTTGATGAAGGGCGAGTAGATTTTAGTTATCACAAAAAAGGGGGAGAAACACTTTGAGGAGAGAAACAAAAAATTGGAGAAACAACTCTCGCATATATATAATAGTATAGAATATATATATAGTCAAAATAATGAGTAGTTTGTGTGAATAGGAAAAATAATAAATAGTGCAATTTGGATTATTGGAGGGAAAAATGAATGAGACAAACGATACATACTATAAATAATGAATTGGTGTTATTTTTGAAGTTGAATACGGCAAACAATGAATACTGCAAATAATAGTCAAATAAACAAATGGAATTTTCCTTTGAATAAATAATTATTGCAACTAATGAGTAAAAAAAAATTCCCAAGGGATACACAATATTTTTTTTTTTGGGGGGCTGGGGGAAATCAAGATTTCACGATTCACATTGGCATCCACACTAGGTTACATATACTGTTAAATTGGGTGCGCCACATAGGGGTAGAACTTAATTAGCTGTTTAGCTTGTGAATTTGATTGGCTGTTTAGTTTGTGCAACAATTCATTTAGATGTATTAGCACGTTAATGGGTATAGTCTATAGATACATTATCAGTTCTATCGATGAGCAATGAAGTTCCAGGATATGGAACTCGAATGTAGTCATGCAAGTTGGAGGCACAACACAAACACAAACCCCCTGTTACTCTTTTTTTCAATGTTTTTAAAACCGGACCAGCATTGAACTTGTTTGGTCGTGGTTCAATCGATCCGACCGACCGGTTCACTAATTTAGATTTTTTTTTAACTAAAATGTGATATAATTTAAGATGACATAAAATATATTTATATAAAATCTAAAATAGAAGAAAAACGTTATTTTTGAAGAATTATAGTTCTAATATCCAAAAATACTAATCAAATTTCTAATAAAAAAAATAAAATTTGTAAAAAAATAAATATAAAAAAGATCAAAAAATAATAACTTAATAGTTTAAGATTTGGTGTGTTCAATGCTTTGCCATTTTGGAGTTTATTTCACGATTTTTTAATTTTTTTTCTTTATTTAAATCATTTTCATATTATTCTAAAATTTAAAAAACCACCAAAACCTATTGAACCAATTTTTTTACCGATTCATGATTTTTTACCAGTTCTATCTAGTTTTGATACAGACCAAACATATAGATTAACCAGATCAGTGGCTCTTTCGATTTATGGTCGACCGATTAAACCAGCTGATCCGATCCGATTTTCAAAACATTGATGTTTTCACCTTCTCAAAATAGATATTGTTTAACAAAAGGGAGATTTTTTTAGTTTAACGTCCACGTAGTTTCAACATGAAGGGGTGAACAGAAACAATGCAAGACAATTTCACAATCTCTGCTTGTTATGTGGCAAGAGTTCTGAGAAATCTCTCCCAAGTGTTCTATGTTTCTGTAATTCCCGCGTCATGCCAACACTTCTTCCTCCTGTGGTATTGAGTTTGATTATAAACATAGGTGCAACTTCCACAGGAAAATAGAATTTCCCCCAAGCCGAAACCCCAAGACTTTACTTCCCAAAGAATTGAGGATGGGAAAGTTCAATCATGACAGAAAAGGGAAAAACAAAACCAGTATGGAGCCTTTATGTATGGTTTCCATTTCTACGGTTAAATATCAAGGTTCTGATAAGTCTGTACAAAATGTGGACTTCAAGCTACATCACCACCTAGTTGAAAAGGAACCTCAGTGCCAAGGTTGGCACCCTCTCCCCTTTATCCCTTATTGGTATGCTCTTTTACAGGTGGGGTTCTGTTAAGAGGATATTTGATTAGCACTTACAGATCAAAAATCAGATGTTTCGTCAAATCCTTTATCTAGGAAAAGAATTTAGATGAAAAGAACTATCAACTAAGAGGTGGAGGAGCTATTTCTTGATTGAGAGATAAATGCCAGATACTATGGCTACCCCCGCTACCGCAACCCCAACAGTTGTAAGAATATAAGAGACAGTAATAGCAGTTTTCTGTGTAGGCATGCCAGCAGCTCCTTTACCTGTGACAGTGCAAGAACAAGTTGTGAGCATGAGATATCTCTGAAAAGGAGAATGCACACACCAAAGGGTGGCCACATGAAAAGGGGCACATTATCAGAATTCATGCTACTGACCACCTTGACAGTGTTTTATGTAATTTCTCAAAAAACCTTTGTTTCATAAAAATTTGGTACTTAAAAACAGTTAGATATGCAGCTATCAGGAGCTAAGAATCACCATGCAAAGTATATCAATAACAAATGCATTTGTTACTCAAACAAAGAATCTCCTCTATCTGTATTCAAAGATGGCATCTAACATATTGCTTTACAATCTTTTTTTCTTTTTTTTTTTTTAAAAAAAAAAATTACTGCTTTACAATCTTTCTTAGCAATATATGCTGAAACATGAAACATGCACAATGCAGATGAACCTTCTCCCGATAAAAGATTCAATAACCAAGTCTTGTCTTGGTCCAGTAATCTAGTATATGGACCAGGGTAAATATGCATTCAGACAAGCCCAAAATTATCTCAAAAGCAGAAAATTTACTGACCTCAAAGGGCTGCTTCCAGTGAAGGGATCAATGCTTCTTAATCCCTGGGAGGTGCCCCTTTCCAACAACAGCCACTACTGAACTATGTTCACCAGCAATTCTAAGAAGTGTGGATGACATGTACCTGAATACACCACATTCAAACAAATACCAGCAACAATGATTAAATGACACTTGGGAGTTTTGATTGCTCCTATCAAACTGTAGATTAAAAGAATATATCCGTTGACATGATTGTCATATCTTGCTGAACATGTGGATCTTGTTCATCTTACTGTATGTGACATGCCATCTAACTGTGTTGGCTTTCCAGTTATTCGCTAGCTATTGGAAGATTAAAAGCTTAAAACACACTAGTTTTAAGACATGATCTGGAATTCATCAACAATCAAATCTAGAGCCCATATTCAATCAGGCAATAATGAAATAACTCAACTCTCTCCTTTCAACCCAGTTCTCTCCTTGACACAGTATGTAGCTAATAATCCCAACTATGACACGATAAGAAAGAACAAAATCTACAGAGGTTTTTACAAGGATACCGAAATGCCAAGATATAGGAGATCTCTAAAAGTATGACAGAAGAAATGTGGAAGTTAAAGATACTAACTTATCTCGCTCATGCACAAGAGTTTCCATAAGGGTGGGGAATTGCTTGCTCATCTCCTGAATAACAAGTGTTAACATGTCAACATCATCCATTTCCTTCAGCTGCATGATTTAACCAAAATATAAATGAGATTTAGTAGCATCATATTTCTTCCTTTTACCTAAATACGATATTCCAAGATGCATATATAAGCATAATCCAAAGGAAGCATACCATTCTAGAGAGATCTTTAGGACTCGGCAAGGAAACTGCTTGGAAGAGTAAGGAAGATAGCAATTTTGTCTTATGCCAAAGTGGCATCTTTGCCCATGTCCTCTTTAACGTGATCTATAAAGTACATGACAGAAGAATTCAAAGGTTACATATCTCAGTTTCTGCACACAAAATTTGAGCCAAGAAACCCATTCACTGCATTACATTTTCAATCAAAAATAAGAAAGGGCACAGGCAGAAGATAGCAGAAACATATATGTAACCACGGCACTGCCACAATCATCAATGAAAGAAACAATTAGCACCGGAAAATAAGATCAAGAGTACAATGAGTCCCAGCTTTTTTCCTTTTCAATAATAAAATATGCTTCTAAGCTATTGACAAATAAAAGTCCATATCTTAAAGAGAACTAAACAAGATTTCAGGATAGAAATCAACTCACAAGATAGGTCTAACTGGTGGCAATTAGAAGCAAAATGCTTACTGCTATAGGAGTTAGAACTACAAGTACAAAATAGACAAAAGAAGCCCATGCACATGACATCACTATTATCAAGTCAACCCAAATTCTTACTCCCAACACCACGCGAATCATGAGTACAATTGGGGTACAAGCAGTAACTAAAACATACAGATGAGTTAAGGTCCAGTAATCAACTATGTTCAATAAACAAAAGATAAGAAAATTTTGAGAAAATTTCGGCAGAATATAGCAAAGTCGACAGAAATTAGCAATTCCATCCTCCAAACTGAATTTTAAAAATAAATAAATAAATAAAATAAAATTATCTTACTTGGACAGGGCGATCACCAAGTATAACCTTGCCACCATACTTCATTGCTTCCTCATATGCAACACGAAATTCAGCCCCAGGCAAAACTGCAAGCTGGCTGGCAACCTAGACGAAATGACACGAAAACAATTAGCAGACATGAACAGTCTCTTACATGCTCTAGAACTGAAACATTGCCAAGTAAGAGAAAGCTCAATTTCGGTTGGGTGATCAGAATCATGCCTTTGCAAGAAACCAGCCATAAAGAATTCCAAAGAGATTATGATTTTTCTTCCACATGTCCACCATTTCTCCTACAGTTGGTACCTGGCGGGTTAAAAATAAACAGATTCTGAAGCCACACTATTAAGTACAACATAAGCAAAGTCAAGTCACAACCAGGGACTAACTAAATTTAATTTTCCCTAACGTTAGTCTCAGCAAAGCCTTAAAGCAGCAGATAACAATTTGTAGGAATGAAGATAAGTTCCAAAGAATTTTTTCCAGATGGAACTAATGAAGCATGTATCACATGATCAGAACAGTCTCATAACCTCGTCAAACTTAATGCCAACTGCTGTAGTTTTGCATAAACATTGAAAATCTTTAACTTTTCATGTACTACACAATCTAGTGTTAGATGTCGTACAGTAGTTTATTTTGGATTTAGGGTATTTTAGTATTTATTTATCGCAGTAAATTTCCAGCAATTGTGTTTATTGAGTCTTGAGTAGTTTTCCAATTGTTCTAGGAAACTGATTGGATCAATAGAGTTCTAGTAGTATTTAGTTTTGCATAAAATAGGAATCAGTAATCCTAATCACAATAGGATTCTATTTTTTAGGTGATTCACAGCTTTACAAATACTCACTGTTAGTAGATTATTTATGGAGATTGATGAATTAAAGTTTGATTTATTGGTTTTTTAGTTATCTTGTTTTCTACTTTAAGATAGACATTTCTGAGATTCCTTCTTCTTACTCCCCACTGATTTCTCTATATCACTGTTCATTGAACTGTTCACCCCTTGAACAGCCCCAAAAGGCCAAAAGCCCTATATTCTTCCGCTTGCGCATGTAGACAAGATACCCCAATCTGGTCCTACATCATTACTTACAGTGTCATAATAGAAATCTTCCGTGTTAAAGTATACAAATTTAGCTGGCTCATGTTTAATGAAGATAACACTTTAATACGCCTCTAGATGTTATCCGGAACAGATATTATCTAGAGAATACTAATTCCTAACCATTTTAAACCTTTGCCGCAACTAACACATGGCAAAGGAGCAAAATTAGAGGCAAATGGAAAGAAACAAAGAAGGAGGGCAAGTACATTGCTTATCTAGGTTCAAGTCTCAAACTCCCAATTCCCAAAATCAAGCAATACAGAGGGAGTAATGGCCACCAGGTAGCAACAGTAAGATATCATGTTTACACTGACAATAAGTAAGATGTTGACAGGTCCGTGTATTTGAAAATATCTAGGACTTGCTTAGGATAGCAAACTCGACCTTGTAAAGATCAAGATAACCAAACCAAGCACAAACCTTAACCTGAAATGTAATGACTGGAACTCAAAAACTAGATGCTCAGTAGATAATATAAAAACATAATATAATATATATATATATACATATTAATTGTGGTTATAATAACTAATAGTCCCGAGGCCACTGAATATCATAACATAGTGGATATCTCACTGTAATATAGCATTTTAAAGGGGAAATAACAAAGTAACTAATATTGGAAGGCATGACAAATAATTCAATGCTAGAAAAGGGGATAAAATATGTTTGCATACAAATAAATGAAAAATAAGAAGCATAAATTAGTACTTAAGCATATGAGGGGAAAACTAATCTTTCAAGGCAAAAGAGGAAATTTTAGCTTTAGTATTAACTCTCTTCTCCAGCCCCTCCCCCCCAACTCCCAACCTCAAAGTTGTGTGAGACCATAACACCATTCTAATCACTTATAGCTATGAAATGAATAAAGAAAACTCTTACTCAAAGAATCTACACAAATACGGAAGATGCATGGTTGAACCTTTAAATTTTGTGGTTGAAGTATAGTAACACGACTAGAGCACAACTCCAAGAAGACAACCTGCAATAGTAAATGCACACCATACAGCATAAGCAGTAAGTATGACTACAGTAACCAATTTTTATTAACAAGCAGGCAGCCAAAAATTATCAATGGATCAAACAATACAGTTCGAAAAAGAGGAGCACCTCTGGTTTTAAGAAATTGATCACAGCTTTAACTTCTTCGCAAGATTCCTGCAGAAGAAATAGAAAAGGTTAACCTTTACCATAAAATTTCCATTCTCTTCTTGTCTTCACATTTTGAATTTCTTCCATAAACAGGCTTGAATAAGAAATAAACTAGTGAAGATTAAACCAGAAAATGTCATAGCGAACAAACAGTTTAACACATCCATTTAATACATGACGACAAGAAGAAGAAGAAGTAAGAAGAAACTTTGAGCTTGCAAACGGTATAAAGAGTCAAGGATTTAAGAGCCCCTTAACAATAGGATCTTCTAGGTCACTTAGATCAGTTGGATCATATTCTCAATTTAATCCTTTGTACTGTACATGGATCCAGAAATTGTCTTATTTGGCCGAGGAGTTGAGTTGTGGACAAATTCACATCTGTATAATACATATGGAGCAATACAAAATTTCTAAAACTTTGTAGGGGAAAATTTTATATTCAGTAACAAGCATTTTGGGGAAATTTACTAATATTAATATAATTACAATTTTTTTGAATAATGGAAGAAGCCTCCTCATCCTCTGCTTGGTCCATCTGTGCTCTGAAATCACTATGAAGCCAAGTTCGACATTAGACTAAATCAACAAACATGCCGTCCATTAAGGTGGAAACTTTCAATGATTTTGCTCTAAGTCAGTGCATGTTCCAGTAGCTCTTAATTTCTGATAGCTTCACCATTAATGTTTATCGTATTACCAGTCTTCCTAATTGCCGTGTCAAACATTAGCATTCCTTGGATTGCCAACCATCTTGAGTTAAATCAGCTTGTTCTTACTTTATCCACTCTTAAGTGCTAACTAGACTATCTAATGCATGTAGTTACACGTTACCTACATATCATTTTACAATGCTATTATCAGCAACATTTCCATTTTAACTCTAAGAAAATACACCCATCAAAAGATTCTACTAGCAGTTCCCATCCCAAGGAACCTGCTTACAAATCTCTAATGTATTCCCCTCCTTAGGAATTTCATTTGTGGTCATCTAGACTCAAAATAGTCTCTTTCCCTGCTTACAGTACCTAAGGAGCATTCCATTCTATGCACCCTAACAAAACTAATTTCAACTTAGGTGCAAGTCTTCCCAACTCCTAATCAAGAGCTGATTTGTACTAAATTTTTCATCCACAGGAACAAGATCAGAGAACTGAAGAAAGGGAAAACATCCAAAATCTCTGAAGATACATAGTTACATAATCCTTATATACATAATTAGCCTATAGCTGCTTTCTTTCCATATACTCACAATAACGAATTCCCATATCATAGAACGAACAAAACCTTCTACATTTTGATTATATATGTCAGTATGTCACCTTTTTTGTCTACTTAGATTTTATTGTCAAGTGTCAAATATAGGATCAATGTTGTCAACCACAATGTTTCCAGAAAAATAAAGAAAGTATAACTACACAAAATCCGCAAAAACTGTTATTGCCAGAATTCAACTTCTAATCTATAAAAATTTTCTTCCTCCAACCAATTCAGTAATGATTAATTACCAATAAAAGAAGGACCTTTAATGTTTTTTTTTTCACATAATAAAGAAAAATGGCTCTATCTGGATGGAAAATATGCTGTTTGGATAGCCAATAATATTCATTTTTCTGCCAATAATATTTTGTAATTATTCCACACACATTTCTAATCACCTCTTTATCTCACATATATCCAGTCAAAAAAGTTATTACAATACTTTTACAAATTTCATTATATTCTAAGAATAATGGATATCCAAACAACACCATCTCAAAATAAAAGTTTACAATCATTCCTTAAATAGATTTTCCAACCACCTTTCACCTCAAATATATATCATATCAAAAAGTTGGTAACGTATTTATTCCAAATAATATTATGAATAAAATCCTTAATTATAATTTTCCCAATTACACTAAAATAAACATAAAATTGATAATCTTCCAGGGAAAAAATTAATAAAAAAACATAAGTTCATATTATACCGTAGAGACATGAGCAGTCCCAACCAAATAAACATCACAAATTCCGCCAATGGCCGCAGATTCGCAAGTTAGCTTCACAACACTCCTCGATAACTCCTCCGGTAACTCCTTCCTCTGATTATCATCATCATCATCTCCTCCTTTCCGGCCGCCGGGGCAACTCATCGATAACAGGTCATCAGTCCCCTCACCGCGCCACTCGCTATCAGTCACACTCGCCGCCCCAAAAAAGCTGCTTTCAGCAGCACCTGACTCCTCATCCACATGAACGTAGTCCTCTGTGCCAACGCCACTTCCTTCGCCGCTGCCGGAAGCGGCGGAGGGATTATTTATCGGGTCGGATTCCAATTCCATGCGGATACGGTGGCCGAAGAAGGAAACTAGTTGGAGGCGGTGGTGGTGCGGGTGCTGCTGCTTATGTGTTGGATTGGGGGAGAAAGAGGGGGATTGGGTGTGGGTGAGACGGAAGATGGGGAATACAGTGACTAGAGATCGGAACGTTGGATGAGAAGGGTGGGTTTTGGAGAAGAGGACGTGGTGGTAGGACCGCGGCCGTAGTTCGCGAGCCACGCGAAACATAGAAGATTTGTTCGGTTTGGATTGACCTTTTTTTGATTGATGGACCGTTTCACCAAGGGTAAATTACAAGGAATCATTTCTAATTTAGCTGTTGTTCATGTAGATTTTTAAATTTACAATTTATCTTTTATAATTTGAGTTAGAGTAAAATTATTAAATATTTTGTTAAGTAATCGTTAGAATATAGAATATAAAAAATAATAAAAAATTATTTAATAGATTATTTTAATTATTTGAAGTTTCTAATCAATACTAATTATGTCCTTTTTTTCAAGTAATAGGGTGGTATTAGGGTTAGGAGTATTTTCGATTTTTTATAAAAATTTATTAAATTTTTAACTTTCTATCCATTTTATACAAAAACCTAAATCATAAGAGGACAGATTATAATTAAATTTTTAACTTTCTATCCATTTTATACAAAAACCTAAATCATAAGAGGACAGATTATAATTAAATTTTTAACTTTCTATCCATTTTATACAAAAACCTAAATCATAAGAGGACAGATTATAGATTTGTAAACTATAGAACGTCAATACTAACTAAACCATAAGGGTTCATTGTAATTTATCCTTTCACTAACAAAGCATCATGTGTGTTCTGACAATCTTAACGAGACTACTGATCACTAAAGCCGATCAATTTAACTTCGTGAGGTGGATTTTACGGGTTCAAACCTTTTAAATGCTATTGCTTTAGAAATATGATTAAAAAAAAGATAAATATATATTATATTCCAAAATTAATTTATATTCTAATTCCTAAATTATGGCTTTTTTTAATATTTAAAGCTGAAAGAACACCATTAAATAATTAATTTCAAAATTTTTGTTAAAACATCAAAGCTATTTGTATAAGTTATTTAAATTTGAGTTTCTTTTACATAATTAATTGATGAGTTTTAGTATATGAGTATGAAGCTCATTATCGTATTATATTGAGGTAATAATTGAATTATATCGACAATGAAGAAAAAAAAAAAGAACAAAATTATTTTTAAATAAATATAAAGAAAAGGAAAAAGAGAAAAAAGAACGATAGATTTTAGGGTTAATTATACTTTGCCCTTATGTAAACTTGATTGAGTATCAATTCGTCTTCTATAAAATATTTATCTATATATAGCCCCTCTGATAAATGATCACAGCCAACAATTAGTCAAAATATTAGAAAGTTACACAAATTTCCTAAATGCCGTCACATTAATTTTAAGGTTAATTACACTTTACCCCCTGTATGGTAAAAAATTATATTTTTCCCGCTGTTTGATAAAACTACTAGTAAATTGATCCTAAACGATAGTGTTTCTTGGAGTTAATTAGATGGCTTCAGTGGTAGATTCCTCTGGTATCAATGCTATCTCGGTTCACAACTGAAAAGTTTCGATCTACCAAATCTGACCTTGAATTTTTATCAAGATTATAACTATAACAATGGGAAATTCTAACATGGACCGATGCCATGGATCCCTTGGTCCAAAATTTTCCACATCAACTCACATAACATTACTTGTTGATGTGTAGTGTTTTGGACCAAGGGGTACCAAGGAATCGGTTTATACAAGAATTTCCTCTATAACAATAAAACTAGTTGAAAATTAGTAGAAAATCACCGAATGTGGGAGACGCGCGTACACTATCTTCCTATGAACATTTATGAATTACGCACAAAATTGCTTCTATATAACTTCTGGAAATTATATTAAAAAAAATTACCGGTAAAATAACAATTTTATGAAAAAAAAAATAAATCACATATTGATAAACTCATAAATGTCATTTATTTTGTGTATCATTTACCTCAGTTTTCATGTGATGCAAGCAATAATTGAGTTAATTATGAGTTTAATTATTTTATTTTTAGTTTGTGTATATTTGTAATAAAAAAAGAGTCAAAAGGAAAAAAAAAAAATTGGAGAAAAATCACAAGGATGAAATGCGTACACTGGCGAGACGCGAATTTGGACACTGTTTGGAATTTTGAGCATAACTTTCTTGTCCAAACTCCGAGTGAGTTGATTCAAAATGTGTTGGAAATCTAAGAGAGAGAGTTACAACTTTTATGTTTTGAATTTTTCCAAATTTTATAAACATCAAGATCAAAATTGAGGTAGAAGTTGAAGCAAGTATTTTGAAAATTGCACACAATGTGCGACCCAAAGCTTGTGTATGTGAGCAAACTCTAGAAAGGAAATTTCAGAAGCCCTATTTCGTACATATGCACTAAGATTTTGTGTGCTTGTGCACACGTTACAGGGAGTTTTAGCATAAATTATTATTTTAGCAGCCATTTTTACTCAATTGGATTCCTTTTCATGGGTTTTCATGTATCTATCATTAGAGAGGAGATTTAAACCTAATATTCCATATAGATATCCCATTGTAGAGAGGAGTTGGGAGAATCATCATTAGTTTGAGTAGTCATTAGTTAGAGTAGACATTAGATTTTTAGAATAGAAAAATCATTAGATTAGAGTTTACATAGATCTCAAGCTTCATCAAATCTTGTTCCGATTACAATTACTTAGTTTACTTTCTTTATTTATATTCAATTCAATTCCAGTTCTTTATTGCAATTCATAGTTTTAAATTTAATCTTATTGCGTTTACTCTTCTAGTTTATTAATTAAAGTTTTATTTCGTTAAAGTTAATTGCTTTCTTTAGTTTTAATTAGATTTGGTAATTGTTCTTATTTTCTAGTGGTTAGAATTTACTTAGTTAGGTTTAACAATTAGAATCAAAATCTTCTAATTAATTTGTCTAACTAATGAAAGGTTTGTGAACCCTAGTAATTGTTCCATAGTCCTTGTACGAACGATCCTTACTTACTCAAGTACAAACTTACCTCGTATCTTTGCGAGTGTATGAATATTGGTTAGGGTTATTAAGGTTTTTATTGCTTGTTTGTGAATTGAATTTCTTAATCCAATATTTACTGAACACACATGTTATCTAAACTAAATTTGATACCTAATCTAAGTCTCTAATTATGTTAATTTTAATTTTAAAATTCTTAAATGGTCTATTAGAAATATTAATAAGGATGATGACAAATAGATTAACATCTTAATTAACCGTTCATAACAAAAACCCATCGGAGTAAGAAATTCTTCATTGGAGCATTTTATCTAACTTAATTTCCATGGGTAAAGTGAAAATTTAGGGACATCATAGGGGCAAAATGTAACTTTTTACTACTTTAGGGGGATAAACTGTAACTAACCTTGAAATTATTTATAAGGGTGGTTTAGTAATTTAGTACCGCTCTCTAATGTTTTGACTAACCGTTGGCTTTGAATGTTAGTCAGAGGAAGATAAATGTATATAAATTTTTCTTAGGGACAAATCAAAATACAATCAATTTTGCGAGGGGCAAAGTATAAATAACCCTAAATTTTAATGGATGATTATGGATCTCATATATTTATATTAAATTCAACATATATACACATATTCTAGTATCATTTTCTTTCCTTTTAAATAAAATGAAATAAAATATGATGAAAAGACCAGAAAAAATAATGTCAGGGAACCTTTGTATGTAAATTGTTTTAACAACACAACTATTAAAAAAAAACTAGTGCTAGTAGGCATCTTTATATTTTTAGTAGTTTTGACAATATTTTTATAATGATCAATAACTAAAGTGGGTTATTTGACACAATACTATAATTAGGGACTAAAATACCAAATACAATAAACTTTAAAAGAGTTAATTTTATTTTTTCTTGTAGTGTCCAGGAGGTATCAATAACGTCTTCTTTGACTTTTTAATGCAAATTGCCTATGAATATTATTGGAAGGGATAAATTGAAGAAAATAACGTTAGAGAGTATAGTGTCAAACTTACAAAGGCTTAAGGGGGTTTAATATAACTACCACTTTCTTTACTAACCAAACAAATTCTCCTAATTTTATATGATATAATGATATAATTTTGTATTTTACACTATTTTCTTTATACAACTAGTTTTTACATCCGTGCTTTGCACAGAATAATCAGACTATTGAAATATTATATGGTAAAGAAAATGCACCCAAAAAAATAATGTACTTTATTTCCAAAATTTGGAAGATACATGCGTTTTATTTTTAAATTGTGCTTTTTCCATGCTTAAGATTCTAATTTTCTTTTTTTAAAAAACTTTAGGGAAGTCCACAACATTGAAACAATATTAGTTGAGTAAATTCAATAAGTTGTACCATCAAATAACAATAAAAATATTCATAAATGAAATTTTTTTTATCTTTGTCAATAGTAGATCTATAATAGAATGAATAGGGATATGAAACAAAAGACAATGAAGTACTGATTACGTGGTAAGACGCTTCCATTATGGTTTACTGGTTATGAATTCGACTTACTAAAGGATAGGGAGGACATATGGTTTTTTTTTTTTTTTTTAAATGAATGTGAAACAAAATTGTTATCCCTTGGGTCTTTGTCTAGCAAAGCTTCTGAACCCTAGATGGTTTTTTAAATACAAACTAATCTTCATGTTTTTAATCCTTATATATTGGATAGACTACAAATAGGCATCCCTCCCCATAGCCTAATATTTGATTTTTTTCTCTTAAATATATGCTTCTCAAGCCCTATTTGCTACATAAGATCGAACATATGATTATCGTTGATCGTAAAACATCAAAACCAATTACGAAGAACTAACAGAGAATGACTGTAACATCGAAAAGATGCATGATAGATAATAAGAAATAAAAACCTAGAAATAATGTTAAAGTTTTTAAGCAAAGTTAATTGTATAGGAGTTAAATGTGATTGGACATATATCTGGTAGATCTTATCCAAATTCTCAAACAATAAACCTTAATTCAAGGTTGTTTTTAGCAAATAACAACAACAACAACAACAACAACAACAACATTAATAAATATAATAATAACAACAATAATAACAACAACAATAATAATGATAGTAACAATAATAATAATACAACTACAACTACAACAACAACAATAATGATAAGGATAATAATAACCTTAAGAATAACAATTATAATAACAATAACAACAATAATAATAACAACAACAACAACAACAACAAGAGTAACAATAATATTATTAGAACAATAACAATAACAACAACAACCACAACAACAACAACAACAACAACAATTATAATAATAAGCAGGTCCAAGATTATTCTTGTTGTTGAAATAGACATTGTAATGATCTTGACAGCATTTATATATACTAGTCCTCGGGCACACTCAATACGTGTGCAAAGTGAGATATTTTGTGTTGTTATAGGTCATTATGTAAATTACAAATACTTCTATATGTTATGAGTTCAATATTTATTAAAAAGATTTTGTATATTATACATTTGAAGTTACTAAAGACATAAAGTGACCATGAACATAAAGGTGACAGTTTATAGTATAGCTTATGACTAAATAAGTGAAATAATTAGTACTACAAAAATCATATTTATGCATTGAAGAAAATGACATGGATATTTCCCCAAAAAAAAATAGTACAGTTAAAAGGAAAAAAGGAGGACATACAAAGATTTAAAACATGTAAAAGTACAAAAGGAAAGCTAAACAAAAGAAAGTATTGCATTTGTTCCTGCAAACTTGAAGTAGTTAGGAAACTATACTACATGCCCATGAATCAGGCATAGGAATGAAGGCTACTATAGGGAAGAGATTGCTAAGGAATAAACTCAAGATTCAGTATTTGATTATGGAAGTTGTTTGGGAACATTAAAGTTTTTTATTATGCAACAACAGACTCTATTCAGTAATTTATAAAATTGACAGTAATCTTTGAGTTTCACTCCATTAGCAATTATCTTTAATTTAGTGTGAAGTTATAGAAGGTAGTTGCTATTATATAAGAAAAATGTATTTATATGTTTGCATAAATATTACAAAAATTTAATCACTTACTTCTAGAAAAATATTAATCACTTCTAATCATTCTTGATATGATATTACGTATAAACTCTGAGATTATACATATCATTTGCTAGATAAACCCCAAAAATAAAATACAAATAATTATAAAATTTCTAAAAAATGATTTCAAAACTTCAAGAACTCACTTGGTATTTTGCTGGAAGATGATTTTGGGGGTGATTAGAAGAAGTTTTCTATTACAGGTCACAAAAATCCTAAAAGTCACTTGATTTTATTGCTTGCAAATACGTTTGGAGTCATCGTAGGAGATTTTTTTAAAAAGTGACAACAACTAGAATACCAAGTTGTTATGATGGGGAGGGATGAATGCTACAAGTTTGTGGGCTTTGGGTATAGAATTGGACGACATGCTTCCGGAAATGGAAGTAGAAGTAGGAAGAAATTCATGTAATAGTGATAGTGACCGTGACTACGGGAGATTATTTGTGAACGTGGAAGTTGTCAACGTGGAAGTTGTCAGTATTTGATTATGCATCAACCACTCATTTAGTAATTTGATTCTGCATCAACCATCATTTAGTAATTTTAAAAATCGTGAAGTTATCTTTGATTTTAACTCCATTAGGAGTAGTCAAAATTTGATTTGTCTTTTCAATTGTGTAAAAATTTAAAATCTTTGAACCCATCAAGTAAGAGTACTTATTTTGTCTGTTTCAAACTCCTATTTTATAGGAGTGTGAGAACAAACTATCGGTATAAAGTGAGAAAAAATTGTATTCCTATTTTGTTGGTTATTGGATAGTTAGAATACTTCCAATTTACAAAATTATATTGTGCCAAAAATTCAATTTGATAACATCACACATACACATAGATGTAATAAAGAATTATTAAATGTCTCTAGAATTCTAAACACAGTGAGGGCAAAATAAGGAGAACATTAAATTTGACAAAAGTTGGCTTAAGCTTTATATATAGTAAGATAAGATAAGCATTAGTAGGAGGGAAATTGATAAGGTTAGTTTATTATTTTCAAATCTAATTTGAAAAAGATATAGAAGAATTATTTTAAATAGCAAGAATGTGAAAGACATATATAACATTGAAATAGATAAATACAAAGTAAGTAAAATTCAAATTAAGTTATTTGAATTTCATATCAATATCATTTTGATTATATCAGTCTTCTTTAAGAAATGATAAGATTTTGAATTTCTTTTCCTGAATTATATTATTTCTGCTATTGTTATTTAGCAGGTTACCTCGGCCTTCTTAGTTTTTGATGATAAACAAATCAAACCACTATCTCCAAAGGCATTCCCCGTATCCCATATTTTCATGAATATATTGCATAAGATAAAGATATCAATTAAAAATTAAATGTGATATGCATATGGAAAAAATATTCAAAAAATTAAATTTCGATGATAACTCTTGAGCTCTTACCGAATTTGAAATTTAAATTTAACATTTCAGATGGATGTTGATTTAAAACAATATTATGATAATCAAATATCGATTTATCTAAAATTCAAATAACTTGAAACTATGAATATCTTGATAAAGTTAATTATTTACAAGATTCAAAAAACAACACACATCGCAATTGATACCGTGAATAAATGGCGAAAATAGAAATTGTCCAAGTAAGCAAATTTGTGCATGCGGCGAATAGATAACTCGTCCATGTCATCATATACATACATACATACATATATACACACACGCATATATATGCATATACATACATACATATATGCGTATATATGCATGGTGTGTATATATGCATATAAATATACATACATACATATATATATATATATAAATATATACATACATGTATTTATATACACACACACATATGTGTGTGTGTATATATGTGCATATATGTATGTATACATACATATATATATATATATATAGACACACACACATATATGCATATATATACATATATATATATATACACACACACTCGTATATGTATGTGCGTGTGTATGTATATATACATATATATGTGTGTGTGTATACATACATATATATATATATACACACACACACACACACACATACATGTATGTATGTATGTATGCATATATCAATTGAATTCATACACACAATATAACTAATAATTGATAAAATTCCTTGAAATCCAAAATTCCCTTGTGTTCTCTCATTTGAAGCACTATTTGTAGCAATTGAAACCCGAATTTCACACAAAACCACCCAAAGAAATCTAATTTTTATCGAATTTCCGAAACATAAATAATTTAAATTTAATTAACAAATAAATAGAAAATTGACCTCTTTAACAGCAAGTAACTCTCTAGAATCAATAATTCTTGCAACCATTATATCTTGTAAAACTTATAACAACTTACGAGTACTTAAATCACTTGAATGATATCCATTATAAGCATGCTTAGACTCGAATAAAATTCAAAACAATTAAATTTAAGTAGATAATAGAAATCAACAAATATAATAACCTAGTAGATTTCAAAACTTTAAAGAATACACATCTCAATCAATTAGTAGATAATAGAATACACACATATAAAAAAAGAAGTGATGTGAAATTGGGAAGAAGGGGGTGGTGTGAAGCTTGAAATTAGTAGAAGTCAAACGGCGTTTTACATTTTGGAGGTGTTTTGAATCTGTGAATCGATAGTGGAGGGAGTGGTACGGTGTGAGTCAGTGGTGTGACTCAATGGCTTGAGGGGGTGGTGTGTGAATTTATAGTGGAGGCTTGAGGGTAGGGGAAAGGAAATAAGGAAGACGAAGAGGGTGAGGAATAGGAAAGATGGTGTTGGAAGGGAATTGAAGGAGATGATGGTGCTAGAGATGGAAGAAATAGGCAAGAGGCTGGTGGTAGGCGAAGAAGATGGTTTTTTGGTGAAAGGGGTTATCGGGTTATAGACAATGGAATTTTATTTCAATTAAAACTATCATTTGTCAATAAATTAATTTAATTGGCATATTTATGGTGCAATTAAATAATGCCATATGTCATATAATTTTGGATTATTGGATATCTATAGCCAATTATATTGCTTCACATGTCAAAATGAGGTAGTTCGACCAATCAAATGTATTTGTGTCACTCTTCCAATTAAATTGTGCCATATCACATGTCTGCAAGACTTGGCCAATAAGGATATATGTAATCTAGTATTTATCTCCTTATTAATAAATTAGAATAAGGAGATAATATCAAAGTAGTACAATCCCTATGTATTGATACCTCTTATGTGTGTAAAAAGATAAGAATTTGTTTCTTGGTATGCAAGTAAGAAGTTACACATGTACTACAAGTCTTCTAACTTGCTCCCCTCCCATACATGTATAAATAGGGGTCATCCCTCGGAGGTTCAAGATGCATATACACATACACACATATTTCTAAAGTTTGAAAGCTGTGAAAGCTTTGAGTCTTCAAATTCTTTCAGACAAACTTCAAGTCTTCCATATATCAAGATTTGAAGATTTTCATCAAGTGTTCTTCAAGTCTTCCATATCAAGATTTTAAAAAATCAATACTTGGTTCGGGAATAAGCTGTGAAGCCCTCGGATCGTGTCTGAAGTAAAGAATCAAAGAAATTTTCTCCACATATTGAGAATATCCTAGAGATTGTAACCTTTTATTTCATATATTCATATTTTTATCGCTATATTTCCTGTTTGTTCAATTTTTACAAACTTGAAATATTTTGTTGCGCACAATTTTGGCACGCCCGGTGGGACCATCTCTACCTTCCATCTCTTTGCTTCATATATATTCAACTGCAAATCTACATCAATGGCTCCAAAGAACGACAAATCCATGCCTGCTCGTTCCAATGCCGCTGATGCAAAAACTATTGTGGGTTCTGCATGTGATTCCACGAATCTACGAATTGTCGGCCCAACCACAAGGAGCATGACGAGAGCTCTCTTTCAAAGTAATCCGAAGGTGTAGTCTGGGTATGCATCAACTCCCGTGTTTGGCTCGACACCACCCAAAATCTCTTCTCCAGTGTTAGGGCTCAAAGATGTTGGATCTTCAATTGAGAAAACCCTCGCAATGCTTGAAGTAGGTTCTGATTCCAAAGCTTTGAAACATGATGATGACCTATCAAGAAGTGATTCTACATCTTCTCAAGGGACTCCGCATAGAGATCTCCTATACGAGAAGATTTCGCGATTTCTACAGCATTTTCTATTATGCCCGCTATGGTGACGCAAACCTCAACTCTGGAGGATCAACTGGCAAGCCTAACTAGAATGATGGAAATGATGATGAAGCTTATACAAGATCAAGATGCCATCATTGCTCAAATCGTCAATAGGAAAGACAATATCGCGGAAGAAAATCAAATTGATTCAAAGGCACCTGGCAGACATCAAGAAGGAGAAACTTTGTTTAAACAACAAGGAAAGGTGAAAGAAGGGCACATGACTTCTGATAGAATGATTCATGCCGATCAATTGAAGGAGTTCGTTGAAGGTATGATCAAGGTAAAATATGAAGGTGGTTCGAAATCGAACCTTATATACGCTAAGCCTTATTCTGCAAGAATCGACAGCTTGATGATGCCTTGTGGATATCAACCATCAAAGTTTTAGCAGTTTGATGGCAAAGGAAATCCGAAACATCATGTGACACACTTTGTGGAGACATGTAATAATGTCGAAACTTATGGTGATTTGTTGGTCAAGCAATTTGTCCGCTCACTAAAAGGTAACGCCTTCGACTGGTACACTGATCTTGATGCTGGTTCGATTGATAGTTGGGAGCAATTGGAGTAGAAATTTCTCAACCGGTTCTACAGCACTAAGAGGACTGTTACTATGACTGAACTTTCCAATGCCCATCAATGGAAAGACGAACCAGTTGTTGATTATATTGATCGATGGAGGACTTTAAGCCTTAATTGTAGAGATCGACTCTTCGAGACGTCCGCCATTGAAATGTGCATTCAAGGCATGAAGTAGGGACTTCGTTATATCCTACAAGGCATTCAACCTCCGACATTTGAGAAATTGGCAACAAAGCTCGTAGTCTTGAAATTGGCCTTGGAAATCAAGAACCGCCTGTTCCTGATCCTATCAAGAATAAAGAAAGATAGGACTTTAAGAAAGGGGGCAAGCCTTCTCCCAAGTCTGGAAACAAAGAAACTATGACAACAAATACTGCACCTGTTAAGATCGCGACAAAAGTAAGTCAAAAGGTGTCCGAGAAGGTAGATCCTGTGCAAGGTAGGCCATGAAGAAAACCTACACTGAGAGAGATACAAGAGAAAGAATACCATTTTCTCGACTCCGATCTTCGAGACATGTTCGATGATCTACTCAAAGCCAAACTCAATGAGCTCCCCGAGATGAAACGGCTGGAGGAAGTTAGGCGAGTTAATGATCCAAATTATTGTTACTACCATCGCTTGGTTGGTCATTCCCTCACAAGGTGTTTTATTTTTAAAGATAAGTTGATGGAGTTAGCTTGCCGAGATTGAAAGGTAAGATTTTGCTTGAGGAAGATAAAGAAAGTGCAAATCTGAGTTGGTCTCAATTCTCGACTCCCACAATTTGTTGAAGAGTGGTAAAGTATCTCGTCTTCCATCGAAGATAGGAACAATACAGCCCACAATAAAATTTGGAGATTTCAATCCCGTTCCATTATATGACAATTTCTTTCCACAAGATGAAGTGCCTTTTCAAAGGCAAACTGAAAAATTGTTGAAGAATGATGATGCCACAATGATCAATTGGACGAAGGATAGACACTCGTCACTTGCAAAAGGAGCCGAAAAGTTAAAACACAAGAGACTAATCTGCTACCAAAATTTCGGATGGTGAAAATGCATGTTGCAAAAAGTTCCAAAAAAAGAACAATTTCATCATCAATCTCTCCGAGTAGTGCTATGTTTCAAAATATCCGTCGACCTATTGCTTTGAAAGAATTCATGCCAAAAGGATACTTGAAAGATGACGACGTCCTTATATCTTGCCATGTTGTGAACNATATCAATGATGAGGAAATTGATGAAGAATTTGATAAGAAACTCACTGTTGCTAATAAAGTCCTTGAGGAATGTGCAGCAACGATTATTTTTTATGACGAAAATTTATTGCTTGGGATGAAAGCTCACAATCAACCCTTGTTTGTAAATGGCTATGCACGTGAACAAAAAGTAAATCGGATACTTCTTGATGGAGGATATTCTGTGAATATAAAGCCTTTACGTGCAATGAAGGAGCTTGGAATCACAAGTGATGAACTCTCACAAAGCCGTCTCATGATCCAAGGATTCAATAATAACAGGCAAAGAGCCATTGGTCTTATAAGACTTGATTTATTAATTGGCAATTTATCCTCAAGTGCACTTTTTCATGTTATCGATGCAAAAATATCTTATAATATGTTTCTTGGGATACCATGGATTCACGAGAATAGTGTCATACCGTCAACTCTTCATCAATGTTTCAAGTATTGCCATAACGGCGTCATAAAGAAAGTAGTTGCTGATGTAATGAAAAGCCGTTCACTGAAGCCGAGAGTTACTTTACTGATGCTAAATTCTACCTGCAGGATAACACAAAGAAAGAGTTGACAAAGAAAGATGGTCAAAAATCTAAGATAAATGTTTTACGTTATGTTCCAAAGTCAAAGAGAAAAGAAGGTCAATCTCCTTTTGTTGGATACGATGAATTGAAGGAGTTCACTTTACCATTCACCAAAATTGAGGTGGTTAAGCATAGTCAAACTCTTCTTGAAGGTTTTGTTCGGCCAAAGCTAGAGTTTGAAATAGAGCACAATTCATTACCTACAACACGAACCGGAGAGGGATTTGATCCAAATGCATACAAGTTGCTTGTAAAAGCTGGTTACGATCCTAAGGAAGAAGGAACTTTGGGCAAGCTTCCTGCAAAGATAACTGGAGAAGAGGCACATAGCATGACTTCTACCCAAAAGATGTTGAAAGACAAAGGATATGTTGTCAACAACCTATCAATGGGACAAAGAAGAAATTGCGTCAAATCGAAAGGTTCAAGGCGATCAATCTTTGATAGACTGAGAAAAGTTACACCACGTGTTTTGGTGTTTGATAGGCTTGGCCCACGAGGAAGAGTTTTGATGAAACAACCTATTCATGAAAGGTTGAGTTTTCCAAAGGCATAAGAGTATATTTTTAATATGAAAGGAAACAATGCTTCTTGCAATGATGGGAGCTTAAGAAGACGAGTCACTAACATTTTCATACATTACGACGATTCGTTAAATGTGAGAAAGGAAACCATCATTGATATAAACATCAAGGAGGAAGACAAGGAAAGCATTGCCTCCTGCAACCATATCACTCTTCGAAATGAAGAGCCTTTGGAAGAAGAAGATGCCGAAGATGCTCCTCCTGAATTGGAAGAAGGCATGAAGGCAACCGTTGATGAGTTGAGAGAAATCAACCTTGGTACAAATGATGATCCTCGCCCAATTTACATAGTTACTTGGCTAACTCCTGAAGAGGAACAAGCATATGTAGAACTGTTGCTCGAATTTAAGGATGTTTTTGCTTGGAATTACAAAGAGATGCCTGGCTTGGATTCGAGAATTGCTGTTCATCACTTGGCCGTTAAGCGAGGTGCAAGACCCGTTAAACAAGCCAAAAGACGTTTTCGACCTGATTTGACCTCATTAATTGAGAGGGAAGTAAACAAGCTCATAGAAGCTGGTTTCATCTGAGAAGTAAAATACCCAACGTGGATTTCAAGTATAGTCCCTGTGAGGAAAAAGAATGGACAGATCCGTGTTTGCGTTGATTTTTGAGATCTCAATGAAGCTTGTCCGAAAGATGACTTTCCTCTCGGTATTATTGAATTGATGGTTGATGCCACAACTGATTATGAAACTTTATCCTTTTTGGATGGATCCTCGGGATACAACCAGATCCGAATGGCACCGAGGGATGAAGAACTCATTACTTTCTGAACTCCCAAAGGCATTTATTACTACAAAGTCATGCCACATATCAAAGGGCCATGCAAAAGAATCTTTCTCTTCGATGACATGCTTCACAAGAATGTAGAGTGCTATGTTGACGATTTCGTTGTCAAATCGAAGAAGCAAATTGACCATGTTCAAGATCTTAGAATGGTGTTCGAAAGACTCCAAAGATACCAACTCAAGAGGAATCCAATGAAGTGCGCTTTTGGAGTTACCTCTGGAAAGTTTCTTAGGTTTATTGTACATAGACGAGGAATTGAAATTGATCAATCCAAAATCGATGCTATCTTGAGGATGCCTGAGCCGCGCAACATTCATGAGTTGAAAATTTTGCAAGGAAGATTGGCTTATCTTCAAAGATTTATCTCCAATTTGGTTGGGAGATGTCAACCCTTTAGCCATTTGATGAAGAAGAGTGTACCTTTTGAGTGGGATGAAGCATGTAGTAATGCTTTCAAAAGCATAAAAACATATCTCACGAAGCCACCCATGTTAGCTACACCTATCCCTGGTAAGTCTTTAATTTTTTATATTTCTGCACAGAAACGGTCTGTAAGAGCTATATTCACCTTTCATTACTTGCCAAGAAAATGCACTATATTATTTAAGCCGGATGATGACACCAAATGAGTTAAATTATTCGCCAATTGAGAAGTTGTGGTTGGCTCTCATATTTGCTATTCAAAAGTTAAAGCACTACTTTCAAGCTCATACTGTCTGTTCGATATCCAAGGCAAATCTGATCAAGTATGTTATGACTAAGCCTGTGCTGTTAGATCGTCTCGCGAGGTGGTACCTTCAAATTCAACAATTTGAAATTGTTTACCTTTCTGCGAAGGCTGTCAAAAGACAAGTGTTGGCTGACTTCTTAGCCGATCATCCCATACCTGCTGAGTGGGAATTGATTGATAAACTTCCAGATAAAGATGTTTTCGTGGTTTAAGTTCTTCCGCCTTGGACAATGTACTTTGATGGTGCCGCACATCAAGGGGGGCTGGGGCTGGAGTAGTATTCATCACTTTCAAAGGAGATGTGTTGCCATATTCATTCACTTTAACACATCAATGTTCAAATAATGTCGCTCAAGTTATCAAGCACTTATCCTTGGTCACGAAATGGCAGTTGATATGAAGCAACTACAACTTAGAGTTTTTGGAGATTCTAAGTTGGTAGTCAATCAGCTCCTTGCTAAATATGAAGTCAAGAAACCCAAGCTTTGGCCATGTTATAATTATGTTAGGCAACTAATGGGATGGCTAGGTGATGTGACTATAGAGCATGTTTCAAGGTGGGACAATCGACAAGCTGACTCCTTAGCAAAATTAGCTTCTATGCTCATCCTGCCTAATCAACAAGTTCAAATCCCCATACGTCAAAGTTGGGTTGTGCCTCCTCATTTTGAATAAGGAGATGATGTGAAAGAGGAAAATACTCACGTGGTTTCTATCTATGAAGTGGAGAAGGAAGGTTGGCGTCAACCAATAATTGATTATCTCAGTTATGAAAAGTTACCTGATATCGCAAAAAGAAGAACTGAAATTCGTCGTCGTGCACCTCTCTTCATCTACTATAAGGAGACTCTTTATCGGCGATACGTTTGATGGAGTTTTCCTGCAATGTCTCGGTGAGGATGAAGCTATGCAAGCGATGGAAGAGGCTCACTCAAGATTATGTAACGCTCATCAATCCAGCCCTAAGTTGCACTTCCGTATTAAAAGGATGGGGTACTACTGGCCGACCATGGTGAAGGATTGCATAGACTATGTAAGAAGATGTCAAGCGTGTCAGTTTCATGCCAATTTCATCCATCAACCACCAGAACCGTTACATCCTATTGTTTCTTCTTGGCCATTTGATGCTTGAGGATTAGACATAGTAGGACCACTGTCGAGGTCTTCTGGTGGACATATCTTTATTCCGGCTATAACTGATTATTTTTCGAAGTGGGCTGAAGCAATTGCACTAAGAGAGGTAAAGAAAGAAAATGTGGTTGATTTTATTCGTGTGAACATTATTTATCGAAACGGAGTTCCATGATATATCATCACTGATAATGGAAAACCTTTCTGCAATGCTACAATGAACAAGTTTTGTGAGAAGTTAGGTTTTAAACAACATAATTCTTCTAAGTACTATGCTACTGCGAATGGACTTGCTGAGGCTTTTAACAAAACTCTATGCAATTTGCTAAAAAAAGTTATTGACAAGTCAAAAAGAGATTGGCATCAAAGGATTGTTGAAGCTCTTTGGGCATATAAGACAACTTTTCTGTTGGTCCCAAAGAGCAACCTAAGCGGGGGTGAATTAGATTGTATCTAAAACAAACCTTTTTATGTGCTTAATAGAAATGCAAACTTTATGCACCAAATAAAAACTTAAGCCCAAATGAATACAGTAGATATTCAACAATTTAAGCTTAAAGAACAAATAAGAATATTGAGATTAAGAGAATCAAACCAAACTCTCAAGCTTCTCAAGCTTGGAACTTACAATTACAAAGAACTTCTTACAAGGCAACTACCAAGTTCACAACTTGAAATTTAGCCACTAAAAATCTCTTCAAAGTAGGTGAGACAATAACCTATTATACACAAATGAGGATCACACTTGCTACATACTAATTTCCTTTAGTTGAGCCAAGAGTTTTACACTCACAACCTCCCTTTGTTACAATTGTTATCTCTCCACTCTTACACTTGAAAAACTCTTACACTTCTAAAGCTCTTTTCATAAAATTACCTACACTATTACAACACTTGTACCCATTATTTCTCCCAAATAGCTCAAGAATTATTTGTAATCAATGTAGAAGTCTCTTTTAATTTAATTTAGGCTTAGGGGTATTTATAGTTGCCCAAAATCTGCTTCCATCAACTTTTCGACGGCTATTTTCTGTTTACTGGAAAACTAGCCGTTGGACAGTTCGGACGGCCGCTGCTAAACCCTGCGTCCGATCTCTGAGGATATTCATTCAGACGTCCGAGGATGCGTCCGAACATGCGTCCGATCGAAGTAAAGTCTTCTGAAAATATGATCGGACGCTGTTCTTCGTCCGAGACTTGCTTCAAATTCTTTGTGTCGGACGATTACCATCGTCCGAAGCTCTGTCTTTCAGACAGTCATATTTGTGTCCATGGAGTCTTCTGGTTGTTTTGTTCAGACGATCATTTGTATCCGAACCTACCTGTTTTTCTGCACACTTATTTTCAAACCATTAGTGTGATTTGGTCATCATCAAAACATGATTAACATAACTGGGGTTCAACAATCTCCCCCTTTTTGATGATGACAAATCAATTAGACAATTTTAAAAAAAACCAAAAAAATATGAAACATAAGTTAAGAAGTTTTGTCCAATATTTTCTCCCCCTTTTGACATTATCAAAGCATAAGAAAGATAATACAATTTAAGCTCCCCCTTAGTTTGTTCTCCCCCTTGAAAGGTGAATATAATTCAATATGAGTACATGGAGAATATGTCAAATTATGCAAAACATTTATTCCCTTCAAGAATATATATTCAAGTAGATATGAGGGAATTCATGCAAAGAATTAGGATCAAAACAATTTTTTCTCATTCCTCACCAAAAAACATCATCAAAACAATGAAACATGTGTGATGCAATTTTTTGCAAACATAATCCATTAAAAAAATTTGAATGCTCTCCTTTCGTTTACAAGTTGTGACTTATTATAGACAAAAAAATTAGAGATACATATTTCCTAGCATTCTAAACAAATTCAAACACATAGATGAGTAATATTCAAGAGAACATAGTTCAACTTGATAAATGAAAGCACACAAAATTTTAGATGTTACCCATTTCAATATCATCTTAGCTCATATGCCTTGAACACCCTCCATTGATAATCTATCTTGAATTCCTTGGTGCTTTTCCAAGCATACCGACATGCAAAGTTAAGCAACAACTTTTGGTACCCAAATTTTCTTGGGTCCAATTGGGTTAGTAACATGCTTAATCACCTAAATAGAATTTATTCCTAATATTTCATTTCTTTTAACATAAAAAATTCTCTTTATATGGCCATGTTGATGACAATAGTTACAAATAATATTCTTATTGCCATAAAAATAAGATTTAGATTTTACAAAACATAAATCATCCTTTTTAAAGGTGATCTCTCCAACCTTAAAATTTTTGTTCAAAAACATATTTATAGTTCTATTCATTTTCATCTGTCATCTTCTTTCTTCTTTTTCAAAATATCAGCAAGATCATCTAATCTCTTCTTCAATGAAGCTTGTTCTTCCATGATCTTGGTTTTTCCAACAAATTTTTCTTTCAAAACATCATTTGCTTTTGTCAAAGAATTATTTTCATGCACAAGTTTTGAATTGGCACTCAATAAAGTATTAACTTTAATTTTTAACTCTTTGTTCTTAGCATATGATTCTTTCAAACATTCATGCATTTTAAAAATAAATGATTCAACATTATCATCATCATTATCACATGAATCATCACAAGAATCACAATTAGAGGATACCTCATTATTGCCAAGTGCCATAAAAGCCATTTGGGCCTCCTCATATTCTTCTTCAACCTCTCCATCCGAATTGCAATCATCCCAAGTGATTTGGAAGTTGTTGAGGTGAGGCTTCCTTGAGTCTTTTCTCCTTTTTAATGAAGCTTTAACTTTATAATGAGATGCTATGCTTCTTTTTCCTTTTGCCTCCTCATCTTGTACCTTGTATTTCATCTTCAATTCAAAGGAGGTTAGAGAATTAATCAAAGACTCGATAGTCATAGAATTTAAATTTTTAGACTCCTTTATGGCAATGGATTTAGGTTCCCATTCCTTAGGTAAAGCATTCAAAATTTTTCTATTCTTCTCACCCAAGGAATATTCTTTACCCAAACCTTCCAAATCCTTTACCATATCACTGAACCTACAATACATCTTGTCAATGTTCTCGTGAGGTTCCATTTTGAAGGATTCATATATTAGCCACAAGAAGTGACTTCTTTTGCTCTCTTATATCTTCACTTCCTTCATGGATTTCTTTCAATTTGTCACATATCTCCTTGGCCGATTTGCAACCTTTTACTTTGGAAAACTCATCTGCATCCAAGGCATTATAAAAAATATTAATGGCTTTAGCATTTAAAGATAAATTTATTTTGTCTTGTGCATTTAACTCAATCTAGTATATTTAGGCCTTAATCTATGAGTATTTTCATCAAAAATATTAGCTTCTAAAGGACCTTCACAAATAATATACCATAAATCAATATCATTAGATTGAACAAAAATTTTCATTCTATCCCTCCAAAAAACAAAATTAATGCCATTAAACATGGGAGGTCTAGTGATAGAATGCCCCTCTAAAAATAAAGTATTATTGGTTGCCATGATCTTTACTCTAATGCAATTTAAGCAAAATAAAGAGACCAATGTTCTGATACCAATTGTTGGTCCCAAAGAGCAACCTAAGAGAGGGGTGAATTAGATTGTATCTAAAACAAACCTTTTTATGTACTTAATAGAAATGCAAACTTTATGCAACAAATAAAAACTTAAGCACAAATGAATACAGTAGATATTCAACAATTTAAGCTTAAAGAACAAATAAGAATATTGAGATTAAGAGAATCAAACCAAACTCCCAAGCTTCTCAAGCTTGGAACTTACAATTACAAAGAGCTTCTTACAAGGCAGACTACCAAGTTCACAACTTGAAGTTTAGCCACTAAAAGTCTCTTCAAAGTAGGTGAGAGAATAGCCTCTTGTACACAAATGAGGATCACTCTTGCTCACACTAATTTCCTTTAGTTGAGCCAAGAGTTTTACACTCACAACCTCCCTTTGTTACAATTGTTATCTCTCCACTCTTACACTTGAAAAACTCTTACACTTCTAAGCTCTTTTCATAAAATTACCTACACTATTACAACACTTGTACCCACTATTTTTCCCAAATAGCTCAAGAATTATTTGTAATCAATGTAGAAGTCTCTTTTAATTTAATTTAGGCTTAGGGATATTTATAGTTGCCCAAAATCTGATTCCAACAACTTTCCAACAGCTATTTTCTGTTTACTGGAAAACTAGCCGTTGGACCTTTCGGACGGCCGATGCAGCAAGTGTGCGTCTGAACGAACTAGCCGTTGGACCGTTCGGACGGCCGCTGCTAAACCCTGTGTCCGACGCTGCATCCGTTCTCTGAGTGATATTCATTCGGACGTCCGAGGATGCGTCCGAACATGCGTCCGATTGAAGCAAAGTTTTCTGAAAATATGATCAGACGCTGTTATTCGTCCAAGACTTGCTTCAAATTCTTTGTCTTTCAGATAGTCATTTGTGTCCATGGAGTCTTCTGGTTGTTTTGTTCGGACGATCATTTGCATCCGAGCCTACCTATTTTTCTGCACACTTATTTTGAAACCATTTGTGTGATTTGGTCATCATCAAAACATGATTAACATAACTGGAGTTCAACATTTTTGAACTCCTACTCAAGCGACTCCATACGCGCTTGTCTACGGTGTCGAAGCAGTTCTTCCACTCGAATGTCAAATATCTTCTTTAAGGATTGCTGTGCAAGAAGAACTTAATGAAGAAGACAATGCCCGCCTTTGTCTTGAAGAGTTGGAAGCACTTGATGAGAAAAGGTTGGAAGCTCAGCAATGACTTGAGTGTTAACAAGCTTGCCTTTCTAAAGCATTCAATAAACCGAGTTAGGCCGCGCTCTTTCCAAATATTGTCCTTACTGTTCGAAGACCGATCATCCTTGCACATGGAGGTCAAAGGAATTTTGTCTCAAAATGGGATGACCCTTATATTGTCCAAGAAGTCTATACAAATGGCTCGTACAAGTTGATCGCTGAAGATGGATTAAGGGTTGGCCCTATCAATGGCAAATATTTGAAGCGATACTACGCATGATCTAGATGCTCCTTGACGCACGAGTATAAACTGCTTGTTGCTCCAAGCCCGCATGAGCTAAAACTGTGAACGGAAACCACCAATAGTGTAGTATGTGGTTAAACTGTTGAAATATGCCACCAAGTTTAAGGTGGTAAATAAATGGATACTCCTGGCCCGCAAGAGGTTAAATTGTGAATGGCAAACCCCCCATATTTTTTTTCCACGAAAAAAAAGAAAGAAAGGAACTATGTGTGACTAGATTCCCTTTTGGGATACGTAGGCAGCTTAGGGAACAACTTCTAAGTTCAGTTACACCCCCTTAAAACCAACTCATTTTCCTTAAAAAAAAATGTGATGGAAACAATATTTCAAATTAAATTCATAGATGTTAGTTACTTTACTTGTTTTGAAAAAAAAAATCGTAAGATAAGGAAAAGTAATTAATGTCTTTATTATTGAAAGAAAAATTTCCAAACAAATGAAATTTAAGGAAAAGAAGTAAAGTTCTTAAATCAAAAAAAAAAAAGGGTTTTGATATAATTCAAATGTCAAACTTGAGGTCTGCTATGGCTATCTTGCTTGCTTCAAGGATGTTTTTCATCTCCTCAAACTCCCTAGCATCTTCATTTGTGAGGAAGGTAGTGCTTTTAATGGAAGAGATTTGATCATGCGCTCTTAATACTTCAACTTGCATTTGCTTGAGATTTTCATATTCTCGGTCAATGGTCGAGCTAACTTCCATGTTTTGCTTCTCCAAATCATCAAGATCTTTTTGAAGAATGATCTTTTTATCCTTAATAGATTCCCGTTTTCCTTGAAGACTGTATTGTAGATGGTTGGTTTCCTTTTCCTCCATTGCTTTGACATTCGAAAGGCGTGCATTTGCCTTGGAGAGAATTTCTGCATACGCTTCTCTTGAAATCTTCTCCGATGCTAAAGCTCTTGAAGAGTCATACTTCTTGGCCTTCGTGAGCAAGCATGCTAAAGAGTCTCTTAGAGGAAGGGCAATTGAAGAATCTATCCTTGTTATTTGTTCAACTACCTCATTGATACATTCCTCCAAAGAAGAGATTTGGTCTATGGAAGTGTTGGAGATATCATTGCAAAGTTCTTCCCATAGGCTTTGTATATATTTTCATTGGCATGCTTTTATCACATTGCGGCCATGAAATTCAAAAATTGGTGTTCTAACTTGCTTGTGGAGACTTCCATAGTGATTCAATGGTACTTTTGATGGAGCGTAATCCTCTATTGGCTTGTCAATTGTTGATCCAAGCATATTTGGATTGCCAGTAACATTCTCATGCAATTTTCTATCCGTGTTCGTGGACTCATTGATGATAATGTCTTGATTACTGAATAAATGGTCTCGAACTTCTTCCACAGACGCCTCAATGGTAGTGAACCAAAAAAAAAGAAAAAAAAAGGGAGAGTTAGAGTAATGTCAAGACACGTGAAGAAAGGAAGGAAAATATATGAAGTATATTTACGTATTCAGCCAATTCTTTTGGTGACATCTTTGAGGCAGGTGTGGTTTCAGAAAATGATGAGTTAATAGAAATGTTCTCCAAACTTGAAGGTTTTGACTTCTTTTTCGGTCGATTCCAGTGATGATCTTTATTGCTACTTTCTCCAGAATGTTTACCCTCTACTTGAACAAATTCTCTATCATCCAATATCTCGATCGTATTATTTTTTGATGCTTCCCAAGAAGTTGAGTTCGAGAGGATCTCAAGATTCTTTGGAGGAATGATATTGATATTTATCTCCATGTCCTCGATGCCTTTCAATAAAGATGTTTCGATAACTTTTGGAGTCTCAGCATTTGTTTGTTTGACCGAAGTTGGTCGTCCCATCCCGTTACTTGCTTTCTCTCAAGCTAGTTGATGCATGATTTTGACATTTTTGCCTCATTAAAGGAGGCTCATCTACTACTATGAGTTTTTGGGAAGCCATGTCCATCCTTGTCTCTGCAGTCTTCTTAGGATTCGTCCTGGCTTCTTTTCTCTTAATTGTATTATGGTCATCTTTTCCATACTTTAAACACTTTGGAGAGGCATCGTGCTTGGATCTCTTTGATGGAGATTTTCTCGCTCTCGCATCTTGAGCTTCATCCTCGGTTGCTCTCTTGACGCTAAGTTTGATGATTGTGCTTGGAACGTTCTTCGATCACATCGACCACCAAGTGTCATACTCTTTTGTAACTAATGGATTTCTTCTTTGCGGGGATATGATCAAGATAGAATAAGTTGATATACGAATTGAGGATTCCCACAACTGAACGATTTCTTCCAAGGTGTGAGTATGAATTATCTCCTTCAACTTGTTTGGGATATCTTGGCAAAAGCCAAATTGCCTGTTGAATCTGCAAGGGTCATACCGCTCGATGATGAAAATGTTGTCCCGTCGAAGGGTCAAGAAACATGTTCGTTGACTGATGAAATATTCCGTGCATTGCGGTGATAGATTTCCATCATCTATGAGGACTTTTTCCTCTTCTTGGGCCTAGCATAGTCTAGGAAAGGTTGAAGGGTTCACATTTTTAATGATATCTTTTGCATCTATAATGTTGAAGAATTGTGCCATCTTTTCCCCACTAAATTTAGTCATTCGGGCAAGACAGCTTGTTCAATCATTTATGTGATAAGTATCAAAATATTGACCGATCCATGCATAGACATAGTGAAATGGGAAAACGGCTGGGTACTCTCGTAAGTTTGGAGCTTGAACGACTTTTCTTAAGCCGTCGTAGATATTGGCGAGTACCGGGATTGCGAGAGAGAACTTCACTCCCGTTGCCATTAAGCTTGCCACCTTGAAGACACTTTGACGTATGTGATCCAGTGGCTCTCTCCCTACTTGGCAAGAGGAATTTGCAAATCCAGCATGAGAGAAAGGCTCCCACGTACACTTCACCCCTTAGACAGTCTTTTATGCCCAACATATTGAAGGGGATGTGTTCATCATTGATATTTAGCAAGTAAGAATTGTCCACACTTCCACATGGGTTGAATGTCTTCTTGGGCTTTGTGTTGGTGCTTCATCTTTGACCCCTTGCAGGTAGAGGTCGGTATCTAGCTTATCCTCGGAACCAAAATTGCACCCAGTCCTTAATATGAACTCTTTCACGATCATTTTTGGTAAGCCTGTAGTACGCTGCAAATAAGTGTCTGCAACTTGCTGGAAGTAAAGATTTTCCATCCCCATCGATGTTGAGAATTTCTTTGGCTGTTGGCACGACTTCATCGTAAAAGGAATCACAGATAGGAAGACCTCCGAGTTTATAAAGATCCCAAAGGAAAATTGATAGCTCACCTGCTGAAGTTTGAAGGCTATTTTTCGAGGGGCACCAACTATATTTGCAGAAGGCAAGAAAGATGTTATTATAACGATCATATGAGTAGCGTGACGCGTAAACAGTATTATAGACATGGGCCCTCAAGAATGTCTCCTTGTGTCGTACGAGCACATCTTCCGACCATTCCCAGTAGTTGGAAGTATGTCTTGCTTCACCAAAGTATGAGGAAGGACCATTTCACGTGGTTTTGCCTAGGTTAGAACTCAAAAAGGGAAGTGAGAACTTGGCAACACCCTTGATATGAAGGGAGGAATTTAGTATGAGCACTCTTCACTCTTTGTTGCAGTAGAAAACAACGATGCAGCGATTGTTTCTTTGTTTGACTTGGTTGTCCAATCTTTAAGATGCAAAGACTCATCAAGAGGAATGTAGGGTTGTGTTAATAGACCGATGGCTGGCTTGTAGATATACAATGGCAAGCTCTTGGACCGAGATCATTCTCTTTCATTGAAGAGAGATATGTGTGGCAACGGCGTCTCATAATCCTTGATTTGCATAGTTATAAAATGAAAAGGTGTGGCTACCTGATAAACAAAATTCAGACATGAAGCATAAAATTATTATGGTTGAAAAATATTAGTGGATCTTGCCTTGGGACATCCGGATAGAATATTACATGAACTTGTGGTATTAAAAATATTATGGATTCAATTGTTGCTTGTAGTGAAGAATTTCTCATTGACATCATGCAACAATGGCAAGAGCATAAGAAACTATTCATGTTTTCTTGACATAATTCATTACCAATCTACATGGAGTGCAAATTTAATTTATATCATGGCTCTTTCAATTTGGCAAAAGCAGCTTCTCCATGAGATATGATGCATAAAGTGCAGCAAGAAGAATGAAGCAAACCAATGCAAGATTACGGTTGAAAATTCAAATTTTTCAAAAAGGTAAAATAAATTACCCACGGCAAATGTATTTTGAAGAGGTAAACGAGAAACAGCAACAGCAGCAAAACGGTAGCAACGGCAGCAGCAAAGCAGCGTCAACAACAACAATAGCAAAGCAGAACCGCAGCAATCTTGACAATCAGTTTTAGTGGCAATAAAATTCAGCAGTGGTAGCTGCAACAATAACGGGCAACAGTGACGCCAAGGGAGAAATAAGCGATAACGGCATTTGCAACGTGAATTGCGAATTGTCTTGCAAACATGGCGCTGAGATAAAGTATTTCCTAACTTCTTCTACCCATCCAAGCTTCTACGGGAGCACAATACATAAATAATGAGGGTCAAGGCTGAATCAATGTTTCTTTTATAGATATCGAAGCTATCCCAAATCAAATTCAATTCGGATGACGGAACATCTTGTTCGCTATGGATTTAGTTTTCTTTTGTGAATAAGGTTATGAATAAATTCCTTGTTTTAGTATTGATATGCTAATTGAGTTCTATTCCAAATTTCCAAAGGAAATCCAAATACATGAAGGACTTTGATATGATAAGAAGTTGGAATAAACTTTGATTTGGTTTAGTAGGAAGTTGTTTTCAAGATTTTGGGCGTGAGAAGTTCTAATTTCAATCCTAACTGGAATGGGTGTTGACTTATTTACTAGCTTTAGAAGTCCAATTTGATATGTGATTGGTTTTGATTTAGTGCGGTGAATTTCGGCTTCAAGACTCCAGTATAATTAGATGAGAATTGGGACTTGCGGCTGATTGACTTGGAGTGGAATTGCTTTTGTCAAAGTTAATCCTTTAGTTGTTTGGAATTAAATGGTGCAAGTATGTGCAATTCATGCAATGTGGAAATAAGGTACACGTGCATAAATGTGTGAAGTGGTTTATGTCTTTGGCTTTACTACAATAACCGAATGTCCAAGCTTGTGTTACTTTCGTTTGGGACATTCATTTGAATAAGTAGATTTGTGTTTATTCTTTTGAATTATGGATTTAAGCCATATAGTTGGTGTTATTTATAATAAATCTCACGAAAAATATCTCAACTTGTCCGCTCAAGCTATAATTCGAAGATTGGCATTCGCAAACAAGCTTCGAGGGGGCATTTGTAGACATATAAAATTTTATTTCAATTAAAATTATCATTTGTCTATAAATTAATTTAATTGGCATCTTTATGGTCCAATTAAATAATGTCATATGTCATATAATTTTGGATTATTGGTTATCTATAGCCAATTATATTGCTTCACATGTCAAAATGAGGTAGTTCGACCAATCAAATGTATTTGTGTCGCTCTTCCATTTAAATTGTGCCATGTCACATGTCTGTAAGATTTGGCCAATAAAGATATATGTACTCTAGTATTTATCTCTTTATTAATAAATTAGAATAAGGAGATAATATCAAAGTAGTACAATCCCTATGTATTGATATCTCTTATGTGTAAAGAGATAAGAATTTGTTTCTTGGTATGCAAGTAAGAAGTTACATATGCACTACAAGTCTTCTAACTTACTCCCCTTCCATACATGTATAAATAGGGGTCATCCCTCAGAGGTTCAATACACATATACATATACACACATATTTCTTAAGTCTGAAAGTTGTGAAAGCTCTGATATAATCTTCAAATTCTCTCTTCAAGTCTTCCATATATCAAGATTTGAAGATTTTCATCAAGTGTTCTTCAAGTCTTCCATATCAAGATTTGAAGAAATCAATACTTGGTTCGGGAATAAGCTGTGAAGCCCTGTAGATCGTGTCTGAAGTAAAGAACCGAAGGAATTTTCTCCACATATTGAGAATATCCCAGAGATTGTAACCTTTTATTTCATATACTCATACTTTTATCGCTATATTTCTTGTTTGTTCAATTTTTACCAACTTGAAATATTTCGTTGCGCACACGGGTATTGAGGATATATATGATAAAAGTGTAGAAGTGTTTGATGGAGTATATCTCAATACAAGGTAAGGGTTTTTTTCAATGGCTAACTTTTGTATTTAATACAATATTTTTTTTTACAACGTAATAGCAGGAATATCCGTGGCTAATGGCTAATCAGTAGCTAATTATAGATAACGATAAATCTGTTCGAACATTTTCTTCATCATTTTATTTTTTAGTTTCTCAACGAAAATTTTCGTTGCAATGATTTTATGGAAATTTTTTTATTTATTTATTAAAATCCGTTACTATTTTTGTTGCAAATTGCAATAGATTTTTTTCATTGCCAAATTTTGTTGCTAAAAGTCTTCTTGTTTAGTATTTAAATCACATGTTGCAGTAAACCAAAAGTTTACTGATTCAAATACTTTTATTATTTGGCATGACCGGTTAGGCCATACTCGGAATAATGTGATGCATAAAATAATTACAAATTCACACGGACATTTATTGAAGAACCTGAAGATTCCTCAATTTAGTGAATTTTCTTGTGCTGCTTGTTCTCAAGAAAAATTAATTATTAGACCATCACTAGCTAAAGTCAGTATTGAATCCCCATTATTTTTGGAATGTATTTAGGGTGATATCTGTGAACCCATTCACCCATCGTATGGACCATTTAGATATTTTATGATTTTAATAGATGTATCTACTAGATAGTCTCATGCTGTATATTTGTTATCATCTCGTTACCTGACGTTTGCGAGATTACTTGCTCAGATAATTCGATTAAGAGTACAATTTCCAGATTATGCAATCAAGAAAATTCTTCTTGATAATGCTAGTGAATTTACATCTCAGACATTTAATGATTTTTCTATGTCAATTGGTATAACTATTGATCATCATGTAGTACATGCTCATACTCAAAATGGTTTAGCAGAATCATTCATAAAGTGCCTCCAATTAATAATTAGACAACTACTTATGAGAAAAAAAATTGCCTACTTATGTGTGGGGACATGCTATTTTGCATGCAGCAACACTTGTAGGTATCAGACCAATAAGGTATTTAAAATTCACCCCATTATAATTGGCTTCTAGTTAACAACGTAATATATCATATCTAAGAATTTTTGGTTGTGCGGTATATGTTCCAATTGCTCCACCATAATGCACGAAGATGGGTTCTCAAAGAAGGTTGAGAATATATGTTGGGTATGGTCCCCCTCCTATAATTAAATATCTAGAACTATTAATAGGAGATTTATTTACGGTACGCTTTGTCGATTGTCATTTTGATGAAAATATTTTTCCAACATTATGAGGAGATGATAAATAGTTGGATAGAAAAATTGAATGGAATAAATTATCATTGTCGCATTTTGATACTTGTACAAAATAATGTGAACTAGAAATTCAAAAGATAATTCATTTGAAAAATATTACGAATCAACTGCTAGAATCATTTACTGATCTAAAACAAGTTACTAAATCTCATATACCAGTTGAAAATACTCCAATTATAATTGAAGTTCCAGTAGAACAACTTGTCAGTAGAAATGACAGTAAAGTATGCCCAAAGCATGGTAAACCAATGGGTTCCAAAGATAAGAATTCCGTAAGAGCAGAGCAACTATTCAAGATGGTCATAGAATGGAGATGGGTGCTCCTGAAGAGACCCTAGATAAAACTAATCATAAAACCCAAAAATGAATCAAGTACCTAAATCTATATGAAAATGAAGAAATCTCAATAAGTTATGTCTCTACTAGAAAAAGATGAAACCGAAAAGATATTGTTGTCAAAAACAATTTTGTTTATGACATAGCAACTGATGTTTTGAATGAAAATGAAGATCTTGAACCTAAATCTATTGAAGAATGTTGACATAGAAATGATTAGGCAAAATAGAAAGATGCAATTCAATTGGAATTAAATTCACTTTCAAAATGTGACGTTTTTGGACTTGTAGTCCAAACACCTAATTAAAAGTATAAAGCTGGTGGGGTAGAAATGGGTATTTGTGCAAAATCAAAATGAGAAGAATGAAATTGTGCAATACAAAGCATGGTTTGTCACACAAGGGTTTTTGTAAAGACCCGGCATTGATTATGAAGAGACATATTCTCCTATGATAGATGCAATCACGTTTAGATTTCTTATTAGTTTGGTAGTTCATGAGAAACTTGAAATGCATTTAATGGATATTATGACAGCCTATTTATTTGGCTTGCTTGATACAGAAATCTATATGAAATCCCTGAAGGATTTAACATGCCCGAAGTATGTAAGATTTCTTGAGAAAATTGTTCAATAAAATTACGTAAATCCTTATTGGATTAAAGTAATTTGGGTGTATGTAGTATAATCGCCTCAGTGAGTATATCTTGAAAGAGGGTTACAAAAATGATCTAATTTGCCTATGTATTTTTATAAAAAGAATTAGATCAAAATTTTTTATAACTACTGTATATGTTAATGATATAAATATTATTGGAACTCTTGAAGAGTTTCAAAATACAATGAATTATTTAAAGAAAGAATTTGAGATAAAAGACCTAGGCAAAATAAAATTTTGTATAGATCTACAATTTGAGCAATTAACACAAGGAATTTTTATTCATCAATCAACTTATACAAAAATGGTATTAAATCGATTTTATATGGATAAATCACATCCATTAAGTACCTCATTGGTTGAAAGATAACTTGATGTGAAAAAAGATCCATTCCGTTCCTTGGGAAAATGATGAAGAATTTCTTGGTCCTAAAGTACTATATCTTAGTGCTATAGGAGTATTAATGTATCTTGCTAATAATACACGACCTAATATAATATTTGTCATAAGTTTGTTAGCAAGATTAGTACTTCTCCAACACGAAAACACTAGAATGGTGTTAAGTATATATTTAGATACCTCGAATGGACTATTGATATGGTTTTGCTTTATTCAAGTGAATCTAGATTACAGTTTATTGGCTATGCAGATGCCGGATATTTAACTGACCCACATAAAGCTCGATCTCAAATGAGTTATTTATTCACATTTGGAGATACAACTATATCATGGCATTCAACAAAACAAACTTTAGCCACTATTTCAAATTATGCATATTAATTGCTATACAAGAGGCAAGTACAGAATGCATTTGGTTAAGGTCATTAAGCCAACATATCCAAAAGATATATGGTTTAATATTAGAAAAGAAGCTATCAACAATATTATATGAGGACAATGCACAGCCCAGTTAAAGGGAGGCAATATTAAAGGAGATAGAACGAAGTATATTTCTCCAAAATTTTTCTACACTCGTGATCTTCAGTAGAATGATGTGTTGATATCCAACAAATTCGCTCATGTGATAACCTATGTAATTTATTCACAAAGGCACTACCAACATCAACATCTGAGAAGTTAGTTTGCAATATCGGAATGCGTCGTCTCAATGATATCAAATGATGTTTTCATAAGAGGGAGTAATAGTACACACTGTCTTCTTTTTTCCTTGACCATGGATTTGTCCCAATGGATTTTTTAGACTAGGTATTTAACGAGACAACATTTAAAAGTGTACTATGAATATTTTGTACTCTTTTTCCTTTACTAGGTTTTAGTCCCACTGGGTTTTTCCTAGTAAGGTTTTAATGCGGCATATATTTTACCTAATAGACATCCAAGAAGGAGTGTTACAAATTCTATATCTAGTGGATGTCTATCTATGTATTTGAATTTGATAATTTGTATGTGAAAGCTTATCTATATCCAAGTATTTGATAAGTATAGATACAAATTACGTTATTTTTACATTATGTAACTTATGACTCAATTGTATCTTATAAAACATGCACTACATGAGAAATAAAATAACAGACTATCTAGTCTTCCATATTTCTTTTTTCTCTTTCTCTCTTAATTCCATACATTTTCTTTAAGTCTCTATATATTTTTGTTTAACTTCTATAACAAAACTCAGGATTGATGATATTTTCACTTGATTCCATCCTTTTTATCATTATCATATCTCATCCTTTTCTCTAGTTCTCTAATACTATCTTAGCTCCACTTCTATCTCTATCATTATTCTACCATATTTATATCTCTACAATTATTTTCATCTGTAACATACTCATTCTATCCCTCACAATCACACACTGATCAAATTGATCTTTTAGATAAATATCCTATGACCCTACTAAGTAAGAAAAGGAAAAGGAAATAGGCGTCATCATGTTGCTTGTCATTACATAACTGCATAAGTTTATCCATTTTATTAAAAAAAAAATTATAAGATTTTCTTCTATTTGATAAATTTATACTCTTTCCATCCCATTAAATTTTTCATGCTTTCCACTTCTGGTTGTCATTTTCCATAGTTTAAATCCCATTTCTACGTTTGCCCCTCATAAAGTTCGTTGAAAAAGGTTATGTTTACTACTCTGGTCCCTCATAGTCTACTCAATGTGTTTTGCAATAACACATGCGTTACCTTCACATCTTCACTGTTAAAGTAGTGTGTTTGAAGCACGTTGCAAATTGTGTTGTGAGCATAATGGAGCTAAAGCAAACAAGCGGTTCCGCATATGATTGATAAGTTCCCATGTCAGTTCATGGAAAGGATAAAACTAGAAAGAAGTGTAAAAGTCTTCAATTTACAGATACTATTCATAAAAAGCACATCTTCCCAAAAGTGGCTAAAATTTTGGGACAGAGGAAATGTGATAAAAATGAATTATTCATGTCCATTTAATGTTTTCTTTGAATCACTCTTTGTTTCATTTAATTTTCTCATAATTCTACCCATTTATATTTGCATGAATTCAAATTGAACATATGAATGTATATGAACGAGTATGGGCCATAGTTTCGATGTCTTTCCTTAGATAGAGCTTTATGTAGAGCTTGGGTTGAATTGTGTAATAGAATCCATCTTGTTGATGTCATGGTGATGTCATCCCCTCTCTACCCAGGACCCTCCCCAACTTTACCAATATATATGGAGGGATGGAAGGAAGGAGTAGTTTTCAAATTTCATGAAGGGGCCTCTAGTATTACTAAGGCCCCTTCCCCTGCCACGTGTCAGCTGGAGATTGGGTAGAGAAAAAGTTTGCTGAAGGGTACCGCAGGTCATTTGTACAGTAGATGCCATGTGAGGTCCATGTGTCTGGATGGGAATCTTTTAGGAAAGACATCTCAGTTGTTGGATTAATTTGGGGTGCTAACGTGGCGTTCATATGGGAAAGATGGCCCCACATTGTACTGGTTACAGTAAGGAAGATCATATTGAGGAAGCTTTTGGGTTGTTGGTCATTTCACACTTTTTGGTGTTAGAGCATGTGGGGGCTGTTTATGAGAGGAAGGACTGAGGTTACAATTAAATTGGGTACTGTATGTGGGACGGATGGATGGAGTAGGTCAAAGTATAAGTTTTAAAAATTGGGTGCTGAGGTAGAGCATCTATGAATAGCATTTCTGCTTTTGGACCGAATACCTGTAGATTTGGAGTTTTTGGGCTATGGACTCTAGTAGGATTAGATTCGGCTCTTCTTTTGGCAGGTAGAGTTATGCTCCGAATACTCCTCTTTGGATTTTGGTGAGGCGACGCTTGTCCCTAGGTGGTCGTTCTGCCCCTTCACAGTATTGTTTAGGCATAAGGCCATTCGCCGTTCGCAGAGGTCAAGTATGCCTGATTGTGGGATATTTGATGAGGCGATAGATACTGATAAGGACCAACAGAAACCCAATGTATCTGAACCCTAGAAGACTTACATGCACATGCCTTTTTTGGGCTAGGGATCTAACGACCGCCATGGCCACTTGATTAAGTTCTGGTCGTACAATATGATGGGTAATTTCCAAATTGATCTCGGGCAACAGGAAGGTGATATATATACATACACAAACACATATATATGTACGTATATATATACATATATACATGTACGAATATATATGCATATATATATATATGTATGTATATGTATATATAGATATATGTATGTATACATATATATATATATCTATATACAGATATATATGTAGATATATATGTGTGTGTATATACACATATGTATATATGTATATATATACATATATACATGTATATGTATGCACACACACACATATATAAACACATATATACATATACTTACACACACACATATGTGTGTATATCTGCATATATGTGTGTGTATATATATGTTTATATATATATACACACACATATACATACTAGGTGTCTTGGGCTGTGCATATGCCTAGCAGGTTTATTTACATACTAACGACTGAGGCACACTCGATGTGTGGAGTGGTGGAATTTGTCGCAAAATCATATTATCGGTAAAAATTACTAACAACGTAAGTTGGGAAAAAAATAACACTTACAAACACAAATAGAACTTGTTCTTAAGATTCATATAAAATTTTGTTCTTAAGATTCATATAAAGTTATAGTCTGCAAGCTAGTATTCCAGAATTTGAAATTTTCCCTATAAAAGAAAAAAAAATTACGTATTTATTATGTGGTCAATATAAGAAGATATTTGAGTAAACTAAATTACATTTGAATTTTAAGATGTGTTTGAGTAAATATATTTGTTGTAGTAAAAGGTTTGATTGCTTTTTTAGTTTATCGTGTCCACAACATTAAAGAGGGAAGATGTTGTTTAGTTGGAGAAATCAATTGCTAAAGTAAATAGTTACAGATTTAGGTACTTAAAGTGTGTGGGAATATGGGGATTGTATCTTGAAATTGAGTAGTTGTGAAGGAATGGAAGAGTTTGGAGAGTAGTAGATAGAAGAATGAAGTAACTTAAATGGGACCTACAAATCCTTCCCCACATGCATACATGCTGTCACATTTGCCTCCTTTTTGGGGAATATTTTTTCCTTTCTCTCTCTTAGTTGCATAAGTTAGCCTTTAAGATGAGGGTTAAATAGGAAGTTTAAATAACGATATTACACCATTTGAGTCTCAGGCATTACATAATGTATAGATGTGAGCATATGGACTATTATTTTTGTGTTAATTGACTGAAAGATTTTGGGCTTTAGCACTTGGCCTTTGTTTTGATTTACAAAATATAGTTATATGTAAATCTTTAGAAAGTTGTTAAATAAAGCCTAAATTAAGAAGTTGTCTATGAAATTTGTTTTCTGTCGTTTTGGCTTTCTTCTTCCTTTTGTTCCAGGTGTTGCTGTTTGGTTTTGTAGGTGAGTTCAAATTTTTTCCCCCTTAGCAGGTAATTTCTTTTTTTTTTTTTGTCGATTTAATTAGGTTTTGTTTTTCTGTTTTGTATGGTTGTAGGCATAGATGTGTTAACCCAAGTAACAATTGATTTTTTCCTTGAGTGTATTTTTGGTGTTGAGTTTTATTTTCGTGTTTATGTTTATTTTATCTGTGTTTATAGGAATGATGGTTCCATTCTTTTGTTTTGCTAAGTGGTTGGTGTATTTTAAATTTGCAGTGTGTTGGTTTTTAGATGTAAAGGTTGTTTTTTATGGGTATGTATGTTGTGAATTTTTTGCCTATGTTGTTCACAAAAGGATCTAAATGTTGTTGTTGTTCATTTATGTTTATGCTTTTGTAGTTTAAATCTAGTTCCAATGACTATTGTTCGTTCTGCTCTGCCACAATTTATTATCAAGATTAGTTTTGATGAATTCATAAAGAAGCGAGCTTTGTTCCCTATTGATTATCTTGATGAATATGAGTCTAAAGTATCAAATTTTGTTAAGCTTCTTGTTCCATCGGGTGATAGTTGGAACAGAAGGTTGTGATGAATGAACTAATTTGTTGGTTGCGTGTGGGTTGGGATAAGTTTGTTTCTCATTATCATGTGTGCCTCGGTTATGTTGTGTTGTTTAAATATAGGCACAATTTTGTTTTCGATGTCTGCATATTTGATGCTCCTGATGTACAGAAGTTGTGTATGGTAGAGTTGATTTTGGTTCTAGTAATATGGATTGTTCTCGAGCGAATGAGGTTATTATCTTGCAATCAAGTAAAGAGGCTATCATTATTTCGAGTTCTTCTGAAGAAATTGAGGAAAAGGTGTGTGTTAGGCAGTTGCGCAAGAAAGCAGCTGGTACCACTCCTGGGAAAAATGGTGGCTTAAACTGTGGGTCTGGTGTGGATAACTAAAAGGCTGATGAAAATCATGTCAGCAGTTAAAGCAAAGAAACATGAAGCATATGTTAGGAGCATGTTTGATTCTCAGTATCCATTTTTATTTCTTTAATGCATGCTCATGGGCTTAATCATAGCCATACTATTTATGTTCCTACTGAATTTGGTCGCTGTTACTTGTCTGGCTGTCCTGATTTGGTTCTTATAGCATTCGTGACAAGGATGATCGCACTTGGAGTGTTTGTATGATTATGAAGTATGGTAGAGTTGTAAGCTTGAGCAATGGTTAGCAATTAACTTTGTGCAGGAAATGTTTTGTGCATTTGAGATGATCGAGGCTGCTCTTGCAGTTCTCAATTTGACTATTTTCTGTGTTGGAGATTATGTGCAGCGAGCATTCATCTGAAGGAGTAGGTTTTTTTTTTTTTTTTGTTTTTAATGTGTAATAGCTTTCAATGCAAGGCTAAATATGCTTTCTTTTGAGTTTTTGTAACTTTTGTATTAGTCTTTATTAGTTGAAAGACTTTTTGTAGTTTGTGGTAGCAAGGACTTGGTTAATATTATATCTTATTAGTGGCCGTATATTCTCCTCTTTTGGTATGATTTTTTAACAGTTTTGGTTTTAGTTTAGTTTGTTGATCTTGAATTATATTTTCTATATCATGTTCATTGATGTTGAAGAATGTTAGTGAATTCTCATTTATTTTCTAAATCTTTGGTCACCTATCTTTTGGTTTGCAAAGGTGGATAGAATAATGTACATTTTAAAATTATAATATATATGGCAAATTTATCATATAATCAAGGTTTTTTCCATTCAACCAAATTCGTAGATTTTATATTCTTTTGCTTTTCAGCGGTTACAACTTACAATTGAAGTCTTTAATATAATCTGAATATGATTTTTCTTCCTCACATCAACTTTTGATGGAAGATTATATTTTTGAATAATAATAGCAGTATCACATGTATGAATTTGAGAATGTAAAGCCACAAAATTTAGTTGCACCAAGCATTGAATGAGGTAATCTATCTATACTATTATAAAAGTCTGAGGGGTGTTTTTTCCTTAAAGTGTAGATTTCTATTTTGAACTACCTAAATTGCCCATAAAGCAAAATATCATTCACTCGTTAATGATAGATAAAACCGTAAATTAAATGACAATCAATTTTACTAAGTTATTTATGTATAAAACAATTTTAAGGGTCTTAGAATTTGACTTGAAAAATACTTATAACTAGAGTTTTAATTAACTAATAACACTATAAACCAATTATTTAAAAGGATAAATATTAAAACGGAATTTATTTCAAAAATATAGAACTGATTCTACCAATTATTCAAAAGGATAAACATTAAAATGAAATTTATTCCGAAAATATAGAACTGATTCTACCAACATCATCGTCCATCGTCCGTGAGTAAAAAAATACAACTTGAATACAAATTCTAAAGAAGGATAAGGACACCATTAAAAATGATAAATATTAATATGGAATTTATTCACGTAAAAAAAAATAGAAGTATAATCGACATATGTTGTTCCAGTGCTTATAACCACTCCCTCAAGGTAATTGCACGATTATGTGTTCCAAATCCTCATACCAAAGTACAGATATAAGGAGTGGAGGAAGTGGCTGCTTGCTTTGGTTTGGTGATTTAATGGACATGAAAGTTATGCATGAAGTTGGGGAAGATATTTACATTAGGTCAATGGCTTTTTCTGAATCAGGTAAGAAACTCACTATTTTCTATTGCCGTTTTGTATGCCATGTTTTGGGAATGTTAATTTCTTCACAGCAGTTGAAGTAATTGGTTAGCCATTAATGTAGTTTCATTCAGAAGAACTTATGCTTTCGTTTAATTTGAAAACTTTGCAGTCATCTTAAATGAATCTGAGGGTTTTGTGTAGTTCTTTTTTGCCTCATCTATAATTTCTTGCTTCTATTATAAAGCACCCTACATACTACGCTTCTAGAAAAAGTCCAAGTTCATGTAAGGTACATATCTTACATGATTCTTGATTCTTCATTGATAGAATAACAAAAGGTAGTAGAATTAATCTAGGCAATTCTGCCACTGTAGGTTAACCCGGATCATGCTCAAAGGTTAGTTCGTTTTTTCTATGATTTAGTTTTAAATGGAGATTGATACCATAGGACTTCATTTTATTTGTGGTACATGGTTATAAATTGTCTGGTGTAACCAGGTTGAATCGAATCAAATGCGACTGTTTCATCAACTAATTGGAAAGAAGTTGGTTCGAAGAAGGTAGAAGGAAGCCCCCAGATGGCATGGAATTAAAAAAATGGGAATATTGATCTCTTGGTGTTTTGTGACATTATAGCTCTTTTTTTCCTCATTCTAAACATAGGAGTTTGTTGGGCTAGCCCTCGAGGCGGCATATCCTTATCGTTGACAGAATTTGTGTGCAACTCTTATTATTCTTAGTCTGCCTGCAATAAGCACTTAGTAATGCGTATATAACTTTCATCTTTATTTCAATTCTCATGTAATATTTGTTTCGTCAAAAAAAAAAAAACACTACCTTTCTTTGTTTAAAGTTTTAGTTACACGTAAATTATTAAAAAATAACTAATATTGTCTAAAGTTTTAGTTACACATAAATTATTAAAAGATAACTAACAACAATAGTGTGTTGTTTGATTACAATAGAACTCAAACTTGCAATAAGCAATGGTAACTTTTGTGTGACCACCTAAACTTGCAGATTTTTATTACAAAAAAAAAAAAAAAAAAAAAGAAATTTTTGGTTAATATACTGAGGTAAAAAAATGTAGACTCACGTCTAAAAAATGGAAGGAATTAGTTATTTGTTAGGTTTTATATAGTTTATTTGTTATTTTAAAAACTATATCAAAGTGTCAACCAATGCCTCTAGCACCTTATTACTTTTGATAAATTTAATATGTTAAACACCCAAAAAATATTTTCCAAGAAACTAAAAAGGACAAAGAGGGGGTGCATGGCATTAAATAAAAAAAATATTTGATTTAAGTTTTACCTTCCAAACCAACTACTCTTTGCAGGTTTAGAGAACATTATTTAAACAAACATGAGCTCAATTGACTACCTAGCCTAATTCCTATTATTTCTTGTAATTATTATTTCATTACAATGACTTTAGCACGAAAATTATCTTTTCTATTGACATGACTAATTCTTCTTTAGGGAATTTGCAAAAATGGATGTAAGTTTTGACAAAATTTTAGTTAATTTGGTACTACCTTATATTAATTTTAGGTATAATGCAAGAAATTAACACATCTAGATGTGTATAAGGTCATTGTACATGTTCTATCAGCTGTCATAAATTTTTTATTCACGTTGTGTTTGACCCATTTATATCTCCAAACATATACTAGCTTATAAGTTAAATAATTTGCGACCCATTTGAATTAAAATCTCTAATTTTAATTCTTGAATAATTAAAATAATTATTTGTACTAACCTTGTCCTTATAGCAATTTAGAATATATTATTAAAATTTTTAAAAATTTTCATGTAGTACTTAAAATTATTATTACATTTGATTTTAATAATTTTACATTAAAACTATTATTCACGATTTTAAAATATGTTAAGTTCAATTATATTGGGGTAACATTTTAGCAAAATCTGTTTATTCAGCAACGTAACGTACCAAATCCTTTACTTTCGTGTTATAAATAAATTGACTGAATAATGACTAGATAAAATTCAGGTCTTATTATAACCTCTTAATTTTGACGGCATTGTGTACAGGTCATGTCATTGTGTCGTGTCAGAAATTGTCAACCCCAAAAGAAATAGACATAGTATTGCTTGTGTAGTTTAAGAGTGATTAATGGTGACTTAGTTAGCATCAAAAGAAATTAAAAAGTGAATGTAAGATTTTTTATTTATTTTTTTAAAAATATTTATGTAAATTTCTACAAAAGCGTGATTAAGTCAAGAGAATAAAATATGAAAAAATTCTTTTTATGAAGTATCACCAACAAATCCAAAAAGTTATAAGAGACCTCAAGAAAGGAAATTTTACCTCTGGAGTTTTTGAAATCAATAATCCAAATTATGTTAAAATGCTGCAAATCTTAAATAAAATGAAAAATTAAAAAACATGGTACAACCATTAATTTGATAGTGATAATATTCATGATATTAAAGAGAATAGATAAAACCAATATAAAAGTAACTAAATAGAAGATAAAACTAATAAAGCCTAAATAAGTGATCAATAGAAAAGAACCAAACAAGACATTTAGTTGATATTCAAGATTTAAAAAAAAAAAGTAGAATAAAGTGAAGACGTCCAATTTACAATATATATATATTGCAAATTTAAATAACATAAAAAATTTAAAAACATAGAAACCATTAATCTAATGTTATTAATATTTATGATATTAAATATATATGATAAACGTGAGAACTGGAAGAAAAGTAATTAAATAATATTGCAAGTCAAACATAGGTAAAGAAAAACTTCCTAAGGATCATACGTTGATTTTTTGACTTCCCTAACAATCATAAATTAAAATTTTCTAATATATTGATTCGGTTTAGCATCGGATAACTTAAAAGAACAAGTAAAATTATGTATGTGTTTATGAAGTCAAACGTACCACTCATTTGAAAAAAAAAATGCAACTCTTTTCAAGAGACATTCAATTAACTTTTAAGGTTTCACGAAGAAAACAACCAAAGTACTTAAAAATTAAAGAACACAATAAGCATAATAAACAGAGAGTATTTATATGTATTTTACACAACTTTCATTAGCTTTTAGCCACAAGTAAGTATTGTTTTATATTACGTACAAAATGTAGTTCTTTTTAATTTATCACGCTTCGTACGTATACAAAGTACGTGCACTTTCTTAATACTATTATAAAAATGTGAGTATATTTTTCTTTTAAGTGTTTCATTTTTTTTTTTTTTTTTTTTTGATCTACCTAATTTGGTCATAATTTAGAAAATTGTAGCATAAGAATATATGTATTTCTAATGGATAAATATGAAATACGTCGAATGATTTATTAATATATGAATTCTTAATTATAGCCAATAGTATTTTATGTTAGTTATATTGGGATTAAGACTCTTCCAACATAATCAAGGATAATTAAATGTAATATATAGATTTATTGTTAATATATAGATTCACTTGCACAATTTGCATAACAAAATATAGATATTTGGATTAACACGTGCATCGCACGTGCACCTCACTAGTAGTAGTAAGATTCTTAATTAAAACTTCTAAATAACCAAATCACATCTACTAAAATAGTTCTCAGCATCCTTATGTCCACAATGAGTTTCATAATAATATTACCATTAGTACCATGATAACATATATTACTATCTAATAACATCCGATTATGATGCATAAAAACTTTGGAGCTTGGTCAACCACAATGTGACATAAGTTTATTAGGGAGCATTCTAGTTCTTCCAGCATAGATTCCTCAGGTCTTTTTATTTATCCTTGTTGTGCTTCTTCTCAGATGGAGTATTTTTCCTCTACAGTTGGGTGCTTTTTGGTGTTTGCAGGAGCATATTGGGTTGTTGATGGTTCATTTTCAAGTCTTTTAGGAGCTGTTGAATCTATGTTTGGATTTTGAATTGGATACGCATTTGTGAACATAAGTTGGTGGCGCAGAAGATCTTCAGCTGTGTAGGCCTTCACAACACTATATTTTGGTTCTTTGACTCTTTGGTTGTCTTGCTCATAGTAGTGGAAAAAGCAAGATATTGCTTGCTTTGCAATACATGTCCAAAGCAAGCTCAAGTGCAAGTAAGAGTTCGTGTTATAAAGAAGAATTCAATGAGAACTCATATATGTTGAATTTGGTATATACATCATGCGTAATGTAAAATTTATTTAAACTATAAACAGGGATGAATAGCTGTTTAAAAATTAAGAAGAGATATTAAACAAGAGTCAAAGGAATGAGTATGGGTTCGAATTGCTGAAGTGAGTGAATTTAAGAGAAGCTATTTGACAAAATAGTATCATTTCAATAATCTTTGATCATTGTTCTTTGCTTTTTTAATGAGCATTAGTGATTTTCAACATTCACTGATGTGTTATATTTTGTTTTCGTTTGGAGATATTTGTCTCATTGGGTTTTTCCCATGTCTTTCTGTTATTATTGATGATCATACAACTCAAATCAATAACTCAAATCATTCAAACCAACAAGTATTTCATTCTTTGAAAAGTTATCAACCACACGTACAAGTCTTTCAAAGATACAGAAAGTTGAGCTGTTAAATGTAGCAGGCATATTATCACTACACTTCACATAGGTTACTCTAATCATGGAGAATTCCTTGAGCAACTTCCTAATTCCTTGTACCACAGTTCCAATGCTACAAAGATAACAATTTCAACCACTAATAATTTTTAGTTTCAGTTGAAGATAATGTGAACTGTATGTAATTTTAATGTCCAAACTTTATTTTAACACAGAGGAAGAGAAAAATCAGAAGGCTTTCACGTAAAAGTTAAAGCCAAAGAAAATCACTTGAAGATATCAGAATGTTGAAGTATGTTGTGAACGTTCATTATTCACTGCAGTTGACAATCTTAGGAAAAAGCTTCATTTTGATTAATAAGTCAAAAGGCTGATTGCTTACATGTAGTTTCCAGCTAACTAAATTCAGTTAGTTGGAGTTGTTGGGAAGAGAATGGAAGCAGATGTTTTTTAAAGAGTTGGAAATCCAAAAGGTTAAATTGATGTAAAAGTTGAAAGAAGAGAAAGTCCCTTGAAGATGTCAGAATATTTAGGTATTTTATGAAGGCTTGTTATTTAGAGCAATAAGTCTAAAATTGAGTTCTAGTTCTACCATACCTAATCATAGGATTCCTTTAGCTGAATAGCAATATAAGGGATAACCTTTTCAGCAACAAGTCCCAATATAGACATATTCATTGATCCAGTGTCATTGATTAATGTGATCCTAATGCAGCATCTGTAAAATGTATATGTTAGCATTTGTTAATTTTTCCCCCATTTCTTAATGCTTTATGTGTAATATTTATATTAATAATTTACAAAAAAATTACCTTGGTTTGACTTTAGTTTCTTCTTTGCAGGATGGGCAAGTGATTACCCATTCGGTATGCATGTACTATTTTTTGGCAATTAACACATGTTGTATACCAGAATTTGGGTTGGCCAGACATTAACTTTGTGCTACCTCGTAGCCATGCTGTCCTCACCTGTGAATGTTAGTGCATTAGATATGTAATTTTAGCCAAAAATTATGGCTTTGGAGGGTTGTAAAAATGAGTATAATTATATCATTTAAAACTTTTACATCCTTAAGTGTTTTGGTTGCTTCATGTATACTAGGGATGTTTGTTGTATTTGGAGGTGGCAGCACTTGTTGGAATCCTTGTAGGCTTCTACTTTTGGTAGTTGTTCTATGTCTTCCTTTTCAGCATCATACCTGTATATTTTATTATTTATTTGGCAATGAATTTGCAGATATGATTACCAAAAGAGATGAAGTTAATGAGTAGGCAGGATATTATTTACCAATCTTTGAGCCGAGCTATCTCAGTTCTTGGACCATTAATAAGGAAAGTGGTTGCTAATCTTGTGGTGAGGGATAAGGTTGTTTACAATAGGCATGGTTAATTTATATATATTATAGCAAATAGGAACATGTGCTTCTATTGTTAGAGCAGGGTAAAATGTTCAGTAAATACTTACAATTAAATGTTGTGACCTTCATCCTCATGGCTATGATGACATTAACATTAGGAATACTGTTTGTATCCAAGTGTAACACCTTCGTTCTGTTCAACCTCATTCCATATCGTGAGCAACAATGGTTTTTTCCTTACAAAGACAGAAGAACAATACATTATTTGTCGAGTCAAATCTCACAATATGGTGATAAGTCTTCCTAGGGAGAGTGATCTGATATTCTGTCACTGTTCCAACCTCACCACATGTAATTTAGGCACAATCATGAGATTTAAACCATTCAGCCTGAAACCACTTGAAAACATCAGGCGTGTAAACACTAGCAGCTTACTTCAAAATTTCATTAGAAAATGGTAAAGTTGGAGTACTAATATTTGCTCTAAAATCTGCTTTTAGCTCTAAATGTGAAACCCAGTATTTTAATAGCCTTGTTCTTTGATTTTAATTGGTTTAAAATGTTTTTCATATTATTTTTAGTCATAAAGTACTTCAACTTATTCGTTCTTCAATTCGGCAAATTTTTCGATTTACGCGATTTCGGTACGTAAACGGGTCAAAAAATTAGACAAAATGTGAATTAGTGCATTGTGGTGTGTGAGTGTTGTTTGATGACTGATTTATAATGTTAATTTAGTAGCAAAAATTAGTTTTTGTTGGTCCCAAAAGCAACCTAAGAGGGGGGGTGAATTAGGTTATCTCTAAAGACAAACCTTTTTAAGTGCTTAATAGAAATTCAAAACTTTATGCAACAAATGAATACTTAAGCACAAATGAATATAATAGATATTCAACAGTTTAAGCTTAAAGAACAAATAAGAATGAGATAAAGAATATCAAACCAAACTCCCAAGCTTCTCAAGCTTGGAGTACATTCACTAGTAGTGCTTCTTCAAAGAAGGTGAGGCAATAACCTTCTTGTACACAAAGTAGGCTCACCCTTGCACCAACTAAGTTCCTCTAGTTGAGCCAAAGGGTTTTACACTACAACCTCACTTTTGTACACTTGTTATCCCTCCACTCTTACACTTGAAGATCACTCACTAGTCTATTCTTGCTCACACTAATTCCCACTAGTTGAGCATGCCAAGAAAGCTAGACTTCTCAAACCAATACAACCCACAATATTTTAGCCTATTTCTCCTCAAATAGCTCTTACAAGTGTTTGTATTGAATCAAGTCCTCTTTTACAATGTCGAAAATGTAATATAAGAGCACAGTTGAAGGTTGCTTTCAACAACTTCCCAACGGCTATTTTTCTCTTGGAAAACTAGCCGTTGGACCTTTCTGACGGCCGATGCGGCAAGAGTGCGTCGAACAGACTAGCCGTTGGACCTTTGGACGGCCGCTGAACCTGCGTCCGACACTGCGTCCGTTCTCGAGGGTGTTCGTTCGGACGTCAGGATGCGTCCGAACATGCGTCCGATAGAAGCGAAGTCTACTGGAAATTTATCGGACGCTGTTCTTCGTCCGAGGAGTCTTCTGGAAATTTATCGGACGCTGTTCTTCGTCCGAGGCTTGCTTCAAATTCTTTGTGTCGGACGATTACCATCGTCCGAAGCTCTGTGTGGTTGTTTTGTTCGGACTGACTTTTATACTGTCTCTAGATAATCATAAATGGAAAATAAGATTTTATGTATTTTAGCATTTATGGCTTATGGGCTTTATGATTTAAGCTTTAATTTCAAGTTTTGTAGGATTATTTATGGCTGAGAAAACCCTCTTTGCAGCCTTATAAGTTGTAATTTATGTATGTTATGGGTTGTTTTTAGTGTTTTGGAGGTTGGGAAGTGATTGGGGTTGATTTTTAACAACTTTCCATGGTTAGATTATACAAATTTTAAGATTATGAGTTAGGGTTTTGTCTTCCATATGAGCCTAGAATGTTATGCTATGAATGCTTATGTCTATGCTTGTAATGATGTTTTAAGAGTGTTTTAAGGTTAGTTTGGATAGGAATTTAGACTTGAAACCAAGTGGAATTGATTTCCCTTCATTTTGTAAGTAAGCGGAAGTTTGGCCCAACTAGGATAATTTGGATAATTGGTTATGTTTAAAGGGTCTTTAATGATCTTTTGATGGTTTTAGGTGTTTTCCATTGTTGTGGAATGCTATTGATATAGTCCGGCTATTGCTCCGTGAATCTTCCCGTTTATGGATTTTGTTGGTTGAATATGTTGTTTTGAGTTGGGTTGTAACCAAGGTCCCTTGAATACCTTGGAATTGGATTTTTGTTGGTTGACATATGTTGTTTTGAGTTGGGTTGTAACCAAGGTCCCTTGAATACCTTGGAATTGGATTTTCCTTTAAGCTGTCTTGGATACACATCTAGCTGTGTATAAGAACACTGATGAGATTGTACTAAGCTGTCTGACTGGGAGGTCAAGTTATCCCATCACAAGACCCCGTATCAGAGAGTTCATAACATTCACAGAAGTCACCATGGTGTCCCGTTTTCTATCGTTTCGCGTCGTTTTCGCTTCCCTAGTCATTCTTTAACTTCTACATCTCTTCTAAGAGTCCTCTTATACCTGTTTTAGGTACCACGCCACCTACCGCCGGCGATCGCGTTCTGTGATCTTTGTGCAGTTTTTGCTTTAATAGGTGGGTAACATAGATTCTCTTCCACTTGTATTTTGTTTAACGACTTTCGAAATATATTTGGATGGATTTTAAAATGTGTATGATGTTTGGAACTGCACTTTTACCAAGTTTTGAAATTATTATATATGAAATCGGGACCAAGATATTTTATGTTAATCAATTGATATATTTGCAAACTCTTTTGATATAGAAATCATATTGTTATGACTGTTTTGGCTCATAGGTGACCGAGGTATATAATTTTGGATGTATTTGGAAATGTTTGATTTGGGGTGCACCGGTTCTATAGTCATCCATGGGACGCCATGGTGACTTCTGTGAATGTTATGAACTCTCTGATACGGGGTCTTGTGATGGGATAACTTGACCTCCCAGGACGCTTACGATAATAGACACCTAGAACGGCTAGTACTTGTAGGTCATACTTGTTGAGCCTAAAAGATACTCATGCTATTTTATTATATTCGGATTGAAGCGTACTTGGATTTGTTCGCTATGCTTTAGCATACTATGTTTTGAAATGATTGGATCTTTTTGACTATGTTTTGGACATGCCTGACGTTTAAATGGCATGATACATTTTAGAAACTACTTATGATTATGGTTTATTGACTTTTAAATGGCATGAGACATTTTAGAAACTGCTTCATAACTATGGTTTTCGCAAATGTTATTATCTTTATGTTTTCTTTTTGGATCGCAATGCTTGGCCCCATTTGAAGAGCTTTTATGATATCCACTGAGCTAGTTATGCTCACCCCACGTGACTTATAATTTTTTAGATTAGGTGCTCGTTTTTGGATTCTCCACCCCGTTAGCAGCTTTTAGATTTTCCCCAGACTCCACATTACTGGTAGGACTCTGCGGATAATCTTCCAAGCTTCTCTTTTGTTTGGAGAGGGGTAGTGTATTAGATAAGTTTTGTATTGATGAACTTTATTTTCGTTGTAGCATCTTTTGTACTAAGAAGGAATTTTGTAATTCGTATTTTTGTGTAAAATGAAATATTTGGTTTTATAGTTGAGAAATGGCTTGATGGTTCTATTACATTACGGTTAAGTTGTTGCTCTGTTCGTTTGTGCCTTGCGCTTTGGTCGGGTGTACCATTAGCGCGGCGTGTTACGGTCCCGTTTTTGGGGCGTGACATTTAGTGGTATCAGAGCATAGGTTTGAATCCTAAGTCCAGTAATAGGTATTCGACTAGAGTGAGTCTTTCGAGGTTTAAATCGATGTGCTGTCTCTTAGACACATCTAAGATTGTGTTTAAAGACAGGTATCTGCTGTGCACTGTCCTCTACCGCAACATCTAGAATGAACGCTTCCTAGACAGGTCCTTGCTTATAAGAATCTTTGTTGTACCTCTTTTGTTGATTCTTGAAGAGTTATTCTTTGCTCATACTTTCGTCTTTGACTCTTATCAGCTAGAATGCCGCCTAGGACGCGTTCTGGTTCTAGAGGTTGCGGTAGAGGCTCGGCACAGCACCTCGGCTGGGAGCGTCCGGCTGGTGGGGATCCGTGCAGTTTTCCAGAAAAACTGGTCCTGCTTCGCCTCTACCGCAACCTCTAGAAGTAGAACTATCCTCCCTGCTGTCTCTTATACACATCTAAGGTGTATAAGAGACCTTGGTTACCTCACAACTCATCTGACCATACAAACTTGGTTCCAACAAAATCCACCACCACCTCCACCACCGCGTCGACATTCCATCCCCTGTTTCGGACGCTCAAGAAGGCCGGGCTACCTACGTTTGATGGGGCTCGGATCCGCAAGGCGGAGTCGTGGATGGGCGAGATAGAGAGGGATTTTGAGTTATTTCGATTCTCGCCCATCCACGACTCCGCCTTAAGCGGATCCTGTCTCTTATACACATCTAGATGTGTATAAGAGACAGGCTATCACCTTGAGGCTACGTTGCAACTTAAATCATACAGCCTGTGACTTGGGAGATATTTCGAGAGCAGTTTCTAGCTCATTACTTTTCCCCGTCCATCAGAGCTCAGAAGATGGACGAGTTTTATCGGCTGGAGCAGCGAGATCAATCCGTGGTGCAGTATGCATTCCAGCTTCAGAGGCTTGGGGAGTATGTTCCTGCATGCAGCGTGACGAGCGGCGGCGTATGTATCATTTTCGGAAGGGTCTTAGAGCCGAGCTTCGGAGAGAGCGATAGTGGGTCGTCCCGGACTTATGAGGACAAGTAGGACGACCCTACTCCTACGACTCCTGACTCGGACGTTAGCACCTCCAGCTGGGAGTAGGAGTCGTGGTCGACAGGGTGGTTTCCCTAGGAGGGGTCCGTCGACAGGCTCTTCTGTTTCTTCTGCAGTTGGGAGCCAGCCTCAGAGATCTCAGTCGGTGACAGTTCAGCAGCCGTCGCCGCCATGCCGGTCTTGTGGTCGACTACACTCTGGGGAGTGTTATCGGAGGACTGGAGCTTGCTTTAAATGTGGCGAGCACGGCCATTTGATCAGAGATTGTCCTAAGGTCGCACCAAATCGAGGGCAGACTAGTGGAGTGCAGGGTGGTCCGCCTGAGGACAAGAGGCGGAGGACTCAGGCGAGGGTGCATGCGTTGAGTCAGCGAGAGCCGATCGGACAGCATGCTGACTACACTACTGCAGGCACGATCTTAGTGAATTCCATACCTGCTTATGCTTTATTTGATTCTGGTGCATCACATTCATTTGTAGCTAGATGTTTTCTTAGATGTCTGTCCGATAAACCTAGATGGTTAGAGGATCCTTATAGAGTGGGGACCCCGGACGGGAAGGTTATGGAGTCTAGGTTTATTTTGGAAGGTTGTCGGTTAGAGTTTTGTGATAGGAAGTTTGAGGCTGACCTTATTCAGTTACCGATGACCGACTTTGATTTGATTTTGGGTATGGATTGGTTGGCGGCTAATGGTGCGACGATTAATTGTCTAGAGAGGTATGTGATGTTTCAGATGCCTGGTTTAGATACGGTGATTTTTCGTGGGAATGAAAAGAAGCCCAAGAGTAGGATTCCGATTATATCAGTGAACCTTTTAAGGCCTTAGATAGGTCCGGGGTTCCCAGCTATTTGGCTTATGTGATAGACTCTGATAAAGTAGAGCCAGGCATTGAGGATATCCTAAGTGGTTAGGGAGTTTCCGGACGTGTTTCCCAAGGAGCTGCCAGGTTTACCTCCGTCGCGGGTTGTCGATTTTGAGATTTGCTTAGAGTCAGGGGTGGTACCAATTTCAAAGGCCCCCTACCGTATGGCACCTGCGGAGCTAAAGGAGTTGAAGGAGCAGCTTCAAGAACTCTTGGACAAGAAATTCATTCGTCCAAGTGTTTCACCTTGGGGAGCACCGGTCTTATTTGTTCGGAAGAAAGATGGTAGTTTGAGACTTTGCATTGACTACCGTGAGCTTAATAGGGTAACTGTGAAGAATAAATACCCTTTATAACGGATTGATGACTTGTTTGATCAGCTTAATCTAGATGTGTACTTCTCTAAGATTGATTTGCGGTCCGGATATTATCATAAAAGGGTGAAGGAAGAGGATGTACCTAAGACAGCTTTTCGAACTCGCTATGGCCATTACGAGTTTTTGGTTATGCCTTTTGGTTTAACTAACGCCCCTGTAGCCTTTATGGATAGTTGATGAATAGGGTGTTCAAGGACTATCTTGATGTATGTGTAGTGGTCTTCATCGATGATATCCTGGTTTATTCTCCGAGCGAGGAGGCTCATGCTGAGCATTTGCGAGCAGTTTTGAGCTTGTTGAGGAAAGAGCAGTTGTATGGTAAGCTTAGCAAATGCGAGTTTTGGCTTCGGAGTGTTGCATTTTTGGGTCATGTGGTGTCAGAGGAAGGGGTTTCTGTAGATAGTCCAAGAAGATTGAGGCCATTGTTGATTGGCCTAGACCTGCAACACTGACAAAGGTTTAAGTCGCCTCGAGCATAAGCTACCATTATAGGAAATCTTGTGGAGGATTTCTCACGAATTGCTTCTCTTTGACACATCTTATGTGTATAAGAACAGATCCTATGCTCAGATGCCAACAAGGCAAGCTTTCAACATCTTAAGCAAAATAAGAAAATTCACAAAAGATCATTACAGACCCTTTAAACTCTAGACCCAGAACCACTATTAGGCTAGTCCGAAGCAACACATCTAAGACCCTTACGAAAATGAAAAGATCATTAAAGACCCTTTAAACATAACCAATTATCCAAATTATCCTAGTTGGGCATGACACGGAGTTAGCTGCGATAGTGTTTGCTCTCAAGATTTGGAGGCATTACTCGTATGGAGAGCGGTGTGAAGTGTTCACGAGATCATCAAAGTCTGAAGTACCTTTTCACTCAAAAAGAGCTTAATATGAGGCAAAGGCGTTGGCTTGAGCTATTGAAGGACTATGACCGACTATTAGCTATCATCTGGTAAAGCTAATAAGGTTGCCGATGCTTTGAGTCGTAAATCAGTGGCCCTAGTATGGCTCTTTTGATTTGTCACTTTGAGGCTTTGAATTTGGAGGTTGTTGAGTCTACGAGCAGACTTTGGCAGCATTGGTTGTTCAATCTACACCGGTGGATCGCATTAAGGTGTCCCAATTAGATGATCTGAGCTACGGAAAGTAATGTTGAAAGTACGTAATGGTCTCCGATAACACTCCGATTTGTAAATACTGCACCACACCATTGATCCTGTCTCTTATACACATCTAGATGTGTATAAGAGACAGTGTATCCTGCAATGTCTGAATATTACTCAGATTGGCCATCTACATGAGGATTACCACGGACTAGGCGAGGTAATGACAGTATATGGGTGATCGTTGACCGCCTAACAAAGTCCGCCCATTTCTTACCGATGAAGGTGACTAACTACTTTGGAGTCATTAGTGAAGTTATATGATCAGGAGATTGTCCGTTTGCACGGTGTGCCTAAGAGCATTATTTCTGATCGCGATCCTCATCTCAGGTTTGTATCCAGGTTCTGGACAACCTACCAGTTAGGTGGCACAACGATGAGTGTTATACTGCTTATCATCCTCAGACAGATGGCCAATCTGAGCGTACTATTCAGACATTGGAGGATATGTTGAAAGCTTGTACCATAGACTTCCAGGGAAGCTGGGATGAGCATGTGATGCTTATGGAATTCTCGTATAATAACAGCTATCACAGCAGCATCGGTATGGCACCATATAAGGCTTTGTCTTATACACATCGTAAGTGTAGATCACCTTTATGACCTGAAGTTGGCGAGAGATCAATGTACAGGCCCAGATTTGATTCCGTACAATGATTGATAAAATTGCTATTGTTCGCCAGAATTTGAAAGCGGCTCAAGATCGTCAGAAGAGCTGGGCGGATCGCAAGAGAAAGCCAATGGAGTTTGCGGTTGGGGATAAAGTGTTTGTGAAAGTATCGCCGACTAAAGGGGTAGCTAGATTTGGGAAAGGTGGAAAGTTGAGTCCACGCTGCATATAGGCCCCTATGAGGTGTTGCACAAGGTTGGTGATTTGGCATACCAATTGGCTTTGCCTCCGGAGTTGTCTAGAGTTCATAATACCTTCCATCAATAAGAGACAAAGTATATATCCCGAGAAACCTCTCATGCCATTTACCGGTGCACCCCAAATCAAACATTTCCAAATACAGGAGGTTCGGAGAAGATCTTGGAAGGACCAAGATAACACCTTGAGGGGCCTAAAGTTAGCGTGGACTCAACTTTCCACCTTTCCCAAATCTAGCTACCCCTTTAGTCGGCGATACTTTCACAAACACTTTATCCCCTGTCTCTTATACACATCTAGATGTGTATAAGAGACAGAGACGAGACTTTGTTTAAGGGGGGTAGAATGTGAAACCCAGTATTTTAATAGCCTTGTTCTTTGATTTTAATTGGTTTAAAATGTTTTTCATATTATTTTTAGTCATAAAGTACTTCAACTTATTCGTTCTTCAATTCGGCAAATTTTTCGATTTGGGCATAATATCGACCGGGTAAACGGGTCAAAAATTAGACAAAATAAAAATAAGTGCATTGTGGTGTGTGAGTGTTGTTTGATGACTGATTTATAATGTTAATTTAGTAGCAAAAATTAGTTTTTGGGTCAAATAGTCAACTTGGAGACTATTTGGTCAATGGGGTACTATTTGGTCAACCTTGGAACATACATTTTAAGTCTTCTTCTTGTTATTCACTGACTCATTTTGGACATCAGCAGCCGAACTCCAAAACTCGCATTTTCCCCAAAAAAATTTTCTTGGTTTTCAAGTAGGAATCACTTGGAAGGTAAGATTTTATGTATTTTAGCATTTATGGCTTATGGGCTTTATGATTTAAGCTTTAATTTCAAGTTTTGTAGGATTATTTATGGCTGAGAAAACCCTCTTTGCAGCCTTATAAGTTGTAATTTATGTATGTTATGGGTTGTTTTTAGTGTTTTGGAGGTTGGGAAGTGATTGGGGTTGATTTTTAACAACTTAGTCCATGGTTAGATTACAAATTTTAAGATTATGAGTTAGGGTTTTGTCTTCCATATGAGCCTAGAATGTTATGCTATGAATGCTTATGTCTATGCTTGTAATGATGTTTTAAGAGTGTTTTAAGGTTAGTTTGGATAGGAATTTAGACTTGAAACCAAGTGGAATTGATTTCCCTTCATTTTGTAAGTAAGCGGAAGTTTGGCCCAACTAGGATAATTTGGATAATTGGTTATGTTTAAAGGGTCTTTAATGATCTTTTGATGGTTTTAGGTGTTTTCCATTGTTGTGGAATGCTATTGATATAGTCCGGCTATTGCTCGGTGAATCATACCGTGGTTACATTTTGTTGGTTGAATATGTTGTTAAAAGTTGGGTTGTAACCAAGGTCCCTTATACACATCTAGAATTGTATAAGAGTTGGTTGAATATGTTGTTTCAAGTTGGGTTGTAACCAAGGTCCCTTGAAACCCAACTAAAATTAAAACCTGTCTCTTATACACATAACACAGTATGCTAACTTCTTATAAACCTTCTAAGAGTCTATCTTATACCTCATGTAACAACCGTGGTACTTTAGATAGTAGAAAAACCGACCAACATCGACAAGCTAAAACCCCAGTCAAAACAGAAAGTTATGCCGCATTGAATTCTCTTACAAGTAGAAGTGTTTATGACTTTCGAAATATATTTGGATGGATTTTAAAATGTGTATGATGTTTGGAACTGCACTTTTACCAAGTTTTGAAATTATTATATATGAAATCGGGACCAAGATATTTTATGTTAATCAATTGATATATTTGTAATATCAAACTCTTTTGATATGAAAGCATTTTATGACTGTTTTGGCTCATAGGTGACCGAGGTATATAATCTCTTATACAGGCATTTGATTTGGGGTGCACGGTTCTATAGTCATCCATGGGACGCCACGGTGACTTCGTGAATGTTATGAACTCTCGATACGGGGTCTTGTGATGGGATAACTTGACCTCCCAGAGACAGTCCCTAGGCTATAAGTAGGATCGGCTAGTACCGTAGGTCATCTTGTTGAGCCTAAAAGATACTCATGCTATTTTATTATATTCGGATTGAAACGTACTTGGATTTGTTCGCTATGCTTCATAAGTAGTTTCTAAAATGTATCATGCCATTTAAACGTCAGCCATGTCCAAAACATAGTCAAAAAGATCTCAATGCATTTCCAGGAACTCTCGCCAACTTCATGCCATTTAAAGGCTGTCTCTTATACACATCTAGATGTGTATAAGAGACAAATTTAGAAACTGTAATTCATAACTACACATCTAGATGTGTATAAGAGACTCCAAGGATTGATGAACTTTATTTTCGTTGTAGCATCTTTTGTACTAAGAAGGAATTTTGTAATTCGTATTTTTGTATAAAATGAAATATTTGGTTTTATAGTTGAGAAATGGCTTGATGGTTCTATTACATTACGGTTAAGTTGTTGCTCTGTTCGTTTGTGCCTTGCGCTTTGGTCGGGTGTACCATTAGCGCGGCGTGTTACGGTCCCTTTTTTGGGGCGTGACACTAAATATCAGTGATCATCAACTAATCTCTATAAATTGTGAATAAGAACTCTTGAAATTTATTCTTGTAACTTATGTATCCCTTGATCACTCTATTCATACTTTCACTCCTTTGAGTCATTGTCATCTGCACAAAAGGTTTCTCGTCTATATACTAATGCCCATTTCACTTTTATAGTAAACATACACTTCAAAAAATCATTGTCTTGAAGATCATATGTATCCAACATTTCATTCTATTTGCTTAAGAAATCATCTTCTTCATCAAAATCATAGACACATGAGCTGAAATCATTTGCAAAACTCTTATATCTGGCAAATACAAAACTCTTATATTTGTTAGATTCTAATAAATGTGCCAAATACACAGACAATGATGTGTATCAAGCCACGTAGAAGTCAATGCTTTCGCCATTACAGAATCTTGATCTGTAAGAATAGTGTTGGGTTTTTTTTCCAGACATAGCTCTTGAGAATGTATCAAACAACCATTCAAAGGTCAACAGCAGTCTCATCATAAGAGTAAAGCAACGCCAAAAATTGTAGGTTTGCTTATGATGTTTCACTCCAACAAATAATACAAATGGATGACCTTCATTGTTCTTTCTATAAGTTGCATCAAAGCAAACGACATCTCCAAATTTTGTATGATCTGCTTTCATTTTTGTATATACCCAAAAAAATATTAGTTATAAGATCATCCTTATCCACTTGAATTGCATAGAAAAAATTTGGATCCTCTAATTGCATTCGTTGCAAGAACTCAAGTACTCCTCCTGTATCTCCCACTTGCATATCTCCTATTCTTTAGAATGCAAATAATTTCTATAATCTTGAACTGTAAATTCTAAATTTTCTCGTCCACCTGCCTGAATCGCCATAAGGTCATGAGCGTGCCATGTCACTTTCAGTTGGTTTGTGATCAATTATACCTCTAACTGTATTGCTTGATACGAAATCGGCTACTATCCCCATCCTTGGCTTTTAATTATCTGATTCAACAGTACAACAAAAGAGCCTATAAATGATTTTGCCACTTTTGTCTTTGTGAAATCTACTATCAATTAGGCATTTACACAGTTATGAAAATTTAGAGTTTGAGTAATCTTGTTATCCATACTTTGTAATGCACATTATATCATCGTATATTGACCAAAGCTTAGTTTTAAAAAGTAAGTATTTACATCGTTCAGAAGCGTCCATAGCTAAATTACTATGTTTAAAAACAAGATTCTTGAATGAGACTTGACTTGCAATTCAGTCCATTTATTTCACTGGGAATTTTTAAAATATCATATACCTCCCTTCAATTATAAGTGGGTCCCATCTTTAGTACCAAATAGCATGAAAAGACATGGCCATATTATGACAAAGTTTTTAACAATTTCACTTAATACCCTTTAAATTCCTATCAAATTTTTGTTCAACTTATTATTATAATAATATATGACAGAATAAATGGTGAATAAAAAAGGTCAACTAATTTTAAAAATATGTGCACTAATAAATTCGATTGTTGTAGGTCTTAGGGAAATGGAAAAACATAATATGTATGTTCGATATTTTTCTTGTAAATTTATTTGCAAAAATGTATGTACATGTAAAAAATGTAAGAACGGCACAATTTGTTTAGATATTAAAATGCTTGGAACAAAAATTTAGAACACGTTCAAAGCATCATTTGTTAATAATTATATTTACACCTCTCTAATTTTCTTTTCCTTTTTTTCCAACCATTTTAATAAGTTAAAATTTTGTTAGTAAGGGTAAAATTGGAATGAAAGTATTCTCTCTCCCCTAATTCAAAAATGTTACAACAAAATTGGAATTAGGGAGGTAAGTGATATTTTAAAGTTTAAGAGTACCGGTTTTGAAGAACAAATAATATTATGATAGAACGGCACTTTTTTGATTTGGAGTTTAAACAATTTTTCTTTGTGTATAAGATTTGGTTTGATGCATAAACTGAGCCACCTTTTAGATTAAAATGAGATCTATTTTTTTGAATTAAATCAAACTACGTGAAAGTCTTAACAAGTAAATCCATGTGACAAGTTATTGGTGGCATTCATTTGTGCACTCAATAGAGGAAACCGAGGACCTGAGGCGCTATGTGAAGCTCGTATCAAGCAAGAAGTTAGGCAGTTTAATTCCCAACCCTGTTAACGTGGCTAATCGACATAGAATGGAAGTTTGGAGCAACAACTTTATGTGTTGAATTAGATGTCCATATTGTGATGATTATCTCCCTTTCCAGCGCTTCAGTTTATTTATTGCTTGGAGACAGTCACTCTCAACTAGGCAGTAAACAGGTCGGATTCGGGTCAGATCTAGTATATCTAGACCCGGATCCGATTAATAAATCGGATCCTGATCTCCGACGGGTCTAGAAAAGTAGATCTATACTTAAATTCGTCGAGTCTTGTCGGATTCGGATCCGAATCTTAATAATTTTTTTATAACTTTTAAAGTTATATATAAAACTATTACAAATTATCAAATTTTCTATTTTTTTTAATTATACAAAAGTATTGAGTTCATAATTAATATTTATGCATGTATTCTACATTAAATATAAATTACATGGGCAATTTACACAACATATATGTATATATACATATAAAATAACACTAATATACAATAATTTTATTATATATTAAATACTTTAATCGGATCGGAACACCAAGATTCAGAAATAGATCCGAATCGAATCCGGATAATCAAAATTTACTATAGGATCAGGTCGGGTCCGGAATTGTTTCCATACTGCAATTGCAAATTTATAGTTGAAGAAAATATGTTATCATCCTCCCCTCCAGACCATATATCCCATACTCGGCTTTGTTGATTCCCAGTCTTCTGACTATATTGGCACCAGTGGGCAGAATATTACCAGCACATCCTTCAAAAATAATATTTAACTTTGGGGGAATATTAAGATGATAGATTTCTCAATCTATAAAAATGAATTTAATCTGTGCATAAATAATATCACAGAATATCAAATGCGGAACCAAATAAAATCAAGAAACATACCTCCAGCCATTGATGTTGTTGGGTCACTGTAAAATAAAAGAGAAATAGAAAAAATAATGTTCTGGGTACTTCTAAACCTAGACAATCTGATACGATGGTGTATTTTCTGATAGAATGTCAGACCTAAGGACCCAAAATACTCTGTATACTTATAATGTTTTTTTCCATCAGAAAACGTAAGCAGTTACAATAAGTAGTTATCACAAGTGTAATAATTATCACAATGTGATAATTATCACAAGATATTTTTTAAGTCAGATGGATAAATATCAGAATTAAATATTGGATCAAATATTTGGAATTTAAAAATAAAATCACTTGGGATAGTTACAAAAATTCCAACATTTCTCCCACTTGATCCACATATTTTATTCAATATATAAATTATCAAATCTCACAAGTAAGATCCAAAATACATGAATCATGGCGACAAGTCCTCTATGAAACTATTATTGTCTTCCATGTATTACTATGCATTATGTCGCTTCAACACTATAACATTTATGTGATAACATACCTTAATAAATAAGTCTTATGCTTATTATAGGTCTAACTTAAGTATGTTTTCTCAAATAACTAAATAAGTATGTGCAACTGAATATGAAAAAACACAATTGAATAAGAGTTTCAATGAAAATATCAAATGTACGTACATGTAAAATGAGGTCACATCATGGAATCAAGTCCCATTCTAACTATATGATCCCTAAAAATTTTTGGTGGCATGCCTTTAGTCAAGGGATCGGCAATCATCAATTCAATATTAACGTGTTCAATGACCACTTTATTTTCTTTAACACGTTTTCGAATGGCTAAATACTTGATGTCGATGTGTTTACTTCGACTACCACTCTTATTGTTCTTAGCCATAAAATAGCAGCTAAATTGTCACAAAATAACCTCAATGGCCTAGAAATAGAATCCACAACTCTAAGTACAGACATGAAACTCTTAAACCATACACCATGCGAAGTTGCCTCAAAACAAGAAACGAACTGATAGCTTCCATAGTAGAGGTTGCTATCAACGTTTGTTTAGCACTTCTCCAAGACACAGCTCCACCGGCTAGCATAAAGACATAACCAGATGTCAATTTTCGAGAATCAATGCAGCCAGCATAGTCTGAATCCGAGTAGCCAAACACCTTTAGTTTATTAGTCCGTCTGTACATAAGCATGTAATCTTTTGTTCCTTGAAGGTACCTCATTACCTTCTTTGCAGCTCTCCAGTGATCCATACCTGAATTACTCTAATATCTTCCCAACATTCCTATAGTAAATACAATGTCAGGCTTTGTGAAGACCTGAGCATACATTAGGCTTCCTACGGCAGAAGCATACGGAATATTTTTCATTTGTTCCCGCTCAAAGTCATTTTTCGGACATTGGTCCAAATTGAACTTGTCACCCTTCACGATAGGTGCCACACTTGGTGAACTATCTTTCATACGAAACCTCTCTAAAACTTTGTTAATATAGGTTTCTTGAGACAAACCCAAAATGCAGACCGAATTCTATCTCTTTGGATCTTTATGCCAATGACATAAGATGCATCACCCATGTCTTTCATATTAAAGTTTCTAGAGATAAATTGTTTCATCTCATGTAGCAATCCTTTATCATTACTGGCAAGTAAGATGTCGTCTACATATAGAACAAGAAAACAAATCTTACTCCCACTGACCTTTTGGTATATACATTGATCCATGATATTCTCTCCAAAATCAAATGAAGATATCACACTATGAAATTTTAAATACCATTGACGGGAGGCTTGCTTCAATCCATATATAGACTTTTTAAGCTTACATACTAAATGCTCACCATTACTAGAGGAAAATCCTTCAGGTTGTTTCATATAAACATCTTCCTCTAGATCTCCATTAAGGAACGCCATTTTCACATCCATTTGATGCAAATCCAAATCAAAATGGGCAACCAATGCCATAATAACTCGAAGAGAATCTTTCTTAGATACAGGAGAAAAGGTTTATGTATAATCGATTCCGCTATTTTTTTGAGTGAATCCTTTGACAACAAGTCTCGTTTTATATCTTTCGATGTTGCCTAATGAGTCTTTCTTGGTTTTGAGAACCCATTTACATCCTATGATTTTTGCAATAGGCAACTCGACAAGATCTCAAACTCCATTCGATGTCATCGATTCTATCTCCTCTTTCATGGCATTGTACCACAAGTTAGATTTATTACAGTTCATGGCATGTGAAAATGTTTCAGGATCATTTTCAGCTCCAATATTATACTCAAACTCTTGCAGATATACCATATAGTCATCAGGAATTGCTATTTTCCTTACCCTAGTAGATCTTCTCAATGTTGTTCCAACATTATCCTGAGGAAAATATATTGTTCAACTGGTTGTTCAACAATTTCAAGTATTTGTTGAACAGGATCTACTGGATCATTATCAGCAGTTTGTAGAGTTTCAAGGACTGGTTGTTCAACACTTACTTGATCTCGGAGAGTGTGATGAATAACAATAGTCCTTCCATAATTGACTAGAAGTGGAAGATTGTGGAGCAGAATATTCTGTCTCATATCTAATACCCAATGATCTGTCACTCCTACTAAATAGGTCATTCTCAAGAAACTTTGCATTTCTTGACTCCACAATTCTTGTACTAATAGATGGACAGTAAAATCTATATCCCTTAGATCTTTCAGAATATCCAATAAAATACGCACTAATGGTCCTTGGGTCCAACTTCTTTTCTTGTGGGTTATAAACTCTCACTTCATATGGGCATCCCCAAATGCGTACATGTCGCAAACTCGATTTCCAACCTTTAAATAATTCAAATGGTGTCTTTGGGACAGCTTTGGTTGGAACTTGGTTTAATATATACACAGCCGTCTTGAGAGCTCCACTCCACAAAGATTCTGGAAGTTTTGAGCATGCTTGCATGCTCTACACCATGTCCAATAATGTTCGATTTCTTCTTTCTGCTACACCATTTTGGCTCGGAGAACCAAGTGTAGTGTATTGGGCAACAATCCCATGCTACCTGCAGCAAGAAACCTTGCTAAAGGACCAGGTACTTGTCCATCTTTGGTGTATCTACCATAGTACTCACCACCTCTATCAGATCTCACAATTTTAATTTATTTTTCACATTATTTCTCTACTTCTACCTTAAACACCTTAAAAGCGTCTAATGCTACATTTTTGTTATTAAGCAAGTAGAGATACATGTATCGTGAGAAATCATCTATGAAGGTGATGAAATACTTTTGACAATATGTGTCCATATTCGGACAACATGTGTCAGTATGTATGATTTCTAATAATTCTGAACTTCTCTCTGCTCTCTTTTACACATGTTGATGCTTACCTAAGATGCAGGCCACACAAGTCTCAAAATCAGTAAAATCTAGAGTACTAAGTACTCCATCATCCACTAATCATTGATTCTCTGAATGGAGATGTGTCCCAATCTCCGGTGCCACAATATAGAGGAATCCTCATTCATAACACATCTTTTAATACCAACATTATTTTGTATATGCAGTCTTAAGTACTTAATGTAGCATCGTTTTGCAAATTAATTTGAAAAAGACCATCAAACAAAATACCATTCCAATAAGGTCAGATTTATAAAACAAACTAAATCCAACATTTGAACAATACCAGGAATATCCCAAAGGTACAAGTTTTGACAATGAAATTAAATTTCTAGAGAAATTTGGAACATAAAATGTCTTTTCCAAATCTAAAACAAAGCCAATACTGAGAACTAAATTGCATGTCCCAATTGCATTCACGTGAGACCGCATCTTATTTCCTGAATAGATGTACTCCTCACTTTTCATTGGCTTTCTTAGGTTTCGCAATCCCTACAAGGAATTCGTAATATGGATTGTAGAACCAGAATCAATCCATCATGTGTTATAATTAACATCTATCATATTAGATTCATAACATACAAGTGAGATTAGGTTACCTTTCTTCTCAAGCCAGTTATGAAATTTGGGGCAATCCTTCTTCATGTGCCCTTTCTTCTTATAGAAGAAGCACTTGATGGATTCCTTCTTAATATCTCCTTGAAGAGACATCTTTTCCTTTCTTTTCTTCGTGGCTTGATTGTTCTTGTTCTTGTTCTTTACTTGAGTTGTCAGATGCACACTCTCTCCAGTTTTCATAAGCAGCCTTCCTTCCTCTCGCACACACATGGTCATCAACTCATTGATGGACCATTTGTCCTTATGTGTGTTGTAAGAGATCTTGAAAGGCCCATACTGCTGTGGTAGAGAGTTTAGAATATAGTGCACAAGAAAAGACTCAGACATTGTAACTTAAGATTTTTTAGTTGAGCCACTATGTCCCTCATGTGCATGATGTGTTCACGCACTCCTTTGATACCGGTGAGCTTCATGGTAGAGAATTTCATGATTAGGGTGCTTGCTAAAACCTTATCTGAAGACTCAAACTGCTCATCAATGGCCTTCAATAGCTCTCGGACATTATTATACTGATCGACAGAACCCCGAATGCCATCATGTTGGTCTTTATGAACATCACGATGAGACAGATTTGATCGCTCCCACGTTTCATAAAGCTCAACATCATTAGGTTGGCTATTCTTAGTAATCGGATGTGGTTCATCTTTTTTGATAGCATAATCAATGTCCATCCACCCCAAATGAAGGAGAATCCTCTCTTTTCACAACTTATAATTGTCACCCTTGAGCTCAGGAATGTCACATTTCATATCAGGAAAATTCATATGTTGAAAAACTGTACAAATAATTACATACATGCTTATATCAAAATTTTAGGCAAATTAACATTTATTATGTTTTACCAATGCAAAACATATTAAAATTTGAATTACATGACATAGAAATTGCCTGTAGGCTAAATTTCTAATTCAAATAAATTCATATAATCAAAATGACGAAACTATTGAATCATGTTCCTTTCCTTAATTCCTGTGGGTAAATTAAGGAATATAATTTAATATTTCACCCCTTTAATCACACAATATAATATAATAAAAATTCCTGTGGGATAAAATGTATTATATTAAAAGTAGCTATAATTAAGAATTAATGTCTTATATTATAGGTAATCTCAAAATATACAGAATTACTAGATAGTTGTTGCTACTCTATAATTAAAAATATATATATATATACATATTTATACAGATTACAGACATTAATAATTATAGAAAAGTCACAAATATATATATATATATATAACAAACTGGAAGTATCATATATATAAATAATACATTCCACAACTAAACAGTTTGAGTAGTTCAATTGGTCAAATTGCCTAACCTTTAAATTGAAGGTCTCAGGTTCAAAACCTTCTAGTTTTTTTAACTGCCACATGGTCACGAGTTCAAACCAAGCCAACCACCTTTTTTTTTTATTTTATTTTTAATAATGAGAACTAGTTTATAGAATTGTTTTATTCAAAAATTCCATAAACTACAAAGTGGTCCAGTGGTCCAAAGGTGGTGCTTGTCCTCTACGGGTTTTTTTTTATTTTTAATAATGAGAACTAGTTTATAGAATTGTTTTATTCAAAAATTCCAATAAAAGATTAACCACAAAGTGATCCAGTGGTCCAAAGGTGGTGCTTGTCCTCTACGGGGCACAGGTTTGAATCTTACCCCAGACAACCCTTTTTTTTTTTTTATAAATAATGAAGCTTAATTTATTTAAAATATCTTATTTCAAACCACCAACCACTGAAGTGGTCCAGTGGTCAGACCATAGGTTCAATTCTTCCAAGAAAACTTAAATTTTTTTTTTTTTTTTAAACATCATCTTCTTCACCCGTTTAGACAAAAACGGGTATGTGCGACTTGGTTGCGACCCGAATGCAACCCGAACATATTCGCAGCCATTTGGGCATCAAAAAATTGCATTTTAATCACAAAAATCATACAAATCTAATTTCCTAATGATTTCTAATTTAGTTTTCAATAAAAACATCAAAATCATAAACCCATGTCCATGATCCATAATGTATATATATATATATATATATATATATATATATATATATATCCATAACTCAGCAATAAATAACACCAAATAGATGTTTTATAATCAATGAAAAAAATCATAGAATCAATTTCAAATAAATTATAATTCTAGATTTTCTCAATAGCATGTCAATAGTAAACCCAAATCGACATATACATATATGTAAATCAAGGCAGAGGCATAAAAGCTCTGATACCAAATGATAGATTTCTCAATCTATAAAAACGAATTTAATCTGTACATAAATAACATCACAGAATATCAAATGCGAAATAAAATCAAAGAACATACCTCCAGCCATCGATGTTGTTGGGTCACTGTAAAATAAAAAGAGAAATAGAAAAAATAATTTTCTAGATACTTCTAAACCTAGACAATCTGATACGATGGTGTATTTTCTGAGACCCAAAATACTCTGTATACTTATAACGTTTTTTCCCATCAGAAAACATCTAGATTACAATAAGAGTTATCACAAGTGTAATAATTATCACAATGTGATAATTATCACAAGATATTATTTAAGTCAGATTGATAAAATATCAGAATTAAATATTGGATTAAATATTTACATAATTTAAAAATAAAATCACATGGGATAATTACAAAAATTCCAACATTTCCAAATTTTTTCCAAAATCCTTAATTTATCCAATTGCTGTGATGATGAAGAGGGTTCTGCTTCGTATCTGCTAAGTAGATTCATAGCAAGCTTGTAAGCAGATTTGACAGAAAACATTCCATCCTTGGGATAATGCCATATCAATTTGTCAAATGGCCTGCTCAAACAGAGAGGCAAGCTATAGATTACATCAGCCTCATAAGGGAATAAAGCTCTAGCCATCTCTTCTTTCCATTTAACACTTTCTTTGTTAATAAGATCAACCACCTTCACATTTGGCCAACACCATCTGTTTAGCTGGGATACCTTAAGGCTTTGGAATCCACTTGTCATCCCAATCTCGTACATTTCCCCCATTCCCGATCCTCCACCGCACCTTTTCTAACAACAAGGTTCTACCTTCTCAAATGCTTTGCCACAGGTAGGACGGATTGTTACCCAACTTTGCTTCGAAGAATTCTTTGCACAAGTGGCATCTTATTTTCCACACCCTTGCAACCAGAGATGTAGGATTTGTGATCAACCTCCATCCTTGTTTTTGCTAAAAGAAGGTGCTTAAGTTCCTGAACCCAATTGCACCTTCACCTTTGGGTCTACACAAATTTTCCCACTTCCTCCAGCATATTACTTTCTTCTCCTCCTATATATGTAAGATGCGTATGATCCATGCTCCAGATACTGTAGTTTAATTGTGATGATATTTTTTTGTATCATCAGCTATCATGATATATAGTTTGTGTTATTATTAGTTAAAGAAAATATTTAGATAGATTCGATATTTAATCCTACTTGTATATTCTGTGGTCAGGATTAAATTTTAAAAAATTTTGTTTACATCAGTTGATGTTATAGATTGTCTAAAATTTAATTCACATTACAAAGTTTACAAGTAAGTAAAAAATCGAGTCTATCTAAATTTTTGCTGCTCAATACGCTTGTCTGTCTGTCCGATTGTGATATAATTTAGATTCCGGCGCTGGAAAAGTACTAGTATTTATTAATAATATATAAGACTCCTTCAATAACATTAAATTTGGTAGTTCACTTCAAACTAGATTTTGAATGATTTGATTAACTAACTAACAAATCGTTAACGATTGTATTAATGTCAAAATGGTGAATAGATTTATTTGTATTTCAATCTTATATTTCACGCATTTTAGTGTAAAAATTATCTTAATTTTTATATGCACCTTTGGTCAAATTTTTTTTTTTCACAAATTAATACTTTATATAGCTGGTGAGCAATTTTGGTGTAATTATTATTTTTAGTGTAATTACTATTTTATATATCTCATGAGCATTTTTGGTCTAATTATGAATTTTGGTGTATGTTATTTTAAAAAATCACCCGTCATCTACTTATCTTCCTCATTTAACCATCTACTAACCCTTGAAATTTTATAAAACTGCACACCCATAGGGTGTGCATTTCTTAGTAATTTATTTATTTATCTATACTATATATGCTCTCTTAAAAAGGAGAGGGGAGAATTTGATGTTTGTTATTTTTTATTTTACTATTTTTACTCTTATTATATGTGTAATTAAATATATAGTGTTGTACTATGCAAGATCTTAAAATACAAAGGAATGGTTCCCTAGAAGGGACTGTAGAATTTTTCTTAAACATAACTCCTTTCTACTCATAACTTTCTTCAACCCTCCACTACTATTTTAAAAAATTTTCGTGTAATTTTTTTCACTAGCATCTCCACCACTTTTTGAAAAAAAAATAAAATAAAATAAAATAAAATTTTGAGTAACTCTTTTTTTTTTTTTTTTTTTAATTTCATGCCCATAAAGTGTGTCTTTCTATACCAGTTTATATAATGGAAGAGACTTTTTGGTATAATATATATTCTTGGTATAATTTTCTAAAAAAAAAAAAACTAACTAACTCATACCCATAACTTCCACAATCATAACTATTTATTTAATTTAAATTTAAATTTTATACTTTTTCTATAATTATGCACACACATTACTACGTTTTATATAGTAGAAGAGCATTTTAGTGTAATTTTATAAGAACAGAAAAAACTAAATTCATACCTATAACTTCCTCTAATCTCTTACATATTACTACCTTACTATATATAAAGGGAGAGCCAACTTGGAATTGTGGTTTTTCCCTTTGGATTCATTTCTAATTTTAAGGAGATTAAAAATTACAAAAAAAAAATATATGCATATCCTGTCACTAAATGTAACTACCACTAAACCATTATACCATTAGTTGTTCAGGTTAGTTTTTTCCTTCTTAACTTTCACTTCTTTTTGTTTTTTTTTTCCTTGATACACTTTTTCTTTTAAAATGCACACATATTGAGTGTGCCCTTCCAATTAATTACTACTTTATATAACTCATGAGCATTATTAGTGTAATTATTAATTTTGGTGTAATTATTCCCCACTAATATTTCTTAACTTCCTACAACTTCTCCCATCAACTACCAAAAAATAGTATTTTATTTTTTCTTGAATTCCTTTTTTATCAATTTTTCGTTTATTTGCACACATGTAAAGTGTGTCATTTTCACTAGTTTTAGTAATGCAAGAGCATTTTGGTGTAATTTGAATTTTGGCGTAATTTTGTAAGTCCCCATCCCTCCTAAATAACTTCCTTCAAATCAACCTAAAATTGCACATACATTAGATAATTTAATTTGTATTTTAGTTTTTGGTCTTTTTTTAAAAAAAATTTGATACAATTTTGCATACACATCGATTATACCAAAAGGACTAGTTGGCCATAACAACTCACAACCTCTCAATTAATTTATATTAGTCTTATGCGTGTGAATAATTGTAGAAAGAGTATAAAAAATAATTAAATAAAATAGTAGATTATGAGAAGTTCTGGAAGTTAGGCATAAATTAGTTTTTTTAAAGAAAATTATACCAAAAATCGTAATTACACCAAAAATCTCTTGCATTATATAAAGTAGTAATTTTGTTTTTTTTTGTTCTTTTCCATTAAATTTCAATACAATCTTGCACATACTACTATTCGAGTGTATTAATATGTAGTTTGGTGTAATTTTTCAAAAAGCAAATTAAAGAAACCTACCAACATGAGAGAGGAGTTAAGTAACTACTGACCCTCTGTTTTCTTTTTAAATTTTCTTAAAAACAAAACTGTTGCCCACAAAATAGAGATTGGCATGACACAATTTTAAAATAATAATTTTATAACTTCTCTCTATTCTCTTTTTATTTTTAATTAAATTCATTTTATGTAATTATCTCTATTCTCTTTTTATTTTTAATTAAATCCATTTTATGTAACTACACTCGTAGGGTGTGCCTTTAATCCTACTAGTATAATAAACTACTATCACAAATTTAATGGTGAAAATATATTTCATGTGAGTATAATATTGTTGTTGTAAAAATATTTTAAACATGAGTTTAAATCTGTCTCAAAATCACTAGTGAAAATCATATTGTGATGGAGTACAAAAGATCACGAAGTAAAAACTACTACTTAACTACTAAAAAAATTTAAAAAATGTAGTAAAAGGGGAATTTATTTATTTATTTTTCCCCTTGTGATATATATATATATATATATATATATATATATATATATATATATGGGGATTTTACAATTCGAGGGAATCATTCCACTAACTTTGAAAAGTTGTACAATACAAATTTTTAAAATAAATAATAAGAAAATTTTACGATTCCTTTGTACTTTAAATGCTTATATAGTATGATATTATATGCTTTAAAAATTTGTACTGTACAAATTTTTAAAACTAACCTAGAAATAGTGGTGTTCATCCATGACCCGCTGATCTGATTTGATCCGAACTGAAAAAAGAGGGTACCCGAATCGCATTTTGAAAGCGGGTCGAGTAGAGGGTCGGGTCACTCAGATTGAGGGTCGAGTATGTGACCCGCCGGGTACCCGACTCGGTCCATTTCACGGGTAATTTTGTAAATTTTATTAATATGTTTCATTATAAATTAATACTTATTAGGGTTATAGACAGTTTCTCACCTCTTCTTTTTCGGGGTTCCTTGTCTTCCCCTTCCTCTACCTCCTCAATCATCTATTCCCTTCTCTTCCTCTTCCTCTTTTTCTTCCTCGCATCATCATTCCTCACACTATCTGTCTGTTGAGATGTATTTTGTGATGTAATTATTGTTGCTACTGACGTGTTGCTACTTGTTGTTTGTTGCCATTAGGATGTAATATTGGGATGTATTTTGTGATCTAAATTTAATTATTATTGACTTAATTATGAAATCAACTTATCTAACTATCATTATTTAAATTTTTTTATTTTGTTACTACTACGGGTCGGGTGTATCAACCCGACTCTCTTTTGCGGGTACCTGATAGGCGGAGTACCTGCTTTGTATGGACTGGATAGAGGGTCGAAATTTTCTTGATTCGGTCAGTGAGGGTCATGTACTTTTTTTACCTCATGAATCGGGTATCCCGTCCATAAACACCCTTATCTAGAAGAAACTGTAAAATTCTCCATAAATAATATTATATTATACAACATTTTAAAATACAATAAAATTGGTTCTTCTACAGGATTTTAGGATGTTTTTACATTAATCCAATCTACAATATGTGGAATGAACCTTAACATATTTATTTATATCACCTTAAAAAATTTTATTTTAATGAGATAAAATAATATAAATAAATATAAATTAAAAATTTATCCCACCTACCATGAATAATGGATCTATATAAAAATTTCCTTATCTTTTCCGGCTAACGTAACGTCAACTCGTCAAGACTCGGACTCGAATCTAATATAATCTATTTAGGGTTTACGTGGCGAGAATCACACTCTTTACGAATTCATCCCTCAATCTTTTCATAATCTCGAAGCGGCCATTTAATCTCATTTACTTTACCAAGTTCATCCAACGAAGAAACCAGCAGAGAGAGAAGAAAAATGGTGGAGAAGAAGCTTTACAAAACGAAGCTATGCGTTCTGTACCAGAAAGGCCACTGCCATCGCCAGAGCTGCTCCTTCGCTCATGGCAACGCCGAGCTCCGCGGCTCCTTAGTGCAATGGTATAATCTCTAATAATTTTCTCTTTAATTTTGTGTTTTATATTTTCAATTTGGGTAAGAAATTTTACCAAATTTTGTTCTTAATTTATTGCTGATGTTTTCCTTTTTATTATTCAAATAATTAATTTGGAAAAGCTTGGCAAGGTTCTCAATTTTTGTTTTTACTTCTTGGGGGACAGTTTTTACCATTTGCATTTGTTAAAGGTAACTTTTATGATATGTTAGTCAGAGAATGGAGAAAAAAATTGTAATTTATAGTTGTGACTGAGTGATAATCGGAAAAGGTGATGAATTTTAATCTAAGAGAGATATTTAATTAGTATGTTGGTTAAATCTTTGAAAAGGTTCTCTTAAACTAGATGACATGTCTCGAGGCGACTCGGTTTCGTCCTTGTATTTGGTTGTCATAGTTTGGCTTTTTTTTTTTTTTTTTTTTTATTTTTTTTAGAACAGGTTTATTTTAGGTCTATATGTTACATTTTGAAGGAAGGATGGAATAAAACGTTATTGAAAAAACTGTAATTGATATCTTTAGGATGGGGTGGAATGTGTCAGTAGTAGAATGTGGAAGTGTTAAGTAGAAAAAGTTTCAATGGATAGAAGTGTTAAGTAGATACATGCATGATTATGGGATATTGCAGTGGCAGGAGTACTGAACTTCTAACACATGAAGGGGCATTTTTTGTGTACTAATTGCAGTGTGTGATTAAGACTTAACTCCCTTTGCTACTCAAATGGTTGTTGCTGTTATATGATGATATGCATGACTGGATATAGTTTACTCATATATTTCAGTGCTTTACTGCAGTGAAGATACTGATTAAAGACTAATATTCGTTCGATAGTTGTATTTATGTTTTCTGATTCATGATTTTAGACATGGATCTAGGGAAGAAATATTTGCTTAATGTAATAACTACTAATTTCTTTCCCTTTTCTAAATGGTTGTTTGTTTCCTTCATATAACGTGTTTTGACTTGTTCTACTTGATGTATTTTGCTGTACAGATGTCTGCTCACCTAAGGGAGAAATATCTGTGCCGAGTCAGTTCTTCGATTTCGTAGTTTACGAAAATTCAAAGAAGGTAGTTAAACAAACTGAACACGAACATGACCTGTTAGCTTGGCATTTTGAGTGTGCTTTTGTCGAGATTTGCTACTTGTAACCCTTTCTTGTTTACTCTAGTGTAGTTGTTAACCAATTTGAGCTTCTTGTCATTTATGACTTTTCATGTCTTCTAAAAGATCCATAATACGTAGAAGAGAGCATTTGAATACTACAAAATCTACTCAGAGCCATACTACTTCTGAAGTTATGTCATTGTACATGGACTTTTGTCACTTAATCTAATGTTCTTCTTTCTTGTTGAATCCCTGTTATGAATTTGAGTTGGCAAAAAAGGTCTCCAACTGCATGGAAGAACAAGTGAGCATTTACACACCAGGATTCATCTTACTTATTGCTTGATTTGGACATATCATCAAATTTCACATGAAATGTGTACTGATCGACCTTCAATCCAGTACTAACTGACAGATTTAGCTATCCTTGTTCAGAATGGATTGTGCCAGTTGGTTTTTCTTTGTGCTGGTTTTGGTATTGTTACCCGGGCGTTATTCTGTTGCATCTTGTAACACCAGATGAAGGTTCAGAATTAGGTTTCTTTGGATATGATCTCATCCATATCCTTAACCATTCGGTGTGTTGATGAACCATTCAAATTTTATCCTAGTATATTCCTCAATTTGTTTATTGTTCAAGAATGTGGTATTTCAATGACATCTTTCGACTTAGACAGTGAAGGGTTCCTGAAATGTGGTCGAAGGAGGCAATATATTGCTTGTCAGCATTTAGCATATCAATTTGTTCTCCTATAAAGAGATTTCTGCTCCACAGTGTGGTATTGTTATTCCACGAGCAACAAAGGATGTCTACTATATTTTATCAGTTGCTGCTGTGATATTTGAATGGTTTTCTGTATCTGGATTAAAGCTCAAAGACCGGTATATCTACCAATATTTGAATGGTTCTCTCTATGGATAAGTAGCTCAATTATTGGTATATCTTTGTCTATGTATGAGAGCGGTAATTTCTCTTGCTCCTGTGGAACTCCCAAGGTGGAATTATTATTGTTCATTATTTTGTTACTCATATTTTTCCATGTGATGGTAAGCTTAGTTCCGTTAATATTAAAGCATTCTTGGTGTTTGGCTATTTTCAACTTCAAAATTAAGTGATAAATATGTCTATCCTTCTGGGAATGCATCTCTGGCTTAATCTCAGGTAGGCGGGACTATCGTGGTAGTGACTTGAGAGAGAGGCTCGACAGAAGGCGCTCTCCCCTGCATAGATATTCCCCTGGGAATGATGAACGAGGGAGGCGTGGATCGCATGGTCAGAAACTTTTATCCTTGTGTTTTTGTTTGTCTCAATGATTACTGTAATAATTACTGAGTCTCATTTATTACTTGGATGTAAGGTGAGGGAAATAAGAAACATTAGGAGGATGAACTTGTTTGTGCTGCTGAGAGTTGGTCTTTTAGTCATGAATGTTTTGTACCAGAACAAATTAAAGATATATTTAGGCCCCGAAAAAAGGGATTTAAGGATTTTTTTTATCAGAATGTTTTGATTTGTGGGATTCCTGCTCTTTTGACTGTTTTTACCTTTGCGCATAAGGTTTCAGGTGCTGATAAAATTTGTACTGTTTTCTTGTGTACAGGAGATAGTCCTCAAGGACAGGAAAATATGAGGTAATCCATTTTATCAGAATTACTTGTGACATTTTTACTTTTGCTCTTTTATGAGGATTCTTGTAATGCAATGACTATAAGATGCAGTCTGGAAGCCTAGAACCTAGGGAACTTCATTGTAGTTCTATTTCTGTAGAAGTGTGAAAGTAACTTTCTTGTTGGCATATTTGGTCACTTCTACTCGGTGTAAATCTATGTTCCTTTCATGGATTCTGAGTTGCGGGTAATTCTGGTCAAGGTTCAAGTTGTTAAGTCATGCATGATCGTTTCGTCTCAGAAGATTCTTGACTAGATGCGCATACTTGCTATAATTGCATTGTATTGCTCTTGGACAGAGTTATTCCTTGAATATAGTAGAAAAACCTTAGAATAAAAACCTTCAAGTTAGAACCTGTTTGGTGAAGGTCAGAAGTCTTGCTTTTTCTGGAAGTTCTTATAGCAGTCAACTGAAATGTTAACTTATAGAGCATGAATACTTCTTCAATTTTCCAAATACTGGTTTTACAGTCTTAAAGACTACTTTTTCTTTTTTCTATTGTTTTTAGTTTCTCAGCCTCCTAATCTCAGTCCACATATGGCATGAGTAATGGGTAATGAAATAAATTGCATGTTTCAAGACTGGTATGAATAAGAGCACTGTTTCTGCCTGATTCATCTAACCTATCTTCCTTTTTTCAGTTCTTTCATTTTTTTTTTTCAGTTCTAGATAATTTGGCAGATTTTCATGCATGGTACTGAATGTTTTACTTTATTTTAGCATTACTTTTTCCAATATGCTATCGCATTGGCATTGCGATGTCTGCATAAACTTAAATATTTTAGATGCATGGTCAGAAAACACAGGAAGAAACACGTAGAAGGCCAAAGTGATTTTTCTGGAAGTTTGAGAAAGTCAGAGGGGACTGAAGATAAAATCAAAGACTCAAGACGGGCATCTTCTGAATCGAAAGATTTTCTTGATGAGCAGGTTTTAAAGATATAGTCTTTTGTATTGTTCTTTACTAGTCAACCTTGTATTACTGAGAGTGGAGGTCATAAATATATAAATCACTTTCCTTAAAGTTGGCTGACTATCTTTCCTTTTGTACTTGCACAGCTGAGGAAAGCTCTATCTGATTTTAACAATCTGGAAGACCACAGAAGGGAAATGGAGGTTAGTTACAATTATTTGCTGTATGGTGCCTTGTAGAGTATGGATTACTCTTGAAAATGTCTGAGTTTCTTTCGTATTCCTTCTTGTAATAACTAGGAATTTTTTACTTGTGTAGTTTATTCTTAGCTGGGCATAGAGTTAACATTTTACTGAAGTATGGCTGCAAAATTAGTTTCTTATTTCTATTCTATTTGGTCTTGGATTGTTTCATTGAGAACAAGCGTCCCATGGCAATAAATATTGGTACCAGATATGGTATGAGAAATTTTATGTCGTATGCAAACCAGAAGGAATGGAGTCATTGGATATTGCTCAGTGCTGCTATAACTTAACAATCAAAAAGCTCTGTGTCGAACTTCAGCCCTATCAATGTTTTTATGGTTACTTTTTATGAATGATTTGTTCTTCAATGTATATGCATCCATCATACTTCTATAACAACTATTCTCCACAGTGCTGAAAAATGGTTTCCCACTTCCGTTCTTATTTCTATTAGCTTACCAAGTTGGTAAGTTGTAGATATCCTGCCTCTACACGTAAAAGAAGCTTGAATTTCTGGAGTTTCCTACCATTCTTTTCCCTTTCTTTTGATAATGTCTATTTTTTATAAAGTTGCATCATTTCTACTTGATAGTTGTTACATTGTCTCCTTTCCTCATGTTTTCTTGTGGTTTAGGATTTCTTTTGTGGCGCAAAATTGTCCTTTATTCTGTTTCTTTGGTTTTATAGCATAAAGGTTGATAGAGCTTTTTGTTTTGTGTAAGATTTACCTGGAAGAGAAGATTCAGGAAGCGAACACTCTAAATTTGAAGATTAATGAACTTGAAATGCAACTGAGCCAAGAAAAAGAGGAATCCAAAAGGTTCTTTACAGAAGCATTTTCCTGTTTCTACTCATGTATTGGGACCCTATGATGGAACTTCTTTTTGGGCCATTTGATTGCATCCAATGGATGTTTTCACACTGATGAGCTATATGCATGTTATTTCTTTTTAAACATTCTGTTGGCTTCCAGGATAACTGCAAAAATTAAGAAGTTCATCAAAGCATACAATCGCCAGATGCGACTAGAAGATGAACTCAAAAGGCATTTTTCTGCTCAGATATTTTCTTTTATTAATTATGTCAGAAATATTTTTCAGAACTCAGTTGCTTAATTATAAGAGGTGTCTCGTACTGTTGAATAAACATCAACATCTGATATTTCTAGGTCACATTCTCAAGTTCAGAAACTTGGTGAGCAGCTTTCATTAGATTTCTCTCGACCTGGTGCCACTGAAGAGGACGCAGGCTATAAGACTGATGGAGAGAGTGCTGGTAATCATGTAAGCCCAAGAAATGAGCTACAAAAAAATGCTTCTCCAAGCAAAAAAAGGCCACGTGCTCACTCAGAAGTGGATGTGATTTCAAATCAAGGTAGTGGATACATTGCAAGTTTACTAGTTAGCTCCTTCATATAGGCACATTCATATTGAGCATTTGACATCTTTTAGAGCATTAATATATATGGGAGAATGTTTTACTTACTGGTAAAAGAATTTAGTAAGTATATCAATTTCAATTGGTTGGCTGAAAGTATCAACTAATGTAATGAACCCTTGTTTCGTTAACTAAGTAATCAATGTTTTGCCACATAAGTTACCAACCTAATTATCTCTTGATTCTTTTTGGTACTTTTTGTTGGCATGTCATCTGTCTCTCCAGTTAAGGCCTTCTAAAACATTCTTAAGTTATCTACAAGGAGCAACAACAGAGGACCTTTAAACATGTACATTGATATCCTTGTCGGTCCATTGTCTACTTCTACGTTTCCCTTTTTTTTTTTTTTGGCTGCTACTCAATGTACAGTACTCATGCTTCTCTTCCTCACTTGTCATTTCCCCCTTTTGTTTTTTGTTTTTGTTTTTTTTAATGTACTTTTATCCTGTTAACATTTTGTTGTGTAGACTATTCATTTTCACGAAATCTCAGTTCCTGAGTTTTGTGAATCATATCCTGAATTTCATGGTATTCTTTTTCGAGTATTTTATGTGAATCCCCAGTTCCATAAAATGTATATTGGTGGCCCAACTAAGATTTCAGAAAGCAACTAGTTGGTTGATTATTTCACATACACATAATTTGACATGTGTAATATATAATATCAGGATTTAACATTTTCAACCTCTTTTTTCCAGTGAATCCGAAAAAAGATCAAGGAATGCTGGGAAAATTCAGATCGGAGAAGCTTTCTAGATGGGATGCTCACTCCAAAAGTGACCAGAAAGCAGAGGTGAATAGCACGGGAAAGGATGCGTCGAGGCCCTTAGCAGATGAATACAAGTCCAAAAAGGCAAAAAGTTCTTCCTCTGGATTCTCCTTATTCGACAAGGTTACAAGTTTCCTACCTTGTTAATGCTAAATTGCTAATGACATCTTCATTTTGTCGTGTTGGTTCTTCATATTTATTTTCCTTCACTACATCTTTTCTTTTTTTCTTTTTCCTTTCTGTTTCAGCTCTTCGTTCCTTTTTTTTTTTTCTTTTTGCTTTCTAGTCATGCAAGTATGTTATGTATGTTAAAACCTTGTGGTCTTAGAAAGACCAAACAACATCATTGAGTTCTCATTGGTGTTGCCAGGAGAAGATGAGCTGTACTTTCGATGCATTAATTTTGTGAAACTGATCATTCATCAGTCTGAAACAGAAAAAACCATGCAAGGCAGATTGCTGGACGATACTGAAACATGTTTTGTAGGAATAGAGCAAGTTAACCTGAATATTGCTCCTGCCAAAGAAACGTGAAGTTTTAAAATAGTTTGTTAGATAATCGAATTAAATGATGACATAGTTCTTGTTTTACTGTCTTTTCTCAAGTCATTCTAGGTATTAACATCTTTCCTTGAACTTAAACGGTGTAAGAAAAAACATATAACTAATTCTCTCCCTCTATCTCCCTCTCCCTCTCTCTGTGTGTGTGTGTGTGTCCCCTCTAATTCCTGCATTTGTTCCCCATTTAATCAATACGTTACTGTTTTGGGCCAAGTTTCCTTTTATTGAAGTTATAACTTTGTAAGCTCTTTTGCTATCTTTAACTTGTTAATTTCAAAGAAGATTATGCACTATGCAGTTAGGGAAATCATTGCTGCAGTGGACGAATGTGCTATTGCCTTTGCTTCTGAAAACATGTTTTGCTTGGAAGCCAAGTGATTTCGGCTTGCTTTTCTTATTTTTGCATTGTTGTCGGCATTCAAAGCCCTGCTTGCTTATTTTTGCAGTCAAAAGTGACAGAATCAGGCCTTGTGCTGCCGTCAACTGGCATGGCTGCCCATGCGATGGATGATGTTGTTGATATTGTTGAAACGGAGGAAAAGTTTGAGGGAATTGGAACTGTCATAGGAACTGAAAAGGAAGTTGCGTTTAAGATACCATCATTTCCTTTTCCACCACCTCCACCTCCACCTCCACCTCCTCAAAATGCTTATGTACTGGTTAGTTCAATTTAAAAGCACTATTGGTTGTTTAGATGGATATGAAGATATCCATTGTGTCTTGTCCAAAAAGAAGTTGCAGTTTATTTTTCGGAAGAGGTTTAGTTCTAATGGTAATACAAATCAACATTCAGAACGGACATGAGAAATGTACTCCATATTTTGCATTTTGACCATCATCCTTGGATTTATATGCTACATTTGTTATGTTTGTCATGCACTAGGGGGGTTTGTGTGTGGGAGAGATTGCTTGGTGCATTGCAAGTGTGCATTCAATTGACGAATTATAGTGTTACAGGGATTGGTAAATTGCTTAGCATGGGATTCTTAAGTGAAAATCACTACCAACCGTATTCTAATATCTGTAATGTGGCATTTTAGTTTAGTTGGGCAGTTCCACTGTTACTGCAAGTTAGTTTTTTCCAAGACAGCACCATGGTCAGAACCCTTTTTTGTTTTTGGATTCTCACTCTTGTCATCCTTTAATTCCATTACCTTAAAATTATGGTTATTTTCCCCTGGTGTTGTGGTGAACCGTTGCATTTGTTGTTTTACAGACACACACACACACACACACACACACTGACTGTTGTTATGGTTAAATGTAGGATTACTTAAGCTGTTCTTATCAGAATTGTTAATTGGCTGCCAAGGACTATAATCTAACATATGAAATTGAACTTGATTGCAGTACAAGGGTGACGACCAGAATGTAGATATGTATTTGATGGGATGGAGGAGGAAACAGTAGATGTAGATATTGTCTAACTCTTTCTTCCAGCCATTATCCAATTGTGGGTAGCAATCATGCCAACAGCTAATTTGCTTAGAAATAGAGACAAGTGAGCTAATATGTATATTGGTAGAAAGTTATAGAAATCTCTAGTTGCTTTGATATTTAAGTGGTATTTTTGGGGTTCATTTAGTACCAGGAGTAAATATAACATTACAGCTATACTTTCCTTTCACCAAGTCCTTTTGATCTGCTTTGACGCAACATGGGATAAAGAATTTGGATAATGTATATTGTTGTCTCGCTGTGGTATGTTTTGGAAGATCAACAGACTTGCAGATAATATGCTTTTGACATTCTAGTATTTTGTGTGCCTTGTGTTCTCTCTTTTAAGTATCTAAACCAAAGAATGCAATTAAGGAGGCACTTCAATCTATAGATAGTCATACCATATCCCCATTTACATCATATCACAAAAGAGGCTGAAAGTCGTTGCATACGCTTATGAACCTTCAATGTCCGAGGGTGGGATTAATTGTCCTTCAGCATATACTATGCTTTTGTTTATTTGGAGAGGTATTTAGTTATGTATTAGTTCATCATTTTGCCGTGCGTCATTTGAAGGTTATCTGGTTTAGTTGGGCTTGTTCTCATTTGCTGAAATGTAACTTTCATTTAGGCTATTATTCATTTCTGAAAAGCGTAATTAAGAAAATCCAAAAGATTAAGAATATTATTATTCTACCAAATCATTCCTTGTATAACAATTTTATCGATAGGGAACAGGATTGCAGACATGACAAAGGAAGCTGTTAAGCTTCCAACAACATATCTTGCTACCTCATGCACTAACTAATTAAGGAGGTGAAATAAGCATTACACCACATTTTGGTTGAACTACATATCATGGCTTCGTGGATCTCTAGCCCCATAAAGTGCACTTCTCAGGGAAATTATTTTCCTAGAGTCGTTGCCTGCTTTCTCATTCAAAATGTCCCACAGCTAAAGCCAGGATGTGCATTAAGATGACAGTTCTTGATCCAAACATTTCGGGCATCGACATCTGAAGCCATAATCCTCTAGTAATAACTGTCTTTCTTCAAAAGGAAGGTCCTCATCTATATATGATATGGTTATCTGGAAAGAAATTTAAATATAACCAAATATATGAGATCATCGAGAAAGGCATCAAAGTCTCAATGTATATTAGCCGATATGGCCATTTTTGACAAGTATAATTGCTTTAACCAAAACGTTCATATTGGAACGAAAAGGTAACCTCTTCACCCTTCCGAACTGATCGAAGAGCAATAAGTGTTGCCTGGCCATCTTTGTCCTAATAAAACAAGAATTAGTTCGCAACCATACAGTTAGATATAGATGACGAGCATAATTTACAGAACAAGAACCATGTTCAAATTGAAATACTTGTGTCCTTAAGGTACGGGGCGAGGATGCTGAGTTTTGATATAATAGATTATACATCATACGACATTCTAGATTTTCATCAATGATATTTAAGCACCACTAGGGAAAATTCAACTACTTTGCTCAAGTCATATGTAAAAAAATAAAATAAAATAAAATAATAAAATTTTATTCCTATTAAGTAAAGTCGGTTGCATGAATCCTGTTATGTCATTGCACCCTGTCATGGACCATATCTTCCTTCTTGGATGAGTTATATCTTTCTTATAAATTACCCACTAAATTTTTCCGTCTTCCCCTACCCCTCTTATGTTAACTACTGTCTCTGAATTCTATTCGCCGACAGGTGCTCAAGTCATATGTAATGTGCATTTAATACACTTGGCTGTACCTAAATGCAGTAGATGATGAGACACAGGGAAATAACATATTTATCTAAAGAATGCCAAATAACTCAACATTTTTGGGCCAATACCAATGGACCTAAAGCAATGGATTATGTAGAAGGAGAAATATACAAACAAACAAACCTTTAATCCCACTAAGTAGGGTCGGTTGTATGAATCCTGTTACGCCATTGCGCTTTTGTTATGGACCATATCCTCCTCAATTCCTAGATGGTCTATATCTTTCTTCCAAGTTACACACCAAATCTTTTTCGGTCTTCCTGTACTCTTCTTATATTGACTACTCTCTCTAAACTCTACTCGCCTAACAGGCGCTTCTACTGGTCGTCTTAACACATGACCTAACCACCTTAAGCGTATTTCTCTCATCTTCTCATCAATAGATGCTACTCCAATCTTCTCACAAATATATTCATTCCGTATCTTGTCCATCCTAGTGTACCCACACATCCATCTTAACATTCGCATTTCTGCTACTCTCATCTTTTGGTCATGTGTGTGATTCAATGTCCAACACTCAGACCCATAGAGCATTGCTGGCCTAATTGCTGTTCTATAAAATTTTCCCTCAAGTCGTAAAGGAATTTTGCGGTCACATAATATTCCCGATATTATTCTCCATTTAGTCCATCCCGCTTGTATCCAATGTGTAACATCTTGATCTATGCCACCATTACTCTGTGTTTATAATAACTGATCCTAAATATTTAAAATTTTCACGTATGGGTATCTCTTGATCTCCGATTTAACCTTTATTCCATTCCTACGTGCACCCTTGTTAAATTTAAATTTCATATTCTGTTTTTGATCTACTAATTCTAAACCCTTTTGCCTCAAGTGTCTCTCTCCAAACCTCGAATTTAGCATTAACCCCATCTTTTGTTTCATCTACTAACACAATGTCATCTGCAAATAACATACACCATGGTATTTCCTCCTGTATGTGCCTCGTAAGTTCATCTATGACCAACACAAATAGATAAGGACTTAGAGCTGAACCTTGATATAAACCTATATTTATAGGGAATTCTCGTGTCAACCCTCCTGGTTTTCTCACACTTGTAATCACATCCCTATACATTTCCTTTATTGATTCTATGTATACTACTCTAACTCCTCTTTTTTATAAAACTTTCTGCATAACTTCTTTAGGAAATCTATCGTATGCCTTTTCAAGATTAATAAAAATCATATAATGTAAATCCTTTCCTTTATCTCGGTATCTCCCGGTAAGTCTCCTTAAGAGATGTATGACTTCAGTAGTCAAATCTCCCTGGCATAAAGCCAAACTAATTATATGACACCTTAGTCTCATTTCTTAACCTTTTTTCTATCACCCTCTCCCAAAGTTTCATCGTATGACTCATTAACTTTATACCTCTGTAATTCACACAATTTTGTATATCCCCTTTATTTTTGAATATGGGTATGAGAGTACTCTTCTTCCACTGGTCCGGCATCTTTCTACTATTCAATATTAAGTCAACTTATGCCCTTCTTTCCTAAGAATTTCCATACCTCGACTGGATTCCCATCGGGGCCAACTGTTTTTCCTTTCTTTATCTTCTTCAAAGTCTCATCCACCTCTGATTCCTGAATCCTTCGATAATACATTACGTTTCTATATTCCTCAGACTTAACTAACTCTCCTAAAATGATATCGTCTCCGTTGTATTCATTGAATAGTTGATGGAAGTATCTCTCCATCATCTTTCCTTAATTTCCTTATTTCTTACTAGCACCTTATTATTTTCATCATTGATGCACTTGACTTGGGTTAAGTCCTTCATCCTATGGGCTCTTGCTTTAACAATTTTATAAATATCTCGCTCCCCTTCCTTATATTCTAATTTTTGGTAAAACTCTTCAAAAGCCCTATCTCTCGCTTCACTTACAGCCTTTTTTGCCTCCTTTTTAGCAAGCTTATATTTCTCAATATTTTCGTCACTTCTACAACTATATAGAGCCTTATAGTTAGCCCTCTTAACCTTGATTTTATCTTGTATACCTTCATCCCACCACCAAGATTCCTTGTTGATTGGGGCATAACCTCTTGACTCTCCAAGTATCATATTAGCCACTGTTCTCACTCTAGTTGCCATGTCATTCTATAAGGTGTCAGATTCTCCTTGTAAGGAAAAATACACAAATTGAAAAAATTAATTCTTTTCAGGCCAAAAAAAAAAAAATCTACAACACCACCAATCTGATGTTGCGGTACATACCTGTTCACGTTTAAATGCTTTTGCATTAGGATTACAGGAATGGTTCATACAACTCTGCAAAGGAAAGAATGCAGTCCCTGATGCAAAATAAAAACTCAGTTGTTGAATCTCAACTGCAATGAAATCAAGGTAGCACAAACTAATGATAATACAATATCCAATTCCAGCCCCACAGCAAATAAATAAATAAATAAAGGAGAAAGATCAACCAACTTCCAATGAAGTGGCACTGCAGAGGCTCTCAGTTCTCCCCAAATAGATACCAGAAAAAAGGAAAAAAAAAATGAAAAACCAGCTTTTCTTCATGTTGCACATCCTGTACCTTTGCTAGACAATCAAAAGCTTTTCTAGAGAAACTTATAGTACATTGCTCATTGTTTAAAGAATTCTAATTGACAGAAATTTTTATACATGTAAATAATTATGATCAAAAGAAATGCCTTCTTACAAGCAGTAGTACTGAATCCTTCACCTCTTTCAAATAAGCCAACTTAGAATTAAGTGTAATGAAACTTTACCAGACATGACCAGAAAAGAATGTTTCGAGAGCTTCGTATAGTAAAAATCAGATTAAGATAGTCAGAATATATTTCAAAGGCATCATAACCTCATCCACCTGAATTTTCATCATACCTTCACAACAATTTGAATAACCATCACCAAGAGCATCCAGAAAAGGCTGTGTAACTTTCTCAGCTTTTTCCTACCATAAGTTGTAGAAGTTGATGTTAAAGCTTGACAAACTTTAATTTTGTTTGATATCTGTATGTCATAAAATCTGACCTTTTCTGAGTGTGGAAGCTCATCAATGTACAGGAAATAGTTCTCTACTGGTGATTCTACAACTAAATTGCTGCAAAACAAGGAAAAAAAAAAAAAAAAGAAAGAAATTTTCCGTAGCCATCAACAAGAATAAAGCTGATGTAAAATTGAAAGAATATAACAGTTACGGCTCAAGTAGAAGCAAGACTCCTCAAATCATTCTGCTTTATTGTTTGACTGGACAGTAGCAAAGAGAAAAATAGTTTTAATGGAACGGAAACTTACAGATTATTTAGCTCAAACATGCCAATAATGTGACCATATATGTCAAGCGCAAATACTTGGATAAGTTAAGGACCTCAATTTTGAATCACCATATTTATGAACAGTCATGATTCAGAATGGCACTCCAATGATTTGCACAAAATTAGGATACATGGTTCGCATTCCTTGTCAAATATTGCTGCCTTTAGGAGCTCAAGTGACTGGGCATCCAAAGTTAACCGTAATTAGTATCTAGAAGAAAGAATTGAGAGGAAAACTTGTCCAACAACCATTCCTTATATCATGCTCGAACAGAAGTGCAGAAAGAAAGAAAGAGCTGTCTCACATGAATCAGATAATAGCATTACAGAAAGCAAAAGCAGCCACTAGCAATTGTAGAGTTTTCCAGATCAAGCTGTTCATCATTCAATAAGATGCCAATTGCATGCAAGATTGCAAGTACATATTACATTAAAAAAAAAACTCTCAGAAAGAATGTTCACATTGTACTAAGAAAGATCATTCTTCTTCCCTTGTCCTAGTATGACATTTTGAGTTGTACAACAAACTGGAAAGATACACTACAAGAATGGCTTGAACAATATCAAGACAAACTATTAATTCTCCATGTTGACTTCAAGTACTTAAATTCAAACCTTGCTTGGAAGTTACAGATGAATCAATTAATCTTGGCACTCAAATGCAACAGAATGCAAATTCACTCAAACATAACCGGGATTACAACCACTGGACTTATTCAATACGAAATTTAGTGCCTAAAGACTTTTAGAGCTCTATTAGGTTAGATTCGTCCAAAAAAAAATGTTTCAGATCAAGTTGAAATTGTCTAATTAGGGAAAAAGTTAGTTTTTGTAATTTAAAATTTTCGTCCCATCATTGTTTTCCAGAATCAATATTAGTTTCTCTGTTATAACCTGTTCCCAGCTTCTCCAGGTGAACATTTAAGCTAATAAGGAGAGAATTAGATTATAATAAAAATTTACACTTTTGCCAACAAACAATGATAGTTCACAAAACAAAGAGAAAAGGGCATGTTATAGGACAGAACAAAGGCATATGCATTGGTGAGATAACCTGAGATAGCTAATGGATGTTTTGAATCTAGAAAGGAGCCTAGACACATTCCATTTAACTGTTGAGCACACTACAAGGTCAATTATCAAAAAGGCATGGTCAAACTGGTGCGGACACTCACCCACTCGAGCACTCATATTACATTCTTATAGTTCCACTAAGTTTTTTTGGAATATGAGAGTGTGGATTGTATGCTTTCATCATGACTCAATTGTAATCTCTTTACTTTCTCGAGGATTACCGTGAAAGCCAGCTCTTTTATTTGTAGTCTAAATGAAGCCTCATCACAGCAATCAACATCGTCCGGCAAGGAAATGCAGTCCCACCACCTACATGCGTACAAGAGTTGAGTTCAAAACATACTTAAAATAGATCTACTTATAAAAAATATAATCTGCGAAATAATACTGAAGCCCTATTACATAGAGTAAGTTGTAGGTTTTAACAAAATGTGAAATTTGAAGTTTAACTAAATACAAATTGCATTTATTTGCATTAGGAAATATCAGTAATCCAGTTTTCAGTGAGTCCTTACATCACAACCCTTAATTTTTTAAATACAAGTAAAAAGTTCTATAAAATATCTATAAACAAAGAAAAACTTACTGTAAATTCTCTTTTCAAAGCCAAAAGGCTGGGCCAACTATTGCAAATGGTTGAAAGAAAAGAGAAAATACTCTATTAATCAGCATTGACCTCATTCTAAACCTCAATGGAAACCTGGGGACCTTTTGCTGAAACAACGAAGCAGTGAGTAGAGCACATGCACTATGGACAACTCAAATTCATTTTGCTCTATATCTTGATCCATACATATGTAACATAAAAAGAGAGGTATTGTGTAGCTGAGGATGTAAACAATTACAAGTATCCCACGAATAAAGTTAAATGCTTCTCATATCTCATGACACAGAAGAATGGGCATTAAGTTTAAAACACTATTTTAAGTGGTGATAAAACAATGCAGGTTCTAAGTTGTAAGCACAAAAAAAAATTAAATTTATTAGGCAAACACCATAAAGCCAGTAAAGTTTTGGACAATAGCAATACACATATATTTGTGGAGCCAAACTATTTCAGTACCTTCTCTTGTACCCCACTGACATGGGCTCCCATGCCTCTAACAAGAGAGAAAAGTTACAACGCCGCAAATTATTGGGAGTATCATACTTTTCATTTTCTTCAACATAAGCTTCTTTCAACTTCCTGTACCTCAAAATGGTAAATGAGATCACCTGGAAAAGAAAGCCACAAAAGGCAGTATAATTGCTCATCTCTATCATCAGACTTGTTATCCATCATTTTATTTCGGAAATTTGGTTTAAGTACATTTTATTTGCAGATTGCTTTATGGTTCAGAAAACATGCCTAGACTAGAGGCCAAAAAAGAAGGCATAAATAGAAGTAGATAGTTTTATTCAACTTATGCAATCAATAATCAATATTTAAGAATAAGTTCTAATCCAACAAACTATTTAGTGAAGTTGCAACTTATTCATAAGATCATCCAGAGGCTTGAGTTTTTCTGACTCATAGCTCCAAAATGAGATTTTAGTGGATCAATATTATCCTGATTATTAGCCCAATTATATCACTATACACGTGTAGTGTTTCTGACTAGGTAACTATTTGTGTGGGTCCATTACACAACTCTGTACTTATATGTGAAGGTTCATTCGGTGCACATGTAAAATTGGAAATAAATAAGCACAACACAGATGAGATATATAGAACCAACCTTGGCAGCAAGGAGGAAGATATCGTTTGTTTCTGGAAAGAGACAAAAAACAAAAGATAAAAAATAACCAATTTGATGAAAAAATGTATTGAACTAAGGATTTAAACGTTCTTAGTATGTACATATCATGAAATTTAGCAATGCGGCTATTACCATTAGCATGTTGTATGAATCGTTGTGATAATGCCTCTGTGCTTAACGCTTTTGATCCCTTCCCAGTACATAGCAAAGAGTGATACGAGTCCCAATCAGCCTTAGCACATAATTGGCTATGCAAGATTGGCAAAATGATCGAGAGTTGAATGAGTGGAATAAGTACTGTAATAAACTTTAATAAAACCACATACTAAAAGAGATCCAAATGAAAAGAAGATCAGACTCTAAACACCCTCGAATGCCACGTAGTGTGTTGATCTCTCAATCAAGGAGAAAGACAATGTAATGGTAAATTGATTGTTAAAAGGAAATCATCAGACAAGTAGGATATACAGCTTCTTTTTTTTTTTTTCTTCATTTTTTTCCCATACTTTTGCTCATCACCTTTTTATTTTTCTAAAAATGACATTGCTTTACTTTTGAACTCTTTTTTGAGGTGAAAGTAATTAGTAACCAATATATGGACCAAACTTATGTCTTCTCTGTTAGATCTGTCTAACAATGAACTTTGCAGCTTAGAGCCAGTGATCACATGGTCATTGTGGAGGTAACATCTGAAGTTCCATATGTATGCTTAGAATCATTATGCACACTGTCAGACGATTGAATGCATACCATTGGTGCATATGTCCCTCCAACTGAATGTACAACATCTACGCAGGCATCCCCACCCAAACACTAAATCTTTGAAGTACTGCCAATGGGAAGTGAGAACCATTTTATAATTGAACTAGGATATTATTACAATAAGCCAGATGCATAACAATACCCGCCCCCCATCTTACCAAACAAGATGAAATACACAAGTAGATTCTAGAGCTTCATGTTGTTCAGCTGTTTGGATCTGAATTTATACTATGTCATGAATGACCACTACTTCAATTGAACTTTCCACCATTTAAAATCACGGTCATTCTTTTCACATTCTGGTAGTTCTGAGCTAAAAGTAACCAAACATCCATGAAAATCCGCAAACTAAATAGTAAATATGTTTCAAAAGGCTAAAGAATTTGAGTTTGACAGGATTCCAAATCATGCTTCATATCCAATCTACCAATCAAAACCTAACCTTGGAAATTTAACACTTCAAACTGTACACCAAGCCACATAACAATAAAATAAACCTTGAAAATGAACATTAACACGAAATATTTTTGCCAATCCAAAATAGCGTATGATTACCTGCAATAGTATGCTTCTTTGCATCCACCAGGACAAGATACAACTGAAGGCAATGGGACAACATTTGAATCAGGCAACTTTAAGCCACCGTTCATAAGCAAATCTATGAAATCTTTAGGCAGACTAATACTATCACATTTTGGATTACTCGAACCACATTGTTCCACATCATCATCTTCAACATCTGAATCATCGTGCGATAAATGATATTGATCACTGCAATCTTGTAAACTACTTGATGATTCACCCTTTTCACACCTACTTTTCGATGAATCAGCCAAATTTTGAAAAAAAAGTTTCCTCCCTATTTGAAGTTCAAGTGAGCCTATGAATTGAAAACAGTGATAACTACAAACTAAACAATCCATCTGCAACATTAAAAGAAAAACAAAAGTAAACATCTTAAAGATTTTGAAGATAAATAAAAAGAAATTAATGAACTTTAACTTTTTCCTTTTTAATTACTGAACCTTATTTGAAGAATGTTGGATTCCAAATAGCATTGGGTCCTTCAAAACAAGGTCCCCTTTCTTGAAATCCATGTTGGCATAAACTCCTGCCATAGTAAATTTAAAGCGTTGTGCATATTGAAGAGAAAATCTCATGAAAAAGGAAAAAAAAAGAAAAAAGAATTGTACCTTTTCCATATTCACCATTGGTTCTCACCTCAAGTCCACAAGATTGTCTATTAGCTATAAGCTCCTCATAATATTTCTGCAAATTTCAACAAGAAAACAGAAATTAAATTTTTTTTAAAACAAAACAAACATGGTAAAAGATGCACACATATTTACTTATGAAGATAAATAAAGATTGAGGGGCATTGCCTGAACTTGGACAGGGGAAGGGGGATTCATGAGAAGAAGTGAGATTTGGTCGGAGCAATTGGCATCAATTGGGCAAATGGGTTCCATTCAGTTTCAAGAGTTGGTGAAAGCTGAGAACAGAACTGCCGTAACTGGAAGTGCTTGCTGCTGTACGGAAGTGGTATGTATTGTGTTTCTTTGTTTCAGAAGTACAACGTTTCACGTTTACATGTTTATTGGTTTAGGTCATCGGAAGTCGGAACCCAAAAAAGGAGACGAAAAAATCACCAAAATACTCCTCCAACCTTTTTTAAAAAAATGATTCATCAAATTTAATTTTAATTAATTAAGTCATTAAATTATTTATTTATAGCCAATTTAATACCTAGAGCTACCTAAATTTTAAACATTCTCCACCCATGACAGGTTTGACCGCGGGTATATTTGGAAACAACCAAAAGAGTACAAACAAATTGGAGAAAATTAGATTTGTATACTCTCATCGTCGCCGGTGCGACCCATAAAAATCTCGAAAGAGAAAATTCTTATATAAATTAAGGCTGTATGACCCTATCATATACTTTGTGATTTATAATTGTTCACATTTTCTAATTTGTGAATAAAATATGTTAATTTTTAAAATTTAAAAAGAATTATTTGAGTATTTACCAAAGCTAAATTTTAAAATTTAAAAAGAAGGCGAATATGGGCAATTATGTATAATAAAGTGTATGATAAAATTATACACTTTGATCCATATAAAAAATTTTCTCTAATGCCACTGCCTGAAACTTTTAATATTTTCTAATTTTTCCTTTCTTCTCTTAGCATTTTCACCTTCGAATGCTAAAGAAGTGCTGCTTCTGAAAACTCTTTCTCAATATAGCCTTAGAGACCTCTTAGCTGAACTCTGTTTAGCTGGTTGGTTTTGGAGAACAAATACAATGACAGTGGCTCCTCATATTCTATAAAATGTTTGCTAACAACTAAGCTTAAAAAGATATGGCAATATTTTATATCAAAACAGATATTGCAGACTTTCAGCAATTTAACATACAAGATAGTGGTGTTCGCGTAAGGTTGATTGGGCGGGACATTGAGCATAAATTAAATAGAGCAAAGATTTAGTATTTCCCATTTTCCACAGCAGCAATTTTTATTCTTCTACTCATTAATTAGCATAGGTAGTATAAAGCCAAATTACCATTAATGTTACTATTAAAATTTAAAATTTCAAATATAACATCACATTTACAGAGGTTCATTGTCCATTCTTTTGAAGATGAAAATATACTCATTGGTAAAAGATAAAAATTTGAAAAGAAAAAAGAATAAAAATTGAATTAGTCACTTGGAATAAGATTGAATGAACCCAAGATTCTCCAATTTCAGCATGTGGCATTGCACCTGCAAGATTCCTTTAATTTATTCTCTATCTTGGGAATTTACAGGTTCATCTACTTCAAAGGATGAACACAATGATGATGGCTTTGTATCTTTTATAAAAGTTTCCTCAGGAGATCCATATCAGCATCGTCGTTGCCGAAGGTTGCTAGACTTTTCACAAGCACACTTCTCTCATCATTCAAAATTACCTCCTCTTACTCAAACTCCACTCCTCATTGCAAATCCTAATTTTCTCTCTCATTCTAATTCCCCCTCCCCGTCCCTCATACACATCTAATTCGTTTGTGTATTTTGGTTTGTCAAATATACCCCTAATCAAGTCCGGAAAAGGTGTAGAATATTTAAATTTTGGATGGCTCCATAGTTTGTAAAATCGGGATTCTACGTGGGATCGATTTGCTTCTGTCAGAATCGGATCGTAGGATCGGATCGTAGAATCGTAAGATCCTACCAAAAGTATCTAAAATAACAAAATAAATTATTTTTAAACTAATAAATAACAAAAACCATAATAAAAATTATATAATTTGTAAATTAAGTATAAAAATATATCATTTTGACCTATTTCATGAATTGTATAAGAAAATGGAAGTAGTGAAGTCGGAAAGAAATGAATTTAATAACCGAACCTCTATTTGTTCTACAATATTTTCAAACTAAAAATTTACAATCATTCTCGCATCGCATACATCACATAAAAAGAGATGTTACAGTACTTTTTCCAAATAACATTTAGAATAATATCCTAATTAATTAATAACTGTCCAAATAGAGAATATTTTAGAATAAGTTAGGAGACAAAAATGCAAATCAAATTATAGAACATATTTGTTAATAACATGAAATTCGGAGAAGATCTCAAGAAGCATCACAACTTTGGATTTATCTTAAAAGATAAAAGATTAGCTAGATTATCGTCAGACTGCTTGTATGAGGATTAGATCTTCTCATAAGGGTAATGCTTTTAAATGATCTCATGTAAAAAATTTACAAAATCAATAAGAATTTACCTTTTTCTGTTCAAAAAAATAACATTAATCATAAGAAGATAAAAGTTCAAGAAAAAAATTAAAATAACCAATAGCACTAACTAATATACTAATACATCATTTTTATAACAAAATTTGTAGGGTAGATTTCTTAATCACGTTCTCTAAATATGTTTAAATTTCATTTTTTTTAAGCATGTATTTTATATTCGTCACATTTTAAAAAATATTCTAATATTAACTTTTTAAAAGACTTTCTCAAATAGATGTTGAGTTCAACTGAGTTGTAGTTTTATTTATTTTACACCATATCATATTATATCCATCCAATTAAAAGGATAAAATATCTACTAAGTTTTGAAGATATAATTGGAGAATTTCCATTTTGACAAGGAAATTTTGCAATCCTCACAAGCATAGTGTTTGGAGTTTAGACTTTGAAAAAGGAATTTGGTGGTAGGGCTAATGCAAATAGGTCACAAAACAAATTTATCTCTTTTAGAACATAAAACAAATAAAACCCAAAAGTTTAGAAGGCCTAAAATATTATTTTTCGTAGGATCGTGGGATCGGGTAGGATCGTACGATCCTACGATCCTACCCAATTCTACAAGGATTCCGATTCTAGTAACGATCCGAGTTGTTTTGGCATTGTAGGATCGTAGGATCGTACGATCCAGGATCGCGATTTTAACAACCTTAGATGGATGGCTCATCCATTTAAGAACCAAATTAATCACAAATAAATAGTTAGAAGACCTAATTGGCTAAAATGAAAGTTGAGAGGCAATTACAGTTTTAGTAAAAAAGTTAAAAGAACTATTTTGGTGATTGTATAAAAGGAGAGAACCCATTTTAAAATTGATAAAACAATACCGGGATGACTACAAATTTATTCCCTCAACTATTCCAAAATCTCACGTAGGTCGCTTAAGTTTTATTTTAAACTATTTGTCCCTCAATTGTTATTTTAGTACTATAAAAGTCCCCAACTTTTTTTTCTAAACTTTTTCATTCCTCAATAATTTTTTAGTGTTTCAAGGATCCATACACTTCTTTTTTTTTTTTATAATTTCAAACTCTAACTAATAATATATTAATAATATCAAGAATGTATAGGGTTTATATAGTTTAAAGAGTAACTGCTCTCATATCAACTGTGCTAGATTTTAGTCACAAGGAGAATTATTCTTCCACTCAACATGAATACACTAAGTTTTTTTTTTTTTTTTTTGACAAATTAAGCAAAAGAATGACTATAACATGCCTTTTCTTCCAACAAAACTAAACAAGCAAAAGGAAAACATACTGGCTAGTTGAAAAATGTCTTCAAGAATTATTCTACACTTTAATCATTTGCATCTTTCTCTTCAATTTATCCACCATCCACTTGCAATCAGATTCAACATAATATTCTGCCATTTCTCATCTACAACTATGATCAATAAATTTCTAATTGCAAGTGCTGCTTCTACTATAGGATCACCTTTTTTCTGTAGCTTAGAAGCCTTTACTTTCACCAAATTTCCACCGCAATTCCTAATTACGGAAAATACTTATGGTCAGGATTAAATTTTAAAAAATTTTCCTTACATCAGCTGATATCATAGATTCTTTAAAATTTAATTCACACCATAAGGTCTACAAATAGAGCAAAAAATCGAATTTACCTAAATATTTTTCCCAAATTATGGTTGCTAATTCAACTTTATTGTGTTACGAAGGTTGATGGTTGCATCTGTGGTGATTTTAGTGAGTCCCAAACCCAGTGATTTTTGTGCAGTCCTACTCAATTGAGGGGCCCACAATTAAAAAAAATTCTAAAAATAAAAAGGAAAAAAAGTGCCGTGTGTACGTGTGTAGTAGTAGTACGAATAGACAAGTGATGACTAATATATAAGTCATCTAACTGTGTTAAGACATTCACTTGGGACGTGTGCAAAGGAATTAGAAATCAGGAACGAGTATTCCTTCGGGCAATAGCGACACAACTATTTGGGGAGAAAATTAGCAGGTTCGTACTTTGAATCGACGGTAAATTTTGCTCTATTTGTAGTGAAATTTTAGTATAATATTCTCAGTAATGTGGACGGTCAATTCATTATTTTTTTCTTATCTAGTGGTTGGACTTTTATACTTGTGATTTGGGTTATTTTGTACTATTGCTTTGTGTATCTCACTTTTGGTAGTGAGTAGGGAGCGTGTCTGAATTCTAGGTGTTTATAAATGGAAGTTTGTTTTGCTGTACTTATTGATTCATTAATAGTGGAATATTTCTATATTAAGTCCTGTAGTTTTTACTCTTCACATTGAAGAAGTGTTCTATGTAAAAATTTTGTGTATTCTATTCTTGTTGATTTTATCTGTTGATTTATTTATTTACTGTTTGGATATCTCTCATGATTTATTTAAGTGGTGGGAAAAATTATCCTAGAGAATTATTCTGTTGCGCATTCCTGTTTTTTCCCAACAACTGTTATCGGAACAAGGTTATACCTGCTTGGGATTTTTGCTTAATTAAATATGGAACTCAATTACAGTAGGATGATCAGCTTGAATGACCCTAATTATCATAAATGGAATGGCAAGTTGAATGATCTACTATTTGTAAAGAAGTTATAGTTACCAGTATTTTCTTATCTGAATCTATGTCTGATTCGGATTGAGTTTTTGAGTATGAGATGGTTTGTGGTTTCATTCAACAGTGGGTAGATGATAATGTTTTGAATCACAGATGATCGCCAATGACAAACATACTAGAATCCTGTGAGAGAAGATTGAGTTTTTATATGCTTCAAAATCAGGCAATAACAGGTTATTCTTGTTGAAATGGGCTATGAATTTGAAGTACAAAGAAGCATGTTTTATTTTTGATCACGTGAATGAGTTTCAAGGATGTTTTGACCAGGTGTCAGAATGGGTGATAGATTTGAGAATGAAATTATAAGATTTCGGTTACTGAATACTCTATCGGATTCTTAGTAGAATTTTCGTATCACGTTGACCAATTTTGCTCCTAGTGGTGCTGTGACCTTGAGCTATGTGAAGAAGGCTGTCTTGAATGAAAATGTGAGACAAAGAACTTAAGAGGCATCGACTTCATAGTTTGAGGTGTCAATTATAGAAAATTGAGAGAGAGACAGAAACAGGTATAAGGGAGAATCCAACAGAGGCAAGAGTAGGGGAAAATCAAAATAGTGTTATCACTGTGGCAAGAAAGGACATATCAAGAAAAACTGCAACAAACAACTAAAAAGGGAGAATAGAGGTAAATAGGAAAAAAAAGGATAGTGACAAATGAAGATCGTGTTGATCCACTACTACAGAGGATTTGGTGATTGTTTATTGCCAGTGATGAATCAAATTGGGTCATCAACAGTGGTGCCTACTTTAATGTGACATCAATGAATGATTTTTTCACATCTTATACTCCTGGTGACTTCGAAATATTGAAGATGGGTAATGACAGTCAGTCGAGGGTAGTTCGCATATGGACTATTATATTGAAAACCTACACTGGAGTAATGTGGGTTTTGAGAGATGTTAGACATGCACTGGATATTCGTCTGAATCTAATTTCGACCGGTGTGTTGAATGATGAGGGTTATATAAGCTTCCAAAGTAATGGGCAGTGCAAGATAACCGAGAGTTCTTTGATTATGGTTAGTGGGAAGAAGAGTTCGAGTAGTAGACCAAAGCTTCTGTGTGTATTGATGATGTCAATACAGTTGAAAATAGTGCCTCTTTAGAGACTATGGCACAAAAGGATTAGCCACATCAATGAGAAGAGACTTAGTTGTTGGGCCAAGAAGAATTTACTTTTTGGGTTGAAAACTGTTAAACTAGAAAGGTGTGCATATTGCTTGACAGGAAAATAGAATAGGGTCTCTTTCAAGAGTCATCCTTTAGTAAGGAAATCAGAGTTACTTGAGTTAGTGCATTCAAATCTTTGTGGTCTGATGAAAACAAGGACGTTTGGTGGTGCACTTTATTTTGTCACATTTATTGATGACTGTTCAAGGAAACTGTGCGTGTATGCCTTGAAGTCAAAAGATCAGGTATTTGGTATCTTTAAACAGTTTCAAGCTTCTGATGAGAGGGAAACAGGTAAGAAGATGAAGTGTATTCATACTGACAATGGTGGCGCATATCTTGGACCATTTGATGACTACTGTAGACAACAGGGTATAAGACACCAGAAGACACCTCCCAAGACTCCTTAGTTGAATGGCTTAGCAGAGAGCATGAACAGGACATTGGTAGGAATGAGCCAGATGTTTGATTTCTGTGCCACATGCATTTTGGGGTGAGGCATTAAATACTATTGCACAGATTATTAATTTATCTCGTGCTATTGCTTTGCAGGTTGATGTTCCTGATCGTGTGTGTGTGTGTGTATTTGGTTGTAAAGTATTTGTGCATGTGCCTAAAGATAAGAGGTCCAAGTTGGAGGTCAAGACTAGACAATGCATCTTCATTGGTTATACTCATTATGAATTTGGTTATAGATTTTATGTTCCAGCTTCTAAGAAGCTTGTGAGAGGTTGTGATGTTATCTTCACGGAGGATAAAACCATTGAAGATATTGGCAAGGAAGAGAAGTTAGAATCTACGAGTACTGATGGTCTGGTAGACTTAGATCCAGTTCCTACTTTTGTAACACGTGTGTCCGCTATAGCTAACAATGAAAATCATGATGAGGTACGACATCAGAATGACCAAGGTCAGGGTGATGTAGGCTATGTTGCTAATGAGGTAGATGATCCTGAGTAGTGGGTAGAGGGTTGGTGGAGTTAATGAACCTGAAGTTCCACTAAGGAGATCGACATGGGCTAGATTTCCCTCTACCCACTATTCATTAGATGAGTACATGCTCCTTACTGATGGGGGAGAACTAGGGAACTATGATGAGGCCATGGAGAGTGAGCAGAAAGCAAAGTGGGTTTATGCTATGGATGAAGAGATGAAATCACTGCATAACAGCCACACATTTGAGCTAGTGGAGCTACCGAAGAACAAAAAAACTTTGAAAAATCGGTGGATCTACAATTGAAGAATGAAGAAAGCTCTTCACTTCCATGGTACGAAACTAGATTTTTGGTCAAGGGTTTCAGTCAAAAGAAGGGGTATTGACTTTGTCAAAATCTTCTCTCCTATTATGAATATGTCTTCCCTTCGAGTGGTACTTGGTTTGGCAGTGAGTCTTGATCTTGAAGTGGAGCAAATGGATGTGAAAATTGCATTCCTCCGTGGTGATTTGGAGGAGGAAATTTATATAGAGCAGCAGGAAGGTTTTGTGGTGAAGGATAAAAAAAATTTAGTCTCCAGGTTGAAGATGAGCTTGCATGGCTTAAAACAAACTCCTAGACAATGGTACAAGAAGTTTGAGTTTGTGATAATCCAACAAGGGTACAAGAAGACTACTTCTGATCATTGTGTATTCCTGAAGTTCTCTAACAATGACTTCATCATTTTACTACTTTATATTGATGACATGTTGATTGTTGGTCATAATTCTGACAGAATCAACAGGTTGAAGAAAGAGCTCAATAAGTTTTTTGCCATGAATGACTTGGGACTAGTAAAGAAGATTCTTGGCATGCGGATTACTAGGAATAAAGTGACCAAGAAGTTATGATTGTCTCAACAAAAGTACGTGAAAAATGTACTCTAGTGATTTTGTATGAATAAAACTAAAGTGGTAAGCACTCATCTCGTTATCCACTTTAGACTTAGTACTAGACAGGCTCCGTCTAATGATAAAGAGAAAGAAGACATGCAACGTGTTCCTTATGCATCAACAGTTTGGAGTTTGATGTATGCAATGGTTTGCACTAGGCCAGACATTGCCATGCAATTGGTACTATGAGCCGGTTTCTAAAAAATCTGGGCAGAGAACATTGGAATGCTGTAAAGTGGATTATGAGGTATCTCTGGGGTACATTGAATTTGAAATTGTGTTTTGGGACTGGTAAACTTATTTTTTGTGGTTACACGGATTCAGATATGGTTGGGAATGTTGACACAAAGAAATCTACTTCAGGGTACCTAATTATATTTGCAGGGAGGAGTTGTGGCATGGCAATCAAGATTTCAGAAGAGTGTTACATTGTCTACGCCTGAGGCAGAGTTCATTGCTAGTACCGAAATTTACAAGGATTTGTTTTAGACGAAGAAATTCATACATGAGCTCAATTTTACTTAGAGGCAGTATGTATTGTACTATGATGCCAGAGTACTATTTATCTTGGCAATAATTCGACTTTTCATAGGAGATCTAAGCATATTGATGTTCGGTATCATTGGATATGGGGTGTTCTGAACTCTAAGGGGATTGAGTTTGCTAAGATCCATACGAATGATAACAATTAAGACATTTTGACGAAATCTCTAACAAAGGAAAAATTCGAGACTTGTTATTTGGTTGTTAGTTTGACAAATACCTCCAATTGAGTTGGATAGGGAGTTTGTTGTACAGTCCTCTTCAATTGAGGGGCTCACAAATCAAAAAAAGAAAAAAAAAATTCCAAAAACAAAAAGGAAAGAGCCTGTGTGCATGTGTAATAGTAGTAGGAATAGACACGTGATGACTAATATAAAAGTATCTAACTTTGTTAAGCCAGCCACTTGGGATGCTTGCGAAGAAATTAGAAATCAGGAACGAGTATTCTTTTGGGCTGTAGGAACAGAACTATTTGGGAAGAAAATCAGCAGGTTCATACTTTGATCCAACGTTGAATTTTTCTCCATTTGCAGTAAAATTTTATTATAATATTCTCAGCAATATGGGCTAAATTCTGTATAGTCAGTTGTTATTTTCTCTCTTGTCTAGTGGTTAGACTTTTATACCTATAATTTGGGTTATTTTATACTACTGCTTTGTGTATTTCACTTTTGGTAGTGAGTAAAGGGCATGTTTGAATCCTAGGTGTTTACTGGAGACTGATTTGCTAACTCATTGATTCGTTGATAGTGGAATATTTCTGGACTAACTCCCGTGATTTTTATTTTTCACATTGAAGAGGGTTTTCACGTAAAAATTCTGTGTGTTTTGTGGTTGTTGATTTATTTATTTATTGTTTGAATTTGTCTTACGATTTATTTAAGTGATGGAAAAAATTGTACTAGAGAATTATTCTGTTATGCATTCCCTTTTTTTCCCCATAGTGATTCCCATTTCTCTATCCCCACATTTACATGAGTTTTAGTCTTCCTTGTTTCTCTCTCCACCTTCAAAGCTTGTCAGTATTCAACACAAGATGTTACCTTTACATTGTATCTTAGTAAATTTTCTAGATGTGTATAAGTTTCTAGTTTACCAAACATCTACCAGATTAATTTTCTAAAAAATTTCCATATTTCAAGAATCCCTACACTCTTAATACAATCTTCAACAAGTTATCCAATTTTTTTTTAAAAAAATTTTCATTCTCAATTATTTTCATAAATTCGAAGAAGCCCCTGAACATTTTTTTTTTTTGCACTAAATTTGTCCTTCATCCTATTATAGTTGAACTTTTTGGCCGAAAGATAACCATCACATGCACAGTCAAAGGGGCAAATTAACTCAAGTAACTTTTAATAATCTCACAAAAATCTTTTAAATTCATATTTTGCATGAAAAATTGAATCATGATTATGCTTGTCCCAATCTAATTCATAGTCTCACCACTACCATCTAGATGTGTATAAGAGACAGATTTCAAATTATTGTTTTTGAGGATGGAGTAGTGGTGGAACGGACTGGTTTTCATAATCGTGAGTAGTGGAAGGTATTGTTTGACATGGAAAAGAACTCTTAATATATTTACCAGATATCATAAAATTGGGTTAATAATTACTTTGCTTCCTTAAATTAGGTGGGTAATTACAATAGTCCCCTAAACAAAAATAAATATATACTTTGGCCCTCATTCACATTAGTCATCCCTTAAATATTTTAAAATATCAAGAAAATCTAGTTAAATGACTGAAATATTCTTAGTATTATATTTTGTTTTCATGTATTTAATTTTGATATTCGATAGTTATAAAAGAATTAAGAAAAAATAAAATAGAATAACAAATTGATATCTTTGACTTTAAGAACTGAAAATGCAAGAAAATATTGAATTATATTATATCTGACATTGCAATTTGCACAGTTTAAACCAAATATTAAAAGTATAAAATATTAAGAGAAATAAAAATCACAAAGTTTTATAAAAAATATATTGTGGCACAATACCTTTAAAGAAATTTTTTCAATAGAAAATAAGCCATTTGAGAATTTTTCTACTACTATAGTTAAACATTCAAATTCAAAATAATATAAAATGAAATCCAAAAATTTTAGAAATTTGACTGATTTATAAAAAAAATATTGATATAGATTGAAATATTATATAGTTTATTTTTCTTATTTTTAAATAATTATCATATCATTATCAAAATTTAAATACATAAAAAATCGAAATATAGTATCAAAGATATTTTAGTCATTTAGCTAGATTATCTTGATGATTTTAAAATTGCTAATAGTTGAATACTGTCAGTGGAGGGTAAAGTGTATATTATTTTAGTTTAGGGGGGAAAGTTTAATTACCTACCTAGTTCAAGGGCAAAATGTTATTAACCCCATAAAATTTTAAACAGGAAAATATTTTCTAGAAATTTTTTTTTTCATAAAATAATTTACATGCAACCAAACATACCTAAATGAAAATTCTTCAAGCTTTATGTTGCCACCTAAAAGAGGGAAGGGGAGAGAACCTAAAAGAGGGAAGGAGAGAGACAATGTGTCATTAATCAAATATTCAAATTAATCGTTCATTAATCAGATGCCTTTTCATTTTAAATTAAAAGTTAGAAATTAGAACCCTTGTCTTAGGAAATTCTTAAATGAATTAGATCTATGATACTTTGCAATAAAATTCTTTGAGTTAATCCACATAACATGGATTCTTGTTTTGAATTAATCCACATTAACATGGGAGGTTTATTTATTTTATTTTTTCATTTAGAGTGATAGAAATAATTTCAGACTCATGAGTCCATGACATTTACTATTGACTCCGTCCACTTAAGAATTTTTGACAGTGTCTATTGATCGTTTGCTATTTGCATGTTCTTCCGTCATCTATTTACTTAACAACAAAAATTAAAATAGTTCATTTAATGTATTATGGTTAATAGAGTTGCCTGGAACACTTGAAATTAAGCAAACTAATCTCACTAGTCAATTGCAAATTATAAGTTTTTCTCCAAAAATTTCAAAATCTTTTTATGAAGTTCAAAATTTAGATACAATTCGAAATATGAAAGGATCGATTTTCTAATATAGTGACTTGTTCATCAAAATAAAATTAAAACTTTGCCTGGATTGACCTAAATTGTTTTAAATTCTTTTAATTTATATATTTAGTAAATCTAGAGAATCTAAATCCAGTCATGGAATAATAAGGTGATTCTCAAGGGCAGTCCAGGCACAAGGCAAAAAAGGCTTTTGTCGTAGACCTCGAAATTTTAGGCTCATTACAGGAAAGAATGATATATTTTATTTATAGAATTACTAATGTTATATTTGTGCATCATAAATTAAGGCTTCTAACAATTAATTTAATCTCTAATAAATATCAACCTATCTCCTTGGCATTAATGAGTTAATATTAGATAATTGATTTCCAGTATCCCTATTTTTTCTCTCCATACCCAATTTATTCCTCACTTTTTTTCACAATACCTAATTAATTTCCTAATATCTCTGAACTAATTTTATTTCTTACAACCCCAACACCTTTGACCAAATTAAAAGAGTCCCACAACGTTCACTTTCTAGTTTCTATCAATCCTCATCAGTTAAGGTTTAAAATTTGAAAACTGCCTTGATTCTTGCCAGCCCCCACCCCCAATCCAACAGTCATTTTTTATTTTTATATAAACCAATCTTATTTTTTTTATTTTTTTCACTCTTTCTCTTAATCATTTCCAGTACATCAACAAACAAAAAATTATTTTATTTTTTGTTGAAAGGCATTGGTCCAATAACAATACCTTGAAGTATTGTAAGTTAACAAACTTGTGACGTGATCTCTTTTAATCAAGCAAAGTAAATGAATTACTAATTTAATCTCTAATAAATTTCAATTTATCTCCTTTACATTAATTAGTTCATATTACCTAATTAATTTCTACTATCCCTATTTTCTTCTCTCCATATTCAATTTATTCCTCACTTTTTTTCACAATGCTTATTTAATTTCCAAATGAATCACAACTAATTTGATTTCTTACAACCCCATCAACACCTCCAACTAAATTAAAAGAGCCCCATGACGTTCGCTTTCTAGTTTCTATCAATCATCATCAATCAAAGTTTAAAACTTCAAACTGCCTTGATTCTCGCATCCCACCCCCAATCCATCAATCATTTTCATTTTTATATAAACCAATCTTATTTTTATATATTTTTTTTCACTCTTTCTCTTAATAAATCCCAGTATATCAACAAACAAAAAATTATTTTACTTTTTGTTGAGAGGTTTTGCTGCAATAACAATACCTTGAAATATTGCAAGCTAACAAACTCGTGACGTGATCTCTTTTAATTAAGCGAAATAAATCAACTTTTATTTTAAACTCACCTATCACCTATTCTTCAGTGACTCGAACTCATAATAATAATAAGTTATAGGAAAAATGTCTTAGTATTTAAGCTGCAATTTGTTGTCACGAAGTGAACCAATTTCCACACCCAGGTTCTATTGTTCTATTGGTGATTCTCAATATTAAATCCCTGAAATATTGCAAGTTTTGCCCATTATTTTGCACGAGTTGATAGCTGATAACAATCCTATTTTGCAGAGGAAGGACGATGAGGAATGGGCATCAATTCGAGATCATGACTTTTTGCCCGACTGTCAAGTCAAAATTCATGTCTAGTTCTTGATGTTTCAATTCACCAAGAAGCTGTCCATTGGAAATGGTACAACAATTGTACAAGTGGTAGCTCCAAATTGGGAAGAGCAAATGATATTCCAGGACATATCCTTCTTCCAGCGCAAAATGGGATGAAACTCAAACTACTTCCACCCCTGAAATCGATTCAAGAAATCTCTCTGGATTGAACTTCTCAGGTTCTGTCCAATGTATAGGATCTCTGCCAATTGCCTAGGCATTGACAAGAACTCTAGTCTTAGCAGGTATTTCATATCCACAATGTTCATTGCATTCTCTTGGAAGTAATAGTGGAACAACAGGGTACAATCTCATACTTTCTTTGATGATTGCTTTTAAGTATTTCAGTTCATGAAGTTGTGATTCATCAGCGTTTTCCTTTCCCTGAAGACTTTCTTACCTCATCTTGTGCTCTTTTAAGTACTTGTGGGTGTTTAATCATTTCAGACATTCTTGTCCATACAACAGTTGTTGATGATGTCTCACCCCCGCGGTGAGGTTATCCTATGCAAAATCAGGACATTTGGGTTAGCTTAAATTGTTGGAAAATCATTGTCAAAACTATAATTCAAAACCACTTGTCAAGACTAATATACGTTTCAAAATCTCATTAAATAATCAACCCCTGATTTTTTGGATCTCGTTCCTTCTTTCGAGGGTCTAGTCATGACACATTTATGGTCTTGTCTAATGGTATTGTATTTGTGGTCTTGTATAGCAGTGCTGTAAATTGTTACTATATTGTATCAACATGCACCAAAGACTTAATTAGCACAAAATCACATTCTTCCATTCGGATACTAAGCCCATTTATCTTTGTTGCAGTCCGATTTCTTAAGCAAAAAAGTTGTTTTCTAGTTGTCTTAATCCTTTTTTACATACTAAGATTAATACTCTAAAATGATCAGAAGGAACGCGTGAAACAGTAGAATTCACTTGCGTAAATGACTCCTTTGACTAAGTTGTAGTCAGTTAGTGGAGCTCCAAATTCCCCCGACTATTGAATGTTTAGAAGAAATCTACCGGATCCTCCTTTACTTCTGCATTTCCAAGTCTTGATTCTGCTTGATAACTTTGTGCTCACTGAGAATGTTTTCAAGAATTTCATCAATCTGATTGTGTAACCTCTCTAGTTTACTACTGATACCGGTGATTCTTTCGAGTACTTTGATAGAAGGGTACATATGAGCTATATTGAAACCTCCCATCAGCTTAACCACATCTCCTCCATGACTGATATGAATTCATCAGGATATTTGCTTTTTTTTTTTTTTTTACCAAAAGCAGACTGAGCAGTTATGCTATAAGTCAGTGAGAAAATCTTTTTGCTGAGATTGACAACTAATCCCTGTTGTGAATAAATTGATCTAATCATATTTAAGACCTCTTCCCTGATTGATTTAAGGGTTTGCACACGCCCCGAATTAAGTAGCTCCATCGTGCAAATTTTGCCAAGTTGTCTACCAATATTCTCCCTATGGCGGAAAGGCAATGTCAGTACAACGATCTTTTAGTATGCTTGGTGAAAGAAGGAAAGGTCTATAAGCAAATTTGATATCATGTTCATTCATAGCCTGTTTTGCAGTTTTCGGTGAAGAGACAACCAAAGTTGAAACTTCACCTAGCTGGAGGTGCATCAGTGGTCCATATTTCTTGGCCAAGTCTCTTAGTGTTCTGTGAGGTAGGGAGGGGTTAAGTTGATGCATGTTTCCTACGATAGGTAGTGGCCTTGGCCCCAGGAGGAAGTTTTACATGCTTAGATTTCTTTACATTTTTTGGCCACTAAAGAGCAAAAGAGGAGGAATGCACAGAGGAAAAAGGAGCTCCATGAGTATTGAGAAAAGGGTGCTACGAGTGATCTTTCATTGAAGAAAGTTTTTGTAAGGAGTGAAAGCAGCCATTACTGAATTGATAGTCAAGCTAGAAGAATATAGAAAATGCCACTTTGGAATGTTATGGTTGCCCTCTTCTTTGACTTTTGCTGTAAAATAAGATTAGGCAAGAGTGAAAATAAGAGACTCCTCGTAAGAGTATTGACACAATAGAGATTTTTAATATATCTTATAAAAATATAATTTTAAAATATTTTATTTGAAACTCACAACCATTTTTAAATGTAATTTATTTCATATGTTGCTAATATAAAATTTGAAAAATCATATTACACATTAGATGTTTAATAAATACAGTTTAAAATTTATTTTGATTTTGACTTATTTTATACTATTCAAAATATTTCGTCCAAATTGCGTGATAAAACATTTTTAAATAGATTTGATTTTAAATTATGTTGATCTACTCATCAAATTAAAATTATTAATGTATTCGAATAATTTTAGTTGTTTAAATATAACAGATTAAAAAAAATTAGATGAAAAAGTAATAAAGCGGATTCCAACCCAATAAAAATCCTTGGCATGTCGCTCGTCCCCAAAACCCTTCCCCTCCGACCCCACCCAACAAAAAAAGGAAACTTAAGATGCAAAACCCTTGCAAAAGTTTCTTAGTTCACAAAATATCTTTCCCTTGTGGCTAACAAATAGCAAACAAGACGAAATTGTCCTCGTACAGCTTGATCAATATTAGATAAACTTATGACTTTTTTGGGAAGAAAAAACCCTAGTCAAATAGTGATAGTGACAAAGTTGTCTTTGCTCTAATTGATTTTGGTTGAACACATGATCTCTGACTCATTTATGATGTTGCAACCTCGAAGTTGCGAAAGACGGTAAATTCTTGAATAAATTAAGGTGTATAATCTTGTTATGTATTTTGTGTTCTTATTTATTTACATAGTTTTTTTTTTTTTAATTTTAAGTCAATTTTCTTACCTAGAATATGTGACCAATTTTTTACCACAAGATTTATCCACGAGATTCCGGCGAAAGACTCCTAATCCTGGGATTTGCTTATGTCTGCACAATCAAGTCCTTTCTTGAAATATGCAGTTATTTTACTACTACCCATAAATTGCAAACATGGGATCTAAAATAGGAAAATACCTTATACACGCCAGGATGAGTCAAGTATGCTACGTCATCAAATTAAGCTGGTAAGGAAATCAATTAGTCTGTTATTACAAAACATGTAAGCTGCCTAGAATTAGTTAGAAGACAAATAAAATCAACAAAATTGTTACCTGTGAATATTAGTTGGCAGATGCAATCTAGCTTGATTGCTAACAAATTAATTGAATTAGCTTCCGTTTGCAATCACATTTCTTCGTGCGTGGCTATCTCGTGGAATCTACTATAAGAAAGTAAATAAACAGATGACGCAGCGGAATTTAAAATTTTTATTTTTCTATCACTGATCACTTTGATTAATTTATGCTTGGTACAAGAAAAGTATAGAGATTATACCTTAAAATTACAGTAAATCTCCAATATATTTGGGACGTCGATTCACAAGCGGCACAAGTGCCCGACCTCTAATGGTATCCACACAGATAATTAAATCAAAAATCTTCACAAGATTAATTGACCACCAAAACCACATAGCGCTAACTTCTAAATTATTTTCCCTTTTTTTCCAAAACGTGACATTCACGTTTTCAAAGAAAATTCTGACGGCTTCTCAAGCCGTGAATGTACTAGTACTAATCAAGTACTACTACCTTTCCTATATATATATAATAATAATAATAATAATAATAATAATAATAATATAGAATTCCAATCAAATTGTATTTAGGGAATTATAAATTTCAATCAATTTGGGATAATGGATATATGAATAATTATAAAACCATTATGACTATTAATATGTCTTACATATTAACTCCTAATATTTATAACTTATTACAATTTAACCCAAAAATTAATTTATCTCATAAAATTAACCCATAAATATTTTATACTTATCAAATCATTTTAATTTTGAATTAATTATCCTCAAGTGTATGACCCTTCCCAATCACGTTGGTAATAAGTATAAATTATAATCATAAATTAATTAGGATTAGATAAATTAAACACCTTTAATTTATCATGTCATAATTCTCTTATTAATTAATTCATACTTATAGATCAAGATTGGCTTCTAACAAAGTATCATGACCACCCAAGTGTTGAGATATGTCAAGTGGTTCGACATCACCCATCTGTGACTAGTTCTCCTGTAATTATTATCCTTTTACTAACCTATATCCCGATTAATTCAAGAGTACAGATATAATGCCAACTCTTATCGAATTAATCCAATTTACTTCTTTCCAAAATAAAACTCACTTGAAATAGAATTTAAGACACTCTTAAATCTATTTCCACTTTGCGCAAAGATTTCCAAATCTTATTTCAAGAAGTGGCCATACTAGGATATACTCTCCTATTATAAGGAGTGGTGAATTCTCTATTGGTCATATCTTATATTCTCATGATTCATATTATACCCGAACTCTACAGTATGTGCAATTCACTAAGAGTAACGACTAATAGAGCTAAAGAATAATAATTCATAGTCAAGATAAACTCATGATTTCAAGTCAAAGGACCATTGAAATCTTACACTATTATCACAAAGAGATTAATCCAATGGTATTTAAATAATAATCCGTGTGGAATACTCTTAGCGGGTCAATCCGATGCACTTATTCTTAATAAGCATCCACATACTCTTATGTGTTAATCTACTAGTGTCATACATTACGATTAGGGATATACACGAATAAAATATAATTACATCATAACTCCTTATGATTTCACATATAAATATTTTATTCGATAAATGCCATATTACAAAATATACATAAACATAAAAGCGTAATTTATCCCTAAAATTAATTGGTTTTAGGGCATACACTAATAATCTAGTTGTTAGCCGAAGTTCAATTACAAGAAAATGTAGGCAAGGTCCAAGTTAGACTTCCCAAATACCACGACCTATTGTTACCATGTTACTTAAATAAAATAATTGTTGCAAACATAATTGAGTAATTTGCATTACTAGAGATTTACTGAAAGCAAATAAATTTATAGAAGCAAGGTTGTAGAAAAGTGGAAATAAAAGTTCATAAATTAGTGGTTAAGGAGAGATACATCCCTAAATTCCTGAATTGTTAGACTTGATGATTGTAAGAACATAAAAAATTGGTGATTGCTGAGTGTAAAAGCTACAGAGAAAGTAGTGAAAAGAATAGTTTTGTAATAAGATACATTTGAGGAGTACGAATCCTATTTATAGTTTTTGATCTTTCAATAAATTCTAACTGCCTTAACTAATATAATGTTTATAACAGATTGAATTATACAATTATACTCCCTCCACCGCATTTTATTTATCTTTCTTTCTATTTTTGTTTATCCTAAATTATTTATCATCCCTTAAAAAGGTAAATAAATAAATGCCAATTTATTTAATTTACTCTTCATGCAAGTTCCAAAAAAAGAGCACTAATGTCATATTCCAATATTAATTACTCTCATAAACTATTTCAAAATTTGAAAATCCAAAACTAACTAACAAATTCTGAATTTTAATTGAGCAACAATAAGAGACTTTAGTGTAATATATTATTATAAGTTTATATTTGACTAAAGAGTAGAAGAAAATTTCCATTATTACCCCTCAATTAAAATTCAAAATTTGTTAGTTGATTTTGGGGTTTCAAAATTTAAAATCATTTAAGAGTAATTAATGTTGAAATGATTTTAATGCTTTGTTTTTTAAACTTGTATGATGGGTGAGTTAGGTAAATTATCCTTTATTTATTTGTCATTTTAAAAAGTGATAAATAATTTAGGACAAACTAAAATAGAAAAAGGGATAAATAAAATGAGATGGAGAGAGTACAAGATTGACCATGCCAAATAAAATGAGATAGAGAAACTACTCTTAATGAGTCTTGCCACGTAAACAACCTAACCGTATTTCTCAATAGTCCCTTAGTTATTATTGGAAAATGTTAGAGCTAGGCACGACCAGGATTTCGGTTCGACATCGGATTGAAATGCATAAATTTGATCCCTTGATGTCAATCGAACCGTTAATGGTTCTCGAACCATTTGGAATGTGGACAGGTTCAGAACGGGTAAATACCAGATCTTTTGGAACTGGAACCGGTAATATTTTTTTTAAAAATAAATTATAATTCTTTCCCTACTATTTTACCTATAAATGCCCTCTCCTCCTAACATTTTCAACACACAATTCTCTCAATCTCTCTAATTCTCTCAAATACTCTCAAAATGTATGGATTTTCCAAAATGTATCTTTAATTTTTAATGGTTCAATAAATAATGCAATCGTGTACTTTTTTCCAAAAATAAAGTCTACAATTGAAATATAAATAAAATATAATTTTTGTTTCTCATCTTATCTTATATTATTTTTAGTATTACAATTTCTAATTTTTTTAGAAAAAATTAAAATCAAAATCGTGACCGGAACCTACAGAATTGGCCAAAATCACCGGTTCCACGAGCCAAAATTGGAACCATAACCGACTCCCGAGTATTCTAGTTCCGGTTCTGGCTTTTCTCAGAATCGAAACCAACGGTTTCAGAGTCGAAGCCGACTATTCCAAAATCGTAGTCATGCCTAGAAAAGCCACATTTGTGACTTCATGACATTCTGAAGTTTTATGACTTTTATTTGCACGAATGGGAAGAGCACACTCAATATATGTATAAAATAAAAGAAAAAATGTGTAAAAGAAAAGAAGCTGGAAATTAAGAAATTAAAAATGTGAACAACTAATAGGATAGTACTTTGTGGTAGTTACCTTTAGTGATAATTTTTTTTTTTGGCAATTTTTAGTTTCTTTAAAATTACAAAGGAATCTAAAGGGAGAGATCACCATACCAAATTGACTCTCCCTTTTATATATACTAGTGCACACTCTATGAGTTATTTCAAAAAAAATGAAATAAATAAATAATTTTAAAATAAATTAAGAGGGAATTTTTCGTAACTAACTAAACATGTAGGAATTTTTTTTAAAAAAAACCTTATTGGTAGTTTTTTTTTTAAAATTAAAAATTAAAATATTAACTTATTTAATGGATATCAAAGTGAGAGACCACCATACTAATTGGAGGTTCTCCCTTTATATGTAGTAAGACTAGTGATTTTTGCATACTCTATGTGCTATTTTAAAATAAATAAATAAATAAATACATTTTTAAATAAATTAAGAGGGAATTTTTTGTCACTAAAGTTTTTTTTAAAAAAAAAAAAAAAAAACTTCCTACATATTTAGTTAGTTACAAAAAATTCCCTCTTAATTTATTTAAAAATGTACCTTGTTGTTAGATTTTTTTTTTTTTAAAATTTAAAATATTAACTTATTTAATGGATATCAAAGTGAGAGACCACCAAACCAATTCGAGATTCTCCTTTATATGTGTAAGATAAGATAATAAGATATTAATCAATTGGAAGGTCCGATACTTTCTTTTTTTTCTTTTTTTTTATTTTTTGGGTAAAAACAAGGTACAATACTCTCAATTCCTGAAAATTAGCCGCGTTTCCTTTCCCATAAAAAATAGCTAAGTGATGGGAGTTGCACTCCCTTTGCCCTTTACAGTTTACACTTTCCCCACATGGGCTCATTGCCCCATCATGGTTTCTTACAATCATGGGCCATTAACACATCTAGATGGTTTCTTAAACAGTTTTACAAAATAACTTCACCTTTGCATCATGGGTTAGAATTCCCCTATTTATGGCCACACAACCAAACATGAAAGATTTATGCAGTAGTATAAATACTTACTAGATGTGTATAAGAGACAGAGTAACTGAGCAATTACTAGGTCTATATACGGGTTGGGTTTGAATCAGAATTGATAATTCTGAATCTGAATCTGATTAAAAATATAAGTTTCGGATTCGTTTCGATTACCCGACGAATCTTAAACATATAGATTCGTCTTTAATTCCGATCGGATCTGGATCGGATATCTCCGCTCCGATAACTAGTACCTAATACTTGCAGATTTCCAGCATAACTGTGATGATTCAAGCCTTTTTCTACTCAATAATTTCTTTTTTTTTTTTTTTTTTTTAAATCTTATTTTGGTTGTTAGGCTTAAAGTTTAGTATTTTACACTAAAGCTTTGAATTGCCCAAGAAAGTAAGGACATCAAGGGATCAAATTTATGCATTTGAACGATGACTACCAAGCCATAACTACAAGAACAAGGCCCCTACAAGGGCGATTTGAAGAAAAGAAAAAACAAATCTGGAAACTGAAAAAGGAAAAAAGAAAAACGAGAAAGAAAGAGACACATCTAGATGTGTATAAAAAACAGATCTGGCTATTAAGAAAGAATGGGAGAGAAATAGAGTTAGAAGAAAGAAAGATGAATGATATGAAGGAAAGAAGAAAAATAGATATAATGAGTGAAAAGAGGGAGGGAAATAGGGGAAGAACTTGAGTTACAGATATGTTGGCTATTTTGTGGATGTTACTTAAGAAGGGTTATATTTATAATAATAATAATAATAATCAGACCTGAGTTTTAAACGAGTCGAAACTAGTAAATTCATATCCGGTCCATTTACCCAAAATAACCTAATCGGATCCAAATCAGATTTGGGTAAACAAGTCTAAATTTAAATACATATCTAAATAAACGGGTCGGAATGGGATCGGATTTGGGGCTAGACCCGGTTCATTGATAGGCCTAGCAATCACTATCTTTTGCATTTTCTCACTCGCTCTAGATTTGTTGTCTCACCACCAGTGTTAACCTCTTGTCTCATATTTTTGATATTTGCAATCTATGTCTTGGCCTTATAATTATTATTATAATAGAGTATACAGACAGATATATAAGATATGAGATAAAAGATTAATATAGACATTGAGACAGAATATCCTGTGATATTTCCCAACTTACAACAAATGTTATTTCCGACCTCGTGCTTTTATGTATTTGTCGATAACTTTTTACAACTTTTCCTTTTACTACCCATTCAACCTTCTTCAATGGTAGCTCCCAGCAGATCTGGTATTTACCCGTTCTGAACATGGTCCCTCACCAAGTGCTTCTCATGTTCCAACTGTTGGATTTGCCTCGATCAATTCCCAATCTCTGAAAGCATTCTAAACCCTTCTTCTTTCCCGTCGGATTTAATAGCTATGCATGGAACCTTTCACGAAACCCATCGGCCCCAGAAACAGTCCTTAAATTCCGAATCGAGGCTATTTGGGTGGCCAACTCTTAAGACGCAGCCAACTTTGTATAAGACAAATATCAGAAACCTTTTCTGAGGACATCCTCCTATTACAAAGTAATTAATAGTGTAGCCTCAAGTTAACACAAGATACAACTTCAATTATCAAATTCAATAAGTCAAGCTACACTATTAATACTGATTGCAAATACTATAATATATTCAATATTCATTTCAAGGTCAAGTATTTCGTTTTCATGGGTTTGATAGATAATAATTTTTTAATGGACTAATATTTAGCTATGAAAACACCTTTTTGATAATGTCTATTTATGTGAATGTAAAGTGTGGCTAATTTTACGAGTTTAAAAGTTCTGATCTTATAGCACCCATTAATTTAAACTCGTTTTTGCCTTACTTAAAATATCAACTTTTTAAATAAACATTCATCGTTATAGAAATTAGTGTTTGAGGTAGATGTAATTTGCCAATAAAAGATTGATGGTTCAAAGATTATTACATATGCTAAGTTATTCAAATTTGTTGAATATATGATTCACTAAATAGATGTTCAAATCACAAGATACATGTATTATATATATTAATTTCTAAATATGTTAGTCTCTTATACACATCTAGAAATGTTGCAGAATTTTGAAATATAAGGAATTTTCTTCAAATTAATATTTTTGTAAGAATTGTATTCATGAATTATTAGTGTATTTTCACCAGTTTTCAATCTGAAAAGTTACGACTCTTCATAAGATAGTTTTATGTGTCTTTTTTGAAGATATATGGTTCATGTGATCAAATTTGGAAATCACCTAAATCCTATAAATTTTCCGAAGGAACTAGAATCTAGACTTTTTAGATATCATTCTTACCTGAAATGCTTAACATCCTCCATTATCCGAATGACAAGAATTGGATCATTCCAAGCGACTCCACTACCCTTCAACAGAATGCTCCTTAGATAAGAACCGCAAAATCCTAGAACTTGGCATTATTGCTGTATTATTGTGTGTGAATAGCCAAAAAGGATTAAAAAATTACTTAAATATGTGGATAATTTTCCTCGCATATCAATTATTGGCTATATGATCAGCATAAAAATCCATTGTGTATATTCCAAGCAATTAACTGAGTAACCTTTAGGAAAAAGACGGTAATAAAACTCAACAACTCGACAATAAGATGATGAAAAGGTGCCCTACTCTAGACCCCGTTTGGTTGACAAAAAAGTAAAGTGAATTAGGAATCTGATTATTATTCTATAGAAATTTTTTTCTTTATTATGTTTGGATACTCATAAGAATGTTGATAGGAAAATTGTATAAATTCTTTTCCAATATTTGGTTTAGAATAAAATATATGGAATGTATTTTAGATTTTCAATAAATTATCAAACAATGTCCTTCAAGCATAATATATGGGTAAAATTTTATCATATATTGTGCATTATAATGCAAATAAAAGTTCATATTAAAAAAATATGTTTGACGATGGTGCAACATAACAGAAGCAATATAAGATGTGACTGTCCATATGCCCAACTGCTCGATTTGCATATTCATTAATAATAAAGTAATTTTCTCTTGTAGCCAAATTCAGTTCAGCCATCCTTTTGATTAATCACCTAACAATTAATTAAGAAAATTGTGAATAATAAAACCCCAATAAAAACACAATATTTTAAATAATAAACTCTCAAAATAAAAGCAGAAAAATCAAGACAATGTCACACCAATATGAACCAATTTATATAAGTAAAAAAAGAGACGAGCAAACTGAGGTTACCAATAAAAGGAGTTAACAATCATTCTTACAGAATGACTCCCGATGAATGACACAAGCTTCACATGCTCGATAATGGGCTTCTTCATCGCACAAAAGAAATTGAGTTCAAAAAAGATATATGCAAATGATATTTAGCAACGGTAATGTGTTTGAAAATTGACACAAAAATAATATACAAAAAACTAGTTCTTCTATAAGCTAACTATGCAAGTAATATAAAACAATTTGTACATTGTGATCCATTGTCACTTCTTTTTTTCTCTTCTCCTCCATCTGACATTTTACAAAATATACAAGTATCTTACTGCTCCAAACTTAATTAATGCCCTATAAAATATCACAATTCGGTATATATTTGCTATTTGCTAATGTTTAAAACTTTAAATAGGAAATATCATGGAAGAGGTATCTAATTTGACTTAGGTGCATTGACGAAAAATCATAACATCCTAACCTTTAACAAACAAACTTCGCAATTCAAGGAGAGCACATAACACAAAAGTTAATCCCTTTAGACCTTGAACCAAAAAAAAAGAAGGCAGTTTTACATTATAAACTCAAAATAAAGACTCTAATCAAGTAAGTAGTTAATTGATGTATAAATTATATTTCGTCTCCTCTTATATGAGACTTAAACTTCAAAAAGAGAAACAAGGCACCAAGTCGGCATTATTAACCTTTTCGCTAATATCACACTCAATTCAAGAAAAGGAAAAATGATTGCAATTGAACAGTCCCTATATAATACAAATAGAGTGGGTCAAAAAAAAAAAAAAGTGGGTCAATAACAATAAGTGTATCAATAATGAAAAATCAAACAAAATAAAAAAACAAAAAACAAGGAAAAGTACTGTATTTTCAATTATTCAACAAAATAATCAAACACTAAATCATCATAAACTAATAACAAAGATAAAACAATATAATACAAATATAAAATTAATTTCTAGCCTGAACTTGAAAAATGTCGATTTGCCGAAACCGTATCTATGTGACACAGTGTAGATGTGTGGAATGAGAGAGGATTAGATGTGTAGCTGTGTGTTATTGAAGTGATAAGAAGTTGTGTTAATATAAAATTAAGAAGATAAGAGAAGAGGTTTTACGAAGTCTTACGCGTATTTCTTGATTACAAATCTTAAGCAAGGCAAAAAGAATACTAAGGGTGTGTTTGATAACTCAACTAGTCTCTTGAAAATTAATTGATTAAATTTTTTTTGAATTCAACATGTTTGATAATAGAATTCTTTTATCACTTAATACATTAAGCTGCTTAATTTGTATTCAAAATTTTAAGTGAAAATATTTTCACTTAGGGTGTGTTCGTTTGGACTGAAAATATTTTCCATGAAAAAGTCCATTTTCCATACAATTTTCTGGTGTTCGGTTGACAAAATGAAAATGTTTTGAAATAAAAAATTTTAACGGTTTTATCTTTAATTTTATGAATACAAGTCAAAAAAACTTATAACAATGGTAATAAATACCTTACAAGTAATTGTGATTAATAAAAAATTGATTTTGTTCAAAATTAATGATAGTACAATATGGTAGTAAAATATGCATAATGATAGTTATATTAGTGTGGAACCCATGATTGAGAGAAAAACGAATGAAAAAGAATTAAAAACGAAAATAAGTTTAAGCAAACGAAATTCTAAAAGTAAATATTTGAGATTTAATGTCACTCTTGAATTATTCGAAAAATAACTTACACTAAAAAATTCCGTAAGTTATTTTCAGCAAAATTGAAAAATATTTTCCGGTGTTTGGCACCAAAAAAATTTCTAGAAAATCTGCTGAATTTTAAATAAATGTACAAACACATAGTCTAACACACACATACTCTCTCTCACACATATTCACACACACTTTCTCTCACTTGCCCACACACTCTCACACAAATATATGCTCTCTCAGACACAAAAATACACTTTCTCACATATATACGTTGTCTCTCTCTCACACACATACACACTTAATCTCTCACACACATTCTCTCTTGTACTGTTTCATACTCTTATTCACACACACTCACACACATGCATATTTTCTGTCACTCACATACACACACTCTATCACACACAAATTCTCTCTCACACACATACATACCCTATCACACACATTCTATCTCATATATATTTATACTATCCTTAACTTATTCATTTTCTTTTCTACGCATATATGATAATTATTTATAATAAATTAATATATGTATGAAGTGACATATTTAATTCAGAGATGGAATTCAGATGATTATCAAACAGAAATAAATTTATTAATTCAGCAATTAATACTTTCAGAACTTATAATTCAGATTTCAGAATTCAGTATTCAACATTAACAAACACCCCCTAACATGATATTGAGAGTTAGAATCCTAATATTTTATGACAACTTTCCTTACTTTGTGGAAAGTTTTTACTTTTCTTATAAACAAAAAGTTAAACCAAACAAGGAATTTTAAATTTTAGGAAAAATATTATTTTTATTGACTAGAATCCTTATCAACCAAACTAGCCCTAATTTTGAAAACACATCAACCAAATAAAAAGTGACTGTCCTGATTTTGAACCAAAAAAGGAAATAACTATCATGATGTTGATGATGATAAGGTGTCCTATTCTTAAATTATTTGAAACTCATCAACTAAAAAAAAAGTGACTGTCCTGACAGATTTTGAACCAAAAAGGAAACAACTATCATGATGTTTTGATTCGATCATATCTATATATAGAAAAAATTAATATTTTTGACTGTTTAATGCAGAGTGAGTATCTTAAACGCTGAGAATCTTCGGTCCCACACCCTGTGCTACTCTTTGTCACACCACCTGATGAACTATCAAGATTACTCCATTAAAATCACATCACCTAATCTTGACAGGTCATTAGATGGAGTGACAGAAAGTGGTACAGGATGTGAGACAGAAGATCTTGTGCCGTATCCTAAAACATTAGATGGTTGAAAAGTAATGGAACTTCATGCCTTTCGGTTATTTTAACCGCTGTCAGACTTACTCCGCAGTACAAAGTGAGTAACACAAACTTACTCCTATATACGAGAATATTAATTGTTTCTTCCCTAAACTAAGAGCTCTTCAGCGTTATTTCTTCAAATACTCTTCATGGGGTGCTTCATTTTCCTTTTTGTTGTTCTCCTCTTCTGTTCAGTGGTAGCCAAAATTGTAAAGAACATCCAAGCCTGGAAAACTCCCCCCCAGGGCCAATGCAACTGCCTATCATAGGCAACATTCATCAGCTTTTCGGTTCCCTACCTCATCGAATCCTTCCTAACAGACTTAACCAAGAAATATGGACCTCTGATGCACCTGCAGCTTGGTGAGCTATCAACAATTGTCGTTTCCTCGGCTGAGGTAGCGAAAGAGGTTATGAATGAACATGATATCATATTTGCCTCTAGACCAAATCTTCTTGGAACTAGGATACTCACTTATAATTCTACAAACATAGCCTTTTCCCCATATGGAGATTACTGGAGACAATTGCGTAAAATTTGCACAATGGAACTTCTGTCTCCGAAACGTGTCCAGATGTTCCGTTCAATTAGGGAAGAGGCTGTGTTAAACATGATCAAATCAATTGGTTTTCAAGAGGGATCGGTTGTTAATCTAAGCAAGGAGATTTTTTCCCTGATGTATAGCATTATTGCTCAGGCTGCTTTCGGTAAAAGGAGCAATTACCGAAAGCAGCCTGAGCAATAATGCTATACACCAAAAACAGTTCATTTCGGTTATGGTGGATGTAGTGGAACTTGTGGCAGGTTTTAATATAGCAGACATGTACCCTTCTGTTAAAATACTGGAAAGAATTAGTGGAATGAGGCAAAAGCTAGAGAGGACACATAAACAGGTTGATGAAATACTTGAAAACATTCTCAATGAGCACAAAGGAAAAAGAACACAATCCCAACATGGAAAAGGAGAAACTAAGGAGGATCTTGTTGATGTTCTTCTTAATGTTCAGAGATCAGGAGAGTTTGGAGCTCCCCTAACTGACAGCAACCTCAAAGCTGTCCTCTTCGTAAGTTATTTTTCCATTTTGACATATATATATAATCGGAAAAATCTCTTCTGAGCAAGGAATAAAGACCTTTAGCCTGTGAATATATGTTTTAGTTTCATTCTTTAAATACTAGACTATTATAAGAGACTGTGTGCAAACATAATTATCTTCTTTTTCTTGATCGTTTCAAGCAGGGAAGGGTAAGAAATAAGCAAAATGGGAAGATGAAAAAAGTGATAGGCCTGGAAAAAGTCCTCTTCATGGTAGCCGGTGTGTTTTGGATGGTGCAATCAGAAAAAAACTTATATTTTGCATGGCATAGTGGAACAAGAACAAAATTAGAAATAAATATTTAATTGAAGAACCGAATTAACTAAAATTTAAATTTAGGACCATTTACACTTTAATGAAAAAGTTAGAGAATTATTTAGGTGATTTACTAGCCAGCGTAATTACTTTTTTTTTTTTTTTTTTTAAATCTTTTCAAGTATTGAAGGGTAAGAAACATGGTTCAAAGACTCATGGAGTACGAGTCGACTCGGCTAGTCATATCCCAAATGGGTCCTCCCAATTCGAAACTAATACACCGTTTTAACCTATATATAACTTAATATATGATCTACAATTGGATTATAAGGTTTATTTTTTACTAGTTAAGTTTTTAAAATTAATCTACAAGTAATTATTCGTGATTTATACTTTCATTTTTTAAATATATTTTATAGTAAATTTATTGTCCTATATTATTGTCGCGATGACTGCGACTGCGACTGCGATTGCGACTGATACCGAGATTTGAACCTGATAAGAAAGAAACAAAATGGGAAGATAAGAAGAGTAATGTTCAGACTCTTCGTGAACGCGAGAAACTAGTAACCATATTCCTATATACAACCGTCCTACTTGTTAATTAGGTAATTAGATATATACTTCCAAGAAATTGCATGTGATATAGATTGAGAACCTTTTTGGAGCAATCTAGATTACTTTCAGTCAAAACTACCATTAATTGTCATCAAAATTTTGTGTAATGAAATATGTTCTGAAAGTTTTGGCTCCAGCAACAATGTACTACTGATTATTCTCCAAGTAGAAGAACACGACTTAAATTGCTGTGTATTCTTCTTTAATTTGTACTCTCCATGAAACAAATTTGAAGGTTTTATCTATTCTCTCAGGACATATTCAGTGCCGGGGGAGAGACATCATCGACTACTGCCCATATGGACAATGGCAGAAATGATAAAGAATCCAGGAGTAAGGAAAAAAGCACAAGAAGAGGTAAGAAACGTCTTTGCCGATAACGAATATGTCGATGAATCGTGCGTTCAAGAATTGAAATACTTGCAAGCAGTAATCAAAGAAGCTTTGAGATTGCACCCACCTGTTCCACTATTACTTCCAAGAGAATGCAGTGAACCATGTGAAATTCATGGATATGAAATACCTGCCAAAGCTAGAGTGCTTGTCAATGCTTGGGCGATTGGCCGAGATCCCAGGCACTGGATTCAGCCAGAGAAATTCATCCCTGAGAGGTTTCTTGATTCTGAATTTGATTTCAGGGGGAAAATTTTTAGTTTCATCCCTTTTGGTGCTGGAAGAAGGATATGTCCTGGAATATCATTTGCTCCGCCTAATGTCGAGCTTCCACTTGCACAATTGTTGTACCATTTTGATTGGAAGCTCCCTTGTGAAATGAAACAACAACTCGACATGATTGAGACCACATTTGGCTTGGCAGTGAGTCTGCCAAAATATGATGTGAACTTGATTCCAATTCCTTACAGTCTTTCTTCTAGAAAATGGAAAAACTAGAAGGCCTGTTGTCAACTTTATTTTCATGCATAATGGTGGCACATATTCTACCAAAGTGCCGCAAGAAGATTTGGCATGAGTTTAATTATGTAATTTGAAAGTGTTTATTCAATCAAAAAGTACATCTTTTTACTTGTTGTGATAGATGGAATAATTTTTGAAGTGCAAATAAATTAATTGGGAAAAATGCAACTCTGGTCTCCAATGTTTGGAAAGGGGCCAAACTAGTCCCTGGAATTTCACTTAAAGCAAATTTGGTGCCTAAGATTTCTAATTTTGTATAAAACGGACAATTAACGTAAATCTAATAGTGACTAACGGTGAAAATCAAATTGATGTTAGTCAAACATTTTGACTTTGCTCTAATTTTTTTAATTTTAATTTTAGGACTTTAGGATGAAATAAGTTGAAAGTTGATTATTAATATATACTGGAGGTGTACTAAGATTTGAAATAAATGATAATGTGAAAAAATTAATTAAATCTTATTTTGATGATATATTTATATATATACACACACATACACACACCACCTCATATATTATGATAAATGAATTTTTTAGCTATAAAGTACTTATTATTATAGTGAAACTTAAGAGAAATATTTTTCAAAGTTTCCTGTACAAAAACCTCGAAAAGCAATTCACATCGATGTAATTACTTTTTACATAAAATATGCTTTATTTATTAAATTCGTTCCAATTGACTAATAATAAACATACAACAAATAAAAGGCATTATTAAAATTGAAGAGAATTCTAATTGTAATAGTGTAACCTTAATGTAACTATTATTACAAAAATTCTTAATTGGCTAGTGGATACAAATTTCAAATTGTTGTACTTAGGATTCGTGATTGCAATAATTTGTAAAGGTAAGTTATAAATAGTTGTACGGATATACAATGCTTTTTAGGAATTTTGAAAAAAAAATCTTTTGTATTTATTCTGTTTCCTTCTTATTAAACATATAACATTACACATCTAGATGTGTTTAGAACATTTTTAATGTACGTGCACATTTACAAATCTTATAAATTATTCAAACAACTTAACAAAATTGATTTTAGCTTAAATTATGAAGTATATATCCCTCACATTCTAATGGAATATTCAACCAATTATTTAATTACAAAAATAAGTGATTATATGTTAGAATATGTGATCAATTGAAAATAACAAACATAAATATTATACCCAAATGGAGTAAAGATATTAAACAAATGAAAGAGTTAATTCCAAGTTTCTAAAGGAGAAGAAACATGTGTCATGAAAACATAAATATCAAAAGGAAAAGAAACATAAGAAAAATAAAATTTAATTAGTTTTTCCATGTTTTTTGGTTTATGAGGATCTTTAGTACACATTTGGCATATAGTTAATTAAATTCACAACTCATTTTATCATAAAATTCTAAACTATATTTGTTGATAAAATAAAATTGGGGGATCATATTAATCCAAAATCCAAACATTGGAAACCAAAAATGTAAAGTGAAGACATTTGAATAATGTCGTTTGATTTTGACAACTAGTTATTATTCATTTTCTGTTAGTTGTCCTTTTTGTCAAAATTGGAAACATTGAAGACCGAATTTATTTTTAGTGAAACTTCTGGGTCTAGTTTGACTCCTCTCCCAAATCAATTGGGGTCTGCATTTTTTCCTAAATTTATCTGCTACTTGAAAATTTATTTTGGCTAAAAAAGTTTCTTGAAATGTTAAACTCAGGTAGGATTCTCTCCACGTATTTTAGGTTTCACCAAATGTTGCAGACATAGATTAATTTTAATTAATGTAATTTACAAGTGTTATTCAATGGAAAAGTACACATGTTTACTTAGGTGTGACTGATGAAATAATTTGTGTGCAACTAAATCAATCCAGTAGTTGAAAATATTATCTTCATCTTAATTACATTTTTGTACAAATTAAACCAAAGTTAACTGGGCCCATTAGTTAAGTCTTATCTGTATCAGTTTGGGTTTGTGGGCCTAAATCCAAATAGATTTTAGTTGATTTCCTTTTATATAAATATGTTGGTGTGCTGCCCATATCTAATATTGATGCGTGTGAGTAGTCTTCCAAAAAAAAAAGTTGTATTTTGAGAGGAAATAAAAAGTTTGCTGCCAATTTTGTTTTGTCAGTGTTCTAGCATATCAAAAAAAATAAAAATAAAAATTGCTCCTGCCTTGTTTTCTATGCAATTGAAATAACCAAACTAGCCTACATTCCTTGCGCTTGAGCCATTACTACTGCTACTATTTTTCTTGGGTTTTGTTCTTCCTTGTTTTGTTCCTCTTGTTTGTTAGTTAATTGATTAAATTATTTGGTGTTTTTTATATCCTACAAACTGGTATCAGAGCACTATGTGATCTTGGATAAATAAATAAATAAAAAAATTTCTATGGATAGTTCATACATCTTATAAGATTGTCCTATATTTATTTTCGATGGCAAAAATTATTTTGTGGCTCGGCAAAAATAGATGAAGAATTTTTTCACTTGCGTTGGAATATGGCGTATTGTTGATCAAGGATTTGAAGAACCTCAAGAAGTCACAAAGTTGATAGCTGAAGAAACTAAAGAGTTGAAAAAAAAAATAGACAGTTGGATTGCAAGGTACGCCACTACCTCAATACTAAAGTCTAGTTGCATGTATTCAATGAATTTATGAATGCAAAAACTGTAAAAGAGGCATGGACAATTTCAATGAATTAAAATCGCGGTTCCACTGATGTAAAAAAAATCAAATTGTAAGAGCTCAGGAGACAGTACGAGTTGCCCAGATAAAACCAAAAGAGCCAGTCAAAGATTTTATTGGCAGAATTAATGATCTTGCCAATGATATGAGAACCAATGGTGAGATTCTTGATGAATTTAGAGTTGTCAATAATATCCTAAGGTCATTGAGTATAAAGTTTCATACCAAAAAGACGGTTCTTGAGGCGACCCAAATACCTTAAAATTTGATGGTTTGGAGGGTGACCTGTAACTTAGCCAGATGCCCCTGAGTCCACAAATAGTTGATATGGTTGAGGAGGCAAGCCAAGATAGATCAACCTAAACAAAAAGAGAAGATAGCAAATCTGCCTCAAGAAACAAATAAAAGTATCAAAATTTCAAAGGTACTCAATGTGGTGGCAGAGACAATTGTCAAGGTTACACATCTAGATTTATTAAGAACCAGCATTAAAATAATAATCAACAAATTTTTGGAGGGACCTTCAGAATAATCAGCCAAATAATAATTTTCAAAGAGTTGATAGATCTAAAATTAAATGTTATTATTGTGGTAAAATCTGACATTATCAAAATGAATGTTAGCATTATAAGAATCGTGATGGTGAAGTACATGCAAATGTGGCTGAAAATAATGGTGGTAAACAAGAAACTGTTTTGTTAAATATTCTGTCTCTTACGAAAATACTTAAATGTGAATGGTTTACAGATACACATAGAAATCAAATGTATGGAAAATAAAAGGAGTCATTTTCACATCTAGATGAATATTTTAAATCTTATGTTAAGTTTGGAAATAATGAAAAAGTGCCTGTTTTAGAAAAGAAAAAAATTGGTATTACTCTGAAAGATGGATCTTCCAATTTAATATTTGATGTATTTTAAGTGCCATGTTTTTATCATAATTTGTTGAGTTTGGGACAATTGTCTAAAAAGGGATATGATTTGCGGTTTAAACATGGTATCAGTACTATAACTGATGATAAATTGGGACTAATTGCTAAGGTAAATATGAACGGTAGTCATTTGTGGCCTCTTTCTTTAAACTGTGGTTCAATACCTTTCACATGTTCTATGACTTTTGATGATATTTGGCTGTAGAATTTGCGTTTTGGGCAATTCAATTTTGGGAAATTTAAATTTCCTGAAAGAAATATTTTGGTTATTGGTTTGCCTTTTATTAATTATCTTAACAAGCAGTGTGAGTCTTGTATATTGGGAAAGAAGCACAAAGACTTTTTTCCTGGACTTAGCATCAAAAGGCAAGGTTTAGAGGGCAAAAAAACCGTTACAGTTGATTCATTCAGATTTGTACTTAGTGGAGGTTCCTTCTAATGGTGGTAATAAATATTTTATCACCTTTATTGATGATTTCAGCAGAAAGGCTTAGGTGTATTTTTTGAAAAATAAATCTGATAAATGTGATTTGTTGAAGAAATTCAACTATTATGTGGAGAAACAAAGTGGTTATTTTATTAAAATTTTGAGAACTAATAGGGGCACTAAATTTCTTGTTTATGATATTTTTTTTAAAAAACATGGCATAAAACATTAATTGATAGTTAGGTACACTCCTCAGCAAAATGGTGTGGTTGAGAGAAAAAATAGATCTGTGATAGATATGGTGAGGTCCATGATGCATTCTAAAAATATGCCCAAAGGTTTTTGGGCAGAAGCTGTCTCTTGTGCTATTTATGTGTTAAATAAATGTCCTACAAGATGTAATTATGGGCGAACTCCATATAAGGTTTGGATTGGTAAGAAACTTACATATTTCTCACTTAAAAGTATTTGACTGTCTTGCCTATGCCTATATTCCTGATGCTTTGAGGAAGAAATTGGATGACAAAGTAGAAAAGTGTATTTTTCTTGGCTATAGTCATGAGACAAAAGGGTACAAGTTGTTTAATTTTGATACAGGAAAAGTGATTATTAGCATGCATGTTACTTGTGAAGAATATGGTGCTTGAGATTGGTCTAAAATGGATCCCGAGTCATCATCAAGACCTCCACCAGTGATTCAAATTATGGAGGAAGGAAATTTCAATTTACACAGCCAGATTAACCAATTGTGCAGCCTATCCTAGTAGAGTTATCACTATCTAATGATAATGATGTGTCTAATGAAGATCTTGTTAATTTTGCATTGTTTGCGGATTGTGATCTAGTTACATTTGAGGAAGCTATTAAAGAAGATCATTGGGTTCAAGCCATGGATGAAGAGATACATGCCATTGAGAAAAACAACACATGGGAGTTGACTACTCTTATAGCTTTCCGCCAACAAAGAAGCCAATTGGAGTCAAGTTGGTGTACAAGAGTAAAGTCAAACCGACTAAAGAGGTAGATTGCTTCAAAGCGAGATTGGTTGTTAAAGGTTACAAGTAGAAGGTAGGTATTGATTATTTTGAGGTCTAACAACCTATTGCTAGACTTGATATTATTAGATTGATTGTTTCACTTGTTGCCAATAATTGTTGAAAATTTTATCAAATGAATGTAAAATCTGCATTTTTGAATGGTGTCCTTGAAGAAAAAGTATTTGTTGAGTAGCCTGCAGGTTACATTAAAAGGGGTCAAAAAATAAAGTTTAAAGGTTGAAGAAGGCATTAAATGGGTTGAAACAAGCTCCCAGGACTTGGTACACTCGTATAGACACATATTTTGTTGATGATGGATTTCAAAGAACTTTGTATATCAAATCCAATCCCGGTGAAGATGTTCTTATTATATGCTTGTATTTGGATGATTTGATTTTTACAGGAAATAATTCCAAATTAATCTTTTATTTTTCAATTCAGGGAAGCTATGATTTGCCATATTGAGATAGCAGATTTGGGGTTAATGTCTTATTTTCTTGCTATTGAACTTTGTCAAATGGATAGTGGTATTTTTATTTCCTAGAAAAAATAAGCTAGTGATATATTGAAAAAGTTTAAAATGGATACTGTCAAACCAATAATGACCCCAATTGAAGAAAATTTGACATTGGTAAATAGATGGTATTGGAGATTTTGTTGATGCTACTTATTCTTATACAGATTGGTTGGGAGTCTCAGGTACTTGACTTCTACGAAACCTGACATTACTTTTGGAGTTGGCTTGATTAGCAGGTTTATAGAGTCCCCTCGCCAATCTCATTTTCAAGCAACTAAGTGGATTTGAGATACAAATTATCTCGAGATATGAGTGTTGGTATTTTTTATTCTCATACTGATGATTTTAAGTGATTACAGTATGAATTTGACAAACTCAAATGAGTAGTAATTCGAGATATGCATTTTATTTGGGTACTGGTATATATCTTTTCCTGGCCATCAAAGATGTGGTAAGTGGTAGCTTTGTCTACAGCTGAGGAGGAATACATGGAAGCGACAAGTAGTGGTACTCAAGCGCTATGGTTGAGATGGATATTTGGGTTTCTACAACACAAGCAAGAAGGTCCTACAAAAATATTTTGTGATAGCAAATCTGCTATTAAGTTGACAAAGAATGAGTTTTTCATGGGCACAACAAATACATTAATATCAAGTTCCACTTCGTTCATGAGTTAGTTCAATATATGAAGATAGTTATTGATTATTACAAGATTGAAAATCAAGGAGCCGGCATTTTTACAAATGTACTAAAGTTGGAGTCATTTGTCAAGTTCAAAAAAATGTTGGGCATGTACAAGATTGAAGACTTTAGTTACAGGGAGGAAATGTAGAAATTATACCAAAGTAACTAGGCCCATTAATTAAATTTTTTTTGTATGTGTGGTTTGTGGGCTAAGTCCAAATAGGTTTTGGTTTAGTTCCTATGTTGCCCGTATCTATTATTGATGTGTGTGAGTAGTCTTCCAAAAAAAGTTGTACAACTGCGTCGTTTAGTGGCATTGAGAGGAAATAAAAGGTTTACAGAAAATTTTGTTATGTGTGTGTTCTAGCATATCAAAAAAATCATTGTTCTTGCCTCGTTTTTCGTGCAATTGAAATAACCAAACTAGCATGCCTTCCTTGTGCTTCCTTGTTTTATTCCTCTTGTGTGCTAATTAATTAATTAAATTATTTGGTGGATTTTATATCCTACAAAGCAAGACCGCCCTTGTCCCTTTCCTTTCTTCATTCCTCCCCTTTCTTTGCATCTTGCGGGTCGGATCATCCATAGAATATACAAAAGGAAACTCCAAATATTTGATATCTTTCTCTTTGAATAAGATCTCAATTCCAGTGGCGGTTTCATTAGATGTCTTACAACTAAAATCCCTACTCATTCACATCCAGATCATGAATGTTTGGAATCCATATTATGCAAGGAGACACTGCTTTTAGCTAATTCAAATAGTGAAGTAGAAGATTTTGGGCTAAAATGTGCAATCTTGACAGTTAAGTAGACTTCAAAATGAACTTTCAAAAATTTAACTACCATAACAAACTCACATGAGTACATCTAAATGACCAAAATAAGATGACATGACTAGATGAGAATAGGTGTCAAGAGTTCAGCGTGAAATATAAATAAATTTACAAGAATATTTGAATACATGGAATATGAATAACTGACACCTTTGTCACATTAAAGAATGATTTTAAGTTTATCATTTACTAGCTGTTAACCCGTGCTATGCATGGGAACTCTAATTTAAATTTTTCAAATGACATTTCATGTGTCAATCTGGTTCTTAGGTTTCATCACTAAATTTATTTCGATAATAGAAGATAAATTTTAGTTAGGAAATTGGGATCCTTCATGTATAATCCATCCTTTGGGTCATAAAAGTTTAGTTTTTCCTAGTCAAATCTCAAAAGCTTTTATTTAGGATTAACAAAAGGGTAAACAAAGCCATATTACAAAGCTACATTCTAAAACCACACATGTGGTAGTCCACTTGTATGGTTGATTAAATATCCTTATTAGTTAATATTTTACTAAATAGATGCCAAGTTGGATTCTAACTGTATAGCTTTGTATTTTGAGTTTGAAATGTCACTTTTTATAGATATGTTCTACATGTCACTTTATATATATATATATATATATATATATAAACACATACACACATACATATACACACATATAGCATTCTTACGTAGAATTCTGTCTCTTCCGAGTATTTAAGTTTCTCCAAATATTGTCTCATTTGATTTCTCCAAATATTGCCTCATTTGAAATACTTATATGCCAAGTCACACAAAATTCCACTCCACCATCTCCAACACTCTTTGCAAAAGTTCAGTAATTTGACCAGTTCAACTCCAACCAACTTTACATTGGGTACTATAAAGGATATCTAATTTACCATATGAATCTATTCTTCTTTGTTTAATCACAAATATATGTTTGTTCCTCTCAAGGAATGGCTTAGAGTGGTTTGGCTGTTTTGGGTCATCTATTATAGTTTGTGGTATTATAATTGGGTTATACCACCTAATAACATGGTCTAAAGGCACCCACATCACCGTTTCACGTCGGTTGCAATGTATCCGCGTGTATTGGCATTATATTCATACAAATAATATAAAAAAAATTATGAATTTTTTTTGAACATGATAGCACCATAACAAATCGAATTACCAAACAAAATGGTTTAACAACCTATGACATTTGACAATCATAATTATATTTAACAATAAAAAACTTTAAGATCCAAATAAATAAATCAACCTACTTATATTATTTATTTGTTTAGTAGTAGATCATGTGTAATTTGTTTTTGAGGTGTTTAAACTTTTTTCCTTGTAGAATTGGTATATTGGACTATTACAAGTTGTTGTACTAGTGAATGACAATAATAATAGTTTTTCATTGAATTTCTTTTTGTCTCTTAAAATTATATTTTAATTGGTATAATTAATATATTTTTATTTATTCAATTTATTTGTCTTAATTTTATATCAACTAAGCTATTTTGACATTTATCACTCATAAATATTTATTTAGCTATCTTAATTAAGTTGTTGAGAAAATTGACCTAAACTCAAAAAATGCCTTAATGTACGATTACTTAAAAGAAACTAACAAACATTTTAATATGTAAAAAAGTTCAAAATGATTGATGATATCATACAACCTATGTTGTGCATGATGACTATTTTAGTTAGCATGAATCTTAACAATACTATTTAATCTTAATAACTCTTTGTTATTGGAGAAATTTTATTAATATTTGATTTGGAGTCACTTGAATATTGTTTTCGTTACAGACTCACATTCTCAAATTTTAAATTTAGTTCCAGGAGTAATCAATATTTTGAGTGATTCTAGAAGGAAAAATTTATATGTATTAAGGTTCTTGTTAGACCTTTTGTGGTGCAATTGGAAAGGAATACTCATATTTTCAATTATAGGTGTATAATCCTCACTCTTATTATATAGAAGTTTTTAAATTTTTCTACTGTAATTACTTGTCATAAAGGTTAGTTTTGAAATAAAAAAATATCAAAAACATTAAGGCAAAACAAAATAATTGAAATGTTGTAATAAAAAGAACATTATTTATCTGTTTTCTCATTTTCTTTGACCATTGAAACGTGAGATAGATTGTAAATTATAGGAATTGGATTAATGATGTATTAGATTTAATTTGATGATGTGGTTATTTATGGTGCAGATATAGAAGTAATTTTTGGTTGAAAAAGGTGATGAGAAGTTGGATATAACCTCTCAACTGTTCTAGTTATTATAATACATAATGAGGGTTTCTATTAGCATTATAATTACTACATAATGTATTTTTTTTTTCGGTATTCAATGTCACTAAATTTGCTTAAGGAAAAATTGGATGATGATAGGGTGGCAATGGATCGGCTTATGTCATTATCGTGTCGTATCAAGTGTGAACCATTTCTTATCGTGTCGTCTTTGTGTTATGTCATGTGGGGCTCGTTTCATATTGTATCGTATTCGTATCTGACCCATTCATGTCCGTGTCGTGTTTGTGTCTGACCCGTTTACTCCTAATAGATATATCAGCCTATTTGACAGGTTAAATAACTTGAAACCCATTTGAATTAAAATATCAAATTTTAATTATTTAATAGCCAAAACCAATATTAATACTAAGATTTTTCTCGTAGCAATTTAGAACACATAAATAAAATTATTGAAAATTTTAGACAAAATTTAAAATAATTATTATGTTTGATTTAGTAATCTTATATAAAATATATTATTCACAATTTTAAAGTATTCCATATTAAATTATAATTGAGATAACACTTTAGCAAAATCTACTCATTCAGTAACTAAACGGTTAAGGCTATAGTGTGAATAAATGGGTTAACTCAACCCTACGCGTTTAATTTCATGTCATAAATGGATTGACCCAATAATGACTTGATAAATTTTAGTCGTATCATAACTTCTATGTTAATTTCTTATCCTGTTCGTGTCGTGTTATCAATCGTGTAAGATTGCCAGCCCTAGAGAACCGTTATTCATTTTCACTGATTTTACATAATTTCAGTTTCACTGATTTAATTAGTATTAATTTTCATTGATATAATTAGTATTCATTTTGACTTAATTGTTGACCTTTCAAATTTCTCTAAATACTTCTCATTTTATGAGCTCAAAGTACTAAGCTAAGGGCTATTCTAGGAATGAAACATGTTAAAAACACTATAGTAATTGGTACTTTAATTAGTATTCATTTTAATTAATTTAATTAGTATTCATTTTCACTTAATTGTTGGAATTTAAAAATTCATTAAAAATACTCAAGTACTACGCTAAAGACATTTTAGGAATGAAAAATATTGAAAACATTGTAATTTGTACTTTATATCTATCTATTATAGAAGAAAACAACTAAACTTATCTCCTTTCACCAAGTGGCAACTTAATTGCAGAGTTGTATTATGCTATTTGCTGATTCTATTGTTTTTCTTGCCTCTTAGTCTTCTTTAAATTAGTATAATAGTTGGCCTAATGTAAACACATTTTGGTGTGTTGAATGCTATTGACCCGATTGAATTAATTTTTATATTGCTCCATCCAATTCAAATTAAGTGTCACTTTTAGGTAGTGCACACGGATTAATGAAACTATAAAATTGCATTAATTTTATAAAAAGATAGTTCACAGTGACTAAATTATTCATTTATATTAATATACCAACTATATAATGTGTTTCTGTATGCATGAATCTAGATGCAGTTCATACAGTGGGATGGGACGTTAACTATGATCTCAACCAATTAACACTTCTATAAAATATTTACCCAAAAAAAAACAAAAAAAACTCTTCTATAAAATCAGACTTCAATGAACAAGTAGTAGTACTCCAGCATTATTTCTCTAGTCCTCATAGAGTACATCGTTCTTCTTTTTCTATTTTTATTTTTATTTTTTTTCTTCCATGGTAGTAAATTTTTTGAAGTTCTAAATCCAAGAATAAGAACTCAGGGAAGAAACTACCACCCATAGTTATTGGATTTACTAGATAACCCTCTCAGTGATACTAAATTCGGTAGCTCCCCCTGCATTTTCCGTTCTGATACGCGTGATCCCAATTGGAATACGTTCGCCTACAGGAACGAAAATATCACCGTTCTAGTCAGCAAAGAAGGATAGAAGGGAAAAAATTGAAGGAACTGATCTCTTCGTCCAAAGAAGATGAAAGGGCTGAGAATAGACTACTGATAGTTGAGATCTACATGTTTTGGTGAAATTAAATGAAGGGGCCAAACGGGCTAAAATAAGTTAAACCAATAAATGGACAAGAATTAAAACAAAATATCCTAAAAGTTGAAGAGTATATATATATATATATATATATATAAGCGAATTAATTGATATAATACATTGTATCACGAATCGAAAATATGTACCAATTAAATCTACCCCTTATGTTACGAATTATAAAAATTATCGTACTCCATTTTCGTACCCGTATCATGTACTGTAACGAACTGCGTATTGTATAATATCGAACCCTCCGTATCAAACTGCGTATTGTGCAAATCGAACCTTCTGTATCGTATACCAATTCGTAGGTACCAGTACACTGTACCGGCTAGTATTTTTGATGACAACCAGGACTCTTATACCGAGCCGAGGTGCAGAACTTCGGAGCACTCTCATACCCGCACCTACCGATCCGAGGTCGTAACGACTCTTGGGATCCTCAACAGGACGTAACTGCAACATTAACTCAAGGGTGACGTTTTCGCTGAGTCCCGATGCACTGAATTCGTATTTATTGCACAACATTATTGACTCTAATTTTGCTGCAAAATGCCTCGTTTTACGCACCGTAACGCCGGCAACACGTCTCGTTTTTTACGCTATATCTCGTTTATCACGCCATAACGCCTCGGTTTTCACTCCATAACGCCTCGGTTTTTCCACCTAAATGCCTTTTTTCATCTCAAAACCGTCAATTTTCCCCCCCAGAACCATGTGAACATTCTGGAAGAAAACCCCCTCTATTTATACCCCATTCTCCCCCAAATCTTTTTTCTTTCTCTTACTCACTTTTCTCCATTTCCCCCAACCTATTACTACCTTCCTTCATCCCTTACTCCTTCTCACTCCTTTACTCCCCCAAAGACTCACACACTCTCTCCCCTCTACTCTCATCATCCAGTCCCCTTTCTTCCGTCTTCTGTCGTTCTACCGTTGCTGATTTCTGACCGCTGCTCTGCGCCACCACCGGGCACCACTAAGAGTTTCCCCAAAAATTTCCACACGCCTTCAAAACAGAAGACCATGGCCGGTACGTTCACTCCCACCTCTCTCATTAGCACGCCGATTCCCCCTTCCCCTGTAAACGCCATTGACAGGATGCTAAATCCTTTCGACGAAGCCCTTCTGGCAGCAGTGCCATTAAATTTTCCCCCCGCTCCTCTCTTTATCTAACCTCTACAAAACGACCACCCTAACCTCCAAACACAAGACGTATCAAACTCTCTCTACCCCGAGGATATCAAAATTTTTAGGGATAGATGTCGTTTTCCCAAGAACGTGCACATCAAACTCCCGAGCCCCGAGGACCGAGGCCACCTGCCACCTCCTAGTTACTTAAAAGTCTATCAGGAATAACTCAAGGCAGGGCTGAGGCTCCCAATAGGTCATATCCTCATCAACCTATCCAACCACTGGGATAAGAGCATATGGTAGCTGACCCCAAACGCACTTCGGGTCATTGCCAGCTTCACCTTTTATGTAGATTACACGACATCCCCCTCTCTTTAGACACCTTTAGGATGATGTTGAAATTATCCCCTACAAAGGGATTCTTTTACATATCTTCCTGAACCGAGGGCAAACAGCTCACTTCGGGTAACCCCTCATCCATTCACGATTGGAAAAAGTCGTTCTTTTTTATCTGCTACCTCGACCCTCCAATGCCCCGGGGTCCGTGGAACCTCATCAAAGAGAACCTAAAAACCAAAAACGCCTCTCCCCCGGACTCCATCCATGCCCGGAGGCTCGTCGAAGTTCGTCTCCAACCTCCGAATAAACTTTAACAACCAACCAGCCATCCTATCAAACAACATTCTTGCCTGGATAGGACTGTTTCCTACCCACGACATCCTCCCGAGTTACAACCCTCAACAAGGTCATCATCATCATTTCTCACTTTTTTTTCCTAACCTTTCATCTTATGCAGAGCTCGAAGCATTTCTCAGGGGGTTGGTGTCCATCACACCTGCCACTGGTGCGGGCACTTCAAATCAGCCCTCTTTGTCAACAAGCGGATCCTCATCCGCCACCATCAACACGCCATCAGGGAGTGCCGAGGCTACACCTTCAACCTCCGCGTCCCTGAATCAATCCGAGGTAGTTAGTCCGCCGAAGAGACCAGCCGGGGAGGTAACTTTGGCTCTTCGACCTACCGAACCCGAGCCGACTAGGGTTACGAGGAAAATGACTAGGGAGGCTGCTGGCCTCAGCGAGGGTCCTTCTTCAGCCATGACCCTCTCTTCCATGTCATCGCCCCCGAGGCCCTCCCTTCTAGTAGCTGTATGCGAGGGTTCGAACCCCAGGGACAGGTTCTGGAAACGTCCCTCTATCCAAACAACTTATCACTTCATATGGTAAGGACCGCCGAACCTCATTCGTTCCCACTCCTTATTCCTTTTTCACTGTCTAGAGCTAACACTTTACTTTTTTCAGGTGATAGAAAATACACTCCCGAGGAGGAGAGGAAATCTAAAGGGTCACAGGACGTGTCCTGGGGTCGACTGTCTGTCGACCCTCTTCCAGTGCCTCTCACCACGGGGAGCTCTGATCTCCGACAAACCTCACCGATCGACATAAACGATCGGCCTCAATTCTCGAGGGTGGCTCGGGAGCAGGCAAAAATGGTGGCATTACCTTGAGATGTAGCCTATGTCAAAAGGCTCACCCCTCAACAGAGGTTGGACGAGCTTCACGTCAGCCTGATGAATGTAAGTTTAACAAATCCTTCGTGAAATTCTAACTTTTTTGCACCTCGTACTTCAACTTATACATCTAATCACTTTTTTTGTTTTTGTTTATGCAGGCCATCACAATTTTGCTTGCCATCGCAGATCGGGAGGCCTCCTTCAACTCTGCTTTTAACTCTTTGAAGCAAGAGTTAGCTCACGCGAAATCCAGCGTGGATCAGGCAGTGAAGCAGGCTGTCAACACTAACGAGATGAAATGCAATATCGAGGCAAGCATAAAATATGACGAGTGGAAGACCGAGCTGACCGAGGTGAGGGACAAGCTTCGACAAGCCGAGCTAGATAAGAAGACCCTTGAACTGGATGTTGGTGATTGTGACAAGAAGATCGCAGATCTGGAGCAAAGGGCTCTTCAACTTCAAGAAGAAGCTTAGCTGGCTGAGGAAAAGTTTGCTTCTCGGGAAGTGGAGCTGCGAATTGAAGGCAGGAATCAATTCGTGGCCTCGGTAGAAGAAGACGAGATGTTGAAGGAGTTTACAAAAAAGGTCTTCTCTATGGGGTTCACACTGGCCTGTGATCACTTGGTGAAGAATCCTGATTTGTACGAGGGACTGCCATGATACGATGCTTCCGTCACCGAGGAGCTCATCAATGGACTAGAGGCTCAATTCAAAGCCCCAGCTCTGATTCCTGGAACTTCTGAAATGACTCTTCTGATCCAGGGCCTGAACCCTGAAGCCGAGTCTGAGCCTACGAACCAAGCTTCCACTTCCACTTCCGCTGCTCAGGTTGATATAATTTTGTTGTAATAGTTAGGAACTCCTTTTGTAATAGTTAGGGTTTTTTAATAAAATTCCTAAACTTTTGAGAACTTTGTCTTGTCAATAAGAGCCTCGGCTTTTCCTTGCTTCCGGCCTTATACCTGTCTTTCAATTTCTTTATTTTCTACATTTAAAACAAAAGTTTAATGATATAAGCAGGTAACAAACTTTCAACACTTAAGAATTCTAACATAAAAAATTGTCTAAGGCTCCTTTTCATTTTAAACTTAGGCCTTGTTTAGACCCTTCCGAGCTTAGGCAAAAGGATCAAGCTTGGCTCCTTATGTTTGCTTTAACCATTTAATTTGAGTTAGGCCTTCCAAAGTCCAAGGAATAATGTTTTGCTTAAGCAGGGCAATCAAGCCTCTTTGAGGATCGGATTCTCTCAAATTCATTATCTAGATTGTTCTAGAAGTGCCTACGTGACAGCCTCATTAAGGACAATTATGTAATTCAGCTTCAGCTGGACTAGCATAGAGATAGCCTTATGCCTCCTTATGTAATTCTATAAATAAGGGACTTGGGTGCTACTAAAAAAGGATCGAAACTCAGATAGTCAAATACACTCTTGACATTCAGCTCTTCCACTTTTTCTCTCCTCTTAGAATCCAATTCTAGCTTCTTCAATTGGCATCGTCTACGGGAATCGATAGATTTCCATCTCTAGAATCAATTCTCAATCATTTGAATTGTTTGTTTTTACTTTGAGGAGGATGAAGAAACGTGGAACACGCCAAACTGCTAGCAAGGACGCCGAGACTGCAATCAGCACCTCGTAGTGCATACTGATGAACTAGAAAATGTCGATACACGCCAACTGAGGGTCAACAAAATCAGAATGATGTCCTGAAGTACATTGCTGACCATTTTGAGTCTTTCCAAGCGTTCGTAGAGAATGGCGAGAGCTAAAATCCATCCGAGTGCTCGAACCTGGCAGTCATTCCACAAGCCAAACAGAAACGCGACCCTGGGCGACGGCCTGGAAAAGAGCCAGTTGACGCTATGAGCCCAACCAACCTGGGCCACAAATTGACAAAGTCGAACTCGAACGAACAATCTGATGAGTCACACTCATCAACAAGCGGATCAAAGAAATTATCGGTGCGCGAGAGACTCGGTGCACATTTCTCAAAAAAATCTGGTTCAAGAGGACCCTCCTCGGCTGTTTTAAAACAGCTCGAGGAGCAGAGTTTCGAAAATAAGATCCAAGAGATTTTGAGGAAAAACAATTTACTTCTAAATACTTCTGCTATGACAGAAATTGATAGAGATCCATTCACAATCTCTATCAAGATTGAACCTCTTCCAATGCAATTCAAGCTACCTGACCTAGATCGTTACAAGGGAGAATCTGATCCGTCAGATCACCTGCAGCACGTGGTAGCGATCACTAGCCTTTATGGCTACAGTGACGCGACTCGCTGCAAGTTGTTTGCCACCACCCTTCGAGGTCACGCACAGAAGTGGTTCCAGGGGCTAACGACTCAATCGCCACTTTCAATGACCTGGCAAAGTCTTTCCTTGGTCACTTCAGGAGTAAATCAATATTTCAAAAGGACACATCGCACCTCATGAACATCCGACAGAGGTCCGATGAGTCACTTAATAAATTTGTGGACCGCTTCAATGATGAGGTGGTCCAAATAAAAAATGTTGATGAAAGAATTCTTGTGGCTGCTTTCTGCAGCGGTATCCGACCAGGCAACTTCAACGCCGAGTTGGCCAAAAGGATGTCGAGCTCCTATTCTGAACTCCTCGAAAGAGCATTAGAGTTCATACGGGGCGAAGAGTCAAGCAGGACAAAAAGAGAACTTTACGATACACAAAGAGAAAAAGTCCTCAAGACTCTGAACCCCTCATCCTCAAAAAAGCTGAGGGTCGCTGACAGGTTGAGCTATTCCAGAGCCACACCTTTGGCGAACCAGGTGGTCTTCCCGGGCAACAATATCGGGAATCGATCCCGGGGAACAAGGAGCCATCCCGATGTTGACTTCACACCTCTCAATATATCGAGGAGGGAAATTGTATACCATGTACAACATCTGAGCCTCTTGGAGCCACCCCCTCGAATGCTGTCAGCCTCGAATAAAAGAGACATGGCAAAGTACTGCACTTTTCATGGTTAACACGCCCATGATACTGAGGCCTGTAACCATCTAAATGTTGAAATCGAGAGGGCCATCCAAGAAGGACACCTGCAGTCTCTCATCAGCCGAGTTGCTGCAGAGTTCCAAAGAAACGCTGCCAATCGAGAAAATTCGACTCAACCTCGCCCGCAGCCTCGTTAACAGAACCGAGGCGGCCAAAACAGGAACAATCCCACGGCAAACCAAGACGAACTGATCCGTGTGGCTGGGGTGATATAACACAATAGTCGAAGGACCGCTGACCGGAGACTAAAACAATGCCTGGAAAAAATATGCCCGAAACATTCCTTCAGGCGAGGATCGGGAGATACGACTGAAGCCATTGATGAGCCTTGGTAGCTCATCCGCAAGGAAATAGACAGACTGAAGTGTGCAACCGAACCCTGCTGACAGGACTCAAGACTCGACTTAAAAGAGCCAAGGGTGCTTGGGTTGAGGAATTGCCTAGTGTCCTATGGGCATACAGGATCACACCTCGAACGGCTAATGGAAACACTCTATTCAACTTGGCCTATGTGTCCGAGGCTGTTATCCCTGTGGAGATTGGGCTACTCTCGGCTCGAGTATCCTTTTGTGATTTGGAATTCAACGATGAGGCCCTGCGAGCTAACCTAGATTTACTTGAGAAGAAGAGATTAGATGCATCCATCCGAGAAGCTAAATACAAGCAAGTCATGGCTAAACACTACAACGCCAGGGTCAAGCATCGGTATCTGTGGCCCGAAACTTGGTGCTTCAGAAGAATGAAGCAAGTCATGTAGAAGGGACTAAGAAGTAAGATCCAAACTGGGAAGGACCCTATCGTGTAATAGAAGCTCACACCTCGGGCTATTACAAGTTGGTTGACATGAGAGGGGATCCTGTTCCCAGAATGTGGAACATTGTAAATTTGAAGAAATTTTATCAAGGAATGTAATGAAAGTCCTTGTTCAAATGACAGATGTTCGAACTGCTCCAACCCTCAGAGGTTCGGATCCAGTTCAACAAAAAAGCAAATGATTGAGGGCCGAGGCTTAGCAGTCCCCCATCAAGGGCAGAGGCTTAGTAGCCCTTCCAAGCAAAAACAAAGCCACGCCAACCCTCAGAGGTTCGGTCAAGGGACAGTCAGATGTTCGAGCTGCTCCAACCCTCAGAGGTTCGGATCCAGTTCAAGAAAAAAGTAAATGATTGAGGGTCGAGGCTTAGCAGTCCCCCCTCAAGAACAGAGGCTTAGTAGCCCCCCCAAGCAAAATCAAGCCAGCGCCAATCGTCAGAGGTTCGGTCAAGGTACAGTTAGATGTTCGAGCTTCTCCAACCCTCAGAGGTTCGGTCAAGGCACAGTCAGATGTTCGAGCTGCTCCAACCCTCAGAGGTTCGGATCCAGTTCAACAAAAAAGCAAATGATTGAGGGCCGAGGCTTAGCAGTCCCCCCTCAAGGGCAGAGGCTTAGTAGCCCCCCAAGCAAAAACAAAGCCGCGCCAACCCTCAGAGGTTCGGTCAAGGCACAGTCAGATGTTCGAGCTGCTCCAACCCTCAGAGGTTCGGATCCAGTTCAACAAAAAAGTAAATGATTGAGGGCCGAGGCTTAGCAGTCCCCCCTCAAGGACAGAGGCTTAGTAGCCCCCCCAAGCAAAATCAAGCCGCGCCAATCCTCAGAGGTTCGGTCAAGGTACAGTCAGATGTTCGAGCTGCTCCAACCCTCAGAGGTTCGGTCAAGGCACAGTTAGATGTTCGAGCTGCTCCAACCCTCAGAGGTTCGGTCAAGGCACAGTCAGATATTCGAGCAGCGCCAACCCTCAGAGGTTCGGTCAAGGCACAGTCAGATGTTCGAGCTTATACACATCCTCAGATGTGTATAAGAGACAGCTCTGAGGGTTGATCCGCTTGATTGAGGGTCGAGGCAATGGCAGATTGTCAAGGGCAGAGGCTTAGTAGCCCCCCAAGCAAAATCAAGTCGCGCCAACCCTCAGAGGTTCGGTCAAGGCACAGTTAGATGTTCGAGCTGCTCCAATCCTCAGAGGTTTGGATCCAGTTCAACAAAAAAACAAATGATTGAGGGTCGAGGCTTGGCAGTCCCCCCTCAAGGGCAGAGGCTTAGTAGCCCCCCAAGCAAAATCAAGTCGCGCCAACCCTCAGAGGTTCGGTCAAGGCACAGTTAGATGTTCGAGCTGCTCCAACCCTCAGAGGTTCGGATCCAGTTCAACAAAAAAACAAATGATTGGGGGCTGAGTCTTAGCAGTCCCCCCTCAAGGGCAGAGGCTTAGTAGCCCCCCAAGCAAAAACAAAGCCGCGCCAACCATCAGAGGTTCGGTCAAGGCACAGTCAGATGTTCGAGCTGCTCCAACCCTTAGAGGTTAGGATCCAGTTCAACAAAAACACAAATGATTGAGGGCCGAGGCTTAACAGTCCCCCATCAAGGGCAGAGGCTTAGTGGCCCCCCCAAGCAAAATCAAGCCGCGCCAACCCTCAGAGGTTCGGTCAAGGCACAGTCAGATGTTCGAGTTGCTCCAATCCTCAAAGGTTCGGATCCAGTTCAACAAAAAAGCAAATGATTGAGGGCCGAGGCTTAGCAGTCCCCCCTCAAGGGCAGAGGCTTAATAGCCCCCCAAGCAAAAACAAAGCCACGCCAACCCTCAGAGGTTCGGTCAAGGCACAGTCAGATGTTCGAACTGCTCCAACCCTCAGAGTTTCGGATCCTGTTCAACAAAAAAGCAAAGGATTGAGGGCCGAGGTTTAGTAGTCCCCCCTCAAGATCAGAGGCTTAGTAGCCCCCCCAAGCAAAAACAAAGATGCATCAACCCTCAGAGGTTCGGTTCAAGCACAAAACAAATTTGAGCTGTCTGAGTTTCAATCCTTTTTTAGTAGTACCCAAGCCCCTTATTTATAGAATTACATAAGGAGACATAAGGCTATCTCTATGCTAGTCCAGCTGAAGCTAAATTACATAATTGCCCTTCATGAGGTTGCCACGCAGGCACTTCTGAAACAATCTAGGTAAGATGTTATGTGTCACTAATCCACATCATCAGATACCGTTTTCAGTCAAACGGCTAATCTTCTTTCATCATCAATAGTCTCTTATAATTATGTTGGTATTGTTTTTTCTCAATATGGAGATTACTGGAGACAATTGTTCAAAATCTGCGCAATGGAGCTTCTTAGTCTAAAGCGAGTCCAGACATTTCGTTCAATTCGGGAAGAGGAAGTCTATAATATGATCAAATCAATCGCTTCGTGAAAGGATTGGAGTGTCAATCTTAGCAGAGAGATTTTCTCATTGACATAGGGGATCACTGCAAATTAAGACCGCTTTTGGTAAAAGAATCAAATCTTATCAGGAGCAATACATAATGGTTATTGATGAAGCTATCAGGAGGATTCAGCTTAGTTGACATGTACCCTTCTGTCAAGTTACTTGAGAGGTTCAATGGAATGAGGACTAAGCTGGAAAAACTGCACGAACAGATTGATGGAATACTTCAAAATTGTTAGGATCGGAATCCTGGTATTTTCAAAAATTATTTAATGAATATAAATAAAGAGAAATATTACAACAAAAGAGGATACACACATTTACATGGTTGTCCACGGTAATCCACTACTTTAAGAGGATAAACAAAAGCACAAAAGAATCCAAATGAAACAAAAGGCTGAATGGACATGAAAACCCTGAAAGCCCACTAAATCTCTCTTGGTTTGGTGAATTTAAGAGCTAGAATAAGGCCTTTAAGAGATTTATTGAGTAGGAGAGAAAACTCTTCTCAAACCAATGTGGGACAAAACAAAAAATACAAGACATACTCAACAAATCTCTACATTGATTTGTATCTCATAACAAGCATCCTCGTAAAATAGTAAATTTTCACAAAGCGAAAATTATCCACCTTTACCACAAAAGCTCAATAGCCCAGATTCTTGATTCATAAATGAATCGATATAACTTTACCTTTTCTAACAAAATTCCAAATTGGTATTCAACTCAAACCCACTGAGGATCTGTCTCTTAGACCCAACAAAACTGTTCATTTGATACCAATTTGATCACCTGGAAGCTCGAACGTCCAATACACAAAGACGAGATTAACAGAATGGCTAATACCAATAAGAAATTGCTTGATAATGAGTAACTCATGATTCAAAATTTCTCAACCCAAAACTTCGTTACCGTCAAATTGGCTTAACTTGGGTCTCCGGCTCTCATTACAAATCCCCCGCTCTGATACCAATTTGTTAGGATCGGAATCTTGGGTATTTGCGAAAATTATTTAACGAGCCCTTGAATACAGTAACGAATATAAATAAAGAGAAATATTACAACAAAAGGGAACGAGCCCTTGAAGAAAGTAACACTTGACGACAATAATGAATATAAATAAAGACAGTAACGAATATAACCTCTAAAGAAAAATATTGTAACAAAAGGGACACCTCTGACGTGATTCGGTCAAATTAATCTATGTTCATGGTCAACCTATGTTCACGGGTCAGCTCGAAGGAGAGAGAGATCTCTACAAAATGGTCTATAGGCAGCTTATAACAAAAGTACAAAATAGTCCAAATAGGACAAAAGACTGAATGGCATAAAGGCCTTGAAATTCCATTAAAACTCTCTTGGCTTGGTGCACTGAAAAGCTCAGATAAGGCCCTTAATTTATAATATTGAGTGGGAGAAAAAACTCTTTTTAAACCAATATGAAACAAAATAAAAGATATAAAGCATACTCAATAAAAATATTTTCAATGAGCTATGAAGAGAAAATGAGAAAACACGAACTTGAAAGTTGGGAAGGAAAGACTGATGTTGTTGAGGTCCTTTTGAACGTTCGAAAAAGTGAGGAGTTTGAACCTACATTAGATGACACCAATATCAAGGCAATTATCTATGTAATGGAACTCTAACACCAATAATTAACTTCATCACGGGAATTTTTTCGGCAAACATCGAAAAATATATATATATATTTTAAAATATTTGAAAGCATTCTTAACCTTTATGCTGAAAACAATTTAAAAGTTGTTGATCATAACTTATTTTTTAAATAGTTCTAAAGTGATAACAGGACTCAAATATCTATTTTTATAATTTTAATTACTAAATTTATTTTTATTTTTAATTCTTATTCATTCATTTTCTCGTTATTATAGATTCAACAATAATATCACTATTAATACGAATATTTTACTGGTACATTATCTTATAACTTAATTAATTTTTAACACAATGATATTCTTGTTAAACCAAAAATTTCGAGAGAGAGAGAGATCCGTAGGTGCATGAAGTGGCCACTAATGGAAATATGGCTTCTTTGGTCAGAATTTGCAGACAAGAAGAGGCCATAACCCCATATTTTTTGGGATTCTATAACATCTAAAATGCATAAAATCATTATCCCATGATCTTCAAGTAGTTTCCCATGTTTTCTTTTTCTTTTTTTTTCTTTTTTTTTTACCAAACTCCATGATCCATTGAATCTAACGAAGCTTCAAATATCCATATAAAGTAGGACACGGAAAACATAGAGTGGAGGCAATTAGGATGTGCTGTAGAGAAAAAGAAAAAAAAAAATACAATCATTAACATATTTCTAGCACACAAGAAGAAGAAAAAGGAAAAGAATTGGAAACTTCAAATTCAAAATATATCAAAAGGTAATATTTTCTTGTTCCAATTCTTATTTCTTCTAATGATATTGCTGGCTCTTGTTTCTTTTTCTTTGTAAATAAGGTATCGTCTTAACAACATTCTAACTCTTAATGGAGGAGTTGAGATACATGCTGTTTACGTAACCAACAAAGGAAAGGAAAGGGGGGAAATTAATTTAGTTGAGTTTGTTTCTTATGAGGACAATGAAACCTACCAAAATTAGCTTTACCATCTCCTTTCCAATTGTGAATTAGCAACCAAAAAAGAGTTTGACATTAATTAAATTCTAATGCAATTATGTAATTTGCATTATACACAGGATAGAAACTTAAACTTTGAGAACTTTGCACATGATAATTCATGCATGATATTTGAGTTCTGCCAAGTTTTATCAACGCCATCTGAAATAGATACTCTTTAATTTTGTGTGCCTCTCATCATTATATAAAAAAAAAATAAAAAATTGATGAATTATTGTCAAACCTATTCACTATTTCCTTCCCAAAATAATTTGAGAGACAAATAACTATAGATTCTCAAATTAATTTGAGACAAATAAATTGGTCTTAGTGCCCATATATATTTATTTGTCTCTCAAATTATTCAAGATCTAAATTAAATCACTTGGCCTTAAATGCCATAAAATTGCTCAAATTTGTCTTTCAAAGCACTAAATCAAATCAATTGATTTTTTGCCTAAATTTGCCTTTTAAGGAACTAAATTAAATTAATTGACGGCTTAATGGCTAAAATTACCATTTATGGTAATAAGTCAAATTAACTAGCTTTAATGTCAAGAATTGCCTTTTATGGCAACCAATTAAATTAATCGACCTTAGTTTCCAAAATTACCTTTTATGGTAATAAATCAAATTAATTGGTCTTGTACCTAAATTTGTCTTTTAAGGCACCAAATTAAATTAATTGGTTTTAGTATATAAAATTACCTTTCGTGGTAACAAAGTAAAGTAATAGGCTTAGTGCCCTAAAATTGGTCATAGTCAAATTTACGTTTTAATGCATTAAGTTAAGGCAAATTGCCTTAAGTAATTCTGTCTCTTTTTCACATCTAGATGTTCTATAAGAGACAGCTTTAGTGCCAACAAATTTTTATTAACTTAAGCTTAAAACGTAAATTTGACTATGTAATTTATAGAAATGTGTAATACTAATGACCCTTTTAATTGACCTTGGTGCCTAAAGGTGCTATTTGTGTAATAAATCAAATTAATTGTTCGTTAATTATGGCCCAAATTTGCCTTTTAAAGATACCAAATTAAATTAATTAGCTTTGTGCCTAAAATTACCTTTTAAGGTAATAAATTAAATTAGTGGGCCACAGTACCAAATTTTCTTTTAAGACACCAATTGGTCTTAGTACCAAATTTGTCTCATAAGGCATTCAATCAAATTAAATTACACATCGTGTCCATATTGACGCTCACGGTAATCAAAATGGCATTAATTAAATTGGACTTATGTCACACAAAAATATTAAGTAAAATAATTGGACAAGTTTTTGAACTTATCTAAATTATTTTTATCTTTAATGGTCAAATCTCAAACAAATGTCAATTGCCTCAAATTGCTCAAAATAATTGATATTTAAAAATTGTAGTTTGCCCAGAACTATGTGTGGTTTGATTCTAACTTGAATACATAGGAACCTCGTCAATGGGTTCAGCTGCAAGAACTATAAAATATATTATTTTGTGGAGTTTTTCCATCAACTAAAAATTCCACTTAATACAAGAAAAGGGTCAACTTCAAGCTACCCGTCAAAAGTTCAAAATGAGTTAAAATTAATTTATTTTCTCGTTAAACTCAAAACAAATGTTGTAAATACAAGTGAATTTTTATTCTCACGATCTAAGGTTTGATTTCGATAACAGGAACGTATAGCAAGAATAAGTATATTACTTAGGTACAACCCAAAAAATAAATATTACATATAAATCCCCCTATTCTCATTTATTTAATTAGAAGTCAAATTAAATTAATTGATAATTAGAATCAAAAGGTATTTCTCTAAAATTAGGGAATGAAATTAAGGATTTAATATCATGAATGGGTCTAACTCATACAGATAAAAACTCGTGCAAGCAAATTACACGAGTGAAATTAAGTTGTGCGAGAATTTGATTAGTAACAAAATATTAAATTTTTGCCAACACAGTTTTGGCACGTTCAGTGGGACACATTCTGTTGAAGGTTTGAGATAGCACCCAAGATTGTAATTCACTTGCATGAGCTTTTGATCTGAGTACCAAACAAGGAAGAGGACAAGAACCAAAAAGGGGCGATATATGGTGACATTCACAATAGACAGCCCAGAAATTTTGTTAGAATTAATAACTTCCCAATTTACTCCTTGGCAACTGCACAGGCTCCTGAGGGGCCAAAGAAACCCGCTTCAACCACTAAAGTTAGAAGGGGCAAAAGAAAGTTGCTCTATTGGCGATCGCAAAGGTTGATGAGGGGCAAAATATATCCACTCCGACTACCAAGGTTGCAAGGGGGGGGAAAAGAAAGTTGCTTCGTTTGCGATCGCTAAGGTTGTGAGGGGGCAAAAAGAAATCGATCCGACCAACAAAGCTGGAAAGGAGCAAAAGAAACGTGCTTCACATGCTACTGTCAAGTTTGCTAGGGGAGGCAAATGAAATTTACTCCACTTGTGACTGCCAAGGTTGCCACTCCAACTACCAAGGAGGTCAATAGAAAAATAAAATTTACTCCACCTAAAATTGTCAAGAATGCTAGGTGGCAAAATAAAACATTACTCAGCTCGCAAACGCCAAGACTGTGAGGGGGCGAAAAGAAGGTGTTCCGTGTTCTAATCAGTGAAACATAAATACTTCAAAAGTGACATGTAATGAGCATCAAAAAATTACTTTGACATCAAATGGGCAAAATAAAATTTTCCTAACTACAAATGCTCATAACGAGAAAGTTAAAATAGCTTTTGTAGCAAACGCAAACCCCATTCAAAAGTAATCTCGAAAGTCTATCGTCGATGCTAATTCTAACACACTCTATGATGTTGTTAGCATGGTTGAGGAGATCAATTTCAAACCCAACAAAATTCTTTCTGGGTCAATTATATTTGATTTGCCATCAACTGAAACTGTAATGGCAACATTTGCTCAAAAGGAAGAAAATATTGTTTCTCCGAATTCTCAAGTAATAATACCTAAAACCTTGAAAAAAGTTGGGGTTATATCCTTTTCAAAGGTTTCAAACAAAAAGATAAAAATACTCTTGAAGCCTGAAGAGACTCAAAAATCTTAGGAATATATGCTGGTACTAGTTACTGGTATTACTTCTCTTGAAGAACAAATTCAAGAGTTGAAAAGGAAGACAGCTGAAATAGCCATTTTGGCTACTCAAGTTGTCAGCCAAGCAAGTACATTTGCTCGTAAGCATGTAAAACTCCATGAAATTGGTCAAAACTCAACTACACCTTTTACACGAGATAATATAAAAAGTTTGATATTCGAGAGAATAAAGGAGTTCCAAGTATCTTTAAATTCTTCTGTATTTGAATATCGTAATTCATATTCTTCTTATTATGACATGATTCTATATCCATCCAAATATCAAAATTCAAAATTTGAAAATTTTGATGGAATCAATGGTTGCCTGCATGAGCACTTAACTCATTTTTACTTCGTCTATGGTGAATCAACTCTAGTTGATTGATGCCTTGTTGATCCGCCAATTTGTGCAATCCCTTAAAGGATCTGCTTTTGTTTGGTACACTCAACTAGAATCTGGATGGATCCACACTTGGGATGACTTGCAAAGAGCCTTTCCTTGCTCAATTTGTAAGTTCAAAGAAAAAGGTTTTTATCATTGACTTGGCTGATGCACAACAAAATCCAAATAAAAGTATCATTAATTTCGTTACACAATGAAGAAACTTGAATTTCCAATGCATAAAAAATTAACTGAACAATGCTATTCAAATGTGGCACAAAAATTTGTTGTCCAAAATAGCAACGCTTGTTAGCACCATTGAACCTGAAATTTATTCATCAGCAATTGTTTCAATGTTTACAATTTTAGAGACAAATTTTTGATAAAAGACGACATGATTCTTATACACATTAGATGGACAATAAAAGACAAACAGTTGTTCACGAGAAAAGTAAATCAATATAAGAGTTCGTTAATACTAATAAAATTTTCTTTGGTAATGGGGATGAAACAAGAAAAGAAAGAAAAGGAAGGTCACGAAAGACTTGCTTTAAAGAAAAAGAAATGTAAGATATGTACTTCTAATTGAAGATGTAGATCTACATAAAAAGAAGTTTGAACAAAATGTGCCTTAGAAAAAGTCTAGATGACTTTATATTAAAAAAATATTGATGACACAAAAATATATCGGATTGTTAGTCACACCATTGAAGATTTTCATTGAATCCACAGTTGATAAAATTGGTCTTTTGCTAAAAATAATAATAAAGACTAGAAGTCTATCACCTCAAAGATGTTGATTGCACACTAATGGTGAAAATTATATCCTTCTTAAGTGTGAAAAAATTTGAAAATCACTTGAAGGATAAAATAAAATTTTCAATACAAATACGTTGGTCCCTAAGTTATCATTAAAGTGTACTAAACTAAGCAGCACATAATCTCCCTCAAATGCAAATGTGTGTATTCTTATATAAATGATGAACTTATCCAAAGGTAACTTACTTGAATGGCAATCTGTCATATACTACTGAACTACGACTAACTTGATCCCAATGTTTGGATATGCAAGCAGTCTAGTCCTGAACTAGATGCAATCCCCTGTATTATCAAAAGGTATATGTTGCAATTACAAAAAGGTTTTCCCACCAATCATTTGAAGTAGTTAAAATGATTAATGCTAAAAATCCACCAATTATTTCAAGTGGTTAAACTGATTAATACTTCAAAAAATTCACCAATTCATTTTCAAGTGGTTAAATAAAAAATGTTTCAAAGGAAAATTTGGAGTTCAATTTCAAGTGATTAAACTAATTAATGTGTTAAAAAAATCTACCAATCAATTCAAGTAGATGAACTAATTAAAGCTTCAATTCCACCAATATATTTTCAAGTGGTTAAACTAATTAATGTGAAAATATCCACTAGTCATTTCAAGCGGTTAACCGATTAATTCTTCAAAGAAAAAACCCACCGATTTTTTCAAGTGGTTAAACTAATTAATATTCAAACAATTTATCACATGAATTCTTAAAAGAGTTGAGAGAGTTATATGTGATTGTTGTACTATTTTCTAGTACAACTAAAATCTACAAAAATTGTGAGACTAAAATGCTATAAGCCTAAAAAGATTTATTGAGGTTAAGAAATACAAATGTAACTTATGTGCAACAAGGCCAAAGTCACAAAATCATATGAGTTCATAGCCAACAAAATTGAGAGCTATAACCAATCAAAAAAATTATATTTCATTGAAGGTCTTGAAAAAACACACCCTAAAAAAGTATTGAGTCTTGTACATGTCAAACAAATGGCATTTTCCATGTACAATGCTCGAGAGGGCAACTATTAACCAAATTCTTAAAAAAAAAAAAAAAAAAAGATCCGTGGGGTGCTTGAAGTGGCCACTAATGGAAACTTGGCTTGTTTGTTCAGAACATACAGACAAGAAGAGGCCACAACCCCCTATTTTTTGAGAACATCTAAAATGCATAAAGTCATTATCCCATGATCTTCAAGTAGTCTCCCATGTTATTTTTCTTATAAAAAAAAAGAAAAAAAAAAACCATCAAACTCCATGATCTGGTGAATCTAACGCCGCTTCAAACATCTGAATAAAGTCTCGTAGGACACGGAGAACACGGAGTGGAGGCAATTAGGACTTGTTGTAGAGAAAAAGGAAAAAAAAAAAAAAAAACAATAACAATCATCAATATTTTTCTAGCGCACAAGAAGAAGAAGAAAAAAGAAAAGAATTGGAAACTTCAAATTCAAAATATTTCAAAAGGTAATATTTTCTTGTTCCCATTCTTATTTCTTCTAATGATACTGCTGGCTCTAGTTTCTTTTTCTTTGTGTCTGAGTTAATGCCTTAACTTTCTAACTCTTAATGGAGAAGTTGAGATACATGGTGTTTATGTAACCAACAAAGAAAAGGAAAGGGGAAAATTGATCTAGTTCAGTTTGTTTTCTATTAGGTGAATGAAACTTCCAAAACTAACTTTTCATCTTCTTTTCACTTGTGAATTAGCAACAAAAAAAGAGTTTGACATTACGTGAAATTCTAATGCAATTCGCATGAACTATATAGGACAGAAACTTAAAAACTTCGAGAACTTTGCATGTGATTATTCATGCATGATATTTGAGTTCTGCCAAGTTTTATCAAAGCCATCTGAAATAGATACTCTTTCAGTCATTGTGTGCCTCTCTAGTTAAGTGTAAATTTCATGAATGAATTATCCTCGAATCCATTCACAATACAGCTTCCAATGCATAATTTGAGTCAAATTAATTGGCCGTAGTGCCCATATATATTTATTTGCCGCTCAAATTATTCAAGAACTAAATTATATCAATTGGCCTTAAATGCCATAAAATTGATCTCAATGTTCAAATTTACCTTTCAATGTGCCAAATCAAATCAATTGGTCTTCTGCCCAAATTTGCATTTTAAGGCACTAAATTAAATTAATTAGCCTTAGTGCCTAAATTAACTTTTATGGTAATAAATCAAATTAATTGGCTTTAATACCCAAAATTACCTTTTAAGGTACCAAATTAAATTAATCGACCTTAGTGTCCAAAATTATCTTTTATAGTAATAAATGAAAATAATTGGTCTTGTACCTAAATTTGCCTTTATAAGGCACCAAATTAAATTAATTAACTTTAGTGTCTAAAATTACCTTTTATGGTAATAAATTAAATCAATAGGCTATAGTGCCCTAAAATTATTCATAGTGTATTATTACCTTAATGTTTCTTATTTATTAGCTTAAAAGGTAATAAATGATATTAAGGTCATTTTCACTTAATTAATGTCTTAAATGAACTAAATTAGTACCCACAATTGTTTTCTTTTAACATAAAATTAAATTGCTTGGTTTTATTGGCAAAAATACATTTTAAGGTACCAAATTAAATTGTGCATAAAATTACCTTTTCGTTGGAATAAATCAAATTCATTGACTTAATGCCCAAATTTGTCATTTAAAGACATCAAATTAAATTAATTGACTTTGTGTCTAAAGTTACCTTTTAAGGGAATAAATCACACTAGTGGGCCTTAGTGCCAAATTTGCCTTTAAGGCACCAATCAGTCTTCATACCAAATTTGTCTTATAAGATATTATATCAAGAATTAAATTACGCATCGTGTCTCTTATTGCAGCTCAAGGTAATAAAAAAAATTAGAATTCAGGCCCACTTTATGTCCGTTATGCCTTTCAAAGTATCACAAAAATATTAAATAAAATAATTAGACAAGGTTTTCAACTCGTCTAAATTATTTTTACCTTTTAATGGCGAAATCTCAAATAAATGCGAATTGTCTCAAAATGCTCAAAATAATTGATATTTAAAAATTGTAGTTTGCCTAGAACTATGTGTGACTTGATCCTAATTTGGATACGTAGGAAACCTTTCAAAGGGTTCAGTTGCAAGAACTATAAAATATATTATTTTATAGAGTTTTTCCATCAACTAAAAATTTCACTTGATTAAAAAATGGGTGAAATTCAATTAATGAATAAGAAAAGTTTAAAATGGGTTAAAATTAATTTATTTTTCCATTGAACTCAAAACAAATACTTCAGATACAAGTGAATTTTTATTCACACAAATTATGTAAGACTTTATCTCAGTAACGCTACATCCTACATCCTACCGGGCTCTTCGAGTCGTAATTGGAATGAGTACAATCTAAATCCCTTAACGAGGATCCATTGGAGGGCAAGTCTGGTGCCAGCAGCCGCGGTAATTCCAGCTCCAATAGCGTATATTTAAGTTGTTGCAGTTAAAAAGCTCGTAGTTGGACTTTGGGGTACATAAGCAGCCTAAGCATTTTACTTAGGTACAACCCTAGAAATAAATATTATACATAAATCCCTCCTATTCTCATTTATTTAATTAGAAGTCAAATTAATTAATTGATAATTAGAATCAAAAGGTGGCGGTAAATCCAGCTCCAATAGATCCATTGGAGGGCAAGTTGGTGCCAGCAGCCGTAGCGAGTACAAGTACAATCTAAATCCCTTAACGAGGATCCATTGGAGGGCAAGTCTGGTGCCAGCAGCCGCGGTAATTCCAGCTCCAATAGCGTATATTTAAGTTGTTGCAGTTAAAAAGCTCGTAGTTGGACTTTGGGATGGGCCGGCCGGTCCGCCTTTCGGTGTGCACCGGTCGTCTCGTCCCTTCTGCCGGCGATGCGCTCCTGGCCTTAACTGGCCGGGTCGAGCCTCCGGCGCTGTTACTTTGATGAAATGAATAAGATCAACTATTTTGTTACTAATCAATTAGTAACAACAAGTATTAAATTTTTTTTTTCAATGTGTATAAGAGACAGATTATTTGTAAAATAAAATTACAACTAATATAAGTATATTTAACTCATATTAATGGAATTAAAGATAAAAAAAATCTACAAAAAATTATTTTTCAAAAAGAATTTCATTTTGTCATCTAAATGTCAAAAAAATTGTATGAAAAATAAAATTTTCATGTAAAATATTTTCATACGAAAAACAGTTTACATCCTAACAAACAGACCTTGATTGATTTGTTTTTCAACCTACTGTCCTCTGATTTAGGCTCTACTTCCAAATTTCTGGTTTAGGACATTTTCAGTGCTGGAAGTGAGACATCATCAACAACATTAGAATGGGCAATTTCTGAAATGATCAAAAGCCCTGCAGTCATGTAAAAGGCACAAGATGTGGTAAGAAACATCTTCAATGAAAGAGGAAATGTCGATGAATCGAGCCTTTACAAACTGAAATACTTGCTCTTAGTTATTAAGGAAACCATGAGGCCCATCATAGTGCTCCTCTTTTACTTCCAAAAGATAGCACAGAAAAATGTGAAATGAAAGGATTCGAAACACCGGCCAAGACCAGAGTCATTGTCAATGCTTGGGCAATTGGGAGAGAATTCCATGTATTGGAATGAAGCTGAGAAATTTGTTGCGGAAAGGTTTCTTGATTCTGAAATTGATTTCAGGGGGAATCATTTCGAAAATATACCATTTGGTGCTGGAAGAAGAATAAGTCCTGGAATATCATTTGCTTTGCCTAATATTGAGCTCCCTTTGGCATAATTACTATTCCATTTTTATTGGAAACTCCCTGGTGATTTGAAGCAAGACAACTCGATATGATTGAGGTTTTTGGTGCGACTGTTAGGCGAAAAAAAGATCTACAACTAATTCCAGTTCCTTACGGCCTCTCTTCTTTGAACAAGGACCTCTAGATATCATGTTATTCAGATTTCAGATTCATAAATGTACAATAATATTTAGTCATACATCTTTTAGTTAATGCCGGCTCCAGGTTTTTTTGTTATCCTTTTTCTATTATACTCCCTTTACATCATCACGTGTTAAATAATTAATAAAATAAGTTAAAGATAAGTGAATTTGAAGATCTGACACATGTGCATATATAGTATAAATTAATTGATGTAACATAGAATAGGAAAAATTTAAGTGAAAATCTAGTATGGTTAATGCCTGTAGTAAGTGATCCCTTTTGTACACATCCTCTTTCTTAGTATTACATTTATGGTTGTCAGTAAACAAAAGTTATTATGACAAATATTAGCAATAATGACCAAATAATATTTGAGTAAAATGTCATTTTTATTGACCAAATAATATTTGAGTAAAATGTCATTTTTATTCCCTAATGTTTAGGGCGTTATATAAAGTTTCGGCTAGAATATATTTAGTCTTCAAATTTCAGAACTTGAACAATGTTAAGATAATTGACGAAAAATTAGAATTTGTAACAGAAACAGGCCACATGCTGGTCACGTGGCCATTAAGTAAATACCTAAAAAAAAAATTCAAAGATCACAAATAGAAGTGACTACTTGAAAATTAGAACCTGTCTCTTTAGAATCTACATTAAACTTTCATTTTAACCATGAATATCAGTCGGGTTTAAACCCTTTCCTCTACTTTAACCCAAAATTCCTCTTTTCCTTTTAATCTAAGAAGAACCATAATCCTTCAATACTTGTAGTCACTTTGTCTTCTTTGACGATGATCATAAATTCCTTCCATTTTTCTTTAAAGATCGTGGAGAATTGACTATATGGGGTGAGGTTGAGATTAGTAGGATAAGCATTCAAAGGAAATGGAAGGAATTGATGATCATCTTCAAGGAAGACAAAGGGATATAAGAGATTGAAATATCAGGGTTTTTCTTGGACTAAAGAGAAAAAAGGAAATTTGGGTTAAAGAGGAGAAAAGGGTTCATATTTTCAAGTGAAATGAGAGTTTAATGTTAAATATAGTTTCCAAGTTTTATTTTTGATTTTTTGAGAATTTTTTCTTTTATCTACCGTTTCTAATTTTTTTTGGGCATTTACTTAATGGCCACGAGACTAGCAAATGGCATGTTTCTATTAGAAATTTCTGTTTTTCGTCAATAGTCCTAACATTGATCAAAAAAATGTATTCTAAAACTTTTGGTACTAAATCTATTTTGGTTGAAACTTTAGGGATCAATTTATGTATTACCTCAAATATTGGGGACTAGAAATACATTTTAGTGAGATATTGATAACCAATATCATGCATGAAACTATGTAACTCACATTTTTCTATCTTCCTTGTCGCCTTCAAATAAGAAAGACCAAAAATCAAATTGATTACTCTATTAATGTGTATCGGAGACAAAATCTTGACATAGACAGTCATTTTACATTTGCTATGAATAGATGTTCTAACCATTTTGTACTTCTAATTATTCTAGATGGGAAAAAATACAATTTTATCTCTCAAATTTTGGATTGTGGTTTATTTTGGGCCTTAAAATTTTATACAAGACACATTTAGTTCTTAAACTTTCTAATTTCCACTAATTTAGGACAAATTTGAAAATTTCATCAATTACAAACGAAAAACGCACGTTACTGTTAAATTTTAAGTTCCAAACGTAGACAGATGCAATTTTAGTGCACTCAAAATTTAGGTCATGATCTATTTTGGTCCCCAAATTTCCAAACAAAACACGTTTAATCCGTAAACTTTTTAATGTCTACCAATTTAAGATAAATTTAAAAATTTTGTCAATTACAGACGAAAAAAGTCACTGCAATGCACGTGACTATTAAATCTATCTGAAGATAACACTTTTCAACCAATTTCAAGTCATTGAGCAATATTTTTACTTTTTCTTTTGACTATTAACATCTAACCATTCACCATTTTTGTCTATATTATAATACTTACTAGCTGATTAGCAATGGATTTTTGCCAAAAAACATCACTATATGATTTAACGATAAATTTGCCGATAGAATCCATCCGTCAGAAAATGCCTCTTCCGGCAAAATATAATAACGATTTTATTGATGGAATTTTAATGATGCATTTTTTGTCTGCATATCAGTTACTAAATTTGGTTTTGAGACATTATAGAAATTTTAAATTAGCGACGAATTTTTTTATTTGCTAAACTTAATTTAGTGATAGAAAATTCTATTGCTAAGAATAACAATTCCAACGAAAAATCATTTCAAATACATTAATATTCGTAAAAATATTAACAATGGAAAAATTCATTTTCTAATCTAAAAATAGACATTATTAAAGAATACATATAAGCACATAAAGTACAATTTTAACAAATATATTAATCATTTAATCACGTTCAACATTTGTAACTAAATATTAAGCTTTCTTTTGGTACACTAAATTCAACAAACATTTCAAACATTAACATCAATAAATGCATTTCATTTATTATAAAAAGTAAATTATTATTGTTTTATTATACCTCAAAGATTAGTTTTGAATTAAATTATTATTTTAATTTATTAGTCAATTATTACTGTATTATTATTATCCTTTCTTTGGATATAACTTTTTCAATACCAAATTAAATGGGTTGAAATCAGTTGGGAGGTGTTATAACTAGGGATAGATTTAACAGTCACGTGTATGAGAAGTGTTGTAATATAGAAAAAAATGGTGGAATAGTTAGACGTTGATAGTCAAAGGAGAGAAAGGTAGAAATATAGTTAAACGGGTTGAAAGTAATTGAAAGTGTTATATCCTAGGATAGATTTAACAATTACGTAATGTACGTGACTTTTTCCATCCGTAATTGGCAGAATTTTCAAAATTGTCCCAAATTGATAGAAATTAAAAAGTTTGAAAATTAAATTTATTTTGTTTGGAATTCTGGGGACCAAAATAGACTATTACCCAAAATTTGAGGGCTTAAATTACATTTTTCCAGCTTTGGAACTTGAGATTTATTCCGTTTATAATTGATGGAATTTTTATGTGTCCAAAATTAATTGAAATTGAAAAGTTTGACGATTAAATTTATTTTGTCTGAAACTTTGGGAACCAAGATGTACCACAACCCAAATTTTGAGAGATAAAATTGCATTTTTCCCTATTCTAGAAGGTATACAAAAGAGGAAATAGAGCCATTTGCTTTGTGTACATTCTTAGTGGATGAAAATGGCTAAAATATTTAATTGCAAAGGGATCAAAATTAAATTACTATTAAGAATCCAAAGTGAAAATATTCAACAATCTTTTTTGCACAAAAATACTAAAAATAATCTCATTTTAATGAGATACAGAAAAAATATTTAGCATAAGAACGTAAAAAATTTAGGCCAAAATTAAACGCTAATTACAAAATCTATTCTAGCGTGATAACTAAAATTTTTTCCTATAGCAAAAGCCAGGTGGGTAACGAATTTTAACGAGAACAACTTTAGAATAAGAATGGAGAGAATAAAACGAGTTACAAAAATTCTATAAATAATTATCATGGGTTGAAAAAGAAAATTTAACAACGTGGGCTGGAGGGGTACAGCTACCACCCTTGGCAGTTGGCATCACCTTTTCTCCACTATTGATAGTAGATGACCATATGGAATATTTTTGATCTATAATAATTCTAATTCTACGGTTTCATTGAGGAACCATTCCTTTAACTTTAAATATTTGTACAGTATAAATTTTTAAGAAGAATATAGTACTGTACTATACAAACCTTCAAAGTACAAGGGAATGGTTTCCTAAAAGAGACGGTAAAATTTTCTAATATTATATTATAAATTTTTTGATATAGTATTTAGTTATATCATTAAAACCACGGTATAATACCGTGACCGAGTCCACGAAAAATGATTTGACCATCCTATTCAATAAAAGAGTGTTGATAAGGAATGGAAATCAAGTTTAGATCACCCTTTTGCCCGACTACCACACCAAAGGCCTCAGTCATGTCTAGTTCTTCATGCTTCAATCCTCCAGGGAGCTTCCAATCAAAATGGTACAATTGTGCAAGGGGTAGCTTCATGTTAAGAAGAACAAATGCTATTCCAGGACATATCCTTCTTCCACTACCAAATGGAAGGTAACTAAATTTTTTTGCCATGAAATCAATTTCAGAATCAAGAACCGCTCCGGGTTGAATTTTTCAAGTTCAGTCCAATGTTAAGGATCTCTGCCAATTGCCCAGGCCTTATTACCTACAAGAACTCTAGTCTTGGCAGGTATTTCATATCCATTAATTTCACAATTTTCACTGCATTCTCTTGGAAGTAATAATGGAACAGCATGATTCAACCTCATAGTTTCTTTGATGACTGCTTGCAAGTATATCAGTTCATCAAGTCGCGATTCATCAACATTTCCTTTTTCCTGATAGACTTTTCTTACCTCATCTAGTGTTCTTTGCATTACTTCTAGATGTTTGATAATTGGTGACATTGTCCATACTACAGTTGTAGATGAGGCCTCACCCCCAGTAGCAAAAATATCCTACACAAAATTAAGGTTTCACGTAGATTTTTTTCATTTGCAAAGAAATCTCTTCAACAAAAGTGAAATTTCTATCAAATATATGAAAACTTGAAACTTCAGCACAAGTTAGGAAATCAAACAATAATGTTAAATCAAAAACCCAACATTTTGAACTAAAAAAAAATCAATTATCAAAATAAATTGAGTTTTGCCTGGACTAATTTGAGTACTGCTTATGCATTTGAGATGAAATCTAAGAAACTCTTAATAATGAACAAAAAGCTGTCTCTTATCAGATCTAGATGTTTTTTACAACGCTCTCCTGAATTTTGAAAATTCAGATTATTTTGTCTACCAGATCCTCCTTTACATCTCCATTTCCAAATTTTGACTCTGCTCTACAATCTCTATGCTTACTGAGAATATTTTCAAGTATATCATCAATCCAATTGTGTGCCACCTCCAACAGATATTTTATTAATTCCATTAATTCTGTTCTTATACACATATAGAAGGGTATACGTCTGCGAATGTGAAACCTTCAAACAACTTAACCAAATCCTCCATAACAGAAATAAATTAGTTCTGATATTAGCTTCTTTTACCAAAAGCAGCCTTGGCAAAAATGCAACTAGTCAATGAGCAAATCTTTTCGCTAATATTAACAACTGATCCCTTTTGTGAACAGATTGATTTGATCATGTTAGAGACCTCCTCTACTCTTATTGATCAGAATGTTTGGCACACGTTTTGGATTAAGAAGCTCGATTGTGCACATTGTACATTATTTTCTCCAATAATCTCCATAGGAAGAATGTACAATGTCAACACAACCATGAGTGACAATAAGGGATGAAAGTGTAAAGGGTCTATAAGCAAATGTGATATCATGTTCATTCATAACTTCTTTCGCGATAGCTGGTGTTAGAAACAAGAGATTATATTATAATATATATAAATTAGGTTTTAATATAAATTCTAGATCATATATATATATATATGGGGTAAGTCTTACTAATCAAGACAATAAGACTAATAAGGTTATTACCTAATATAGGGGAGTAATTAGGGTAATTACAATATCAATCATGTATGTATTGAGTTGCCATAATATAATATTTACATATCAAACTCAATATCGTTGATTGAAAACGAAATTGACTTTGAAATAAAACTTAAAAAATAAGAGAACTAAAAAGATCACCTGGCGATGATAAGTTAACTGAGAACCAAGAAAACTAAGGGAGCCCGAAAGCTGAAACCAAGAGAACCTAAAGGCTAAAAAACCCAGAGAATCCGAAGGCTCAGAACCAAAGAATTTGAAGGTCAAAAACCAAAAATACGCAAAGGTTGAAATCAAAAGAACTCGAAAGTTGAAAATCGAGAGAATTTATCTTAAGGTATATTTACAAGCAAAGGCTTTGATACCATGTGATGATGCTCAAAATTAATACTTCGTGTATTGTTCTAGAAGTGAGCCTCATTATTGACATTTTTGTAATTTAGGGTCAACTTAGTTAGTAGTGTGTTGGCCTTGAAACCCTTCATGTTTGTCTATAAATAGGAGGTTCATGTGCCTAATCCTAGGAACTCCTCATAATTCAACTCTCGTATTTTCTCTCTCTAATTCTCCTCTGCTCTTTCTCTCTCTACAAATTCTCACTTTTCATCATTTGACGCCGTCTGCGGGAAATTGTAAATTCTCAACTTTTCTCACTTAGTTACAATAAGTTCAAGCTCCAGTTTCATTTTTGGAAGAAGAAATGAAGAACCGAGGTGCAAGACACGCAGCTACCAAGGAGGGCGGGACAAGCAATCCACATCTTCTACGTCAAAATGACGAAGTAGAGGACTTCAGAACATCAAATGAGGCACAACAGAGACAAAACAATGTTCTAAAGTATATTTCTAATCATTTCGAATCTTTTTGAGAGTTTGTAGAGCAACGAGAAAACAACATGCCATCTGGTCGGTCAAACCGAGCAGACACACATCGAGCCGATCAACAATAGGTTCTTGGTCGGTGATCTAGAAAACAGCCTGAGAACGCCATAAGTCCAAACGACCTAAGATACAAAATCATAAGATCTCATTCAGATAACCGATCTAAGGAGTCTCAGACAGCTACTAGCAGACCTATGAGAATATCTGTGCATAAGACAATTGGCTTACAATTTTTTGAAAGTGCCGATCACAAAGGCCCCTCCCTAGCTGTTCTAAAACAGCTCAAGGAGCAGAGTCTTGATAAATAAATCCAAGAAACTTTGAAGAAAAACAACTTGATGGCCCCTATTTCTGCTTCTGATGGAAATAGACAGAGATTCGTTTACAATCTCAATAAAAATGAAACCTTTGCCACAACTGTTCAAGCTACCTGATCTGGATAAGTACAATGGTGATTCCAATAAGTCAAATCATCTTTCACATGTAGTGGCCATCACTGGCATCTACGGCTATAGTGATTTTGATCCGATGTAAGTTGTTCACCACAACACTCCGAGACCCCGCACGGAAATGGTTCTAGGAGTTGCCTTTGAATTTATTTTTTCATGACTTGGTGAAGTCTTTCCTCGGGCATTTCTGGAGTGAATCTGTGATACAGAAGGACACCTCACATCTCATGAACACCAGGTAGAAGTCGGACGTGTCTCTGAATAAGTTTGTTGATCGCTTCAATGATGAAGTGATTCAAATAAAAAATGTTGATGAGAAAATTTTAATAGCTGCCTTCTACAGTGGCATCTGACCTGGGAGCTTTAATGCTAAATTGGTTGAACCGGATGCCTAATACTTATTCCGAGCTTCTAGAGAGAATCTCAAAATTCATAAGAGGCAAGGAGTCCAACAAAACTAAAAGAGAAATGTATGAATCCCAAAAGAACAAGAATTCAAATACTTCGGACTCCTCATCTTCTGAGAAGCCAAAAATTTTGGATAGACTGAATTATCCCAACAGAAAATCATTGGCAGACTGAGTAGTCTATACTAATAATAATGTGTTGATGTAGACACCGAATTTTGAGCGTTTTTACCGTTAAGGGTGAAATTGGGGCAAATTTTTAAGTTTTTTGAATATTTCGAGACAAAGTCCCAATTTCATAAAAATTTGCATTTTTGGATAAAATAATTATTTTTTTAAGGCAAGGATGAGATGGTCTTTTTTATTTTGAGTATTAATCACATCAAACCCATACTATCCTCTCATGGTCTACATAGACCAACTACACCTAACCCAACCCTTTCCCCTGAAACCCACACCATCAGACGTAACATCACAACTCCTCTATGTGCACCAAGATAACCCTTATCAACATTCACCCTTATTTTTCTCCCTTTCTCATACGTTTCATTCCTGATTCCTATCACTTTATATAATCCCCTTCCTATTTAATTCTCACTCTTAGCAAAAAATAGTAGACGACATTTTTTTTATCAAGGACTACGACACTTTTTATCAGAGACTTCCTCCTATTTCCTTAAATTCCCTCCTAAAAAAAAAAGTCAAGAACGGTAGATTCCATCCGTGATTGAAGATTTGCCACAACCTTGTGTTTTGTTTTTGCACAAAGTAAGTGTGATTTTCATTGCTATATTATTTTGTTTCAAATTAGTATTACGTTTATTGTATGAAATTTTGAATCGAGGTTTTGATTGGTGCAAGTGTTCTTATTTTGGTTAAATTTGTAGTTTATGTATGGCTATATGTTGTGATAAATGTTTTGTGTTTGACTTATGTTATTTTTGTTGAAATTTTGGGTGTGTGAAATCTAATTTAGTAACAAGATAACATTACACGCCTGTCTAAAGACACATGGTCAAATCCGAGATCAAAATCGCAATCTACGCGAAAAACCAAGTGGGGGTGAAAATTTCACTTCGATTTGACACCAAAATTTTTTTTCGGTGACCGCCGACAGTGGTGCTCCACCGGACCGCCACCGGTGGCTGCCTTTGAGCAGCCATGGTTGGTTGTTCACCATTTAGGGGGTTAGGGTTTTAAAAATAAAGAAGATGGGCTTTTGGTTTTGGATTATAATGTTTAGTTGGGTTTTAATTTGTGGGTTTATTTTTAGGATTCTGTTGGTCCCAAAGCAACCTAAGAGGGGGGTGAATTAGGTTTCAAAAATCACTTTAATAAGATTAAATTTATTGAAAATTTTCTACTAACAAATAATATAATGAAGATAGAATCAATGAAACTTAATGAATGTAAAGAAAGTAAGAAAGGAGGTTAATCAACCACTACTTCCAAGCTAACAAGCTTGAAGTATTAATCCACTAGAATGCTTGGTGAGCCAATAAGCTTATCTTTACAAAGTATGGCAATTCTTGCTCACACTAAAACTCTTTTAGTTGAGCCAAGAATTTTACTCACAACCTCACTTTTGTACAAGATTATCACTCTACTCAAAATTTTGAATTGCACTCTAAGCTACACACTAATACAATATAGCACTATAACTAATTTGCACTCAAATTGCTCTTTTCTAAGGCTTGTATTCAATGTTTTAGATACTTCTTATAGAACAATAGAGCAGGTATTTATAGGAGCAATAAATTGTGGTTGTAACTACTTCCAAACGGCTCAATAATAAATGAACAAAAACTAGCCGTTAAGGTTTCGGACGTCCGAGATAAAGATGATGCGTCCGACACAGCGTTCGATCTCAGTGCAGTTGGTAAAGGATATCGTTCAGACAGTGTACTGCGTTCGAACAACCTGTTTTCAGCAAAAAAGATAGCAGACCTGAACAGTTTGTTTTCAGAATTTAGTGCTTATGTCATCATCAAAATAAGGTTTGAAAAATATCAGATTCTTTGTTAATGGGTTTGGGTTCGGGTTCGGGTTTTGTTTAGTAGACTTGGGTTTAATTTAGATAGATTTTGGAGTTCTTGGGCCTTTTAATTTTTGGATAGGTTTATTGGCTATTTCATTGTTGGGCTAGTTAATTTTCGTGAGCCTTGATAGTTATTTATGTTTTGGGTTCATTTGGTCAAGTCTAGTTCAATAGAAAATAGGTTGGGTCATGTTTATTAATTTTCTTTTACAATTATATCAAGCCCATTGTTGCAAACTTTTCTACAATTACATTGTAGCCCCTGGAACTATCTGAAATTGCATTTAGCCCTTAGAGCTTTTCTATAATTATATTTTAGCCCTTGAAACTGTCTAAAATTGTATTTTAGCCCTCAGATCTTTCTGCAATTGCATTTTAGCCCCTGAAATTGTCAAAAATTTCATTTTAGCTCTTAAAATTTGCTGAAATTACATTTTAGTCCTTATTTTTGCCAAAATTGCATTTTAGTCCCTGAACTTTAATAAAATTGAAATCATTTTAATCCCTAAACTTTTCCAAAATTGTAGTTTACTATGTGAACTTTACTGAAATTGCATTTTAATTCCTAAGCTTTACTGAAATTGCATTTAATTGTTTCTAATTGAGTTTCTTTTTTGTATTAATTGTCATCTTAGAATTATAATTTTATGGTTTCTTACATTTTTGCCCTTTTATTTGTTTTGAAACTTTGCGAGTTGGTTTCTAGAGTTTAGATTTTGTTTCAATTAAGTTCTTTTCCTTTCAATCATTTAGCTAATTTTTTTGATATTTTAACCTAATTTTTTAGTTGTTTTTATTGCTTTTATTATCCTTATCCTTGTTTGAGTCATGATTATTTATCTTTAGTCTTCTTAGCATTGTTAATGTTGGGATAGAAAGGAGGAGGTACTTTTAACCCGTTTGTTCATCTTTAGTTTGAGTCAGAATCACAAACACTTTTGTGCTCCAAGAGGTACGTTTCTGAACTCTCTTATGTGCAAAAGAGGTGGGGCTACTTACTTTGTAAAAGAGGCTTATGCCTATTATAATAGATAGGGTATGTGCCATGTATTAACCTTTTTTGATAGGATTCGCATACTAGAATATTATGTTTTATGGTCTTATGTGTTTTTATGTGCTTATATGTTTCTTATTCTATTGTAGTATGTTTACTTTTGTAAATATTTTCTGCGCACACTATTATTGAAAATTTCCCCTCCTTTGTTAGTCCAACGCTAGCACAACGAGGTCCCTTTCTCCCGTATTTTCTGTATATATTTTTACCTTTAATTTGTTTTCACTTCATTCCACCCAAACTTAGTATAAAATGGGGTTAATTTTAAGGAAATGTAAATTAAATCTCGCAACCGGTTTTGTCGGGGATGAAAGGGTACCTAGGTTGCATTCAGAATAGTTTAGCCTTCCCATTCCTCAATAGAACTCCCGAACCTTTTCTTTTGTTTCCTAGACTATGAGTCATCTAGTTTAGGGTTTTTCAGCTTATTTTTACTCATTTTTATTTTTATATATTTTTACTTCATTTTTGGTGTTTTAAAATCTTTTTCCTCAACCTCTAGGAATTTTCTTTTCCCTTAGGTTTGAATTAGTGTCCCGATGCACTTCACACACCAGGTGGCGACTTCATTATTCATTTATTTATTTTTCAAAAAATCCTATTCTAGATTATTTTTGGGTCTTCTAACGTTGCTTTTAAAAAGTCCTATTTTAAACCCTATTTTTGTACTATTCTTATAACTATTATGTATTTTTATACTTATCATTTTATTGTTCCCACCGAAAAATAGGGCACGACAGCTTGGCGACTCCACTGGAGAAACTAGAGAGTCCGAGCACTTGATTTAGTCATGTTCCCTAAATTTTACTCTTCTTTACATTAGGTTTGGATGTTTACTTGTTATTTTCTCCTATGTGTTTATTTTGTTACATTAATACTCGACATGTTTATTTATTTATCAATTGTGGGATTAGAGGGGCTAGAGTGTAGAACAACCCGGTATTATAAAGCCTCCAACTAGTTATAAAGGTAATTAAGTCCCTCCACCTCCAGGGAGCACATCATGCATCACTCATTTGCATAACCCAGTGGGCATCATCCCACATTTTTTTTAGGATTCGGACCTTAAGTAGGAGCGCAGGTACAGGTTGCGATGCTCCTGTACCGTTGTCGATCGGGTCCAACTCGAACCACTGACTTGGGACCCTTGGAATTCACGGAAATGCTACTTTTTGGGTCCCTCAGTCTGAAGGTTCGGGAACCATAAACCTTTGTGGAGTCTAGATTGCATTAGTGAGCCCAAACTCATGCAGCATATAAATTACCTATAAGATAGAGCCTCACGAATCCCTAATAGGACACTAGGCACGAGGAGAGGAATAATAGATGTGTATAAGAGACAGATGTTCTGATTTCTGATTTTGGTTTCTTTATTTATTGCTTTTTGCATCTCATGAGCCATAGAATAAGAGCCTTTGGGCAAAGTGCTCTTCTAGTAAGCCACTTTCGATTCCCAATTTTGCATGTTTAGATTTCGTCTATTGCATCTCATGCCCCAAGAATCAAAATAACGTCATGGTTTTATTGTAAATTCAAGAGTTTAGATATGTTACCCTAAATGTTTCCTCGTCATACTTGTACCCTTAAATTGAGTTTTAACGTTTTCTCCAAACAATTGTATCCTCTCCTTATGTTTGTACCCCTATAGAATTTTCTTTTGAATTCATTTTTTTTTTTTGTAGATGTTAAGTTACATTTTTGGGACACCGCATTTCACTTTAGGGTCACCTCGGTTACTGAATGGGAAACCTAGGGCACATTTTAATTTTTGCATTTTTAATCCCTTTAATAACTAGCATCATGCATCAGCCATAGAGTGAACACCATTTTGGATATCTTGCGATAGGAATAAGCCTTCCTTTTTGTCTCGGGTATATAACCCAATAAGACGTGCACATTTATATATTTTGTACCATCCAAAGGGGTAGTGTACAAGGTAAGGACCCGAATTCAAGACCTACTTCAAAATCAAGCGACATGAGGGTACAAGTTGAGTCTCAGTTTAATTTACTAGAATATGAGATTTTAATAATCGTCATTTGGCCATCATAACAAAGTCAATAAAATTCCCAAGCACGTGGACACTAAGTTAAGAATTAATCAAGTAAGCGTGTACTTCTCCAAGAACAAATAATCAAGGCCAAATTTTGATTGCAAATAACTCATATAGTAACTAAATTGCAAAGCAGTTCAAGACAATCGAGCACCTGTCAATCTTTGATAGACCTTCTAAACTAACCAATCCATTCAAACAAAAGTTCTCATAGACTCTATGTCCAAGGGAAAAGACACTGATGAATAGTGTACACAACATATAATGTGTCTCAGGTCTTTTGAGTGATATTCTCTACACTTGTTCATGAGCCATTCAAAGTACTCAAAATCCATTTTAACATACCTCTCTCAAAACTCCATTACCCAATGGCAAAGACATTGATCACATGCCTACAAATAGATATGATGTGTTTTCGAACCTTTTATATATATTCTACTTTTTATGACCTGCCCAACGGGCCTATTCTATTCAATCACAATTCCTTCTTTGAGGTGTACATAAACTCAATCCATTCATTTCCCTTGTACACCTTTTCATAAGTCATACAAATTGACCATTCTATTTGGAGTTTTTCCTTTTTTCAAGAGTGTGCCCCGAAATGAAGTTGTCACACTCATTATCAGATGGGGACAACAGGTCAACAACTTTAGCAGTCAAGCACTAACAAGTGAGTTGGTAGGGTCCATCAGGTATTGTATAGTACCTACCCCGAAGGATTGCATTTTCATGCTAGGCCAACCCTTGGCATAAGAATGGTTCCCAAATAGGGCATGCATCCCGTGTTGTGTTTCTAATTCTAACTCTTTGTTTTTTTTTCTTTTTCTTTTTGCTTACCCTTGATTGCACCCATATAATGATATTTTGTTAAATACTTCTGAAACACTCATTTTTCCTGGTGTATCTGTTCATGGTTCTTTTTATTTTTTCTTAAAGGTTTTCACGGAAAATTTGAAAACGATGTGTTGCTCGATTTTTAACAAAACCTCCGTGATTCACTCTATGGTGAACCAGAATCCGTTAGTTCTTATGGTGATAGATTTAGTACAAGGGTCTAGGAATCGTATTTGGCGTACAGAAATGAAGGGTAATATTTCAAATGTGAGGTTCACTAGTCTGATATCAAGCCATCCACCCTTTTCCCATAGCCTAAATTTGTTCCACAGCCTTCTAAAGAGCCATTTGTCCTTTATCTCCCAGATTCTCCCCCTTCTTGAAACCTCACTGCTAATCATCATGTTGTTAAGGACCCCACAGCAAATGATATGGATTTTGAAAGTTTGTGTTTGTTCCTAGATGTGAAGGTTACTCAACATTCTAAGATTCCAAATTTCACTAAATATGGAGGAGATGGAGACCCTCTTGCACATGTCAAGATTTTCTATAATAAGTTAGGAGCACATGGCAAGGATGAACGTCTGAGAATGTGTCTTTTTCAAAGGAGTTTGTGTGGTGATGCGCTTCAATGCTATATACATTTGAATAGATTAGAGTTACAAAGTTTGAATGGTTTTATCAGTGCATTTTTGGACAGATTTCAATTTGGCAAGGAAAGCATTCTGGATCGAATAGATTTGATGGATATGAAGAGAAGGCAATCATATCCATCAAACCTGGAAAATATGCTCGCTCTGGAGGAATGTGGCAGTAAAAGAGACAACCACCAATGACTGAACCAGAAATGGTTAAAGGTTTTATTTGTACACTAGAAGAACCGTTTCATGAGAAGCCGTTGGGTCTTGTTAATCATCATTTCTCTGAAGTAGTGGAACAAGGTGAAATGCTTGAACAAAGAATCAAATGTGGGAAGTTTGCCTATATCTCTGTACCAAAAGTGTTGTCAAAAGGAGAAATAAAAGGCAAGGAAAAGAAAGACAGGGGTAGTAAGAGAAAAGTCATCCCGATCTTGCAGATTTCATTCACTTCCTCCCATGATGCTTACTTCCGAAGACCAGAACCTTCTCCTCAAAAAGACCTAAAAACCATACACCACTACCAAAGTCTTTATCTCAGATGTTCATAGATCTACATGCAGTAGAAAAACTCGAACCACTCCCACCTATTGTAAAAATGACCCCTTCTAAAAGACACAATGCTGACCAACCTGTGCTTTCCATTCTAATATCTCACTGAACATGCAAATAATTACCATGCATTTCATCAGTTGCAATTCAAGATTTGAATTCTAATGGTGAATTCATACCCTTGATTGATGTGGAGCAAGCCTATGATCCAAGTATCAACATGATTCTAGTTGAGAAAAGTTCGGATGATGGTGCAAAGTTAACCATACCTGAGAGTGAGATTATCGAGAAATTTAGTCAAATGCATCTTCGACTGAAAGGAAAAACTACTATCAGCAAGGAGCCTAAGCTAGTGCCAGAAATGGTCACCAGAGAGGAGTTCCTGAGACTAGAAGGACAATTAGAGAACATGCAGTTGGTGAATGAAATCCTTTGGGATAGAATTCTACTAGAGCATTAGACTAAAAGATGGCCGAATTGACAAGGCGGAAATAGTCCAACATGGGTATATTTGGTCATTCTACTTCAGAAGAAATCCCAACTCCTGCTCAATCACAATGTGTTGCCACACATGTAACTCGTAAAACTGAAAAGGAACAGAGGATCCTTACTCTCTTACCACTAACACTAATGGAGTTGTTTCAGAATCTTCAAATAATGGGCGATCTCTCCAATCCTTGCAAATCCAGTACATAAGTCTAGGGTAGCTGAGATATTGCACAAGCAAAATACAAATCGGGTATATACTGTGCTTATCATTCATTTGCAGAAGGTCACCCCACAGAAGAATGTTGGGCATTGAAAAGCAAGGTGCAAGATTTGATAGAAAGGGGCGGGCAAATTTTTGTGAAACTACTAGTGGGCAACCGATGTCTGTTGTTTTGAAATTCTGAGGGTCGCTACCATCAAGAACATCTCTAAATACTTACACTGGGAAGGCTACAAACAAATTTGTGGGTTTCAGGGTATCAATTGGCTGAAATGATTGAGCAGGGCATTTCTGATTCAAAGCTATTACACCTTCCAGCTTTTGCTCCGATCCCACCGGGTTATACCCTGAACAACTACAGTGAAAGATCCATTGTTACCAGGAAGAATGCTCTATGAGTCTTTATTGTAGAATTTTGATTGCTTTTTGTGCCTACGAGCTTTTTGACTGTATTTCTTTTAGTGTCTTTTTAATGATCTTCCCCTTATATGCAATTTTTTGTTTAATTTCCTAATGATGTGTGATAAATTTTACGTTTTATGTATTCTATTTGACAATGTCATCCATGGTTTTGTAAATAAAGGTTCACAGTTTGAAGGAATTTCAATGAGCCTTGAAGAACAAGATTGAGCTAAACAGCCCATGTTCATGTCCTATAGGCAATTCTTATTCATATATATTTGGCTATCAAAATTCCTGCATCGTTTTGGAAATTTTGACCTATTCGTCTTCATGAGAGAAAATCCACTATCCAAACATTGCATTTACCCCGGCAACCAGTTGAATATCTTGAATCGGTAGATACAATTTGATCAATTACCTAGCCGATCATAGCCCACAGTGGGGCACTTTTTGAAGGTAAAGTTCATCTAGTTTGACTCATATCACATCTTTTGAAACCATAATGTGTTCTTTGTCTCGATTGTTATGAGAATTTAGAATGAAACTTTGACCATTCGTTTCTCTATCCAAACAAAATATATCCTTCACCCTTTGAGCCGTTAGATATGACAATTTCATTCCACTAAAATCCTTGATGATCATACCCCTATATTGGGGGGAATTGTAGATGATGAAGTCAAGTAAATCTGGTCTTGACCATGCATCACTAACATTGATTGCCATGAGAGTTTAGAATGACGTTTTGGCATTCGTTTCTGCTATCTATACAGTATATATTCGCATCCCCTTTGAGCCTCCAAAGCTGAATCTTTCAATATCATGTGTATCTATTGATTGCACCTCTATGTGCTGGGGAAATATTTGATAGATTACATGTTGACGTGAAAGGACTTTGTTCGTATAAAAGAGTGAATCTCTTAAACAAAAAAAAATAGAGAGAAGCGAGAGAGAGAGAGAGAGAGAGAGAGAAAGTTGAATTTTCAAAAAAAAAAAGAGAGAGAGAAAGAGAATTAATCAAGGTCAAATCAAGTGACTCAGCGTGGATTTTTGCTTCAACAATGTGGAATTGTGATTTTGAAATAAAGTGGTTCAGCGTGCCAAAGACACGTTAATAATATAGAAGTGTGGTTTTCCAATCAAGTTTTCCAAAGAGAGAGAGAAAGAGAATTAATCAAGGTCAAATCAAGTAACTATCGCAGATAAAGTTTTCCAAACATTTAATGCCCCATCCATCTCGGGCATGCCGAAAGACTTATCATTCGACCCAAAGGAAAAAGGAAGGAAGTGTTCAAGAGGTACTAGAATTGCCCGAATACAGAGGAAAAGGCAAGGCAAAAATCGAGCCAGAAGATGAGATTCCTATTAAAAAAATCACTTTGTAACCTATTCAAGCTTCTCAGACAAAAAGATAAAAAATCTATGCTATTCTTTCAGTAGAGTTCAAGGGTCTCCTTTTCAAAATTCTCTATGAATGCAAGGATGTATTTGCCTAGACAGTAGAAGATATGCCTTGTATTCCCCGAGAGGTCATTGAACTTAAGCTTGGAGTAGACCCAGCACACAAGCCAGTGAAACAAAAGAAGTGCCTTTTTGGTCCAAAACGAAGTCTGGTTATTGAAGCCGAGGTGCATGTGCCAAGATTTTACTGATCTTAATAAAGCCTATCCAAAAGATAGTTATCCTTTGCCTCGGATTGATATAGTATTTGATTCCTTCTTAAGGTTTTATATTTTGCATTTTTAGATGCATTCAAGGGATATCATCAGATATTCATGGCAAAGGAAGATAAGGAGAAAACTTCCTTCTTCATCATTGCTGAAAATGTCTTCCACCTTCATGGAGTGAACTTCCTACTTGAGTGGCCCAGAAATAAGGCTTCTGAGTGAGCCAATTCCAAGGCACTTAAGCAGTTGTCTTCCTATAACTTTACCTCCTTACCATCTCAAACAACCCAACCTACTCCTTTATTGAACAAGTCCATGGTCAATTTTAGACATTTCCAGTTTACAGAACCAAGTGGTTTTTTAGGACAAGTTATCCTACCTCTTCTGCTTCTTTTGATTATGCACAGGTAGCAATAAGAATCCAAGACCATATTTTGTTTGGCTCAGTCACTAGCCTCCAGTAAATTCCAGCAAGTAAGGTCCTATTCATGTCCTCAGTCTTTCTTAGTCCCAATCCACAACTTCTTTTGGTTTACGGACTGAGTTCCAATTAATTAGGTGAATCTTGTTTTTGGTTTCTGTAGAATCACAAATGAATTTTTTCTGAATGATGCCCAATCTGATGTTGATAATTTTTGGTAGAGTGAGGCCATAAAAATTTGGAATAGAGGACGCCACCTACTAGATAATAGCTTTCTTCTTGCTAGGGATAGCTTGTTTGACTTCCATCCTAAAAGTTTCCTTGTCTTCATTCTCAATAATGAATGATAGGTGCTCTTAGACACTGTGGTTTTACTAATAGGAAACCCAAGGTAAGTGCCAAGATTATTAGTTGCACATATACCCAGAAACCTAACTATATCATCTTGACAAAATTTTCAACATTGCTAGAAAATAAGATGTGATTTTTGCAAGTTTATAAAGAGTCTAGATTTAAGACTTAAATCATCCTATACAATCCCCTAATGTTTGAATGGATTCATACTTGAAACTACTGAATAGAATGTTGCCTTCCACAAACATTGCATGTGAGATTGCAGGCCCCCTCCTACCAAACTGAATGGGTTTCCATTATTTCTCAATACTACAAGAGAGATATTCCATACATACGAGGAACAAGTACAATCCTTATCTCCTTAGGAGTGAACCATTCGATTGGTGTTCTATTTACCAGGATTGCTAGTGTAGTTGAGGTACCATAGCTCATTATAGGCCTAAATAGATTCATAGGAAGATTAAAGTGATACGTGCAGCTTCTCTTACCAAGCTCTACTCAAGCTTACCATAAGCTTTTTACAAGTCAAGTTTGATAGCACAAAAAGCCTTATTCCCTTTTTTCTTTTTGCTGATCTTAAAAATGGCATATATCTAAGTCAATTTGTATACATATTCTCACAAATCTCCCAACCAGACTCTAAGCAGTATTGTTAGCTTCTTTAAGTAATTTACCCAATTGATGACCTACTTTCACAAGAATGTATGTCATAGTACTACATTGGGAGTCGTGAAAGTCTAACCCAGGCAGCCGTTGATGAATTAAAGTTAAGTTCTGAACAGAAATCTGGCTCCTATAATCTTATAGTAAGATAAAAACTACTCATAAATCGAGGCCCTTTAGCTAGGACCTAAAAATAATCATTTTGATCACCAAACTTGGTGATGTAGAAACCATTTCCAACATCAATGATAGTAAGGTTACCTTACGAATGCCATAATTCTTTGTTATTTTTTTTAATTACTGAAAACTAAAACTCTTGTGGCGAATGCTTTCACAATAACTGAGATGAGTTTTCCCTTATCTTACAAAATCCTCCTCAGAAATAGAGTCACTCACTCCAGAATTTTCCTTAGAGGTTTGTATAGATAGATGGCTTGTCCTTATACACATCTAGGCTTGATTAAGATTCTTCTAAAGCCTCTGAGGCTAGAAAATTAATAAGGACGGAATCCTTATAGAAGCTCATAGGAACAGAACAGGTGGTAAGCACTCTCCACGAACAGGAGACAAGAAAAGAGAAGCCCGAGGATACAAGTAAGAGCCCAGAAAGGTAAGATGAGATTGAGAATTATGGGGGAGAAGGCAGAAGAATAAAGGAGAGGTTTGTCCTCCGACATCAAGGGTTCATGATGCTCTAAAAAATATATTTCCCTCATTATATATTTTGTTGGAAAGGATCTCAAGAAATTGACGAAAGTCCAATACAAACCCGAAATACAAGAGTGAAAATAAAAAAGAGACACCAAATTTACGTAATTAGTTAAAAGACGACTTACCGCCAGGGGCAAAGGCAAGCAAAAAATTTCACTATGTGAGAAGAATACAAAAAACTTTAGGAGACTGCTCCTAAATCCACAAAAGTACTAGTACAAAAATACAAGAAGCTAAAATAAGACAAAAGGCTTAATGACCAACAAAGCACAACAGCCTACTAAGCTCTCTTATATTTAGTACTTGGTACACTAAACCCCAAAACCTAAAGTCTCTATTTATAAGATCAAGGCTACACAACTCTCCTTAAATTAACCAATGTGAGACAAAGCCATACTAACAAATCTCCACCTAGTGCGTACTGCATCTACAAAATAGTAAAATAGCAAACTTCCTCCATATTCTCCACAAAAGCCCCAATGGGCTTAATCACCAACAACGAACACTAACCAAGTCCAAGCACTGCTTCAACTTGTAAACTGAAAGAGGTTTCGTAAGCATGTCCGCAAGATTATTTTAGGTACTGATTTTTTGAACAAGAACTTTTTCCTCAGCAATGGTATTCCAAGTGTCTGTATAAAGTGAAATTTCACATCAATGTGCTTTATCCTCTCATGATACTTCTGATCTTTAGTAAACTGAATAGCATTTTGACTATCACAGTAAACTGTAGTAACACCATAATGTAGACAGAATTCGCCAAACAAACCTCTCAATCACAAGGCTTGTTTGATGGCCTCTATTACAACCATATATTCTGCTTCTGTGGTAGACAATGCCACAATATATTGTAAAATAGCTTTCCAACTTACTGAACACTACTAATGCAAAATACATAACCACTACGTGATTTTCTTCTATCAAGATCCCCGGCATAATCAAAGTACACAAAACCAACCAAAATGTCACTATTTTTCCCAAACTCCGAATAAGTGTCTGAAGTACCTGATTCAAATATCTAAGAATGTGATTTCACAGCCTGCAAATGCTCTTTTCTTTAAGACATTACCTAGTACCCACACTAACTGAATGAAATTCTGGACGTACAAATCACATCTACATGATATAAGAGACTACACATAGTAGAATATGGAACCCATGCCATGTAACCTTCTTCTTCATCTGACTGTGGTGACTGAACAGCTAAAAGTAGAAAGTAACTCACAAGAGGGGTACTCACAAGTTTAGCATCTTTCATGCTAATTTTTTCCAAAACTTTCTCAAGGTAATGCTTTTGGGTGAAGAGCAACTTCATAGCTCTTCTATCTCTTTTGATCTCCATGCCAAGAATATTCTTAACTATTCCCAAATCTTTCACCTCAAATTCACTGCTTAACTTTGTCTTCAAAGTGTGAATTTCTAATAAATTTTTGGCAACAATGAGCATGTCATCAACATAAAGCAACAAATAAATGAAAGAACCATCATTTAATTTTTGGAATTAGACACAACTATCATACATGCTTCTTGAATAACCATGATCCAACATAAAGGAATCAAATCTCTTATACCACTGTCCTGAAGACTACTTCAATCCATAAAAGGATTTCTTCAATAAGCAAACATAATTTTCTTTTCCTTCAATTCATCAAGTTTGCCTCATATAAATTTATTCTTCTAGTTCACCATGTAGAAAAGTTGTCGTCACATCAAGCTGCTTCAATTCCAAATCATACATGGCAACTAAAGCAAGCAAAACATGAATAGAACTATGTTTAACAACAAGTGAAAACACATCATTGAAATCAATACCATGTACCTGACTATAGCCCTTTACAACTAACTGTACTTTATCCTTGCATCTTTAACTCCTGGATGACCTTCTTCTTTCTTAAAAACCCATTTGTAGTCAACAATTCTCTTACTCAAAGGCAGCTTCACAAGAATCCAAGTTTCATTTTTATGGAAAGAATCAATATCTTCATTCATCACGACCAAAACTTAGCTAAATTATCACAAGAAATTGCTTGAAAGTAGGTAGAAGCTTACCAACGCCATTTGTTCAGTTCAGCAACTGACAAAGCATATGCAACTAAATTTGCATATCGCTGTGGTTGTTAAATCTCCTTTCTTCGTCTATCCTTGGCAAGGGTAGAATACTTTTCTTTCTTTGGTTCTTATTCAATAGACTTCAGTTCATCCACTGAATTTCTCTGACTGGAAGAGGCTGAATGAGAAGGACCAGAGCTATCAATTTTTAGCTCTACCTGCTTCTAAGTACTATTATCTATTTCTATACCAAAAGAACTAGAAAACTCCTTTTTCAAACACAACATAGATAATTCATCAAATGTAATATCTCTACTAATCACAAATTTTGGGGATATGGATTAAGACACCATAATATGTAGCCTTTCACCCCAAAAGCATAACCAAGGAAAATGCACTTTTTAGTTCTGAACTCTAATTTTCCATCATTCTAGTGCACATATGCTAGATACCCGAAAACTTTCAAATTAGAGTACTTAGCAGGAGTACTTGACCAAACTTTCTCGAGAATCTTGAAGTCAATAGTTACAGAAGGAGTGCAGTTGACAATGTGACAAGCCATAGAAATTGCCTCTTTCTAAAAGTTCTTTCTCAACCCTATAATCGAGGTCAAACAACATGCTCTCTCCAAATGAGTTCTGTTCATACGTTCAGCCACACTATTTTGCTGATGCATCATTTTAACTGTACGGTGCCAAACAATTCCTTCATTTTCACAAAATTCATCAAATTCGCCTTCACAAAATTTCATGCGATTATCTGTTCTAAACCGCTAGATATTTCTCAATCAAAACTTTCCATTGTTTGAAAGTTGTAAACATCATTCTTATGTTTCAAAAAATAAACCCAAAATTTTTTGAATAATCATCAATAAAAGTCAACATTTACCTAGCACTACCCTTAGATGGAACACGAGCTGGCCCACAAAGATTTAACTAGATGTAATCTAAAGTGCCTTTTGTCCTGTGGATTGCTGGTGAACTGAAATTGACTCTCTTCTGCTTCCCAAAGACATAATGTTTACAAAAAATCCATCGCTCCGATACTCTGCACACAAAGAAGACGTCTTTTACTCAACATAGTCAAGTCTCGCTCATGTGCCCCAATCGCATATAACCACAATTTGCTGATGTCAAAATCTGACAAAGATGATGAAGAGAATGTTACGGAACCTGTGACAGTAGACCCTGTAAAATATACAAAGTTCCAAACCTGCAAACTTTCATAATAACAACAACACCCTTACAAACTTTTATGGCTCCACCTTCAACTGTTGCACTCAAGGGCCTCTATGAATCCTAAAGATATGAATCTTTTTCAAATTAGGAACATATCTAATATTAGTGAGCATCCTCATAATACCATCGTGCATTTTAATCCAAACTATACCCTTACCAACAACATCACAAATGGCATTATTGTCCATCAAAATAATTTCATCATTACAATATTTATAAGTGAAAAACAAATCTCTATTGGGGTACATGTGATAAGAGCACTCCGAATCTAAAATTCACTCATTTTTAGACCTTGTTCTATCATAAGTGACAAAGATAATATTTCCATCACTCTCATCAGCTGCAACACTAACCTCGGTAGTATCATAATTTTTGTGGTCAGATTTTCTCCATATGCTTATCTTTATTTTTTAACTTGAAGTATTCAGACTTAATATGTTCCTTTGTACGATAATAAATTGCAGACGAAATTTTTATATCTGAATTTAGATCTAGATTTTGATTTACTAATATCAAAGTCTCTCTTTTCAGATCTATCCCTAGCAACCAAGCTTTTGGCCTAATTTTTACCAATTTCCTCGGTTATATTCCTATCAATTTGCTCCTTAGATTTAAAGCAAATTTTAATTCTCGATATGAGATTGTTTCTTTACCATAAATCATAGTATCACGAAAATGTTTAAATGACAGGGGAAGGGAACATAACAACAAAAGGTCATGATCCTCATCATCAATTTTCACATCTATATTTCCCAAATGCATAACAATAGAATCAAATTTATCAAGATGTGAGCAGTATAGATGTACCTTTAGTCATCCAAAGCACGTAAAGGGCTTGCTTTAAATTGAGCTAATTCTCAATAGTATTCTTTATACATAAAGTCTTCAATAAGGTTATTCCACATATTTTTGGCAATCGTCTCAGTAGCAACTTCTCTTAAAACCCCATCAAATAGATTTAGGATAATACCTTATCTGACTTTTTTATCAAGGCTCTCAAAATACTCTACCGACATTTTTTTTGAACTTTTTCTCCACTCCATGAAGCACTTGTCCACAGTATCTTGGATCAGATAGCATCCATCTTGAGTTGCCACATTCCGAAGTTGACACTCCGGTAAAATTTCTCCACATAGGTCTTTGTTATCACCATAATGCTTTAGACCTTTTCTGGAAGTTCTGATACCAGTTTACTAAGGAGGATCCCTGGAAATTGACAAAAGTCTGAGACGAACCTGAAATAAACAATAACAAAACAAAAAGAAAATAAAATAAAGGCACCAGATTTACGTGATTCAGTCAAAAGACCTACGTCCACAGGCGAAGGCAAGCAAAATATTTTGCTATATGAGAAGAATATAAAAGATTTAGGAGAATGCTCTTAAACCCACAAAATTACTAGTAGTGTAGACAAAAACACAAGGAACCAAAATAGGACAAAAGGCTCAATAAACAACAAGGCCCAATAACCCACCAAACTCTCTTATGTTTAGTGCTTGGTACATCAAAGCCCAAAGCCTAAGGTCTTAATTTATAAGACCAAGGTTATACAACTCTCCATAAATTAATCAATGTGGGATAAGGCAACACTAACATATTTCTACCTATGAAGCTTGTTGTATATGTTGTATCACACATAAACAACAATTGCATATAAAGTAAGAATATACTAACTATGTATCATGAACGATATGCATGTATACGATAACTGAAAATCATTTTTAGTAAATTAACTTTAGAAAAATAGAATCTAAAGGTATTTATCAAATTGTTTTAATTACAAATCACCTAATTATCCTATAAAATAATTACTAATTTTTAAAATACAAATTTATAGTATGTTGTAATATCCCACCTTGGATAGGAACAAAGAATTTACTTTGCATATAATATTTAGAGTCAGGGATTACTAAAAAAATATGGGTTAAGCACTTTTGTTCAGTGGCTTAGGCTCAAAAATTATTGGGTTAATCTAGACCCGAGAATGTTACAATTCGTATCAGAACAAAATTCGTATGGTCTATACATGGGGTGAGACTACACTAGTGGTATTGGGCTGCGACATCACATGGTATCTGCACAGGTTGAGATTAGGTTAGTGGTATTGGGTCATGACTACGCAAAGAAGTGCAAGAGCTAAATAATGTTCGGTGCTATGTGCTACGTGGTCTCTACGAGACTACACTAGTAGCATTGGACCGTGACAACACATGGTCTTTGCATGGGTTGAAATTAGGTCTGTGGTATTGGGTCGTGACTACGCAAGGAAGTGCAAGAGTTAAATAATGTGCAGTGCAGTGCTATGTGCTACGTCGACGCAAGGACATATGAGCCACTTCTAGAGTCATGCACAAATAGTGGGGGTCTAGTGTGGCTTTGAAAAGACGTAAGGCCTGAAGGGGGAGTGAATGTAATGACTTCTCACATCAGATGAGAAGAAAAGTTTACTTTTTATCCAGGGTCATGGTTACTAATAATTTAGTTTAAATATTTAGCTCCATCAATTTATGACCAAAAATTATTAGGTTAGACCAGACCTGGAGTGTTACATACATGATTCTTGTTTTTCTTTTTCTCTAATGGGTAGAAAGAAGGATAAATAAAAAGGATAATTCCTGCTAAATAACATAGTTAAACAAAGAAATGTAGCATATAAGGCTGAAAAGAGGACACTAAGGATAAAATGACATTTACGTAGGTTTTTTGGTTCAAACGGTCTAAAAAATTTGCCTACATCATTTCCTTGGTCTAAAATTCACTCATACTTCACAAGTGTAAAATCACACAAAATTCCAACAAATGTCGTAAGCAAAAAAAAATATATCACAATGCAATCATGATTAACATTCATTAAAAATTATCTCACTTTCACACCCTCACTCATAGGAATGTATATGTGTATAATGAAAACACTTTCACAATTCAAATGGCTCAAAAAACAAAGAAACTTATATACACTTTCAATCCATAATACTCTAACAAATAGTCTCCTTGAAACAGTTTTAAATTATTGAAATGCCACAAAAGTTAATGGAAAAAAAATACTAAAAACGGAAAATCTTTTTGGTTAACCCTCTACAATACTTCTGACAAATTGGGTATAGAAATCCTAAAGGCTGTCATTCGGTAATGAGGGAGTCTTTTAAATAGTCAGATCTTTAAGACTGATACTCTCGACTACCAAGACACTAAAGAAAAGAAAAGAAAATCTCTTTAGATTTTTTTTTGAAAAAAAAATTGGTTTCTTTAAAGCACCGACTAACCCTAAAGCAGAATACATCACATGAACACATAAACATAACTATAATGAACCACTTTTAATATACTTGGATAATCAAAATCCTATGTGATACGGAATCATATGCGTAAAAGATGAATGTGAAAAAAATCAAATATTCAAAATTCAACTTAAAACTTAGATTTCACTTTGAATATAGGAAATTACTCACAAAATACACTAAAAACCTTACCTAGTATAAGAGAAAGTTGATTTAATTCATAAGAACTCATGGCTCAACCAAAACACAAAACCTAGGAATTTATTTTTTCCTTCTTTCAACTAACACAATAAACATAATTGAGAGTCATTAGGACTTCACAGGGTTCACAATTAAAAATAAGAGCCATTAACTAAGGGTAACAAGGTTTATCACAAAACAAATGTCACAAATGCCCAATTCATACCCCTCAACTTAGCCTTTTACAACATTAATTATCTTAAAAGGACTCAATGTGTAAGAAAATGGAATTGTCAAACCAAATATCCATACAAATCTTACCAAACTACTCAAATACCCGACAAAGAAAATGTATCAAAAAATAGTAATTTCACAATCAAAGAACAAACCCTAGGTCATAGTTCAATTGAAAATTTATGAAAATCTCAATTTTATCAAATAAGCATAAAATCCATTATCTATATCATAAGTTCAGAACATATATTTATCCAAGCATAATCAAAAATAATTCACAACACATAAACACATAAACTAACTAGTCACGAGGCTTCAAGCCTTTATTACCCCACCGAATTCTTAAACTAAAGCACATAAATAATTAAAGTATAAATAAAAGCAAAATTAAAAGAAATATTTCCCTAGTAAAGCCAAAGAGGCTTGCCAAGAATGTTGTAGTCCTTGCTCAGCTGTCTGTATTGCATTGCACATCTGAAGTTCCCAAGGATAGGTGAAACTCTAGCATATGTAGTTATCATATCCCCGATTCCCTCTAGAAAATATCCTTTTTCTTTTAAACTTTGAACCACCTCTTTTCCATGAACACTCTATATGGTACCTCTTTTGCAGTCATCAGAACAAATTCATACTTCTTCAAAGAATATGTCGGTAGTAATTCTAAACAAGTGTTTAATCACCCAATTGTTGAGAATTTGAGCTCAAGAGGTTCTTTATAACTAGTTTCTTTTGAAATGGATTTTTCTTTCTCATTTTAACTTTGAACTGATTCTTTTTTAGCAAATGCTTCACATGGCACTTCTTTAGGTATGTTGGTCATGAAATTTGAGTAGTTATGTGGTTCCTCCTTATTGCACATGCTCAATGACTCGGCCCTTGCACATTTATCCTCTAGGTGTCCATAGTCCTCTTTATTTTTTGCGAGGGTTGGAGTCCCTTGGTCTTTACCACCTATCATTCTCATGATTCTAACAAGTTGGTCTGATATTCTCTTTATGGATTCGTCTAAGAGCTTTAAAGATTCCTTTAGGCGATCATAAGTACTCACTGACTCCTTCATATAGAAAATTATCTTCCTTTCCAATCTTGCATTTTCATCTTCTTCTGGAATTGGTAGTAGTTGAGTGTAGTCATAACCATAGTAATCATAAGAATCTCTGCAAATGCCATTCTCCCCAAACTGGCATTGTTCTATAGGTGATGGTGAATCGTAATTGTTCATGTAGGCTCCTTCACCATACCCTTGCATGGTGTTTGATTGAAGTCATGGTAGTTCCCTTGGTTAGCATTCATCATTGTAGCCCATGGATATTCACTACATATATGCTCTTGAGGTGTAGGAAAAGAATAAGGACAATTCTGATAGCTCAAAAATAAATTTGGATGGTCGGACCATCCCATCTGATAACCACAAGAGTAGGGATCGTATTGGTATGCACATTCCCGATTAGTATGGTTACTTGCAAAAGAATCACAATATGAACTATTAGAAAGAATGGAATTAGCACAAAAATCATCAAATTCTTTTTGTAAGGCTGCCACTTGGATTGATGTCTTATCAATACTAATCTTGAGTGCATCCAACTAATAATAAGAATCATACTCATTGGTCATGCCTCTATAATCATAAGGATGATAATATCCTTGGCATGATTGATTCTAATTCATGTCTTGCTTGTTCTTATGAGACTAACACAAAAACAAACACAAAAACTTGTACTAACATAAAAACACACAAAAAGGAAAAATGGAAAAATTTAGACTAGGGTAGCTAACCTAAATTATCCACTAAAAAAGAGAATTTTTTTTTTGGTTTTTTTAATAAATGAAACACAAATCACAAAAAAGGAAATGCTTTTGATTTTTTGAAATAATGAGAACATGCAATGATATTAAGACAAATGAAACACAATTTACACATCAAAATAGTATTATTACCAAATTATGCCAATATTGCTAAAGACCCAATCCCCGGCAAATGCGCCAAAAACTTGATACGTTAAATATCTAATTATAAAATTTATGATCATCAAACTCTACTATTAACTAGATAATGCACCACAGGTGTACAGGGTCAAATAGTAGATAGCGGAAGTAGGGGCAAATCCATAAGGATTGGTTTAGCAAGTACTAGTTATTTGGTTCAAATACGGTTTGAAGAATCAAAAATAGGAGAGAGAATTGAAAAAAAAAACAAAATTAAAAACTTTAAATAATGAAAACAATGGATTAAGTCAATTCCCAATTTTGATTAATTCATTCAATTAATTGGTCCAATTACTAATTAATAGAGATTTTATTCCCATATTCCAACCCAACCCCAAACCTTCAATGATTGAATCCTATCAAATTAATTAACTAGGGTTTGAGAAACCTTCTTCTAATCTACCAAATTAACTTGAGTTATTAACCTTTTGGAATTCAAGTTTCATTCCAGGAATACTTGGTGAATCAACTAATTTAATCCGTCAACCTGAATTAGATAATTAGTCTAATAATTTAACACAAGTCTATGACTAGGGTTCAAAAACCTTATTCTCCCAATCAAGCTAACCAAGACTAAGGTTAGCTACTCCTTAGAATTGTCTATTTATGCTAATTAATAGCCAATTAATAAGATTATTCCGATTGATGATCAAATTAAAAATAACCTATAACAAATTAGAACATGAATGAAAGAAATAACACAAAAGAAAGTAAATAAACTAGTCTAACTATTAATCTAAGAAAGGGATTAAAGAAAGCGTTGATTGAAGAAAATGACAAAAGAGTAATAAGACTGAGGAATTGAATAATATAATAAAGGTTTTACAATGCTTCTCTAATGAAGAATTGCAAAATTAAGGTCCAAGGTTATCAATCTTGAATCTCCTCGTCAACCCTTCTTAGAAAAGTAAGAAATCTCTAGTCTAATTTGCAGCCCCCAAGGTGGAGACTAAATTAGAACGCGATATTGAGTTCCTAAATACCCTTACTTATAGTTTTTAAAAGTTTCAAAGTGTAGGGCTCTGAATAAGTTTTGAAATGCATATTTATAGGCCCAAAACAAATACTCGAAACTTTAAAAATTGTAAAAATCGCGTAACAGCTCGCCCCAACCGTAGTCAACAGTTGATTTTCCTTGAATCACCCATTGACAGTGGGTATCATTCTGTTTTAACAGCTGTCAGTGGCTGATTAAGCCTTGGTCACTCGCAAGCAGTAGGTGACCCTTCACAGCTTCATGCAGTTTCACCGTTTTGCCTATAAAATCTTCATCCAACATTTGATTGACGCACTATTTGTTTTGACCATGATCGTAGAACAATTACACACATTAATATCTACAATTTAACTCAAAAATGACTCTTAAACACTAGCTAAAACTATAAAAAAAATACACACAAGAACGCACGAAGAACACCAACACTAGTAGGAATTAGGTAAACAACTTAAACACAACTCTAAATACATAAATATAAGTTAAATAATATTAAATAAACACTAAAACACTCTACTAAATATATATTAACACATATCAATCCATGTAAATGGAAATGTACAAAAATGAATACATAAAACCTAAAAATGCCAAAAGTTGTGCAAAAAACATACGAAAAGAATAATGAATAACCCTAACTTCTTAGTGTTATCACTTAGTAGTTAATGTTGGTCAAGTACAACATACTATGTGAATGTTATGGATGGTTGGAAAGATTATGTCTTGTGTTTGTTGGGAAAAAAGTCTATTCTATGACGTTAACAAATGTAATAATGCCTTATGTTATATAATGTTTTGATCAAAAAAAAAAAAAAGAAAGAAAAAAATAAGTTGAAGAAAAAAGAGAAAACGAGACGAAAAAATATTAAAAGAAGGACAATTCCTTCTAAGTTGTGTTAAGTTTTGTCAAGAAAGAATGACAAATTTCTTCTAAATTGTAATAAAGAAGGTACATTCTTGCCTTCTAAAGTGGTAATTGGTTAAATTCCATGTTTGTTTTGGGGATGTTCTAAATGATTATGTTTCAAAGTGATTCACTGACGTATCTAAGGTGATATGAGCTACTTTTATCTAAATATATATCCTATCTTAATTCCTTAGCCTATGTTGTAAGTTTTATAGATCTATTTGATCCTTTGTTTGAGTTCATTTGTATTGGTAACTATTGTGTGTGCTAATTTCTTCCAACATATTTGTCACTTGCTAAACTTTTGTTCAATGTATTTTTCATCGATTTGTGTGTGAGTGATATCTAATTTTATGAGTAGAGGGATTAGCACTTTCATGGTGATTTGGGGTTAGTTATCAAAGTTCTCTTCTTATACACATATTTAGTTCATTTCTCTCTATGTATAGTTTTCTTTATTATGATTTTTGACACAGTGAATAAATACAATGAAAATTGTATCAAATCTTTGTGTTGTTTTGCTCGAGACTAGCATTCTCCTAATTAAAAAAAAAAAAAAAAAAAAATTAGCTGAACATGTAAGTTTTCTTTTCATATTTACTTTATAGGCATCCAATGAAATTCTCTTTCCTCCTATTCTTTATTTTCTAAAATTTTTCCCTGAAATTCTATATAAGTTGAAGGGTATTTACTTCAACCAAATGTAATATCTAATGTGAAACCTAAAAATTTTGTAATTTCTAAAAGTATCCCTTTTAAATTTCTTTCATTTTCTTCTTATAATTTCTAAAATATATCCATGAAATTCTATTCTAGAAGGAAATTTTACTTTAATCAAATTTAATTTGCAAAAAGAAATTTCAGAACTTTTTTTTAGAGAAAAGAAACCCTAATAGTCCCTCATATCCACATTTATACTTTTTTCGATCTCACATTCTAAATGTGCATTTAGAAATTCATTAAATTCAAAACACACTATTTTAGTATCTCGAAATAATTACAGGCATATCTTGGCCTGAAATACTCATATGAGTATCGAATATTATATTTTTTATGAATAAAATTTGCAGCATACAGATTTTAAAAACTAAACGACACTATCTAAGGTTTTTGAATCCTCCACCACCACCACCTCAAAATTCTCATTTACCATTACCACTCTTATTCTTATCCCTCACCACTTTTCCTATACCACCCTACTCCAACAGTCCCAATCCTATTCTTTTTGGGATAATTTAGTATTTATCCTTATGTATTATCAATTTTTCCATTAGATGTGTTACATTTGATACGCATGTGAGTATTTCAAACCAAAATATACTCGTAATTGTGTCAAGAGACTAAAATGGTACATTTTGGATTTGTGAGGGACAAAAATACATCACTTTGAGTGTGAGGGACTTAAAAAGTATAAATATAAAATGTGAGGGAGGCTATTAAGGTCATTTTCCCTTTTTTCTACTTATACATCTTTTATAAGTAGGAATTACAAATGTGCTTTGCACATGTTACGACAAATTATTTGTCATGATAAATTTAACTTCATTTGAGAATTAGTGTACTTCATTAATTATTATTTTTCTTCAACAATTAAAGTTCATATTTTTCACAACTTGTGATAATTTTAAAAAGTATACCAGTTAAACTTAGTCATATATGCTTATGTAGTGTAATAAAACTAATAATATTATGATCCTCATGATTTAAGAGGGAAATGTATATATAGAATCACACATAAACCTGTTCAGTAGTTAATTATTTAACCTTTTTTTCTTATAGATTTTGGTTAACCATTCATATATTATAATGTAACTTTTGTTTACTAAAATAGGCACAAAACACATATAAAGAAACTCACAGAATTCTATTCTCATGATATATGTGTAGGAAAAAATTTAATCTTTGGGTTTACTCACATATTTTGTTGCATTTTCAAAACTGTAACTAAATGTATTTCTATTACTTTTTTTTTACTCTCTAAATAACATTACTTACATTCTTTGAAGAGTTTTTCTGCTGTAAATTTCATTATTATTGCATTTGATTAATATTTTGAATTTGCTATTAAATTTTAATAGACATTGAGCAAGTGAAAACAATAAAAGTTAATGTCCTTGAAAAAAGTTTGGACATTTCAATATAAAAAAGAATTTTGTTTTGTTATATCATCTTGAAAATTAATGTACATCACAAGGCATTTTTTCCCTTATACTTTTATTTTAAAATTTACATTTAATAATTATTCTATATAATAGTACTTATCCAGTTCTCATCTTTGTATTTCTCAAGCTGTGGAATTTGTTTATATCAATTCCTTTATATAAACATTTATGTTTCATTTTAATTAATTTTAATATTTAACATGGCATAACTCAATCAATTTTCCTACACCACAACCATAAGATTCGTAAAAAATCAATAGTTCGTTGCTTCAATCTTTTTGGCATAAAAAAATTTAAGACTCTAAGTAATTTTACTTATCTTCTTTGAAGAGTTTCTCTACTCTAACTTTCATTATTATTGTAATTTTGAATATTTTCGAATTCATATAGAATTTTAAAAGACATTGAGCAAGTGAAAACAATAAAAATATAAAAGTTAATGTTCTTGAAAAAGGTTGTGATTATAAATAAACGAAAGAGTTTTTTATTATTATATCATCTTGAAAATTCATGTACATAAGTTTTTCCATTGTACTTTTACTTTAAAGTTAACATTTTAATAATTCTTTTATCTAATACTACTTATTCAGTTCTCATCTTTGTATTTCTTATGTGGTAAAATTTGTTTATATCGATTGCTTTACATAAACATTTATGTTTCATTTTAATTAATTTTACTGTATAACATGACTTAACTCGATCAATTGTCCTACACCATAACCATGAAATTCATTAAAAAAGAGATAGATTGTTGTTTCAATCGTTTTGGCATAAAAACTGTAAGGCTCTAAAGTAACTTTATTTATCTTCTTTAAAGAGTTTCTCTACTCCAAATTTTATTATTATTGTAATTTTTAATATTTTCAAATTGATATCGAATTTTAAAAGTTATTGAGCAAGTGGGAACAATCTATAATGCAAAAGTTAATGTTCACGAAAAATGTTTGGACATTAATAAATAAACAGAAGAATTTTTTATTATTATATCATTTTGAAAATTTATGTATATCATGAGGCAGTTTTTCACTTATACTTTTATTTTAAAGTTTTCATTTTAATACTTCTTCTATATAATATTACTCATCAAGTTCTCATCTTTGTATTTCTCTTGCTATGAAATTCGTTTATATCAATTGCTATACAGAAACATCTATGTTTCATTTTAATTAATTTCACTATATAACATGGCTTAACTCGATCAATTTTCTTGCACCACATCATGAGATTCATAAAAAAACAACAGTTTGTTGCTTCAATAATTTTGACACAACAATTGTAAGGCTTTAATTTCCAAATGAAATTACAAATTTGGGTGGATTCGTAATTTTTTGATTTTAACCTTAGAAATTCCTCTAAGAAATTTGTGGATTTCAAATTATTCACTAAATTCCTCGATCCAAACACATCATAAATATTTTTAGTATTTCCTTCCAAAAAATTTACATTTTATTGAGAAGATTATTATGTATACACATATTTCTTGGTACTCTTTGAAAAATATAGAATGCTGGAAAAATTTTGAATCCTCATTAGGCGTCTAACACCTAAAATTTATAATTTTTCCCTGCATTTTTGCTTAAAAAATCATATGTTAGATATAGCACAAATGTGAAAGAGCTATGGAGAGAGACAAATCTTAACATCTATATTTTTTTTCCCCCTTTTGGTAACAAATCTTAATTCTATTGTTAGGACGAGCTAATTTTAGTTCTTATAAATCTGTTTCACTTTTTGCATAGTTAAATTTATTTTAATGATGATGATGATGATTATTATTATTATTATTATTTCAACTCACTTAATTTTTTTTATTTTATTTTTTGTGGTGATCATATCTTTCCTGTTCAGTACAAAAATCTTATGCACAAAAATAGAAATTCACCGAAAAAATTGTGTCATGTCAAAGAAAGACATGTAAAATATATTAATATCTCTTAAATATTACTCTCTTCTGGAATTCAATCTCTCTGCTAGTAGAACCTGTCATGCCATCATAAATATCTTTCCCACTTCTCAAATATGTTTTGGTTTTATTTGGTTAGTTAATATATTTTTGTTTACTCAATATGTTTGTCTTACTTTTATATCAACTAAGTTATTATAACGTTTACATATCATAATATTTATTTAGCTATCTCGATTGAGTTGTTAAAAAAATTGATCCAAACTCAAAAAAAAAAAGCCTTAATCTATGATTACATAAAAGAAGCTAACAAATATTCTAATAGGTAAAAGAGTCCCAAATGATTGAATATATTGTGCAACTCATGCATGCATATGATGATTGTTTTAGTTAGTTCGAATCTTAACAATACTACCTATTTAATTCTTAATAACTTTTTTTGTTGGGATGAATTTTATTGGTATTTAATTTGATTTTTAAATCACTTGAATGTTATTGTTCGTTACAAATTAATATTCTCAAATTCTAAATGCATAACAGTTTAATGAAAAATGCTGGCGTAATAAGATTTTGAGTGATTCCAGAAAGGAAAAATTATACATATCAACTTTATTGTTAAGGTGATGAGGAGTTGTCTTTATGCTATTGTAACCGTTAGATATCACCCCTCAACTGTTATGATTGTTCTGATACATAATAGGGGTTTTTGTTAGTATTCATTGTCACTACCTAATGTAGGGTTTTTTTTTTTGGTATTTAATGTCACTAAATTTGTTTAAGAGTAAATTGGAGAATGGTTATTTGTTTTATTCATTTAATTAGTATCACTTTTATTGATTTAACTTGTATTCATTTTTCATTAATTGTTGGTCTTCTAAATTTTCCTAAATACCTCTCATTTTATGACGTTTTAAGTTATAATATGGTCAACTAAGAGGCGTTTTAGGCATGAAAAATGTCAAAAATACTAAAGTGATTGGTACTTTTATATATAGTATTGATTTTACATAATTAGCCTCAAATATCATAGAAAAACAACATTCAGTTTTTGACATTTAAAATAATCGATGCTTTTATAGTAAGAGTAACTTTGAAATGAAAATTTAAATCAGTTAATCATACTCATATATTTAATATGGTATAGATAAACAAAGTACTTGGCAAAATTAAAAAAAATATTGGAATTTCTTAAGGTGCATCAGTGTGCTTATGTAATTTAGAGGCCAATTTCTCAATTTTTTTTTATAAAATCATCGCGCATTTACGAGTGGTGTGCATTTATGAGTGATTTTGAATGGTGCCTTGACGTGTGATGTGTATGCTGGGTGTGCACTCTAGAGCATGTCTCTTATACACATTTAGATGTGATTAAGATCCTCAAAAATATACACTTCTAGTGCGTATTTGAATTTTTTCTAAAAAATAAAAAATAAAAAATAAATCTTATTGTTACCACATCCCAAACCCCACATAATCTTAGATTTTAATGTGATTTGTTTGATATCAATTTGAAAATATTAACCATTAATTTTATTAAATTTTTTTTATCAGGTATAAATAATTTTTCTACCATTAAAAATTTTCACCTTTTATTATGCATTTATATTAAAATTTCTTAATAACTTAAGAAAATAACAATTTGAACATGTGTAATAGTTACAAAGACTAATTTTATTTAATTTTAACTCAGATACAAATTATATTTTATACAATTAAAATTTATGCCATCTTATTATACATTTGTGCCAAAATTTCACATAATTGTAAGGAATTTTGTTATAGTTGTTTGGAAAATACATAATAAATATACAATATTATTCTAAAATTTAAAAAAAAAATAGATGGTTCCATTTATATTAAATCTCTGTCTATTATACACATCTTAATTATATTTCAGAAAGATATGTTAGGCACGAAACTATTTAATTAAGGATACATTAGTTATGGCAAAAAAGAAGGAAAAAAAGTTAGAATCAAAAGAAAAGGAAAATAATTTTGCAAATATAATAGATATAAAAATTACTTTCTTTACCGATTTAGTTGGTCACACTCAATTTAGACCCGATAGTGCCGAAATTTTTCACCTTTTGCTTGAAAAAGCCTGCTGGTTCCAAAGTTCACGGAGAAGTAATTTTATTTTGAGGAAATCTTTCATGTACCATTGCTGTACAAAATTTTTTACAATATCAGGTTTAATGCATGCTACATGTATAAAAATAATTTTTAAAATTCAAACAATGTACATATATCATGCATTTAGACCCAATGAAAGATGCCAAGAGGAACAAAATAATTAATCGAGGATCAAGAAATAGCCAGTGGAACGTTAAATCAAGAGGTAATATTGTTAAATCATTGTACTAGATTATTCATTATAAGAACAATTTGGGTTTTATATTTATAGGGTTTGATTTGTAATTTGGTTATTTAATTGTATAAATTCTGATTTAGCTTGGGTTATTAGGGTTAGGGTTAGGGTTAGGGTTAGGGTTAGGGTTAGGGTTAGGGTTAGGGTTAGGGTTAGGGTTAGGGTTAGGGTTAGGACTAGGATTAGAATTAGGATTATAATGAAATTACCTATGAGGGGTGAATTGTCTTCTATGTGTTAAATGTTTTTAAGTGAGGGCATATTAGACATCACAAAATATAGGAAAAACAACTTGCATATATATATATATATAGTAGTATAGATAGATAGATATATGGACTAATCAATATAACCGAGATGACCTTTGTAAGTACTAGCCTTGGATTTTAGCGGGTAGTAATTCTATTCTCTTTCATTCTTTTGAAATAAATAATTTGTTCCATAACCTTTATTTATTTAATTGGTTCGAGCATGAATAATTTATTTGCTTTGTTATATAAATGAGTTGAGGAGTGACAATTTAAAAATAAATGCATGTGACCGATATATGGATGCTTATAAGCATACAATATAAATACGACCTATACATAACAGTTCACGTGATGGGATATAAAATATAGTCACTACCACATGACAGGATATAAAATAGAAAAATTCTACAATCTCTTTTAAGAAACTATTTCCTTGTGGTTTAATACTTGTACAGTACAACACCAGGTGTTTTAAAATAACTTGTACTGTACAAGCTTTTAAAGTCAAGGGAATGATTCCCTAAAAGAGACTGTAGAATTCTTCAATAAAATATAGTCACTACAAAATACAATCCATATGACAGGACATAAAAATATAGTCATTGTAGAGTACAGTCCTTACAGCAGGACATAAAATAAAACTATTGTAAAGTGCATGGATATGAATGCGATAAATACATAGAATTATTTCACTGGATAAAGTGCCATCTACCTACAATTGAATAGTACGTAGTTCTACTTGTTGCACTTCACATTTTGCTACATATGTATATGTAATTGTACTAACAGGTGTGGAAAAGCTATCTGCTTAATGAGCAATGTATTTATTTTTCTCACATCACATTATAACTTTATTTTATAAGTGATCGTAGTTTTTGGTTAAGAAAAAGGGAAAATTGCCAAATTAGTCCCTAAACTTTTTTATTTTTGCCTATTTAGTCCCTCAACTTTTTCTTTAGCCAGGTTAGTCCTTAAACTTTTTTTTTTTAGCTAGCCAAAATACTCCTTTTGTGGCTGAGCCACCAGCAAACTCTTTTTTTTTTTTTTAAAGTAGCTCCCAATCTGAAGGGCAGAATAGGAACTTCACCAAATTTTTCTACATCAAACCAAAGATGTTGTTGTTGTTTTGGCTCAGCTGCTTCTGCGATCAGAGAATTGGAGAAAATTGAAGACCTAGGCCTGCAAAGATTACTGCAAAATTCAAGAGATTCAACCAAAAAAACTTCAAATCTTCAACAACAAAGATTAAAATCTTCCATTAAAATGCGGAGGAGGACGAGTTCGGAGGTTGGAATTTCTCAGACAAATTTTGGTGTGTAAAAACCTCCATATTTAGTTATTATACCATCTAAATTTGCCTTTTCTTGTGATTTTGATGTTTGGTTTTTGTTTTTGATATGTCAGAAGTGTTATGGTTGTGTTTGTGATGTGGGGTTTAAGTTTTTGGTAACATGTGATGTGGGGTAGTATAGATTACAGCAAAACTAAATTTTTTATATTCTAGCTATAAGTCTTTTTTATGCTCATGTGGTCCCTTAGCTGCAGAAAAAAAATAATTTATAGTTGTTTTCATGTTGCAAGATTTGCAGACATTAGTATCTATCTATAAGCATGTGCTATTGTTAATTAGACAATACCTGTCTTTTATGGACAACAGAATATGTACAAGATTCTGTGACTTTTTTTCACTTAAAGTCCACTATGCATGATATATGTACAGGAGAAATATACACATCTACATGTTATAAGTTGTTTGGACTACTTTGATGATTGTAACCCTATTGACATGAAACTTTCAGTCCTAATTCATATGACTAATGGTCTTGGGTATGGAACAAATGTAGGATTTATGTACAAAATTCTAGTGGTAAATGGTGATTTTAGTTTAAGAAAAATAGAGATGGAAGATGATATGGTAGACATGGCAGCCATTGGCAAACAAAATGGAAGTTTTGAGCTTTATATTACACAAGAAAATAATATTGCATTCTTAGATAGTGAAGTGGGACAGTTAGGAGAATTTGCAGAAGGAGATAATGAGGATAGCAAACGAGATTCTGGATCCTTCGATGATGATGATGATGTGATATATAATCAATCTGTAGCAACTGCAGGTAGGGATTTAAGCATTGTTTTAGGTATTAAAGAAGTTGGTCATGAAGAACAAGGGATTGAGGAACCTGAACAACATGAACCACATGAGGCTGGACAAAAGCATAAACATGTCAAGGCCACTGATGCATGCGATGTAAACATTTTTCATGGAGAGCAAATTCAAGTAAATGAGGAATCAGAATTTTTAAATTCTGATGAGTTAAATAGCATTTACAGCTTCTCAGATGAAGAAGTTAGACCAACATCAAGGTTCGTATTATTTAGACCTGAAACGGACATGGAGGACCCTAATTTGTATGTTGGGTTACAATTTAGTAGTAAGAATGAGTTCAAGGACACAATAGAAAATCATATCAAAGGGACAGCTTGTACACTTGATGTCTAGTGATGTTTGCATTTGAGCTCACGGTGAACCTTTTCTTGAAATTCTCCTGGTTTGTCTTTGCTTAAAAAATGGCAGATAGTGATATATTTGTCATTAAGACAATGGGTCCACCACACCAATGTGGTAGGACTTTTTATCACAAGCGTGTGACTTCAACCTTTCTAAGTAAAACATACGTGGAGTTCTTAAAATTAAATAGAAAGGTCACAGTAGGAGAATTTCAAGAAAAGGTTCACCGAGAGCTCAATGCAAACATCACTAGACATCAAGTGTACAAGACTTTTCAGAAAGCTAAAATATTGATATATGGAAAGTACAAGAAGCAGTACTCTAAGATATAGGACTATTATGAAGAATTGCTGAAAAAAAATCCTGGTTCTACTGTGGATATTGTCACAGCTGTGGATGAGATTTCTGGAAAATAGAGATTTCAAAGGATGTATATATGCTTTGAAGCATTAAAAATTGGCTTTAGAGAAGGATGTAGGCCTGTAGTTGGGGTAGATGGTTGCCATTTGAGTAGGACCCCATCCTGGTATATTGTTGACAGCAGTTGGGATAGATCCCAATGATTGTATTTATCCTATTGCCTATGCAGTTGTTGAGATAGAGAACAAGAATTCTTGGAGGTGGTTCATTGAGCACTTAAAGTATGATTTGGAGATTTATGACCAACAAAGCTGGACCTTTATCAGTGACAGACAAAAGGTAAATCTATATTTTTTTTCTTTTTTCTTTTTTTTTTGTATCTAAATAATACATATTTGATTAATTAACTGATCTTTATGCATGTTGGTACAGGGATTATGATATGTTATACATGAGATTCTTCCTAGGATAGAACATAGACATTGTGTGAGGCATTTACATAATAACTTTAAAAAATTACATCCTGGTGATTCTCTAAAAGCAAGAGTTTGGGCTTGTGCAAGGTCAACATATAGAAAAAGATTTGATAATGAAATGGAGTCCTTAAAGCAATATGATGAGGAAGCACACAAATGGTTGACAGAAAATACTTCTCCATATGTGTATAACCATTGGTCAAGATCACATTTTAGAACCATACCTAAGTGTGACATACTCTTGAACAACTTGTGTGAGAGTTTTAACAGTGTGCTATTAGAGGCTCGAGAAAAGCCAATTTTGGGCATGCTTGAAAATATTAGAATGTATCTCATGGAAAGACTTAGGACCAAAATAGAGTGGATAAGAAAAAGAACAGAAAATTTGTGTCCTAAAATTCAGAAGAAGTTGGAAAGGCAAAAGAAGATGCAGCTTTTAATATTGCTAGATTTTCTAATGATTCCAAATTTGAAGTTACTCATATATATGGGGAAAAATTTGCGGTTGACTTGGAGAAGTGGGTCTGTGATTGTAGAAGATGGGAACTTACTAGAATACCATGTTCCCATGCTGTTTGTTGTATTCCACTAACAGGAGAAGAACCGGAGAGTTTTGTGAACCAATGTTATTAAAAGGATGCTTATGTAAGAGCACATGAGCCAGCTATAGAGCCTATAAATGGACCTAATGCATTTGTTATGGCCTAATTCCAAAAAAGACCCTATTCATGCACCTAAAAAGCTGAAACTTCCTGGTAGACCCAAGAAGGCTAGAAGAAGGGAGCCAAATGAACAGATAAGTGATCCTAAAGGAATTAAAAAGCTATCAAGGGTTGGAATAACTCACATGACTTGCCCGGGATGCCATCAAAAGGGACATACAGTTCGAAAATGCCCACAAACACTCACAAAAGAGGCTAAAATGCAACATATGCAAGCTGGAGAGTCTAATGTGCAAGCTGAAATGGCAAACATGCAAGCTGAAATGACAAGTATTCTGCCTGAAGTGCAAGGTATTCATTAATTTATTTTTTCCAAGTAAATTTCGACAATAATATATTTGATGGTAAACCATTAATGATATCTTTTTTCAACTGTTTTTGAAGTTACTCAGGAGGAGATTACACTACCACAACCAAATGTGCAGCCCAAGAAAAGTGTTAGATGCATTTCTGCCACAATTTGGGACATAATAAACAAACTTGCAAATAACAGAACAAGTACAATTTTGGAGAAGTAGAAAGGCTGAAATGTTATTTCCAACATACACACCATCTAGAGAAAAAGGAAAAGATCAAAGCAAACAGTAATCCCTACACTTATTCTTTTATATTTTTTAATATCTCAAAAAATTTCCTTACTTCTTGTATTTTTTTTCAAGCTCATAGACTCATAAATGAATCACATGTTGTAGCTACTTCTTCAATATCTTTGCTTGGGGAAGAAATGCTACTCAGTAGCTTTTTGGTTTTATTGAGTCTATAGATCTTGAAAAAAAATACATGTAATAATCTATTTTTTGAAAATTATTGCAAATATTTGGATTTTTAGTATTGTCTCTTATACACATTTTGATGTGTATAAGTGACCCTTAATACAGCACTTTTTTGTTTAATGGCTTTAATGTCAAATGTGTATGGTTGCTAGACTTGACTATTTGATGACATTTGTTTGATTTGGATGATTGTCACTTGTTATTGGTGTTATGTATATTTCAAGATTTAATTGACTGTTAATTGATGTTGTTGTTATGTTTTATTACAGAAAATTGTCAATATATTGTCCAAATTTTTGTCAGGAAAAGCATATTCATTTCTACATATATTTTGCCCAAATTCATGGCCAGAAAAGTGCAAAATCTATCCAGAAAACTGCAGAATGGTGTCAGAAAACTACAAAAATATGTCTAGAAAATTGCAGAATGGTGTCCAAAAAATTGCAGAAATTTGTCCAAAAATTACTCAATGCTGTCTAGAAAACTGCAAAATTCTGTCCACAAAACTGCAGAATGCTGTCCAGAAAATTGCAACATTCTGTCAAAAAAATTACAAAATGTTGTCCAGAAAACTGCAAAATTCTGTTAAAAAAACTGCAAAATGGTGTCCAAAAAACTGCAGAAATCTATCCAAAGAATTGCAAAATGGTGTCCAGAAAACTGCAGAAATCTATCCAAAAAATTGTAGAATGCTGTCCAGAAAATTGTAACATTCTATCCAAAAAATTGCAGAATGTTGTCTTCCAGAAAACTGCAAAATTCTATCCAAAAAATTGCAGAATGGTGTCCAGAAAATTGCAAAAATCTGTCCAAAAAATTACAGAATTCTATCCAAAAAAACTGTACAATGCTGTCCAAAAACTTGCAAAAAACTTCTACACATATTTTCTTCACATGTTCTACCAATGTATTGGCCATTTCACTTTTTACTTGCTGGACAATTTCAAAACATTATCATTGCCACAAATGATAAATCAAACTATTACAAAACCAATAAACTTGATAGAACAAATAACATCTATTTAGCAAACTCCATCATTAACTATAACCATAATAACTTCTAAATACATAGTTCAAAATACAAACTAGTCAGATTAAATCCTACTTCCATAATAACTTCCAAATTCATAATTCAAACTACAAACTAGTCAGATTAAATCCAACTTTCATTCAACTACTTCATACATAATATCATAAAAGGAACCTAATTAACCTACACTACTTATTCTAACATTCTGATATTATTCTATACATACCAACATTCTGAAATTTGGAGCTCCCTGGTTCCTTCTTGCATACTCAAATAACAGCACAAACACCATCATCCAACTCAAGGCAAGTACAATCCATATGTGCTCTTCCTTTAGCTTTAAGTTTGGACAATTCCAATTTCAAGTTCTTGTTTTCAGTTTCAGGATTCCTCAAATTCCTTAATAGTTTTGCCAATATATTGTTGGTCCTCTTGCACATGGGTGGATCATACCATAGAAAAAAATCACATGCACCATGTTTCTGCATATAAATAAAAAAAAATGTTATATCACTGTCATTAACTATAAAATTGTAATAAAAAAATTAATAAGAATATTAATAATAAGGAACACCATTACCCCATATTTATGGCAACCATGAAACCTCCTTGCTGGGTTGATTTCTGTCCAAGATGTAACAATTCCGCAAGGTTCACCACACTTGCAGAACACAATTTCATCTCCATTGTAGTACTCAACTCTTCCTCTAAATTTGGTTGAAGAATGCATATAACTTTTCCTCTAAATATATAACTTCTTGCTGAAATTGATGATGATTTCCCTAACTCAATTATCCAAACCCTTCCCAACCTTCTCTTTTAACAAATCAATTGCATTTTTTATTCATTTTCGTAACCCTAATTTTTTTTAACCAATTTTTTTTGACTTCAGGCACTCTTCTTCCACATCACAAACACAACCATAACACTACTGACATATCAAAAACAAAAACCAAACATCAAAATCACAAGAAAAAGCAAATTTAGATGGTATAATAACTAAATATGGAGGTTTTTACACACCAAAATTTGTCTGAGAAATTCCAACCTCCGAACTTGTCCTCTTCCGCATTTTAATGGAAGATTTTAATCTTTATTGTTGAAGATTTGAAGTTTTTTTGGTTGAATCTCTTGAATTTTGCAGTAATCTTCCCAGCCCTAGGTCTTCAATTTTCTCCAATTCTCTGATCGCAAAAGCAGCTGAGCCAAAACAACAATGGCATCTTTGGTTCGATGTAGAAAAATTTGGTGAAGTTCTTATTCTGCCCTTCAGACAGGGAGCTACTTTTAAAAAAAAAAAAAAAAGAGTTTGCTGGTGGCTCAGCCACAAAAAGAGTATTTTGGCTAAAAAAAAAAAAGTTTAAGGACTAACCTGGCTAAAGAAAAAGTTGAGGGACTAATTTGGAGATTTTCCCTAAGAAAAATGATTGAGATTTGAAATTCTAAGCCTGATGTTCTGGAAGGAAGGTTAGGACATGGCGGTGTCCGAACCTCAGAGACGCGCGTGAAAGTTAACTTCTGCAATCCTTTGAGAAAGACAAAATTGATGCAGTACAAGTCAATCTTGAACCTTTTTTTTTTTTTGTGTGTGTATGGGGGTGGGGGGTAGGGTGGGGGTGGGGTGGAGATAGCATCAAATAAATACTTGCTTTGACAAAAATATTCCTTATTTAGCTCACCCAATCCAAGCCAACAACTTGCTATATCCTGTATAATCTTCAAAGACAACATATGTTAATATAACTTTGACTCAAACTGAATAGGAAGAACTACTATAACTTGTGATTTTTTTATTTTTTATTTTTTTGTTTTGTGACAACATATGTCGATATAAACACTAATTAATGAACGTTTTCAAGGAAGAAGGACAATTAGGAATTGCAATCACCTTGAGATCATTTTTGCGCCTGACTGTCACTCCAAAGGTCTCGGCCATATCTAGCTGTTCTTGATTTGTTTCACCAGGGAGTTTCCAATCAAAATGAAACAGTAATTGTGCCAATGGCAGCTCAATGTTAGAAACAGCGAATGATATGCCAGGACATATCCTTCTTCCAGCACCAAATGCTATAAATTCAAAATGGTTCCCCTTGTAATCAATTTCAGAATCAAGAAACCTCTCTAGATTGAACTTCTCAGCTTCTTTCCAGTACATAGGATCTCTGCCAATTGCCCAAGCATTGACAATTACTCTGGTCTTTGCGGGCACTTTGTAGCCGTTAATTTCGCATCGTTCACTACATTCTCTTGGAACTAAAAGCGGAGCGCTAGGGTGAAGCCTCAAGGTTTCTTCAATGACTGCTTGGAGGTATTTTAATTCATAGAGGCTCGATTCATTGGCATTTCCTCTTTCATCAAAGACCTCTCTTACCTCATCTTGTGCCCTTTTCATTACTTAAGGGTTTTTTTATCATTTCAGACATTGCCCATTCGGCAGTTGTTGATGATGTATCACTCCCAGCGCTGAAAATATCCTGAAACCAGATGCAGGATCTTCAGTTTAGATTATGGATGTGTGCACCAAATGACTTTATTTTTAACAAAAATGCATGAGAATGGACTTCATTTTTGCACCTAAGTTTTCATTTTTGGTTAATGCAAAAGCTAATGTAATAGAAAGGTTATTATATTAGGAAAATAGGGAGATTATAGACAGTTACCTTCCAACAAGACATCCATTAAAATAAAAACTTTTCTGTTGAAGTTATTGTAGTGTACATGACTGAAAATTATAGTGTCTATGATGATACTACAACTCTATAAGTTAATGACAGTAGTCGCTGACATAGATTACTGCTTTGATGTGAGTGTCAGTTAACGGGGTTTCAAAGTCCCCGCATTTCTGAATGTTCAAAAGGACATCAACCAGATCCTCTTTTGCACCTTGCTTTCCAGGTTCATGTTTGAGGCTCTCTCTTTATGCTCATTGATAATGTTTTGAATTATCCCATCGACTTGATCGCGTAGTTTCTCGAGCTTGTGTCTCAATCCACTGATTACTTCAAGTATTTTGACAGAAGGGTACATGTCAACAATGCTGAAACCTCCTAATAGCTCAACTATTTTGTCAACGAGTGCTATGAATTCTTCTTGGTTTTTGCTTGGTCTACCAAACGCTGCCCGATCAATTATGCCACATGTGAGTGAGTAAACCATTTTGCTAAGATTTACAGCCGATCCCTCTTGCAAGGAAATTGATTTCATCATATTCAAGACCTCCTCTTCTCTAATTGATCTGAATGTCTGGACGCGTTTTGGGCTGAGAAGCTCCATACAGAACAATTTTTTCGCAGTTGTCTCCAGTAATCTCCATACAGAGCAAAGACTATGTCAGTCTGATTATAGGACATCTAGAGGTGTCCAAGAAGACACTGTCTCTTATACACAGAAGATGTGTATATCATGTGTTTTGAATATCTGTTCAGTAGCCCGTGGCGACGAGACAATGATTGTTGAAAGTTCACCAAGCTGAAGGTGCATCAGAGGTCCATATTTCTTGGCCAATTCTCTCAGAGTGTGATGTGGTAGGGAAACACGAAGCTGATGAATGTTACCAATGATAGGAAGTTCACTTGGCCCTGGGGGCAGTTTCTGCACTACTGATGAGTTCCCCTTGGATTTCTTGACAATTCTTGTTGGGAATTTAGTAACACAATTATTTGAGAAATCAAAAACCCAATTTAATGAAAATAAAAAGTTACGAAATATGAGTGACACACACAGTTTAACATGGTTCCGCTTAATTACCAAGCCTATGTCCATGGAGAGAAAAACTGCTCTTTATTACGATAATTGAGAGAAAAACAAATACAAGAATACAACTCATATCCCAAATCTAACCCCTTGTATTCACTCTCTCACTACTAAGAACTCTCTCCTCCCTTTGTGTGAATTCTCTTGTTCTCTTGTATCTATGATAGAATGGCAACCCACCTATTTATAGGGGACATTACTTGGTCATCAATCAAGAAATAACTTGCCTTGGACACCAAAATCTATAAATTAGGAAGTTATTGGCAACTACTCCAAGCAATTAGAATATTAGTAAATTATTTTTTCCTCACACGAAGAAACCTACCCAAAAGAAAAATGAGCCAAAATTCCTAACAAATCTCCACCTTAGTGAATTTTTCTTTTAGTAAAAAAAAAAAAAAAATAGGAAACCAACAAAAATAAACCCATTTGCCTTTTTACCACCAATTACCATGGTGCCTAACTACACACACAAATCAATACGGTCCTATCTCCAATTGATTTAATCGGCAAATGGATGTGTGCAGCTAACAAGTTCAACTTGTCTAGATGACTCGTGAGATGGGCCGCCTCAATTCACCCTCTCCCGTTGCAGGACTTTTCTCATTACCATTTGTGTTGGAAGCAATCTTACGTCCTCTTTCCTGAGATCTGCTCCCAATTCATTGAGGTTACCAAATGTTACAAATTTCGATATGTCCCTTTCAACAAGACCATCTCGCCATGTGTGATTTTCAAGACTCCACCTCCAGCTGAATATTCATAGACATCGGAGTCTAATTGGCTCAGTGTATTAGACATAGATCCGTATCTTTGGGACATATGCCATACCACCCAAAGAACGAACTGCTTCATCTAACATTTTGATTTTCACCATTCAATACCTTTGAATTCGCGAGAGGATCCATCTCCCAAAGAGAGAAAACTGGCCTTCTTTATTTTAACCAAATCAAAATAATCTAACTTGGAGCAAACATGTGATACACAAGCATAATCTAAAATCCAACCATCACAGGATGAAATATCCATACTTTTGGAGATACATGTGAAAACACCTCCATCAAATATATATCCAACAATATTGTCATAATCATCATTTTTCTTTCGATAAGGACAATTTCTTTTGACATGCCTATTCTCACAACATTTATAGCATTAGACTCCACTCTTTCCCTTGATCTTTGAACCACCTACCTTAGATCCATCATCAAGTAGTCTCCCATTCTGATTCTCCTCTCGAGCAATCAACGCAAATTCTTGTGTCTCATCTTGGTTTTCCTTCTTTTGTTTCTCATGAGACAACAATGATGACTGCACATTTTCGAACTCCAAAGTGTCTTTCCTGTATAGCAGAGTCGTCACTACACTTTCAAAAGACATCAGAGACCGAGGTAAGAAGTAAAAGTGCCTTATTTTCTTCCTCAAGCAGTTTCACGCCAACTTTCTGGAGTTGATCTAGAATTCCATTGAACATATTCATGTGATCCATGAGATTTTCACCCTCTTCCATCTTCAGCCTATAAAGTTGCCGCTTCAATTGTAACTTGTTATACTTCAAGCTCTTGGCCAAATAAGCCTTTCCATTTTTTTGCCATAGGTCAACTGCTGAATCTTTCTCATCCATCACATTATTTATGATATTGTCCGCAATGTAGAGTCGAATCATACTAGCGCATCTTGATTCCAACTCTTACAACTTATCATCTTTCATGTTCGCTAGCTTTGTATCCTTTCCGTTAAATGCTTTTGCCAAGTCTTGTTGAATTAGAATGTCTTTTACTCTTGTCTGCCAAAGAGTGAAACCTGTATTCCTATTAAATTGATGAATTGGAAATTGAATATTCCCAATCGCCATGGTAAGCCACTAATCACTTGACCTCAAATGGTTTATCAGAACCCCAACGTAGCTCTAATACCATTTGTTGGAAATTTAGACGCGGAAGCAACACAACTATTTGAGAAATCAATAACACAATTTAATGAAAATAGAAAAATACGAAATATGAGTGACACACACAATTTAACATGGTTCCGCTTAATTACCAAACCTACGTCCACGGAAGTAGAAAAACCACTCTTTATTATAAGAGAAAAACAAATACAAGAACACAACTCATATCCCAAGTCTAACCCCTTGTATTTGCGCTCTCACTACCAAGAACTCTCTCATCCCTTTGTGTGAATTCTCTTACTCTCTTGTATCTATGATAGAATGCCAATCCACTTATTCATAAGAGACATTACTTGGTCATCAATCAAGAAATAACTTGCCTTAGACACCAAACCCTACAAATTAGGAAGTTACTTGGCCACTACTCCAAGCAATTAGAATATTAATAAATTACTTTTTCTTCACACAAAGAAACCTACCCAAAAGAAAAACTAGCAAAAATTCCTAACAATTCTGACTACCATGAAACAAAATATCAAAGGCAGAAACGAAATTGAAGAACTCCATTTGGATTGGAGAACTAATAAATGTAGAAGAAATGATTTTTATAGAGGTCCCAATAAGTAGAGAAGAAGATATTTCATGACAGCCCATTTGTCACTTTGTCAACCTGAATAGTGACACCAAAAGCACAGCTTATTTGTTCACATAAATAATTCATTCCTAGTATTCAAGTTGAAAATGCAAAGCACTAAAATGATACATCGTATAGAAAATGAACCATAAAAGGACAATTCACGGTCACCACTTCTGGCTCTGTAGTGGATTAGCTTCAGAAGAAGAATGTTTTAGGTAGATTCATGGTATGCTTATTGTTAGAAACGAAGGTCCTCCAATAAATTAATAGAGACAAGAAAACTTAGCGAAACGGTCGCGAAAGACAACAAACAAAGGAACACACTCACAGGCCCATTAGATTTTTCATAAAACATAATTGCTTTGAATTGAGATACTCATCATACTTGAGATTACTTATCAAGTGATTACTGCGGTTTTTATGATCTAGATGAATATATGTATTCAATCCGATCTGCTCACGGCTGCTTAAAGTAGAATTCGTCTTGATAAGAAATGTAGCCTCAAAAAAAAATGTAGCCTCATAGTAATCATGGATAAGAATATGAATTACACATGACAGCTGACACTTTTGCTTGCCAGAACAAACCAATTGAAAGTGCAATGCAGAAACTAGTGAAGAACTAACAACTCATGAGTCTTAAGTAATCAACTCAAATACTGAAACGAGAATGAAGAAACCAAACCATGGAAAAATTACTACTGCCACTTGCCAGCATGGCGGCATGTATTAATTTGCACATCTAACTAATCCTTCCATCAGAAATACTTTATTCAGGCTTCAGTAGAAATGCCATGAGGATACGAATAAAATCAACTTGATTGCATGTTAATTTCAAGTAATCAACTTGAAATTCTCTTTTATAAAAGTATAAGTTGGTCGGCACTTAAACATAGTTAACTACTAATTAACGACTAGGAAGGAAAACGTAATTTAGGGGAGTTTAGGTGTAGGATCGAGCTGTAGCAACTTTGGATTAGGGAAAAAAATAAATAAAGGAAAGATAAGTATATAGGAAAATAATAAAATAACTAAATAAATAGTACAATACAAAAATCTCTAATAATAATACACAGAAGAATGTGTATATTAGATAGAAGTATTTCATCCAAGGATGAAATACTTTATATAATAATAGTACACTTAGCATGAAGTGGCAAGCAGGTTGAGGTGTCATTAACCAGCTCAACCACCTAAGTCTAGCCTAGTACAAGTTGCAGCCCCAAAAAAAAATTCCTTATTAAATCCTTGTGGTGGCTGAAGTAATAAACATAATAATTAGCAGAAAAAAAAAACAATTGAAAAAGAGAGAAAGAAGTCGTGAGTAAGAGCAAAGGAAAGAAGGAAGAAAATAAAGCAGCCAAGAGTGAAGAGAAGGAAAAAAAACTAACAGCAAATTAAAGGTAATGTTCCTAACCACTATAAGGCTGAAATTAGTTGTTTAAGCTTCCTTTGCACTAAAATTTAGATTTCAAATAAACAACTGGTGGTGCATAACCTTGAGAATTTTAGTAGGTTGTTGGAATAGCTTATGAAATTCTATTGATTCTAAGTGTCTTAACCATATTACTTATTCTATGTCTAATACTGATACATGTGGAGTTATATTAACACAATTTAAGACTTTAGTCATGAGTTGTCGTGGCTGGTGGAAAAAATTTCCAGATTAGTCTAACTTTAATTAACAAGTTAAGAATGATTAGAAATAAGGTTTCCTATGTGTATTCTTTGTATAATATGAAAAATTAGGATGTTATATAGGTAACTAAAATCTTGACAGAATGTAATTATAGAAGTTAACACCTTGAATTTGCTTCTTTAAAAAAAAAAAAAAAAACACACCTAATAGCACTCCTTAAAATCCTGGCTGTGGTTAGTTACCAACGGTGAGTGTCCTTGTTTAATTTTAATAAATATCAGCTTGGAGGAATTCAATGTTGAGGCTAGAACTTTGGTGATCCTATGCACTAATTGATTACTTGAACCAAGTCTTTGAAATTAGTTTATATTTAATTTTTTGAACTTACTAAATGTGTTAATATATAACTACTTGTGCATGAGAGATGTACTTCCGGTTGTGTACTTTATCGCACAAGGAGGAACTGGGACGTTGCCATATGTAGGTTAGACACATCGAGTAATAACGGACTTGGTCAAAACAGTTTACCTACCAGGGCTTTGCAACCCAAATCCTTTGGACGGGACGATCATTAGTGTTTTGGGCGTGTGATATTCTTTCGGTACTCTCAAGTTTACCTATCTTGTATGGCCACTTGGAGTTGAGTTTATTGTTGGAGGTTTATCATTTAAAGGGATTTATTCAAATCTGGAACTCACTTTTATCTTAGCGAGCAAGAGACACGGTCTCAAATCGATGCCAACCGTATCTACCGTTATGTGAATACTACTTGCTCCACATGTCTTATTTGTTTCTTCATTGCCTTGTATGTTTTATTTCATGGTGTATATATTTGTTTTTGTTTGTGGGACCTCACTATGCACAAACTCATAATATTTTAAAATTTGTTTTTTTCCTTACAGATTTAAGGACCTCGTGAAAAGAAACTCCAAGCGGTTAATATAAATGTTTTCTTACTATTCATGCTTGTTTGTACTAATGTAGTTAGTAGCTTAATGTATACAAATCCTAATCTTGTAGATGTTGGCTGGTTGTAGTTTGCATTAGCATAGAAATTGTACTCGGAGTATGTTTCGGCGAACCATATGACATGTGTCAAGTACTAAAGTTTGTTTTAAATTATATGTATAATCTACGTTAGTTTTCTGATTCTTGATTTGTAAGTGTGGTTCTAATTCCCAATTCTGACAAGAGTTAGGCAGACACTCAATTAAATCCTAGAAGTTAGTGATCTAGTTGGGCGTCACAAATGCAAATAGTGAAATTGGCTTTGTTTCTCATAACAGTTGAGATTATAAAGACAAAAGCTTCGAATGGCCCATATGAGAAGTTCAATAAAAGATTTGGTTTGTAATCAAATAGTACTTGAGAGTATACATCACAATACATAGATTGCACTGGGATAGTATAGTGCAGATTGACAGGATTGTAGAAATATATTTTTGCCAAGGAATGAAGGGGCCAAATTGCCTTTCAATATGTCAATTTATGTAAAGAACATATTTCTATGGACATCTACATATTAATTGCCACTATGGTGAATCTTTATGCACATTTACATATTTACAGATCTTCCACTAGGTTTGATACCTGAGTCAATCTCACAGGGTGAGGAGGATGACCCAGAGTAAACTGGTCAGCCATGTCTAAAACCAAATAATAGTTATAGCTTAAGGTTCAGCTCCATTTAACTTGAGTGAGAGAATCATCAAAGTAATACGTGTTGGTAGTATCCAGTAAACCACTAACCCCATGTATGTGAATGGGTAATGAAAGAGACTGGAGAATACCAATCTACCATGAGTTAGGCGACCACTTGTTAGTTTACCCAGCCAAGGATGCTTTCAGTTTTATGTACTTCTTAGCCTCTTTGCCACGACCTGAGCGACTGAGAAGACCTATAATGATGGAATAATTCTCTTCAGATGCTTCAATTAATTATATCTCCGAGTCATTAAGGTAAAGAACTGGCAAGCTTCATCCACAAATCCAGCCTCCTCACACAAACAGAGGACAACTTGAAAAGTATAGTGGTTTGGGGAAAAACCATCTGACATCATCTTCTTAAAAAGATTTATTGCTTCCTGATGCCGGCCATTACACTTGTAAGCATCAATAATGGCTGTCCATGTGATTGATCCTTTGACAGGTATCGCTTCAAAAGCCAGTTTTGCATTATCGGTTGATTGACAACATCCATACATTTTAACTATTTCTGCACAGACAAAAGGAATAGACTGAAAATCTCTCTTTAATACCTGTCCATGGATCTCTCTCCCTAGTTTCAAAGCTAGAGTTATATATCTAGGATCTCAGCATCCTTGCAGTTGCAACTGAGTCTGGCCTGTGCTTTGATAATTGCATTGATCGAAAAACTCCCAATGCTTCATAAATATATCCACATTGGATGCATGAATCAATCATTGCAGTCCATGATATTACGACATTCTTATTCTCCAGAGTGTTAAATACTCGCGAAGAATATTCCAAGATGCCACTTTTTGAGTACATCATCATTAGTGACGTAGCAACAGAAACATTAGGTGAAAACCCATTCTTAACAATGTAACTGTGAATCTCCTTCCCCTGTTTCAATGCCCTTATTCCCCACAAACAGGAAGAATTGTGGCAACTGTTACAACATCAGGCCTGAAACCTTCTTCTTGCATCCACATAATTGCTCTCAGAGCCTGTTCAAGTCTCCCATTTGACACATAGCCAGATATCAAAGCAGTCCAAGAAATAGCATTCCTCTCCTTCGAACCATAGAACACTTTCCTTCCTGATACCATATCCCCACATTTGCAGTACATATCAACCAAACCAGACTGAATAAACAGCTGTTTAGAATACTCCTTTGTCTTAATGACATAAGCATGAACCTCTTGTCCAAGTATTCGTGCTCCCACTTCCCCAATGACTGGAAGAATAATAGTAACTATCGAAAACCGAATTTACTTCCACGCCTTCCTGTCTCATCCACCTCACATAATCCAATGCTTCCCTCTGCAGCCTATTATGAGCGAATCCTGCAATCATTGCCCCCCAAACAACCACATCCCTCTCTTCTACCTCCTCAAAAACACGTAGAGCAAGCTTAACTTTCCCACATTTTAAATACATGTCAATCAAACTTGTCCGGAGTATGTTACTGCTCATCAAACCATTCTTTATCAACAATCCCTGAGTCTTCAAACCTTGATAAAGCGCACTTGCCCCTGCGAAACTCTTAATCAAACAAGAGAAACTATACACATTCAACTCCATATGAGACTCTCTCATTTCTGAAAAAATCCCCAAAACTTCCTTATAATTAAGTCCGCCCAACACCACATTGCCCCTGATAATGCATTCCACGGGTAAACACCTCTAGCATGCATTTCATCGAACACCTTGTTAGCATCTTCAATTGATCCACAAGCTGAATACATATGAACAAGTTTCGTTTGGAGGAACTCATTCCTCTCAAGCCCATTAATTCTTATATGTGTATGCACCAATTTCCCTTCTTTCAGAGCTTTTTGCCTAACACAAGCAGCAATAAGGCAAGAAAAGGTGGTGGGATTTACAGGCACGCCACGGTGGTCCAAGTAGTCTAATATGGTGAGAGCTTCTTTAAGCTTATTTTGGTTGGCGAAATTCTGAATATCTCTGTAAACAACATATGGGTTTTTGTGCTGGATTGGTAAAGAGTTTGGAAATGCATCTTTCTCGGAGAATTTTCGTTGTTTTGGTGCTTTTGTATACTTCTTGGTGGGGCGTGGGCGTTTTTGAGGAGAAAGTGTGACTCTTGATGAAATTGATAATGCTTTGCTTTTAAAGAGCTTGATTTTGGGCTGATTAACATTTCTGAGAGGGTTTGAAGGAAGAGAATTAAGATGAAAATAATGCGAAGTTAGAGATGGTTTGAAGTAGGATTCTAGAGGGAGGATGGAAAGGCTGCTTTGGACAACTAGTCAAAGCATCCATTTTTTGGCTGATAAGGTTTCGTTCGTTGTTGGTGGATTTATATGATTTTCAAATTATTTGCTCCTATTTTATTTGAAGTGGATATCTATGCAACAAATGATTTGATGAGTACTCTTTTTCTCATATTCATGGATTAGTAAATGTTGTGGAAAAAAATTATTTATTTTGTTTGATTTAGTTGCATGCAAGCAAATATTGGTTAGTTATTCTTGTCCTACTTAAATACATTGTTATATGATCTTCTGTTTTATTCTCTGTATAAATTTTCTATCTTCTATCTTGAGAAAAACAAGTAATAAACATTAAAAATGTGAGACAAGAGAGTGATACATTTAATGAGGCAAAAGATCTAGAGTCTCAATCAATTTTTTGAACTAAAATTATTCTTTTTTAGATATTAAAATTATAAGTTTTTAGTATTAAGATTACAATAAAATACACGGATTCAAGCAATATATCCTGTGTATCTAAAGTAGGGTTGTAAAACGGATCGGATCCGGGTCAGATCTAGCATATCTAGACTCGGATTCGATTAATATTACCAGTTTCGGATCCGGATCCGAACGGGTCTACAAAAGTATATCCGGATCCGAATCCTGGTCTTAATAATTTTTTAAAAAATTATATGTAAAACTATTACAATTTATCTAATTTTCTCTTCTTTTTTTTAATTATACAAAAGTATTGAGTTCATAATTAATATTTATGCATGTATTTTATATTAAATATAAATTACATGGGCAATTTACACAACATATATGTATATATACATATAAAATAACACTAATATACAATAATTTTATTATATATTAAATATTTTAATCGGATTCAGATCTTAATCGGATCGGAACACCAAGATCCAGATCCGACCCGTTTATTATAATAGCTAAACGGGTTCGGATCGGATCCGAATAATCAGAATTTATTATAGATCCAGACCTAAATAAACGGGTCGGGTCCGGGTCTAGACCCGACCCATTGACAGGCCTAATCTACCCATTGTCACAGGCCTAATCTAAAGTCAAGATAGGGTGGGAATTTGTTCACATGATTGAACAATCAATGCCTAAATACAATAACTAAGTATGGTATTTATTCGTCACTGGTAGAGGATACTCTCATTAGTGGGCTTAAAATGATTTTTAAAAACAAAACAAACTAAATCTTATTCCTAATAAATAGGATTGGTTGTATAAATCTTATTACACTATTGTATTCTGTTATAAATCATATCTTCCTTAATTCGTAGATGGGATATATTTTTTTTATAAAATGCCCACCAAGTACCCCTCTTATGTTGATTACTCTCTCTAAAATCTACTGTCATAATAGGCGCATCTACTGGCCGTCTTAACACATAACCTAACTACCTTCAGCATATTTTTCTCATCTTCTTCTCGATAGGTGATAATCCAATTTTATCTCAGATATGTTCATTGCTTATTTTATCCATATTAGTGTATCCACATATCTATCTTAACATTCACATTTCTACTACTTCCATCTTTTGTTTATGTGTGTAATTCACATCGCTAGCCTAATGGCCATTCAATAAAATTTACACTTAAGTCGAATTTTGTGATCCATGATATTTCAGATATTATTCTCCATTTCGTCAAATTCACTTATATTCGATGTATAACATCACTATCTATATATCACTCTGAAAAATCGAACCTAAATACATAAATACTCGCCTAATTTTAGGGGAGTACAATGCTCCTCATGGGATGCAGACAAAAGAAGGACCAAAAAGCCTGAGACATGCAGCTTGAAGTGACGGAATCCAATGGATGAGCGACACGTGGAGGAAAGAAGTAAAATTGTTTAATCGGTTGAGTAGTAGTAACTTGTACCAGTAAAGTGTGCTAAGAAAGAGGGTTAATAACACTTTGCCCCCCTAAAGTATAGGAATAATTACACTTTACCTACCTAAACTTCTCAACTTTTTTGGTATAATTCATTACTACTTTAATAACTTAATTTTTTTTAAGTGTAATTTTATTTTGAAAAACCATCACTAACTCATTATCTACCTCATTTAACCCGCTAACTTCTTATTTCCTCATCGAAGTGGCAAAAAAATATCAAATAAATCACAATTTTTTATCGATCGAAACAAAAAATATACAGATAATTACAGTTGGTACTTAATCTAAATTGTAACTTTTTGAAATTGATCATACTCGATAGAATTAAATGTTTTTTTCTTTTGACTAGAATTAAATGCTTTTTGCTTTTGACCTTTACTTAATGTCGAAATTCATCAGATTTTTTGTACTAAAAGTTAAAAATAATAGTGTGAATTAATAAAACGATAAAAAATAGAGTCAATAACACTTAACCCCCCTAAACTAGGTAAGTAATAACACTTTGCCCCCTGAACTGAAAAAACTACACTATGCCATCCAGTCACATGATTTATTCTTTAAAAATTTTATAATATCATGTTAAATGACTTAAATAATTAGTACTATATTTTGATTTTTGTATTTAAATTTTGATAATGATGTGATAATTATTTAAAAATAATAAAAAATAAATTCTACAATATTTCAATATAATCCATATCAATATATATCTTGATCAAATTTTTAAATTTTGTTATTTCATTTTATATTATTTTGAATTTAAATGTTTAATTATAATGGTAGAACAATTCCTAAATGGGCTAATTTTCTGTTAAAATTCTTCAAAGATATTGTGTGACAATATATTTTTTATAAAATTTGTGATTTTTTATATCTCTTAGCATTTTACAAATTTTAATATTTGGATGAACCTGTGCAAATTGTAATGTCAAATATAATATAATTCAACATTTTATCACATTTTCACTTCCTAATTATTTTGTTATTATATTTTATTATAATAATAATTTTTATTATAATGTTAGTTTGTTATTATATTTTATTTTTCTAATTCTTTTATACGTATTGAACATCAAAATTAAATACATGAAAAATTAAAATATAATATTCCTCATATTTTAGTCATTTAACTTGATATTATAAATTTTTTAAAAGATAAATATATGCATGTGATTGGGGGGTAAAGTGTAATTTTTTTAGTTCAGGAGGGCAAAGTGTAATTACCTACCTAGTTCAGGGGGCAAAGTGTTATTAATTCTAAAAAATATAACTACCAGTAGTTTGTGAATACTTATAATTATGATCGCTACAAGGTACGTATATCTGCTAAATAAGTCCAATAGATAGCTAAGTAACAATCATATATTTAATTGGTATTTATAGCAAAGTAAAAATAACGATTAGTAGGTATGAACTACAAAACATTGCTAACCAAACTTTGTATACAAAATATAGTTTTACATATATCTCCGATCCTTATAAATAATTGATGGTAATCTGTGTTATCTTTTTTTATTTTGTGGTCAATGATTAACTTTTTGATGTATTGTAATTAGTAGGGATACATGAATATTTATTTGATATAAAATCGGATGCATAATTGAGAGAGTGATTGAATTTGGAAATGTTTTATTTGGTCATAGGTTCGAATTACTAGAGAGTAGGTGAAGTAGCTAAGTTTTTTTTTTTTTCTTTTTAATACCATATATACATAACTAGTTCGAACAAAAGAATTATGTTGTGATTGTATTATACAAAATCCTACAATAATAGGAAAATTCAGATAATAAATTTTATTGATTGAAATAATGTACATTAAGCCAATATTGGGTTTTAGTTTTTTGAAGATATATTTTTTTAATTAAAATCCATTATGTTTACTAATGGGCTCTTGCTTTTGGTGTAATTTTAGTGTAATTTATAATTAATTTAATAACTTTTACTAGTAATTTTGTGTTCTACAAGAGAAAGACAATATAAATAATAGTAATTAATTAAATACTGAAGTTAAAAGCTCCTAATATATACTTAAATGAGTTAAATAAAGTCTAACAAATATCTAATTAAATCAAACAAATCAAGCCTTAATCCCACTAAGTAGAATTGGTTGCATGAATCCTACTACGCCATTACGCTCTGTCATGGACCATATTCTCCTCAATTCCTAGATGGGCTATAGAGATATCTTATTCCTACAAGTTACCCACCAAATCTTTTTCGGTCTTCCTCTACCTCTCTTATGTTGACTACTTTCTCTAAAATCTACTTACCTGACAGGTGCTTCTACTGATCGTTGTAGACACCTATTTTTGTCCCTTAAGTTGTCCCCTATTTTCCTCTTAATTTGACTCTTAATTTTCTTTTTAATTCACCTTTTAATTTCTTCTTAACCTGCTCTTTGATTTCCTTTCAATTGACCCTTTAATTCCTTCTTAATTGGTCTTATGGTGTTTAATTATTATGTGTTTTATGCATTTGAAATACTAAGAATGAGTTTTAATATTACTAAGTTTTTAGAATTATAAAATAAATAAAAAAATTCAGCGCGTGAACGATCGAGCGTCTGGTTGTACAATGCTTTTTCTTTTTCTGCAGTTTCACCCAAGTACTAAGTGAATTGACCTGGCTCCATACTTAGAACATGACAAGGAATGGTCTTTGACCATTTTTACACTCAATCCACCTCTTTAAAGAGCAAAAAACTCAGCCTAAAAAAGGAGGACGAAAATTTCTGCAGGAAGAAAAGAAAGAAAATTTTTTCTAAGTTTAAAAATCTTCCAAACAGCCAAATTTGAGCCAAAATTTCAAACGATTGAAAAGGAATTAGACTAAACTTAAAGAAGAAAAGTTGTAGAGGGTATCTGGAACTATAATTTCTCTTTGTAAATCTCAAGAAAAATCATTCATTTGGAGGGTCAAAAACGTGTTAGAAGAAGGCTGGTGGCCAAGAAAATCTGCAGAAAAAAAGAGAAATTTTTCCAAGTCTGGAAAATTTATCCAGATGTGTTATTTGAGCCAAGATTCCAAGCGATAAAAGAGGACTTATCTAAACTCAAAGAATAAAAGTTTTAGAGGGTACCTAGGACTACAACTTCTCTTTGTAAATCTCAAGAAAAATCGTTCATCTGGTGGGTGAAAAACGTGGTGGAAGAAGGCCGCTTCATCAACCGGAAGCTTGGAGGTGCCGAAAGCAAATTCGGCTCAAACACACTCCAAGTCAAGTATAACCAATTCCACCACATTCCTGAGGTTGAGCTGAGTTAAATGGTCTTTTGAATCGATTGTTTTGGTGACAAAATGCTTATCTTACTATTTTTACATTATTTATGACTTAATTTAGCCATTTGTTTAATAGTTCATAATGTTTAAATTTAATGTTTTTATTGGCTTTAGAATATTTTTGGAGTGTCTCTAAAGGTTTACATGAAAATTTTGTGGATGTTTTATGCAAGTTTGTGTTTGGTTCATATGCCCACTTTCACCTTTTGATTTATGTTTATGTAGTTGTTTATGTTAATTAATTGTTATATCTTCATGATCTATGTAAAAATTAGAATTTTATGGCTATTTTCTTAGAGTTTTTGGGTTAATGTTTGAAGGTTTCACTTTTTGGGGTGGTTATGGAGTTGGAAGAATTTTGAATGGTTGTTTACCGTTGAGGAAGAAGAGGAAGAAGTTGGGGGAATGTAGAGAAACTTTGCAAGTGTATACATAAAAACAAACTGAACCATAACCCAAAAATGGCTTTGGGCCAGTGGTTCAGCAACAAGTATTACTCCATGGGGGGTTTGGTTCGAATCTCCTTGCCCCCATTTTCCTTAGGTTTTTTATTTTTCCCCCTTGGGTCCATAGGGCTGCCACGTCATCGACGACGTGGCAATTCCTAAAAAAAAGAGAGAAAAGCTTGCTGACACAACCCACTTGATGCCACATCATCGATGATTTAAACACAAAATTTTAAAAAAAAAAAATAAAGGTTATTAATCTACGAAAAAATTAACCTTCAAAATTTTATTTTTGCATTTTAGCCCTCAAATAATTTTCTAAATTACATTTAGGCCCTTAAGAAATTTTCCTTAATATTACTGTTTTTTTCTTTTCAAATTTCTTCTAAGTTACATTTTTAATGACAATAACCACCTAGCTTTAATTTGATTTTTGTTTGACATTTTAATATGTTTAATTACCCTTTGATTGTGAAATTACACGTTTTTCCCTTATGAATATTAAATTGTAAATAGGCTCTGATTTTGCACATATTTTTCGATTAGTTTCTTTTGTGATGATTTGTGCTTTATTTTTTATGTTTGTTGGTCTCGACATAATAGTTATGCTTTTTCTTACTTGTTAAATGATGTGAATCTACTCTTCTGTCCTCAAATTTTGTTTAGTTGCACGACTAGACATTAAATATTTGAATCAAACTCATTTTAGTCCATGACTTAATAACTGTATCAATAATATAAAATCGGGCTAGAAATAAACTCTGGCGTGCATGACAAACATTGTTTTGCCCTTGGGAGTTAAAAGGCACTACAAGCTAAATGTGTGCGACTTTAAATTGGACCCAGCTAAATTTAGTAACAAATAGATTACTATTATTTTCATTTCCTCATTAATATGTACATATTTTATTACTTTTAAACTATCTCAAGCACACGTACGCTACAAAGTCGGCAATAATGAATACTAAAATTAAAAAGAGACCCTATACAGTTATGTAATAGTAAATAGGTGATTCATTTAAATTCGTAATAGTAAGTAGGTAATTTATGTTTGTAAATAGTAAATAGGATTTTTGCATTTAATCACCTATTTCACGAGCACCATATGGCAACGGTGCCGGTCCCAAAGGTACTGGCCAGAGTAGCATAAGGTCGTGGGGGGGTGCGACAGTCGTCTTAACACATGACCTAACCACCTTAAGCATGTTTCTCTTATCTTCTTATCAATATGGATGCTACTCCAATCTTTTCACGAATATGATCATTCTGTATCTTGTCCATCCAAGTATACCTACACATCCATTTTAACAATCGCATTTCTGCTACTCTCATTTTTTGCTCATATGTGTGATTCACTGTCCAACACTTAAACCCATAGAGCATCGCTGGCCTAATTGCCATTCTATAGAATTTACCCTTAAGTCGTAAAGGAATTTTGCGGTCACATAATATTCCCGATGCCATTCTCCATTTTGTCCATCCCGCTTGTATCCGATGTATAACATCTCGATCTATACCACCATTACTCTGAATAACTGATTCTCAATATTTAAAATTTTCACTTATAGATATCTCTTGATCTCTAATACTAACCCCTATTCCATTCCTACGTGCATCCTTGCTAAACTTAAATTCCATATATTATGTTTTTGATTTGCTAAATATCTAATTAAATCTTAGTCAAAAAAATCTTACTTAAATATTAAAGTCATGTTAACCTTTTAAACCTAAAATATATTATTAAAGAAAGGGTCAAATTCCACCACACCCCTGTGATTTGTCTATTTTCTTCATTACCCTTTATGATTCAAAAACCTACAATTATTCCCCTGTGCTTTCACTTGAAATGTCTAATGGATGAAAAGTGCATAGAGTGTATAGTTTGAAAGCCAGACACGAAGAAAGTTACTTTATCCTGAAATACTGAGTAGTACTTGTTGAAATACCTATAATGTAAACTTAGATAAAATAAAATGTTACTCTAGATATTATTATAGCAAAATCTGTATTGTGACATCAAAATTGATAAGTAAAATAAAAAAAGGGTAACATTCGGAATGTTGTAAGAACACATAGTAATGATCTTGATTTTTGGAAGTCTCATATGGCCGTATATCTCATTAAGAAAATAGATACAAAAAATTGGTAAACTACGAAAAATATTTATAACTATCAAAACAAAGTGTTTACAGTTGTTAAGATCAGTACATCATAAACGTACCTAACCTTATGAGAAGGCACAATTATCTTGTAAGAATGTTGTAGCTTAGATGTAAAATCGTTGCTTATAATCTAAATGAAACTGTGTATAGTCCAAAATCGCAGAATACATTTTGGAACACATGATCGATAAATTTTGTAAAATGTTTGTATCAGTTGTTACATAAGAAATACACATAATTCTGATTGTGATAAATATTTTTATGGTGCTTTGTTTTTCTTTTATTGTATTTGTTGGCAATTAAACATTGGTGTAATTTATGCAATATTATAGTTTAAGAGACATGGATACTGCATGAATTTCACCAATTCAAATGATATTGAGGTGGAATACATAGTATTTTTTTTTTTTTTTTTTGAAAATTTTTAGTTTGGTTAGGAGCAACTACTAGGCATGCCTAGTAGTTGCTTGTCAACTAATAGGAGCCCTTCATTTGGAATGGAGTGCTCATTTTTCTAAATAGGATGGCCTCCTATTTTTCAAAAATATGGCCCCCGCTCCAAATGAGTGGCTACTATTGGTTAAGGAGCAACTAGTAGTGGACATGCTCAATAGTTGCTCCTGACCGAGATAAAATTTCTCTTTTTTTTTTTTTTTTTTGCTTAAATAACTTTATAGTAATTTTGACTTAAATAACATTATAGTCTTGTACAAAGTAATATTATCAAATTATGTATTTGACAAAAAAAACTGATATAAGAAACTGTTGGACGAATAGAACAAAATTGAATCAATCTCAATATTAATAATGTATATTACTTAAAAATTTTAATCATTTTTGCAAATTTCTAAGCAAGACTTCAATCTATTTTTATCTCTAAAATAATCAAGATAAATAAAATAAACAATAAAATAAAATAAAATAGCCTATAACGGAGATTGTAAAATGTGACAATCATCAACCCATAAATAAATCCCAAAAAATATTTTTTATTAAAAATAGTAGAAGCATTAGATATTGGGTTTTAGTTGTTTGATGACATTTTTTAAAAGTAAAATCCATTATGTTCTGACATTTCAAAAAATTATACTTAAAAAAAAAAAAAAAAAAATAATTAAGTCCTTACAATTTAAGTTACCAAGCAATGACATAAGAATAGCACTTCTACCTAATTTGAGTAAAAACTTATTATGTCTGAATGACCTTTACATTACTGGTCATTCCTTTGTACAAACATGGGGATATAGCGTGATTTTATTAACTTGTGAACTATTATTTTTTTATATATATATAACTCCTCAATGTTGGTTAATTTTGGTATAATTTATAATTAATTAAATTTTTTTTTTATTATTTTCCTTTCATAACTTCGTTAACTAACTACCAATAATTTCCTTTAACCCTACTACAAAATAATTTTTCTTAACTTCTTAGTAAAAGGTGGTAAAGTGAATTAATTGTTGGTAAGTGTTCTTAATTAAATGGATAGTGAATGAAATTCATCCAAATATTTAAAACCATTTGATAGATGGATTTAAATAGATAATATATATAAATTATTTAAGTATAAAAAATCATTTACAAAGCCATAAATTTATAGCTACTTGCCAAAGCCATTGTCTCTCCACGTGACAAATTCTTATCAAATCATGACTCCCCTGATTTTACATTCTCGACCGGTAAATATTTCTTTCCTTCTTTTCTAGATCTAGTGACATATATTTACAAATTTATTTGTCAATCACTATAGATATACTCTTTAAGCATTTGCTTAGTAAAATTATTAAAAGGACATTACATATTTAATTGTTTAAAAGGATATCAAATCAAACCATTAAGTTTTAAGAGGAGTCAAAACATAAGTTAAAAAAATTAAAGATATAAAACTAAAAATAAAAAGGGTCAAAACAAAAAAAATTTAAAAAATTAAGGGTTCAAATTATAAAATAACCTTTGAGAACGATGAATAGATACTGTTCATCGTCTCTAAGGTTCCCATTTTTCATTTTTCTTTTCTTTTTCAAAACTTATCCAAATAACTTCAAAATTATACCAAAATGATGCTTACAATCTGAAGAATACATATTTACTAAAATTTAGGCATAAAACAACATGAATTTGCATGATTATTTGAAAATATTTTTCATAGATTGCTTTGGCTAATTTGAACACTTTTTGGTCATCTTAGGCCAAATCAAAGGTTAGATTTACGATCTACACGAAAAATACCATCCTAAGATGTGCACTTTTGTTCGATTTGTTGCCGAATATTTTTTTTAGTCAATTTTTTCTGGTGGCGGTTGTGACTATTGGCTCATTTTGGAGATTTTTCGGTCGATTTTCGCTAAATTTAAGATTGGATTGACGATCTACATGAAAAAATAAATTCTGAAGTATAAACTTTTGGTGCTGCCTTATCTTGTTATCAAGAAAAATCTTTTGAGGTAAAACTCGAGTTTTCAAAGAAGAAAGAAAGAAGTGTGGCACCGAAAGCCCCAAGACAAAAGATTGTTTTAAAATTGAGATAAAAAAAATCAACCAAATGAACGACAATTGGCAACAATCTCAATTGCAGAAACAATAACTACTTTGACCACAAGTTATACTTGTCCACTTTGAAAGGTAGACCAATCGGTACCCCAAGTACTGGACAGTCATGATTACCTTTTATGAAGATAGAAATCAAAGTAGAAAGGTGGTATTGGGCAAAAAAAGATCATCCCCGCAAGGTCAAAAGAAATTAAAGCTCAAGAAGGGGAAATCTCTTTCGAAAGAGGATTTAAAAGATGTCACAGTCGATCAAGATTGTGGCGAGTCAGAAACCTCTTATTCCTCAAATTTAGTGATTTTTACTAAGAAAGAAATATCTTTACTTTCTGAGGAACATATAAGCTTCGAGTTTCTGTGTTTAAAAGGCTTCAGGGGTTTCAAAAAATTGAAGAAGAGTCTAGGAAAAAAAAGTCTCAACCCTCTAAATTTTCAAGGTTGCAAAATCCCTTGGAACCAACTTCTTCTTCCTCAGATTTAATGATTTTCACTAATCAAGAAATAGTCATAGGAACATAGTGAAAGTAAGTCTCAAATCTCTATATTTAAAATGTTTCATGGGCTTCCTAAAATTGAAGAAGAATCTGAGATGTGTAGTCCTCAGCACTCTATATTTCAAAGGTTACAAAAGCCCTCAAAACCAAAGCAAGTGCAGTTAAGAAGAAACAAGAAATGAACCTTAAAAATGAGAGTAGGAAAGAACTTCTTCCTTGCAAGGAAGTAGAAATTAATTCATCCATGGAGGTAAACTGTACCTCCTGCAAAGAAGAGTCGGCTAAAAGTCCCAAAGAAAAAGGACAAGATCCTTTTCTTTTGCAAGAAAATTGTGAAGAGTTCATTCAAAATGTTCAACCAGCTCCATCTCAACTAGAAGGTAGTGGTCAAGCCATAGTGGATGAGTTGAGAGAACTTAACCTTGGCATTACTGAAAGCCCTAAACCCATCTTTGTAAGTGCTCTTCTCTCTGAAGAAGAGTTGATGAAGTACGAAGCCCAAATAGAGCGAGAAGGAATATTAAGAAAGAAAAATATAGCCTGTTGATTTTATTTTTTACCTTCGATATATGGTATACTTGTTTGATCTCCCTGATTTTCCTATTTGTGTTTTGTTGTAATTGTGTGCGCATCTGATGTTCCCCTTGTGATTGTTGTATATTTTTTTCTCTCTATCTACTAATAATTTTTTTATATGGTGTCTTCTCCTTCCTTTTTTTTTTTCCAAAGTAAGGCCCTTTTATATAGAGTTTGGGACATCTACATGCATATGGTTATGGAAAACAAAGTTCCCCCTTTTTTTCCATGATCAGACGTGGTCCCTATTTGTGCTCCAACTTAGTCTTGAACGGGAGTATAATGAAGGCCCACCATGTGCTTCTTTTGATAACCAAATTCCATTGTGTATTTTGTCCATTATCATGCCATGAAGACATGAAATGGTCTTTCGACCATTTAATGTCTATATGTGAAAACTTTTTTTTTTTAATTGACAAATTGGTACAACCATGTTTTGATTTTGTGCATGGCTACTATTTTTTTCAATTGACCAATTCAACATCAATTTTTATTTACTTGGAGAAGGTTAAATTTGGCAAGACAAATTTTAACTGTCAAAAATCTTTGTTTAACAGGAGTCAAATGTAAAGAAAATTATTAAATATTTGAAAAGATATTAATATTAAAAACAAGGTAAAGTAAAGACTAAAGTAGTAAATTTTGAAAAAATTCAAGCAACCAGTCATGGTGGTTGCCAATTTACATGTCCCTTCCAATGCTTATATCAACATGTCAAGCGCATTCAAAAGTTGGGAAGTGTGGTGCTCCCCCAATTTCAGAGGAGCACTTAAGGAGAATCCTATTACTCCTGTTTATTTGAAGTGGATATTTGTTACAATCAAATTGAGTACTTTTTTCTGATATTTATGGATTAGTAAATGTTGTGGGAAAAAAATATTTATTTTGTTTGAATTAGTTGCATGCAAGTAAATATTGGTTAGTTGTTCTGGTCCCATGCCAATGTTTCGCCATAGGATCTTCTATCTCACATCTTGTATGCCTGCTGGTGAGCATAGGTGGTAAACATTAAGGATATGAGACAAGAGGTTGACATAGGTAATGAGGTAGAAGATCCAGAGCGAAATGTTTCATAGGATCAATCAATTATTTAATCTAATTTCAAGAATAAGATACTAAAGTTATTCTTTTTTAGGCATTAAAATTATAAGGTTTTAGCATTAAGATTACCGTACAATACATACATTCAAGCAATATAGGCTTGTATCCAAAGTCTAGATACTAAAGGGTGGGAATTTGTTCACATAGTCGAATCATTGCCTAAATAACTAAGTACGACATGTATTCGTCACTGGTAAAGGATGCTCTCATTAGAAGTCTTAAAATAAAAAAAAAAAACAAATCAAATCTTATTCCTACTAAGTAGGGTCGGTTGCATGAATTATGCTACGCTATTACTTTCTGTCATAAAATATATTCTCTTTAATTCCTAAATGAGCTATATTTTTCTTACAAGTTATCCACTAAATCTTTTTAGTGTTTCCCCTACTCCCTCTTATGTTGACTACTCTCTCTAAAATTTACTTGTCTGATAGGCGCTTTTACTGTCCGTTTTAGCACATGACTTAACTACCTTAGGCGTGTTTCTCTCATCTTCTTATCGATAGGTGCTATTCCAATCTTATCCCGAATATACTAATTGCGCATCTTATCCATCCTAATATATCCACAAATCCATCTTAACATTCACATTTCTTCTACTATCATATTTTGTTCATATGCGTAATTCACTACCCAACTTTCAGACCAATAAAGCATCGCTAACCTAATGGTCGTTCTATAAAATTTACCCTTAAATCTTAAAAGAATTTTGTGGTTGCATATTCCCGATGCCCTTCTCTATTTCGTCTAGCCCGCTTGCATTCGATGTGTAACATCTAGATCTATACTACCACCATTCTAAAGACTTGAATCTAAATACTTAAAATTTTCACGTATGGGTGTCTCTTGATTTCCGATTCTAACCCATATTCTATTCTTACATACAACCTTGCTAAATTTAAATTCTATATATTTTGTTTTTAATCTACTAAATCTAAAATCTTTTGATTCAAGTACCTCTCTACAGACCTCTTCTCAAGTTTAGCATTAATTCTTTCTTTTATCTCATCTACTAAAACAATATCATCTGTAAACAACATACACCATAGTATTTCCTCTTGTATGTGCCTTAAAGTTCATCTATAACCAATGCAAACAGATAAGGATTTAAAGCTAAACCTTGGTGTGACCTTATATTTATAGGAAACTCTCACGTCAACTCTCTTGGTGTCCTTACACTTCTAATCACTCCCTATACGTCTCCTTTATATATTCTATATATGTTACCCGGACGTTTCTTTTTCTAAAACTCTCCACATAATATCTCTAGGGATTCTATCGTATGCTTCTTCAAGATCAATAAAAATCATATGCAAATTTTTTTTCTTATCACGGTATCTCTTGTTAAGTATCCTTAAAAGATGTATGGCTTCAGTAGTCGATTTCCCTAATATGAAACCAAGCTGGTTATCTAACACCTTAGTCTTATTTCTTAACCTTCTTTCTATCACCCTCTCCTAAAGTTGTATTGTATACCTTGTGATGCATTAACATAATATCTTTGTAATTCATACAATTTGCTATATCCCCTTTGTTTTTGAATATAAGTATGTGAGTGATCTTCTTCCATTGGTCATACATCTTCCTACTCTTCGATATTTTATTGAAAAGATTGATAAGCTAGTTTACGACTTTCTTTCGTAAGTATTTCCATACATCAATTAGAATATTGTCGAGACCAACTACTTTTCTTTTCTTTATCTTTTTTCAAAACCTTCTCCATCTCTGATTCTTGAATCCTTCAATAATATATTACATTTCTATACTCCTCAACTTATTTATCTCTCCCAAAATAATATCGTTTTCATTGCCTTCATTGAATAGTTGATAGAAATAAGAGTCCATCTTTCTCTAATTTCTTCATCTCTTACAGAACCTTATTATTTTCATCCTTAATGCACTTGACTTGGGTTAAGTCTTTCTTCTTATGTGCTCTTACTTTAGCAATTTTATAAATATCTTGCTCTCCCTCCTTATATTCTAATATTCTTTGGTAAAATTCTTCAAAATAGGACTTCACTTATAGCCTTTTTGCCTCCTTTTAGCAAGGATATATTTCTCAATATTTCTTCACTTCTACAACTATATAAAGTTTTATAATTAGCCCTCTTAATTTTGATTTTAGCTTGTATACCTTCATCCCACTACCAACATTCCTTGATCATGAGGCATAACGTCTTAACTCTCCAAGTATTTTCTTAGCCACTGTTCTTGTTGTAGTTGCCATATCATTCTATAAAGTGTCAGATTCTCCTTTTAAGTCCCAAATACTTTGACCTAACAAATCTTTCCTAAATATTTCTTCTTTTTTCTTCTTTAAATTCCTTCACTTAATACTAGGTAATCTAGATAGGTTCCTTCTCTTGATGTGATGTTTAAGCCTCAAATCCACCACTAAAATCTTATGTTATGAGATTAAGCTTTCTCCAATATGATTTTACAATCTTTACAAACCCTTCTGTCTCTTTTTCTCGTAAGGAGAAAGTCAATTTGTTGGCCATTTTGATCCACTTTAAGAGGTAACTAAATGTTCCTCCCTCTTCTTGAAAAAAGTATTGACAATGCAAAATTCAAATGCCATTCCAAACTTCCAAGATTGATTTCCTTCTTCATTTCTTCCCCATAACCATATCTACCATGCAATTCTTCATAATCCTCATTATCTTTTCCCACATGTCTATTTAGGTCACCTCCTATAAATATTTATTTAACTTGGGGGACACTACCTAATCATCTCATCCAAATTCTCCCAAAACTTAGCCTTAAGAACTTATTTAAACCTACTTGAGGTGCAAAGATACTAAATATTAATAGTTTCATGTCTTGGAATTAGTTTGAGGGACATAATCCTATCTCCTTCCTAGTCACATGCACTATTTTGTCCTTTATTGACCCATCAATAATAATATCAACCCCATTTCTAATCCTGTTTAATTCTGAATATCAAAATTTAATCATGAATAGCAAAGTTTAAATTCTAAATTAAATCCTGAGTACCCCCATTTCTAATGATAAAAAAAAAATGTTAGAATTGAAGCTACGGCAATTATTAATAAGTTTATTAAGAATTTTAGTTTTTTAATAGTGATTGTGGAAGATTCTTGTACAATTCCCTCTTTTTAAGTTATTGAATTGACATTATACTATTAATCTCAGTTTATAAATATAATACAGATGATCTACAACAATTTAGCAGTAATACTTTTTTCCTTGCATTTTTGGCTTTTATGTTGGTGTATGAGGGAAAATACGTTGTCAAATTTGAGTTGCAGTATAATTGTAATTTAAGTACTATTAGAGATTTCATAGTAGTTACTTTCTTCCATATTCTTTTCGGTTTAGACAATGTGTGTATAATTGTGTATAAGAGAAGGAAAATGATTTACAAAGTTACAAATTTATGATCACGTGTCAAAATCACTTTACGTGATAAAATTTTCTTTTCAAATTTAGTGACTTTGTCACTTTAATAGATGCACAAGTAAGGGAATATATATTTTAGCCGCTTGTTAACAAATATCAAGCCAATTGACCAACAACGATTTGGTATTGTTACAATTGATTGACATTAATTTCGTTGGACTTGTTAAAAAGGAATTTGGAAAAGCAAAGAGAAAAAGAACTCGTAGAAGTTAACCAATTATCCAGCGATAAACACACCCAGTTTTCATTTTTCAGTACCAGTTATTCAGCCAGTTCTTGTGCATTTCACTGCTGAATTCCCCTGTTTCATCGAATGTACATACAACACCTAAGCCAAGTTTGGTTAAGAATTTTTAGTTATATTGCTGGGCTGAAAGTACAATTGCAGATATTGAAGGACATGGAAAAGGGGAATAAACCCTCTCACCTGCACCCAAAAGAAACCACAAAAAAAGAAAAAAAAAAAAAAAAATTATACGTCCACCATATCAATTGGATTGAACGAGTGTAGAATAAATGCAATGTACTCGGCTGTCTAACTGCAAAGCATGCATATTTTGATAGACAAAGCTAGCTGAAAAACAAAAATAAGTTTTACAAAATAGACATTCCAAGGGTATTTTACCCACACATCACTAGTTGTAAAACCGAAAATTCTTCTCACAAATGCAGTCCAAATAGATTCTGAAAGCATACTACATTTAACTTTTCTAAGAAAACAAAAAAAAGGAACCAACAAGTTTCACTAATTGTGGCATGGAAAACTGCAAAAGTTGGAGACTTAAAAACTACACGTGCATTACTTTGGAAACCATCCAACGAGATGAGACTCGCTTCATTAAATTTTCAGCTCCATTACATTCTTCCAAAGGATCGAAATCTTGGACAATCAACACTATTATTAACTTGCACTAGCTAAAGGAAGCTCAACATAGGTCAATATCTCAAACAGCATGAATAGAGAGTTCCATTTGAATTTGATGATACAATACACAGCATGCCTCCCTTTGCCAATCCAACATTGTTTTGCCAGAAAATCTTATGTAATCATGTGTTTTCATAAACCAAAACCAAGACAAGTCAAGAAAAAAAAATTTGTAAGTTTCCTTCGTTTTACGCATTGCACATCAAACACATCCAAAGAACTGCTCCAACGATGAAGAGCAGAATACATTGGAGGTAGGTCGTTCAGGCTTGCTTGGTGAAATTTGAAGCTGATATTTGATGAACCTCTGAAACCATTGAAATAAAACAAGACGACGAGTTAAATAAACAAAACATGATGATAAATCAAAATAATGAAAACACATACATATAGTACACATTACAGGCAAGTTGCAGGCTTTGAAGTTTCACTTCCTCTAAAATTCCGTGTAGACAAAGATATATTGAGAAAGGGAAAAAGACCAATTTGGTCCCTCATGCTTACAAAAATTAACCAATCTAAGGCGTGTGATGGAAGTTGTGGAAAACTAATAGAGCCGTTAACACATCTATTGCAGGTTAATGGCCACATGATTATCTATGTGGCTTGCTCTGTTAGTTCATCTACGATTTCACAGGCCTTAGATTGATTAGTTTTTTAGTTTTTTTAAAGATGTGGGACCATATTGGTAAATTGTGACATAGATAAAGAACCAAATTGGTCAATACCCCTTCAAAGGGATTAAATTGGTATTTTCCCTATTGAGAAAATGCCTAAATAACCAATACTAATGAGTTTACTATGTTCATAGTCAAATAAATTCCAATTATACCGCTAGCTGAGTAATGATTTCAGGATTTGTATCTATGTGCCAATCTGGTTCCAATTGTCGTACAAAAGAAGTCCGTCCGTTCTCTGTGCTACAAAAGAGAACCTGCAGATTGATTGCATAAGATACCAAGACTTGAGTAGTTATAGTTCAAGGAATAGAAAAGGCCAAGATACAATTAAAAAAAAAAAAAAATTATGATAGAGATTTAGTGATCCCCAAAATCAAATCACATCATCTGAACACAAGCTGAAGGATGATACTCCACAACTAAATTGGAACCTAGAGTAAAATCACACCAACGCACTCCCACCTCCCACCCAGTGGAAAATGACAGAGGAAATAACTCAAACTCACCCCCTTCAACCAAAATGATAGAACAAGTGTTGCTTTTTTTTTTTTTTTGGGGGGGGGGGGGGGTGTGTGGGGGAGACATGGAAATCGAGCAAATACCATATAATATTTCAAGTATTCCTCATTTTTGAAATAACATAAATATGATCAAAAGAATTTATATCATACATGCCTGTAAAGATAATTGCTCCAGAAAATCACATATAACATCTCTAAAACACGATGGTTCCAAAATATTTGATTTCAAGAAACAAATAAAGTTCAACTGTACTTCATTTCAGTTCAAAAATAAAAATATATTCCTCCCACAAAATGGAGTAGCAAGTGAGAATCGCTCAATCATTTATAAGCCATGTGTGGATAAGCACAAGGTACACTTCATGACTATTTGCTATAACACATACATTGATGAAATTATCTAGTAAGAAAAATGCTTTTTTGTCATGCTTTCATAGTTTCTATCCACAGCATAGCCATTGTCCCCCCCAACCCAAAACCCCCTACTTTTATGGAAATACCTTTGTATTAAGTATGTACCTTGATAAACAGATTGTAAGTTTCACACGCTAATAAAGGTTAGTGGATTCTTGTTTTAACTTGTTTAAGATTTCTATGAACTGAAATAATTTTTTTCTCATGCAATCACTTGAAATGAGCATATTCAATATAAGATTGAAGTAACACTAACTGATGAGAAGATGAGAGAAACACGCTTAAGGTGCTTAGATCATGTGCTAGGATGGCTAATAATGGTGCATATCAGAGTGGATTTTAGATAGAGTAGTCAACGTAATAGAGGTAGGGGAAGACCGAAAAAAACTTGGTGGATAACTTGTAAGAAAGATATAGCTCATCTAAGAATTAAAGAAGATATGGTTCATGATAGAGCGCAATGGCGTATCTGGATTCACGCAGCCGACCCCACTTAGTGGGAATAAGGCTTGGTTTGTTGTTTTGCAATCACGTGAAAATTGACTATTGCAACTTGACCAAAGATTTTTCCACATAAAATAAGTTAAAGAAAGGAATCATTCCTACTACTGTCCATGGATGGAAGAATATTATAATTGATACCACAAAATTATATTAAGGTGTACTATGTGTTGTAGCTATTACCTTGTCTTTGACCAAACCACCAGACGTAAAAATCCCAGCGTCTTCTAGAGCAAGGAGAACTTTTTTCTGCACAAAATTGTCCATCCCATCAATGAAAAGGAAACAATTTTATATGAATATGAAGAAACAATGAAAGACCAATAAAAAAGTGAAAGTACATTCTACTACAATATCATTTGAAAGAGACAAACTCTAAGCCACCGCAGTAACTTGCCAAATCAGATTCTAGCCATTTGCATGAGCAATTATGAAAACTGGCCGAGAAATACTCGTACATAGATCAGTAAGTGGTAATTTTTTTTTTTTTTTTTTTTTTGTTCGGTAACGAAAAGGAAATATGAGTAAGTGGTATACTGTCCCCACAAATGCAAAATCATCTAAAGAACAAATGACATAAAGGTTGTCAAAACATTAGTACTGAAATAAACTGGATAAGATTTTCTCTGACTCTTAAGAAAGCCATCAACAGATATGCATTAGTAGAAATCACTCAAGTAAGAAGAACCAGAAAATTTTGCTTCTAAAAGTGTGTGCACTGTGCAAACAACAAACACAGCTGTGCCTAAAAAAATACAAAGTATTTGTTGCCCAGATAGACCTTGCAAAAGCTGCACCCTCAGGTATGCATGACAGGGTAAAAGAACAAGGAACAACAAGAAGTGATTACAGGAACTAAAACGGTACTTACTTCACTTTCATCATCTAATACTCTTTCCATTAGATAAAGATCACAAAATTTCGTGATCTCAAGCAAAACTTCCAGTACAGAGGATCTAACAGTAGCTTGTTTCTGCTAACAAGAAAGCAAGATCAGATGTCAAAAACATATTAGAATGCTGAGTATCAAAAAGGTTCTGAAAGGAGTAACAACCTGAAGCTCCTCTGGGCAAGTTTCCTCTAGGATTACACCAAGCAAGCTACATGTCACCTACGGAAGAGCATAAGCAAGATGTGAGATTCTGAATAACAATTAGAAGATCCAAATTAAGGAGATCAATTATTACTAAAGTTGCATTTAAAGAAGTAAAATATTTAACTACCCAGATATTCTATAAAAAACTGGGATCAGAAAGGAAAAATGATTTATTTAGGATTACTTTTTCTTTGCTTTCATTTTCTTTTCTCTTTTGAGGACTTCAACATATATAACTTGACAACTCATCAAACCTAAATTTGAGAATGAAAGGGCTACTCCCATCATAGGATATTTATCTATATTTCTCAACCCCTGAACAAAGAAGTTTCCTCTTGTTTCTTCTTTTATTGTTACATCAGCATAGCGTTCATTTCTGGCAAAAGAAGTTGTAAGTTCAATTAAGTTCTAATAAGATTTCATTTGTTGCCCAGTTCATTTAACCTCCTTGTATCTTACCACCATTAGCATCACAACAACAAAATTTAGATTTCACTAGTCTAAAAAATCACCCAAAAATATAAGAATCATACAGTGACTTTCTCCCTTCACTTAATCTCTGCCTCACTATTTGCCCTAGAGTTGGCTGTAATGAAAGAAGGAAGAAAGAAAAACATCAGGTCTGGTCAAGTCACTTCATGCACACAAATGTTTCTAAACAATGGCACACAAATGTTTTCTCCTACCTTTACAGGCTGAAAGAATTCATCGATAACATTTTGGGCTCTTGAATCTTCTGAAGAGGTAGCAACAATGGAAGCTGTTGAATCTGCATTTGCATGACTAACACCAGAACTACTAGGTGGAGTAGCTTGGCGTTTTGGTAACCTTCTTTGGGGTCCACTGGGAGATCTCAGTATTCTCCAAGTAAAAACTATTGCAAATGCAAGCCCAGCCAAAGCTCCAAAAGATCGTGAATCCTGTAATTTTAATTCAAAAAATACTATAGATACATTCTACTTTGCAACCAAAAGAGGTTAAAATTCAAATCAAGAAATATTCAATCAGGTGAATCCACCCCTAGAAAGAAGCCCTCTTTTGAGTACAAGTGTGATCTAACAGATCATTCTTACAGCTTATTGGAAGTTAAATTAACTTCTGTACATATTTGCTACTTTTGTACAAACAATTGTAGTAAATATGGTCTAGGTGTCACTTTCTAGTTGTTAAACATTAGTCAAGCTTTATGTGGGATCCTATCTTTTAAATCCTGGGGTAAGTTACTAAACTGCTTTGTTAAAACTTGGAAGTCCCACTGTGAGTTACTAGCTGATGTGATCATATGATTACTTTTGACAACATCTTTTGAATACTTGTCTATATTGGGTAACTTTTTCATTTATATCCTCCTTTAGCTAGTTTCAGTAACCCAAATCTGTTGCAGGACCACACAAATTAAGCTCCTTCAAGTCCAAACATCAGAACTCTCGAGCCAAATTAAACACACAGGAAACCCATAATCCTAATAGAAGAAGGCTAATTACAGCAATCCTAAGAAACGATAAGAGTAATATTTCCTTTGCAAATAATTTTCTGATAACCAAGTGAGATATTATAAATACTTCAAGTTGAACTTGTCTGTACTAAATGACAAGAAGAAAGAAAGAAGATTATTCTCTCTCTATTTTCATATCTTCAAATGCATGTTTTAGATTTCCATATTCCAACAAACAATCCCAAGTGTATTGTCCTTTCATGTGGTAGTGAGCAAAAGAATACAATGATTTCCAGAAGAACTTTTAGATCCAAAGCAAAGTTCCTTATTTGCTCTCTCGTTATACCATTATTCATACTAATGTTTGTAGGTTCAAGTAACCATCTTTCTTATAGTCAACATGATTAAACTCTTTTAGAGATTCAAGACACAACCAGAATAAGGAATTGGTCTTTTGGATATGAACTTTAAAAAACAAGAAAATAAAGTAGAAGAAAGAAAACAACACCAGAATGTCAGCAATTTTGTGGCTATCGACCATAGGTTTTTGAATGTTTAACCATCATTAGCTGTGAATCTTTGTTGAATACTTTAAGCGGCATCCTTAAAGGGTTTCAATTCAATCCTTATGGAAGAACAGGTTAAAATAAGACATAAACCAAAGTAATGCAGAAACGCCAAAAATTCAAAAACCAAGACAGTCCTATTACTGAAAGCAGTGGACCAATGGACAAAGACAGAGGCAGAGAGAGATAATGAAGAAAAATTACGAAAATAGTATTCACGTATGCTGTTTTAGGGGTTCAATTAAATCAGAAGTATAAAGCAAAAATATCATCTCAAAAGGAATTGGAACTTCAAAGAAATTGGCATGAAACCCTTACAAAACATCGAAACATAAAGGAACTCATTAAAAACCCATAGAAACCTTATCCAAACTTCTTTTGACTCTTACAAAAAAAGTCAATTCTTGTGGTTTTGTCCAAATGCAATACCCTCTATATTTGTAGAGTTCAACGTTCCCTTTTGAATCATTTCCCACAAGAATAAAAAGACCTAACGGATAATCCATTATGCCTTTTCGAAACAATATGTTATTCAACAAGCTGATCCAAAGAATTCATGTGTCATTGAAATGAGTTCTTAACTTCTCCAACAATATTCAGTAGCTCTGTCTCAGCATGTTAAAATGCAAATTTGTATAAACCCAACTCCCTTGCTCGACTAATTCAACACAAAGAATCACACCAACTTTCTAACGACCACAAACAAATAAACAAACCAAGCCTTATTTCCACTATATGGGGTTGGCTACATGAATCCTCCTACCCCATTGTGCTCTATCATGAACTATACCTCATTGATTCATAAATGAGCTATATCTTTCTTACAAGTAACTTACCAAGTCTTTTTTCGGTCTTCCACTACTCTTTTTGCGTTGACTACTCCCAGTAAAATCAACTCTTCTTACAGGCACCTCTAGGCCATCTGACCGCATCATCTAACCACCTTAAGCATGTTTCTTGGGTCTTCTCATTGATAGGTGTTATTTCAATCTCCTAACCACCACCTCAGTCAAAATTTAGGTAAATGAAGAAAGTGTTGAGAGTTAGTGTCCAACAACGTTGTGAAAGATTCTTTAGGTAGTTTCCGATATATAGCAGAAAGCAGCCTTCTACTCCTTAAAATCATTCACCAGCTTTTCTGTAATCCACCATTTCTGCTTGAACCTAGTCTTTCACTTGTTAAAATTGTAAAAACATAATTTTTCTAGCACTATAATTAAAATTAAATTAGTTTCCCTCGGCTTCAAAATCAAACCTAATTGTAAATTTCTGAAGCAAAAAAAAAAAATCTAGGTCAAAACAGAATGAATCGAGGAATTGGTCCCAAAAATTACAAAATCTACAAAAATAAATTGCATTTTCAGATCCACAAAAGCTTACAATTAATTAAACGGACGAAAAAAATTGGCAAGTAATCTAAAAAGAATGAGATGGTCAGAGAAATTACCAGCCTTTGGAAAAGATTGGAAACCTTGAGGGTAAGAAAAGCCCCAAATCGCTTGACGAGTTGAAGGAATTCTTCCTTGGAGTTATCCGCCATGGCCGAGCTGTCTCGCCTCTCGGATCTTTTTTGATTAAATTTTCCTTTTTGTATTTTTATTTTTTGGTTTGTATAGTTTCACAACTCTACGAAATACGGTGTCGATTACTGAACCCTTTACCGCCCTTTGCTTTGTCTGAATGGTTTTATTGCTTTCAGATCTTCGGTATGGTCGGAGAAGAAAATAGAAGGAGAAAATAAGAGGAAACTGATCGAAGCAAGACAAAGAAAGGTAGCGGAAGAATTATTTTAGGCTTAATTACAGTTTGCCCCTTTATAAATTACCTCTATATTTATTTATTTATAAATTACTTCCAAAATTTAATAAAGTTAAAATTTTTATTTAAATGAAATAATAGAATATCATAATTGCTTTCAATATTTTATGTTACATATTGTGAATTTATTTTCTAAAATTCTTGTTTTAAACTTGAAAATGATAACAAACAAACTTATTATTTAAGTTTTCTTTTTTTTTTTTTTTTCTAGGTAGAATGAGGGAGTGAGTTAATTAATCAACTTAATTTTTTAAAATATATATTGATTGTATCTCAAAGTAGTATATTTATTCAAACAATGATATTTTTTAAATACAAAGTGATAAATTAATTATTAATAATAAAAAAAATAAAGTAAAAATTATAAAACTCAAATAATGTGATTGGATAAATAAAATAATTTATTCTAGATATAAAAGTAATAATGACGGAACAAGTATGTGATGACATGCTAAAAACATATGCGAAGAACCAAAAATAAAATAGCAAACTAATTCATACTATTAATGTTGAAGGGTAAACAAATTTTTCAATAATATTGAATGAAAAAAAAAATCTTTACTTTTGAATAACAAATTATTTATAAAATAAAATCAGATACCGAAGTACAAGTCACATTAATTTATGTTGGTTAAGGCAATTAAAAGATTATGGGCAATTATGATATTTTACTACTCCTTTTAAATGAAAATTTTAACTTCATTTAAACTTTCGAAGCAATTTATAGATAAAATAAACATAGGGGGCAATTTGTTACTTTTTCCTGTTTATCTTCAAAAGACAAGGGCAAACTGTAATTAAACCATTATGTCATAAGAAAAAGATCAATTTGATCCCTTGTCTTTAACGCATTGATTAAATTGGTCCCTCATTTATCAAAAAGACCAATTTAATCCATCATTTTTTTTAAAAAAATTAACTAATTTAAATGTTATGGCAAAAATTATGGACAAACTAATGGAGTCGTCAACAACACATCTACTGTAAGTTAATAGCCATATGATTATCACGTGACTTAGTCCATTAATTTATCCACAATTTCTATCTAGACCTTAGATTGGTTAATTTTTTTAAAAAAATAAGGGACCAAATTGATCGATACTCCAAAGGTATGGGATCAAATTGAACTATACCCCAAAGAAAAAAGACTAAATTGGTCTTTTTCTCATTATTGTATTAAGGGCAAATTACTCTATAACCCCTTAAACTTTCAAATTTGTAAACTTTTGGCTATCAAACTATTAAAAATAATGAATTATCCACTTAATTTTTGGCCATTCCATTAAGGATATACCAGTAGAAAAGGACAAATTTGTCATTTCCCCAATTTTCCTTTTTTTTTCTCCTTGTATTTTCTCATTTTTTTTCTCTAATACTGCATAGTTTTGTAAAATTTCTTATTCCCCAAATGATGTAGTTTAGGGAAGTTCTCTTCCCTAATTATCTCTTCCCACAAAACACCCAATAAAAATCAAATGCACACAGTAGACACACCAACCCTCCTCCTCAACGATTGTCACAACAAGCACCACACATTAAAAGATTGTCACAACAAGCACCACACATTAAAAGATGTTGTCTGATAAAGCTTACTCATTGAATTAGAAGCCAACAATTAGAATCAAACAAAACAAACACAACCATGACAGATAATTAATTAATGCACAACATCAAAAAAGTGAGCTTATGGAAACAACTTGCTTTGGAATTGTAGATACGGTCGGTTTCGAAGCTAAAATAGATATGAACTTATGAGACCGATTCGTTATTTGAGCTCAGAAGGGGAGGGTTGTTGAATCTAAAGGTGGAGGAGACCTATAGTAAACCTAAAGGGATGGGAAGGGGTTACAGGGAAGGTTTTTATGGATCTGAAGGGGACTTGGAAAGGCGAAGGACAGGGCTATGGGGAGATGGAGAGAAGAAGGAAGAGGCTACAAGAAGGCTATTGCAAATTTAGAGAGGTGGAAGGAAGATGGAGGGGGCCGGAGGAAGGAAGGGCTAGAGGGGGCTAAAAAGGGTTGTGGGGAGATGGATGGGAGAGGGAAGGCTATTGTAGAGTTGGAGATGTGGAAGAAAGGTGGAAGGGGTGGAGAAGGAAAGTGGAAAGGGGGCTGAAGAAGGTTGTAGGGAGGAGAAAGGTGTATATGTGACAGCTGCCTAATTTAGTATGTTTTTCTTTGTGTGGTTTAGTGTGTATATGTGAATTTGATTTTCTTAGTATATGTAGTGTGTGTGTTTTGTTGACAAGAGGAAAGTGAAGTAATAAACTATGCCGTTTATGTTTAAAAATTATAAAAATAAAACAAAATAATAAAGAAAAAAAGAAATGACAAAGTTGTCCCCAACAATATTAGATTTAACAATGAATTTTGAAATAATGGCCAAAAAGATATAGTTTCAAAATTTTAGTGAATAATTCAATACTTTCAATAGTAATCTAAAAGTTTAGTGGGCTATAGGGTAATTTGCCCTTTTATTAATTGGTGACAAAAATTACAGAGTTAATTGCATTATGCACCTCTAAACTATGAATAATTTGCATTTACCCCGAATCTATAAAATTTAGCAGTTTAATACCTTATAGTTTATACAATCAATTTGGCCACAATAATGTTTAGTTAAAATTCTCTAACTATTTTGGATGAATATACTTTTAGCATTTGTTTACAAAATACTCTTATTCATCTAATCATTAAATTGTTTTCATTCAAAAAGAGTTATCAAATTCACTAATTTTCAACCAATTTAAGAAACATAATACAAGTATTTAAGATATTAAATGTTATAATTGATTATTTATGATGCAAATCACAATTGATGTTATAGTTCGAGAGTGTTAATTATAAATAATATAAAATTTTATTGTTGTTTGGTGCATTATGGGGTTAGGTCAAGCATAATAAGAAGAACGTTTGAAAAGGGTAAACTACGACAATTCCTTTGTATTTTGACCAATGTTCAAGTTAGCTTATAGTTTATAAACTTAAAATCTGCCCTCTAATAACATTACTAGAAAAACCTGAATTTCCAATGGAAATTAGCAACAGAATAAATCCGTCGCTAATAGCGATGGATTTTCCAATAATTAGAAAAAAATTACAAACAAAATTAAAAATACTTGTATGGCGGAGTTACCAACGGATTTTTCCATCGCAAAATTTCCAACGGAAAAATCTGTTGGAAAATCCCATATTTTTTTCAATGTCGACCATTTTAAAAAATTTTTTAATCAATGAATTGTTTTTAATGCTAAATAAAAATTTTAAAAAACTTATCAACAGAAAAATCAATTGGTAACATGATCGGTCGTGATCATTGTGGCCGAAATATCAGTTTTTGCTAAGTTCAATTTTTCTAAAAAAAACAAAAAAATTCCACTACTATTGGGGCATTAGGCTTCAGATGACACGCTATCATTCTATTCCCCATCTCTTCCTTTCTTTTTGTTGTGTGCCACTGCTTTCTCTAGATATCTCTCTTTCTACGCTCAATTATCGTTTACTTTCTTTTCCTCTTTTCTTTTCTGCGCTCTTTTTTTTTTGATGAACAGCTCTCTCCAGATCTCTCTTTCTTTTCCTCTTTTCTTATCTGCTTCCTTTTTTTTTTAACAACAATCATGGACAAATTGGAGGACAAATGTTTGTGGATATTCTTATTTTTCTTCTCTTTTCTCCACTTTGAACTATAATAAATACTAAAGGAAAATCAAATGCCAATTGCGATGGATGTTCATATCATCTCATAGGTATTTTTTTTCTTTTTTTTTGCTTTCCTTTTTTTTTTTTTTTTGACATGCTTTTTATCTGCATTTTTCCTCAGGGTTCCTAGATCCAGACAAATCCTTTTAATGATTATTTTTTTGTTGGTCTCTCTGTACGTCTTTTTCCATATTCTCTCTAAATCCCAACTCTTAGTAAAAAAAGTTCCTGCTTTCTTTGAAATTTTGTTGATATTGTTATAGGATTAAGGATGAAGAATTAAATCGGATTCTCGTTGGCAACATAATGTTTGTTTTGATTAAAGGAATTTTTTAATAAAAATTTTAGTATTTTTCAAATTCTTTGTTTTACTACTATGTTAAGGAGAGTACTTATATGTTTCATTTTGTGGACAACAAATTGCTCTTCATTTTGAAGATTTAGTTAGTGTATTTTTTTGCTTAAAAAATAATGTCCCAAAAGTAAAATAGAAATGTATGCTCTGGGTTCTTTTTTAGTTTGTCATTGTTGCTTGGAGTGGTACAAAAAATTGTCAAGCCCAAGATTATTACTTTTTTAGAAATTTGTTGTACTTCATGTCCCCTCTTGTAGAAGAATGCATGCAGTTGGGTTATCTTGAACACGATTTTGTGCATCTTTGCGGTTTGTAGGAAAAAAAAATCACTTAGGACACTGAAGACCAAAGACAAAGTTTTGTAAGTAGTCCTAGTAGTATAGAATTCTTTAAAAGAATCTTTTATCTAATCTTATTTGGTCTATCACCATTGATACTGCAAGTTTTATCTTTAGTATTTCTTGTATTAACTGGTAGTTATACTGTTATTTTCAAAGTAAATTACTTGCAGAATACACTTGCTTGTGAATTTTCTATTCTATTAACTTGCTTTGATGATTTTTGTATTATCGAATAAGGGAGAGCTGGATGGACAGAAGAAAGGAAGAGAAGTGGGAAAGGTTTTGTAGTCTTTGCATGTGTAGTCAATAAAATCAGATTTTATTAGTTTATACTTAAAATTGAAAACTTGATTTAATTAGTTGTTATGCTTGTTTTGTGTCCCAGAGCTGCAAGCTGCATGGATGGTATAGTTAGATATCTTGAATTACTTGACATTGTATTTGGATAGAGGAGTTTGGATGGATTTGATTTTATTATAATCCTAATCTATATTAAGCTATCCATACAAGTTAATTATTTTAGTTGTGAATTTAAAATCAATCAACAAGTGGGAGTGTAATTTTAATGATTAAATGAGTGGACTTGAAATTCACCCAAATTTCATGTCATTTGAAATCCACTCAATTTAAGTCCATTGATTTCAAATACTTTCTTCAATTCAAATCCACCCATCCAAACACAATCTAACATTATTCATAAACATCTAGATTTTAAAAGCTATTTGTTGCTCTTTTGTTTTTTGAACTTGATTATATTCGTAAGTGAGCAATTTCTGATATTTAAATGATAATGAATATATAGTTTACTTGAAGTGAATGTTAAGCTATTGTATCAGGTGGGATTTTATGTTTCCTTGCGTTACATGTAAGACAAATGAAAAGTAGTACAACTTTAACTGATGCTTCTTATGTGATAAATGTGTATGCAATATGCCCTTTCTCTCTCTCTCTATCTCTCTTTATGTCTATCTCATCTTCTCTAATAATGTCATCCTTGACCTCTATTTTTTTTTTTTTCGTTACGCATAACAGATCACTACTAAAGTCTCTCCTCTTTTCTTCATATTAATGAATCTCTTTGTAAATTTGTTTGTTTACTGAATTTTTCTCCTTTTTTTTTTGTTTTTATTTTTTAAAGCATGCTAGAATGTGTGCACCTACCACTGATGGAGTCAAGAAACCTTTCCTTACCATCCTAGAACCATTGCTCTCTGGTAATTACTTCCTCTTTGTTTTTATTTGCATAACTAAATGTCAGTTAATTCTAAAAGATTCCAACAGTTGGAGTGATTTTCTTTTTTTATATAAAATTATTCAATTAAAAATAGTGAAACTAGAAAGTATCATAAGAGCTTTTGCGATTTTGTTAGAAGATCTTCTTATATTTAAGTTAGAATGATGAAATTACAAGATTTTAAGATAATACCTTTCATAAAATATTTTTTAAGGAAAAATTGCAAAAGATGTAAGGATCCCTCTGCTTTGAGCTCCTATTTTCTTAAATTCTATGATTTTTTTTTCAGTTATATTTTTTTATTAATTTAGTTTTCCTTTATTCTAGGTGCAAATACTTCAGGACATGAATTTTGTTTGTTATACCTTCTCTTTTTGGGAAATCTCTTACTATCAGGTAAAGAAGCCAATGATTTTATATACTGCATGTACCTTTATTTTGCAACTCTGGAGGAACACAAATTAATGGTTTCAATTAATAGATGATTACATTGCCATCCATGTCAGTATTTTGTGGATGGTTTTGTTCTACCATGTGTGCATTACAACATTAGTATATTTTGTAGTATGTTGTTGATTTCTGATTTACACTGCCATAATTGAAGATTTTTTTGCCTCTTATATGTAGATGTTTTATGGAAGTATGTTTGACTGTTCTCTTGAAGTTATGATTTTGTGCTCACATGTGGCTGTCATCACTAACAAGTTCTTTGGTCTCTTACACTGTCATTTTTTTTTTTTGTTTTTTGTTTGTTTTGTTTTGTTTTTTTATTTTTATTTTTATATTTATGTTTTTGTCTTTGTTTTTGCTTTCTATTTGATATTTAGTCTTTAGTCATGTTAGCAAGCAATATGGTTTTACATAACAGTTGGCCAACTACAAGGTTCATAAACGTGTTGTTATATGAACCTTGTCTGGAGTGAAACCAAGTGAACTGCACCAAAAATATTTCTATTCTACCAAAGTTTTAGCAGCTTGGTATGTTCTATTATATTATACTAAATCAAGCAAATTTAAAAATTTTTATCCTCAAGTAAATTTAAAAATTTTTGAACGATAAATTAACAGGAGAACTAAATATCGCTTAGCTTTATCATCACAGAGATCAAGTTACTAAGTGTAGTCCTTAGCACAAGTTTTGGTACTTTATAGAATCTGGGTGCGATGTTCAGAATTGTATTATGACTGAAAATGTGAATTTATCTTGGTAAAAGCAAATTATACGCTATAGGAATTATGATTATTGTTGCAAATTATAATAATTTGATTCCATAAAAGCTGATGCATGTTTCACCAAGATCTTCTTTACTTATGCATATGAAGATGAAGATGGTGGTGGGAATAATGATGAAGAGAGTGAGGATGAGTGAACTCTACACATTATTATTGAATACTAGTTCATAAACTTTGTACTTATTTAATTATATTTTGTTACTTTTACTTTGGTTGTAGTTATTTCGTTTCATCACACATTTCTTATTAATGTAGTTGATTTATGGTGATTGTAGACATATTTGGATGCATCTTTGGTTGTTGGAATGTTTGGATGGTATTTGATTTATGTTTGTTTGTTGTTGGCAGGTTTAGAATTTAATGGTATTAATATTTTTATTTTATAATATTTTGAAAAATTCGTCACTAAGATTTTTTATTTTTAAAATATATTTTCCAACGGATATATCAAACCTAATTTGACACTGTCTCTTATATTTTTAGATGTGTATAAAATAACGACTGAAAAATTTGTTGCTACGTTTTTTATTTTTAAAATGTATTTTTGTACCAACAGATATATCCATCAGTAATTTGGTACTTAACGATGGATTTTTCGGTTGTAAAAAATAACGACCAAAAAATCCGTCACTAAACTACTTCCAAGTTGGTATTCATGTACCAAATTTAGCTACGGATTTTCAATAGACATATCTGTTGGTAAATTTTTGTTGGTAAATCGATTATTAAATTTTACCGACGAGAAATATTTCGACGGAAGTTTGGCAAAAATTAGTAGCTAAAATCTATTTTTCTAGTAGTGTAATTTTGGTTAAAGTGAAACTGTTAAATGAATATTAATAGGCTAAATATTTTTTATTTAAAAAGTCATTTAGAGCCTTTAATCAAGCTTAGTTATATAATTTACCATAAAACAAAACTTCTGCCTTTTGACGAAATGGTTTATTGCTATGTAATAAAGAGATGCTAGATTTAGGGGTATTTTTTGACTTTTTTGCATAAATTCGTTATGTAACCAAAAGGGGTAAATTGTAGGAATTTTGACAGTTAAAATATTATGGATTTTATTAAAAATATACCAACATGTGAGAGAGGAATTTAAATGATTGAAAATAAATGAATTCAAGTCATTTAAAATCCAACCATTTCAAGTCTATTCACATAAATATTAGAATTCAAATCCACCCATCCAAACGGATCAAAAAAAAAATTCAAAAAAAAAATTGTCTCATTTGCATGCTCGCCAAACTTTTTCTCCTACTGTTGTTGTAGTCTTTCCTTCTTATTTTTAAAATTCAATATTTGCCCCTTTTCAAAGGAAATTTTTGTTTCAGTGCCTGTTCTATAGTTTAATCATTAATGATATTCGGGAAAAGGCAAAATTTGGAACAACCAAATGCAATTAACTAGTACAACATGATCAATAATTCAAGAGCATGTATAGTTTTGAAAATCCTTCTTGTAACAAAGCAATGACAAAACTTGGTGTCATGCAAGAGAAGCCCAAACCACATATTCCCATACCTGATTGCTTGTCTACTAACTAGGAACCCAGAAAAAAACTAGCTAGTTAATTTATGTAGATGACAAAAATATATAATCGTTACATTCTTTTTTTTTTTCCCCAAAGAAAACCTTTTCTAAAACAAAGAAGTGCAAGGGAGAGCAAAAAAATAAAGCTTCATCTAGTTCTTCCTTTCTTTTGTTACTGACACCATTAATTAGCCCAAAGGCTTCCTAGTCTTTGAGTCTCCTCCTATCACTAGGCTCACCAACCAACCTAGATTTTTATTCTTATTATTCCTACCAGATATCAAAACACACAAGACAAACCTAAAAATCATTTTTTTTTTCAAGTAATCTTGAGACTTTCAAATGCATCCTGTATAATTGTCCTTTCATTCCATATTTTCGTATTTTCCTTAAGTTATTACTTATTATTAGTTATAGATAAGGGACTACTCATGGGGGCTGATTCCCTATTCATGATGACTCAAACACGACTTGTAAGTCATGTTTTATCAATTAGATTACATTTTGTTATTAAAAAAATATAATAGTTCTATTCAAAGATAAATAGAGTAAATTTGCGGCAAGAATTTAATATGTGTTTAGTCATTTTGGTGGTGTGCTTAGTCCTTTTTTTTTTTTTTCCTTATTTTGCTCGGGACTAGTAAAATATTAGGTTTGGGGGTGTGATAACTCTAATAAATAGGGTTATTTTGCCTCTAAATATTATACAAATTTTTCTATGTTAGTTCCATTCAAAATGTTTTTATGTGTTTTTATTCATAATTCATGTTTAGTTGTCGTTTTTATAATCTTAGAGTAATTTTAGGATTTTTTAAATAATAATTTTGCACTAAATTGGATTTAATTGACACTTAAAAGATTTTATGTGCACTTTGACTTAGTGATTTTGGGTAGAGGTGTGCAAGTATTCGATTAATCAAATTTGTAACCAATTTCAAATTCAATTCGATTAATAAATACGGTTAATTTTGAATTTGGTTAGAATTGGATTAACCAAATTCATGAATGTGGTTAATGAATTCAAAAATGGTAGAGAGATTTTTTGAATTCAGTTAACCGATTACTAGAATTCAATAATTAAAAATACAGTTTTATTAAAATATTTTGATATATAAATACTACATCACTAAAAATATAAATGTAGTTATTTAACTAAAAATATATTTATTGATAATTATTATAATTAACTTTGATTTTTAACTTATTTCGTAGAACTATTACATTCTTATGCATTAATTCATAATTCTTATGCATTAATTCATACTTATATTATTAAATTAGTATCCATAAATCACATTAAATAATTTTGTGATATGTATTTTATTAGTACTTGTAAATTGCATGAAATTATAGCTTTGTACATAATCATATTGATTATTATTCAATTAAGTTACATGATATAGGTTTTTTACTTATTTTTTGAACCATTTATTAATAAAAATTCACATAATATATCAAATCATGTGATAAAAATAAAATAAAAATTAGGAAATTTATGTTTGAAAAATAGGTTTTGGTATAGGATTTTAGTCCAATGTTAAGGGTCTAACTAACTCGAGTTGAATTTGAAATTAATCGAATTCAAAACCGAGTAGTAAATTTGAATTTCGTTAACTGAAATTTTTGCTGAATTGAATTTGATTAAAAGTTTTAGAATACTTTATTGAATTTTAACCGATTTTATTAATCGATTAACTCATCAGTTAACCAACGCACAACCCTAATTTTGGGTGTATTTTGAAGGAAATATTTAGACATGTAATGTCAAGTCGAAAAATAGAAGAAGCCAAGGACAAAACTGTGACTAAATAGGAATAGAAGACCAAGTCAAAAACTATTGTACACCCTTAATGATGGCAGTCAACGGTATGAAGAAGACAAAGTAGTAACTGCTGTCACCAGTTATCTCAACTTCAAAATACCCACAACTGTGGTCACCATTTTGAAGGTGCAATTTCAGTATGTAACCGCGGTCACCAATGTAAGTACGGTCAAGCAGCTAATAACCGCGGTCACCAGTATAAGTACGATCAAGCAGCCAATAACTACCGTCACTAATTTTGTATACGGAATTTTAGTGATCGCAGTCAGTGAAGCAATCATCACTTTGATCATTAGATTTTTAAAAATACCCTAGAAGTGTATACCAAAAACATATAGTGTTAGGTGTAGTAGTAGATAGCGGTAGAATAGTGTAGCCTACTTATTTTAACTCCTGTCATAAAGATTCTCTATTCTACTTAAAACTTTAATTTTAATCTTTAATGTAGTTGTAAGATTTAACTTTTCTCCTCTTAATTTATTGGTCTTTTCGTTAGTTTTAATTGGATACAAAGTTTGCCTATTTCTCATTTTAAATCTTGCAATTTAACTACTTCAAGTTCTTTCTCATTTTCAAGATTTAGTCTCAAATTTAGATTAAATAGTAGATCTTAGTGCAAATCTTGTTTTTTCTTAATGTTAATGCTTTAGTTAGTAGTAGTTTTTTATTAGATCTACCTTTTAAACTCAAATAGTTGGCTTTAATCAAGATTTCTTCCATTTATTAACTTTTCAAAAATGGCAAAATTGAAATCACAAGAACATTCTACTTTTTAGTGTTGGAAATGCTTATTTTATCAACTTTATTTTTATTATTTCCCTATTTTCTTCAAGTACAACTAGCTGAGTATTTAATATGATTTCTTAGTTTAGTATTTTAAATTGCTTTCCTAGTTTAATATCTTTAAGTCCTTTCTTAGTGTAGATATTTAATTGTTTTCCTAGTCTAGTAGTTTAATTACTTTCTTAGTATAATATTTCATTTCCTTCCACAATTTAGTAGTTTACTTTCCCTTTTTTAATTAAAGTGCCTTTTTAGTAGTTGAATTATTGGCTTACTTAACCTAGTTTTAATTGCTCTCTTATATTAATATTATATTTACTTGTTATTTATACTAGAATCTGTATACCTTATTATGCTTTTATCATACTTTTCTTAGTGAGACTTAGTGATTACCTTTACTTGCTTTTCTAGATTAGTCTATTTACTTGCTTTATTTAAGAATTTCTTTGTTGATACCTTGGTGTTAATAACAAACTCTCCTTGATTGCTTTGTCTAACTGGTATAACAGCCATATAAGATTAGTAATCACCACTCATTCCTCGTAGAAACGATATTCATTTACCACTAACTTATAAACCTACCTCATATACTTACGAGAGTGAATGTGTTGGTTAAGTGTTAGTGGGATAAATTTTATTACTTGTTTGACATCCAAACCCTAGAACGAACAACATAATACAAGTTTATGGTTTAAGATAATAATTGTTATAATTGATTTTTTAGGATGCAAATCACAATTGATGGTAGTTCGAGAGTGTTAATTACAAGTAATCCAAAATTTTATTGTTATTTGGTGAATTATGGGTTAGGTAAAGCATAATAAGAGGTGTGTTTGAAAAGGGTAATTACAAGGATTCCTTTGTGTTTTGACTACTGTTCAAGTTAGCTTATAGCTTGTAAACTTATTATCTATCCTTTAGTAGTTTTGGTTAAAGTTAAACTGTTAAATGAATATTAGGAGGTTAAATATTTTTTATTTATTTAACCAAAAGGTCATTTAGAGCCTTTAATCAAGCTTAGTAAAATTTATCATAAAATAGAACTTCTTCCTTTTGATGAAAGGGTTTATTACTGTATAATAAAGGAATGTTAGATTTTGGGGGTATTTTTGACTTTTTTGCACAAATCCATTACGTAACCACGGAGGGTGAATTGTGGAAATTTTATTGGTTAAAAAATTGAAATATACCAAAATGTAAGAGAGAAATTTTAATGGTTAAAAAGAATTTTAAATACACCAACATGTGAGAGGAATTTCAATGATTAAAAATAAATGAATACTAGTTATTTTAAGTCCAACCATTTCAAGTCCATTCACTTAAATATTAGAATTCAAATCTACCCATCGAAATGGAATAAAAAAAAAGTTCAAAAAAGAATTATCTCCTTTGCATGCTGGCCAAACTTTTTCTCCTATTTCTTATGTAGTCTTTTATTTTATTTTTAATATTCAATATTTGCCCTTTTTCTTAGGAAAAATTTTGTTTTAGTGCGTTTACTATTCTATAATTTAATCATTAATGATATTAAAGCAAAAGGCAAACTTTGGAACAACCAAATGTAATTAACTAGTACAATATGAATAATTCAAGAGCTTCTATAGTTTTTAAAATCCTTCTTGTAACGTAGACAAAAACCTGGTGTCATGCAAGAGAAGCCCAAAACCACATATTCCCATACTGCCTAATTCCTTTTCTACTAACTGCGACACAGAAAAGTTCTAGCTAGATAACTTATGTCGAAAAAACATACCCACTAGTTACGTTCTCCTCTTTTATTTTTTATTTTTAAAAAGAATTTACAGTTAATCTCTACCTATACCATGATGATTTGAACGTATGATTTGAAAATCATTAAAGAATTATCTTAACAATTAAATTGCACTTCGTTGTAAAAAAAAATAAAAATAATAGTTCTATTCAAAGATAAACAGAATGAATTTGCAGCAAGAATTTAATGACAATCTCAAGTTAATCTCGGTCCACTATATCTATCTATTCATGCACTGAGATGAAGAACTTTGAGTATGATCCTCCACTGATATCTCGGTAGCGTCAGCCGTAGAACTTGAGTTGGTAATTGCTGGCCTAACCATGTGATCGAGTGCTGTGCCATTTCGCAGCATTTCTTTCTCCAAGTGTTGGCAATAAGTTTCAAATACTTGTGAGCTTACAGTAACTCCAAAATCTAATAGGAAAAGTAACTCTAATTCAAGCCTGTTCAATTCTGCATTGGTTACTCCACCAACTCGAGCAAAGAATGCATTGTTATAGTGCCTGTATTTCACAGTCAACATCACTGGTTGACATATAATAATATGTAAATATATATATATATTTTTACAATAACTTGTGAATAACGTAGTTAATTGCAAACTTCACTTAAAAAAACTAGACTCGAATAAAAGTTACTAAAACTAGTAAATCCAAATTAGAAATGATGATCTAACTTTCATTTACAAGTTAGAAATAATTTTGTAATTTTACAACAATAACTTTTATTTAAGAGTCAAAAAGCTAAAATAAGAGTAACATAAAATTTCGTGGTTAATTTAGTTTCAATTGGCTTATCGTCCATTATATGACCAATAATAAAATAGCCCGTATATACATTTGCATAGATCTGGTTAATTTCAATTTTGCCTAGTTTTAAGTAGTTGGTGACAGTAAAGCACCACTAGATTTTTATTTTTTTTTAGGAATCATATAGAATGACTTTAGAAGTAACATTAATAATGCACGGGACCAAAAAGTTCTAAAAGTTATGGGAGTTAAATTATGATAGATCCAAAATATAATCCATCAAATACTAACATTAAAAACATGAAGGCATCTAATAAAACTATTCTCAAAATTAACGGAAGGAAACCGCAATTGGTTGCTAAAAGAACAAAAAAGACCATATGAGTACATGAATAACCCGTCTCCAACAGGTATTTTCATTGACAATAAATTTATATAAGGAATGATTTCAGAAACTTCCCTTGAAATTTAAATTAATATCACTTAGCAAAAACTCCTTAATTTTTAAAAATCTCACTTACCTCCCCAACTTGTTGGAGTCCAAATTAGCATGAAATGACAATTATATCCTTTGTTCTTTAGTAAAATAATTAAAAGGTAGTTTCAAAAATCTCCCCTAAGATTTCTAATAATTTCACTTGGCATCCTTTAGTATTTTAACAAATTTTTTGTTAATTTATTAGCTAAAATATTTGTGAGTTAATGTGTTTATTTGTATTTGTTTGAATTTTTTGAATACGCACAATATTTTTATAAAAATTATTATTTTGTATGGTGAGATGCTTACAAACTCATAAACTAAAAATTATTAAAATAAAATCTTCAATAAAGAATTTTTTGTCTAACTTAGGATCTGTTTGATAACTCAACTTAATGTTGCAAATTAACTGGGTAAGAGATTTTTGAATTCAATATGTTTGATAATAGAATTATCTTATCACTTAATAAATTAAGCACTACTTAATTTGTATTCAAAATTTTAAGTGAAAATATTTTTTAATTATTATTATCTGCTAAATTTTGAATAAATGTACAAACATATAGTTTAACACACACATATTCACACACACACACTTACTCTCGCTTGTGCACACACACTCTCTCACACGAACACATACTCTCTCACACACAAAAATACACACTCCTTCACATATATATATTGTCTCTCTTACACACATACACACTTAGTCTCTCACACATTCTCTCTTGTACTTTTTCATACTCATATTCACACATACTTTCTCTCTCATACACATTTATACCATCCTTAATTATTCATTTTCTTTTCTACACATATATGACAATTATTTATAATTAATTAATACACGAATGAAGTGACATATTTAATTCAGAAATTGAATTCAGTTGATTATCAAATATAAATAAATTTATTAATTCAGCAATTAATACTTTCAAAACTTACAATTCAGACTTCAAAATTTAGTATTTAGCATTAACAAACACCTCCTTACTTAAAAAAATTCATGTTATGAAATATAATGTTTGATAGTGATAAATTCAGCAAAACAAAAAATGGAACGATTAGAAATAAACTATATAGTATAATAAAAAATGTGATTTGTATTTGGTTAAGGAAACCACTTAATTCGTAAAGCAAAAAAAAAACAAAATGTATTGTCTTATTTAAATTTTTAATCAACTTATTTATGACAATATGTGTATGTTAATGTGTTTGTGTTCCAACTAAATAAAAATTTAAAATATATAGAAACACAATATGCAGTGTAATAAAATAAATGTAATTAATATTTTTTTCATTTTAAAAATTCACAAACTCATAAATTAAACAAGTAACATATATTATTTTATATGATATTAAAAGTAACACTATGTTCCAACTAATAAATATGTGCATTTCAATGTTATTTTCTAATAATCTCATATAAATCCGACAAATTTCTTATTCTTTTTTCTAATGTTATACCAAATTGATTTTCTTACTAGGGATAAGAATGGAATCAAAATTATTTCTCTCTCTCCTAAAATGATATTTTCATCAATTTAGGCTGAAATTATTACAACATATATAAAGTTAAGGGAGATTTGTCAGATTTTTAAAAATTCAGAGGTACTAAGTGATATTAGTATAAATCTCAAGGGAGATTTATGAAATTATCCCTTTATATAACATAACAAATTCAATATTACAAAATCAATTATGTGTTATTAAATCTAAAAATAAATTAAATCCGATCAACTTTCTAAAATAAAAAAATCAGTTATTTAATAAAATTTTGTTACGTACCTAGATTGGACTCGATAAATAATCATCTTGAATTGTGGTTTTGTAAATAATTATTCTTTCACGAATCAGGTAAGTGTGTATAAATAAACATGCAGATTATCCTCCTCTAACTAGCCTGGCTACTTCAATGGAAATTTTGTAAATTACAGCATCTTTAATACTATCAGTATGTTATTGCTAGTAAAGAACCATCATCTACATTCAGAAAATAGCAAACAAATACTGTCAGCAAAAAATTGGCATTAAGATTAAAGATAATGAAAACGAATAAAGGGTATACAACGCACTAAGAAAATCATAATCATAGTCAAAGACAAAAAAGTTTTGTGTCGGTTAATACTTTCGAATTGTAGATTTTTATTCTAAACGTAACTAATTAATTGGACCCCAAAAATTATAATCAAAGTCCAAAAAAAACAAATCACAAAAAATTAATTGTGGAGAAGAAATTGAAGGACTTACACATCATCCAGCATCTTGGAAGCAACCATGACACAAGTGACTAACAGCCTATGAACATTGAGTGAGACAAGAAGTGAGTCTGGATATTTATGAACCAACCTGTCTATGTACACATACCCCACCACGAAACACGATGGACTACAATTAGTATACTTGTATATTCTCTCCAAATACTTTGGAATACTAATACTCGGTGCTCTCACTCCATCAAACCCCTTCAAGCTCTTCTGCTGGCTTTGGCGGCTGCCCAGCACAAGCCGGTCATTTCGAGCCACGAGTTTTTCTAGGTGGTGGGATAAGATGGTTAGGACTCTTGGTGGGGTTGGCTCATCTTGGCTCGGCTCTGGTTCTGGCCGGCGGAGGTGCTGGTGGTGGTGGTGGTGGTGGTTATCGCTGACGGATAACATCTACACCATTGCGGGGTGTTTGCTTGTTAGTGAAATGGATGTATGAGTCTATTGTTTAGTAGTTTTGACTGGCTGTGACTTGTCAGAGCTGTGTGTACGTTATCTACTTTGGATGACAATTAAGCAATGGTTGTGTGACACGTAATATTTTGGGAATTTGTTGGAGGAGAGAGAAGAATGCAAATGGGAGAATTGTGAAATAAATAAATAAAAAACTAGGAGTAATAAACAAATGAGTAAATTCTTTATATATTGTCGGTGTAAAATTTTTTTACACAATCGGATCTAAATGCATGGCACAAGCGTAAAAATAGCATTTGAAATTTGGATAAGGATTATGAAGCATCCATCTAGATTTTATGGCGTAAAAAAAATTTATACACTAATAATATATGAAAGACGTACTCTAGATGCATTTAGATCAAATATATATGATCTATTCTTATAATTATTAGGAGTAGAGTTAGTTTGATTTTACCACGTTGTCTAGGAAAATAGTTAGGTAAATTTGGTTTTGATTCTATTTGTAAATCTTATAGTGAAAATTAAATCTTAAGTATATTATTACTTATATCATCTGATATCACTTATTCTATATAGTTTAATCACTTTCCAAACTTTACAAATAAGTTCAAAAACTAGTTATACCTAAGGATTCCTCATTATTTGTGTTTTGAATGTATACCAACTCAAGGAATGTTTGAAATTTAATCGATGTATACATATTTAAGGAGAAGACCAACTTTATTTAAGACTGGGAGATCATACTGTGCTTCGCGCATTGGTAAGATATATAAATATAAATGCCCAAAATGATAAGATCATTGAAAATATATTAAGTTATTTATAATTTTGTATATATGATTAATTAATTTTATTCTATTTGTTTCCCTATATTTTAGATAGTGTTTGTATCTTTTACAGCTTTATATTTGTTTTCCATATACAATTCTATTCGATTGAACATTTAGTAAAGTAGAATAAAATATAATGCTAAATTTAGAATCCTATTATGGTATTTAAGAGGGGATCGAAAAGCACAAATTTTACTTGCATAAAAGCAAATTATATGAATGGTAAAATAAAAAATGAAAAAGAACATGATGGAGGACATAACTGTTATTGTTCTTGATACCTTGCTGCATGTTCAAAAGAAGGAGGAGGTCTAGGTTATTCGAAAACTGGATAACACAGGTTGCTATACAGTAAAGTCAGCCATGAAACTATTTTCAGAGGTTACTGGTAAAGTCTCTTGGTACAAGATGGCATGGACGATATGTATTCCAAGAATGGATGGCTCATAAAGTAAGATTTGCCACCAATGATAGTGTTTCCTATGTAGTAGAGAGTTTGAATATTTGGATTATCTTTAGGAGTCTGTTTTGTAGCTTCTTGAAATATGTTTTTACTGTCTTTGAGGAGTCTGATTATCTAATTAGAATTGCTTTGTACAATTTTTCTTGTAAGGTACAAGAGCTTTTTATAATGTAATTCAATGAAAACCATTTTTTCTACTCATAAGCTATGTTACAGTTCTTGAATCTTTCATAATTTTTCTTGCATTGTAGCATTGATGTCAGCAGAATTGAGAGGGCTACATGAAAATGTGATTCCTCAAGAACAAATTTGCTAATTTTAGTATTAGACTAAAAATTTGTAATGCCATGGATACATCCTTTCAATTCCATTTGTTACAAAGAATAATACTACAAAAGAGTTTAGTTATGGAATGAAAAGAACAAGTTCTCCATATTGAAGGCTGTGATCAAGGAAAATTTGTCCCAGTTTTGTGCAAATCTTCTCTTCTTGATGCCAATTTTATAGTTTTTCATTCCACACAGGTTAACACAATAGATGGAGTAATTTTGCCTTCCAAATTTATATTCACGTATTTTGGGAATTCCTATAAAAGAAATGTTATTGTGTTAGAAGGAAAATGAATGAGAATTGTTTGTCCAGGACTGTTAAAGAGAATTGTATACCGTTTTGTATTTAGCAGCTGATATAAAAAATTGATAAAAATACTGAAATGATGTCTAGTCTTATTTCAGAATGTTTCTTATAGATGAGGATATCTTACATTCTGGATCCTCTTCTATGATTAAGCCTGTAATTATAAATATTTTTTCTGTTAATGTATGTATCTATTAACTGAATAGTCAAAGATGTAAGAAGAATTTCCTTCAGTTGATGGTTGAGAAGTTAGGAGCATTAGCAGTGGAAGTGTCCATGGCATGTATATATGCATTTGAACTAGCTCTTATATCATAAGTAGAGTTCCCCCTACTTCAAAGCATAATGAGGGTTGATGGTTTGATCAAGCTCTTAGTGCATAATACTTTCCATCCATCTGCAAAATAGTTATTTTTAATGTTTACATGCCAAAGTTGAATTCCACGATAGAAGGAAACTCTTTGGCCATCTTTGAATTTGTTAACTCTGTAAATTTCAATAAGTGAACCTCTTGCAATATATGTGTCAAGTCAGTACATATGTTAGATAAAAAGGTGGCATATCTACATCAAAAGCAAACCAGTTTTTCTGTGCTTATACAAAATAAGACATAACACCATGGTTTTCTCTTTATTTAGTTTTCAATGATATCATTTTTTTTTTCTGTATTGATGGAAACATATGAATACAGTTGTATTTATGAATCAAGTTGAGAAGTGAATTATACCTGTATTGCTGAATGTTTCTGAACTTTTGTGTAGAATATTTTGTAGTCATTGCTCAATTGAGGAAAGAGAGTATAAAGAAGGCTAACCCATATAGTCCATAGCACTGGGTATTCCTCAAAAAAGAGTTCTTTTAAAGTAGAAGATGACCTTTTCATTTTATGTTTTTCTGGTAGTTGTTGCATGTACTTTTTAATTTTCGAAAGTACACAAATAGTATCTGGTTTTGTTTCCTTTCTGGATCTTTATTCATTTCTTAAATGGATTTTTTTGATTTCGTTGTTTCTATGATGTTGAATGTTGTTTGAATAGTTTCAATAAGAAAAAGATATTGTAGACTTAAGAAGCTTGGTTCAGCTGTGAAACTGAAAGAGTTTCTTTGGTTTTCATATAGAGGATGATTAGTAAAGCTGATAGATTGGAGATTAAATGAAAGTAGTTGTGTTTAAATTGTGGTTGTTGGTTAAATTTAATATAAAGCTGATAGAAAAGGCATGGATGCAGCATTTAGAAATGACATGGATTAGTTATGTTGTACTTAAATGCTACTATTCATTTAAAGCTAGTTGAGTGACCGAATGAGCTTAGAAACTCAATCCTGTTAGGCTGCAAGTATATAAGTTTCATCTAGTTAGTGTTAGTTCAAAGTTAAAGTTGTATTTGTTTCAGAAATACATGTATAAATAAAACAATCAAAAGCAAATAAGAAAGTTTCCTGATTAATCATTGAAAATTATATCAAAAGCAATTTCATACATTGAACAATGAGAATGGTCACTTAAAACATGAGCATAGCTCTATTGTTTTTTGTGAGCATTCTCATATGAAACATAAGTAAGTATCTACACCAAAATACTGATACATGTGAAACATAAAAATGCTCAACAAATACAACAAGATGATATATGTTTTTCCTTGAGCATTCTCATGTTAAGCAAAACCACAATCTAGATAAATAAGGTTCTCTACAGTATTAATAGATCACAACATTGCACAGAAGTCAAACCCAAATAAAAGAGACAAATAAAAGGCAGCTTGATATACACTTCATAGTCCTAACATATCAGCATTAAATCAGTTTTGCTTTCCTGGTAATTTTTGTTTCGTCATTATCTGATTCATCTTCTTAGTTTCCAGATGTGCATTCTCAATATTACTAAACTTGCGTTCAAGGCAAATTCTAACTCTTGAAGAACTTTCTTGTTTTGTGGATTAAACAAAATAGTAGTTTCTTAAGTCAGTTAGTTTGTCTAATCATGTATGTATTCATTAGCAAAAATAGTTATAAAGCTTATTTATATCAAGACATACCTGGAGTGTGATGAGCTGTGGTTAGCTTTGGTGTTATTAGCAAACTTATTTGCCCAGAACTTCCACTTGTAAGATTATTCACAGATTTGTTCCCCTCAACTTCTTCAAAGTAGTAGTCGAGTGTATAGCGCTGGTAATTATCTATTTCTCTCGGCTTTGATGGTCTTACTTGAGCTATGAAATTTTTTTACTTCAGTTCTTCATGTAATTTTTGTAGTGGCAGATTCTTGTTCTGCAAAAAGCAAAGTTAGTGTAAATAAAGGTATCAAAGGATTAAAGTGTTCCGTAGCTTTGATAGCACTATGGCCAAGATATAATGATAACTTAAGTAATGAACCTAGTTAAACTGTTCCACAGCTTCGACAGTGCTATAGCCAAAAAGGTTTTTTGCTAGATCAGTAAAAACTGATGCAGTTATTGTTCTATCGTCATCTTTTAAATCAACATCAAACCTGCACCTATAGAGATTTACGAATCCTGGTTTAGTTACTAAAGATGTAAAAAAATAAAGATTACAGAATGTGTAAAAAGCCATGATGTATACCTTGGTTCAGTTTCTTGCTTCTCATTGTAATGATTGCATGCGTACAAGACTTATAAGTTGGTGTAGTGCGAAAGCATTTTTTATATGCCATATACCAATAGCTCTAAAAGATATGCTGAAAAGAGAACTGCACTCTTACCCAAACAGTCTAGACATTGTGCAGTAAATAGATGGTGTTATTAACTTTTAAATAGTATAAAGAATGATGTATAAAGTACTTCTATAACTGTATTAAAGAATATAAGAAATAGGTAACATTTGTACCTTTTGTGATGGCATAATATCTATTACTAAATTTATTTCTAATCCTTCTGATAAAACATGTGAGAGCTTTTTTTCGTATAATCTTTTTTCCTAATGAGATCTGCAAAATATTTCTCATTTTTGATTGCCATATCAATTAAAATATACATGTAAGGTTATCAACATCCAGGCATTTCAGTGCTTGTTTAACTATAGTTAGAACAAAATTAAGCTGTATATTTATTATTATAACCAACTGCCTTGCTTCTTTCTTTGGTGGATCAATGAGTATGACTGAGTCAGTTCTTGTAGAAAGTGCTACTCTTGTAAGATTAATAGAATGAGTAAAAAGAGATTTGTAAAGATGTGTGAAAGATTACAAAGATAAATTTTATAGATGTTATTAAAATAGGTAGATATACCATGATAAGTGACACTTTCCAATCTGCAGCAGATCACCACAGAATATTTGTTTAGTCGGGTAGTAAGCATGCGACCTTCATGTTCAATGAAGTTATTCCAGAGTGATAGCATTATTGTTGCATCCAAGAATTTTAAACATACATGATGCTTTAGTATATGTTGCAAGAAGAATAACCTAGTTCTATAAAAGACAATATACATAAGAGAGAAATGGTAAAATATATGTTTACTCTTCATTGATTAGTACAAATCTCTGAACATATGAAGTTTTGTTATACTTTTTAATTGCTAAAATTAATAAAGCATCAATGATAACTCCGAGGATATCTATATCAATTATAACACAAAGTTATTTTTTATTTATTACAAATAAAGAGGGATATAAATGAACTTTAAAACTCACAAACAGAATGAGTTATTGAATCTGCATATTGTGCCAAATCGTTAAATTGAGTGCAGTTGAATTCTATTGATAGACTTGATTTTGTTCATGGGAGCTCTTCAACTACTGTGTTAGTTGAGATGACCTGTTGTGATCAATAGAATTACACTGGAACTATGACAAAATTGGTCTAACTTTAGTATTTGATACATTAGATACTTTCTGTAAACTTGCAGATTTGGCCTCATTATAGCAATTGCCTCATTCAACATGATCCCTTGAACTACATGCCCTATATATATATATATATATATATATATATATATATATATATATATATATATATATATAGTTATATATATATATATATGATCTAAATATTTTACGTACCTATTACATGTGTCCTACAATTTTCATATTCTTTTCGTATAACAAATACTTCATCAAGAAATATGAGCTGAAGTACTACATTAGCTTAATTTAATTCACATTCAAGAAAATAAAAATTATAATAGAATTTCAATGTCTATTAGCCTGCTGCTCAGATTCGGATACCGCTTCTACCCCACGGAAGAAGAGTTGCTAAGCTTGTTCTTGAAAGAAAACATCAATGGGATTTCAACCCTCACAATATGGAGTGATAGAGATAAATCTTGACGGCGATCATGCAACCTCATGGTTAATCTTGAAGGAAGATATTGACACTGAATGGCAAATGGTAGTGGATTATTTTGGTAATGTTCATCCATCTAAAAAGGTTATTTATGTGATCACCAAATTGTCCAGCGTTAAAAAGAACGGAAATAGGAAGGCAAGAACGGCGCGTTACCGAACATGGCATGGTAATACAACAACTAAGAATGTTTTGAATGGCAAAGACCAACACATATGGAATGCCTTTTCATAATTATTTAGGTTATTTATGCAAAAACTCATCAAAGAGTAAAAGAGGAAATAAAACCTAAATTCCTACTTTTAAGATTTCATATTAGGAAATAAATTTTATTTAAGTAAATTTCCTTATATAATAAACTATTAAGAATGATTTTCAGAAATTAAAGAAGAGTATGATATAATTATACTGGGATGGATTTTAGAAATAAAAAATAATAAAAATAAATAAAAATGTTAAAGCAATGAGCAAAGATAGAACGATATTTGAAACATTAGAAGGCGTCGCCATTTTGGTTGATTAATATAGAAGGTTGAAGCTCCAAATTCAGTTATGAAGAAGAATACTATAAATTTTGTAAATTTTGTAATTGAAGGGCTATGCTTTATATAGGGAAGCTATCTATCTATATATACTATATTAATGAGCGAATGTGATTTAGTGATTTAGATTTTTTTCCAAAGTTACTCTTACTGTGAAATTTAATTACTTTGTTATGTCCCCAAACTTGAAAACCTTTTTAAATTATTTAGGTTATATATGTAAATACTCCTCAAAGAGTAAAAGAGGAAATAGAAGCCTACTTTTAAAACTTCATAATAGAAATTTCCTTATGTAATGGGATATTAGGAATGATTTGTAGAATTTAAAGAAGAATAGGAAACAATTTTATTGGGATGAATTTTAAAAATCAAGAATAATAAAAAATAAATAAAATAAAAAATGTTAAAGCAATAAGCAAAGACAGAACGATATTTGAAATATTAGAAGAAGTCGCCATTTTGGTTGATTAATATAGAAGGCGGAGGCCCCAAATTCAGTTATGAAGAGGAATTCTATTAATTTTTTAATTGAAGGGCTATGCTTTAAATAGGGAAGTTATCTATTTATCTATCTATCTATCTATACTATATTTAATGAGTGAATGTGATTTAGAGATTTAGATTTTTTTTTTGAAGTTACACTTATTGTAAAATTTAATTATTTTTTATGTCCCCTAACTTGAATTCTTTTTTATAATTATTTAGGTTATTTATGTAAGTACTCCTCAAAAAATAAAAGAGGAAATAAAACCTACTTTTAAGAAATACATCATATTAGGAAATAAATTTGATTGAAGTAACTTTTCTTATGTAATAAAATATTAGGAATGATTTTTAGAAATTAAAGAAGAATAAGAAATATTTTTGTTGGGATGGATTAGAAATAAAGAATAATAAAAAATGATATTTACTTGAAAAAATATATTTACATATTTCATTTATGCTTTTGGACCCCTAATGAGAAAATTTATAAAAAACACATAGAAAATAAAATAAATTTTTTTTGACATATATTTGGAATTAAATTTGATTGAAGCAAATTTTCTCATGGAGTAGAATTTTGGGATAGTTTAGAAATAAAAGATGAATATTAAATAAAGTTATTAAAAAAACTAATTTAATATATGCTATAATAAATGAAGGAGTTTAATTTAGTTTTATATATATTTTTTTTCAAGTTACCCTCATATAAAATTTAATTACTTTGTTATGTTCCCAACATGAATCTATTTTTTTTTATAATTTTTAGGCTATTTGTGTAAATACTCCTCAAAGACTTAGGTACAAGAATAAACAAAACCTACTATTAAAACTTCATATTAGAAAATAAATTTGAATGAAATAATTTCCTTACATAATAAAATATTAGAAACGAGTTTTATAAATTAAAGAAGAGTAAGAAATAGTTATTTGGGATGAGTTTTAGAAATCAAGCAATAATAAAAATATAATATTTCTCAAAATAAATTTATATATTTCTCCTATACTTTTGAACCCTAAAAGGGAAAAAAAATCCTGAAACGGTACACATGAAATAAAAACTAACTTTTTGAGACATCATTTAAAATTAAGTTTGATTGAAGTAAATTTTCTCGTAGAGTAGAATTCTGGGAAAAATTTAAAAATTGAAGATGAATATTAAATAAATTTATAAAAAAACTTAATGGAGTTAATAAAATTTCTCATTAAATAGAATTATGCATATAATTATCATAAACTTATATAGATTGTGGATATATTAATAGACTAGACAACATTTATATGCAATTAAGCAGACTAATAATAATTATTAAAAACTATTAGAAGAAATGAAAAATTCATTTGACAAATAAAGGAAAATAAGGAAAATAAGGTTATTTTAATTTCAAAGAGTTAAATACCATTTTGACCATTCAAATTAAGTAAAAATCTTAATATTACCTTTAAATTGAAAAGGTCTCAATTTGACCTTTCAAAATGAAAAAAAATATTTCAATATAATCCTCTAAATTTTAAAAGTTTCAATTTGGTTCTCAAAACTAAAAGAAATGTCCTAATGTGGCCTCCAAAACTGAAAGATTATCAATTCGACACTCTAAACTAAAAATCCATTCTAATATGCCCTCCAAACTGCCTAATAAAAAAAAACCATTAACATTTAAAAAGTACACAATTTTAAAATATACTTTCAATTTTAATGATTGCATTACTATTGAAATAAGATTTTTGTACAAAATAAAGAGTTCCATATGGTATCTGTTGGACCCCCAATTATGATAATCATGTTTTGATGATGACCAAATCGTACTAACGAAATGGCTTGAAAACAAGTGTGTAGAAAAATAGGGAGGCTCGGACAAAAATGATTATCCGAACACAATCAAGAAAAACAACCAAAAGTTGAACAACACCTTACGGACGATGAAGAGCGTCCGAAAGAAAAGATCTTAGACGCAAGGAAGCATCCGAAACATGATCAGACAACACCGAGGAAGAACACATCTTTCGGACGTAGATAACTGTTCGAAGGATAGTGTTTCGGACCCAAAAGACCGTCCGAGACAAGGAATTCGAAAGTATGATGATCGGACGTTGAAGACCGTCCGAAGCCAAAAAAAGATCAGACATTGAAGACCGTTTGAAGAAAGGAGCTCGAAATGAAGTAATTTTTTGTCAGAGCTGTAGGGCGCATATGACCGTTCGAGACACTGGTCATCAAGCTGTAAGACGCATATGACCATCCGAGACACTGTTCATGAAGGTGTAGGACGCATGAACGGACGTCCGAACCCCTAACGGCTAGTTTTTTTACCGTTGGAACTCAATCTAAAATTTCAACACATCTTTTATTTATAAATAGCCCAAGGATATCCAAATGATGTGTGGAACTACTATTTTCAATACAAACACTTGTAAGAGCTATTTGGGGAGAAATAGACTAAAATATTGTGGGTTGTATTGGTTTGAGTAGTATAGTTCTCTTGGCTCAACTAGAAGGAATTAGTGTGAGCAAGAGTAGACTAGTGAGTGATCTTCAAGTGTAAGAGTGAAGGGGTAACAAGTGTACAAAAGTGAGGTTGTAGTGTAAAACCCTTTGGCTCAACTAGAGGAACTTAGTTGGTGCAAGGGTGAGCCTACTTTGTGTACAAGGAGGTTATTGCCTCACCTTCTTTGAAGAGGCACTACTAGTGGAAATACTCTAAACTTGAGAAGTTTGGGAGTTTGGTTTGATACTCTCTATCTCTATCTTTATATTTGTTCTTTAAATTTTAATTGTTGAATATTTATTATATTCATTTGTGTTTAAGTGTTAATTTGTTGCATTTTCATCTGCTAAAAATTTAGAAATGTGTACAAGTATGCAAATAAAACATTTTTAGGATTAGGAATTTAAGTTGAATAATAGAAGGAATTATCTTTAAATAGGAAATTACGACTTATCATGTATTTTCTCTAAAATTTAGGACTCTTTTGAGAGAATAATTCTAAAATTTTCTCTATTTTGATACAAAAAAGAAAAACAGAAGAACAAAAAAGATGTAAATTTGATTAAAATCCCCAAGGCTATGAGTGTTCAAACCCAACCTAACACAACCCAATCCAAATGAATTTGAGATTAAATGGGTTGAGTTATTAAATTTCTTGGGTTACTTGGATTGGGTTACCCGAAACATATTGGGCTGGGTATTGTTTTTCAAAATTCAACCCCATCCAATAACTCCATATAATTTTTTATTATTTTTTTGGCCATTTCATATAACTTATACTTTATTTTCTTTTTACTCTTCACCTAACATTCATTTAACATGTTCTTTAATTTTTCCTTTTTCATTCTTAAGTTAATCATTTATTTTTTGACAAAATATTATTTGTAACGGATGATCTTACACAAGTACTTTTTTATTTTTTGGAAAATTTTAACCCAAGTAACCAGTCTGAGTAGTACTTGGGTTGAGTTTACTTGGGTTTCAATATTAGTTGAGTTGGGCTAGATTTTATTTTTTCAACACAAAAATCTGAAAACTCGCCAATCCAATAACCCAAGTCATAGACATCCCTACTCATGGCCATCTAAACTTGAGTTAACAAAGATTATCCTTTATAGATATTGTCAATATTTTCACTTTCTTTTTGCCAATATCATTTATTTTGTAAAATCTCCAACGTTGTTGTCTAAACTTTGTAATGATGAAAGAAATTTGTTATCAATAATATAAAAAGAAAGACTTTCATGTGGTGTACTAAAAAATAAATATAATATAAAACCTATCTTTCGATTATTATTAAATTGATTGAATGAGTAGGAAAGCGGGTGAAAATTGCGATCTACGTCTATTTTATTTTACTTAAAGGAAAATAATCCTTATCTTGCAATTCTTACTTTGCTTTTGGTTCCCTTTTCATGTATTAAATAATTAGTACATATTTAATCTAAGTTGTGCTTTTCTTATAATAAAAAATTAGTTCCTAAATTATATTAGATAGGTTTCTGAATAGATAATTATTATTTTAGATGTTATAATTGACAAATTGTCTTTGAACCCATAAATATCTAATGTTGAATATTAGTCACTGTGTAAATTCCATACTAAAAAATAGGATATCAAATCAGTTACTAATTAGATTTTAACTAAAGTGTACTTTGTCTAACAAAACCTAGATACTTTATACTAAATATTTATTGTTTATTTTGAATTATTACTGTACAAGTTGATAGGTACTGTAGCTATATGTTGTTGATCTTATTCTATCAAATAAAATTTATAACATTGAATAACTACCTTTTAATTTACTGCTGTACATATTGATAGTTTTAACATAATGAACTAATCACTAAATTTCACACTGTAAATTGCTAAATAATGGTAGACTATTTTTCATTTTTTTTTATTTTCATGATATATATAATTCCTATAGTTGTACAAATTATATATTTAAAAGAGATTTTGTTTCCTAGATTAAAAATTGCTCTTTATTATTTGCACACGAATGGTTCCTTCATCAAATTAGTTCCAAAAAAGGTATAGGGATTAAAAAATAATAAAATATACTAATGCACTTGATAAATCTAAAGTTGTTAGAATAGAAGTTAAATAATTGAATAGAATAAAAGGTTCTAATAAACTCTATAAATTGTCAACATTTTTCAAAACTACACTATCTTCTTTCATTAAAATTTACTAAACTTACAGAATGGATATAATTAATAAACTCTAATATATTTCCTGTCATTTATTGTACTCCAGTTTAATGATACTTTAAACTTTTGAATTTTTAAAGTTAAATAAAATACCAATGAATTCATTGTAGAATGATTCAATAATTTTCAATCGAGAAAATGGACTTCCATTTTAAATATTACAAGATAGATGTGTTATTAAAAAGATAAAATTATTTAACTTTTATGAAATTTCTTGACCTATTAAATTAAATAAATCTCTTACATTTCTATCAAAGCATTTATAAAGAAAATGTATAAAAATCACCAATGAGCAAATACTTCTCTAAACTCATACGAACTACAAAAAATTCTTTGGTTTAGTTAAATATTGAAGTATAAATTATATAAGTGAAAAATTGAGTAAATTAAAAAAAAATCAAACAGTTAATATCTGCAAACATGTTTTATTTTTAATTCATAACAATAAAAATTAAACAATTTGTATTTCCAAACGTGCAAAGCACTCATGCTTCCATTCTAGTAAAGCCTAAATGTTGGTGTAATGTCAAAACTAATGTGCTTTTAAATAGGGAAATGATTTACAAAAATATAAATTTAGAATTACTTGTCAAAGTCAGTCTATATGGCAAAATCACATCCAATCACCAACTCCTTGATTTTAAATATCTGATCGGATTTCTTCTGTATTTAGCAGATTTAGTGACACATAAATACTTTTTTTTTCCATTGTCACTTTATATGTATGTACTGTTTAAATATACCCTTCAACTTAAGTTGACTAACCTATTACTACATCCACTTACTCTCATCTATTCTTTCTTTTAACTACCCGCTTTCTTCTATCTTCTATTTTAACCCCTTTCTTCCATCTCTCATTCTTAAGTTTTAACCCCCATTATATACTCATTTTTTTAGGTGGACTAAAGTTTAGGAGGATGGTAGGTTACTCCTCTTTTTTCAAGGTTAGAACAGGTCATCGGTATATATTTTAATATTTTACCGTGATTTTTATATAAGCATTACCCACCAACAAAAGCTTGAAAGCAATAATAGTCGAATTTTAAATCTTTCATGTGAAATAATCGCTTTACTTACCATATGAATTAACTTTTATTTGCCTATTCATACAGTCGAGTGTGCCTTACTAGAATTCAAAATTGGTTCTGAATTGATCCCACGCCTCAATTTTGGCCAAATTGCTTCCCGCAGTAAGATACGTGCACAGCGCACATGTCAAAGTAGCCAACAAAGTGCACATGTCAAAGTAGCGGTAATTTCGGAACAACAAAGCGCACATGTCAAAGTAGGGGTAATTTCGGAACAACAAAGGCAAAATTTATTTATACTTAAACAAGAAGGGATAGAGAAAAGAGGCGCCTAATTTCTCTCTAAAAAAACAATCTGTTCCAAAATTCCTTTCATATTTTGCAGAATCATTTTATCATTTTTAAAGTAAACGTCAACATATTTAAAGCGCACACGTCTAATTATGGGAAGCGATTTCTACTAGAATTTATGTCAGAGTTCAATCAATTAAATACCGTTATGAAAATTTAAATACATAATAGGAACAAACAAAACTTTGGAATATGTGTAGTAGCACTAACGAATCGATAGTAGTCTCATTTATTAAATAACTAGTTGATAAAGTCTTTTGAAATTAAGATCAGACTTGTGAATCGAGTCTACGTTCGGGTTTTTAATCCGATTTTTTGCTATTTTTATATTTTATATTTTAATATTTCACATTTTGTTTTTTATTTTTGTTAGATCAAATATATTTTTTATTTAAAATTTACAAAAGTTTTAAAAGTAAAAAAATAATAGCTCGGCCGACCCATTGAATGAAAAATGGTTGATTTAACCGATTCTACCAACCTATACGAATCTCAAAAACCCTTGGATTGAAGATTGATATCTCAAAAACACAAAAATTAACCAAGTCAGCAAGTAGTAAAGCCATGTCAGAGACCGCGTTGACAAAAAAAAATCGAAAGCTCCTCCAAACAGTTGCCACGTTTACACACGTGATCTCCAATTTTCGCAGCTACTCACGATTACCTCGTGGCCTGAACAAAAATCGGATGACGTGTCAGTTCGCTTGTGACCAAAATCCTTAAGTAAAACCCCTCAATCTTCTCACTTATTTACTGCCGCCTGCCATCCATCACCCACAAAAGGAGCGAGTCACTCGCGAATTTCAGTCTAGATCTTCCATCTCAGCATCCCATATGTCCCTTTTGCAGTTCACATTCTGCCACGTGGCACTCAGTTAGTGATATACACCACGTGAATAAATACTAAAGAATCCTTAATTAGTGAAACCTTCCCAAAAATTGTTCATAAAATATTAACCACAAAAAAAAAGGTGCTCTTAGTTACTAGTTTGTGTCTTAGACCCCTACTTACCCAATTCTTTAATTATTATTATTTTTTTTCAAAATAATTTCCAAATTGAATTTGTTCCTTTCATTCCAAGAAAATAATCTACATATTAATTAATAAATCTTTGTAGTTGCTTTCATCAATGGCTTCTGATCAATCAATTTCTAGTTGGTGAATGAACTTTTGAACATTTTTTTAGTAGCACTAGTAAAAAGTGACGGGGTTTGGCTATATTGGTAAGTATTTTTATTTTTATTTTTTCATTTTCAGTTCTAGCATTGGATTGATTTAATGAAAATTCATGCATGTGTTTTATGTGATTGGTGTATAGGGATTGAAGTGCTCTCAAGTTTGAGGATAGAGACAATAAAAAGTCGAACCCCGTCGCAAGTTTTAAGGTATCTTGATCAGCTGTCTCTTGTACAAAGAAAAGAAAAAAAAAAAACAAACAAACAAGGATTAGTACTATTATTTGTTTTAGTTAAGAAGGATTAATGTTCAGTTATTAGGCTAAGGTATCAAGAATGGAGCCTCTGTGTGAGTTTTGTGGAGTAGTGAGAGCAGTGGTATATTGTAGATCAGATGCAGCCAGGCTGTGCTTGCATTGTGATAGTTGTGTGCATTCTGCAAATTCCCTGTCGCGAAGGCACGATCGTTCCCTCATATTTGTGACAAGTGCAATTCACAACCTGCAATAGTTAGATGCATGGAAGATAAGATATCTTTGTGTCAAGGTTGTAATTGGAATGGAAATGGTTGTTCAGGGCCAGGCCACCATAAACAAAAACTGACTTTTTACGGTGGATGTCCGTCTCTATCTGAATTCTCAAGAATATGGTCTTCAGTTCTTGATGTGCCTATCATTCCAGGCGACTTTGATAGCTCTTATAGCACATTGAATGTGAACCAGAATTGCGTGAGTTCGTGCTTGGAGCATAGAGGCAATGAAGGGTCAATTGGACTGGTGGCTAATAGGTTGAATGAATTAGCATCCTGTGTCAAGTCTGAACCATGGTTTACTCCTCCTGTTATTCCATGCAACCCGAACTACGTTACACCATGCCATCGAGATCAGACACCTCTCTTCTCTGAAGGATCAGACCTGCCTAAGGTGATTTTTAATACTATTTCCATTATAAGTCTTCTGTGTCCTGTTTTGGCATTGATTGTTTTTATCATGTTAGGTGCACTTTACAGTCTAATAAAACTCGTTGGCACCATAGATGTTACTTTTGCTTGGATTTACTGAGAGTGTTGCCTTGTGGAATTTCAGTTGCAACAGGGCTCTCCCAATCTTAAGGATCTAGGACTTGAAGATGGTGACGGCCTTTGTGAAGGTGTTGATATTGATGATGTGTCATTAATATTTGACGGTGGATATGAAATCCTTGGATGTTCAGAAGTTCACTCAAGATACAACAACAGTGAGGATGGAGCAATGAGCAGTCTAGTAATGGAGAAAAACTTGTCAGTCACCGAATCCAACAGTCATGTTGAGAATGCTTTGGAGGTGCTCTTTTTAAACTTGAGATATTGTATGGAATTATATGTGCTTATGTCATAACATATTGTATGAGGAGAAACCTCTCAATTGTCACCGCCTGGCCTCTCTTGCTACCAGGGTAGCACCTAGTGTGGTCAGCACCAATCGTGTTGTACATTCATATAGAATAAGACATTGCCAACATATATAAGCCCCTTTATGTCATTTTTTTTGCTTGATAGTCATGATATTGCCATGCAAATTAAAATATTTGGTTTTAATCCTGCCAGTTTTTGCTGCGTTTTTTGGAATGCATAATACTTTCCCTTAAATTTTACTCCGCAGGCTAAATGGTAAGTTTTTCTTTCTTATTAGGCATCCTCAGCAGGACAGACAGAGTGCATTGGTTTTCAATCCTCACAACTTGGTGGACCAGCTAATCTGATGCAGACTATGAATACCAGCTCTAATTGCATGCTGATGAATCCCAGCTGTAGTAGAAATATTGGCCTAGGATTTCCAACTGGTCAGGTTCATTCGAGCATATCATTGTCACTATCCAACATCACCGGAGAAAGTAGTGCTGCTGAATACCAAGATTGTGGATTGTCACCAGTTTTTCTCACAGGTGAATCGCCATGGGAGTCTGGTCTGGAAGCTAGTTGTCCACAGGCAAGGGATAAAGCTAGTCTCTTAGATGAGATACAATGAAAAAAAGAAAACTAGAACGTACGTGGATATTATTATGGTTATACTGATTCTTCATTTAATGGTTAATCAAGCTGGCAAATCATGACATTGTGAAAATAGTTGCAGTCATTGAAGCTTCTGACATCCTTTCATATTTGTGAAATGCAGATTTGGTAAGCAAATAAGATATGCTTCTCGTAAAGCCAGGGCAGATACCAGAAGACGTGTAAAGGGAAGATTTGTTAAGTCTGGTGAAGCTTATGATTATGATCCACTTTTGACAAGGGATTTTTGAGATATGTAGCAGGTTTTGCAGCTTCCTTTCAATAAATCAAGCCAGAACTTAAGGTATATTTCAATAGGCCTTTTGCGACTTATCTTGCACTCTCTATTGAACAGATACCGATTTTGGATTGTTGTCAGAAAGATTAAACTATGAAAAGTTCAAAAATTCTATTTTGTTGGATAGAATTAAAAAAAAAAAAAAAGACACATCAGTCATTAGCCACCCTAGAAACAAGTTCAATTTCATATTCATGATATTGAACCAATTTCCTTTCATTTCCAATGATTTCATACTGATGAAGTTTTAAACCAGTTAGGAATTTATATGTGCATGTGATGCTTCTTTTCACACACAATCACATATCTCCGGATTTGTCGTCTTAGAATTTCTTCATACTCCGGAACTGAGACACGCATAAAAGTAAAAAAAAATTAGAAATAGAATATCTGGCCATCCTAGAAAAGGGAAGTAAAATGTATCTTATATATGCATCTGGAAGTAATAACTTCATATATGCATGTAGGTCAATGGGACATTTGGAGGAGTCAATAGCAATCCTCATGATTATGGAAATGCATCCCTTGCAATCTCCTGGTAACAACAATTTTTTTCCAGTTTTGTTTGAATACTATAATTGGTACATCATTTGAACTAATTAGTTAATGTTTCATGTCCAGGTTTTCGTACTGAAGGATTTCCAGTTTGGTACACAATCAAGGTCTTCCCAAATGAAGAACTTTCTTGTTTGAATTTGAGTATCATTTGCAGCTCAAAATTGACAAATACTATCTGCCACCACCTCCACAATGCTGACAATGAAGAATGTTCTTTTATTGCAAGTATTACATAATGTTGATGTTCTCAGTAATTATAAACCTATTTCTCGTTTAAATAATCACAACCTGTGATTCACATTTGAAACTTTTCAGTAGAATTTCTGTTCCTTGACAACCAAATCATTAAGGATTAATTCTATTTGCTTATGTTTTGAAAAGTAATTTGTATTCACTGCATCTCTGAGGTGAATCCTTGTTTTAGTTTTCTACTAAACATTTTTCTTCTATCCTTCGCTACGAATCTGAATTTCTACAAAGCCTTTTGTTCATCAATTTTGTAAACTCATTTTCGTCTTTTTTATTCAATGTAGTAATGGTGGAAATTAATCTTTCAGCCACTAATCTTGTAATTTGAATTACTATAAAGATACGTGCTACATTCGTATTCAAGAGTGAAAGAGTTATTCCAAGATTCACTATTTTTTTTAAAATGTTGTTGTCTTCTTATCTGACCACACCTAGGCTCTGATATATTTCGATCAGATCTTGATTCTCATTTTTTCATCGAGAGCATATAGTTGTAGACAGCTGCTACCATCACAAGGATGGTATTTGAATAATCCATATGGCATAAATCTGTTGCATATATATATATATATATATATATATATATATATATATATATATATATATATCAATGATCCTCAGAATTATGATGCTCAGCATACACATTATCATAACATCGTGGGAATATGATAAGAGAGTTTAGAGAATTGGATTTAAATATATCTTATGCTTCATTATCATTAGAGCTAAAAGCTTACCAGTTAATCTGTATGATAGCATAGTTGTTCTAGGTATACTTGTGATATTATAATCGTTAGGGGGCAAAATATTAGTCAGATCAACTTACCAAACTATCAGTTATACTTTGGTCTCTTAATTAAAAAACTAAGTCTCAAGAGATTTTGAAAGAGTTGAATGAATTTTACTGCAAGAACTGTTAAAAGAAGCTTTAATTACCATATGGTTTAAAACCAAAAGTTTCATGATAATGTCCAATTCAAGATATCAGATAAATTTCAAAGTATATAACCTAGTTTATTGTGGAAAATAAAAAGAGGAAATATGATCTATAATATCTTCTGATTTCAGTACATTATGGTTAAAGTGCAGAAAATATTTGAAGTATATCCCATCTCTTGTTGGATATAGTTTCAAGCTTGACACTAACTGTGATGCCCCGTCTCATATTAAAAGTGGGAGAAAATATTGTATTGTTTATAACATCTAAAATCATGGTCTACTAACAACTTGAATTAAACATTTTGAACCCATTGTTTCCGCTCAAAAGTTGTTGGACCAGTTTAGGGCTCGGGATGTCATAGTTGGTATCAAAGCAAATCTCGTGTGATTTCTACACGGGTTGAAACTGGGCTAGTGGTATTGGGCTGTGCTATGCATTATATGTGTCACATGTTATTGGACCCTAATTTAGGATTTGCAAGCACGCAAAGCCTAAAGGAGAGATGAATGTGATGTTCCATCCCATATCAGAAATGTGAGGGATATTATATTATTTATAACATTTAAGGTCATAGGTTTCTAATAACTTGGTTTAAACATTTTTATTTTGTTATTTCCACTCAAAAATTATTGGGTTAACCAAGAGTTCGGAGTGTTACAGTAACCCTATAAGTCATGTAAGACCAAATCATATTATGCCATTTAAAGAGTAACTTCTCCTAGAATGCCACATCTAGTGACTCGTTCTAGACCAAGAAGTCCACAATATAGTTACCGGATTTACTAGGTAACCTCAGTTACTGCATATCAATTCATGCATTCTAATTTGTAGTACTTTTGTAATTTGGAGCACTATAGTATACGTACCGATTCACCAAATCTGGTGAATTGTTGTTAAGCTTAATTCATGAAAGATTGATTAATTAAATTTAAACTTTTTGTAGTTTTGTTATATTCTAATACTAATTTGGTTTCTTTTATTTAAATATTATCGTTTGATTGACTTGTAACTTTAAAAATTAAATGATTTAAAAGTTGACTTTTACTTACATATACAAATTACCTATTTTTGTTTTTTTCTTTCAAAATTATTCTAATTGTCATGAACGAAGTATCCCTCCCACAAATTAACAAAATCAAGCTCAAGCATACTAATCAAGAATTATTTTCATAGTAATTCAATTTGACATTGAGTTAATTAATTAGACTAAAACTTTTATTGATACTGATTATAATAATATTATAATAAATCTCAATAAATTTATATAAATTTGTATATGATTCTAACTTTCTTAAAATTGTAACATTGAACCGTATAAACTAAATTAATCAAGTGTATCACGCACCAAAAGAACATACCAACTAAATCTATCCTCAGTGTACCACATTCTTAACAATTTGACGTATTGCCTATCAAAAAGTACAATTTAATAACTATTATCCACAACATAGTGTGTGTGGATAGGTCCGCTTCAAAATTTTTCGTCTGGGAGTCTTAGATGCCGGTTGAAGAGCATATTCTTTTGGACTTTTTGTCTTGTACTCTCTGAGTTAAGAAGCAAGAATGTAACGAAACCTCAAACCATGCATTTGACATGCCTATCAATAAACAAGGTTTACCAGGTTCTATTCATTGATATTATTAGCTGTTGCATCACAAACATTGTGTGACATTCCAAATGTAAGGAAGATACACTATATAAATTTAAGAGTTGTCTAGTTTCTGGTAAACAAATCACTAATTTTGACAAAAAATCAATTCTAGTGCATGCAATATTCAATTATATCTTGTTAACAAAATTATGATTAAGGGCATAGCAAAAAGATGGAGGTTGCTTAATGGCCAGGATAATTGGAAGAACCTCTTAGAACCACTTGATCTTGATCTTCGTCGATACATCATCCACTGTGGTGAGAGGGCTCAAGCAACCTACGACACTTTCGACTACTGCAAGGTATGCAGGAGTGATCGAAATATGCGGGTTCCAGCACATATGCTAAAAGTGCTCTATTTAAAAGTGTAGGCTTACTTAAAGGCAACCCTTTCAAGTACAGAGTTGTGAAGTATCTATATGCAACATCAAAAATTAGTGTTCCTGATGCATTTATAATGAAGTCATTGTCCAATCAATCTATTTTCAAGGAATCAAATTTTATTGGGTATGTGGCTGTAGCAACTGATGAAGGGAAGATTGCACTTGGAAGAAGAGATATTCTAATTGCCTGGAGAGGTACAATTACAGCAACAGAATGGTTAAATGATTTTGATTTCCCATTGGTACCAGCATCTATGATAGTGGGAAATTCCAGTAATGCCAATGTTCATCAGGGCTTTCTTTCTATATATACGTCATCTAATCCAGATTCAATTTATAACATATCCAGTGCAAGGGATCAGGTGAATTAATTTCTACTTGTGCACAATTACATTGGCTTCTTGTTCACACCACTACAATAACTTTTCCTGACTAATCGTCAGTGTAAAAATTTTTTTTGTACCATCAGATGAAGATGATTATATGGCATGTATCCGTATCCGATGGTGTAGAACTTTTCTATACTGACAGTATAGGAAAGATTTAATCAAGAAGAAAATTATCTCCAAAATCTCTAACTTAATTTCATATGGTACAGGTCCTTCATGAGGTAAAGAAACTAGTGGAAGATTTCAAGAATGAGGAAATCAGCATAACAGTAACAGGCCACAGTTTGGGAGGAGCCCTTTCAATTTTGAATGCAGCTGATATTGTTGCAAATGGTTATAACAAGACTAAAGGCCAACCAAACAAGACTTGTATGGTAACAGGGATCGTATTCGGGAGTCCTCGGGTGGGAGACTCAGAGTTTACTGATGCATTTCAGTCCATGAATGATCTTCATCTTTTAAGTGTTAAGAATGTCCCGGATATCGTCCCGGACATCCCACCATTTCCATACGACAGTAATATTGGAACAGAACTGCAAATAGATAGCCGTTATGAATTCGCCTTATTTGAAGAACACACCTTTAAACTATATGGCCTTCCACTTGTTGGAGGCTGCTTACCTTCATAATATAGCTGGAACACAAGGAGCAAGGGGAGGCTTTCACTTAGAAATCAAGAGAGACATTTCCCTTGTTAACAAAGATCAAGATATACTGAAAGAGGAATATCTGGTACCACCTGACTGGTGGTGTCTGAAGAATAAAGGGATGGTTCAACAGGATGATGGCTCTTGGAAATTGGAAGATCATAACAGAGATGATTAATTGTTTGCAGATTGATCTGTTGTGAAAGAAATGACAAATATTATTAAACTATAATATAGACTTATACTGAGGAACCATATCGTCATAATACTTCTGAAGATTGAGGTTGAAATTCACGTTTTTAATTTATGATGTCGATTGTAGAGTTCTTGGAAAATGCACATTTTTAACATACAAACAGCACATAGATACAGCTAGCAAATAGCTTTCAACGATTTGTGTTTCCAAAAAAAATGCAGTTACAATCAATCACACACTCTGCATCAACCAAAAGATGGAATAAGAAAAATCTACTCCAAACGTTCCATTATGGCCTTATAAATTGAAAGCTCTCAGTTTGGCCCTACCAACTAAAACAAGTACTTCCTCCGTCCCATTTTATTAGTCACTCTTTTTATTTTTATTTGTCCCAAATTATTTGTCACTTTTTAAAATGACAATTAAACAAAGGCTAATTTACCTATTTTACCCCTCATACAAATCCCTAAAAATGACATTAAAGTCATGTTAGAGCATTAATTATTCTCACAAATCATTTCAAATTTTGAAACTCTAACACCAACTAACAAATTTTGAATTTGAATATGGGGACAATAATAGAAAAAGTATGTTATTAGTTGGTCAAATATCAATTTCTCTTAAACTGTTTGTCGGATTGACCATGTCAAATAAAATAGGATGGAGGGAGTACTATTTTACTATGGCCCTTCACTCTAAAAATCTCAACTAGACCTCCAAACTCTAAAAATAAGTTCTAATATGACTTTACGTTTCAATTTTCTATGGGTCATTTTTATATTTTCAAAGCCTTGATAGTTTAAACGATGAAAACTTAGTAACTTTTAATAAATTTATCAAAATTTCTATTTTTATTTATCAAAAAAATAAATACTTAAATCATTATTTTCTTTATAGACACTCCTAAAAAAAGTTTAATGCATAAAAATAAAGAGAAAGAAGGAGATTTTTTTTATTTTTTATTTTTCTATTTTTTTGTAAATGACAGAAGGAGAATAATATTTATACACTTTGAAAATATTCCTGCACATATGTATTATGCATTTAAAAAGAAGGGTCATATTAGAAAAGTTTTGTTTAAAGGACCACATTGGAATTACTTTTTACAATTTAAAGGGCCAAATTATTTCTCTTTCAGTTTGGAGGGTCATATTGAGTTTTTTTTTTTTTAATTTGAAGGGATAAATTGAGACTTTTTTTAATCTAAAGCATCAAAGTGAGACTTTTACTTAAGAAAATTTTAGAGGGCTAAAATGACATCAACCTTTCGTTTTATGTAACCTAAAAAACTCTTTGATGGAAAAATCATGAATTCTAGCAGCCACATTAATTAGCTTTCAAGTTGGTAGAACAGATGTAGAATCCTTGATTTTGACTAGATTCCTAGACAAAGATTTGAGATTGATGTTACAGATAGAAACGGTTTTTAGTATTTACATTTGGGGTTCAACAGTCTTACTCATGCATTGGTGATGAAAGAAATTGTGGGCACGATAATATTACCAACCATCGAAGATCTTGTTTCAAGCATATGGTGTTAGGCGAGCTTTCATACAACCTTGGCTTACGAAATGGAAATGTTGGCATACAAGTTATGGTATTGTGTGATAGTTCACAAATTTTGTAACTATTCATGTATCATTAAATTCATTAATATCTTTTATATTTTGGTATAAAGTTCAATCACCAATTGACTTCTAATAGATATTTTATAATTATATTGGTGTCTTAGATGAATAAGACATATGTACATGCACAAATGGACTTTTAATGGATATATTCTCCTTGCAAGGACATACATTTTCATAGAAATGTATCTTGAATAATTGAGATACATTTGATGCTGTCATTGGTTCATGAACATGACTTTATGAGAACGTATTTTACTTGTGACATGTTTGCGAATTGTGTCTATGGTGGTCTGTAAATAGTTAAACTAATTATTAGAAATTCATTCATTCAAAACTACTCAATACTTAGAGTAAGAGGTTAGAGAGTTCTTCAATATTGCTACTGGAGAACTCATAAGATTTCGTTGTATCATGAGAGTGTTATAGCCTACACCTATAGCAAATTTTGTGTGGGGCCAAATAACTCTCTAAAGAAAGCAATTTATCATGCTTCAAAATCTTAATTCTCAATTGTGTTTTTTGTCTACCATCTATATATTTTTTCTAACAATTTTAGAGAGCCATTTAAGATAGCCATAGAGACAAACACCACACTCAAAAAGATGAATCAAGAGTGTGACATTCATGAAATTGGATTGATTCGATGGCTTCAACTTCAACCGATAGAAGGATAAGATCATGTTTCTTCTTACTGTGTTGAATGTTGTTTATGTTCTAGATCCCAAGTTGATGCAAATAAATGACACTGCCAATGATATAAGTCCCGAAGAGAAGGAGAAAGTGACACAACAAAAGAAAATGTGAGAGGATGATGAGTTCTTTAAGAGCCACATTATTAACACTCTCTCCAATCGCTTATATGATTTCTACATGTCAATCCATTCTCCTATTGAGATTTGGAAGGCAATGGAGGAAAATACAAAAATGAAAGATACAGTACGGATAAATTTCTAATGATGAAATATTTTAAATTTAAATTGGTTTATAACATACCAATCGTGGAAAAAGTTCATGAACTACAAATACTCATTAGTAGAATTCGTGATTTAAAGACTGTTATTCCTGAATCACTACAAGATGGGGCGATAATTGTAGGAAGAAACTCCTACACACGTCAGAGGATTTCGAAAGACCATTGAAAAGATACTAAGGCATTTGCGAATTGAAGGGCAAACTCTAAGGCACAATGCAGTGTCTTCCTACTAATTCTAAAGTGACTTATGTAGATGAAAATGAGAAAAAGAATGCTTGGAAAGGGAAGGAAAAGTCTCATCTAATATTGAGGATAAGCAAAATAAGAAAAAAGGATATAGTAGTTAGGGTATGTTCACACTTACTACAATGTCAACCATCTTATTTCTTCTGCTTATGTTGTTGAGTTGTACTCGTTATGGCATTCTAGATTAGTACATTTAATTTAAAATCATTTCAATATATGCAAAAGAATAATTATATTGTTCTTTGTGACAACGATTTTAGTGATAAATGTGAAATATGTGTTTAATCAAAAATCACTAAGAAATTGTTTCATAAAATGGAAATAAATACACAAATTCTTCAGTTAATTCATTCAAATATTTGTGAATTAAATGAAACTCTTACAAGAGGGGAAAAAAGTATTTTATAACTTATATAGAGATGATTGTTCTGGATATACTTAGATAGTTTCATTTAGTATTTAAAATTTGTGTGTTGCCAATTTTGCCTATGAAAAATATAATATTCAATATGCATGAGAGTATTTTAGTCCAAAATATGACCGTAATTGTGCCGGGAGACCAAAATACTACGTTTTGAATTTGTGAAGGATTAAAATGCATCATTTTGAATGTGAGAGACTAAAAAAGTACAAATGCAAAATATGAAGAATTATTAGGTTTTTTTTTCCCAAATATATAAATGTTATAAATCTGAAATACAAAATTTGTATTGAAAAGAAAATTAAAATTCTCTATAGTGATATAGGTAGGGAATATTTTTCTACTAAATTTGATGCCTTTTGTAAAAAAACATAGTTGTTGGCCCCAAAGTAATCTAAAAGGAGGCTGAATTAGGTTGTTTAAAAACTAATTGCATCCATTGAGTAATAAAAACTCAAGTACGATGGATGCAATAACTAATTATTAAAGCAATAAATGCACAAGTACTATAAATAAAAGAGAGACAAGTAATGAGATTTAGAAAGATCAAACCAAACACCCAAATTTCAGAAGCTTGAAGTGCAATTCCATCACTTTGTACCTCTTCAATATAAGTGAGACAATAATATTTTTGTATATCAAGTAGGATCACTCTTGCTTACATTAATTATCTTTAGTTGAGCCAAGATTTTACACACAATTTCACTTTTGTACAATAATTATCTCTCCACTCTTTACAACTGAAAATCACTCACTTTTACACTTTGCTAATACAACACTATTGAAAACCTAATCAAATAGTTTTAGTAGATGTTTGTATTCAATGTAAAAGTTACTTTACATAAATTTAGATTGGTTGGTATTTATAGGTGCAATAAAAGAGCCTTCAACCACCTTCCAACAACTAAATAATAAATGCCAAAAAAACTAGCCGTTATATATTTTGTGCGTCTGATCAAGCATCTAATCATCAACAATATGGAGGTTAAATCTACGTTCGGACGGCTAAGACTGTAGAATTGCATCCATTCTTACTTCAGAAGTTGATAGGTTGTTGAATTAGGTTCTCGGACAGTGTAGTACGTCCGAAAGGTTTAATGCTTTACAAGTGTTGATTTGCCTTTAGACGGTTATGTGTGTCCGATAGAATTTCCTTCGGACAATTTTGAGTATCCGTTGTCAACTCTTCAGAATCTTTGCTCTCTGCCTAAAATTTGGACAATGGATTGCATCTGAGATAATCTTGTTCGGATGAATTCCTTCATCCGAAAAACTTAGTCCCGTTCGGACGATGTTGATCGTTTGAAGCTCTTTTTTTCAGATGATACACAACGTCCAAAAATCTTGTTATGTCAAATACTGCAAAATTCCTGTACAACAAACTATTAGATTATATTTGTCATCATCAAAACCAAGATTGTAGGTCAACAATCTCCCCTTTTTGATTATGACAAATCACAGGGCACACTAATCATAGCTCAATCAATTAATCCACAATCTTAATCAAACAACCATAAATTACAATCACATGAATTCTCCCCCAATTGGTACCATCAAAACAAGTGAAAGCTTCCCCTGAGATGGTGTTCCCCATTACTCAAACATGAACATCTCAAAAATATAAAATAAACTCCAAGCAGGTAAAAATACAAATATCACAGAAATAACAAGGTTATCATGTCAAGAAACAACCAAGTTCAACCAACCAAATTCAAACTAAAACAATTTTGACCTAAAATAATATAAACTAGGAAGTGGAATCTAAATCATTTTTCTTCATTGATTGCTCCTCACGTTTTTGCTTTTTTGTAGGCAAATCATCATCTATAGCTTCACTGTCGTGCTAGCTGGCCTCTTGAGTATCACGGCGCTGCAAGATGTAATTAAACATGTCATCAACATCTTCATCATCATCAGCAGCTTCGACGTTTAGAGCAGTAGCGTCCTCAAGATTTGATGCACCTGTTAGATCTCCATGGCCTTCATGCTCAGGGTTGGAGTGTTCGACATCTTCAATTTCTTCGTTGTCACTGTCAGAGGAGGAGGACTCAAGAGTGTATTGCAGGCTGAATGTTTGCAAATTGTACTAGAGTGAAGCTAGATGATAATAGGTATCTATACCTAAACTTTGATATGAAATTTTGTTAGTTTTCAAAGCTTTTTTGATGAAGTTTTTTTTTGTTTTATGGTTATTTTGAGTAAATCAAGGAATTTAGGTGTCTTTGTATAAAATTGAGTCTTTTTAAGGACTGAATTGGATTAATTATCTATAAGTGGGCTAAACCTTTGGAATTATAAGGATTATTAGGGGCTAAGGATACTTTTGGGCTGCAGTAATTTGATTTATTAATGATTTATTAAAAGCCCATTAGGAGGTAATTAAGTGAAAACCCGAAGCAAAAGAATTCCAGTCACTGGTCAGCTAGGGTTTATTAAAATGGGCATATCTCAACCGTCCGATGTCCAATAAGGTGATTTCAAATCCTATGGATAATTAAGAGATAGGTATACAACTTTTTTGTTTTGAACTTTGGCAGAATCACACAAAATCATTAGGGTTAAAATCGCAAAGTCACTGTAGCTGTTCTGGCAGATTGCTAATTAGAGAAAAAGAAGGAACTTGATATTTTTTGGAGACTCCAATCAAGGCTAAACCTTTTTACCCTTATTGAGCACTATAAAATCATTATTTTTTCTGCAGAGAGTTGGAGGAGGTCAGCCTTGAGGGCCGAGCTATTGCCTTTCTCTCTACTGTCACTTTTTCATTTTTTCAACTTTCTTAGGCTTAGTGTTGATTCTAGTCTAGTTTTTAGTATTTTCTTTTCAATAATTGAGAAGCCAATAGATCAATCTACCATTACAGAAGAAGACTGGAAGAGCCTGATGTTCGATAAGATATTGATTAGGTTTTGAAGACAACGAACAAGTAATAAAAAATTATCCTAATCAACTCCTACACACTCTTAGGTATACGAGATGAGTTTGTATCCCATGAGAACTATTGGAACAATTACTAGATTCACCAGCCTATTTACTAGTTAGACGAAATAATCAGTGGTTTTTTAGCTTAAATGACTAAACTTAAACAAAATTTAATTGCAAGAAATTAAACTAAAGACAAGAATGTAAAATTTTAACCCTATGAAAAACAATTAAAGATAACTAACTAAAAACCCTAATTTAATCTATCCTACTTGCGAGAATTTAATTTAAAACAAAAATTTAAATTAATCTATTCTATGAAAGCAAGTAACAACGATGAAGTAAAAGCCCAACTACTAAACTACAAAAGTAATTAAGAATTTAAAGGCAATAAAAGAAGAACGATAATTAAAGAATAAGAATGCAGTAAAATCGAAAATTAAATTGCATAAAAATAAATCAAACTCAGTAATTGATGCAAGAACTAATGTTGATAATCGTCAAATCTTGAATTCTTGGCAAGACAATGAAATTCTTGCGCGAATAATTGAAAAATTCTACCCTACGGCTAAATTATTGACCTAACTATTGAAAACCTAAAAACTATTGAAAACCTAAAAACTAATGACGGCTGATGATGATCCATGATTTCCTACTGAACCCATTCTCTTGGTGTATTTATAGATATTTTTAGGGTTTTGGGGCTTTGAGATGATAAGTATACAGTTTTTCGTGTAACCGGACCCACGAGAGGACTTTTCTTGCAAAATAATTCATGCATGACTTTTCCGTTGACCGGCACCTGGGCGCTCTTTCCAGTGAACATAAGTACCCTTTCTGGACTTGGCGCTTGGGCGCTGAGTCCATTAAGGCGGCACCACTTTATCTTCATTTTTCTCCATGATGCACATAGAATTTGGAAACATTAAAAACAGAAAAGTTTTACCTATATGTCTTAGCTTTCCAAAATATCTTGAATCACCTCAATTGGAGCTTGGACACGAAAGTTATGCTCAATCAACCAAACTATGTCAGAATCACTCTTCGCCGGTGCATATTTTCTAACTTTGCAATTTTGAACGAGATGCCTATAGAATCTTGGAAAACTCAAAACATGAAAGTTGTAGAAATCTTCCTTAGCTTTCCAAACCATCCAAAATTGTAAACGCAATTGAAGCTCGAACAAGAAAGTTATGTTTGATCTTCCAAACTATATCTGATTTACACTATGCTAGTGAACGTTTTCTTCCAATATTGTGATTCATTTTAGCTCATTCTTTACTCAAATCCTACAAAACTAAAATAAACTATTTTAGCTTATAATACTCAATTCTTACTCAAATTACATTAAAATGTAGGTAAACGACCCACAAAATATATTATATTTATGAGTTTATCAAATACCCCACACTTAGTTTTTGATCGTCCTCGAGCAAAACATAAAAATGATTCACAAACATACTTATCACATCTCATGAATCATCACAAGAAAAATAGTCAAATGATAATAAACCCCTATACATGAATTCCAGTGAAGATGTGTGCATAGCCATACAAAAATAACTTTTAAAACACTTAGTTCAAATCATGCAAACCTTTTTAATTTTCCTAAACACTCCATAGCTTACTCTTCTTACATTTCTCCACTAATGTAGACAATCAACTCATTAACTTATATTAGGTAGGACTTTTAGCTTGTAATGTAAGGCTAGAGTATTGTCTAACAAAGAAGGAAAAAAGGATAAACAAATAAGAAAAAGAGTTTTAAATTAATGTGCCACACATCAACATAAAACTTCATTTTGAATATTGAGACACCCATCCTCCAAAGAAATAACCCCACACTTAAGTCTCCAAACACCCATAAAAATTTAGTGCAACAAGCAGAATAAAATCATTCTTTTTCAATTTTAACCCTTATTGCCGACACCTTGTAAAAATGTCTCCCTTTTTTATTCTTTATTTTCTCCCAAAACGGGTACCAATGGTAGGCACTACCTGAAAAAAATAGCTACACGGTAACAATTATAGGCACTACCTGCTAACACTCCAATGCAAGTGCCAGTGATGGGCACCACCTGCTGTGGTCAAAAAAAAAATTTCTAACACCCTGTCATCGTAAACTTGTACACAATTCACTTTAACGCTCTCATACAACTACCTCCCATCCTTATATTCCCTTATGAGTTATCAACTGTGCATAATTAATGCAACATTAAAGCTTTTAAGAGACGTTTAGGATCACTCACAAAGGTAGATAAAAAATGAGTTAGAAAAAAAGAAAAGAATGGTGCTTCTATCCATTCAAAACAATTTAAGGCTCAATAGGGTTCTAACAATAAATTTTATAGTAATGATTGGCTTGAAAGGCTCAAACATCTAAAGAAATGCCTACCCTCATCTTTAAATCAAATCAAGTTATCTAAAATTTTGCCTCGAAAATGTAATAAAGCAAGTGTTTTGAGTGCAATAGAAGTGAATCTACACAATTATTTCTTCGTGCCAAAAAGCTATAACATTGTAGGGCTATTAGTGCTCAAAAATTAGAAATCATGCAAGGAGAATATTAACGTCGACTACCCTACTCATGATAACTTAGTTAAAAAATTATCAAGTAGAAAATCAAAGAAACATGCTAAACAATTTGGGAACAAAATTTTACAAATTTGAAAAACTCTCAAATCAAAAGCTAAGCTACAAATATCTAAGTTAAAAGTAAAAATTGAACAAAATGAACAAACAAAACACCAAACCAATAGAAAATAAGAAAACTTCCCAATACCCCACACTTAGAGATAAACATTGTCCCAATGTTAAAGAACATAAAAGCACAAAGAGGGAAAGGGAAAACTTCTCTGGCAATGAAGAACATTTGGTGCTATTTATGTTGAACCTAATACACCAAATTCGAGGTGGAAAACATTAATTGCTAAAACTAGAAACAAAACGTAAAAACACTTAAAATAATAAGAAAAACAATAAAACCAAGAAACTAAACAAAAACATAAAAATAAAATTAAGAAAAAATATGGGTTGCCTCTTATGTAGCGCCCTTGTTTATAGTCCTAGGCTTGACTATTGCACTCCTGCTCATGTGAAACATGCAGGTGGTTGGTCACCCCTTTCCTTTAGGCCTCCACGGGAAAAGTTTAATCTCACTCTTTTAACTGTTATTTCTTGCTTCCCGTCTTTTCTTTAAAGAAATCCACGTTTCCATTGTAGACACCAAAGCCAATGTCCTCAGCAGCACGTCCAATTGTTTTTTGAACCATTTTCTTTTCTTTTTGTGCTCTTTAAACTTTTGGACGTGACAAACTTTCCAATGCTTCACAAAATTTTCTTGATCCTTTCTCACCCCACACACTTCATCAGATGCTTTTGATTCGTCATTTGACTTGCCAATAGAAGGATCAAGTGAATGATTAGCACATTTTTCTTCAAAAATAGAAAAGTTATCATTATAATCAAATACATCAATTTCAACCGATTCATTTTTAATTTGAAAAATCAAGTTCCGTTTATTAACATCTATCAATGCATGTGTGGTTGATAGAAATAGTCTCCCAAGAATCAATGGTATTACATTGTCCTTGTCGATGTCCAACACCAAGAAATCAATAGGAAACACCAACTTCTCTACTTGCACAAGCACGTCCTCCAACAAGTTATATGGTTTCCTTTCAGTCAAGTCTGCTAATTAGAGTGTAACATTAGTCGGTTTATTCATTGGTGATTCCTAACTTATCATAAATGGATTTTGGCATAATGTTGATACTAGTCTCTAAATCACAAAGTGAATGATGTAGCTTTATTCCTCCAATATTCATCGGTATTGAGAAGTTACTAGGATCTTTGAGTTTAGGGGTAATCTCCATTGAAAAATTGCACTACACTTGGCATCAAGATAAATTTCTCACCATCATCCCATTTCCACTTCCTTGCTAATAAATCCTTCATAAACTGCGCGTAGTTGGGCATTTTGGTGAGCACATCAACCAAAGGAATGTTGACATTAACCTTGTTGAACATGTTGATGAATTGTTGAAATTGCTTATCTTTTCCTCCTTTCTGGAATTATGGAGCCTTTGAGAGAATGGAGTCTTTATCGAAGGATGCAAATTCAAAGGCCCTACTACGTGCTTCTTTTTTAGCTCCTTGCTTTCATCCACTTTTGTCATTTGTTATCATCACAACCAACTTCATGCTTCTCCTTAATCACATTGACTGAAATTTTTCTTCTCTTCTTCTTTACCATCCTCTTATTTTTCATTTGACATAACCAAATCTTTTCCACTTCTTAGGGAGATAACATTGCATTGCACTTTTGGGTTTAAGGTTGTATCACTTGGCAATGCTCCAACCGGTCTCTCATTGTCTTGTCGGGCTATTTTTTCCAATTATAGCTCAATGTTCCTCGTGGTAGCCTGTAAATTTTCATACTCCTTTTGCAATCTCTCAAAATCCCTTCTCAGATTATCATCATTGGGTGTATCATGATTAACATATGTGGGATAATTTAGATTTTGAAATGGCGATCTTGGTTGTGGAGGCTGGTATAAGTTATTTGATAAGGTGGAAAATTTTGGGGATTCCTATGATGTGGTGGTAAGTATCGTCTAGATGACAATGGTTGATTGAACAAATTTTGTTGAGGTGCATTTGACTGAAATGACGAATTTTGAACATTTGTTTGGTTTGACCAGGAAAAGTTAGGGTGGTTCCACCAAGATGAGTTATATGTGTTTCCATAATGGGTGGGCTGATTTCTTGAGGTGGGATTATAATTAGAAATAAATTGAATCTGCTCACCCTGCACCATTGATGTTTCACAACAGCCATTTTGGTGATTTTCTTCGTAGAAATCACAATTCAAGATCCCTTGATTTGTTGAACCTATGGAGTTTACTGAACTTTTTCCCATATTCTCTATGACTTTTGTCAAGTTTGTAATGATACTCATCATTATGTTCTGCTGAGATAAAAAAAAAAAATCATAGCTAGGCATACCTCCTTGTTAAGTGTTGGCTTGATTCACTTGTGGATGTTGTTGTCCAATTGAAGGAGTTATTGCTCCATGATAGTAATGGGTAGATGCCATTCTTTCCAATAATTCTCATGCTTTCTCCGGAGTTTTATAGGGGAAAGAACCTCCCGCACTTGCATCAACTATTAGTCTCGTCTCCGAAAATAGTCCATTATAGCAGGTTTGGACTTGCAGGCATAGAGGTATAGCATGGTGCGTAACACTTCCTCAGTAGTTTCTTGAAGCGGTCCCACACTTCACCTAAGTTCTCTCCAGTGATTTGTCTAAACGATGTAATCTCGTTTCAGAGTTTAGCAGTTCTAGCCGGTGGAAAGTGTTTGGCTAGGAACTCTTGAGCGAGTTGGTCCCATGTTGTAAAAGTGCCTTATCGATATGATTGCAGCCAAGACCTTGCTCTATCACGTAAGGAAAAGGGAATGCTCTCATCCGGATACAATCGGGGTGGACTTTGTTGTACCTGAATATATCAATGACTTCCTCAAATCTTATTAAGTACTGATAGGGATCTTCATTGGGTCCTCCTCCAAATATTGCATGTGTTCGCAGCATTTGTATTAGCGCAGGCTTGATTTCCAAGTTATTCGCTTGTACTGGCCGCCCAGCAAAACTAGAATTTGTCCCCTCAAAATTAGGTAGGCATAATCTCTAAAATGTCGAGGGCTAGTATTAGCATTAACCAAGTTGCCAATGTTGCCTACAACCTCCTCTCTTGTTCATTGACAACGCGGTTTGGATTCTCTATTAGATGGTCGCCTTGGTTTGAGTCTTGTCGTCTACGGTTTCTAGTTATCGTCTGTTCAATCTCCAAGTCAATAGGATAAAGTGGTTGATTGGATGAACGAGTATCGACCATAAACTACAAGAAAAGAAGACCAAAGATCAAATATCGTAGACAAAATCCAAACAAACTCGAGAGAACAACAAATAATTATAAATAAATAAATAGAAAAAGAATAAAAAGTCAAACCTAGTAAGACTCACTACACCTAATATTGTTACCAAACAAATATAGTTCCTAGCAATGCGCCAAAAACTTGTTCGGTAAGATATTGATTAGGTTTTGAAGACAATGAACAAGTAATAATAAAAGAAAACCCTAATTATCCTAATCAACTCCCACACACTCACAAGTATACGAGGTGAGTTTGTGTATCGAATGAGTAAGGATCGTTCTCACGAGGACTAGTGGAACAATTACTAGACTCACAAGATCTAGCCTATTTACTAGTTAGATGAAATAGTTAGCGATTTTTTTGACTAAACTAAAGTGAAATTTAATTGCAAGAAATTAAACTAAACACAAGAATGTAAAATTTTAACCCTATGAAAAGAAATTAAAGATAACTAACTAAAAATCCTAATTCAATCTAATCCTGCTTGTGAGAATTTAATTCAAAATGAAATTTTAAATTAATCTACTCTATGAAAGCAAGTAAAAACGATGAAGTAAAAAACCTAACTACTAAACTACGGAAGTAATTAAGAATTTAAATGCAATAAAAGAAGAATGATATTAAAGAATAAGAACATAGTAAAAACGAAGATTAAATTGCATAAAAATAAATCAAACTCAGTAATTGAAGCAAGACCTAATGTTGATGATCGTCAAATTTTGAATTCGTGACAAGAGAATGAAATTATTGCGCGAACAAGTGAAAAATTCTACCCTACGGCTAAATTATTGAACTAACTATTGAAAACCTAAAAACTAATGACTGGATGATGATGATCGATGGTTTCACCCCCTTCTCTTGGTGTATTCATAAATATTTTTAGGGTTTTGGGGCTCTAGGATGATAAGTACGTGCTTTTCCATGTAACCAGGCCCAGGGAGGACTTTTCTTGCAAAATAAGTCAACTTACATATACCTGTCCATCGACCAACGCCTGGGTGCTACACTTTTGCCGCACGTGAGCATTGTTTCCAGTGAACATAAGTATCATTTTTGAACTTGGTGCTTGGGCACTGCCCTTTTGCAGCGCCTGGGTGCTGGGTCCAGTAAAATGGCTCTACTTCATCTTCATTTTTCTCCATGATGCATGCAGAATTTAGTAAAACTCAAAACATAAAAGTTATAGCTATATGTCTTATATTTCCAAAAAATCTTGAATCACCTCAATTGGAGCTCAGACACCAAAGTTATACTCAATCTACTAAACTATGTCAGATCCCTCCTCGCCGGTGTATATTTTCCAACTTTCCAATTTTGAACGAGATTCCTATAGACCCATCAGGCAATCTAGAAAAACTAAAAAAAATGAAAGTTGTATAAATCTTCCTTATCTTTCCAAATCATCCAAAATCATAGCAATCAAAGCTAAAACAAGAGATTTATGCTTGATCCTCCAAAGTATATCCGTTTTGCACCACGCCGGTGAACGTTTTCCTCAAATATTGTGATCCATTTTAACTGATTCTGTACTCAAACCTTACAAAACTCAAAATAAACTATTTTATCTCATAATTACTCAATTATTGCTCAAATTACATAAAAACAGAGGTAAACAACACACAAAGTATACTATATTTATGAGCTTATCAGTCGATACTCCCTTCCACAATTTCTCTTAGTGGCCGAAACCTCATAGTTACATTGGGGTAGTTTTCTCTCTCTCTCTCTTTTGATTGATTGTTATTGTATTTGGTTTTAATGGATTGAATTATGGATTATATGAATTTGCTAGATTTTTATTTCATCATAATGAGTAACAAAATCCCTAGATTGGCTAGGGTGAGTATTTAGCTGTGACTCGATCAATGATATGGTGCATGATCTTACATATGTGGATTGATTATTGGTGTTTATTTGGTCTCTCATGCTTGATGTACTTAATGCTTTCATGAACTTGGCCAATTCATGAATTGAACAATCACATAGTATGAGAATCGAGGGATTTAGTTCTATGTTAGGATCATTAATCATAACTTAATTAGGCTCGCTTTTAACAAGCAAATTAAAGGTAGAACTCTTAACCTAGGGGTTGATTTCTTGATCCATAGAGTGAGTGTAATGACTATACCTAGCTAATGGGAGTAGGTAGATGGTTGTGGGGAGCACTCGTGGGAGGTCTCATAACTAAATTATAGAACTCTGATCAGTGACAAGGCATTCAATCCTTATCAATTGAATATAGCAATCTAGTTGATTAAATAGGATCCCTTGCCAATCAAGTCATAATCATTCCTTTAGTTAATTTGAGTTGATTTTGATAATTAGTTTGGTTATTTTAATTTCAGATTTTCATGTATTTTTATGCCCTTTAGGTTTTGTTTTCATTGAATCACAATTTGAAGCTTAGATAATTGATTTTAGTAATTTAATAGATAGTCGAGATTCTAAAAGTAAAATTACTAGTCCCTGTGGGTTTCACAACCTTTCTTTACACTATATTACTTGATCACGACCAGTGCTCTTGCAGATACGAATCATATACACCTAGGGAGCTATCAAGTTTTTGGTGTCGTTGACAGATACTAGTTTATTTGTGCTAGAATTATTTGGCTATTATTGAGTGAATTATTGGACTTTAATTCAAGTTGTATTTTTATTTTCTTTATTTATTGCTTTTGGTTTTAATTATTTAATCAAAAAAATTTCAAAATTTTATTTTTCATTTATTTTATTTTCAGTTTATTTATATTTTCATATTTTTATATTTTGTTATTTTTTTTATTTAGTTTTAATTAATCAATTTAAAATTTATTTACACATTACAGAGGTGTTCTGGTTTAATATTTGATGCCTAATTTTTGGGATTTTTTAGCGATGAATGCAAAGAACCCATAAGCAACCACTTGAACCGGAAGATCCTAAAATTGAAAGGACCTTAAGGAGATTAAGACAACAAAGAATGGCTGGAGTAGCACTTGCACAAGAAGATCAACAAATCTACAACCCAATGAATCAAGGCCAACAACAAAATCAAGGGCTAGGACAAAGAGTCCTTAGGGACAATTACACTCCTATCATCAACGAGAATTATTCGGGAAAAAGAAGGCAACCAATCAATGCAAATAATTTTGAGTTGAAGCCTGCCCTAATCCAGATGGTCTAGTAAAATCCATTCCGTGGTTTACCGACAGAAAATCCAAATGTTCACTTGAACCGTTTCTACAGTTGTGCGCCACAATAAAAAAGAACGGGGTATCTGATGACGTAATAAGACTAACCTTGTTTCCATTTTCTTTGATAGATAGAGCTCAGAGGCTCCAATCAATTCAACTCGGAAGCATCGCAACTTGGGATGAGCTTGCACAAAAATTTTGGACGCTGCTGAAATTTTTCCCACCATTCAAGACTTCCCAAACAAGAAGCGAGATAGCTCAATTTCATCAAAGGGATTTTGATTTTTTATATGAAGCTTGGGAGAGATTTAAAAAATTGCAAAGGCTATGTCCATAGTATGGATACGGGGTTTGGTTTCTAACTTAGGTATTTTATAATGGACTGAATGAGAAAACAAGAAATACTACAAAAGCAACCGCAGGAGGAACTTTGCTTTCAAAAACAGCTGAGGAAGAAAATGACTTGATAGAAGAGATGGCTGAAAATAGCTATCGGTGGCCAACCGAGATGAATCAAGGAAAGAAAGCGGCTGGAGTGCTTGAAGTCAACGAACTCACTGCAATCAAGGCTCAATTGGTAGCTTTGACATCACACATGGAAAATATGAACCAACAACAAAGGGCGTATTCTAATCCCAATTCAGAAAATGAGATTGAGGATGTTAACTTTGTGAATAATAAGTAGTATGCATTTAGACCAAATAATAACCTAGCCTAATTATTTTCATATGCCAATGATAGAAATGCTTTGCAGGCACCTCCAGGATTCCAAAACCAACCAAGATGCCAACAGTTCCAGTAGGGTTTCGATCAGAGAAAATCAAGTGTTGAGAAAACTTAGCCTTATTCATGGTTGAAACGAGAAGAAGATTTGCTAAAACGGATGCGAGATTAGATGAATTGGGCTTAAGGAGTGAAAATTTGGAAACTCAAGTGGGATAGATTGCCCAAGCTGTCAAGGAGTTAAGTTCACGCATTCTATGAAATTTTCCCAAAGACATTACAATAAACCTGAGATAGTGCAAAGCTATTACCTTGAGGAGTGGAAAACAAATTGAGAACCCTAAGATGAAGGAACTTCAAGAGAAGAAGCCTAAGAAAGAGGAGACAGTAGAGCAACCAAAGGAGAAGGAACCATATAAGTATCGTCCCGGTGCGATCATTTTCACCGATAATCTGCCTCTCCTTAAACCAAGGTTTCCTTATCCTTAAAGGAGTTCCAGAAGAAGAGATTAGATGAACAGTTTTCAAAATTCCTGGAAATGTTCAAGAAAATCCAAGTTAACATTCCTTTCCGTGAAGCTTTAGATCAGATACCGAACTATGTGAAGTTCAAGAAGGAAGTGTTATCAAAGCAAAGGAAATTAGAAGACTATGAGACAGTGAAACTTATGAAAGAACGCAATGCAATTCTTCAAAGGAAGATTCCACAGAAGCTAGAAGATCCTGAAAGTTTCACTATTCCCTTCATAATTGGGAAACATACATTTGACCGGGCGCTATAAGACTTAGGAGCAAGCATAAATCTCATGCCCTACTCGGTCTTTTGTAAATTAGGGTTGGGACTAGGACACCAACCACAATTACACTCCAGATGGCTGATAGATCCTTAACATATCTAAGGGAATTATAGAGGACGTGCTGGTGAAAGCTGATAAGTTTATTTTCCCTATGGATTTTGTGATCGTGGATATGGAAGAAGATAGGGATATCCCAATTATCCATAATTGGGAAGGCCGTTCTTAGCCACTGGAAGAGCAATCATAGATGTGCAAGAAGGAAGTCTTACACTTCATGTAAACAATGAAGAGGTTAATTTTAACATCTTCAAGGCCATGAAGTATATAGACAACCCACCTTCTTGCAATAGGGAAGATACAGTTCAAGCCTATGTTAATGAAATGATGGAGAAGGTAAAAGAAAATGATCTTCCTAGAGATGAAGATTTTAAGGAGAAAGAAGATCAACAAGAAAAGAAAGAAGTTGAAGATAAGAAAAAAGTGTCAACCACTTCTGGAGAAGGTTTACTTCTCAAACCACTACCAGAGCACCTGCAATATGTATTCCTAGTTGAAACAGAACTCTGCCAGTGACTATTTTAGTTAATTTATCTTATTAGGAATTAGATAAGTTGATTGAAGGTGCTGAAAGAGCATAAAAGAGCATTAGCATAGTCGATTGATGATATCAAAGGAATAAGCCCTATCATCTGCATGCACAAGACTTTGATGAGGAAGATAACTTCAAACCATCAATTGAGGAGATTAAATCCTGCAATGAAGGAAGTAGTCAAAGCGGAAGTGCTAAAACTATTGAAAGCCGGAATCATTTATACGATCTCTGATAGTTCATGGGTCAGCCAGTTCAATTAATGCCGAAAGAGGGAGGAATGACAGTTATAGAAAATGAAAAAGGTGAAATTATTCCTTTCAGGACAGTTACTAGTTGGCGTGTTTGTATTGACTATAGAAAGTTGAACAAAGCCACACGCAAGGACCATTATCCACTTTTGTTCATGGATCAGATGTTGGATAGATTCGCAGGTTATATATTCTATTGTTTCTTGGACGGATATTCAGGATACAATCAAATTTCCATTGCTCCAGAAGATCAAGAAAATACCACGTTCACATGCCCATTTGGTAATTTTGCCTATAGACGTATGTCATTTGGATTGTGTAACGCTCTTGAAACTTTCTAATGTTGCATGATGGTGATATTCTCTGACATGGTCAAAGACTAATGAAAAATCATAGAAATTTTTATGGATGACTTTTCAATATTCAGAAGATCATTTGATAATTGTCTCCATAATGTATTGCTATTGCTACAACGTTGCAAAGAGAAGAATTTGGTGTTGGAGAAATGCCATTTTATGGTGCGAGAAGGCATTGTCTTAGGGCATAAGGGTTCGTCGAAAGAGATAGAAGTGGATAAAGCAAAGATTGAGGCAATTGAAAAACTTCCACTACCTATAAATGTGTGGGGTATTTGGAGTTTTCTAGGCCATGCGGGGTTTTATAAGAGATTCGTAAAAGACTTTCAAAAATAGTCCAACCCTTATGCCGCTTACTTGAGAAGGATGCACCATTCAGTTTTGATGATACATGCCTCAAAGCTTTTGAGAAGATTAAAGAAAAGTTGATCTCAGCACACATCATGGTGGTGCCAGAGTAGGAAGAGCCAATCGAGATCATGTGCGATGCCAGCGACTATGCAATTGATGCAGTGCTAGATCAAAGAAAAGAGTGGATGCTCTTTAGAGAAATTTATTATGCGAGTTGCACATTGATGATGCCCAATTGAACTACACATAACTGAAAAAGAGATGTTAGCAGTAGTATTTGCATTGGATAAATTCAGAGCATAACTCTTAGGGACAAAGGTGATCATATACACTGACTATGACGCTCTAATATACTTGTTTGCAAAATAAGATGCCAAACCTCACTTGATTTGCTGGATACTACTTGTTCAGGAATTTGATTTTGAGATCAAGGACAGGAAAGGTTCAGAAAATGTAGTGGCAGATCATTTGTCAAGGATAGAGAACAAGGTTGAAAATGAAGACTTTGATATACAAGAGTGTTTCCCTAATGAACAACTCTTTAAGTTTGGGGGTAAAAATACCATGGTTTGCAAATATTGTTAATTACTTGGCATGTAATATCCTTCCCCCAAATCCATCCTATCAACAAAAGAAAAGATTCTTCCATGAGGTGAGATTCTACCTATGGGATGACCCAGTTTTGTATCTTAGCAGATGTGCTAATCAAGTCATTCACAGATGCATCCCTGATGGAGATGTTGGAAGAAATCTTCAAACAATGTCACTCTTCTCCTTATGGAGGACATTTTGGACCAACACGTATAGCAGCAGAAGTACTTCAATCAGGATTCTACTAGCCAACAATTTTCAAGGGCTGCAATGAGTGGGTTAAAAGATGTTATCGATGTCAAAGGCTCGGTAATATTTCAAGAAGGAACGAATTACCCTTGACGAACATCTTAGAACTTGAAATCTTCGATATTTGGGAGATCAACTTCATGGGTTCGTTCCCACTATTGAATGGTTATTCTTATATCCTTCTTGTAGTGGATTATGTTTTGAAGTGGGTTGAGGCAATAGAATCGAACACAAATGATGCGAAAGTCATAGTGAAATTTCTTCAAAAGAATATATTCACTAGGTTTGGCACTCCTAGGTCTATAATCAGTGATGAAGGCACCTATTTCTGCAATAAAATAATGCGTTCCATATTGCCTCATTCGATTGTGGAAATCCATGAATATGAAATATGGAGTCCAGCATAAAGTCGCTTTGGCATATCATCCACAATCGAATGGCCGGGTAGAAGTTTCTAACCGGGAGATAAAGTCAATTTTGGAAAATACAGTCAATTCAAGTCGCAAGGACTGGGCCATAAAGCTGTATGATACACTTTGGGCCTATAGGACCGCTTTTAAGACTCCTATTGGAATGTCACCATCCCAACTAATTTTTGGTAAACTTTGTCACTTACCAGTAGATATAGAGCACAAGGCATTTTGGGCAATAAAGAAGCTAAACTTTGATTATGATGCCGCTGGTAAGAAGAGACTTCTGCAACTGAATGAGATTGATGAGTTTAGACTGGAAGCTCATGAAAGTGCAAGGCTGTACAAGGAAAAATCCAAGAAGAGGCACGACCAGAGAATTCTAAGGAGGGATTTTCAACTAGGAAAAAAAATGCTACTCTTTAATTCACGGTTGAATATTCCTAGAAAAGCTTAAGTCAAGATGGTTGGGACCATAGTACATGATCACCAAAGTTTATCCCTATGGAGCAGTGGAACTCTTGGATAAGGAAGGAAAGACTTTCCAAGTCAATGGACAAAGGTAAAAACATTACTTCCAAGATCAAAAGGAAGAAAATGCTTATAACCTTAAGCTTAGAGATGCAAAGTCTGAATGTAGCACTGTCTAGCTAGAGAAAGTAAACATAACGTTGCTTGGGAGGCAACCCAAGAAATTGCTTTCATGTCACCCATATCTTTATTTTGATTTTGATTTTGATTTTTGTTTTGCAAATAATTATTTTTTGATATTTCTAAGTTTTCAATTCAAATATCTCTTATTTTTGAAGAAAATAATTTTTATTAATGTTTTTTTAAAATTTTATATTTTCAAAAATAAAATAATAATTTTAGCTTAAAATTTTGAAATTTCGATTTTAATTGTAATGATGTTTTAATTTTTCTTCTATAGGAATTATAGAAATTAGACACATGAGGCTAAATTGCAATTTCAAGAAGTTGGGAGATCAATCATACAAAATGTAGCAAAGGAAAATTTGTGGAGAAAGAACTAGAAAAATTTTCTTGGCACACTCATGGTGGTGGCCGAATTCTTCAATAAAAATAATAAGGGAGTTTTCCTTTTTCTTTAGTTGATTTTTATCATTATTAGGAATTCTTCCTTGAATTGGTTTTTTAATTGGAAACAAGAACCAATCAGGATTAAGATTTGCTCAGTTTCCAATTCCTAATAAGTAGCTAAATTAATGGTTTCCAATTCCAATTAAGTAGCTATTCATTAGGATTAGCAAAGGGTTTCTTGTGCTATATCATAAATAGATGAGATAAACCCATCCCCACACAACAAAGCAAAATCAGCAGCCACCCTACATCCAACAAAAAAATAAAAAAATAAAAATTTTTGGCTCTTCCCCTTCAATATTTTTCTCTTTGGCCGAAAGCTTCCTATGCTTTCTTCTCAATAATTTCTTCAATTCTTGTTTCTCAAGTATGTAAAATCTTTACTTCTTTTAGATACTTGTTCATGGTTAAATATTGAAGAATTTGTTAAGAAGAGGACATGCATGAGGCAATATATCACAATATCTATGTTTTGATTCCATTCATGAATTTGTTAAGAAAAGGACATGCATGAGGCAATATGTCACAATATCTATGTTTTGATTCCATTCATGAAATTTATGTTACTTTGGGGTACAAAATCATGTTTGATTTGAATTAATGGAACAACATTTTTCAAGTAACATTATGGCCGAAAATAACTCTGAATTTTGCTGGAAATTACTTCACAATTTTCAACCAACGCATATTAAAGTGAGGAGCAATTTTTCTGAAATTTTCAGCCATGTTATTGAGTTATAGATGTTTCACTTGAATTATTTTGTGAATAAAGCATGCAGGAATTTTTGGATTAATGCTAAATTTTTGTTACCCAAACTTTTGGCCAGCTCAAATACACATGGTCAGCAATTATTTAAAATTTTTCAGCCTTAATATTGAGTTTTTAAATGCTTTTTATTGTGAAAAATGCTTGCTGGAATTTTTTATAATGTGCTGAAAATCATGATTTGGAGCATAAAGATGCTTAAAAGATGCTGAATTTTTTAACTTTGGTGATGAATATGTGAACTACATCATATTGTAGAAGTTCCTGGTTTATTTCAGAATATGCTTGCATAATTCTTTTGATGGGTTACTCTGTAACTTCTTGCATAAGTCATTCATCGTTCAAAGAGAAAGAATTAGGCATGTGGGAAATAAAGTTTTGATGAATACAGACCAAGCATAGTGTCGGCCATAGCATAAATTTTTTTTTCTATGTGCCTTAATTTTCTTTTCTTACATATTTTGTTGGTACAATGGCACACCTAAGACACACAGCGAGGAAGAACACTGGACATCACTATAGCTATATGAACCACTTTCGTAACATGTATCTAGGTCGAGGCTCCAAAATTGATCCAATAGCTTTAATGTCAGAGTCAAACTCCAAGGCTACTGAATACAGCACCAATGATGAATCTATGCTATACATGGTCAGATGATAAGATCTACCCCAAGGACAATAGCGAGCAGGAAGATGTCAAAACAAGTCTTTTTATGATTATCCAACAGAAGATAATGAGAAAATCGAGGACGGCTCAGACGATAACGAAGCTCCGTTTAAGATAGAAAATTCTAAGAAGAGTGATGGCAACTCAATGCCAAAGGACCCAATGCCAGTCGACCTAAATCAACCTCTAGAGGAGAAGGATACCATAGACGAGAACAAGGGAAAGGCACCCATGTGCCTACCACACCTACTACTTGGCCAACGTCAGCAAGCTAAGGACGAAAATCTAGTTGCCTGATCAAGGATGTGGATCCCTACACTGGACAAGATATAGGATGACAAGTTTGAAGAAAAGCTAAAAGCTGACCCTACATTGTTCGTCAAGACATTATTTGACTTAAGGAATGCATATGACCTCCTCGAGATTTGAGTGGAGGATCTCAAATATAGGACCATGAAAAAGGACAAGGCTCCAGCATATACAAGTACCAATTGCCATAGCAGGATACCACTAAAAGTCTACGAGATATTATAAAGAAAATAGAAGTACGAGCTCAATTCCTTGAAGGTAGACTTGTAGACCTTGAAGCCAGAAACAGGACACCATATAATGTACCGACCATGAACACTCTAGCGCCATATACTTCTCTTGCCCATGGGTTTCAAAGACCTCTGCATTCCTATCGCCCTCTAGGCAACTCATCCAAGCAAATTCCAAAGAGGACACTCCGCCCAACCCGTCTTTTTTAGTCCCCTTAGAGTTTAAATTTTCACACCTTCGAACATTGAGAATAATGTTCTATTTTAAGTTTGGGGGTATGGGTAAAAAAAATACTAAAAAAATTATTTGTTGAGTCAAATTTTTTTTATTATTATTTTTCGGTCAAATTTTCAAGTTTTTCGAAAAAAAAATTTAAAATTGTCTTTTTGAGTCATTTAGTGAAAATTCCTTGATTAGTTTTGTTAAGTTGATCAAGTGAGCTTAATTAATCAAAATCAGGACTAAGCCAATGATAAATTGCTATGACTATTTGCTAATTGTTTATGCACTATATAGTATGTTTAAATTGATTCGATGATGCCATGTTTAGCATTTTTGCAATTTTTGCCATGCACTTTATTATGATGAATCTAGGTCATGAAATTTCATGCTATTGTTTATAAGTGTTAAATTTTGTATTATTAGGAGATGATCATAGGGCATCTTTCACTAGGTTTGAGCCTTTCATGCCTACCCGATGTACATTATTCCCTTTTGATCCTACTATTTGAGCCTTAAGCCTATTTCTTTGATAGCTACATTACAAGCCATGTATTTCTTTCAAGAATATCATATATATCCTTTCTGCTTTTCCCATTATCATGTACTTGTATGCACCTTTTAAGGGTGTTGGGACATCAAAAAAGAGGTTTGTGATGTGAATTATGCCACTCATTCAAAAAAAATGAAAAAGAGAAAAAGAGACTACAACAGTAAAACTGTGTAGTCTAGAAAAATAGACACAATGTGATTGTTTCGATTCAGAGAAGAAAATAAATTTTTCAAAAAATTATTTGGCCAATTGTTTGACAACTTCCATTGTTTATTTGAGCTTATAATTCATTCAAAGATTGGGGATTGCTTTCTTTTGTGGCATGTGCATTGTATATAAGGGAGGTTTTATTGCTTTGGGTTTTATTGAGGAAGTATGGTTGAAGAGGGAGTATGGAGGACATTATGTGAAGTGGGTTTTGATGCTTACATGTACATGGTAATTGAACTTACATTTTACATCCATATATTACCTATCCAACCCTAAGCCAACATTACAGGCCAATAAAGTCCTTTGTGATCTTAATAGTGCATGTTGCATGAGTAGATGGTAGTATGAGCCAAATTTTTGGTTGAGATTTTGAGCTAAGTGTCCATGGTCATTTTTCTTAATTGAAGCTTAACATGGTTAGTTTTGATACGGACATACTTGTTAGTGCTAGCTAGGTGATTTTGAGGCACTATTCTCCAATTTGATTTAAAGCTTACTTGATTTTGAGTCTTTTCTTTTTGTTTTACTGTTCTTTGTTTGCTTGAGGACAAGAAAAATCTCAAGTTTGGGGTATTTGATAATAGGTATTTATACCTATATTTTTATACGAGATTTTGTTAGTTTTTTAATGAAGTTTTTTTGTTTTATGGTTATTTTGAGTAAATCAAGGAATTTAGGTGTCTTTGTATAAGATTGAGTATATTTGGGGGCTGAATTGGATTAATTATCAATAAGTGGGCTTAACCTTTGGAATTATAAGGATTATTAGGGGTTAAAGATACTTTTGGGCTGCAGTAATTTGATTTATTAAAAGCCCATTAGGAGGTAATTAAGTGAAAACCCGAAGCAAAAGAATTTCCATCACTAGTCTGCCAGGGTTTAGTAAAGTGGGCATATCTCAGCCATCCCATGTGCAAATGAGGGAGAAATTTTATGTCGGTCAGGAGCAACAACTGGGATGGGAGCCTTCCATTTGGAATGGAGGGCCCATATTTTTGAAAAACAAAAAGGCCACCCTATTTAGAAAAATGGGCCATGCATTCCAAATGGCAGAGTCCTATTGGTTGAGGAGCAATTACTAGGCATATTCAGTAGTTGCTCCTGACCAAAATAAAAATTTCCCCAAATGACGTGACTCAAAATCCTATGGATAGCTAAGAGATAGGGCTACAAGTTTTCTATTTTGAGCTTTGGCAGAATCGCACGAAATCTGGGTCAAAATTACGGAGGAAGTCACTACAGCTGTTTTGACAGATTGGTGATTAAAGAAAAAAGAAAAAGGAACTTGATATCTTTTGGAAACTCCAATCAAGGCTAAACCTTTTTACCCTAATTGAGCACTATATAATCATCATTTTTCTACAGAGAATTGGAAGAGGCCAGCCTTGAAGAGAGGGCCGAACTATTGCCTTTTCTCTACTCTCACTTTTTCATTTTTTCAACTTTCTTAGGCTTAGTGTTGATTCTAGTCTAGTTTTTAGTATTTTCTTTTGAATAATTTGGGCGATTTGAGAAGCCAATACATCAATCTACCATTAGAGAAGAAGACTGGACCATTTTCTCTTAGTGGCCGAAACCTCATAGTCACATTGAGGGAGCTTTCTCTCTTTCTTTTGATTGATTGTTATTGTATTTGGTTTCATTGGATTGAATTGTGGATTATATGAATTTGCTAGATTTTTATTTGATCATTATGAGTAGTTAAATTCCTGGATTGACTAGGGTGATTATTTAATCAATGATGGGTGCATGATCTTACGTATGTGGATTGATTATTGATGTTTATTTGATCTCTTATGCTTGATGTACATAATGCTTTCATGAACTTGGCCAATTCATGAATTGAACAATCACATAGGGTTAGAATTGAGGGATTTAGTTCTATGTTAGAATCATTAAGCATAACTTAATTAGTCTCGCTTTTTACAAGCAAATTAAAGGCGGAACTCTTAACTGAGGGGGTTGATTTCGTGATCCATAAAGTAAGTGTATTGACTACCTAGCTAATGTGAGTTAGGTAGATGGTTGTGGGAAGTGTTCGAGGGAGGTCTCATAACTAAATTAGGAAACTCTGATTAGTGACAAGAACGTCAATCCATTCAATCCTTATCAACTGAATATAGCAATCTAGCTGATTAAATAGGATCCCTTACCAATCAATTCATAATCATTCTTTTAGTTAATTTAATTTGAGTTGATTTTGATAATTAGTTTGGTTATTTTAATTTCATATTTTTCATTTATTTTTTTGTTTAGGTTCTGGTTTCATTGAATCACAATTCGAATTACTTGGATAATGTTTGATTTAGTAATTTAATAGATAGTCGAGATTCTAAAAGTAAAATTACTTGTCCCTGTGGGTTCGACAACCTTCCTGTACCCTATATTACTTTATCACAACCCGTGCACTTGCAGATACAAATCGCATGCACCAAGAGAGCGATTAGCAGACATGCCCAAATTTAAAACTTCCTGGAGGATAGTCTGCTTGGTTTCCACCCTTTTTAATTTTCAAAGGGTGTTGGCACTGAAATATGGCCATTTGATTTCCTAGATTGGTGACAAGCATGCACAATTGTGAAAGGAAGTGTTCAGAAGAGGATATTTGGGAAGGATAGGTTTGTGAAGGTGTGGATGAAGAGGGTTGAGGATGAATAGGATGTGGAGTGCTTGTCCTGAATTCGAGGCATGATCCTTTGATTTTTCAATTTCAAATTCAGCTTTAGTGAACCATTTTTTATTGAAACAACACAATCCTTTTTGTTCAATATAAGCTTTATTAAAATATGGGGGGATATTGTTTTTTGCCAGTGAAGGGAATGTCAAAATGATCAAAAACTTTTATTAAAAATTTTCCAAATGGGATGTTTCTCCGAGTATCAGTCAAGAATAATTCCCACAAGAAGCAAAACAAATATCCAAAGTCAAGTTGAATTCCTTTAAAAATACAATAAATCAACTACAACTGCATTTTTTCTGGCTCAGAACGATGTCTATCGGTTGGTAATAGCAAGTTTTTAACTAACGTGTATTTGAACTAAAATATTGAGTTAAGGACTAAGAAAAGTGGTTTTGGCTTTCAAGGCTTGTTTGAAATCAACATGAAAAATTGGTTTCACTTCCTTGACATCAAATTGAGTGTCAATAGTAGGCCTTTATCCAGAGAAAAGAAGTTTGAAATTTTATCAGGATGAGTAACATCACATTCAAAAATCGTGTTAATAATATTAGAATTAAACTGTAGGTTCACGTGATTCACACGAGAAACTAAGGTTTGAATAGTTAAACCATTGTGAAGATTTGCAGTAAACTGTAAAACCATGTCATGATACACAGACAAGTCAATATGAATTAAATATCCCCCATTTTTGTTTTTCAAAACATTTCTTAACAAAAGATAAATTTAATCCACCAAACATGCCTTGGAAATAGGATGTTGTACAATAATGGATTTACTAAGTAAGGATGTATACAATAATGGATTTACTAAGTAAGGATGTATACGTTTCAGATGCCTTAGGATCATTGAATTTGGGCAATCTAGTGGGATTGGGAGAAGATGAAGGATTTGTTGAAGTTTGGCCTTGTGTTGGAGCCTTCCCCTTCAATTTCTTTCCTCCGGTGCTTGTTGAAGACCTACCTGCACGTGATCTAACTATATTGAATTACAGGAAAGGATAAGAGAGTTTGAAAATGAAAGTGAAGAGATTTTAAGGAATTGCAAGGAATGAGGTGTTTAATAAGATAGAAAAAGGCTAAAATAAGATTGTTGAAGAAATGGGAAGATGATTTGGTTGATGAATTTTGGAGAAAAAGAGACGAATTGAAGGAATTGAGAAGTTTTCTCATTTTTCACCAGAGCTAGGGTTCAGTGGAGAGAGAGTGTCCGAAAGAAGAAAGTGAAAGGTTTTAATAGTGTAAAATAGTCGTTCGGACGTCCGAATGATTGGTATACGTCCGAATGCACGTTCGATCTCTGATGAATGGACAACCATTGCCTTATGCGTCCGGAAGGTTATCGAACGATTGTGAACATCCAAAAGATTCGTCTTTTCAGATAGTTAAGGGATACAGATGGACAGTTCAGTCGAAAAAGAGCGTGGGAGACCGAAAGTTGAAAAACCAAAGAGTTTGGATGGATATGTTGATCCGAAAACACAAAGAGCTTAAGACGCACATTTACGTCTAAAAACACACAACTCACATAATTTAAAATCAATAACACCCAAATAAGTTCTGAGATATTCAAAACGATCCAAAGGTAAAGCTTTAGTAAAAATGTCAACCAATTGATATTTTGTACAAACAAATTCAACACAAATTTTCTTTTTGCAAACAAGATCTTTTATGAAATGATGTTTGACATCAATATATTTTGTTCTAGAATGCAGAATTGGATTTTTTTTTAGACTAATTGCACCAGTATTATCGCATCTAATAGCCACACAATAAAAAATAACACCAAAATCTTTCAAAGTATGTTTCATCCAAAGAGGTTGAGTACTATAATTTCTTGCAGCAATATACTCGGCTTCCGCCGTAGACAAAGAAATACAGGAACACTTTGTTTCGTGCTAAACTAAGACACCAAGAAATTACCCAAAAAGTGACACATACATCTAGTACTTTTTCTATCAATCTTACAACTAGTAAAGTCGGCATCCGAGTAACTAATCAAATCAAAACTAGTGGATTTAGGATACGATAAGCCATAATTCAATGTCCCTTTCAAGTATCTAAAAATTCTTTTGACAGCAATTAAGTGTGATTTGTTAGGGTAAGATTGAAATCTAGCACAAAGATAAACATCAAATATAATATCCGCTCTACAAGCCGTTAAATAAAGTAAGCCTCCGATTATAACTCTATAGTGTTTTCATCAACACTCTTACCTTCTTCATCTTTGTCAAACTTGGTTGAGGTGCGCATTGGCGTTCCAACTTGTTTTCAATCCTCCATTCCAAAGCGCTTGAGTAACTCCTTTGTGTACTTGGTTTGTGTGATGAAGGTTCCCTTGTTTGTTTGGTGAATTTGAAGTCCAAGGAATAATTGTAATTCTCCATATCATCATACTTATTTCAAATTCCTTTTGCATCAAACACGAGAATTCCTTGCACAAACTTTCATTAGTTACTCCAAAAATGATATTATCAACATAAATTTGAACAACCAACAAATCATTATGACTAATTTTCGTGAAAAGAGTAGTATTAACAACACCCCTTTTAAAACCATTTTCAATCAAAAAATCACTTAATCTTTCATACCAACCTATAGGAGCTTGCTTCAAACCATACAAAGCCTTTGATAGTTTAACAACATGATTTGGAAAATCTTTATTTTCAAAACCCGGGAGTTGTTCAACAAAAACTTCTTGATCAATAAAACCATTCAAAAAAGTACTTTTCACATTCATTTGAAATAATTTAAAATCGTTGAAGCATGCATATGCAAGAAACATACGAATGGATTCTAAACGAGCAACGGGTGCGAATGTCTCATCAAAGTCAATCCCTTCTTCTTGAGCATAACCTTTCACAACAAGTCTAACTTTATTTCTAACTATTTAGCACCTTTATCATTTAGTTTATTTCTAAAAACCGATTTTGTTCCTATTACCGGATGATTTGAGGGTCTTTCAACGAAAGTCCACACATTGTTCTTATCAAATTGATTAAGTTCTTCTTTCATGGCAAGAATCCAATATTCATCTTTTAAAGCATCATCCACGCGTTTAGGTTTAATATGAGAAAGCAAGGCATAATTATTATTCAAAGGTTTATGAGAAAGAGTTTTTACCCCATCGGATGGATCACCTATGATTAATTCTTGAGGATGACTTGAGACAAATCTCCATACTTTTGGAAGATCTTTTGGGGAATCTTCTTTCCTTTCTCCTTCTTCATCCAAGTGATGAGCATTGTCCTCATTGCTTTCCTTGGTCTCTTAAGGTTCTTAAATAGTGAGCTTCTCAAGTTTCTTTTGCACACCTACATCTTCATCTTCACAAACATCTCTTGAAATAACATCATTAGTTTCATCAAATATAATACGCACAACTTCTTCAATCAGATACCAAGAGTTCTTCTATTGTATACTCGGTAAGATTTCTTGTCATTAGAATATCCTAAGAAAATTCCTTTATCCGATTTCTTGTCAAAATTTCCAAAATACTCTTGAATTTTCAAAATAAAACTTTTACAGCCAAAAGCTTTGAAAAAGCTCACAGGGTTTTTTTACAAAATAAGAGTTCATAAGAAGTTATGTTCAAAATAGACCTTAAAAGAACTCGATTCATAACATAACAAGCCGTGTTAACGGCTTTGACCCAAAAATATTTTGGTAAATCACACTCATTTATCATGGTTCGAGCAGCTTCTTGAAGTGTTCTATTTTTTCTTTCAACAACATCATTTTGTTGAAGCACTCTAGCAACCAAAAATTCATGTAAAATACCGTTGTGATCACAAAATTTGCGAAAAACACTGAATTTGAATTCGGATCCATTATCACTTCTAAAACGAATAATTTTCAAATTCAACAAATTTTGTATTTTGGGAAACCAATTTTACAAAATTTAGTCAAAGGTTTCACTTTTGTGAACAAGAAATAGTATCCAAGTATACCTAGAATAATCATCAACAATTACAAAAGCATACTTGCTACCACCAATACTAGCATGTTGAGTTGGACCAAACAAATCCAAATGCAATAATTCTAAAGGTCTAGAAGTAGATACACAATGCTTTGGTTTAAAAGAAACTTTAACTTGTTTACCAAATTGGCAAGTATCACAAATTTTGTTTTTCTAAAACTTTAATTTTGGCAAACTTCTTACCAATTCTTTCTTAGTAAGATTATCAATCAAATACCTATTGAAATGACAAAGCCTTCTATGCCAAAGCCAAGGATCATCTTTAGATGCGATTAAACACTTTATATTACCACTATCAATATTATCAAGATAAACTATGTAAACATCGTTATGTCTTTTTCCTTTAAACAAAACAACAAATTTGTTATCAAGAATTAAACATTCATATTTAGTAAAGAACACATATAAGTTTCGATCACATAATTGATACTCACACTTGAAAGATTATAGTTCAAATTGTCAACCGATGGCACATTTTTAATCAAAGTCTCACCATTTTTACCTACATCACCAATGCCAATTGATTTTACTTTCATGTTATCCCCAAAAGCCCACCTTTCTACAGTTTTTGGACTTGAGATTGGAGAAAAGAGATGCATCACCGGTCATGTCTCTTAAGCACTCACTATCAATGAACCACTTAGCATTCTTGGTGGTGTTCATTACCAACACAAAGAATTATATGATAACTTTTGGTACCCATACTTTCTTAAGTCCATAAGAATTAGTAAATTGACTAAAAATCCACATGGAATTCATTCAAAGTTTTTCATTTCTTTTGACATAACAATTATTTTTTATATGTCCATGTTGTTGGCAATAATTGCAAATAATATTCTTATTTTCATACAAAAAGGATTTTTATTTTACAAAACATAAATCATTCTTTCTAAAGTGATAAAATTCTTGTTGATCAACATGTTTCTATTTTTAATTTTTTCAAATCAAGAGTACATTAAGATCATCCAATCTTTTCTTCAAGGAGGTTTGTTCTTCCTTGATCTTTGTTTTCACATGCATTCTTTTCTTCAAATCATCATTTGCTTGCGATAACCTATTATTTTCATTCACAAGTTTAGAGTTAGCATTCAACAAGGCATTATTTTTTCTAACTAACTCCTTATTTCTAGCATATGATTCCTTTAAACAATCATGCAATTTTATAATAAAAGCTTCAAGATCATCATTATCATCATTTGAATCATAAGTAGTTGTTACCTCATCATCACCGATAACCATAAAGGCTATTTGTGTCGATTCCATCTCTTTTTCAACTTCTTCTTTGGAATTACAATCATCTCATGTGATTTAAAAATTGTTGTAACGAGGCTTGCATCCTTCCTTTTTCTTCTTGGAAGGACACTCATTTGCAAAGTGCAAGGATTGATGACATTCAAAGCATTTTTCATTTTGCTTCCTAATATCTAGCTTGATGTAGGCAACCTCCTTTCCTCATTCTCTTTTTGCTGATGTAGTGTTTGAGAAATCCTTTGGTGATGAGTGCAAGATCACCTTCATCAAGATCTTCATCTTCTCAATTGATGGAGCCACTTTCATCTTTTCTTGAGAAGTCTTCAAGGCAATGCTTCTCTTTGGTCTTGCTTCTTCATCATACACAATTTTAGCCTTGAGTTTCAATTCATAAGATGGAAGAGAGTTAATAAAAAATTTAATGGGCATGGAGTTTAAATTCTTTGCCTCCTCTACAGCAATAGATTTGCCTTCCCATTCTTTGGATAGAGCATTCAAGATCTTTTTATAAAGAATAGTCCTTACCCAAAGTCTCAAGATGCTTAATGATATCATTGAATCTAAATACACCTTATTAATATTCTCATGAGGTTCCATCTTGAAGGACAACAAGCAAGGATTTTTTTTTATTCTCTCACATCATCGCTACCTTCATGAATCTCTTTCAATTTATCTCAAATCTTCTTAGCCAAAAGCAATGCACAACTTTAACATGAGTAGACTCGTTAGGATCCAAAGCATTGTACAACACATTCATGGTTTTAGCATTCAAAGTCAAATTTGCTTTATCTTGTGAGGTAAGTTCCTCCCTTCTTTTTTCTCTTCTTCTATTGGTGTAATCATCAATAATAGTGGCTTCAAAAGGAGCTTCATTGACAACATACCACAAATGAATATCAATTGATTGCAAAAGATTTTAATTCTTTCTTTCCAACTAATAAAATAGCTGTCTCTTAAACATGGATGTCTTTAAGAGATTGGTCTTATGAAATCTCTTTATTGGTTGTCATAAAGATCTTTACTCAAATACAATTTAAGCAAAAGAAAGAGACCAAACTCTGATACCAATTGTTGGCCCAAAAGCAACCTAAGAGGGGGTTGAATTAATTTGTTTAAACACTAATTGAAACTACTGAGTAATAAAAACTCAAGTAGGACAGACGCAATAATTAATGATGAAAGCAATAAATGCACAAATATCCTGGTATTAAATAAAAGAGAGACAAGTAATGAGATTTAGAAAGATCAAACCAAACTCCCAAGCTGCACAAGCTTGGGGTGCAATTCTACCACTTTGTGTCTCTTCAATGTAAGTGAGACAATAATCTTTTTGTACACCAAGTAGGATCACACTTGCTCACATTAATTATCTTTAGTTGAACTAAGAGTTTTATACACAACCTCACTTTTGTACAATAATTATCTCCCCACTCTTTAAAATTGAAGATCACTCACTTTTACACTTTGCTAATACAGCACTATTGAAAGCCTATTCAAATAGGTTTAACAGATGCTCGTATTCAATGTGGAAGTTATTTATCATATTGGTTGGTATTTATACGTGCAATAAAAGAGCTTCCAACCACCTTCCAATGACTAAATAATAAATGTTGAAAAAAACTAGTTGTTATATATTTTGAACGTTCGAAACCTTGTTTGTACATCTGATCAAGCGTCCGATCATCAACAACATGAAGGTTAAATCTATAGTGCCTATCTCAGACGGCCGAGGTTGCGTCAATTCTTACATCCGAAGCAGATAGGTTGTCAAGTTAGGTCCCCGGACAGTGCAGTCCATCAAGAAGATTTAAAGCTTTATAAGTGTTGATCTGCCTTCGGACGGTCAGGTTTGTCCAATAGAATTTCCTTCGGACGAGTTGAGTGTCTGTTGACAACTTCTCAGAATCTTTGCTCTCTGCCTAACCTTTCGGACGATGTATTACATCCGATATAATCTTGTTCAGACAAATTCCATCGTCCAAGAAACTTAGTCTCATTAGGACGATGTTGATCGTCCGAAACTCTTCCTTTTCAGATGATATGCAACGTTCGAAAATCCTGTTATGTCAGATACTGCAAAATTCCTGCACAACTCATTTCCAAACTATTAGATTGAATTTTTCATCATCAAAACCAAGATTGTAGGTCAACAATAGTGTAGTATATCAGTGCTCCATACTTTATACTCGACAAATTTAACAGAACGAAAAACCATACCTTTGAGTGGATAAGGTTAATACAATTAATACAATGATTTTAAACACAAAATCACCCTATAATTTATGGGGTGAAATGTTGTTGATAGCTTGTCCTATCTATAATAGGATTCCATCTAAAAAAATGAAACTTTCTCCGTATGAGTTATGGAAAAGAAGAAAACCAAATTTGGAATATTTTAAGTTATGGGAGTGCTTAGTCTTTTATATAGTTTCTGATCAAAACTGAACTAAATTAGGTCCAAGAGCTATGAAGGGTATATTCTTAGGATATGTTCAAATTCTAAAGCATATAGAATATTAGACTTAATATCTAAAATGATTGTTAAAACTATAGATGCAGAGTTTATTAAAAATAAATTTTGCAATGATTCTACTCATGTTTTAAAAAATTCACAGTTGGATCAACAAAATTCTTCAGAGAGAAATTTCAAGTGATCAAACAATGTTATTGTAGAACCAAGAAAAAATCAAAAACTGAGGAAAAAAGGACTTTGATTCAGATTTCATTTCCGTTTGTAATCTATAGTTTTTCTTGTTGAAGGAAATAGAGATTTTTTAATTAATAATATCCCTATAATGCTGAATGTGGAGGGAGATTCCCAAACATATGGTGAAGCTATGACTTCTAGAGATCCAATATTTTGAAAAGAGACAATCAATGATGAAATGGATTCAATTGTCAAATAATGATTGGATTCCAGAAGATTTGCCACAAAGATCAAAGTCAATCAGGTACAAATGTATATTCAAAAGGAAATACAATAATAATGATGCTTTACAAATATTTAAATCTAGATGAATAGTCAAGGGATTTAGACAAAAAGAAACTTTAGATTATTTTGATACCTATGTGGAGGTGGCTAGAATAACTTTTATTTGAGTTCTTTTGGCATTAGCATCTATTTATAAGTTGTATATGCATCAAATGGATATTAAGATGACCTTTTGATGCCTTACACACCTAGTTATAAATTTATACCTAAATCCTTCTACTAACTAGGTGGCATCTCGCAAGTAGATACGGTTGTCAACTAGTAGTAAAGGAAAGTTGGGATCGTACATTATCGGTTATTTGGTTAGATAACAAGTTGAAGTGATTAATTAAGAGAAAAGATTTAACTAAAACTAGAACTAATGGAACTAAAGAAACAATTTAAAGTAAAGATTAAACACTAAGAAAGTAATTAAAAAGGAAGTATCGTTAGAAACCAAATAAAGGGAACAATTAAAATGAAAAGCATATTATGCAAGCAATTAGTTAATCTAAACTATTCATTATCCCTATGCAAGCACAATTAGAGAAAACTCCTAATCTATTCTAAAAAAGCATGTAAAAAGAGTATCTCTAAAAAGCATTTAACGTTCCTAAACTACAAATCAGCACTAAGAAAGCACAATTAAGGAAAACCCATTAACTAATCTACCAATTAAACTAAGAAAGCAAGTAAAGAAAACAATTAAATGAAAAGCCCATAAACTAATTTATTCTAATTAACCAATCTAAACTATGAATTACCACTAAGGAAGCATAATTGAAGGAAACCAATTAACTACTCTAACAATTACACTAAGAAATCATGCAAAGAGAGAAAATATATGAAAGTAATTAGACTAATTAAACTAAGGAAATATGAAATCTATTTTAACTAAAAGAGTTTTAAAATAAATAAGGAATTGACCACTGAAAAGGTTCAATCTTTAGCTAGAAAATTGTGATTACAAGAAAGAGAAATCCTACTATAATCTAATCTAGAAAACCCTCCCCAAATGGGAAGAAAATTACTCTCTAATCTAGCCTACTTCTACTAGCTAAGTTATCCCTCAAATGAGGTTTAAAAGGGGTATATATAGTGGTAGGGTAGTGGGATAATTGTGCAGCAAAAATCAGTCCCGAACAACGTCATTTTTTGCTCCAACCACCTTCGAATCGCGGTTTGGAAAATCCAAATCGTGATTTGGACTAAAACTTCTAAAATGCAACATTTAACTATTTTGTTTCGAAAATCTTCATCCGACGTTCGAGGGAATTTGTCTTTATTTTTTTTTCATGTAACTCTAACACATAGGAGAATATTATTAGCTATAATAAACACTTAAAATAACACCTAAATATATAAATAAAATTCTCACAAAATAGGCCAAGAAATGAAGGGCAAACAAAGACGAATGGAAACTTAACTCCCAAAGAAGTTAAGTCAAAAATACGACACAACTCTATACACAAAAACCTAATAAAGTATACAAATTAAGACATAAATAAGTACTAAAACACTTAATAAACACATAATACCACATTCTAACACATAAATACAAAATCGACAAAAACATACACGAAAACCCTAAAAATGCTCGAAACTAGTAGCCAAACCTTCAAGTTTAGGGTACATATCACTCTAGTTTCCTAGAGTTATTACCTTTCTAAATGGTAAACTAAATAAAGAAGTACATATGGAGCAACCAGAAGGTTTAGTGTTGCTAGAAAATGAAAAGAAGATTTGTAAATTAATTAAGTCATTATATGACTTAAAACCTGTCAAGTACCTAAACAGTGACATGAAAAACTTGACTCGCTAATCTTGTCAAATGGTTTTTCAATAGTTCAAATAAATGTGTTTACTCCAAGTTTACAAAAACTTATGGAGTGACTATTTATCTCTGTGTGGATGACTTATTAATTTTGGGAACGAACTTGGAAGGTATTCGTGAAACTAAGGAGTATCTTACTTCAAAAATTAAGATGAAATATCTTAACGAAATAGATATTATTCTAGGAATCAAAGTGTAAAAGTATCATGGAGGTTTTGTATTAAGTCAATCATATTGCATCAAAAAAATATTGGAGAAATTTGAGCATCTCAAATTTAAGGATTTCAGTACTCCATAATCCTAATTTCAAGTTAATTGAAAATTTTGGAAGGGCAATAACATAGTTAGAATATGCTAGTACTATTGGGAGTTTGAAGCATGCGATGCATTGTACAAAACCTGATATTGCATTTGTTATGTGCAACTAATCAAGGTTTATGAATGAACCTAGGACAAATCATTAGAAAGTTATGTTTAGAATTTTTGGTTATTTAAAGAAAACCATAAATATGAGATTATTTTATAGTGATTATCCCTTATACTAGAAGGTTATTCATATGCAAGTTGGATCACTTGTCTTAGTGACAACTAATCAACTTCGGGCTGGATTTTTACTATTGTTGGTAGATCTATTAGTTTGGCAAAAAGCAACTAGCATTTGTCATTCAACGATGGAGGCTAAATTTATAGCTTTGGCAGACGCTGGGAAAAAAGCAGAATGACTAAGAAATTTTTTATTACATAAAAGCTATGACCACAACCTACGTCAGCCATTTCCGTATGTTGTGATAGCAAATCTATCATGTCTCGAGGATTGAGCCTATAACAAGGTTTATGATGGAAAGTCGACACGTTAGTTTGAGACATGAGTATGTAAGGCAATTAATAGGAGATAGTATAATCACCATCACTTATGTTAGGTCAACTAACAATTTAGCAACCCATTGACAAAACAGCCTATCAAGGGATTTGGTAAAAGGTACCACTGCTAAAACGGGAATAAAACTCTTATCAGAATTGTCATTGGTGATGGGAACCCCACCTCATTCGAGCAAAAGTTAGTTTCAAGCTTTAAAGGGTAATAATAAGTCACTTTAATGACTAGACAATAAGAATTGAATTTAGTCTTGAATATTTTAAGAGGGCGAGTTAAACTAGATCTTAATAGATTGATAATTTTGTTATCATTGCATTCCACCTGTATGGATATGGAACTGGTGCCACTTCGAACAAGAGTTTATGGGTTTTACTCTTGTAAAAATCCATGAAACCAATGTGTCCATGGCTATAATAGTTTTAAAGCAATATCAATTCTCGTATTCTAAATTAGATGTGATTTTGTGTGTGACTTTTCTGGTTCTAGTTCAGAGAGTAATGGTTTAAGCAAATAACTACCTATTACTTTATTAGAATTTAAAAAGTTTACACTAATGGAATGTTTAAATCTAACAATACCATCTCCTTTATGCATAACTATATTGTGTTATGAGTATTTCTAAAAATTTATAACCTAGTGAAGGATTGTTATGAATGATAGTTTACAAATTTTGTAACTATCCATGTACCATTGAATCTATAACTATCTCTGTGTCTTTCGGTATGAAATTCATTCACCAATTAACATCTAATGGATATTTTAGAACTATCTTGGTATCTTTGGTTAATATATGTATATGCACCAATAGACTTTTAGTGGATAAATTTCCCTTATAAATACATGCATTTTCGTTGAAATGTATGTTAATTAATTGAGATACATTTGATGGCATCATTAGCTCAAGAACATGACTTTATGGAAATGTATTTTACTTGTGATGCATTCTTTGAATTGTACCTATTGGTGATTTTCATGTAGTTAGACTAATTATCAGAAATTCATTCATTCAAAACTACTCAATACTTGGGGTAAGAGGTTGGGAATTCTTCAATATTGCTAACTAATTACAGCCTCATAAGGTTCATCTCATATCCTAAGAGTGTTCTTGCCTAGACTTGTTACCAAATCTTATGTGGGGACAAATAACTTTTTTATTTAACACATCTTGAAATCTTGATTTTCAATTGTATTTCTGTCTATCGTTTATATATTTTCCCAACAAATTAAGTGTCATATGGTTGGAATTCAAGTTGAGATGTTTTCAAAGCTTTCTAGAGTAGTTGGCATCCTAGTATGCATGTCTAGATTAAATGGCCAGAAATTTTTAAAAAAAAAAATTTACGAAATCTCTTGGAAATAATTTCAATTTCAATCTATCTTTGTCTTTAAGTAATAACCCTTTGAATTATTTGGCAAAAGTTTTGTAAGCCTTCGTCCAATTTTACAACATTTTAGTTGATTTTGATTGAGACTTGCATAAAATCAATGAACTTTAACTCAAGTAATACTAGAGTCGGTTTTAAAGCTGTGGATCTGATGTTCAAACCTTCAGCCTTCGCCCAAAAAATATCAAAAAAAAAAAAAAAAAGGAATAAAGTAGAAAGGATGGAGACGTGCGTAGATATTTTTCCCTTGGTTACTTCAAGAAGGAAACTGAGATTAGATCTTCAATTAATGTGCCTCTCAAGGTTAAAATATTTCCTTCAAAAAGAGTGAAGCCGTGAAGGCCATCTTAAAATGGCTGATGCATGATTATTCTATTTATGCCCAAGTTTGGCAGTCTATGGCAGAGGGATCGACTTGGCTTAATAATTCCTATAATTTGAGATATATTGGTGCCTGTGTTTTGGCTTCCTTCGTGGTTATATAAACGATGCAGCGGTAGGCATTTGATAGATTTAAGTTGAGGAAAATGCTAAGGAACGCATGGATCCTTTATGGGAATCCTTTAGGAGAAGAGTTTGTTTAACCTAGTAGGGTTGTGATGCAAATATTGAAAGATAGAGGTAAAGTGATAAAAAAGAACTTATTGAAATCAGGAGCAAAGATGAACGAATGATCTAAATCACTATTGTAATTCAATGCTATAATTTTGGTCGTTGTAAAGTGATTTTACCCTTTACGGGATCGTATATACTAGTGCAAACAAGATCATAAGAGATAGAGACAACCCCTAAAGTCAGGGGGCAAGCAACCACTTTTATAGATGTTGAATAAAGATCAAAGTAAAAATAATTTTTTAAGGAAAAAAATAGTTTTACCTGTGTATAAGAATTCAGATAATAGATTTTTTAAAATTTTTACAAATAAAAATTATAGTAGAGACTGTAATTTTAGAATCTGAGAATACTGATCAAATTTTGTACAACATATACTTAAAAATAAAATTAAAACAAAAACTATATGTTGATTCTATAAATTAAACTAAAAGAGTTTTTAAATTTTTATATTGACAATTATTTTTAATTTTAAAAATGTATGATTTTATTTAACTTTTTAAGGGGTAAAGCAAAAAAAAAAAAAAATTACAAAATTTAAGTGGTGCAATTATATGATAAAATTAAAATTCTTAAAAAATTTCCTTGTGCATTTGGAATTTTGCAAAGTTGAATCGAAAGGGACAATTGCCCACCCTAACTTGTATGTGACTTTGCCACTGGGACGGTCGCTCTCTAAGACTCTCTAGGATATAGTGGTAGTTTCGATCGCATGTACTTACAAGTAATCTTTTAAACCTACTAGAAAACTAATCAGTACCAGAATAGAGAGAAAGCAAAATCAAAAGGAGAGATTTCGGTTGTTGTGAAGAGGACACCAAGATAGGATTCTTAGAGGAAACAATTGTGTAAGAGTCAGAGAACAAGTCGTCTATCTTGGGAGAAAAGAAAGAAACAGGACCTGTCTTCTATAAGGAACTAGACACTAAAGGCATCAGTATTTCATATGCAACTAAACACACGGCAAAAATATTTCATAAAAAATTGAACACAAAAGTGGATTTAGAGTTCTATTAAAATTAATAAACCACCGACTAAAAATAACGTAAGAAAAATTAAAGTTGGTTTAGAGTTTTATTGAAATTAATAAATCACTGACTAAAAAACAATATAAGAAAAAATCGTACAAGAAGTAAAATTTAATAACTCCACACGCACTTTTAGGTACGTGTGCTTGACATAGGAAATGTCCCCAATCCACTAATCGTGAATAGTTTTGACTCCAAACTAATGAGGTCTAAAGTCCAAACACAACTCACATATATGTTGAGAAAGTCCCTTATTAATTCACAATGTGGGACAAGTGCTTTCTATATTACAGAGAGTGAAAATGAAGGGAAACCAAAATTTGAACAACTGTGAATTTTTGAGACAAATTCTAACAACAAATTCACGGCACTGGTCCTTGTGCATACGAGAAGCTAAATGGAGTTGGCCAAAGGTTGCTAGACAGGATATAAGTGAAATGGAGGATGGCATTCAAGGGCAAAGCAAAAATTTTCTTCAATGGGAGGATAATTTTAGTACACTGTTGCCAATAATATATTTCTTTCTTATATTTCACATTCACATTGTTAAGTTTTGTTGGATATTTTTAAACGAAAGTTAATTAATCAATTAGTTATTTATCGTGTTTTAGTTTTAGTGGCCTTCGATTGCTTCCGTTTAGTAGGGTAAGTGTTGTATTGAGCCCTCCCTAGTTAATTGGTTATCAGTGCTATTATTAGAATAGATTTAGAATGTTTGGTGGTCCAATTAGTTAAGGATTTGATTTATTGGTTTATTATATAAAGGCCATGTTGGCTAGGTTATTGATGTGAGAATAAAAAACAAAAGAATCCCCAATGAAAAAGAAAAAAAAAAACTCTACCGTAAGCTTTGTTAATAAAAGTTTATTTTTGTGCCTCCAAAAATTTGTTTCTCAATTCTTGGCCATTCTACTTCGTGTGATTGAATAAATTATTATATTTGCTTCTAATTTCTTGTGAATTATATTTTGTGAGGGATTTATTTTCTTCAAATTGGTATCAAAGCCCTAGGCTTTGATCTTGGGGTTTTAAGATGTTAGTAGTGTTTGGAGATTTTTTTAGCAATTAGGGTTTAAAAAATGATCTTGGACAGTGGTTTAAAAAAAAAAACTTAAAAATCCCTGTTGGAATTGCTTTGAGTGATAAAAACAATTGCAGTGGTTGAAAAATCTCAGAGTGATTGAATTATCGAATTAAAGAGTTTGAGCCAGATATACATCATGGAGACCAAGAGGGGACAAAGGTTGCATTAAGAATTTCTTCACATAGGTAAGTTTATATTTTATCCCGTCGATGATATAAGGATAATGGAGAGATACGTAATTCAAGGTGAAAATTTTGGAGTTTTACGAATGTATAACAAACTTAGAGGTGGTTATATAAGATGGAGATTTTTAATTAAAAATACCTTTATCAATGCGGTTTGATACAAATTTAACTTGCATATTTTGAAAGTCATATGATGGAAAAAGAATTAGACAAGATTATTTGTTTTTATTATGCGAAAATCTATGTTTGAAGTTGTTTATAAAAAGTTGATTCGTTATTCTCATGTACTTCATATTTTTTGAGAAGATATTTATGATTTTATGTTAGACATAGAATATCATCTTTGTTAGATGTTTTAAAATTTGGTTTTGAATAGGAGGTAGATTTTGAGATATGTATGTTGACGATGAAAAAAATTATGATGATTTTGAATTGGTTGATAATTTTGGATTGCATAAATTGTTTGGTGCAATTGAGGACGATGACTTTATCAATGAAAAAGAAATTTCTGATATGAAAAAGAAAAAATTTAATTGTGGAAAAGAATGACAAAGAAATTTCTTTATGGGATAGTGAATGGAGATATTTTTGATGCACTTGAAAAAGAAAAATTTGTTGATACACTTGATGTGGAAAAAATTGTTGTGGAGAAAATAAAAATTGTTGATAAAAATTTGGTTATTTCAAAAGTTGAGATATGTGATGAAAAATTGATGTTATTGGTGTTGAATCATTAAATTGTGAAGTTGAAGATATGAAATTGGAGCTTCAAGATTTTGTGAACAATGAAATTTTTTATTTTGTTGGGGTGAATGAATTATTGGAGAAAAGTTTGATTTGCAACGTTTGGTTAGTTTAAAAAAGACAATGTTGGGTGGACAAATTGTTTGGCAATTTTAGTGTTGGAATTATTGAAAATTTTAGTGATGAAAAATATTATCAAAAGGAAAAAAACATAATTTCTTATTTCTTAGAAATTATGTAAATTATTTTGGTGGGAGAAATTATAGTATATCTAAGGATAAATGGGTAAATATGTGCGAGTTTTTTTTATCAAGATGAGTTAGCAGTTAAACTCGAAGTACAAATAGGACCAATCAAAAGGTAGATATGTATGTTGTTTACACAATAACTGGAATTTAAATAGAAACTCATGCTTGAAATAGAGTTGGAGGCGTTCACAATACAAAAAGTTTGGCTTAAGTTAAATATTTTTAAACCAGTTTTAATTAATCAATTAGTTAATATTGTGTTTTAGTTTTGGTGGCCTTCGGTTGCTTCCATTTGGCAGGGAAAGTATTGTATTAAGCCCTCCCTAGTTAATTCGTTATCAGAGTTACTATTAGAATAGGTTTAGAATGTTTAAAGGTGGTCCAATTAGTTAAAGATTTGATTTATTGGCTTATTATATAAAGGCCATATTGGCCAGGTTATTGATGTGAGATGAAAAAAAAAATCTCTGTCATAAGCTTTCGTAATAAAAGTTTATTTTTATGCCTCCAAAACTTTGTTTCTTAAATTGGCCAATGTACTTCGTGTGATTGATTAAGTTATTATGTTTGCTTCTGATTTCTTGTGAATTATATTTTGTGAGGGATTTATTTTCTACAATTTTTTTTTCCCATTCGTAGTAAGTCAAAGGCCTACAGAAATTTTAGTTTTTCTTATATTTGATGTTAGAAGATGTATATCTTCTTTATGTACCTATTTATACTTAGTTATCTGTTGTATTTGTACTTGTCTTTCAACATATATACAGGCTCATCTATTATATTTGGAAACTGTACTCATTGAATATACAATTCAATTATTCATTTCTTTTATCATAGTATCAGAGCTAGTTTCAATTTTTTTTATATCCACTTGTGTCTTGGTTAGACTATCCAGTGTCTGACCCACGTGTAACAGGATTCTGTCCAACTCTTTCTAACGGGTTCTCTTATGTTTGAACTACGTGTAACAGGGTTCTAGACATAATTTGACCCAAGAGTTCTGTCCAATCCCTTCTAACAGGCTTCTGAGCCCATATCCAACCCAAGTCACGTATGATAAGGAGATTTAAGATATAAATCTCATATCGGCTAGTTAAAAGATCCTGTCTGAAATTAATTAATAAGTTTCTGAACTACTCCACTTGTCACCCATTAGTTTTGAAATAGAAATCCATGCTTTTTAAATATTTATATAAATTTTTTTTAGAGCAATAAGTTAGGTAATAAACAGTATTATTGCAAACATATACACATTGTAATTAATAGAAATGTTTTTATATTTGACATTGCATTTACCATTAATATCTATATCTCTATGTAAATTGTTTGAAAATGGCCATTACTAAAAGGAAATTTATTAAAGTTTTGAATGTTAATTATATACGACACTGATAGATAAGAGAAAAAATACCTTTTAACAATAGTGATGGCTACGCTCTACTTTTGGTTGTATCATTTTTTGAATGTACTTAACTGTAATGTATAAGGACTATGGTCCAAATTCTCGTCGAATTTCTAATAAATCAATCAAAAGTCATTACAGTATCGAAACAAACTATATTCGGAACTATGTAATTGAACTAAAGGTTAAGAGTGACTAAGTACAAACTTATAGTTAGCATACTGTGTGAGCACAAAGCAGTTTTTTTTTTTTTTTTTTTTTTTGGGGGGGATAGGGGGCAAGGGAACAAAAGTATTTAGGTTACCTTGTTACTTCAGTGTGGCTCTACTACTAAGGGAGAAGTCGTATTTTTTAAGAGTGTTATTGAAATTTTAAAAAATAATATATTTTCGAAACTTTTTAAGGAATAAGATTATATAAATACATACATAGAAAATACTTTTTTATATTCTCTAAAATTTTTGTAGGAACAAAGTTTAATTTTTATAATAATATAATAATAATTTAAAGAATATTAAAAGGAGTAAAACATAATTTTAAGAATTTTAAGGGGCCGGGGATGATCCGTCCATGACCAGAAGGACTAGAAATGAAATTTACCCTAAGAAACTTCCAGTCCAAAATATTTTATCCCAACCGTTGGTTGGAATAATCACACATACTAGCATCTATTTGTTCTAATATCTCTTCTCTTTATTATTTCACCTATTTAAAAACCAATTCGTACGTTCTTGATTTTAACTCGTACAAGATAGAATTACTCGTCCGCCTACATGTGGGGGCCTCTCAAATTCACAAGATAAAGCAATTCAATCTTAGAATGCACTTGGCCAGTCCTAGCCCACAAATTCTTCGACTGCACGAAAAAATATCTCAATTCTCGCCTAACACTAACAACCGATGCACACTACTGCAGGCTGGCCTTCAAGTCTTTGAACTCTCTAAAAAGCATTCAATAAATATTAGTATATATGCATGTGATTTGTCAACAAGACAACAAAGATAAGAAGCATTGGTGGCACAGCTTATTTGTAGAAGCTAAGCCAAATTCGAAGTTTCAACTTTCAACCACATACGCAGACTCATTTGACAAGCTATATAACTTTGTACGTGGACAAAGACGTTTCCTTCACTCTCTTCACAACACGTGCCATTCTCAAATGGACTTGAAGAAACTTCTATCATGTGTAGAAGCTAAAAAATCAGAGGTCGAATCATTTCCAACCCCAGATTATGAAATATTTCGAGGACTCTATTGAGATGGTGGGTGCCACTAAACTGACTTTAATTCTTGGCCATACAACTATCTTCTTTCTTTAGAAATCCAAAATTGACTTGGTAACCACTCCTTAAGGAAAAAATTATGGCTCATAACATCCCTTCTGGCATCTCATAAAGTTTTAAAAGCTTGATGATCGGGTATTCTTATCTTTTTCTTTTTTTAGTCTATTTATATAAAGCGATTAAAATGATAAATTTATTATTATGTCATTAGATTCGTGAAAAAAAATATGAATGAAATCGATTACATGAAATTTAAAATAAAAAAATTAATGATTTAATATAATTTATTATGTAAATTAATTTTCATGAGTAATTTTAAATTTATGATCGTGTAAATTATTATTTTTTTTATTTTATCCAAAATTAATTGATCACGATCGTCGCGTCTTCAATTCCTAATCGGCCCGTGGTTTCATTCTATGCTCTATGCTTTCTGTTTTTGTCTTGACATAGAAATTTACCCATTACTTGTTATATTACCCTCTTGAGAAAAAACATTAAGTTTCCACGAAAAGAGAAGTTGCGGGTAAAGGAATCAACAAAATTTTCAATTTAACTACATTAGCACCTTCCCTTGGAAGAAAAACTTGTATGGATGCCGTTATTCGCCACCTTTTACTAATGACACATTCGTCCTATTTATTTTGTTATAATTTGATTTTTTTAATAAATCAAATCAATTTGTAATTAATAATTCAAATAGATTTATTTGATTTTTCATAAAAAAATTTCAACAAAAATGAAATTTATATAAGAGTATTATGACATGAAATTTAAAATTTATAAAAATTTTTAAAAAGTCTACAAAAGATTGAGTTTTAAAAACTTGATTCGTTGACCAAAAAAATTAAATGTGACAAATATATTAACACAAAAATAGTATTGTCTTTACTATTCACATTATTTCCTATAATTTCTCAGATAGAACATTAACCTACGACTTAAATTTGTCAACAATTAATTATACACCGCATTTTAAATTAGAAATATTTATTTCTATAACTCTATTTATTTTCCTAATATTCTTATAAATTGTTCTTTCTATTAGGTATGTCAATTTCGCTCTCACTTGTTAGTAAGTATATCTGTTGTAGTATTGTTGTCGTTCCTCCAAACTTGATAAGGAAAAGGAATATTGGGATAAAAAAAAGGTGACACCAAAAAAATAATCAATGGTAGTGTTGCTTCCACCACAAAGCTAAGTTAGGTAGGTATCTCGGGAGTGTAGCTGAAAATTCAAAATGGAATATCTAATTATGTGGTGGTGGTGACAAGAAATTTCTTTCAGCTTAATTGCTTCCAATAGGGGAATTTTGCACTGTGCTCTGAAAGCTGGACAAAACATTTCAAAATTTGTTATTGATAGATTTTGCACCGTTAAATAATAAAGTGTAAACAGATTAAAAGGAGTCAAGAAATTGTACAAATGGTGAAGTGACCAAATATTTGTCTTGTAGTGCGTGGCATTCTTGTCATTTCACTAAGTCGGAAAACAACATCAACCACGCTTGAGCTTCATCTATAAATTCCAATAATTCTCTTTTCCAACTTCATTAACGTATCAATTTATGCTTTCTCAACAAAAATGTGCAAAGGAAGAGAAGAAGATGAAAGCCCTTCTTTATGCAATACTAGAAAGAAAGAATTAAACGATGATGGATTGGTTTTCTGTGAGCTGTGCAGTTCAAAGGCTGCCCTTTATTGCCAAGCTGATGATGCCTTTTTATGCCGGAAATGTGACAGATGGGTGCACGGTGCCAATTTTTCTTAGCACAAAGGCACATTAGATGCTTGCTTTGCAGCACGTGTCGGCGGCTAACGCAGAGATATCTGATCGGAATGTCAGCCGAGGTGATCCTTCCGACTGTTGTAAGGTCCAAGGAGGAGACCAGCCAATGTGATTCGAATTTTGATGATACTAGTAATTACTCTATATCAGTCAAACAGCCTTTCTTGTTTCTCTGATTAGTTAGTACTACCTTTTTTTTCTTTTTTCTTTTTTTTTTTCTTTTTTCTTTTTTTTCTTTTTTTCGAGTTTTCGAGTCTTTGGGATGATATATATGTTATTATTTTGGATATCGAATGATCATTGAGGTTTAATTCTTCGTGAATGGCTGGTAAATGAATTATTATGTGTTAGAGCATGCAATTTGAAATAGCTCAGGAACAAATATTTCGTCTGTAATAATAATAGTACAGATTTTTATGATGCTATAATGCTACAAAGACTCAAATTTCAGATGTTTTGAAAAGGGAATCTCCACTGCTGCATCGATCTGTTGTTTTCTGAATTATCCAACAAAATCCCGCAAATTTTAAGACAAATCAATTCCTTCTTTGCTTCCATGCTGCTGATGCAGAAATTCCTTAATTAGCTTCATTTCACTTTGATGTTTGATGCAAAAACTTATCATTCCATCCAATTCATTTTATCTATGGGTTTAAACAATTTATTTTGTGTCAATGTTGTTTTAGAAATTAAAAATGTAATAAATGAATTTTTTCTAACTTTACCTTTAATATGTAGTGCATTAATGGAGCAGGAAGATTGTTACTTGAGAAATACTATTAATCTAAAAGAATAATATAATTATTCTGAAATATTTTTATATAAAATTGATGTAATTTAATAAAATTTTTAATCATTGTATATTAATTTAAAACGATAGTTGAAATTAAACGAATTAAGAATGATAATGACTGGAAAACAACGTGTAATAGATTTTTGAGCAATAAATGATTTGTATACTTTTATACATAGAGCTTAATTTAGGTGCTTATTTTTAATCCTCAGATTAAGCGACATCCATTTATAGGCGAACGAGCATATGTCTATATTTAGTTAAGAGAACAAGAAAAAAAAAAATGCGATTTTCTATAAGGTTTTTAGGTTAATTAAAAAGATTGCATTTTTATTCATTATATCAGGATCAGGCAGAATATCAAAATCTAGTCTTAAAGAGGCATACATAGAGTGGATGGGGTTCAGGGTGTTTCTTATTCTGGCGGCATCCCACCGAAATGACCAAAAGAAAGCATTAGTGGTTTGGAGACAGTTGTCCTGTCGTTCCATCTATAATCTAACCAACTTGTAAAAGACAGAATTATTAGATGCACCAACATAACATACCTTATCTTTGAGTGGTTTCATTTATGCGTGTGGTACTGTGCCTGTGACTGGGTGTGTTTATGGTTGTGGTTATGATGATCATTGAGCAGTTATTATTAATTCGTTTCAAATTTTTTATTATACGCTCTGTTCTATTTTTTATTTATTTTACATTTCAAATGTTAGTTACATGTATTTTAAATTATTAATAATAACCATAATAGAGTACAAGTGTCAAGCATTAAAAGACTGAAATATAAGAGATTGGTATAGAAACTGACATACAAGATCATGTAGCCTATTCGGCGTTATAGTAGATGGTCGACAGCATAGTTATTAGAAATTCTCCCCATCCCTATGAATTATGTACCAATTCATGCGTATCGAAATACAATTTATTTGCATTCTGAAACGCGAAAATTCACGTTTTGAAATGTTAAATGTAGTGAATTCTTATTAGCATAAGTATTCTTTGTTTCTTTCTTTTTTTTCCTATATTTTTCTTCATTTTTTTCATTTATTTATTGAGAAAATAAGAAAATACTCTTCAAATTTACCTAAGCGGAACTATTTAGTATTGAATTGATGAAAATAGTTCTTGAAAGTTGAATATTTTCTCTAGTCACTAAGAATTCAACATTTATTAAAAGTGTAATACTACCTACTACCAACTTCTTATAACTTTTTATTCTTATAATGTAGTAACCTTTTCAAAGTAGTGGCATATTGTGATGTATCGACTAAATCTGCCCCTACATATCAGATACTTTAAAAAATGGCAAATTGCATCCCTGTACCACATTTCCTAACGTACCATGTTTCTGGTAACTATACTCGATAATAATTAAGAGGGATGCATTTGGAATGGGCCTTACTCCACTTTGCACCTCTAACAGTAGCAGATTCTCACTTTACTTATTTTTGCAACATATTGCACTACAAATTTTCAAAATTTTCACACTCCAATCTAATTTTTAATATTGATAATAAAATTGATGGATGCTAGGTATATGCATGCCATGCACTAATTTAGCGACATATTATACTAGTAGAAGTAGTCATAACTAATTTTACTTTACACCCTAATTTATGATCAATTTTTACTTTACACCCCTAATTCTAAATGTTGAACACATTACACTCCTCACATTTAGATTCGTCCTACTTTGGTCCAATTTTTAGTATTTAAAATATTAAAAAAATTTGACAAATGATCCACTTTAGGTGTATGATGTGCACAGTTAAAATATTCGTTAACTTTAGTAATTATCTTAAAATTTGGATTGAGATGAGGTAATTTGAGAGTTAAAAATGCAATATATCCAGAAAATAAATATAAGATGCAAAGTAAGAATTGGCTACAAGTTAGAGGGTGCAAAGTGGAGTAAACCTTTTGAAAGAAATGACAAATTGTGAGCCATGTTTTTCAAATTAATATGACATCCATTCCAAGTGAGGGTCTAGCACTAATTTTTGTGCAACTATAAAAATGTCTAATAGTTATTAATGACCAAAATAAAATTTTTACGTGGTTGTGGGCATATAAGTTTCTTATTTGGTTTAGACAACTATTCCAAAATCGTAAACACGAATTAATTAGTGTTAGTCATCAAGATACATATGTGTGTGAAAAGAAAATTTTTGTGTAGTCCAATACACTCATATGTATCTTGATATAATTTTGTTACAATGCAAATTATATTGCGCATCCTAATAATAAAGTATTACTTTTTTGTCAATTTTAATGTATTAAAATAAAAAAATAAGTTGAGAAAGGAAGTTACATAGGAATTTTTAATATTTAATTTATTAAAATAAAAATGAATTAATTGATCAAAAAAAGAATAGTAGATAAAGGAAGTTACATAATAATATTAGGGAAAATAAATAAATTACAATCTAATAAAGGCATAGAAAGACATTAATTTATAGGGTTAAAAACACTTTCACTCCCCAAAGTTTGACTCAGTGACATTTTTGATCCTCAAAGTTTCACAAAAAATAAATCACGTCCCTGATCTTCTAAATTTCTATTAGATTAGGATAACTGATAGAAAAATAGCATAACTTTTACACATAAAATTTATGAAAATGAGCAATTTTTGTTGGTTTAGCCAAGAGAAAGTGAATATAAAAGTTAATTTTTTAGAATTTGTCAGATAATTGATAGGATAGGGACATAAAAACCGAAAATTATGTTACATGCAATTTTTATGTCAATTGTCCTAATAGAGTAAAATTTAGAAAGATAAGGGATGTGATTTATTTTTTGTGAAACTTTGAGGACAAAAAAGTCATTGGGTAAAACTTTGGTGACCAAACGTATTTTATACCCTTAATTTATATATATAATTAGATATATCTAAACTCAAGTTATATATGTTCAAAATTAGGCAATGGAGTAAGTTTGTACCACTCATTCCGCATTATTATTGAGATAGTTAAAAAGTTAGGAGGTATTATTTATTTTCAATTATCTAATAATTTATAATATCCACTCCGTAATATGTAATGGGTAGCAAAGACTTTTCCAGGCAAAGACCTTGCTGTTGGGCCATCTATATGAATCACGATAAGTTAATGAAATATGTATCAATATCCTATCCTGACTTTGGAGAAAGAGGGTAACATACCTTCCTTTTAAACTTTTTCATACAAAAAATAAAAAATAAAAAAATCAAGCCATGCAATTATTCAAATTAATGTTCATATAAAATTACACCGCTATACTAACATTTTAAATTTGATTATGCTACCTAATATACCTAGGACAAATTTTTCATATATATAAAAAAAAATATTAATTTGTATTATGTTAGACTGGAAAAATACCTTTTGGACCCTTATCCTTCAAATTTTAATCAATTTGGTCCTTGTTTATCACTGTTAATCAATCTAACCCATCACCTTTAAGAAAGTGGTCAATTTAGGAAACTTAAGCAATAGAAATGGTCACATGACTAGCACGTAGGCTTTAAATTGAAGAAGAAAATTATAATTTTGGTTCCTTATCGTTTCAATTAAAGAAAAAAACTATAATTTTTGGTTCCTTATTGTTGAATATAGTTCAATTTAGTCCCATACGTGATTCACATCTGTACAAATTTGCACTTGTTTGAGTTGAATGCAAAAAAAAAAAATAAAAAAAATAAATAACCCTTGTGGACATTAAAAAAAAACACCAAATCTACATGAAAATTCTGTTATCACAAATAATATTTACAACAATATTTTTTATTTTAAAAATTCACCTAGAATATCACTTTTGAAAGTGTGATACTGTTGCTAAAATCATTAAAATTTGAAATAATACGAAATAAATTCTAAAAATGATCAATTTCTAGAAATATGTAAAAATTTAAAAATTAGCTTTTGGTAAACTAAAGTTTTCTGCTAATGCTTCCAAAAAAAATTTTGACTCAACATAAAACGAATAAAAACACTTAAAAAAATCACTAAATTTCCTGAAATTCTTTTATTATATAATATTAACAAAAAGCTCATTTAAAAAGTACGCTCACTTTTTGAAAAGTTCGTTAAATGGTGCAAAAATATTGAAATTTAAAGTAATATCAAATGAACTGAAAAAACATCAAGGTTTATGAAAATGTTTAAAATTTTAAAAATCTATCCTTTATTTTTTTTTTATGAATTGAAAATTTTCTGTTGAAGGCAAAGAATGAAGCTTTTGTTAATGCAAACTATATTTACCAAAGAATTTTAAAATTTTAAATATTTATCGTAGGAATGAAATTGTTTAAAGAAATACTTTATGTAGATTTTTTGAATGAAATTTTTTGAAAATTTTTCTATGAGTATTATGACTGCTAATATAGTTTTTGTCAAAATTTGGTGATTTTTTTATGTATGTAGTTTTTTACATATTCTATTACTTTTGAGTTAAATTGGTACAAACCAAAAAGGTCAAATCATACAAATTACACCGAATGGGGCTAAATGGGCAAGACCCCGAAAATAAGGGGCCAATTGGCCAAAATGGGTAACTTTCTTGTCCAATTGAACAACCCACCCGCTAGTGTCCTAAATGGCAAATACTTAGGTAGATTCGGTCTTTGGTCTCACTTGTAAATCCTGTAGTGTGGATTAAATTTTAGAAAATTTATGACATCAGTTGATATAAGTAAGATTCTTTAAGATTTAATCCTGACCATAGGGTCTACAGTTGGGGTCAAAGATTGGATCTACCTAAGTATTTTATGTCCTAAATATTGACCACTTTTTTTAAAAAAAATAAATATTACTTATAAATAAAAATAAAGGACTAGATTAACTAATTGGGATACATAATGGATCAACTTAGACATGATCTAAAAGATAGGACCAAAGTAGTATCGTCCTTATGCTAGAATAATTCATATAAATTTGTTTTAAAAGGGTATTTGATAATTTCATTGAGTGATTGGAATCAATTCATTTAATACTTTTGTATTTACCTTGTTTGATAAGATGATTTTCCCATCTGAATACATTAAGCATCTCTTAATTTGCCTACAAAATTTTAAGTGAAAAAATTATTACTTAATTTGTTAAATTTTTTTACTAATATAATAAAACTGAATTTGTCTTTATTTTAGACACACGGATGAAAAATTCTTTACTATTCACTCTGCAGTGCGAAATGGGTATTACAGATCGTTGAATGATTGAAAAATAATGGGACCCACCTACTTTTCAGTCATCTCAACCGTTGTTAATACTCATTCCGCATTGTGGAAGGAGTAGCCAAGACTTACTCCACACAAATACATGTACTTATATGCTACACAAGTACAATCTCTCATGCACCTATATATAAAAAAAAAAACTTAATTACAGTTTACCTCCTGTAAATAAGGAACAATTGCAAATTGCTTCTTATATTTATTTTATATAAAACCTGCCCCTTAAGGTTACATAAAGTTAAAATTTTCATCTAAAGGGAGTATAAATTGTCATAACTACCCTCAATCTTTTAATTGCCTTAACTAACATAAAATTAGGGTGAGTTGCACTTTGATATCTAATTTTATTTTATAAGTACATTGTTATTCAAAAGTAACAATATTTTTTCATGACATTATTAAAAAAAAATTACCACTTTAATATTAATTGTATGAATTAGTTTACTATTTTATGTTTTTTTTCGCATCCATTTTTAGCATGCCATCACATACTTATCCAGTCAATATTATTTCATATGTAGAATAAAGTATTTTATTTATTTAGTCACATTATTTTAGTTTTATTATTTTTATTTTATCTATTATCAATAATTAATTCATTATTTTGAATTTAAAAAATCATATTATTTGAGTAAATATATTACTTTGAGATATAGTAAATATATATTTTAAATAAATTTAAGCTGATCAACTAACTCACTCCCTAATGCTACCTAGAAAAAAGAAATTGGAATAATAAATTAGTTTATAATAATTTTCAAATTAAGAGAAGAATTTTAATAAAGAAATTCACAAAATATAACTAAAAATATTGAGGGCAACTATGACATTTTAATACTCTCTTTAAATGAAAATTTTAAGTTCATTAAACCTTGGGATCAAGTATTTGTAGATAAAATAAACATAAGGATCAATTTATAAGTGTCTCCTATTTTCAAGAGGCACACTATAATTAAGCCCATAAAAAACATATTTCTTTTTCATACATACTCACGCACAGGTTTCTCACAACAAAGACTGTTTTTCTTCTCTCATATATATTTTTACATATTATATTCTTTTTCCCTCACACAAAACTACACACTTGCACATAATATTCGTATTTCACACCATAAACACTTTACGTTGCTAAACTATTTATTTGTATTAAAAACAATATTTAAAAAATAAAAATAATATAATTATTATTGAACTATATAATATGCAAGGGTTAAAGTATTTTAATTTAGTTCTCAAATTTCAACTGATAATCAAAGAAATATAAGTTTATAAATTCAAAAAATTAATATTTTAACACATAAATTTGGATAATCAGATTTCATACTTCTGTTTTCAATTTTACCAAACACCCGCATTTAGACGCATTTATATCACTTATATCATACTTGTATGTTATTTTCAGTAAAAGCAACATTTTTGAACTTCTCAACTTGAACACTCTTTCCTAACGTCAAAACGCACGAGAAATTAATTCATATACGATTTTTTAGTCCAAGAGCTCTCAAAGCATTTAGAGACCACTTTCTTTTTTTCTATCTTTAAATCCTTCTTTACCACGTATATTTGCATTCGAAACTCCAGAATGTTTGCAATACGAAGGCCGTATAGCAACCTCTCATTTGGCCATTTCAGGTAGTGGCACGTTGAGTCTTCTGAAAGATTATGAAAAAGGTATGGAATTTTTTTTTTAAAATTTTACTTTTATCCTATAATTACAATCTGTCAATTTTTTCTTTAGATGGATCCCTGAAAATTTTAAATTTCTTAAATCATATAATTAAAAGTGACGACATATTCAAAATTAAGAATAAGTATCACTTGATGATAAAAAAAAAATTGATAAATTTTGAACTTTAGTATATAAAATGAAAATATAATTTTCATTTTAAATTCATTTTCTGAGTAACTGTTGTATGAAAATAAGCACCATATTGTTTCTTCAACTATAACAATTGTCTATTTTGCTATACTTTTTATTTCGTAAAAATTTAGGACAATCATTATTAAACACAATAATTACATATAAAATTATTGATTGTAATAAAATAAAATAAAAAAAACCTTTTATTTTAGCTATTATTAAATTTCAATTTAAATTCGTTCACCTCCGAACGTCAGGCGCCGACTGAAGACCTCCACTGTTGTACTTGAGTCTGTTCTCTTCATTTGCGTGCTGTCCTTGATTGTCTCAACCTCATGCGTCTTGTATCACAACCTAAAATCGGGAATATTACAAATTATCTTTAGAGGAAAAATACTATTCAAGGCTCGGCACGACGGCACCAATAGGCAAACTAATCATTCTCATAACAGGAACATATCCATAGTCATCCAATTGTATGTGAGGCACAAAGTCAACTTAATGATATCAGCAGGACAAATTAATATTTTTTTCTAAGATACCCTCAATAGATAGTAGTTTATCTACTTGTTTTTCCAAAATATTATTTGTAACTTGCTTTCTTAATTATCTAATATTATTCAACTAATTTATTTTTATTTTAATGGTTAAATTTAAAAAACTTTATGTAATTTCTTTTTTCAACTATCCAACTACACGCATTAAGTATGTCCCGATAACTAGATACATTAAGTGTACCCAACAACTAGTAAATCATAAAGCAAAACCATCACGTATCAGTTATTAAATTAAATTAAATTCAAACTTGATTATAAATATTATCTTTTGCATGCCAAAAATTACGTAGACATCCAATGGACTGAACTAAAGGAACAAAAAATAGAGCTACGGTAGTTCCAAACCGGGCACTGCGATCACTAGCCTCAAGACTAACACCATTATCAAACTCAAAATTTGTAGCCTTCAATATCGTCCGCACAACAGTGGAATAAGCACACTAATGCTTGTGAAGCGATTCCGAACCTCTTCCACCAGAATAAGCTAGTTATAATTATATTTGATGGACCCAAATCAATTTAATAATCAAAACAAGAAAGAAAATCGTAAATAAAGGTAAAGCAATTTTTTATTGAATGATGGCTGCGTTTTCACTATATACAAAACAGAGGTGGCAGCCAGATACATAACAAACAAAACAGAGCCCACAAGTCGACCCCTATGCGGCTATTGACAATTAAGAAAACTCAATCCAAAAATAATCGTATGTGACAAAAGTCTAAAACAACCAGGAATTCAGACTACTTTAATCACTTAATGAGAACAAGACACTTAGGATAACTTAAATAAATAATTAACTAAGACTTGGTTTAAAATATTTTTTACATAACCTCCCTTAAACTAAACTCTTCAATTTAAACATGCCCAATATTATCTTTAACTTCATAAATACCTCTAACTTCAATGCCTTAGTAAAAATATCTACCATTTGATTTTCAGTTCTGCAATAATCAATCCCATTCTCTTTATTTCGAATCAACCCACAAATGAAATGGTATTTGATGTCAATGTATTTACTACACCTATGAAAAACTAGATTCTTAGACAACTCAATCGCCGATTTATTATCACAATAAATTTGCGTAGAACCATCTTGCTTGTGTTGAAGAACACCAAGCACACAACGCAATCAAATTACTTGAGTAGCACTGTTAGCTGTTGCAATATACTCTATCTCTGCCGTAGATAATGCTATCACTTATTACTTTTTAGAACTCCATGAGAATACCCAAGAGGGTATTACCAGTAAAAAATGCATAACCTGAAGTACTCTTCCTCTCAACTGCATCACACATCCAATCACTATCTGTGTAGAAAAATAACTCAACTAGATCACTGCATGAATAAAAAATACCATCTCCTTGAGTACCTTTGATGTACCTCGAGTTCCTTTTGCCACCTGCAAGTGTGACTGGTGTGAATTTTCCGTAAACATACTAATCAAACCAATATTAAAAGTGATATTTGGCCTTGTAGAAGTCAAATATCTCAAACTCCCTACCAAACTTTTAAAGTAGGTAGGATAATATATTCTCTGGTGCATCCTTAGTCAGACGCAATTTTTCTTCAACCGAATTGAGTATTGGCTTTGCTCCATCCATCTTGAATTTTTTTCAAAATATTTCCAGCATATTTTCTTTGAGAAATAAAAATACCTGTGTCAAACTGGAAGACCTCAATCCCAAGAAAATAAGACATGAGTCTCATATCTGTCATCTCAAACTATTTAATCATAGACTCCTTGAATTTCAGCAATCATCACCGGATTGTTTCTTGTAAGAATCAATTCATTTACATACAAGCATACAATAGTAATATCACCACGAGTAGAAATTTGATATATAAAGTATGCTCACATGGACACTTCAGAAAATTACGAGAAATAAAATATGAATCAGTTCTCGTGTACCACGTCCTTAGAGCTTGTTTTAAGCCATACAAAATTCTCTTCAACCTTGTTTTCCTGACTTTTCTTGACAAAACCTGCAAGCTACTTCACATAAACTTCCTCTTTGAGTACTCCATTGAAAAAAGTAAACTTGACATCCAATTGATAAATCTTTCATTTATTTTGAGCAGCATGAGAAATTATCAAACGAACTGTATCAAGTCAAGTAACAGGTGCAAATACCTCAAAATAATCAATACCGGGTTTTTGCTTGTACTCTTTTGCCACCAATCTCACCACATCTCCATTAGGTTTGTACTTGGTCTTGTAGACCCACTTCACTACAATGGCCTTTTTACTATTTGGCCCAATATGAAGAGATGTAAGTTCCCATGTATTATTCTTCTCAATAGTATGAATTTCTTTACCCATTGCCTTCACCCAACGATCATTTCAAACTGCCTCCTCATAAATAACCAGGTCACAATTTGTCAATAAAGTAAAATTCATAATATCTTTATCAGAAAGATAATTATGTAAAGAAATAACATAATGCTGCAATCTAGCAAGCAACATGTGCAAATATTGTAGATGACTAGATATCTCAGTCTATGAATCATGATCATCATTCCCTCCTTCATAATTTAATGTCACCTTTGTAGTCTTCAGTTCCTCCAGGGACCAATCCCAAACACCTCTTTCATCAAAAGTCACATCTCTGCTGACAATAACTTTTCCTGAAATTGGACTGAATAATCTATAAGCCTGGAACTGCTCACTATAGCCAATAAAAACACATATTTACCTTTATCATCAAGTTTCCAACACAACTGATCAAGAATATGAAAATAAGAATGCATTCAAAAACTCTGACATAGCTAACAAATGATTTTCTACCACTCCAATTTCTTTTGGGGTCTTTCCAAGTAGACTTCTTGTAGGACACCTTTTCAACTGATAAATATCACATGCAATTGCCTCTGCTCGAAAAGATTTTGGCATATTTTTTAACTTCAACATGCACCTCACTATATCCATAATTATCCTATTTTTTCTTTCAATCACTCCATTTTATTGTGGAGCGTACCTAACTATCAATTGATGATGAATACCATATTCCTCAAGAAAATTATCACAGACAAGATATTCTTGACCCCTATTAGTTCTTAATTTTTTATTTGACAACCACTTTTGTAAAACCCAAGTCTTGTTGCCCATTACCCGTTAACCATATTTAGGGCCCAAAATAAGGCATTTGGTGTTAAAATACAATTTAGACAAATAGGGAGGACTTAAGTATAAATATATGAGTTTATTTATTTTTTAATAAGTAACGATTATTCTTCCTATCTGATCAAATAATCGTTCCTTGAAATCTAGGAGTTGCTGTCGAGAGAATAAGAGGGTCACCAAGAGTTAGCAAGCAGTGAAGAATTTTTCGATAATTCGCAAGAATTCGAAAGTAATTACATTAAACCTTGTTATTAGATGATTTAGTATGTGTTTATGGATGAAATTATGGAATTAATTCAATGGAGTTCATAGAGTTGGGATTTAATTCAATGATGTTCATAGAGTTAGAGTTCGTATTCGGAATTCTTAACATGAGAATTATATTGATGCTTGTTATTTAAGAATTCGTATAATTATATTGGTAAAAAAAATTAAAATTAGGCAGCCAGACTGCGTCATGGCCGCCCGTCTCCATTCCTGCAAGCGTTAATTGTCAACAAGGCTTGCTACCAAGCCAATCATGTGGAAAAAGTCTTTGGAATCATGGCTACGTGTTAGCAGCCAATCTTAGTCAGAATTGGGTTTAATATTTCCAGCCATGATATATTGGTGATCTTATATATATATATATATAGTGAAGACACAACTACAAAGTCACAGCATCGTTTAGGTTCTTGGGTTGAGATTTGGCTTGCTACCAAATTATATTAGTAGTAATAATAATAAAAAAATTTGATTCAAAAGTTAAGGCTGCATGTTGCGGCCGTTTTCAGTTTATTGAATTGCATTTTGGCAGTAGGGTTGCTGGCAATATAATAAAAGAAAAATTTTGAGAAACCTTATAGGATTTTAATGTTTATTTCAATATGGTTTTAGGTTTGATCGTGGGTTAATTAAGAAATTCCGTGAATAAAGTTTTGATTTATTCTTTTTTTTTTCAGTATGGTTTTAGGTAATAATTGATCGTGGGTTAACTAAGAAATTCAGTGAATAGAGTTATGATTTATTTCTTTTGGAAACAACTAAGTGATTGTATTTTGTTCTAGGAATTTATTAGACATTGTTAGGTTGAGGATTAAATTCCGTTGTAATTGTGTTATAGGTGGCGAGAATTCTTTGGAACCCGAATATTTGATTTAAGTATAGCATTTTGATTAATCATTGAGTCAACAGTAAGGGATTCTAACCCTCTTCCATAGTTTTTGAAAATTCTTCGTAAAATTTTTGTTTAAAAATTATATTTATGTATTAAATCAAACCGAGTATGGTTTACTTTTCTTGTTTGATCATATAAAATTATTGTAAGTGGCAATTTGAATCGATAAATTACTTGTGTGATGTATGCCTAAGATATTTGGATAGTTTTATATTGTTTTGGCCCCTGGTTATCTTTGGTGGAGTTGGTGGGAGTTAATTCCCAAAACTCTATATGAGTATTTGTTATGGCCTTTTTTCCAACGGATTATAATAATTGGACTTTGTTATGGTTTTTTCCTAACGGGTTATAGTAGTTAGGACTAGATATCCAACTTGCCAACAAAACTATAGAATTTATGAGCCTCTTATTGATTATTGTATTGTGATTGTATTTTTGTTATTGACCTTTTTTTGGTTATTGTATTGTAACTATTTGAACACTTGATAATGCTACTTACCTATATTAGTATATAAACCTCCATATGCTGTGAATCAATTGTGTATATACATGTAAGCATGATCACGGTGTTTGTAACAAGTTTCGAAACATATATAATATAACATACTCATTCCAATGGAAGGGAATTCGAATATCTTACTGAGCAATGTGTATGTTCATCCTATTATACACATTTATTTTTTTGCAGGTGAAATAGATAGTCTTGAATTTGGGTTCAATAATCAAGTGGATTACTGAGGATAGCGAAGTGCTAAGGATAGCTTGGAGTTAGATGTTAGGATTTATTCATTTAATTACTTAGTTTTGCATAGACATTATTAGTTCTAAGGCCATTGAGTATTTTATTTTAGTACTATGAATATTGGTGACACTTGGATTATAGTTCAATTGTGATTTGGATATTTTACTTTGGTATTTTTAATGGATGTTTGGTCTACTCATGATATTGTGTCTTGCATTTTTGGGGTTGTACCTTGGGGGTGTGGCATGTTGCATGCTCGATTTAGGGGTGTGACATTGAGTGGTTTCAGAGTTTAAATTTTGTAATGTTGTGGCTAGTCTAAGTTTGATTTCTGTGCTTCTATTAGTATGATTGAAGTTTGATTGGATACGTGATTAACCACGGTTTGTATGTTTTAGGATGGCTCCTAACAGGCAGAAAACTCTGGTTAATCAGGTTCAAGCGGAGGAGGAAGACGTGTACGTGGAGGAGGAGAACTTGAGTGATGATGATGATGACGATGACATGGATCAACCTATTGGAGAGTTGAGGAAGGATGCTAGGCGTCATCGAAGACAACCTAAATTCAATGTTCATGTGGCATCAGTTGATTATGGGGCGATAATAGTAGTAGTAGCAATGGCCTTTCGACAAGGTAAGTAGCAACAGCAATAGGTTCCACCCCTTCAATGACCAATGCCTTCCAGGACTAAAGTTCACTATAAGGCAATGAAAGATGCAGATGTCCCGACTTTCGAGGATGGACCCGATCCATTACAATCGAAAAAATGGCTCGATGAGGTAGAGCATTAACATTTTACTTTGTTGGAGGTACCAAAAAAAGTGAGGATAGAAATCATTCAACAATTCTTGGTTGGCGAGGCAATCAACTAGTGGGAAGACATAGAGCCTATTCTCAAGGATAGAGGACAGCCAGTTACATGGAATTAGTTTAAAGATGCCTTCTTGGAAAACTATTTTCCTACATCCCTACGCTCTCAAAAGATTACTAAGTTCCACAACCTGACTCAGACAAGTGGCATGTCAGTGGTTGAATATGCTCACAAATTTTAGACTCTGGGGAGATTTGTACCAACTATAATGAAGGATGACAAACTTAAGGCATATAATTTCAAGAAAGGTCTTCAAAGTGACCTCCAGTCTGCGATTGTCCTATCACGAGCTAAAACTTACAAGGATATGTATGATGTTGCAGTGGAGAAGGATACCGACATCAAACGCAAGGCTAGTGAGGAAAGTAACAAGAAGATGAGGTTTTTGGTACCGCAGGGTCAAGTGAAGCAACATAGCGTAGCTCTTTTAGGCTTGGTCAGCAACTCAAGTCAGCCGGTTCTTCTTATTTTGTCGAGAAGAGAAAAGTACCCCAACTAGCTAATGCACCTAAACAAATTCCAGAATGTAGTCACTACCACAGTAGACATTGTGGGGAATGCTGTTGGAAATCTGGAGCTTGCTTTGAGTGTGGCAAATTTGGTCACCAAGTCAAGGATTGCTTAGAAAATAAAACTAACAAGCAATTTAGTGGTCAGCCAGATAAAAGTATGGATCAGAAAAAAAAATAAGAAAGATGAATGCTCGTGTTTATGCCATGATTAAGGAGGAAATTGATGGATCTGATGATGTGGTAATAGGTAGTATACTTGTAAATTCTGTGCCAACTTTTTCTCTTTTTGATTATGGAGCATCTCATTCATTTATATCAAGGAAATTGACTAAATGTTTGTCTATAAAACTGGCATGGCTTGATAGATCTTTTAGAGTGGGTACACCTGAGGATAGAGTCCTGGAGTCAAGACTTAGATTTACAAATGGTTGTAAAATTGAAATATGTAGTAGAGACTTTAAAGCTAACCTAGTACAGATAACTATGTCAAATTTGTATATCATCCTTGGAGTGGATTAGTTAAGACAAACTTAAGCACATATTGATTGTAGAGAGAAGAGGGTGTGATTTTGTCCAACTGGGGAAAAAGAGGTAGTTTTCAAGGATTAAAGAGAAGAGAGTTAAGCTAAGAAATTCTATCTTGTCAGCTATGCAAGCTCGCAAAGAAATTAGGAAGAGTTGTGAAGCATACTTAGCTTATGTGATAGACACAGAGATGGTAGGTCTGAAGCTGGAAGATATACAAGTGGTACGAGACTTCCCAGATGTTTTCCAGATGAGCTTCCTGACTACCTCCAGATTGAGAGATAGAATTTGAGATTGATCTGGTGCCTGGATCAATACCTATCTCAAAAACTCCATACAAAATTGATACGGGTTGATGCCCAGGGTATGTAGAACTTGGTCACAACTGTAGGGTTTATATGCACAAGCGAAAGGTAAATTCAAACATAGCTTCATGGGCCTGTCTCTTATACACTTAGATGTGTAATAAGACCATGTGGAAAATGAAGTGTTCCAAGAGACTGAGTATTATATCGAGCCTTTGTGGACAATTGATCACCATCATCAAGTTCTTGGGATGTATCAAAAATGGCTCAAGCTAAATTAAAAGAGTTAAAGGTCCAATTATAGGACTTGCTTGACAGGAAGTTTATACGCCCAAGTGTTTTGCCATGGGGAGCTCCTGTACTATTTATAAAGAAGAAAGATAGGACAATGAGACTCTACATTGACTATAAGGAGCTTAATAAGATCACTATAAAGAACAAGTATCCGCTACCAAGGATAGATGATTTGTTCGATCAGTTAAAATCTACAAAGGTCTTTTCTAAAATAGACCTCAAATTAGGATACCACCAGCTAAGGATCAAAACTGATGATATCCTAAAAGTGCATTTCAAACCAAGTATGGCCATTATGAATTTCTAGTTATGCCATTTCGTTTGACTAGTGCCCCTGCAGGTTTTATGGATCTGATGAACAGGGTATTTAGACCTTACCTAGACAAGTTTGTGGTGGTCTTTATTTATGATATTTTGGTGTACTCCGCTGATACAAAGGAGCACGAGTAACATCTTAGAATTGGTATTGCAAACTTTGAGGAATAAGAAGTTGTATGCCAAATTTAGTAAATGTGAGTTCTGGCTGAAAAGTGTGACATTCTTGGGACTTGTTGTCTCTGAAGATAGGGTAAGCAATTGTGGATTGGCCCAGAACAACCAATGTTACGGAGATTAGGAGCTTCTTAGGCTTAGTAGGTTATTATAGAAAGTTTGTTGAAGGGTTTTCCTTATTGGTAGTTTCTCTAACCAGGCTCACTCATAAAAGAGCTAAGTTTGAGTGGACGGATGAATGTGAGAAAAATTTTCAAAAATTGAAGAAGAAAAGACATTTGTCTCTGGTTTTGACCTTGCCATCAGGAACACGAGGATTCGTGATTTATAGTGATGCCTCAAAGAACGGCCTCAGTTGTGTGTTGATGCAGAATGACAAAGGGATAGCCTATGCATCAAGGCAGCTAAAACCATACGAGAAGAATTATCCAACTCATGATTTAGAGTTAGCTACAATAGTGTTCGCTTTTAAATATATGTAGGAACTACCTTTATGGTGAATAGTGTGAGATCTTTACAGATCATCAAAGCTTGAAGTATTGTTCACTCAAAAAGAACTTCATACGAGGCAAAAAAGGTGGCTTGAACTTTTGAAGGATTATGACGCGAAGATTAGTTATCACCCTAAGAAAGCCAACAAAGTAGCTGATGTCTTGTGTAGAAAATCTTCTGGGTCAATAACAACTATGTTGGTGAAGCAGTTTGAAGACTTGAACTTGGAAATGGTGAATTCCATGTAAAGTGTTTTGATTGCATTGTTGATTCAACCTACACTCCTAGATCGTATCAAAATGGGTCAAGATTCGGATATTGAATTAGTGAGACTCAAGAATAGGATCAAGAATGGTGAACAAGGTGACTTCCAAGTTAATGATGATTACAGTCTTTGGATGCAAGGCCACTTATGTGTGTCGAACGATTCAAATCTAAGGACTAAAATTTTAAAAGAAGCACATAAGTCAGAATTCTCTATCCATCCAGGGAGCACTAAAATGTATCAGGACTTGAAAGAAAAGTTTTGGCAGAGTGGCATGAAGTGAAGTGTGGCAGAGTTTGTGTCAAAATGCCTAGTATGTCAACAAGTAAAAGCTGAGCATCAGAAGCCTAGCGGTTTGCTCAAGTCACTAGAAATACCTGAGTGGAAATCGGAGCATATCACTATAGATTTTGTTCATGGGTTAGCTCAGACAAGGCATGGGAATGATAGCATATGGGTGATTATGGATCGACTCACTAAGTCGGCACATTTTCTCCCTATAAAAACTACCACAAGTATAGAAGAGTTGGCAAAGATGTATGCAAGAGAGATAGTACAATTACATGGGGTACCGGTGAGCATTGTTTTGGATCAAGATCCAAGATTTGTGTTAAGGTTTTGGGACACTTATCAACAAGCTATGGGGATTGATATGATATTGAGCACAGCGTATCACTCTCAAACTGTTGATGGCCAATCAGAGCGTACCATACAGACTTTGTGAAGATATGCTTAGAGCATGTTCCATTGATTTCAAGGAAAGTTGGGATGATCACATATTTGCTTATGGAGTACTTTTACAACAATAGCTATCATAGTAGTATTGGGAAGGCACCTTATAAGGCATTGTATGGAAGGAAGTGTCGATCTCCATTAATTGGTATGAAGTGGGTGAAAAGATAATCACTGGACCAGAGTTGATTCAAGCCACGGTGGATAAGATCGTCATTGTTAGGGAAAGACTGAAGACAGCTCAAGATAGGTAAAAAAGTTGGGCTAACATGAAACACAAGCCAATGGATTTCCAAGTCGGTGATAAGGTGTATCTGCAGGTATCACCAATGAAAGGGGTTGTGCATTTTGGGAAGAGTGGTAAATTGAGCCCAAGGTTTGTTGGGCCATTTGATGTTTTAAGATGTGTTGGAGACTTGGCGTATCAAGTTGCCTTGTCACTGGAGTTGTCTAGGGTGCATAATACCTTTCATGTGTTGCAACTTCGAAAATATGGATGTTCCAAATTCTAGTCACGTGCTTAGTTATGAACCTTTGGTGGGTCGTGAAGGTTAGTCATATGATGAGTTCCCTTTGCGTATTGTGGATTGCAAGGATCAAGTTTTACATCATAGGACTATTCCTTATATGAAGGTGCAATGGTCGAACCATGCAGTGCGTGAGGCAACATGGGAGCTTAAGGAAGATATGCGCAAGAGGTATCCACATTTATTCGAGGAACAAGGTACATTAAGTCTCAAGGACAAAACTTTTCTTGAGAGGGGTAGAATGTAAAACCCAAGTCTTGTGGCCCTTTACCTGTTAACCATATTTAGGATCCAAAATAAGGTATTTGGTGCTAAAATATAATTTAGACAAAAAGGAAGGGCATAAGTATAATTATATGAGTTTATTTTTTTTTATAAGTAACGATTATTCTTCCTATCTAATCAGATAATCATTCTATGGACTCTAGGGTTGCTGAGAAAACAAAATGGTCACCAAGAGTTAGCAAGCGGTGAAGCTCCTGAGAATTTTTCAATAACTGGCAAGAATTCGGAGGTAATTACGTTAAACCTTGTTATTAGATGATTTAGTATGTGTTTATGGATGAAATTATGTAATTAATTCAATGGTGTTCATAGAGTTAGGATTTAATTCAATGGTGTTCATGGAGTTAGGATTCGTATTCAAAATTCTTGACATGAGAATTATATCGACTCTTGTTATTTAAGAATTTGTGTAATTATACTGGTAAAAAAAATTAAAATTAGGAATCAGGGCTACGTGAGGGCAGCCCGTCTCAATTCACGCAAGCGTTAATTGTCAACAAGGCTTGTTACCAAGCCAATCATGTGAAAAAAATTTGGAGCCATGGCTGCGTGTTTGCAGCCATTCTTAGTAAGAATTGGGTTTAATGTTTCTTGCCAAGATAAATTGGTGATCTTAAAATAAATATATAAATATATATACTGTGAATCAATTATGTATATACATATGTATGCATCATTATGGTGTTTGTGACAAATTTGAAACATATATAGATAATATAACATACTCGTTCCAATGGAAGGAAATTCGGATCTCTTAATGAGTAATGTGTATGCTCACCCCTTTATATACATTTGTTTCTTTTTTTGCAGGCGAAATAAATAGTCTTGAATTTGGGTTTAATAATCAAGTGGATTACTAACGATAGTGAATTACTAATGATAGTGAAGTGCAAAGGATAGTTTCGAATTAGATGTTAGGATTTATTCATTTAATTATTTAGTTTTGCATAGACATTATTAGTTCTAAGGCAATTGAATATGTTATTTTAGTGCTATGAATGTTGGTGACATTTGGATTATAGTTCAATTGTGATTTGGGTATTTTACTTTGGTATTTTTAATGGATGTTTAGTTTGCTCATGATATTGTGCCTTACATTTTTGGGGTTGTACACTGGGGGTGCGACGTGTTGTGTGCCTGATTTGGGGGCGTGACAACTTTGCTTCTCATTAAAAATCTTGAATTTTTTAAATGTCTTACATGTAACAGGAGTTATATTTATTTTATTTTTTAAAAACCCAGACTTTTATACTAAAATTATCAATAAAAGTAATAAAATACCTACAGCCACCATTAGAAGGAACATCCACTGTACACAAATCTGAATGAATAGTCTCAAATGGTCTCCTTACTCTCCCTAATTTTCTTGTCTTAAAAACATCCCTGTGGTTCTTACCTAAAACACAAGTTTCACAAACTCTCCCAAGAACATTGATATAGGCAATCCACTAACCATTCTTCTACTAGCAAAAATTCTCAAACTGTCAAAATTTAAATGTCCAAACTACAAATACCATAGCCAATTATTGTCATCAATCGCAGTACTCAAACAAGAAAATTTTTCACTATTCAAATTTAAAGGAAATAAGTGGTTAGGAGTCATCATCACTTTTGCAATCATGTCAATATTTTCATCAAGAATGCTACACATGCCATGCCTGATACGAATATCACAATTTTTCTCTAACAACTAATCCATGCTCAACAAATTATGACTCAACCCCAGAATATGAAAAACGTTAGAGATAAAATTTTTAGACCTATTTTTCAGGCTAATGGGAATTTTTCCTTTCCCAAAAATAGGTAGAGTAGTATTATTTCCAAATCTTACTTCACAATAGACAGATTCATCAAATTTAGAAAATAATTCTTTTTTACCACACATGTGATTATTACCGCTTGTAACCAAAAACTATTTATTTTTGTCAACAATATAGCATGACAGCCGAAAAATAAGGTCTCCATATTTTGATTATTATTCTAAACCTGGTTATTAGCAACATTAGCCTAAATATTTTGGTTAAATTATTCACCGGATTTACATTTAGAATTTCTATGCCCATATTTTCTACAATTATAACATTGAATTCTCTGATTATCTTGAGCTTGATAAAATATTATTCCTCAACTAAAATTATTACCTCTGCCAAAATTATTATTTCTACATCTACCGAGACCAGCATTAAAATGAAATTGTTACATCTACCATGTCAAGAATTCCATCTATACACATCTGCCTCTACCACTATTGTTGTAACCACGATCTCTGTTGTTAAAGGTCAGATTTGTCTGATTGGATTATTCTTGCTACTTAGATTCATCTTTTCCCTTCAAATTTAACTATGTATGCAGTACCTTCTCCACTGTATCCTACTCTAGAGTATCCTCCATCTTCTCATTAATTCTTTATTCATGAGGAATTAATGACCCTTGCAAGTCTTTAATACTCTAATTTGATGTATCTTTCGTTTCCTGAATTACTATGACTTTATGATCAAATTTTATTGGTGAAGTATTCAGGACTTTATGCACAAATAACTCATTAGCGAGATCATAAGTATTGAGTGACATCTCAGTTTTAATCTCTAATAGTTAGAAAAAATGAGATTCAGTGGATTCATATTTTTCCATTGTCAAAACTTCAAAATTTTGCTTCAACATCTTCGGATTATTTTGTTGGACCCAGTCAACTCCTTGGTATGTCTTCTCCAAAATATCCCAAACCTCCTTTGCCGTATACTCTCTGCTATAGTAATTTTTTCAAAAATTGAAATATCAATTGTCTAATGAATCTGTGACAACGTCTGATTCTTTTCGTACACCATTTTTGCAATAGAATTTCTATCGATTGTTTCATAAATATGATTTTTCAACCCATGTGCTTTGAGATGGGTTATCATCTGCTTCTTTTAAAAAATATATTCAGATTTGTTTTTGACTTTTGGAACTGAACAAATAATGACCCAAATCAATTTAATAATCAAAACAAGAAAGAAAATCGTAAATAGTGGCAAAGGAATTTTTATTGAATGATGGCTGCGTTTTTCACTATTTATGAAACAGAGGTGGCAATACATAACAAATGAAATAGAGCCTTGACTTATATAAAGCCCTACATGGTTATTGACAATTAAGAAAACTCAAACAAATAATAATCCTATGTGACAAAAGTCTAAAACAATCAATTCACACTACTTTATTCATCCAATGAGAACAAGAGATCTAGGACAACTTAAATAAATAATTACAAATTAACTAAGATTTGGTTTAAAATATTTTCTACATATTTTCCTAATTAAAGTCACACTCATTCAATGCACCATCATACATAACTTTGACAAAAACATATTCTTGAAATACATAAATAATTGGGTGGCACATGCAGAGATCGAATGAAACTTTCATATTCAAAGCAAAGATGCAAAGTTTGTGAAACATATACATTTACATGGACATAATACATACTAAGAACAGAGAGCTCATCAGTGTCTAGTGCATAGCTGCCAGATTCATGGTATACTTCAGTATGCAGTTAGTCCTTTTTTTTCAAACTTTTATTAGGGGTGCAACAGGAGGACTTCCCAAGAGGTCACCCATCCTAGTACCACTCTCGCCCACGCAAGTTTAACTTCGGTGTCAGTATGCAGTTAGTCATATTGCTAAAAATATGGTTTATCGGAATAGGCTTAGTTGGTACATTTTTTTAATCTGTAATATGCTTGATTAGTTTAATTGGTACGCTTCAATATAATAATTTTCAATAAATTTAGAATCTCATACAAATTTATATAAATTATTGAAATTTGTTAGAATATTATTGTAATTAATATTAGTAAAAGTATTAATGTAATTAATTACTCAATGTCAAATTGAATTACTATGACAGTAATCCATAATTCATATACTTGACCTTGATTTTGTTAGCTTGTAGGAGGTATACTTGGTCTGTGAAATTATAATCATTTTGTAAGAAAAAAACAAAAATATGTAATTTATATAACCAAGTAAAAGTCAATTTTTAAAGCACTTGATTTTTAAATAATAAATAGGTCAAACGATAATATTTAAATAAAGAAGCTAAATTAGTATTAGAAATGATAAAACTATAAAAGTTTAAACTTAATTTGTCAATCTTTCACGACTTAAGATTAAAAGCGGTTCATAAGCTCGTAAATATCATATATTTTATGTATCATTTACCTCGTTTTTGGTCATGAATAAGCAAGAATTTATTAATTATGAACTAAAATAGTTTATTTTGTATATGATATTTTGTAGGGTTTGAGTGAAGAAATAATTAAAATTGATCACAAAATTGGAGGAAATTGCAAAATTAGAATTTGCGTGCATCGGCGAGCAACAATTCAGACGAAGTTTGGTAGATTAAACATAACTTTCTTGTTCATACTCCAATTGGGGTAATTCAAGATTTTTTGGAAAGATAAGACATTGATATACAACTTTTATGTTTTGAGTTTTTTCAAATTCGGCTTGTATCATGCTCAAAATCGAGGAGAAAACTGAAAATGGTGTTGCTAGTGGCACCTAGGCGCCCAAAAATGCAGCACCTAGGCGCCGAAACCAATTTGGTTTTAGAAGCAGCGCCCATGCGTGACAAAATTGCAGTGCCCAAGCGCCGGTCAACGGATAGGTCTTATAAGTTTGCTTATTTTGCAAGAAAAGTCCTTTCGTGAGCCCGTTTGTGTGGAAAATCGTGTATGTATCATCTTGGAGCCCCAAAATCATAAAAATACCTATAAATTCATCAAGAGATCAGGGGAGGAAACAAGAATCATCATCATCCATTCTTAGTTTCTTAGTTTTTAATAGTTAGATCAATAAATTAGTTGTAGGTCAGATTTTCTCAAGTGCTCAAGTTAGAATTTTGTTCTCTTGTCAAGAATTCAAGATTTGCCAATCATCAACATTCGTTTTCACTGCAATTATTGAATTTCATTCATTGTTATGAAAGTCAATTTTTGTTTTCCTTCCGTTCTTGTTTTTCAATTATCATTCTCGTTTTATTACTTTTAAATTCTTAATTGCTTCTGTAGTTTAGTAGTTAGAGTTTTATTTGATCATTTTTAATTGCTTTTATAGAGTTGATTAATTTAAATTTTTGTTCTTGATTAAATTCTCGCTAGCAAGGTAGATTAAATTAGGATTTTAGTTAATTATATTCAATTGCTTTTTGTAGGGTTAGTATTTTACATTCTTGTCATTATTTTAATTTCTTGTGCCTAAATTTAGTTTAAATTTAGTCAAAAACTCTTCATTCAGATTTCGTCTAACTAGTAAATAGGCTTGTGAACCTAGTAATTGTTCCAATAGTCCTTGTGGGAACGGTCTTTACTCATCCTATATACAAACTCACCTCGTATGGGAGTGGTAATTTCGGACACGACACGACAACACGACACGAAATTAAATGTTTTAACCATGACTCTAATTTAATTGGTCTACTAACAGGTCGACCTGTTAATGACCCTAATTTAAACGGGTCGTGTCGTGTCAACCCACAGGTTGAACGATAACTCGTTATCTTAACGAGTAACCCGACATGACCATTTAACCCGTTAAGATATCGGGTTACCCAAATGACCCGTTAAGTAATTGGGATATTTATGAAAATTTGACACAATAATATACTCTTTAGTGGCATATTATGTCATTCGGGTCAACGAGTTAATTGTGGGTTATCGTGTCATCAGGAAAACTAAGTAACTTTTGTATTAGTGTAAAAAGGTTAACGGGTTAATGGGTCATATTAGGTCAACCCGTTAAGTGAATTGTATATAACTTTTGTATTATTGTAAAAAACATAGCAGGTTAACGGGTCGTGTCAGGTTAACCCGTTAATAAATAGATCATGATACGACACGACACGAATGTTTAATTGGTCGCATTTGGGTTGAGGTTTTCTAACAGTAACCCGATAAGGACCCGACATGACCTATTGACACCCCTACGTATACTTGCGAGTGTGTGGGAGTTGATTAGGATAATTAAGGTTTTTACTACTTGTTCATTATTTTCAAAAATTTAATCAACAATTTACCAAACAAGTTTTTGGCGCCGTTGCTGGTGACTATTTTTGTTTGGTAACAATATTTGGTGTAGTGAGTCTTACTAGGTTATACTTTCTATTTTTGTTATTTATTTGCCTAAATTTTGTGTTCTCTCAATTGTGTTTGGATTTGGTCTTCGATATTTGATTTTTGATTTTCTTTTCTTGTAGTTTATGGTAAATACTCGTTCATCCAATCTACCACTTCATCCTATTGATTTGGATATTGACGGAACGATAAGTAGAAACCGCAGACAACAAAACTCAACCCAAGTTGACCATCTAATGGAAAATCCAAACTACCCTGTGAATGAACAAGAAGAGGGTGCAAGCAACAATGGCAACCTGGTTAATGCTAATGCTAACCCCCGACATCTTAAAGATTATGCCATACCTAATTTTGAGAGGGTGAGTTCTAGCATTGCTCGGCTACCCGTGCAAGCAAACAACTTTGAAATCAAAACTATATTGATACAAATGCTCTAAACACATGCTATGTTTGGAGGAGGATCCAATGAAGATCCCTATGAGACTTAATCAAATTTGTGGTCATTAATACATTCCAGTACAATGGAGTCCACCCCGATTATATCCGGATGAGAGCATTCCCTTTTTTTTTTTTACACGATAGAGCAAGTTCATGGTTACAGTCATATAGACAAGATACTTTCACAACATGGGACCAACTCGCTCAAGAGTTCCTAGCTACACACTTTCCACCGGATGGAACCGCTAAGCTACAATACGAGATCACATTATTCAGACATGTCACTAGAGAGAGCTTAGGTGAAGCGTGGGATCGCTTGAAGGAGCTGTTTAGGAAGTGTCCGCACCATGCTATACCTCTATGGCTGCAAGTCCAAATCTTCTATAATGGACTATTTCCAGAGACTAGACTGATAGTTGATACTAGTGTAGGAATAGTTGATACTAGTGTGGGAAGTTCTTTCCCCTATAAAACTCTAGAGGAAGCGCAAGAGTTGTTGGAAAGAATGGCATCCACTCATTATTATCATGGAGCAATAATTCCTATAGTTGGACAACAACAACAAGTGAATCAAGCCAACGTCCAACAAGCAAGTATGCCTAATTATGATACTTTCTTATCTCAGTAGAACATGATGATGAGTGCTATTACAAATTTGATGAAGGCTGTAAAGGACATGGGAAGAAGCTCAGTGAACTCCATTGGTTCGACATCCCAAGGGATCTTGAGTTGTGATTTCTGCGGAGAAAATCACCAACAATCTAGAATGGCTTCTGTGATTCTTCAATGATGCAAGGTGAGCAAATTCAATTTATTTCCAATCAAAATCCCACCTCAAGAAATCAGCCCACCAATTATGGAAACACATACAACCCGTCTTGGCAAAACCATCCCAGCTTTTCATGGACAAATCAAGCAAATGTCCAAAATCCATTATTTCAGTCAAATGCACCTCAACATAATTTGTCCAATCATTCATCATCATCTAGACCATACCAACCACAACATCAAAGGAATCCCTATAATTTCCACCTTATCAAAACAACTCATACCAATCTTTACCACCAAGACCACCATCTCAAAATCCAAATTATCCTGCATATGTGAATCATGATACACCCAATGATGATAATTTGAGAAGGGATTTTGAGATGTTGCAAAGAGAGTATGAAAATTTGTGGGCTACCACAAGGAACCTTTAAACTACAACTGCGACAGATAGCCCGACAAAATAATGAGAGACCGATTGGAGCATTGCCGAGTGATAGTTATAGATCAATTTCAAACCCGAAAGAGCAATGCAATGCAATGCTATCTCCCTAAGCATCTGGAAAAGATTTAGTTGTGGTGAATGAAAAACAAGAGGATGGTGAATTCTGTCTCTTAAAAACTCCAAGATGATTAAGGAGAATAATGAAGTTGGTTGTAATGATGACAAAATGATAAAAGTGGATAAAAACAAGGAGCAGAAAAAGAAGCACGTAGTAGAGCCTTTGAATTTGCATCCTTCGGTAAAGATTCCATTCTCTCAAAGGCTCAATAATTTCAAAAAGGAGGAAAGGCTCAATAATTCCAAAAAAGAGGAAAAAACAAGCAATTTCAAGAATTCATCAACATGTTCAACAAGGTTAATGTCAACATTCTTTTGGTTGATGTGCTCACCCAAATGCCCAACTATGCTCGATTTATGAAGGATTTATTAGCAAGGAAGGGGAAATGGGATGATGGAGAGAAAATTTATCTCGATGCCAAGTGTAGTGAAATTTTTCAACGGAGATAACGGGTCTACCCGTTAAACTCACAGATCCTGGCAACTTCTCAATACTGGTGAATATTGGAGGAACACTGTTACATCATTCACTTTGTGATTTAGGGGCTATTATCAACATTATGCCGAAATCCATGTATGATAATTAGGAATCACCAACGCCAAACCAATTAACGTTACACTCTAATTCCCAGAGTTGACTAAAAGGAAACCATATGGCTTGTTGGAAGACGTGCTTGTGCAAGTAGAGAAGTTGGTGTTTCACGTTGATTTCTTGATGTTGGACATAGGCAAGCACAATGAAATACCATTGATTCTTGGAAGGCCATTTTTATCAACCACACATGCATTGATAGATGTTAGTAAAGGGAAATTGATTCTACAAATTGAAAATAAATCGACTTAAATTGATATTTTTTATTATAATGATAATTTTCTTATTTTTTTTAAGTAAAATATGCTATTCATTCACTTGATCCTTCTATTGGCAGGTCAAATGAAAAGTCAAAACCACCAGACGATAAACAATATGTGGGGTGAGAAAAGATCAAGCAAGTTGTGCAAAGCATAAATAAATTGGTGACGTCCAAAAGTTTAAAGAGAGCAAAAAAAAAGAGTAAATGGTTTGAAAAATAATTGGACGCACTACTGAAGACATTGGCTTTGGTGACTACAAGGAAACGTGGATTTAATCAAGAAAAAATCAGGAATCAAAAAATGACACTTAAGAATAGTGGGATTAAACTTTTCCCTTGGAGGCCTAAAAGAAGGGAGTGGCCAACCACTATAGCATGTTTCACATGAGCGGGAGTGCAATAGTCAAGCCTAAAACTATAATCAATAGCGCTACATGGTAGGAAACCGATGTTTTTTTCTTAATTCTATTTCTTATGTTTTTGTCTAGTTTCTTGGTTTTATTGTTTAAGGGTTTTTATGTTTTGTTTTTGTTTTTGTGGTTGATGTTTTCCACCTTGACCAAAGGGTATTTAATTCAACATAAATGGCACCAAACGTTCTTCATTGATAGAGGAGCTAGGCTTCCATTTTTCCCTTTTTTTTCTTTATTTTTGCATTGGGGACAATGTTATTCTCTAAGTGTGGGGTGGGGAGTTTTCTTACTTTCTATTGGTGTTTTGTTTGGTTTGGTGTTTTGTTTTTTCATTTTGTTTAATTTTTTCTTTCATATTTGTATCTTGGATTTTGATTTGAGTTTTTTTCAAATTTTTGAAAATTTTGTTCACAAATTGCTTAGTATTTTTTTTTTTTTTTGATTTTCTACTCAATAATTTTTGAGCTAAGTTTTCATGAGTATGGTAGTTGGTGTTGATATTTTCCTAGTATGATTTCTAATTTTTGAGCACTAACAGCCCTACAATGTTGTAGCTTTTTGCCACTAAGAGATAATTGTGTAAACTCACTTATATTGCACTCCAGACACTTGCTTTATTACATTTTCAAGGCAAAATTTTAGATAGTTTGATTTGATTTAAAGATAAGGGTAGGCATTTCTATGAATGTTTGAGCCTTTCAAGCCTACTATTACTGTATCTATGATCAATTTTATCCCTAAAACCCTACTTGAACGTTAATTTGTTTTGAATGGACAGAAGCACCATTCGTTTTTTTTACTAACTCATTTTTTATCTACCTTTGTGATCTATCCTAAATGTCCCTTAAAGATCTTTAATTCCACATTAATTATGAAGAGGATATAAGGATGGAAGGTAGTTGTATGAGAGTGTTAGAATGAATGGTGTACAGTTCAAGGTGCAGGGGTGTTTAACAAAATTATTTTTTGTTAACCATAGCAGACGGCGCCCATCACTGGCACCTGCATTGGAGTGTAAGCTGGTAGTGCCTATCATTGGTACCTGCGTAGATATTTTTTGCGGGTAGTGCCTATCACTGGTACTCGTTTTGATGAAAAGAAAAAAGAAGAAAAAAAAAAGAGGGGGAGATATGTTTTCAAAGTGTTGGCGAGAAGGGTTGAAATTGTGAAAGTAGGATTTTATTTTGCTTGTTGCACAAAATTTTTATGGGTGTTTGGAGAATGAAGTGTGGGGTTACGATTCTTTGAAGGATAGGTGTTTTAATTATCAAAAAGAAGTTTTATGTTAAAGAAGCGCACATTAATTTAAAACTCTTGTTCTTATTTGTTTATCCTTTTTCCCTTGTTTTTTAGCCAAGACCCTAGCATTACGTTACAAGCTAAAAGTCCTACCTAATTTAAGTTGAGTCAGTTGTCTACATTAGTGGAGAAATGTAAGAAGAGTAAACTATGGAGTGTTTAGAAAAATTCAAAGGGGTTTGCATGATTTGATCAGAGTTTCTTAAAAGTTATTTTTGTGTGGCTATGAACACACCTACACTGGAATTCATGTATAGGGGTTTTATTATCATTTTATTATTTTCATTATGATGGTTTGGTTCTTTGTTATTTATGTGGATAATTGATGAGATGTGTTGAGTATTTTTGTAATATCTTTCTATGTTTTGCTCGAGGATGATCAAAAACTAAGTGTGCGATAGTTGATAAGCTCGTAAATATTGTATATTTTATGTATTGTTTATGCTCATTTTTTGTGATGAATAAACAAGAATTGAGTTATTATAAACTAAAATGGTTTTGTGATGAATAAGCAAGAATAGAGTTATTATACACTAAAATGGTTTATTTTGAGTTTTGTATGGTTTTAGTGAAGAAATAATTATAATTGATCACAATATTAGAGGAAATTGCAAAATTAGAATTTACATGTGCACCAGTGTGCAGCGATTCTGACACAATTTGGTAGATTAAGCATAATTTTCTTGTTTGAGCTCCAATGGGGGTGATTCAATATTTTTTGGAAAGGTAATCCATAGATCTACAACTTTTATGTTTTGTATTTTTCCAAATTAAGCCTGTATCATGGTCAATATTGAGGGGAAAATTGAAACTCGTGCTTCCAGCGGCGCCCAGGTGCCCAAAAATGCAATGCCTAGGTGCCGAAACCAGTTTGGCTCTAAAAGCAGGGCCCAAGCGTGATAAAATTGCAGCGCCTAGGTGCCAATCGATTGATAGGTCTTATAAGTTTGCATTATTTTGCAAGAAAAGTCCTCTGATAGGCCCGTTTGCATTGAAAATCGTGTACTTATCATTCTAAGTCCCAAAACCCTAAAAACACTTATAAATACACCAAGAGAAGGGATAGGAAACAAGAATCATCGCCGGCCATTCTTAGTTTCTTAGTTTTTAATAGTTAGATCAATAAATTAGCCATAGGTTAGATTTTCTCAAGTGTTCAAGTTAGAATTTTGTTCTCTTGTCAAGAATTCAAGATTTGCCAATCATCAACATTCGTTAATTATTGAGTTTGGTTTATTTTTATACAATACAATTTTTGTTTTCCTTCCGTTCTTGCTCTTCAATTATCATTCTTGTTTTATTGTCTTTAAATTCTTAGTTGCTTCCGTAGTTTAGTAGTTAGGTTTTATTTGATTGTTTTTAATTGCTTTTATAGAGTAGATTAATTTAAATTTTTGCTCTTGATTAAATTCTCAACTAACCTATAACCGAAGGATGGCCTATAACACGAGGCAAAAGTTGTTCTATGATCACTTACAATAATGTAAACATGGGACTTGAATTAATTTAAATTAGGGTAGATTAAATTAGGGTTTTAGTTAATTATATTCAATTGCTTTCCATAGGGTTTGTATTTTACATTCTTGTCTTTATTTTAATTTCTTGTGCTTAAATTTAGTTAAAAACCCCTGATAATTTCGTCTAACTAGTAAATAGGCTTGTAAACCTAGTAATTGTTCCAATAGTTCTCGTGGGAACGATCTTTACTCATCGTATATAGAAACTCACCTCGTATACTTGCGAGTATGTAGGAGTTGATTAGGATAATTATGATTTTACTACTTGTTCATTGTTTTCAAAAACCTAATCAATAATTCACCGAACAGCGGTTCATCAGATTGGGTAAATTAGTAAGTGTACTATACTGTTCTAATTTATAAAAGTACTGCAAATCGGAACGTGTGAACTGATATGCGGTATGTGGGGTTACCTAGTAAATCTGATAACTATGGTCTAGTATACTACTCAATAAATATAAAATGGATTTCCTATCATAGCTATTATGATCCAGCAAAATAAAGGGAAAAAATAGAGCTCAACAATATAACCCATTGGAAATAAGATCATGTAGAGGATCGTAGACAATGAAGTGTAGTCTAAATGGTAAGGCTACACTTCCCCTCTGACGTAAGTCATGGATTTAAGTCATCAAAGGATAGGTGAAGATCTACTATAAATTCTCTTTTTTTTCTTAAAAAAAAACAAATAATAATAATAATAATAAAGAAAAAGGAGTGTATGAAGCATTAAGAACTAGTTCTAGCAAATCATATGACATTGTAGTATAACATGCATGCATCATGCACAGGGGCATGACCAGAAAATTTGTGTATTGAGGGCAAATTTTATAATATAATTTGAGAATAACTTTTTTTGTTTCAATATTTCATTCTCCTAACGTAATTTTTCATTTTCTAATGTATTGGCCCAAAGCAACCTAAGAAGGGGAAGAGGTGAATTAGGTTATCTCTAGTCAAAGCAATCTTCTTAATGTGCTTAATGGAAATTTAAACTTTATGCATCAAATAAACACTTAAGCACAAATAATCAAAGATAAATATTGAATCAATCTGTTGGTCCAAAAGCAACCTAAGAGTGGGGGTGAATTAGGTTTCTTAAAAATTATACTTTCAGAAATATTGAGATTTTCTAAATATAAACTGATATAATAAAATCAATGAAACAGTGAAGTAAAGAGAGAAAATTAACAACCAATACTTCCAAACTAGCAAGCTTGAAGTATTAAATCACTAGAATGCTTCACACACTTGGTGAGCCAATAATATTTACAAAGTTGGAAACTTCTTGCTCACACTAAAACTCTTTAGTTGAGCCATGAATTTTACTTACAACCACACTTTCGTACAAGATTATCACTCCACTCAAAGTTGAATTTCACTCACAACTGCACACTAATACAACAAAGCACTATAGCCAATTTGTACTTAAATTGCTTTTCTCTAAGGCTTGTATTCATCGAATGTATTAGATGATTTTTACTTGATATCAAAGCAGTTATTTATAAGAGCAATAAATAGTGGTTGCAACTACTTTCTAACGGCTAAATAATAAATGCACAAAAAGTAGCCGTTGGGGTTTCGGACGTCCGAGACAAATTTGAAGCGTCCGACACAGCGTCCGATCTTCATGCAGTTGCTGAAGAGCTTCGTTCGGACGTCCGTGCATGCGTCCGATCCTTCGTCTGATAGAGGTTTCGGACGGTCATGTTCGTCCGTAAAGAGAGGCAGTAGGATCCTATTTCTTTCTGCCTGTTCGTTCGGACGGTGCAATGCGTTCGAGAAGTTTTGACCCAGTTCGGACGATTCTGTGCGTCCGGACGCACTCTCTCCGTGCCGAATAGATAACAGTCAGATAAGCAAAAACTAGTTTCCAGAGTTAAGTGTTTATGTCATCATCAAAATAAGGTTTGGAAAACATCAATCTCCCCCTTTTTGATGATGACAAACCTTTATGGAGTAATTATGTAAAAACAATTGGACATGAGACTAATCATTTTCCAATATAAAAGACATAGAAGACTACTCCCCCTTTTGACATCATCAAACAAAGCTCCCCTTGAGATCATGCAAGTATTTAACAGAAATTCATAAAAAAAACTTCATATACATAATCTTAAAAGATTAACAGTACTTAATTCAAGGAAATACATAAAAAGGGTAAATCGACGGGAAGTCCTAAAGAATAAAGAAGTGCTAAAAATCGAAACACAGAGGTCAAAAGAACTAATGTGAATCATTTTTCTTCTTGGATCGCTTTTCAGTCTTTTGACATTTTGAAGGAACGTCTTCATCAGTGGCTTCACTGTCTTCCTCTTCTCCGATGCGTCATTGTATGATGAAATCAAATGTGTCGTCAATATCCTCATCGTCATCTTCATCATCATTGGTAGCTTCTTGAGTATTGGCAACCTCTTCATCATCCTCACGAATATTTCCATCTTCATTTTCATCACTGTCGGAAGATGAGTCGAGTGGATATTGGGACTAAAAATTGGGAAAATTGAACCTAAGCCGAAGCAGACATGCCAAGGCTAAGTGCCTATTGGATAAGCATCTGACGAGTCTCAAGTTGCTTTAACTTTCGATTTGTGCGACGTTGAAAGGAACTAACTTCAGTGCTCAAGGAGGTGAGAAGGCCATAGATGTGAGAAAGTGACGGTTCAGAGGTAGATGGATGAGGATCATGGAGGGTGGAGGTGGTTGAGGAGGAGGAGAATGGGGAAGAGCGAAATCAGAGGTGGAGGCATGGGATTGTGAATGTGCCAAATCAAAGGCTGCCTTAGTTAACCATTGATCGTTAAAAAATCGGAGGCCTTTTCTTTCAATATAAGATTTGTTAAAATAAGGAGGAAATTGTTTATTTTCGCTGAAAGGAACTTTGAAGAAATAAAAAATTTTGGTGGGGAATTTGCCAAAGAGAATGTTTCTTCGGGTATCAGTAAGAAAGAGTTCCCATCGGGAACAAAAGAGATACCCAAAGTCAAGAAGAATGCCCTTGATACGTAAAACACAAAAAAATAAGTAAAGCTGCATTTTACCGGGCTCAGTGCGATGCTCGTCAGTTGGCAATAACAAATTTGGGACGAGAGTATATAGAATATTCAGTTCAGGAGTGAGTAATGTGGTTTTGGCTTCCGAGGCTTGTTTAAAATTAATGTTAAAAATGGTCCTAACTTCATCGATGTCAAATCGAGTATCAACAGCAGGCCATTTATCTAAGGAAAAGAAATAGGAAAAATCATTTGGTTTGAGACTTCACATTCAAAAATAGTGTTAATGATGTTGGATGAAATCTCAAGGTTGGTGCTGTTAACACGAGAAGTTAAGGTGCGAACAGTGGGGCCTTTCCGAAGATTGGCAGTGAATTGAAGCACCATGTCATGATATACAGGTAAGTCAATATGCACTAGGTGACCCCAATTTTGTTTTTCAAAACAGGTTTTGACAATGGGAAGATTATACTTATCAAACAAACTTTGAGAAGCAAGTCGTTGAATGATTACAGATTTACTATAAAAGGGATGTATACCGTTCAGATGCCTTGGCATCGATGAATTTTGACAGGATTGGATTTGTGGATACTTGGGGAGTAGCAGATGATTCTTCTCGGACTGGAGCTTTCCCCTTAGTTTTTCGTCCACGATTTCCGGTAGAAGAGCCTCCGCGAGATTTAACCATTGTGAAGGATAGGAAGGAAAATGAGGAAAATTTTAATTTTTGAAAGATTGGTAAGAATTTGATGCAATGAGATGGTAGATGTGGAAAATTTGATAAAATTTAGGTGAGAAATACGCTAGAGAGGATAATTTTCCAACCAATTTTGGGAAAGAGGGTAGGAATTTGATGGGGGTGTTGAAGGAACAATTTTTGCCAGAGAGGGTTTCGGGGGTTTGGGCAAGTCCGAAATGAGGAAGATGGACGGTTTTAATGGAACAGGGAGACCGTTCGGACAGCCGAACGTTTGGTGTACGTCCGAAGAAGCGTCCGATCGCTAATGAACGGACGACCGATGGAAGAATCTAGTGCGTCTGACGTTCTTTCGGACGATGATACGCGTCCGGAAGAATTCCAGAGAGTTTAGTGAATAAAATGAATATCGTTCAGACGATTATGAGCGTCCGAGGAAGATAGGTAGTTTTCGGACGAAACATAGCGTCCGAAAGGTAGAGTCGTTCGGACGAATGAGTGCGTTCGAACCAAGAATCTATGCCAAGTTGATCTGTAAAATACCCAAACATTTTCTGAGAGTTTCAAAGCGATCTAGAGCTAAGGGTTTTGTAAAAATATCAACCAGTTGATCTGAAGTAGGCACAAAATCAACACGAATTTCCTTTTTATAAACAAGATCTCGAATAAAATGATGCTTAACATCAATGTGTTTGGTTCTAGAGTGCATAACAGGATTTTTTGTGAGATTAATTGCACTAGTGTTGTCACACTTTATAGGAACACAATAAAAAAGGACACCAAAGTCTTTCAGAGTATGTTTCATCCAAAGAAGTTGAGCACAATAATTTCCAGCAGCAATTTCCAAAGTCAGCATCAGAATATCTAATTAAATCAAATGTTGAGGACTTTGGATACCACAGACCAAAATTCATTGTACCCTTGAGATATCTAAAAATTCTTTTAACAGCTATCAAATGTGATTCTTTAGGGCAAGATTGAAATCTAGCACATAAACAGACAGCAACAAAATATTATATGTTTTATGTTATGTAGATCTCTGATTTTGTGATTATTGTTTGATGCTGATTTTTGCTTGTAAATCTGTAATATTGTTGCCTTCATTCATGCTGTTATAATGATAAACAAGAGTTTTATTAAGCACATTACTGCAGTGTGAATTCTTGTGTTACCCTGTTCTAGTTTGTATGTCTACTAATTTTTTCCAGGTCGTGCTAGAGATGGCTTTTCTATTTTCTTGTATTCCACTGGTGATTATTGCACCAATATCCAATTAAATTTTAATTTGATATAGTTGAATTATAGACATGAAATTTCTTTCAACTGCCCAAAATAAAGGCAAAGGGAAGAAAAATGACAAAAGTAGGCGTGTACGGACGCCTAGAGAAGAGGAAATAACTGCTTTGAAGGAAATTTGTACAACAGGTTGGAAGTGTAACAATGGTACATTTTGGTCTAGTTATACTCTTGAATTTGAGAAAGCAATGATTCACAACTATTTCCATCTACTGACCTCAAAGCGACTCCACAAATTGAATCAAAAATAAAAATGTGGAAGAAGAATTGTGGTTCTTTAGCATCTATGTTAGGAAAGAGTGATTTTGTTTGGAATCATACAAATCATTAGATTATTGTCAACTTAGATGATGTTTGAGAAAACCATGTTAAGGTATGATATATGCTTTATTTTTATTTTATATCTTTTGTAACTATAGCTAACTTTTAATTAGGCTTCTTGATCTTGATGCAAAATCTATGAGGTATAAGCCTTGGCCTTATTATGAAGATTGGATAGAGATATTTGGTAAGGATAGAGATACAGGAGAGCATGCAGAAGGTATGAATGATGCGGTTAATGCTATTAACAAAGAAATAGATGGTGCAGAAGACGAAAACAATGATGAGCTTGAAGAAATGGATACTATCCTTGATTCATAGAATTATACCGCTCCAAGTTTTAGTAAGCATGTCAAAGATGGGAAAAGGGATAGGAAAAAGGACAACAGGAAAAAAAAAATTATGATCTGATTATGAATACAATGGCTTGATTGTAGTAGCTGATGCTTTAGGAAAGTTATAGAGAAAACAGGGGCTAGATTGGGAAAGACAGCTAAAAGATTTGGCTACAAGCATGATATGTCTGCATCCAGGAAAAAGGTTTATGCTTTTTTAGATCCAATGACTTGTTTGTCAAAAGAAGACAAATTGATAGCTGCTTCATGGATAACCACTATTGATAAAAGTAACTTTATAATCTTGACTTATTCTTTAGTGTTCTGGATGAAGATAGACAAGAGATGGAGAATATGATACTTGCTGGGAGAATATAAGTGCATAGTTTATTTAATTATTAAGTGTCGTTAAAGTAAGTAAATATTTTTAGATGAATATTCTATATATTCATTTCATACCATAATGACACTATGTGATGATGTCTTTGAATAATTATTAACTTTAATGAAATATTATTGTTTGGTTGTTTGTTATGATATTTTTAGGTCATGGTTGTATTTTTATTTTTTTTTTGTCATGACACATAATATTGTTTGGTATAACAGATATTTTTTAAATACAAGGATTGAATTTCAGTAACTTTCATATTTAATGTGAAAGCAGTTTATTGGCTCTTTTTTTTCTCTTTTTAGTTTACATAGTTACTAGGGTTTCATTTAAATATATTTGTTAGATTTTTAATAAAAATAATATTACAAAGTCAAGGGTTTTTTGGTCTACAAAATAAGAATCCTATCTAATCAAAGACTAAAGAACCAAATACAAGTTGGGACTACTTTAAGATATTTGGGTACCAACCAAACACAGGATAAGAAGGACAATTAGTCCAAAGTTGACTCACCTGAGGATGAGATATCCTATCTCATCCAATCCGTGATCCAAATGGACCCTAAATGTCTTCTTTTGAGTATGATAATTAAACATAACCTTAAAACTTATAGAAAATTCTACGGTCTTGTTGAGGAAACTATTCCTTTGTGTTTTAAGTGCTTGTACTATACAAGTCCTTAAAGCTAACGGGATAGTTTCTTGAATAGAACTGTAGAATTTTTTAAAACTTATATCTTCTTGATATTATTTATTAATTATTAGAAAGACTGAAAAAACGAAAATCAATTGTAAATTTTACCAATACTTAATTAATTAATTACTAAACTTTAGATAATTAGGGATGGAGAAAGATTTTAAAACTTTGATATTTGATGCAACTTTTAGCTAACCATGTTATTAGGGATGGTATGGATACAAATTTTTTGTTTGATAATTGGCACCTCTCTAGTCCACTTTGAAGTACTCTAAAAAATTATTGACCGGTTTTGGTTGTTCAAAAAGAGATATTCTTAGAAATTGGAAATGGCTAGTAAGAAGGAAATTCAATTCAAAAGTAAAACTTTTGAAATAGTCCATCTCTGACAGTTTGTAATAGGATTGATCAAGTCTATTGGGGAAGAGATGATAAGGCAAATTTCATTATCAAAGCTCCTATGAAGATCCTATGTGTGAAAGGGCAAAAAGTGGTGTGGAGAAAACTTGTCTAGGGAAAAGGTACTGTGTCTAGACACTCTTTTACTCTCTCGTTGATATGTAAAAGAAGATTGAATACTAAATGTAGATTGAGAGATTGGGGTATGTTTCAAAACAATGTGGTGTGTGAATTATGTAGAAAGGCTAATGAGACTCTTAAGCATTTGTTTTTTGAGTGTAAGGTTACTAGCAGAGTTTTAAACAAGCTACAAGCTATGTGTCTAACTAATCATTACTTTCAAGGGACCTTGCTCTTTTTCCGAAGAGCTGAATTGGCTAATCACTTATTGGTGCTCAAACACATTTGACCATAAATTTAGAAGAATGGCTTATGGAGCTATGGTTTATGAGATTTGTTGGGTAGCAAGAAATACTGCTATTTTTCCATCTCAGGCTACTATATCAGTTGGATTGGGTGTTGTGATTAGCACTGTGATATAGGTGGTACTTTCATGGGAGAAAATTGAAAGAATAAAGTAAAACTAGCTTATAGCATTGAAGTGGAGTCTTCCTCAATCCTGTTTTCTTGATACTGTTGTGTCAGTTTAGGCCTCAATTTAGTGTCTTCCTTTTTATGGCCTCTAAAATGTAATTTTTACTGATTGGATTACACTGAGGCTGTGCCTCTTTGTTGGATCCTAAGCTTCCTATCATTAATAAAATATTATCTTTTACCTAAAAGAATTAATTATTAAAGTAACAGAATTGTAGCTTGCTCGTTAATTTGTAACCAAATTATTTTTTTTCTATTAATCAAACACAATTATCCAATTGCATGGAAAAAACACGATTCTTTTGGTTAATACATATCATATTTTACTTGCTAATGGGGGCAAAAATATTAAAATTACTACACATTTTCAAATTTGCAAAAATTTCTACTTCTTGATATAATGTGTATAGGAAACCACTAGGGGCAGCTACCTCTAGTATGTCTCTGCCACTGATCATGCACCTTCGTAATTATTTGTGTGCCACTTATGATAGTTTGCATATAAAGAAACATGAAGATTACACATGCTCATTCCAAATTAAGCATAAAAATTACTATTTCTAAATATAAGTTTGTCAAAAGAATATTTCAAAAACATGGAGGAGGGTCGAACCACTTACGACCTTAACGAGTTCGTGATGATAGGTTGCTTAACCTAAGTACTCGAAGTCCAAAACATCCTCACCTAATGCAAAACCCCAGGTAATTGACGAATCAAGAGAGGTTAGGGGTAGAGAAAGATAGAAGACAGAACTAGAAGAGAAAAGGTGAAGGTTGAGAGAGATATAATACAATATCAATGATCTTGTATTGCATATGGCTAGTTATGCCTTGTGTATGTTTCTTCTTCTTGTTCTTGTCCTTTACATTTGGCTTTGGGTTACAGCCCCTGATTCTTCAGTCCCTAGCCTATTACCCCCCGTATGGAATCAAACATGCCTAAGCTAACCTTATAGGTCTTTCATTCGGCACTCATGCCAAACGGGTTTTATGACAATCTACACTATTTTACAAATTTACCCTTCTAGGGCTCGGTTTACATGTCACGTGGGCGATTCTTATTGGAAGATCATTCCTTGTATCATCAAGAGTCCTCTACGCTAGGTTTGCATCATCTACCAATCGAGTCTGGTCGATCTTACTTTTTTCCTGCTTGATAGTCCCCAAGTCATTTTTTAGCATTGTTTTGTTCATCAGATTCACATGATCCAATTGTTCTTCTAAAACTATTCGTCAAGTGATCCTCTAAGGCTAATCCTGTCTAATAATAAATACATTAAATGCTTAATTTTCTCTTGTAATAGTGATTCTATTAATATATTTCTAATTCATCCACATTAAGTTGATTCATCTTAATTCATAACCAACTGTCTCCCTTTTATAAATTTTTTTCTTCAAAACTTCTTGTTAATTCTGTGGATACTAGTTTCATATCTTTCCCTATCTTTTGAACCTCTTACAACCTCCGTGCCCTTACTTTTCCCTATTTTTTCTATTAATTAACTGATGGCATCTTCTGGCAGCGATTCCTGCAAGAATGCATCTTCTGCTGAGAATCCTGGTGGTGAGAAGAAATTTGCTCTAGGAAGCTTGGATCAAAAGAAACTTCTTCGGTCTGAATTTTGTGTTCTGGATTGTTACTACTGAGTTCATCCATCTTTCTTTTCCCTTTGTCTAATAGAATATCAGGCATCTGGCTGTTAGGTGTTTGGAGAGATATTTCTTTGGCTATTACTGTCGGAGGTAGACTGTGAAAGGACATCTATCATGTTACATTCCCTAGCCTCTTGCTAGTTTACCCAAACACAACCTTCTATTCCATCCCTTAATGCAAATTTATTTCAAGCTAGTAAATAGAAGGGAGTACAATAGACACATTTTGAGAACGTCTTCGTAGGATCATATTATAGGATGAGGATTTTTTGACCAGCACAAAATTGATCAATTCTGTTATGCTTTTTGATGGGTCTCCAAGTGTCCCTTATTTGTCACCGAGTCTTCTGTGAATCCCACCAGAGGAGTTCGTACGGGTCAAATATGTTCATTGCTGATCATTTTTACCAAGTATGCTAGCAAATGATGTCTGCTGAATTACCTCCATCCACAAAAACTTTGTGAACTCTATAATCTACTACCTTAACATGAATGATTATTGGATCGACATGTAGATACCGATCTGGAAGTGGATCATCATCAATGAAGGAGATATTCAATTTTGCTCTAGGCTATTTTTGTAAAACTTTCCAAGGAGGGATCAGTTGGGCATTATCACTGTTTCTTGCATTTGTAGAATTTCCACCAATACCACCTCTTGCAATGACATTTATTAGGTTGTCACTAGTACCCACTAATAGTGGTGATAACCCTACAACGTTATTGTTGTTCCGGCAGTCCTCTTTGCTGGTTGTTGTTCAGTTGTTGATTTTGGTTCCTATCGTAATAGGGCATTGTGGTCTGTTGTTATTCCGAACAAGTTGGTTGTGCCTTTAAAAATTTTCAACAGTTCAAAGGATGTATTCCTAGAAAAATTTTGTCTCTTATGGCTCTTTCGATGGCAGTTTTAAGATCATTGCATTCCCCAATATTGTGGCCATGGTTTCCAGGGTGAGCACAATATTAGGATCTGTCCCATCTATGCTGCCAGTTCTCATGGGTAGAGATGGTTCCAAAATTTCATCATTTCTAATTTGAAACAAAATTTCCTTTCGAGAAGTATTGAGCGGAGTGAAATTTGTGTCCAGAAGGACTCTATTTCTGTTTGGCCTGAAATTAGTTTTATTTAGACCCAAGGAAAGTAATCCTTCTTGCTAAGAGGTTATACTGACCATTTTGATCAGTCAACTGAGAATAACTGTGGTTATTCTGTGGATCATAATCTGATCGTTTGATTTGTTTGTTTTTCAACTTTTTGTCCGAACATTTCTTCTCAGTTTCTTATTCAGCCAATCACTTTCCTTTAACACTTGCATCGTGGAGTTTCGTTTTTTGTTTGGTTAGATTCTTTTCCTCTTATGTGGCTTTCAGATCGTCGAAATAATTGATTGAAAGTTTGCGGCACTTTCGATGCAAGTTCAGCTCTGAAGAATCTTGGCTTTACTCTAATCATGAAGGCAACCACCATGATTGCCTTATTAGTATTCCTTACTTGAATGATTTCATCATTAAATCTACCAGTGTATTGTTTTAGTGACTTGCCGGGCTTTTGCCTAATGTTCATGAGATGAGATACTTCTTTCTGAATTTTTTTCTGCTCGTAAAATGCCTGAGGAATTTCTCTGCCACCTTCTGGATTAGAGAATGATTCAATCAAGTTGAGAAGTAACTCTTTGAACTATTTTGTTGCTGACTTTCTTAACATTGTGGCAAAGATTTTGCATGTGATGGCATCAGAGTAGCCGTAGAGTTTAGTAATAGTTGACACGTGCCCTATGTGATCGGTAGGATCAGTAGTTCTTTTGTACACATCAAGTTCTTGTTATTTAAAGCTTTGTGGGATTGGTTCCTCTAGAATAGATAGAGTGAACGATCTTTATCCACAATAATCAGATAAGCTACTGAAGTGATGCCTTTTCCTAAGAGTTCGTGAACCCTTAGTGTCATTCTAGCCATGAGCTTCTCCTCATCATCATTTGGAGTTTGCTGCGTAACTTTCTCAGGTTTCATTTTAGGATTAGGTCTGATTCTCCCAAAAACCAAAACTTCTCAAGGTAGGTGCGACCCAAAGTAGTATGCTTGATGGCATGAACTGCTAGCTGTATTTTCATGCAGAACTTTTTTCTCTTGCTGATCTCGTCTATTAGCCTAGGCTTGTTTTTCCTGACTTTTAACAAAGTCTTTAAAGGCCCTGGAAGTTATCAGAGATAAACTGTAACATCTCTTCTTTGGATTGAACTTCTTGTCTGCCATTTTGAGAAGCTTCATTATTCTGGAGAGTTGATTCTTGAGGAATCAAACCCTGAGTTTGTTCAACATTTTTGCTGTTAACATCTTTGCTATTAACTCTACTGCTAGCTTTTTCCTGTTATTGACTCTTATTTAATTTTGGTATGAGAATTTTTCTTTTTTTTCCCTATTTAGGACAGTAAGAGACACAAAGCTTTTTATTTGGATTCCCATAGACGATGTCACTTAACAAATCAAGATAGGTTAGGCGTAGAGAAAGAGAGAAGGAAGGAGGAGAGAAGCGAAGGTTGAGAGAGATGTAATATGATGTGAATGATATTGCATTGTATATGTCTTGCTATGCCTTAAGTATGATTCTTCTTCTTGTTCTTGTCCTTTACAGTGGTAGGGCTACACTTAGCCCCCAATTTATAGGCATTTGGCTTCGACTTTTAGCCCTTGACCTACTATTCCTTAACGAATTAGTCTCCTGTAATAGATCGGTCCTACCTAAACTGACCTTATAGGTCTTTCGTTCGACATGAGTGCCGAATGGTTCTATGACAATCTATGTTATTTTACAGATTTACCTTTATATGGCTTCTGTTTCCATTTCACGTGGGCGATTCTTATTGGAAGATCATTCGTATCATCAGTAATCGAAACAATAACTTATAACTATGTCAAGCTATTTCTAGAACAAGAACTGTGTATAAAATACCCTAGCAAAATTTCCTCTTTCAACGAGACAGTTTTCCAAGAGTTTAAACAACATTTTTTTCGGTCACTACAATTTGTAATGAAACCGCATCGCATCAAATAGTTCAAAAACATGAGCCACAGCGTTTTCACAAATTGAAGAGAAATGGTCTAACACTTGAGAAACACCCAAAACCAACTCCAATTTTCACCACTGAAAGTGGTTTAACACCTGAGAAATGGAAATGAAGTTGTATGGAAGACTTCTTTTCCCTTGTCGATTCAACTAGAAACACAAGTTGATACATGTCATATAGCCATTATTTGACTTTAATGCATAAAATTTTTATTGTTTGAAAAAAAAAATACATTAGTAAAGAGTTTTAAACTTCAATTCATCATTCAAACCATGAATACAACACAATTTAACATTATAATCATGAACTTTAACCGAAAACTCATTACAATTCATGTGAAACTCCAAACCCAAATGCAACAAACCATCTTTGTTCCATAAATCCATCAAATACTCATTCTTAACCTGATTTATCATTCCAATAAATTCTAAAATGCAATTTTACCAAATTTCATTGAAGTCTTATCATGAATCACAAATTATGCACAAAATACGATTTATAACACCAACTTCCCAAATAACACAATTTAACAATGTAATTATCAAGAATCTTGTAAAATTTACCTTCAGAAACAACCATAATCCATTGATCTATGCTCTTCTTCTTCTATAGAATCTCCTTGTTTTCTGTGGTCTTTGATTTCCTCTTCAGACTTCAATCCCAAGCAAACATACTATTAATAGAGGTTATGCATTATTTACAAAAAGCCCAACAAACATTACTATACTTTTACAAGATTTACAAATCAACCCTTGTTAGTCCTCTCTTATTTGTTTCTACCCCTAAATAACTTAAGTAGCCTCTGAATTACTACTTTTAATAATGCTTGAGGAAATCAATTTTGGTGTATAACTTTTTCCTTTCCATTAATGCCTCTATAGTAACTTCCCAAAACTTCTCCTTAACCACTAAAAAGTAATTTTTTTTTTAAATTTTTTTATCTTCTTCTTAAATTATTTTCTTTTTCTATTTGTATGCATGTAAGGTATGCCAATTTAACTAGTAACAATAAATAGGGATTAAAGGAGAAGGGTTTCATGCTCTATCCCTTCAAGAGAAATTTTGTCCTTGAAAATTTATAACTTGACTTCTTGATGAGACAGCAATTCTTCCTTCAACTAGTGATGGCAGTGGGTCGTGCCGAGGCGTGCTAGGCCAAAAGTCCAGTGGGTTAAGTCTTCTAACGGGTGTGCCGTGCCGGGTTTCCTTCTCAAACGGCGCGTGCCGTGGCGGGTCAGGAATTTGAAATACTTGGCCCAGGCCCAGGTCGTTCTAGACACGCCACGGCCACAGAACAACCACAGTTGGGTTCAAGCCTGCCAATCTTATTGGCCCTGTGAGTGTAACTCACAAGCTTGACCCCCGGATTGGCCCATGGCTGGCCCAAGGGGTCTGACCCATATGTTAGTCCACTTTCAAATATAATATGAAATTAGATCTTCTTAAAAAAAATTTTATTACAAATAAGTATTTTGTTCAAATTTAGTATACAAATCAAGACTTGTACAAGTTATATTTATAATTGCAAGTCAATTTATTAGTATTTTTTATTTTGAATAAATTAAGAGAAAGAAATTATTACTTATTTATTTTAAAGTTATATTTCAAATGGTCATTATTATTTATATAATTCAAATTTAGTACTAATTTTTAATTTGTTTACTTATTATTCATAATACTTATAATTATAACTTATTATTTATTAACCATATGGGAAAGTATATAATTAGAATAAAACCACCTTGAGATGGTGGGGGGGTTTGGCATAGACCCCTACCATGTATATTAATATTTGCAAAAATAGTACAAGGAGGGGACATAGAATCTTACCTCCAAAGATTACAAGTTATAAGACAAATATACGAAATTAAAAATATAAATGAGCTAATAACTAGATACACAAAGAGGGGGGACATAGGACCTTACCTCCAAACAATTACTAAACATAAAATCCTATCTATTCATCATTTGGTGAACTACTACCTTCATCGTCATCAAAGTTTTGCATCAATCCTTGTTTTCTTTCTTCGGCATCGAGCCAATCCTTTAAGCACACGACCATCTCCAAATTTGTTGGTGTCATTCGAGCTCTTTTTTCATCTAATACTCTTCCACCGGAGTTTAAATACACTTTCTGAGGCAACTATTGACGCTGGAGTTGTTAACACATCTCAAGCAATTTAAGATAAAATAGGAAAATCACGTCTTCTATCTCGCCACCAAACAAGAATATCAAAACTTGGTAGGCCTTCATCTAGTGGAGGTCTCAAATACCAAGCAATTTCATCACCTTGGTCTTGACTATCATGGGTTCTTGGTCTTTTTGCAACTAAAAATTTATGAGGATCAAAATTTGTGCCCACGTTTATGATAGGAAATGTAGATTGGGATTCCAATGTTGAAGAAGTAGATGATGCACTTTGTTTTGAAGGTGAATTTTATTTGTAAATTGAATATAAGTCATACAAGGCTTTGGTTGTTGATGCCATGAGTCTCTCTTTGTCTATTAAACATTCGCTACTACTATGATTATTAAAAATATCTATGAAATCTTCAAATTGAATCATCTTATTACGTGGATGTAAAACACATGCCAAACAAAATAATAATGAAATATTTTCCAAAATATTTGTCAAATTTTTGTTCTATGGAAGTAATCATTTCTTGAAAATAAACATCACATTTATTATTCTAAAAAACAAGTTTAATCATACTTATTTGAGGTAAAACTTGATGAGAGGTAGGTGTATAAGTAGCGGATACAATTAAAGTAGCAGACTCAAGTGCTTTTAAAATTTCAACCATTGTTTGGTTTTTGTGAAATCATCCTCAACTAAAAAAGTGTCATTACTTGCACCAATATGATTGTTATAAAATGTACAAATTAATTTTTCATAACCAAATGTGCTTGATAACATTTGACAAGTAGAATTTCATCTAGTGGATACGTCTAATTCGAATTTTTTGAATTTCAAATGATTTTCCAAACAAATACATTTAAAATCTTGTTGACGTGAAGAAGAAGAATGTATAAAGGAAATGGCACTTTTAATTGGAGAATTAATATCTTCAACCATTTTTAAACCATTTTGAACACAAAGATTAAATATATGGCATACACATCTATTATGAAATAATTCACCACCTAAATGTGATTTAAAGGCATCTTTCAATAAAGGCACACTTGCAATATTATTTGAAACATTATCAAGGGAAATAGTAATAATTTTGCCGTACAAGCCATATTCTCGTGCAACAGAGCAATTTGATTAGCATTGTGAGGGTGTTCAAAGGTTTGAAAACTAATAATTCTTTTTTGTAGATGCCAATCTACATCTATCCAATGTGCAGTGATACAAAAAAAAAATTGTTGATTTGTAATTGCCTTCCATGCATCAAAAATAAGAGTAATTTTAAAATTAGTTGAAGCAAAAATAGCTTTCAATTCATCTTTCTTTTCTCTGTACATTCTTTTCATATCATGCATCAAAGTACTTCTAAGAGTCCTTTTATATTGTGGGTTCATGGCATTGTGCATATATTTTTCTAAATTATAACTTTCACTCATAACAAAAGGTAATTCATCTCTAATTATCCATTTAGCCATTTCATTTCAATTTTTGTCATGTATTATATTTGTATATTTAAAATACCAGTCATTTGGCCTTGTGTGGTGTGAATTTGTGTTTGCATCCTCTTTTATTTGCATTCAACATCACTATGTTTATTATTTATGTGCCTTATTAGAGTTTCAGTTCCTTCCCCTATTTTGTGTTTAAACGATATCGGAGGATCACATAATTTACAAGTAACTAATTCATTTACCTCATCTTTTTCAAAAAAACTCCCAAACCGCACTTTTCATTTTAGAGGTACATTGTTTACTATCTACGGTAGTAGGTGTCTCATTTTGGTTATCAATATCCTCTAAATTCACAATTAGGCGGGGACCTTGTGGTATGTGAGGTGTGTGTGAACTTCCTACACCTTTCATTTTATGGTAAATTGAAAGTTTATAAACAAACAAACTAATTAAGTGCTTTAAACAAACTAAGAATGCAATTTATCAAAGAATACTAAAAATGCAATAATAGGAAAAAAAATTAAAGTAACTAGGAAATTAAACTACACTAAATATCAAACTAAAGAAGATATATAACTAATATAAATAAAATAAATAAGTAGAAATAACAAACTTGAAAATTGAAATGTTGAATTTCAATTTATACACTTGAGAATTTGAAGTTTTGAAGGCAACTCCACTACAAGACTTCAAATCTCCACTTGATAATTCAAGTAATATAATTTTATAAATAGTAGTAAATAAATATTACATATATATTTAAAAAGAGCGCTTGAGGAACAAATTATGTAGGAAGAATGAGAGTTGAGAGAAAATAGAGAATTTTTTTGTGTGAATTGAGTGTGAAATGTATGGGTATTTATAGGAGAACTTTTTCCAAATTGCTCCATAAACTAGTCGTTTTATAGCTGTTGGGAGGTAAAAATGTCAATTTAATGGCTGAAAAAAAAAAAACTATTAGTTTGTTGTTAACGGTTGGTCCCCAAGCTCGACCCATAGACTAGCTCACGGTCTAGTTGGCCGTCTGGTCTAACGGATTAATCATCGGTTAGACCGTTAACGTTCGCCCAGAACGTTGACTAGCGAGCCGGTCCCGAGTTGACAATGAATCGGGCTGGGCCGGGCCAGGTTGTTAAAAAATAGGGCCCAGACCCCGCCTAGGGCTACTATAGCAGGCTTGGACTGACTCGCTACAGTACTTTGGCTGGCCGACCTAGGCTGGTTAATTCCACATTTGGGTCGGACGGTCCAACGGGCCAATCCGACCCATTGTCATATCTACCTTCAACCCCTAAATTGCTTAAAGAATAGTATGATTCAATTAGTGCACTTTCACAATGATTATGAAAATTTTTTGCTACTCACTCCGCATTGCGGGGTAAGTCTTTTAGATCATTGAATGATTGTCATACTTAATTCGCATTGAAAAGTAAGTAGGTAATACTTATTCCGATGAATATGGGCCTCTAATATGGCTTTACTTTCGGTACAATAACCATATATGAAGCTTCTCATAGGAAGACGGTTTTGAACAAGATAAAAATTATCTCATAATTTTAGGGGTTATGAAATGGTACAATTTGAGACTTAAAAAATACAAATTATTCATTTAAGTAAGGTGACATTTTTATTCAAACATTCAATTATGAAAAATGTAACAATATAAACAAGACAGGAAGAGAATTACGTTATAAAGTTATAAAATAGTACCAATACTCCAATTTGAATTGACAAACTCTGTAGAATTACAAATTTCAATAGGTAACTGCTCTAAACATCTTTTGGTATATGTGAATTCAAATATAAGATCTTAAGAGATGTTTGGTTTATATTTGGGAATTAGAATCGAAATGAAAATCATAAATTTCACTATCGATATGAGTTTATATGTCAGTTTTCTTTAATTGTTTAGTTGGAACAGTGAATAGGTTTCATTGTACTGATAAATTAATCAATTTGAAATTTAAATCATAAATGAAGAACGAAAATATATATTTTTTAATATTTTCATTATTATAGTAATTATATTATTTCACCTCATATTCATAAACCAAACACCATTCGGTCCATATTTGAATATTAGACACGATTATATCTTAACTCATTTTCAGACCCACTTTATCCTATAATCTCCTGTATCCTAGTTAAACAAGATAAAAATTATCCCACAATTTTAGGTTTAGTCTTGTACTGGCCTATATCCTATATAAAAAAAGGGAAAGATTACACCTTAAATTATGGGCATCGTCTTTTATTAGTGTGTTTTTTTCGCTTTCATTTCCCTTTGTTGTGGTTTCAAAATTCTCCATAATCTTGCATTCAATCTGTCTGAATGAGATGGCCACTATTTCAAGAATCAAAAACCTTCTTTTACTAGTCTCTGCCCTCCTCATATTGCACCTCATCCTTCTCCTCCACCACCACCCTATCACCACCCCACTGAACAGATACCACCACCACCACCACCACCACCACCACCAACCACCACTTTCCTTTCCCCTTCCAATCTCCTCTTCTCTATCTCCTCTTCCTCCTCCTCCCTCCGCCACCGCACCCCATACATCCACCTCTGGTTTTCCCCACAATCCACCCCTCACATCATACCTTTTCATAGACCAAAAACTGCCATCCAATTTCACCCCACCATCATCATCCCTTTCTCTCCCTCAAATCTTTCTCTCCTCCGACACCTCCCACCTCTCCTACACCTTCCCAAGAGGAAACCCTTCTGCCATTAGAATTGCTTATACAGTAAAAGATGTTTTCAGCCTCCTAAATCCCCCTTCCCATATAAAATGGTTTATTTTTGGTGATGATGATACTGTGTTTTTTCCTCGTAATTTGGCTCTTGTTTTGTCTAAATATGATTATAATAAGTGGTTTTATATTGGGTTTGGCTCGGAAAGTTATGAGCAAAATCAGCAGTTTTCATTTGATATGGCTTATGGGGGTGGGGGATTTGCACTGAGTGCACCTTTGGCAAGGGTTTTAGCTGGGGTTTTGGACTCTTGTTTGTTGAGGTATCCTCATTATTATGGGAGTGATCAGAGGATTTTTGCTTGCTTGGTTGAATTGGGAGTTCATTTGACTCGCGAACCCCTGGTTTTCATCAGGTAAAAAGCTATCTTTTTTTCTCAGCTTTGTATTGTAATTAGCATTTATTCAATTTTCTATATAGTATGAACTTTACACATAGATGTGATAATTCATGGTGATATAGTTGTTCTTTTCTATGGAAGTGCTATCTAGGTGAGAATATGATGGCTAAATGGTGAATCTTTTGGGCTGTATTTGATATAATTGTTGTTTGGATGAAAATCTTCTGGTTAGCTTGTCTTTGAAATGTTGTTGAAAATCATTTTGTTAGCTCGTCCTTTATGTTTGTTAGCTGTTGTTTATGTTTCAGCTATGTTGTGTGTGTTGGTTGAAAGGGTTGCTAGAATTTTGTCAGAAATTTGAAATAAGACAAAGTAATGAATTGCTGTAATTTTCGATGGACAGAGTTCTAATGCTTTTTAACAGATCTGTGACAGCTTCAACTATTTATCTGCTGAAACAGGATAGGATTATGACAAAGTTTCTTGGTTTCTTTCTTTACTTCTGATAAATATTTTCCTATGCATTTGAGAATTTCATGAACAAACACTTAATAGCTGCAGTATCAAGATGGCCATACGGCAGTTATTTTAAACTATAAGTTTATTAGGTGTGTCTCTGTGAATGGTACAACAATAACTGGCCTAATCTGGCTAAAGGCAAAATTAATCTTTCTTGGCTCAAATGACTGCAGCATGTTCACTCGAGTTTCTTGACATAATATATCTAGAGTACCCAAACAAGTATATTGCTTATTACTTGATATGCTTAACTGTGAATTAAAAGGCCAATGATGTGATATATGTTATGGATATCTTTTTCTGCTATTGAGTATATGTGGATCCATATTAGTAAATAAAGGTTTCAACTTTAGGAATTAACTGATGTCATTTATTATAATTTAATGAACAACTCAATCAAATCAAGACAACTGAGTTGTACCAGCTTATTGCTGGTGTAGATTATCCTCTGTGATGTTTTATCAAATTTCATCTAGGTAATTTGAAGTACTAATGTTATAGAGTTCTTTCTTAATATGGTTGGAAGTTTATAAATCTTCTCAGTGATGTCTTATGCTCCCTTTACTCTCGACAAACTAAAATCCATTTGTATAAAACTAAAATCAGATGGCCTAGAATTTCTTACTTTCCTCCAGATGCACAGGTGTGCATTGTGGTTGTTCAGACACATGCATATGAAATTGATAACCTTTTGTTAATGTGATTGATATAGCTTTGATATAAATTAGAGCCCAAAGCACAGTAACAATTTTTCTTGTATACTTTATTTCTTGTTGCCTGATTGCAGTGGAGCTTTGAGGTTTAGTAACTGGCTTAAATGCATTCAGATTGACGTCAAATTAATTTTTGGGATACATTTACAAGCTAGTTGATTCAGTTCATGAGGTTAGTCAATTGTGTTTAGTCTAAAAATTCTATTATCTTTTTTAGATTGATGTCCGAGGAGATCTGTTTGGGATGCTTGCTGCACATCCATTGTCTCCTCTGTTGTCACTGCACATCACATGGATGCTGTGGAGCCTATATTTCCTGGCATGAGCAGGATTCAAGCTCTGGAGCATCTTTTCAAAGCTGTGAATGCTGATGCTCCAAGAATTTTGCAGCAAACAGTCTGCTATGATCGCTCCAACTCATTGACCATTTCAATTTCGTGGGGTTTTTCTGTTCAAGTGTTTGAAGGAAATCAACTGCTTCCAGATCTTCTCTCATTGGAGAGAACTTTTAGGCCATGGAGGAGGGGTCAGAGTGCCTATTCTAGCCGTTTTATGGTTAACACAAGAGAAAGCCCTCGCGATAGGTGCAAAAGGCCAGTTCTCTTCTTCCTGCATAAAGTTATGTCTGATGGTAAAAGCATTTGGACCAACTATACTAAGGATAAGGTGGGAAGTTGTGTAAGAGTAAATGCCTTACAGAAACTGGAAAGCATCAGAATTTTTTCGATGATCCTGGACAATGATGTTGAGCAGGTATTTCCTATTTTCTTCCATGAAGGCATGGACTTAGATTATGCCCGTCTGTTATTCTTTTTCGTTCTCAGCTGTTATGTTTTTCATCTGAGTGCTGAATTATTATTCTTCATGTCAGATGAAGGCACCTCGACGCCAATGCTGTGACATTCAATCGCCTGTCAATGAGACAATGACCATTGATATTAGACAATGCAGGAATGATGAATTGATTGCAATGCCGAGATAGTGTTATCTTAAGACTTATTCTTGACATTGTGGAAATGAAAAATTACCTGGGAACTTGGGAATTATGTGTCTCCTCTTCACAAGAATTCTCTGTTTCAAATAGGTATGTTTCTAACGATAAGGTATGTTTATGTTGCAGGAAAATCAAGCAGTTGCACACAAACTGAAATTAAGAGACTTGTGTTTTTACGTGTGCATAACTTTTTTCTGGTTATACTTTGTTCTTTTGTTATGCTTCATGTTATTTTTCTTTCTTCACTTTTGAAGCATACTTGTTAATGGTAATGTAGAAACATACATTGCCAGGGATTTGTTAAGTAGTTGAAGAAGTACATAGTAGTTAAGCAAAATTTGTGGCAATAAGGACTAGCACATAAGCATGAAATTCTGAACATTTTTCAAAGGGGGAAACAGTTTATATTTTTAGCCAGTGTCTTTATGAAAATGATGATATTGACAAATTAAAGGTGAAGAAACATTCTTTCTACAGATCTATGCTGAAGATGCACAGAAAATGACTCTAGTGAGATGCTAAAAGATATGAGTTGATTGCAAACACAGCCCTGCAGTAAACTGGAAGAAGGGATTCATTTAGTTAGTTAATCTTTAGCCATCGTACGATTTTAAGGTTTTGTTGAATAAAGTGAGTTGAATGAATATTTTTCAGTTGGAACCATTTTCTAAATCTACCTTACCCGCTTTATCGGCACTTGACTCTTAAGAATAAGAATTCCAATAATTAGTTGGAGAATTAGTATATGTGAGTATTTATCTTGTTTTCTCTTTCAGTTTGGTTGCTGGCAGGACTTCCCATTCATACAAAATTTTAATCTTAGTAGAGCTGTAGATTGATATCGGTCAACTTTAGAAACTGTAGGCTCATCTCTAAGTCTTGTAAAGTTGTAATTGTGTAGTTGGTGTATCATTACGAGCTCTCGGTCATTAAATGATTTTAAGCAAAGAGGCAAAGGCAGATTTATAAATTGCAATACAAGTATGAACTTCTCTAAAGAACATGAAAAATAATTTTCTGGTATTCTTTTCTGTGCCTGTTCCTTGTTGTGGGTGTCAGCTTGGGGGTGTTTTGCCTCTTTGTCCACATGCTTTCTCTAAGAAACAAATTAGTTAACTGTGAAAATAAGCAACTTGGATATACTATCTTTCTCATTGTTGAGTTTGTTTGGTATGGCATAATTCTATGCGATATATACATTTGTCAGTTGAGTATCGTGCCTTCCAGATCACGTTCCCCAGTTTTTGAAATACTGTAGTATGCATTCATTACTGATGGTGCAACTAGAACGGTGCAAATTGTTGTTGTTTAATTACTGGGAAGAGTTATCAGTTTATTTTTGCTTTCACTGGTACTAATTATTTGTTCCGATGCATTGCCCAAAGTTGAGAGCAAAGGCCCTATTAACAGTGACATCTAGTTTATTTTTCATAACAATTATGTATTTGGTTACAGCCGTCACTTTTGATCTAATAATGATGTAGTCAATTGGAAACATTTGTGTCTATCCCCACATCCGTGAAGAAGATTTTCTTCACCTGCCCGAACAATTTCTCTGAATCAACATGCATGGAGTTTAAATACTTTTTCTCCTTTGGCTTGCCTATTTATTTATTTTGTCTTGTTTTCTGTTTCAGCTAGGGTACCAAGCTTCAATTTACTTCCAATCATTCTTTATTTTGTCTGATAATTTAGAAATTTCTGGTTGAAGCTGCTAATTATTTTTCTTTCTTGTCAGGATTCTGGCCTCGGCTATTTTAGACCTGTATTGGTTTCAGATCCTTTTGGCTTGTGGACAGTTAAGCCAAATGCAAAAGCTTTTGATAGAGTTGCTTGCTCTTGGAGGTCTAAGCTCATATGAGAAACGAAACTGATCATCACCATACTACGATTTTCTGTTACTCGACCCGAAATATCAACCAGAACATCAGGCAGAGGTCTTTTGTTGAAAGAATTTGGGTCCTGAAAAGGGCATCTTTCAACTTAAATTTGGATGTTAAAAAGTTTTAGGATATGAAATGGTAGCTGCTGTTTTGAGGTCTGTGGTTCCAGTAATTAATTGATACTCCCAATTTGGCTTTGAAGGAGGGTTCTAAAACAAGAATGTGGTTTTGCTTTCCATTAGATTTTAACTTCAGCCTAATGCCATTTTACATCCCTCAACTTCTATCGGACTCTCGCTTTGCACCTCAAACTTTAGTTTTCGACACTTTACACTCTGAATTCTCAAATTCGTCCCATTTTAGTCTTTCTTGTAACTCTATTTCAAAAATTAATGTATACAACAAATTCAACAGGATGAATACAATAATGTTTTTAGGTGCCACAACAAACGTTTTGTTAATTTTTTTAGCAGTATTGAAAAAAGAAAGGAATTAAAGTGGGACAAATTTGAGAATTGAGGGTGCAAAATTGTCCAAAACTAAAATTTAGAGTGTAAAGTGAGAATTGGGTATAAGTTTAAGAGTGTAAAATGGAATTAGGCCATTTAACTTCTGAATGGCTTTGCTAGGTTTATTACTTTATTTTGATGATTTAAATAAGATTTTCTAGAGTTTCCTGTTATCCTAGTTTTAGTCATGAGCATGATAGATAGGTGATTGATAATTTCCTACCAAAAAAAAAGGTGATTGATAATGATGTTGATTGTCCAGTGGTTTAACAGCAGCCAGCAGGACTTGTGTAAGTCTTCAGATAATACCATTATGAATACTTTTCCTTCTGTCAAAACTTGTGAAGGTTGCAACTGGAACTTCTTTGTGGAACGCTCGTCCTTCATTTTCCTCGTAGCAAGTACAAGCAAGTCTGTAAGATGGTAGCTAATACTCCTAAGAAATTACAAAAACAAAAGGTTAAATGACGACCGTTTAAAAATTAACGACGTACCTGTAAAGTAGAGTCAAACGGTTGGAATACTTTTCATTGGAATTTGATTTACACATTGATTAGTTTGCTTGAAGAAAACAAGAATTTGGAACGGGCACTGCGGGAGAGTCTAATGAAGTGTAAGCTTGAATTCGACTCGAAAATATTATAAGTTCGATTTGAAAACAGTGCCATCTTGCATAGTATAATATTTTTTTGGAAAACTCTCATATTTTATACTTGTACTTAGTTTTTATATTTAAAACAATACATTTTAGTTTCTCACAAATTCAAAATATTTCATTTTGGTTCTTAATAAATTCAAAACGTACTATTTTGATCCTTTGATATAATTATGGATTTTTTCTGAAATAGTCACATGCGTATTAAATATAATATTTTTAGAGACAAAATTAGCAATTCATAATTTTAAATACTAAATTATCCCAAGAAAGAAGAGAGTTTGGATTGTTGGAGTAGAGTTATGGCAAAGGAGAAGCGGTGATAGAGAGAATAAGTATGGTGATAGCATATGAGAATTTTGAGGTGGTGGGTGGAGGAGGTTTATCATTTAGTATTTTGAATTTATCTGTTGTCAATTTTGTCTATAAAAAATGTAACATGTGATACTTATGTGAGTATTTTAAACCAAAATATATCTGATATTGAGGGACTAAATTAGTGTGTTTTGAATTTGTAAAAGACTAAGATATATCATTTTCAATGTGATAAATTAAAAAATATAAATATAAAATATAAAAAATTATTAGATTATTTTCCCTAACCTTAGAAATTTGTGCTATATGGGTTTAAAATATTACTAAATAGTTGAAATAGTTACTTTATTAAGCCTGATTCGTCATTAAACTTGTCTTGAATCTAGTAGAAGATATTCAAACTTGAACTACCTTCAAATTTGAGTTCAACTTGAATTACATACTCAGACCTCAAACTCATCTCATATGACAGAAGTCTGAATTGAATTGAAGGACTTTAAATAAATTCCAATCAACAAATTAAGTGATGCATCGAAGAACATTGACTTTTATAAGCTAAAATCCAAATGCTTCAATAGCGATCCACCTAATTTTAACGTGTTCCATTAAACACGAAATCCAGCGTAGGAAAAATTTCTTACTACACAAGACTCGAGCAATATGCATGTGGATTTTGCCCCAAAAGTCGGCAACCAAACGTCATTTCTTTCTACGTGGCAAATAATAGTACAGTAATAGCTGTGCTGCCTTCCTTAGACCAAACAACTGGTATAACTTCAAAATTTTAAATTATAACTCATATCGTATTATTTTAATTATCATTTTAAATTAATATATATAAAAATTTAAAAAAATTATTTAATTGTATTAATTTAATTTTAAAAATATATATAAAAATTTAAAAAAATTATTTAATTGTATTAATTTAATTTTAAAAAAACAATTTAAAATAACTAAATTGTCTTTCAGTAAATTAATATTTTTAATTAATAATCCTTTCCCCATCAATATACAATTAAAGATAGAGTTGAAAAAATAATAATTTATTATTTTTCTAAATTTAAAAAAAGACAGATAATTTTATACTAAATAAATTGTATAATGCGCAACATACTATGTAGTTTTTTTTTTTTTTTTTTCCAAACGTCAGAAGAAGAGTGACACATACTATCTAGTTGAGGTTGTAATTATTAAACCTAATTCCATAGTTTAAAATCCCTTAATAACTTTAAGTGGTTTGACCTAATTCCTTAACGCATGCAATACAATGTATTAGGAAGGTCGATTGAGCCCACCAAGCAACGTTTACCTTTTTTTTTTTTTTTTTTGTTAAACAAAAGTTTAAAAAAAGTAGGTAATTCATCTTTTTACAGAATTAGACAAATTACACACACATTTAAGCGACTTAATACTCTCTATTTATGTACGGAGACGTTGATATAGACTCATATAAAAATATGCTAAATCACCTTGTGAATTAATATATTAGCAGTAAAAATGGTGTGAATTCATCTAAAATTTTATGAGTCGTACATCCGTTAATAGACACAACAAACTAATAGTGACATAATAGAAGAAAAAAGTGAATTTTATAATTGAGTAAAGCATAGCAAAAATGTAAAGGAGAAAAAAAAAGCATTTATTTTAATATTAGAATTTTGTGTTTCCAATAAAATGTAACGCACAGTAAAAATAAAAAGACAACACGTTAAAGCTTTGTTAATCTTATTTAATGCTTCAAACCTTTGTTGAAACTTATTAATCTGATAATTAATAACTGCCGGCAAAGATATATTTGGTTTTAATGCTAAAGTGTCAAAATTTCCATAGTTGCTTTTACCGAAGATTATGGTCCGATATGTATTACTTAAAACCTCAGAAATCTTTCTCACCTTTTACAATGAAACTTATATACTCCCTCATTTCCTTTTAAGTATCACTTTAGTAAAAAAAAAAATATTCTATTTTAAGTGTCACTTTAGAAATGAATTCAATAAAGTATTAATTATTTTTTATCAATTTTACCCTTATCTCTTTCCAATTCATTTATTTACTTAATTTATAATTAATGTTGAAATTCTTTTAATTTATTTATCTTTTGTCAACTCTATTAAATACTTAATTTATAATTAATGTTGAGATTTTTTTAATTTATTATTAGTCAAAAGGCAATTTAGTCATATAAGATCAAATTTGCTTAAAATTTGGACTATTTAATAGCAATTTTAATCTTTGTATTAAAAGTTAAAATGACATTTAGAAGGGAACGGAGGAAGTAAATACTAACAAATAACATTAAGTATGTCTCCTCTTTTCAAGTCTAAACACTTCATATAAGAAGATGACAGAATCTTGGTTCTCTTCTTTGATCAACCTAAAAATGAAAAAATTTCAGCCAAATTCAAAATCCCATCCACCATCCAGGCTTGTAAATTTCATTGTAATTTCTTGTTTTTTGTTCTTAATTTATCTCCTAATATCATTAGTCCTTTACATACCAAATTCAAAGCACCTGAATTTATCAGGTTCAGCAGAGGATTTATCAGCAACAACTTCTCTCGAACATATTGTTTTTGGGATTGCATCAAATGAAAGATCATGGCTGAAAAGAAAAGAATATGTCAGGCTTTGGTGGAGACCTCAAATAATGAAGGGATGTGTTTTTCTTGAAAAATTGCCACCAAATTCAACATTTTCGGAGAATGATCACTTTTCTCTACCTCCTATATGCATTTCGGGTGACACTTCAAGATTTAGGTACACATTCAGGAATGGCCTTAGGTCCGCGATTCGCGTTGCTAGGGTGGTATCAGAAACTGTTGCACTGAACAATCCTAATGTTAGATGGTTTGTTTTTGGAGATGATGACACAGTTTTCTTTCCTGAAAATTTGGTGAAGACACTATCGAAGTATGATCATGGCTTGTGGTATTATATCGGGACAAATTCGGAGAATTTTCAGCAGAATAAACAGTTTTCTTTTGAGATGGCATTTGGAGGGGCGGGTTTTGCTATTAGTTATCCCCTGGCAATTGTTTTGGCTAAACATTTCGATTCGTGCCTGGATCGATATCCTCATCTCTATGGAAGTGATGGCAGAATTCATGCTTGTTTGGCAGAATTTGGTGTTACTTTAACTCGTGAACCTGGTTTCCATCAGGTATTTTTATATGTTACTTAGACAATTTGTATTCTATCAAATTATATATCGTTTTAGAAATTCAATGATGTATTAAATGATTTTTTCTTAATTTTACACTCAGTGTCATCTTAATATTAGTAGAGAATTATGTAGTTAGAGAATGTCAATATAAAAAATTAATTTAGTCATTTTGAACTATCTGTATATGAAATTGAAGTAATTCAATATCTTTCTTAATCCTCATATACTAACTCAAAGCGACACTTGAAATAGAACCAAGGGGGACTTCTATAGCTAAAATATATTACAAATTTGTTTGATCAGATGGACGTTCGTGGGAATATTTTTGGATTATTTAAGGCCGCGCATCCCATTAGGCCATTGGTTTCACTCCATCACTTGTATGCAACGGAGCCGATTTTTCCTAAAATGACATCAATGCAAGCTTTGCAACATTTGCTCCAAGCAACAAAAGTCGATTCGCAAAGGATTTTGCAACAAACAGTTTGCTACGATAGATGGTTTTCGTGGACAATTTCGGTTTCTTGGGGATATGCAGTTCAAATATTCGGCAACAATGTGTTTCTACCGGATGCTGTGCGTACACAAGAAACTTATAGGACCTGGAAAAAGGGTCCTCTCTATGTTAATCACAATTTTGATACACTAGGATATCATCCTGATCTATGCAGAAGGCCAGTTGTTTTCTTTTTTGACAGGGTCACTACTAGTAGAGAGGAAATTACCAGTATTTATAAGAAAATGAACAATAACTGTACTTTTGACAAAATAGAAAAAATCAGAGTGTCCTCAAAGAAGTTAGACCTTGACATCAAACAGGTAATTTATGCACAAATTTGAAATTTTAATTCTTTGAATTGTTTCCCTTGCATAATTTTATATAACTGAAAAGCATCGGTTAATTTTATTGTTCCTTTTTCTGTTATTTATATATTGCAGTTGCTAGCACCAAGGAGACAATGTTGTGATGTATTGCCTTCTTCAGCTGATAAAGTGATGGAAATTGGCATTAGAGAATGTGGAGATGAGGAACTAATTTACATGCATCCATAATTTTCCTCACTATAGTTTTGAGTTAATTTTGGCCTTTGAAATTGCTTCAAATGCACAACCTTGAGTGGATTATGCCTGTTTACTTTTGAAGCTGGATTTGGTTAGCAGATATATGGAATCTCCACACAAATTCCATCGGTAAGCAGCAAAGAAGATTTTGACATATATATGAAGTATAGAGTCTGATGGTATTCTTAATTCATAACTCAAGTCTTGTTGGGTTTATCGACAGTGAAACAGGTTCACGTCAAGTTCGACTTCATCCGTAAATTTATTCAAGACAAGAAGATAATTATGGATGGCATAATTAAATCAAACTCCTTATCAATTAGGAAATATGTTATTGTTAGGTTTTGGTAATTTAGTTATTTAAATAATTTACTTTCCTAATACAATTATATTTAGAGTTGTTATTTCCTATTCTAATTAGGTTTTTAGGTTTCTTGGTAGATAAATTTGTAATCTTATAAATAAAGGATTTATTTAATTGATTCAGTTGAGAAAAGTTGAGTTGAGAGAGTTTAGAATAGAAATATTTTAGCTTAATAGTAAGGCTATTATGCCATGGGTTTATGCAGATGTCCGGATGTGTGGGTTTATGCTGGTGTCAATATGAGAATTCGTTATTTTGTAATTTTTCCTCTTATCCCACATATTTTATATCTATTAAATAAATTTATCTTCCGCTGCGTATTTTTTATAATAACAATTATTGATTATTACAAGATTGAAGATCAAGTAATTGCATTTATACAAAGCCACCCAAATAGGAGTCATTTGGAAAATTGGAGAAAATATTCAACATCCACAAACATAAACACCTTTGTTTGCTGTCGGCTTCCTTTTCCTTCATTGTGCATCGCTGCTGGCCACTGCTCCTTTGTTCTTTCCAGCTTTATTTTTTTGTTTTGGGATTCTGTTTGGTGATTTAAATCTTACAATTTAGTACCAAAGCTTTGTGAGATCCTGATAAAAAAATAAAAAAAAATACTAATCCAGGGATAATTCTTACATTTCACAAAATTGTCATATTTTTCTATTTAATGGAAAAACTAATTTTAAGTGCTGGAAAATTAGACAAGAAAAATTGATATTCAAAGTTCATCCAATAAATTGTTATCCTCCCGAAATTCCGTTCGTGTATTATTTATATTGTTTTGCTTCTGTCCGGCTTCCCTTTGATTGCCTCTTCAATTATCATAGCTTTAGGGGCATCTTTGTTTCGTTTCTGTTCACTTGCGGACTACATGATTTAGCTATTTTGATTGGGTTCTTGGCTTTTCTATTTTGACAAATTATTTTTGGCTCCTGGAGATTATTATTGTTTTAATTGCTGGGAATAGATATTGGTCAATGTTATTTTTGTTTTCACTGGTACTAATTATTTGTTCTAGTTTGCCAAAAGCACATAGCAAAGCCGTTATTAACAGTGACATCTAGTTTACATTTTAGGGATAATTTCGGAAACACTTAAGGTTTATACTAATATCACATGGCATGACCACACTCTCAAAAAATTCATAAGCCACCCTGTCTTTTGATTTATTGTAACATGTCAGCCTAACTCAAAAAAGAAACAATTATACAATTAACTTTGACAATTTTATCATTGTTATTTTAGACGTTTAATAGAAATGTATTACTATTTCATGTGTTTGTTCATTTATATTCATTAGTTTTTTTTTTAATTTGATTTTTTCCTTTTTTGAATTCTTGGTTTTTATGGACAAATAAATAGTAATGTTTTAAGTTCTATATTTTAAATTAACTCAAACCGTGCTTAGTCCATTAATTAGTCCTAGTAAACAAATTACTTAATTTTATGAAAGATGTGGACTCCAATTTGAAGTTAATTTGCGCTAGTTTTTATGAATTCAATACCAACAGTATGAAATTGCAATATTTACAAATTCGTAAATGAAAAAATCATTACAATTTTTGAACATTAAACCTGTCTCTTCCAAAATTAAAATTTAATGTGCAAAATTGTAAATGCAACAAAACGAAGAATTAAATTTAACACTATATGAGCAAATTGCTATTTATTATTAAATGAGATTAATATAGAATTCTTTGTTCGACTATCTAATTAAATAAATATTGAAATTCAATTAACTAGAGGATCAACAAAGGGTAATATTAGAATTTAATTAGCTTCTATATCATATATTCTCTTATTTACTATTCTTTTTAAAAATTGGGTTGACATGGGATTTGGATACTCTCCATTTAGTTTCTCTCCATTTACCTATATATAAATAATTAAAATTTTAAAAAAAATAATCTGAACATACCACAATTGGTTTTATCTCATCAAGTAAATCATTATATCCAAAAATCAATTCATTCCGAAAAAACTTCGCAGTTGAATTTTATTCAAATTTGGACGAGGCAGAAATTTTTAAATTTTGATGAAATACAAATAGTTTAATCAAACAGTAAAATATTATTATTTTTTCTGATTTTTTGTAAGGCATTTATGTGAAACATAATTTAAATTATGAATGGTTTTGATTTTTAAAAATATTTTTTAAAATTTATTTTTTAAGAGTAAATGGAGGCTCATTCATTTACCCCTAAATGGAGAGGATCCTTATCCTGTTGACATGTTACAACAAAGAGAAAGTTAAGAGAGATTTTTCGTATCTTTAAAAGTTTAGAGATACTAAATAATATTGTCATAAATCTAAGAGAGATTTCCGAAATTATCCATACTTTTTAATACTTCGTAACAGTTATGTATTTGATTACTAGCATCATTTCTAATCTAATAATATCACTAATGTTAGTGGTGTTTATCGGTATCTGCCAACCCGAAAATTTACTGACCCTGTCTATTATACAAGGTTAATTTTTTTAATTTTACTCATTATGATATAATACTAATGAGTACCCCTCTCCATATATCGGGATATTTGCGTAAAAATAGTTTAAAATTGTTCATCCATTGCCTACTCAAGGATTACCTGTCGGAGACGTTATCTCTTGTGCAGGTTTTGCATGCATGTTTAGGATCTTTGCCATCATTTCAACAAATTCTTTCATGCACCAAGATGTGTGGTGCATAATAGTGTAAAACTTACTGTTTGTGCCTTTTTGGGAATTGCTAGGCCGAAAATAGCAAACAAGCTAATTCAAATATTGAGCGTGTCATTGCGTAGGTAAAAGTATTAACATGAATGTAAAGTAAGTGCGTTGAAATGTAAACTTGGCCTCTAAACGATTGTTGTTCATTTTCTTGTGGACCAAGGACTTAAAATTATTGCATAGAGTATTGAATTTGGAATGATCAATAAGAAAATTAAGGTTGATAGAGAGAAATTTTACCACTAGAAAGGGAAATGCTTGCTGAAACACATAAAGTGCTTGATGAAATACATAAACTACTTGATGAAATACACCTAAATTTGTTGAAACAAAATAAACTGCCTAAAACTAGAGATTTTACCTAAAACTAAAGCATTTGAGAGTATATGCATTTGTTTTATTGGAGTTTTTTTTTTATTATTATTCTCCTATTTTTTGAATTTTTTTTTTTGTCTTTTATAGGACTTCTCTACCTTTAGAAGCTGCTATTAGCTACTGCTACATTCAAATTTGAATTTTTCCTACTTTTTCTATCCACTTGGTCATAACTATCTATATTCCTATATGTGGGTTGATTTATCTTCATACAGATTTTAGTTATGCCACTTATTATGATGGTTAACCTATGTTCCTTGTCACTATTTTCACCAGTTCTTGGATTAGCATTTACGATCGATTTGATAATGACACTTAATCGGTACTACTGGTATCGGCATATCTATAATTGATTTGTTATTACTTGGCCTATTTGACAATAATATTCAATCGGCACAGCTAATAGTAGTACAATTGATATAGGTACAACTGATATTTGCATGAAATCATTGACATCGATAACTATACTTGGCTATCGGCTATGCTAGCTATTTGTATCAATAGAAGCCCCTCCCCCCCTAAAGTACTCTATCTTGCGCATCATAAAACTTTGATGGAGTACTTGTATTCTCAAGAACTGATATAAAGGTTAATGGATGTCAATCGATGGTAATCAACATTTCTTGGATTTATATTGATAATCGAATTTCTATTAGAATCTTATGCACCATCAATCTTGGACAAGTATTTTGACCAACTTATCTCAAAAAATATTTTTCATGATAACACCTTACTCTATGGGCGTTGATACGAACTATTTGCCGATAGATTCTGATATGGCAAGTTATTTTGATTGGCTCTCGACCTACGATATGTTGATTATTTCACATTAGGCGGTCACCTATGCATGACACCTGCGTCAAAGATTAGCAATGTTGATGAAGTTTGTGTTGATTGGCATAATGAAATTCCAACGGAAAAAATTCATCTTTGTTAGGTGGTTGTCGGTGTAAATACCAAATTTTGATGTATTTTTATCGTTAAGTGCTAAATTGGGGCAAATGTTTCAAAAAATTTTGTATTTTTGAGATAAGTCCTAATATCACAAAAACTAGCATTTTTTAGATAAAATAACCATTTTAAATCACTTTTGTGGGGGCAAGGGCAAAATGGCCATTTTGTAGTTCAATGGCATTTTCTAATTTTTAATATTCTCAATTTCGATTTCAAAATTTTGAAATATCTCGTTAAATTTTGGCAGTCTTTTAGACCTCATTTCGAGGTTAAGTATTTTTAAGGTCTGAAACTTTGTTTTTCAACAGTAGCGTTTCGGGTGTTTTGGTTATATATCTTATTTTTGTCTCGGTTGTTGCTGGTACTTTTGCTGGTGAAAACTTTAAGATATTTAGCCCATGTGATGATTTATACTACAAGATATGTAATGATTTTAAGTTGTGTTTACTTTACACTAAGATCTGAAAATGTTAAGCCCGTGTGATGATTTTATGTTAAGATATGTTTTTCTTATATCCATGTGATAACTTTATATTGATTTTGTTCCTTTTGAGCCGCTATGATTTAACTTTTTGTTTGAATTTAAATCTCGCTCTCGATCTTTGTCTCCATTTATGTGCATCCGGCTTCAATTTGTTGTATTTGGGCAGTATTTTTCCATTTTCAGTGCAAAAAATGAATTTGATAGGTGTGTTTACCCCCGGGTGGTGGCTAAAAAATTTCCTGGCAGTGGGCCACCATGGCAGTCCTTTGATGGTTTCTTTCTGGTTTTGGTTGCTAGATTTGAGCCTCCTGCTTTAGGCCTGTGATGTACTATGTTGGGCCGTGATGTTTAAATCTGAGGGGATTGGGTTTGATGATTAAATCTGATGGGTTTTGAAAAATGAATTTCTTTTGGGTTTGTTTCAAATTAATGGACTTTGAGAAGACAATAAAATTCTTTTGGGTGTTTTTAAATCTGATGGGCTTTAACTAAAAAAAAGGTTTTCAATTGGATCCAATAACCAGTCCAAAAAGGAAACAAATTAACCACTAAGCCATCAAATATTGAAAGGAACTAATTAAAGGTTGGGCAAGTTAAAATGAGGGGGAAATCAGGATTTCTTCAAAACCAGGGATTTTATCCCCAACAAAAATAATTTTTTATTCTGATCCCCAACAAAAATCAAAAATAAAAACCCAACAGAGTTAAGTTGATGAAAACAAAACCATTTCTTTTGATATATGCATTAAAAAATATAAATTTCTTTTGCTACTAATTCTTGCAAAGCAACAAGAGTTGGGCTATTGGGTTTGGTATCCTTGTTTTGTGCTCATTAATAGTGGAAGGTTTTGGGCTTAGGAGTTTGTTTCTGATGTGAGCCAATGAAAATCCGTTTGGACCCAATGTTTTTTATCAGACCCGTTCTTTTTGTTGTGCACTAGTTTACTTTTGGGCCTAAGATGTAACTATGGTTTATAAGTACATGTTGGTCGAAGGGGATTCTTATTTGTATAAATGGTACTTCGGATATCAAATTTAGGTCACATAAATAAATGTGTTTAAAAGTTTCTTGGATCAACTGGTTTTTAGAGTTGGGCTTGTTTGACATTTTGATCGGTGGGGTGAAGTTTAGCAATGACTAGTTATTCTTGTGCTTTGGGTTGTTTAACTTATATTTTTGGGCCTCTGATAGTTATTTTTATGTGCTTGAGCTTATTAATCCTTGGTTCAGGCTAGATGCATAGGACATATTTTTGGGCCATAATTATTTTATTTTGGGCTCTTAGATTTAGGCTTGGGCCTTAGTATTTCAGATTTCCTGTAATTATAATCTGGCCCTGCACCTTTAAATATTCACAACTCGGCCCTTGAATTTTGAAAATTATTTTTGACCCCAAAATTTTCTGAAATTACACTTTTACCAAGAAGCTTTTAAATTGCAAATTGGTTCCTAAAGCTTTTTGAAATGTTTACACTTTAGTCCCAAAAACTTGTTATAATTGCTGTCTAGTCACTTCAACTTTTTGAAAGTTAAATTTTGACTCATAAACTTTGTTGCATTGTATTTTGGCCCTAAAATTTAGTTAGTATCGCAATTAAACCCCTAGAAGTATAATTTGTTTCTAATTGAGTTTCTTTTCTGTGTAATTGTTATTTTAGCACTGTTATCTTTTTGTTTCTTTTATTTTTGCTCATTCCATCATTTAGAAATGTCGCAGTTGAGTCCTTCAAGTTTAGATTTGGTTCGACTGAATCTTTTTTCTTTTCAACAATTATTACTCATCCATTTTTGTATGATAGTTTATTTTAATTTATTTATTAAAATTACTTTTGTAAAGTTAATAATATTATTTTTGTTAGTTTAATTTTAATATACTTGTATATTGGTTCAATAACCCAATTATTTATATTTTGAGCTAAAAAAGGATAATCTCGTACCTATAGCACTTTGAGAGGTATATCTAAATCTTTTTATAGTAGATGTGCTAAGTATTTTAGATCATTTTGTGGGCTAATTCTTTAATTATTTTTTTTCTAGTTTTCACTATTAATTTTCTTTTATTACTATTAGTATTCATGTAATTTAATTTTGTAAAAGGTTTAAGTCTAATGTAATAGATACGGTTATGTACTATGTGCTCACTGCATTTTGTTAGGATTTGCATGTTAGAATATTATGCCTTACATGGTTACGTGTTTTATGTGCTTATATGTTTATTATTTTATTATTTATAGTGTATTTATTCTTGTATATATCTTTTGCTCTAGTGGAGGAAATTTTCCCTCACGTGTTAGTCCTATGCTAGCACGTGAGTTTTCCTCGTTCCCTGCTCTTTCTGCACATGTTTTTTATTGTTTATTTTTTTTGTGTTTATTCTATCCAAATTTAATATAAATTTGGATTACTTTTTGGAAATATGAATTAAGTCTCACAACTAGTTTTTCCGAGGTGAAAGAATGCCTTGGTTACCTGCGAGTAGTCTAGCAGAGTCTTTCCTTTTCTCAATAAAACTCCCGAATCCTTTTTTTTTTTTTTTTTTGTTTTCGTAGACTATGAGTCATCAAGTGCAAAGTTTCTAATTTATTCATTTTGCCTAGTTACTTATTTGTTTTATTTTAAAATTATTCAAAACTTTTTATTTCCACTCGACCTATTGGATTTTTCCTTTTCCTATAGGTTAGGGTTAGTGTCTGATGCACTTCATACTCTAGGTGGCAATTCCATTTTTTTTTTTAATTTTTCCAAAATCCCTATGCTAGATTATATGTGGGTCTTCAAAATGTTGCATTTTAAGTCTCATTTTAGACCTAATTTTTGTTTTAATAATATACTTATTTATTATTTTCTCTTTATTTGTATTATTTTATTTTTCCTGTGTCGAAAAATGGGGCACAACAACTTGGCAACTCCACTGGGGACACTCAAGAATTCAAGCACTCGATTTAACCATGTTTCTTATATATTAACCCCTTGTTATATTGAGTTTGGATGTTTAGATTACTTTTCTATTTTCCTATTTGTATTTTGTATATGTTTTGTTTAGTCGATATCCGGTTAAATATGTTGCATATTTGTTGGTTTTGTTTTCTTATGAACTTTCTGTTTTGTATCTCATAGCATACATTCTTTGTTTAGATAATTATTTTTTGGTTTTATAGATGTAATTATTGGGTTATTTGTTTATTTATTTAGGTATATAATTTTCATTCTCATTTGCACTTTTATCGTCTGACTCAATGGCTTAGATATTCCTATATTAATCCTTCCACCTACAGGAGACACATCACCCATCTACATAACTCAGTGGATACCATCCAACTTCCTTTTTAGGATTTGGACATCACGTAGGCGCGCAGGTACAAGATGTGGTGCTCCTGTATCGGTGTCAAACGGGTCCAACTCGAACCACTAACCTGGCCCTTTGGAATTGATAGACGATACTTTTTGGGTCCCTCAATCTGAAGGTTTGGGAATCGTAAACCAATGTAGAGTCTAAATTGCATTAGTGATGATCCAAACTCATACAATATATAGATTACTTATAGGATAGAGCCTTTTAAAACCCTAATAGGACACTAGGCACAAGGGAAGGGATAATAGTTGTGTATACTTTTTTTTATTTTATACTTTTACGGTATTCTTATTTTTTGATCTTATTCTCTTTATTTATTACTTTTTACATCTCATGAGCCCTAGAATAAGAGCCTTTAGGCAAAGTGCTCTTTTAGTAAGCCACTTCTGATCTCCTAAATTTTGGACATTTAAATATCTATCTATTGCATCTTTGTCTAAGAATCAAAATAGAGTCATAGTTTGATTTTTGTGATTTTAAGAGTTTAGATTTGTTATCCCTTAGGATTCCTTTTGTCGTCCACTTCACCCTTAGATCGACTTGTACAAATGTAAGCCTGTTTTTAAAAGTTTTGTACATTTCAAGTATTGTGTAATTACCCTTTAAAAAAAGTGTTTATCCCTAACCCATGTTTGTACCCCATAGGACTCTTTCTTTGTAAATTCATGTTTGTATGTGAAGTCATTACGATTATGGAACATCACAGTTTATTTTGGTGATGTTTTGATTTTCACATTGTTTACTCGCTTTAATAACTGGTTTCATGTATAAGTTATAGAGGGAATACCATTTCGGATAACCCATGGTAAGAATAAGCCATCCCATTTGTCTTGGGTACAAAACCCAATGAGACACGCACGATTTTGGGCAGAAGCCCCATTTGCTTCCATAATGGTGTCTCCAAGACCCATTGCATCAAGATGCATTTCAGTATCAAGAACCCATGATAAATAATTCTTTCTAGAAATGCCAAGAGGTACAAATTCAAATTTAGTAAGGTTAACCATAAGAAAAGAAATTGATAAACAAACTTACCTAAATATTACTTGAACAATAAGATCTTCTATTTCACTATATTTCGCAAAGGTAGAGTCGTGCTGATAACGCATTATGAAACTAACTCAAAATTATTAAACTTGGTTATTAACTAAAGCAAAAATATAGTAGATAATGTGTAGAAAAGTAGAGAAATATTAGATAGGGTTACAAGATAGGGGATTCATAAATATGATGCATGAATCACGAGAATCGATAAATCTTTACAGGAATCAATGAGCCTTCACAAAATTCAAAGAGATGAATATCACATTAACCAATATATTTAGGGGATGAAATGACATCTATGTTTCTAGAATTTATAAGAATTTATAACATTTGGTAAGTTAAAATGAGGAGGAAACGGGGGCTTCTACAAAACCAGTCCCCAACAAAAAAGATTTTTAATTCTGATCTCCAACAAAGATCAAAAACAAAAAAGCCCAACAAAGTTAAGTTGATGAAAACAAAACCATTTCTTTCGAAATACGCAGTAAAAAAATTTAAATTTCTTTTGCTACTATTTCTTGCAATGTAACAAGAGTTGGGCTTATGCGTTTAGGTGTGCTCATTAATAGTGAAAGTTTTTGGGCTTAGGAGTTTATTCTGATGTGGGCCAATGTAAATCCGTTTGGGCCCAATGTTTTTGATTAGGCCCGTTAATTTTGTGGTGTACTAGTTTAATTTTGGGCCTCTATGGTTTATTACTGCATGTTGGGTATTTTTTTTTGGGCCAAATAAATATAAGGGATTTATAAAGTATTTTGGACCAAGTAGTTTTCAACTTCTGCTCGTTGGACATTTTCATCGGCGGGGTAAAGTTTAGTTATGACCAATTATTCTTGTGTCTTGGGTTGTTTAACTTATATTGTACGCTTATGTTAGTTATTTTTTTATGCTTGGGCTTATTCTTCCTTGGTTTGGGCTAGATGCTTAGGCAACATTTTTTGGCCATCATTATTTTGGCCTGTCAGAATTAAGGCTTGGGCCCTATTATGGTTGATTTCTTTTAATTACAATCTGGCTCAGTACCTTTAGATATTAACAACTAGGCCCTTGAACTTTTTAAAATTATATTTGACCCAATTTTTTGAAATTACAGTTTGACCCCGAAATCTTTTAAATTGCAATTTTGTAACTAAACTTTTTGAAATTGTACTTTAGTCCCAAAAACTTTTTATAATTTCTATATAGTCCTTTCAACTTTTTGAAAGTTACAATCTTGACTTATAAACTTTGTTGCATTGCATTTTGGCCCTAAAAAATTTGTCAATATCGCAATTGAACCCCTAGAAGTTTAATTTGTTTTTAATTGAGTTTTTTTCTGTGCAATTGTTATTTTAGCACTGGTATCTTTTTATTTCTTATATTTTTGCCCTTTCATCGTTTAGATATCTCACAGTTGAGTTCTTTAACTTTAGATTTAGTTCAACTGAATCTCTTTTCTTTTCAACAATTGTTACTCATCCATTTTTGTATGATAGCTTATCTTAATTTATTTATTAAAATTACTTTTGTTAAGTTAATAATATTATTTTTATTTGTTTAATTTTACTTATACTTTTATATTAGTACATTAATTCGTTTGTTTATATTTTGATCTAAAAAAAAGGATAATCTTGTACCTTTGATACTTTAAGAGGTATATCTAGATACAATCCCGTGCTAAATATTTTAGATCATTTTGTCTGCTAATCGTTTAATTGTTTTTTTAGTTTCTCCATTATTATTTTTCTTTTATTACTGTCAGTATTTTTGTAATTTAATTTTATAAAAAGATTTAAGACTAATGTAATAGATAGGATGATGTGCTATGTGTTCACTGCTCTTTGTTAGGATTTACATATTAGAATATTATGCCTTATGTGCTTACGTGTTTTTTGTGCTTATATGTTTATTATTTTATTAGTGTATTTATTCTTGTATATATCTTTTGCTCGCATTCTGCACTAGTCCAATACTAGTGTAGGAAATTTTCCTTCTTGTGTTAGTCCTATGCTGGCACGTGAGTTTCCCTTATTCCCTGCTCTTTCTACACATGTTTTTTATTATTTATTTTCCTTCGTGTTTATTATGTCCAAATTTGACATAAATTTGGTTAATTTTTCAAAACACAAGTTAAGTCTCGTAATAGCTTTTACTAGCGGGGAAAGGCTGCCTAGGTAAACTACCTGCATAGTAGTCTAACATTTCCTTTTCTCAATAGGACTCCTGAATCCCCTTCCTTTTTTTTGTTTTGTTTTCATAGACAAGGAGTCATCTAGTGTAGAGTTTCTAATTTATTCATTTTGCCTAGTTACTCATTTATTTTTATTATAAAATTATTCAAAACTTTTTATTTCCCCTCGAACTTTAGGGTTTTTCCCTTTCCTATAAGATAGGATTAGTGTCCCAATGTACTTTATACACTGGGTGGCAATTCTATTATTTATTTATTTTTCCAAAAACCCTATGCTAGATGATTTTTAGGTCTTCAAAATGTTGCATTTTAAAGTCCCATTTTAGATTCAATTTTTTGATTAATAATATACTCATTTATTATTTTCTCATTATTTGTATTATTTCATTTTTTCCTTGTCGAAATTGGGGCGCGACAGTCATTGCATGATGCTTGCATCTAATGATTTTTAGAGTTTAAATTGTTTAAAATAATAAAACTCCAAAATATCGGTGCATGATGCCAACATCAAATGATCGATAAAACTTAGGTTGGTGCAAAATAAAAAACTCTCATTTTTTTTTTTTTTTTGCAAAATAAAAAACTCATCCATTATTGTTGATGGACTCAGTATATCGACCCACTCTATGTTAATATTGGTATGCTAATGAAAATGGACACCTACATTTATCATTAAAGATACTTCATTTCTACCAATTTATAATAAATATCATTGTCATCAGTAAAAGTGATATCTCTTTCAATGTCTACATGTTAATATTCTCATTGATGAGAAATATTAAGAATATCTTCATTAGAGAAATTATCAACATCATTGGCAATATCCATATTTTGTTATCGACAATGTATGTCATTGAATCAGTAACCAAAATTAAAAATATAGTTTTGTCAACTGATTTCTCCTCAAGGATTGCTTGCCATCCAAGAACATCACTTTCAATGTGCATGAATGTTCTCTCCGGAATATCATTAATATATGTGCGACCCATCTCACCCACGATTTGGCCAAGGAGATCGTTGACGACCTTCGCAGTTTAGTTTAATTCTAAACTCATATCAATAAGTTCTTTCAAGTTTACACCTTCTTTCCTATGTTCATTTCCTCCAAACTGATTGATCATCAGCTTGAATTCAGCTTTTGTTCTCACAGCATCCTTGGCCATATTTTTTATCATCTTAGTCATGTTGCTCTGAATCATGTTTATTTTCTCACACATTCTTTCCATCTAGAACTTTGCCAGAGAGTCTTGTACAAGATCGAGTCGACTACTTGAAGAGGTTTGCTCTAGGAGTTTTTCTTTCTTGACGATGTCCTTCTTTTGAAATTCAGAATCTTTGACAATGTCTCACCTGATGTGCCAATTTTGTTTGTGCATTTTTTGGCACTGCTAGTCCGAAAACAACATATAAGCCAATTTAAATGTTAAGTGTGCCATTACGTAATTAAAAGTATTAAGATGAACGTAAAGTAAGTGCGCTAAAATGTAAATCTAACCTTTAAATGATTGTTGTTGCCATCTGCCTTATTGACCAAGGACTTAAAATTATTGTGCAATTGAGTTTTTAATGATCAGCAAGAAAATTTAGATTGTATAAAATTTTACCACTAAAAAGAGAAATGCTTGTGTAAAACACATAAAGTGGTTGCTGAAATGCATAAACTGCATTCTAAAATAAATAAATTGCTTCCTCAAATGCTTAAATACTTGATGAAATGCTAAACTGCTTGTTGAAATAAATAAAATATTTATTGAAATACATAAAATATTTCTTGAAATATAACTAAATTTTCTAAAACGAAATAAATTGTCTAAAACTAAAGATTTTACCTAAAACTAAATCTTTTGAGAGGAATTTTGGGAAGACATGTCATTTGTTTTGTTGGAAATTTTTTTTTTTTGTCCTTCTCTTTTTTGAACATTTTTTGCCTTTTATAGGACTTCGCCACATTTAGAAACTGCTATCGATAATTGTCACATTCAAATTTGAATTTTTCCTGGTCATAACTATTCATATATGTTGGTCTTATTTGTGGGTTGATTTGTCTTTATATAGATTTTAGTTATATCACTCGTTATGGTGCCACTACTTCTACCAATTCTTGGAACAACATTCAAGATCGATTTGATAATGGCACTTAATCGGTACTGTTAGTATCGTCATATCTATACCTGATTTGTTACTTAGCCAATTTGGCAATAATATTAAATCGGCATAACTAATATAAGTATAACTAGTATAGATACAATTGATATCAGAATGAATTCGTCAATATCAATAACTATATTTGGTTATCGGTTATGCAGTTTGATTTGTACCAACACTTTATATAGTTACTCATACTGAATATATTTATCTTCCTATGAATAGTACGAGATTATCAATTAGTATATTGTTATGGGAAAATTCTATAGTTCTATTAAAAAATTATTTCGTTGTATTTTAAATTTTTATATAATAAAATATTTCTTTAAAAATTTATATTATAAAAATTTAAAAGTACAACGTAACGATTCTTTGTGCTGCTTGCCGTGTTGTATTATCATGATACGTCATTAAACTCGTTATTAATCAAGTCGAAGACACTCAAACTTGAATTATCTCCAACTCTGAGCACAACTTGAATTACTAATTTACTGACTGTTTCTTCAACTCAAATATGATAAAAGTCTGAATTGAACGACTTTAAATAGATTCAAGGATATAACTGATAACCCAAAACTTTAATTTGTCAGATGCATATAGTTATAGCTTCAAACAATCAATGTTGTGTACATAGAAGTCTTCAAAAGAAATTCCAGTCAGCAAATTAAGCAACGTAATGAAAGAACATTGACTTTTAGCCAAAATGTAAATGCTTCAATAATTATCCACCCAAGTTTAATGTATTCCAATAAAGATGAAGTAAAATCTTGGAAAATTTTCTTACAACGTGGTTGCTTTCTAGGAAAAAGAGAACCCACAATGATCCCAATCCTCCTCAACCTAAGACTAAAGCAATATACATGTGGATTTTGCCCCAAAAGTTGGCATGACCAAACCTCATTTCTTTCTACGTGCCAAAATACTAGGACAAGGTTTATATTATTAATTGAGCAACTACGGTAGTAAATGTGCTGCCTTTCTTGGACCAAACAACTAGTACAACTTTTAATTGTTTAAAAGATAAAATACTATAAATCTGCATATAGTATATTTTACTAACTTATTTTCTTTTGTACTTTGGACTAAAGGACAATTTAAACACAAGTCATTCAAACTATGTCTGAAATACACGTGCAATACACACGTGTGATGTCCTGTTGTCTAGAAAGAGAACACGTTCTCTCCAAAAATATAATATTTTTTTTTTTGACAAAAATACCTTCATAAACTAAAACTATTTTTTCCTTTTCCATTTTTTGATAGTATTGGGTCAAATTTAGGGGCTGAATTAAAATTTTTTGCTTCATTTTAGTTAACAAGTAACGATGGTGGGACTTGGATAATGGTTGTGGGTCTTGAGTTTTGGATCAAGATTAATGGTGTGACTTGGATACTGCTAGGTTGAGAGCATACTTATAATTTTAATAAACTTCGTTAGTTTGGATGATTTTTGTTATTTTATCATTCCGTGCAAAATACATGAGAGTTTAAGCTAAGTTTTCAATACATATAGGGGTGATGGGTTAGGAGAGATAGCACATGAAGGTTTATGATATTTCACCGTTCTTCAAATTATTATTAATCATAAACCTAATTCAATAGTTTAAATTTCCACAATAATAGAGTTGTAAATGAAATTAAACTATTTAATATTTGAATCGAACTTGGTTCTATAAGAGTTTGTTTGATATTAGTTCATCAATAATCAAATCAAATTTAAACAAAAGTTAGTGTCCGTTAATTTTTTGTGTTTGACTCGAATTCAGTTTGATAATATCAAAAATTTAAATTTTCATGTAAAAATTTTAAATTATTCGAGTTCGACTCGATAAAAGTTTATTTGAATTCGACTTGAAAGATAAATAAACCAAATTTAAACAAAACTTCAAATTTGATAAAATAACAAATTTTAAAATTTAAATATATAAAGTTTTAATTATTTATGTTCATTTACACTCTTACTTAATTATTTCAAAGTTAATGTCTCTTACATTTACAATTTTGACCTAAAAATGTGTACTACTCTCTATTCCCGTATGAAAATTATGATACAGATACTAAATCATCTTGTGAAATTTATTTGTAAAAAAGATGTGAATTCATTTAAAAATCTTGAGAGTTTCAGAGTGTGCACATCCGTTAATGGACACATCAAGAAATTGATAGTGATATAATAGGAGAAAAAGGTTATTTTATGATTAACTAAAGCATAGCAAATAAATGTAAAGGAGAAAAAAGGCATTTATCCTTTTTGGGTTCATTTTACTTTACTCCCTTAAAATTTAAAATTATTATCACTTTAGTTGCTAATATTATCTTTTAGCTATTTAAATGCTTCTGTTAAATTTAAGTATTTCTCTTTTTAACGAAAATACCCTTATAATTTTGTCCAACTAGACTATTTTTCTACAAATATCACTCATTTTTCCTTGTTCTCATTTTTACGTAATTGACTTTTTTTTTTTTTTTTCTCACATTTTGTTGACATGATTAAATATTCTTTCACCTATCATTACCATATCTCAAAATTCATCAAAGTCAATTTATATAAAAAAAAAAAAAAAATATTTTGCATGTCATAGAAAAATTTGTCCATACAAACAATTGGAGTGTAAAACTATCATTTTAGTCAAGAACCACACATAGTTAGATTTGACTGTTAATTCAGAAACTATACTGTCTAAAATATGATGTTAAGGAGGTAAAGTAAAATTAGTCCTTTTTATACTACTAAAATTTTGTGTTTCCAATAAAATGTAAGGCACAGGAAAAACGAAAACATAACACGTTAGTGATTCTGTTAATCTTAATGCTTCGTACGTTTCAAAACTTATTAATCTGTTATTAATAGCTGCCAGCAAAGATAAATTTTTCTAATGCAAAACAAGTGCCAAAACTTCAATAGTTGCTTGTACAGAAGATTATGATCCGAGGAATGTATAGCTTTGAACATAAAATTCTTTCTCACTTTTGCTAATGAAGGTTACATAAATACCCGTATAACAGTAAATCTCCTCTAAACCCTTTTATATAAGCAGAGGATAAAAATCTTGCTTCTTTGCTTTGATCATCCTGAATATGAAAAGTTTTCAGCCAAATTCAGTATCCCATCCCCCGTCCAGGCTTGTAAATTTCATTTTAGTTTTTTGTTTTTTGCGCTTAATTTATCTCTTATTATCATTAGTCTTTTTACCAAATTCAGAACGCCTGAACTTATCAGGCTCGACACAGGATTTATCTACCACAACTTCTTTTGAACATTATCGTTTTTGGGATTGCTTCTAATGGAAAGATCATGGATGCAAAGAAAAGAATATGTCAGGCTTCGGTGGAGACCTCAAGTAATGAAGGGATGTTTTTTTCTTGAAAAAATGGCACCAAATTCAACATTTTCTGGGAGTGATCACATTTCTCCACCTCCTATATGTATTTCTGGACAGTGACACTTCAAGATTTCTATATACGTTTAGGAACGATCCTCGGTCTAATATTCACGTTGCCAGGTTGGTATCAGAAATTGTGGCATTGAACTATACAAATGTTAGATGGTTTGTTTTTCGAGATGATCACACAGTTTTCTTTCCTGAAAATTTGGTGAAGACACTGTCCAAGTATGATGATAGTCTATGGTATTATATTGGAACGAATTCGGAAAATTTCCAGCAGAATAAAGAGTTCTCTTTTGATATGGCATTTGGAGGAGCTGGTTTTGCTATAAGTTATCCCCTGGCAAATGTTTTGGCTAAACATTTAGATTCGTGCCTGGATCGATACCCTAATCTTTATGGAAGTGATGGCAGAATTCATGCTTGTTTAGCAGAACTTGGTGTTACTTTAACTCATGAGCCTAGTTTCCCACAGGTACTATTCTATTCATTCCATTTTATCTGTCTCCTTATGCAATTCGCGTTCTGCCAAATTATACGCCGTTTTAGAAATTTCAGTATCCAAGTTAGAAAGTATTAAATGAATTTTTTTCTAACTTTAAGTTTAGTATCATATTAATAGTGGGGGAATTATATAGTTGGGGAATATTAAAGTAAAAAGGTAGTCACTTTGAATTACTCATGCCGTCCTATTTTATTTGAAATGGTTAAACTTGTACACAATTTAAGAAAAATTGGTGTTTTGAGCCATATAAAGATGCTTTTTTCATAATTGTACTTAAATTAATTTACAAAATTTGTTAGTTGATTTTGGAGTTTCAAATTTTGAAATGATTTGTGAGAGTAATTAATGTCAAAACATAAATTTAATGCTATATTTTTAAAACTTGCATGAAAGATAAAATTGGTAAAATAACCTTTAAAAATTTGCCATTTTAAATCAAAATAAAAAAATGGAAATAATAAAATGGAACGGAGGGAGTATTTTTTTTTTTGGGAAAATCGCCAAAATAGTCCCTCAACTTTTGTACTTTAGCAGAATAGATGTGTCAAATTTTTTTTAGCTCGAATATGCTTCGACTTTCATGCAAGTTTTAGCCAGAATAGTCCTTTAACTTTTATTTTTTAGCCAATTAAGTCCTTTTACAAATAACTGTCTCTTATTTTCGTTTTTTTCTTATTGTAAATTTCACATGAAAGGACTATTTTGGCTAAAAAAGTTGGAGGACCATTTTGGCTACAAAAAAAGTTGAGGGACTATTCTGGCTAAAGTACAAAAGTTGAGGGACTATTTCAACGATTTTCCCTTTTTTTTTTGCAAAGTTGATACAATTAAGTCATTGTACACTAATTCAAAATGACACTTAAAATAGAATAGAGGGAATAGCTAAAATATCTTACAAATTTGTTGAATCAAATGGTCGTTTGAGGAAATATTTTTGGATTATTGGCTGCCATCCAATTAGGTCATTGGTTTCACTCCATCACTTGGATGCAACAGAACCTATTTTTCCTAAAATGACATAAATGGAAGCTTTGCAACATTTACTTGAAGCAACAATTGTTGATTCTCAAAGGATTTTGCAGCAAACTGTTTGCTAAGATAGATGGTTTTTGATTAAGTTGTGCAGAATTAGATTCTAGGAGGAGAGAGAAAGTGAAAGAACTGAGTGTCAAGAGTATGTTTGATTATCTGAGTTTCGATCCCATTTCAGTAGCACCCAAACCCCTTATTTATAGATGTACATGAGGAGTCATGAGGCTATCACTATGTTAGCTCAACTGAGGCTAAATTACATAATTGCCCTTAATGAGGTTTCCACGTAGGCACTTCTAGAACAATTTAGGAAAGATGCTATGTGTCACTAATCCACATCATCAATAGTCCCCTCGGCTTGGTGCCGAACCTCGCGGCAGGGGCCAAGCTGAAAATGACTGTTTGCAGTCCCCAGGCGATGACAATCAGAACTTTTATACCGAGCTGAGGTGCAGAACTTCGTACTGCCTTTGACGATGCGAGGTTGTAAACGACCTTTGGGATTCTCGGCAGGATGTAACTGCAATGTTAACTCGTGGGTGACGTTTTGCTGAGTCCCCATGCACTGAATTTTTATTTATTACACTGCGTTATTCGCTCTAATTATTGGTGCAAAATGCCTCGCTTTTCAAGCCATAACGCCTCACTTTTCACGCCACAACGCCTCGCTTTTAAAGCAAAATGCCTCACTTTTCAGGCCATAATGTCTCGCTTTTCACGCCATAAAGCCTCGATTTTCCCGCCTAAAAGCTTTTTTCCATTTCAAAACCGTCAGTTTTTCCCCAGAATATTCTGGAAGGTTGCTCTCCTATTTATACCCCCCTTCTCCCCCAAATCTTTTTTCTTTCCCTTACTCATTTTACTTCATTCTTCCAACTTACTAGTATTTTCTTCCTTCAACCCCTCATTCACTCCACACTATCTTTTGCTCTTTTACTCCCTAAAATCTCACATACTCTCCTTCCGTTACCATCATCCTCCTGCTCCCTTTTCCTCCGACTTCAACCGTTGCTGTCCTCCGACCGCTGCTCAATGCCACCACCGGACACCACTAGCAGTCCTCATCCACCACCATCAACACTCCCTCAGGGAGTGCCGAGGCTACACCCTCAACTTCCCCTTCTCTGTCTGTACCCTTGAATCAAACTGAGGCCAGCAACTCCCCGGAGAGACCAGCGGGGGGAGGTAACTTTGGCCCTTCGGCCCACCCAACTAGAGCCAACTCGGGTTACAAGAAAAAGGACAAGGGAGGCTGCTAGCCTCAGGGAGGGTCCTTCTTAGGCAATGACCCTCTCCTCTGCGTCATCGCCCCCGAGGCCCTCCGTTCCAGTAGCGAGGGTAAGGACCCCAAGGACAGCCTCTAGAAATGTACCCTTATCAAAACAACTTATCACCTTATATGGTAAGGACTGTCGACCCTTATTCATTCCCACTCCTTATTCATTCTTCACTGTCGAGGGCTAACACTTTACTTTTTCAGGTGATAGAAAAAATACTCCCGAAGAGGAGAGAAAATCTGCAGGGTCACAGGATGTGCCCTGGGATCGACTGTCCGTCGACCCTCTTCCAGTTCCTTCTACCTCGGGGAGGACTGATCTCCGACCCACCCCACCGATTGACATAAATGATCGGGCTCAGTTCCCAACGGGATGGCTCGTGAGATGGCAAAGATGGTGGCCTTGCCTCGGGATGTGGCCTACGTTAAGAGACTCACCTCTCAACAGAGGCTGGACGAGATTCACGTCAGCCTGATGAACGTAAGTCTAACTAACCCTTCTTGAAATTCCAACTTTTTGCACCTCGTACTTCAACTTATACAACTAATCATTTTGTTTTTTTGCAGGCAATCACAATTTTGCCCGCCATCGCGGATCGGGAGTCCTCCTTCAACTCCGCCATTAACTCCATGAAGCAGGAGCTGGCTTACGCCAAATTCGGAATGGATCAGGCAGTGAATGAGGCAGTGAACGCCAATGAGATAAAATGCAACATCGAGGCGGGCAAAAAATACGATGAGTGGAAGGCCGAGCTGACCGAGGTGAGGGACAAGTTTCGGCAAGCCGAGTTAGAGAAGAAAACCCTTGAAGTGAATGTCGGAGATCGTGACAAGAAGATCGCAGATCTAGAGCAAAGGGTTCTTCAAATTGAAAAACACAAGGTGAAGCTCAGCTAGCCGAAGCGAAGTTCGCTTCCCGGGAGGTGGAGCTACGGATCGAAGGCAGAAATCAATTCGTGGCTTCGGTCGAAGCAGATGAGATGCTGAAGGAGTTTACAAAGAAGGTATTTTCCATGGGGTTCACACTAGCTTGTGACCACTTGGTGAAAAATTCTGATTTGTACGAGGGGCTGCCATATGACGCTTCTGTTATCGAGGAGGTCATCAATGGCCTAGAGGCTCAATTTAAAGCCCCCGTTCGATTCTCAAAACTTCTGAAGCAACTCTGCTGATTCAGGGTGCGAACCCCGAAGTCGAGTCTGAGCCTGTGAATCAAGCTTCCACTTCCTCTGCCGAGCTTTCCACTTCTACTGCACAGGCTAATGTAATCCTGTTGTAATAGTTATGAACTTTTCATGTACTAGTTAGGATTTTTCAATGAAAATCTCAAGTTTTGATTAATTTGTTTTCCCAACAGGAGTCTCGACTTTTCTTTACTTCTGGGTTTTTAACTGCTTTTACAATTTTTTTATCTCCTGCATTCAAATCAAAAGTTTCATGATAAAAAAATAATAATAAGCTTATAACACTTAAGAATATTATCATAGAAAATTGTCTAAATTTCCCTTTCACTTTGAACTTAGACCTTGTTTAGACCCTTCCGAGCTGAGGCAAAAGGATTAAGCTTAGCTCATTTGTTTGCTTTAGCCATTTAGTTTGAATCAGATCTTCCAAGGTCCAATAAATAATGTTTTGCTTAAGCAGGGCAATCAATCCTCTTTGAGGATCGGATCCTCTCAAATTCATTTTGGTTGAAGGGGCTGCCAAGTCTCTGCCCCTGAGGGGGAACTGCTAGGCCTCGGCTCCCAATAATTTACTTTTGTGTTGAACTTGAACCGAACCTCTGAGAGTTGGAACAGCTCAAACTCGTTTTGTGCTTGAATCGAACAGCTGAGGGTTGGTGCACCTTCGATTATGCTTGGGGGCTACTAAGTCTCTGCCTTTGAGGGGGGAGCTGCTAAGCCTCAGTCCTCACGATCATTTGCTTTTCTGTTGAGCTGGATCCGAACCTCTGAGGGTTGGAAAAGCTCGAACATCTGTCTTGTGCTTTGACCGAAACTCTGAGGGTTGGCGCAGCTTGATTTTGCTTGGGGGGGTTACTAAGCCACTGTCCTTGAGGGGGGACTGCTAAGGCTCAGCCCTCAATCATTTGCTTTTCTGTTGAACTGGATCCGAACCTCTGAGGGTTGGAGCAGCTCGAACATCTGTTTTGTGCTTTGACCGAACCTCTGAGGGTTAGCGCAGCTTGATTTTGCTTGGGGAGCTACTAAGCCTCTGCCCTTGAGGGGGGACTGCTAAGCCTCAGCCCTCAATCATTTGCTTTTCTATTGAACTGGATCCGAACCTCTGAGGGTTGGAGCAGCATGAACATCTATTTTGTGTTTTGACCGAACCTCTGAGGGTTGGGACAGCTTGATTTTGCTTGGGGGGCTACTAAGCCTTTGCCCTTGAGAGGGAACTGCTAAGTCCAGCCCTCAATCATTTACTTTTCTGTTGAACTCCTGTCTCGGATCCGAACCTTTGAGGGTTGGAGCAGCTCGAACATCTGTCTTTTGAGAAGGGACTTTCATTACATTCCTTGATAATATTTCTTCAAATTTATAATATTTCACATTCTGAGAACAGGATCCCCTCTCATGTCAACCAACTTGTAATAGCCCCAGGTGTGAGCTTCTATTCCACGATAGGGTCCCTCATAGTTTGGATCTAACTTTTTAGTCCCCTCTACACGGCTTGCTTCATTCTTTCAAAGTACCAAGTTTTCGAGGCCGCAGATACCGATGCTTGACCCTGGCGTTGTAGTGTTTAGTCATGACTTGCTTGTACTTGGCTTCCCGGATGGATGCATCCAACCTCTTTTCCTCAGGTAGATCCAGGTTAGCTCGAAGGGCCTCATCATTTAATTCCAAAAGCGTACAAGAACACTCTAGCCGAGGGTAGCCCAATCTCTACAGGGATAACAGCCTCGGACCCGTAAGTCAAGTTGAACGGATGGTTTCCGTTAGCCATTCGAGATGCTTGGCTTGTGGTCCTGTATGCCTATAAGACACTAGGCAATTCCTCAGCCCAAGTGCCTTTGGCTCGTTCAAGTCGAGTCTTGAGTCTCGAGGCAAGGTTCAATTGCACATTTCAGTCTGTCCATTTGGTTGCGGATGAGCGACCGAGGTGAAGTGCTGTTTGATGTCGAGATTAGCGTAGAAGCTCTTGAAAGGCTCCCCTTCAAATTGCTTCCCATTATCAGAAATGAGCACAGCAAGGATATCAAACCGATAAACAATGATTTTCTAAAAGAATTTTACTATTGCTTTTTCCGAGATTGTAGCCAGGGGCTCGGTCTCGATCCACTTGGTGAAGTAGTCAATCGTCACTACTAAGAACTCAAGCTTGCTTATCCCTCTGGGAAATGGGCCCAAAATATCAATTCTCCACTGAGCAAATGGCCATGGGATCTAAATAGGGACCATGTCCGAGCCGGATCTTATACACATATTGATGCATGTATTTGACATTGATGACACCCCCGTACCAAAGTGTTTGCTGTCAGAGTGTAAGGTCAGCCAGTAGTACCTAGTCAACAAGACTTTGCGAGCAAAGCTCCGAGAACTGACGTGACTTTCGCATATGCCCTCGTGCACCTCTCGTAAAACATAGTTAGTTTCGGATGGCGTGAGGCACCTCAACAGGGGGCACAAGTATGCCTTTTTATACAAGATTCCATCAATAAGCGTATACTTGGCGACTCTGTACTTGATCTTTCTATCTTCGGCCGGATCCTCAGGGAGCTTATCATTATTAAAATAATTTATTATTGGTTCCATCCAACCGAGGTCTAGTCGGACACAAGAGATTCTTTTTTATAGCAGTCAACAGACCTGCACTCTTGCAGTTCTACCAAAATCTCTTTTGTTAAATGCGAGTATATTGTCGAGACTAGTTTTGACAGAGCATCAGCATGCGTGTTCCTTGTTTGGCCAATCTTAATGACGTCCACCTTTTTAAATTTTCTAATCCAGTTTTTGACATCGGTTAGGTATTTTTTCAAGATAGGTCATGCCTCGAGCCTCATAATTTTCCAGGGTTTGATTCACTACCAACTGAGAATTTGAATGTATCTTTAAGGTTCGGACTCCTATCTGGTAAGCCATTTCTATCCCACAAATGAGGGCCTCATACTCAACTTCGTTGTTTGTTGCTTTGAATCCGAACCTCAGGGCATAAGTAAGATAATTCCCTTCTGGGGATTGGATTATTATCCCTACCCCAACTCCGGATTCACATGAAACTCCGTCAACATAAGCTCCCATGCGAGATCTTTCCTTTTTTTTTTCTTTTACTGAATCAGTAGCCGTGATGAGGTCAACCTTCTCGATGCCACAGCTTTCTGCAATGAAATCTGCAAAAGCCTGAGCTTTGATTGATGTCCGAGGTCTGAATTCTATGTCAAACTCGAACAGCTCCACAGACCACTTTAGCATTCTGCCCGAAGAATCTGGCTTGCTTAAGATATTTTTCAAAGGAAGGTTGGTCAAGATAATTATCTTGTGACCATGAAAATAAGAAGCTTTAGCTTCCGAGCCGACACCACCAACGAGAAGGCTGCCTTCTCAATAGAGGTGTAATTCCTTTCTGGACCTTGAAGCACTTTGCTTACAAAATATACAGGGCATTGGTTTCCTTGTTCATCCTGCCTCAATTGAATCGAGCTGATTGCCAATTCAGTGATTGAGATGTACAGTATAGCGGTTCTCATTTTTGTGAAGATGCGAGCTTCTGCAAGTTGCCCAAGTATTCTTTAAACTCTTCAAAGGCTTTACGAGCTTATTCAGTCCATTGAAAGCCCTCAGTCTTCTTTATGAGCCGAAGGAACGGCAAGCCTCTTTCTGCTAATTTGGACAGGAATCGATTCAGGGCCGCCATTCTACCGGTGAGTCTCTGAACCTCCTTTACCGAGGTGGGAGTTTTCATATTAATTATGGCTTACACTTTTTCAGGGTTCGTCTCAATTCTCCGGTGAGAGACAATGAATTTCAAGAATTTTTTTGAGGGGACTCCAAATGTATATTTTTTGGGATCCTCAGCCTCATTTGGATGGATCTTAATGTCTCAAATATTTCCCTGAGATCTTCCAGGGTTTCCTCATAGGTTTGGCTCTTGACCACCATGTCATCAATATATACCTCCATGTTTCGTCCTATTTGAGACTTGATGATTTTATTGACAAGGCGTTGATATATGGCTCCAGCATTTTTGAGTCCGAAGGGCATCGTAGTGTAGCAATACGTGCCTCGGTCAGTGATGAAAGAGGTTTTCTCTTCATCTTCTCTGGTCATGTATATTTGACGGTAGCCATTGAATGTATCTAAAAAGTGTAAAATGTAAAATCAAACAAATAAATCTACTACTATATCGATCTGGGGGTAAGAGTAACTGTCCTTTGGACAGGCTTTATTAAAATCAATAAAATCTTGGCACATTCGCCAAGAAGAATCTTGTTTTGTTACAAGGACTGGATTACAAAGCCAGGTGGGATACAATACTTCTCTAATCAATCTTGCCACTAAGAGTTTATCCACCTAGATAGCGTTTTGATTATTAAACTGCGCTCTGGACCGAAGAGGCGCTTCTTCTGCTTCACTGGTTTGTATGCCGGGTCCACTCCGAGTTTGTGCTCGATTATTTCTCAAGGAATGCACGGCATGTCTTCGACGGTCCAGGTGAACACGTCTTTGTACTCGATTAAAAGCCTGAAGATAAGGGTTTTGAACTCCGCTGAGAGGGTAGCACAGATCTTAATTTTTTGATTTGGGAGGTTCAGATCTAGTGGTACCTCTTCAATGGAGACCTCGTCTTGGGGCTCAATCTTTACTTTGCCCTTCCCCTTTGATTTGGGAGGCTCGAGGATCTCAGTATCGCTTCTCTGAGGCTCCACATTTTCTTTCCCCTCTCTTTGACTTGTCAAAGATTCTTCGAGGCCATCCCAGGTGGATGAGACATCAAAAGTTTGCAAGTAAGCCTTGTCAGCAATGGACATTGTTTGTGACTGGGACCGCAAGGACATCATATAGCAGGCTCGGGCCTCCTGCTGGCTGCCAATGACCTTCATTCCTTCAGATCCATCCCTCAACATGAATTTTATCCCAATATGGAACACGGAGGGAAGGATTCTGTAGGTGTATTGCGTGGGTTGGCCCAGGACCATATTGTAGGAGCTGTCCCTTTTGACGATGACGAAGTTCGTCATCTCAATTCTGTGTTTCGGGAGAGCTCCAAGACACAATGACAGCATTATCTGTCTCTCAGGCACGACCGAGTCTCCAGTGAAGCCAACCAAATGGGTTTTGAAAGGCTTTATCAAAGAAAAATCCATGTGTATTTTGACCCAGGCGTCTCAAAAAATTATGTCCGTCGAGCTTCCGGTGTCGACGAACATGCGATGCATTTCTTATCAAGCCACATTTATGTGAATTACCACAGGGTCGTTGTGTGGCATTCGGTTAGGAATGGGGTCCTCGAAAGTGTATCCGAGGCTCATGAATGGCTTCAGTCTCTTCTCCCGATCCTCGCCTTAGGGAATGTTCCGGGCGTATTTTTTCAATGCATTGTTAGGGATCTAGTCCCTAGTCGCCAGCCCTCCGACTATTGTGTTTATCACCCGGCTACACGGATCTGTTCGTCTTGGTTCTCTGGGGGATTGTTCCTGATAAAGCAAAAAACCAGTTCTGTTGACGAGGCGGGCGAGGTTGTGCTGGATTTTCTCGATTGGCAGCATTTCTTTGGAACTCTGCAGCAGCTCGGCTGATGAACTGCTACAGGTGTCCTTCTTGAATGGCCATCTCGATTTCAACCTTCTGATGGTTGCAGGCCTCGGTATCATGGCCGTATTGACCATGAAAAATGCAGTACTTTGCCCTGTCTCTTTTATCCGAGACTGACACCATTCGAGAGGGTGGCTCTAAGAGGCCCAAATATTGTATTTGGAATAAAATTTCCCTCCTCAATTTATTGAGAGGTGTGAAGTCAGCATCGGGATGGCTCCTTGTTCGCGGGGATCGGTTCTCGATATTGTTGCCCGAATAAACCACCCGATTTGCTAACGGTGTGGCCCTGGAATAGCTCAACCTGTCAGCGACCCTCAGCGGGCTTTTTCAAGGAAGAGGGGTTCAGAGTCTTCAGGACTTTTTCTCTTAGTGTAACGTAAAGTCCTCTTTTTGTCCTGTTTGACTCTTTGCCCCGTATGAACTCTGATGCTCTTTCGAGGAGTTCAGAATAAGAGCTCGGCATCCTTTTGGCCAACTCAACGTTGAAGATGCTTGGTCAGATGCCGCTGCAGAAAGCAGCCACCAGGATTCTTTCATCAACATTTTTGATTTGGACCATCTCATCATTGAAGCGGTCCACAAATTTATTAAGTGACTCATCCGACCTCTGCTGAATGTTCATGAGGTGTGACGCGTGTCCTTTTGCAATATTGATTTACTCCTGAAGTGGCCAAGAAAGGACTTCGCCAAGTCATTGAAAGTTATGATTGAGTTCATCGGTAACTCTTGGAACCACTTCTGTGCTGGACCTCGAAGAGTGGTGGCAAACAACTTGCAGCGGGTCGCGTCACTGTAGCCATAAAGGCTGGTGATCTCTACCACGTGCTGAGGTGATCTGACAGATGGATCAGATTCTCCATTGTAGCGGTTTAGGTCCGGTAGCTTGAATTGCATTGGAAGAGGTTCAATCTTGATAGAGATTGTGAATGGATCTCTATCAATCTCTGTCATTGCAGGAGTATGAAGAAGTAAATTGTTTTTCTTCAAAATCTCTTGGATCTTATTTTTGAGACTCTATTCCTCGAGCTATTTTAAAACAGCCGAGGAGGGTTCTCTTGAACCAGATTTTTTTGAGGAATGTGCACCGGTCTCTCACGCATCGACAATTTCTTTGATCCGCTCGTCGATGAGTGTGACTCATCAGATTGTTCATCCGAGCGTGACTTTGTCAATTTATGACGCAGGTCGATTGGGCTCATGGCATCAATCAGCTGTTTCCCAGGCTGTCGACCGAGTGCGCGTTGCTGTTCGGCTTGTGGAGTGGCTACTCGGTTCGAGCGCTCAGATGGAGTTTGACTTCTACGCTGCTCCATAAACGCTCGGAAAGACTCGAAATGATCAGCAATGTACTTTTAGGACATCATCCTACTTTTGTTGAGCCTCGGCTGGTGTACCTATATTTTTTGGCTCGTCAGTATGCACCACGAGGTGTTGATTGCTCATATCTGCTTCCTTGCTAGTAGTTCGGCGTGTTCCACGATTCTTCATCCTCCTCAAAGCAAAAACAAACAACTCAGATGACTAAAAATTGATTGAAAGAGATGCAAATCTGTCGATTCCCACAGACGACGTCAATTGATTAAGCTAGAATTAGATTCTAGGAGGAGAGAGAAAGTGGAAGAACTGAGTGTCAAGAGTGTGTTTGATTATCTGAGTTTCGATCCCTTTTTAGTAGCACCCAAATCCCTTATTTATATATGTACATGAGGAGGCATGAGGCTATCATTATGCTAGCTCAACTGAGGCTAAATTACATAATTGCCCTTAATGAGGCTGCCACGTAGGTACTTCTAGAACAATTTAGGTAAGATGCTATGTGTCACTAATCCACATCATCAGTTTTCGTGAACAATTTCGGAGTTTCTTGGGGATATGCAGTCAAATATTTGTCATTCACGTGTTTCTGCTGGAAGCTATGATTACACGAGACTTATACAGCCTGGAAAAGGGATCCTCTTTATGCTAATCACAATTTTGATACGGTGGGATATCACCCTAATCCCTGTAGGAGGCCTGTTATTTTCTGTTTTGACAAGGTCACTACTAGTGGATATGGAATTACCAGCATTTACAAGATAATGACCAATAATTGTACTTTTGACAAAATAGAAGAAATCAGAGTGTTCTCAAAGAAGTTAGATGTTGATAAGAGACAGGTAATTTATGCACAAGATCTTTGCACAAAACCGAGGATAAAATTTATGTTGAGGGATGGATGTGAAGAGAACACTGTCTCTTATAATTGAAATCTAATGTGTATAAGTTAACAGCAACTGCCCGCCGTTCTTTATATATTGCAGTTGTTAGCACCAAGGAGACAATGTTGTGATGTATTGCCTTCTTCAGCTGATAAAGTGATGAAAATTGGCATTAGAGAATGTGGAGCTGATGAACTAATTTACATGCATCCATAATTTTCCTCACTATATTTTTGAGTTAACTTTGGCCTTTGAAATTGCTTCACATGCAGAGTCTTGAGTGGATTATGCTTGTTTACTTGAGTTGGATTAGTTAGTAGATTTACGGAGTCTCTACATAAATTCTATCTGCGAACAGTAAAGAGGATTTTTGCATATATATGAAGTATATAGTCTGATGGTATTTTTAATTCATGACTCAAGTTTTGTTGAGTTTACCAACAACCGACACATTCACATCAAGTTCTGCTTCATTTATAAATTTATTCAAGATAAGGAGATAACTATTGATTATCATAAGATTGAAAATCAAGTAGCTGACATTTATACAAAGCCACTCAAATAGGTTTCATTTGGGAAATTAAAAAAAAAAAAAAGTTGGACATCCACAAACATAAACACCCAGTTTCTTATCACATCATTTGTGTATAATTGTGCATCGCTACTGGCTATTGGTCGTAGTTTATCTTTTCGGCACCTTTGTTTTGTTAACATATATAATGTAAATATATATATATATATATATGTTGAGTATATATTCCGTTGTATATATATTAATTAAGTGTATATTACTCCCTAATCACGGGTCTTGATTGGCAAGACTCTCCTTAATTATATTGTACCCTAGTCTATTTAAGTGCATCTATTGTATCATTGTGAATACACAAGCTTGATAATTCTTGTCACATTCTTTGTCTATTCATTATCATGGCATCAAAGCCCTACCTTGGGGCATAAACCTTCATGTTTTTCGGTTAATCTCCGATGAGTTTTTTCCAATACCTACTTTGTATTCCAACTCTTATTTCTTGGACTTTCTCAAGTTATTTGATTGATTACAAGTCACTATAACATCTCTAGGAACCGGCAAAATTGTTCCCTAGCTTCCTCTGATCAATTTCCACGTTTTTCGGTGGCCGAAAGCCTCCTTACACACTTGGACATGCTCAGTACCAGGTTAAAGACGATCAAAGGTGTGAGAAGAAAATCATGCCTTCTCTTCCAATTTGCAAAGGAGTGAAGCCAAATCACGCCTTCAACCATCCCTCTGTCAACTCTACGCCACGCGTCGACATGTCGGCATCTAGCCATAACCATTATAGACACGTCACTACCACGTCAGTAGCCACATCATCTGCTGCATAATCATCCAGTTATCACCAGTACTACCACGTCAGCTGCCACATCACTGACACGTGTCACTTTGACTCAATTTCTACCACCTCATTTTTCCACGTTACCACCTACCACGTGTCCTATCCTACTCTCCAATTCTGCTTAGAATTGGTTTTGTACGGTTCCTTGTTCATCCACTTATTTTCACCTATTTGGTCTAGTTCTTTCCAATTTTATTCCGGTTTGATCCTGTCCCTGTTAGTTTTGACCTTCTGAATTCAATTGTGGGCTCGGTTTTCTTTGGTTCTGCTCTGACGGTAGACTTTCCTTTCAAAGTTGCTTGTTTTATTATTTGGTCCTTGGTTTGCTCGGTCTTGGTTTTATACTCAATGGCACAATCGGATATTTCTCATCCCATTTCCACTAATTTGGATGGATTTAATTATGTTTCATGTGCTCAGGATATACAAAGTTTTCTAAAAGCCACAAATCACAAATTATGGCGAATTATTTGGTTCTTCCTTTGTTCTAACTCAAATTGATAGAGACCATCTACAAAATTTACTGATTGTCTTAAAGATTGGGATAGTAAGAACCACAAAATCATCACCTGGATCTGTAATACTTCTATCCCCTCCATATGTCAACAACTTGGACATTTCAATTCCGCTAAAAATTTGTGAGATTTTGTTGCCCATCAATACACTAGCAAGGGTCTTGCTCATTAATATCACCTTCTTAGTACCTTGTATCATGTGAAACAAGAATCATATTAGTCTATTCACTCTTTCATTGCTCATATTAGTAATTTATGGGATCAGTTGGCACTTTCGGACCCTCAATGGGATACTCTTGGGGATGCAACAAAATATTCTACCTCGCTTCAAGATCAACAGCACTTGATGTAGTTACTTATGGCTCTAAATGATGATTTTGAACCTATTCGTGCATCGTAATTCATTATCTACTCTTGAATCTGCTTTTCAGGAATTATTTTTGAGAAAACTCATCTTCGCTCTCTGAAGGCTTTGGGTCCTGATCTGGTCAGAATTTTATTGGCATTGGTTTGGCTACAAGGGTACCTCAAGGATCATCTCAACAATGGCAATGTCGTTATTGTCATGAACTTGGTCATGTTGTTTTGGGCTTTCCTGTACACATCTATTGCATTAATCAAAAGAAATGACCTTGCCATTTTCCTTCCCGTTGTCCTAAGAATCCACATAGACCTTAAGGACAATCTGGATATTTCCTACCTAATCTGGCACACATCTTGCTACTGTGGCTACTGCTACTAGTGTTGATAATGTTCCTCCAGCATCTTCTCAAGGTCCTGTATTTTCTTCTTCTTCTGAAGTTACTTTTAGTGACTAATCAATGCTTAAAGCATTGATTCTGATTAACTTTGCTCCATCTACTACTCTTTCTGTCATTCTAGGTACTTCTTCTTGATATTTTGATTCTGCTTGTAGCAACCACATGACCTCTAATTGTAGCTTTTTTTGTTCTAAACATGAAAATTCCCTTGCACTACCTATTTATACAATTAATGGTTCTACTATGCATGTTAGTCATACAGGTAACATATCTACCTCAACAATTTCCATTCCTGATGCTTTTCTCATTCCCAAACTCATGCTTAATCTTGTATCAATTGGTCAATTGTGTGAGTTAAGCCTATATCTATTATTCATACCTTTTGGTTGCTCTATGCAGGATTCCTGGATGGGATAGATTCTTGGAATTGGGCGTAAAGTTGGTCATCTTTTCGAGTTGGTTCATCTTTGCCTTCCATCTCACTAAAATTCATTTTCCCTTTCCATTGCTTCACCTTCCTCTCTTGCTTTATGGCATTCACGCCTTGGCCATATTTCTGTTAGTCGATTAAAAACTACGTGATGAAATTTAGTTTTTAAGGATAACTTAGATATCTGTTGAATATACTCATTTTGAATGTGTTTCATGTCAACTTGCAAAATATCATGCTCTACCTTTCAATAAAAGTGCTTTTGCTTCTAGTATACCGTTTGATCTTGTTCACTCAGATATTTGGGGACCTTCCCTTACACGAACGATGAGTGGTTCCTGATATTATGTTATTTCTATTGATGACTTTTCACGATATACTTGAATTTATCTTATGCAACGTAAGTCTGACTTGTCTAAAATTTATCATGAGTTTGCCAGTATGATCAAAACTCAATTTCTGGTGCTATCAAGGTTCTTCATATGGATAATGCTATGGAATGCAAAGAATACTCATTTCTAGAATTTTCTTCACGAAAATGGCATCATCATACATTGATCATGTCCAGGCACTTTTCAACAGAATGGTCTTGCTGAGCATACACACAGACACATCCTTGATGCTATCTGTACTCTCCTCATCTTTTCATCTTGCCCTGAATGGCATTTTGGGGCAAAGCAACACTTACTGTTGTCTATGCCATTATCGAGTTCCTTCTTCTGTCATCAATAACTAGACTCCTTGTGAACGTCTTGTTCGATATACTCTTGATTATACACAACTAATAGTTTTTGGTTGTGCATGGTTTGTCCCACTCCAATCATATGAGCATCATAAATTGGAATCTCGTGCACGTCTGTGTTGTTGCTAAGGTCTGGGATCGAACATAAAGGATATCAGTGTTAGGATCCGCAGTCCAAAACACTTCATTTATCTTGCCATGTTGTCTTATGGGAACATAAAATGTTCTCTTCCATTATTTCATCTCAAATCCTCTTTACTAGTCCATCTATTGATCATTTTCCTGATGAGTTTGTTGTAGATTTACCGATATCATCTCATGATGACATGACCCAAGATCGTGCTCCAGATGGGGATCTTGCTTCTGAAATATCTTCGGAATTGACTCCTTCATCTCTACCTGTTCCTCTATCTCTACCTATTATCTATAGACACATTTAATTATGTAAGAGAAATTTCTACTCATCTTCATGATTTTCATTATTTTTCTACTGTCTTATCTTTCCAAGAATCCACTTCTTATCGAGAAGCAAGTTCTAACCATGTGTGGCATGCAGAAAGCTATGAAAGATAAGTTGTAAGCTCTTGATAAAATGCATACTTAGGGTCTTGTGGAACTATCTCCTGGATAGTCTGTTGTTGGTTACAAATGGGTCTACAGGATTAAAATCCACTTAGATGGCACAATTGAGAGATACAAGGCTTGTTTAGTTGCTAAAGAGTTTGCTCAGGAACATGACATTGATTACAAAGAAACCCTTGCTACTGTTGCCTATTTTACTTCAATTCTTAGTTTACTTGTTGTTGCTGCTACTCGTCAATGGTAACTCTTTCAGATGGATGTCAAGAATGCATTTCTTAATAGTGATCTTGTTAAAGATGTCTGCATGAAATTGCCTCTTGGTTTTGATCATCTAGCAAATAATTAAGGTCTATAAACTACTTTGTTGGGCTCTCAATGGCCTCAAACAAGCTCCCCAAGCTTGGTTTTCCAAGTTTAGTTCAACTATCTCGCAGCTTGGGTTTACCTCTAGTCCTTATGACTTGCCTCTCTTTCGTCGAGTATCTGATGTTGCCACTATTCTCTTATTACTCTATGTGGATGATATGATCATTACTGGGGATGATATTAATGGTATCACTGTGTTAAAAAGTCATTCATCAACATTTTGAGATGAAGGACTTAGGTTTCTTGAGTTATTTTCTTGGTCTTGAGATCTCCTCCAATTCTAATGGTTACTTTCTTACTCAAGTCAAGTATGTCTCGGATCTTCTTGCTTGGGCTGGCTTAATTGATAGTATAATTGTTTTGACTCCTATCGAGACTAATGCTCATTTCACTCCTCGAGATAGGTATTCTCTCTCTGATTTTACATTATATTGTTAGTTAGTAGGTAATCTAGTTTATCTTACTGTCAGTAGACCTGACATTACTTACATTATTCATGTTATTAATAAATTCATGGCAGCTCCTCAAACAACTCACTTTGCGGCTGTTCGTCGCATTTTACGATACGTAAAGGGTTCTCCATTTCATGGTATTCATTTTTCTTCCCATTTAATGCTTGATTTACATGCCTATTTCGATGCTGACTGGTCAGGAGATCTCATGAATTGGAGATCTATTACAGGCTTCTGCTTTTTTCTTGGTACTTCTCTTATCTCTTCAAAAGGCAAGAAGCAAACGGTTACATCTCGATCTAGTATTGTAGCTGAATATTGACTAAATGCTAATGCTACTAAAGAACTTATTGATTTTGCTATAACTATAGCTGAGTTTCCCATTCATCTGCTATTCTTTTCGTTGTGATGTAATTAGAACAGCTATTAAAATTACTCGCATCAATTATTGAAGCATTTAGATGCACTTACACATTAACATAATTGTTATTTTGTTTGCCATCATTTGGTTCGATGTGCTCTCCAATTACAATATGTTTCATCACGTGATCAGGCTGCTAATATTTTTACTAAGGCTCATCCACCTAGTCATTTTATTGCCTTATATTCTAAACTTAAGTTAGTTTGTACTCAACCACCTCCTTGAGTTTGAAGAGGAATGTTAACATATATAACGTAAAGTTATATATGTTAAGTTTATATTCCGTTGTATATATATTAGTTAAGTGTACATTACGTTCCCTAGTCACGGGTCTTGATTAACAAAATTCTTCTTAATTGTGTTACACCCTAATCTATTTAAGTGTATTTATTGTATTATTGTGAATACACAAATTTGATAATTCTTCCCACATTCTTTGTCTATTCATTGTCACGCTCTTTCTAATTTTTTTTTTTTTTTTGGCTTCTGTTTTTGATGATTTAAATCCTACAAATTGGTATTAAAACTTTGTGAGATCCTGAAAAAAATACTAATTCATGAATAATTCTTATATTTCACAAGATTATCCCTTTTTTTTTTTAATGGCAAAACTAATTTTGAGTGCCGGCAAAAGACACCAATCAAACGGAAATATTGATATTCAAAGTTCATTCAGCAAATTGTTATCCTCCTGAAATTCCTTTCGTCGAAATATTAATTTTCTTTTGCTTCTGTCCTGCTTCCTTTGATTGCCACATCAATTATCAAAACTTTAACGGCATCTTTGTTTCGTTTCTTTTCTCTTGCAGAGTACACGATAAAGCTGACTTTGACGGCACCAGTGGTTGTTCTATTTTGACTAATTATGGCAAGCTCCTAGAGATTATTATTGGATGGCGGACAAAGAAAGAGATATTTGTCAATGACTATTTTTGTTTTCACCGGTACTAATTATTTGTCCTAGTTTGCCAAAAGCAGAGAGCAAAGCCGCTATTAACAGTGACATCTAGTTTACTTTTTAGGAATAATTTCGAAACTGGGACCACCAAACTCCCAGAAATTTCATAAACTTTTCCTATCTTTTGATTTATTGTTACTGTTATTCAATTAATTTTGATAATTTTCCCCTTGTTACTTTAGACATAAGATTTTTATGGTCAGAAATAAATAGTGAGGTTTTAAGTGATATATTTTAAATTAATTCGAACAGTGCTTAGTTCATTAGTTAGTTAGTAAAGAAATTGCTTAATTTGTATAAAAGATGTGGGCTGCAATTTAAAGTTAATTGGCGCTACTTTTTATGAATTCAAAACCAGCCACCTGAAATAGTAATATTTCCAAATTCGTAAATGAAAAAAAATCATTACAATTTGTCTAATTTTGGATGCTAAATCTATTTTCAAATCCTCCAAAATAAAAATTTAATGTGCAAAGTATTGTAAATACAACAAAACAAAGAATTAAATTTAATACTATATTAACAAATTTTTATTTACTATTAAATTATATTAATATAGAATTCATTTTTTCGACTATCTAAATTAAATAATATTGATTCTATTAGAATTAACTAGTGAGTCAATAAAGGATAATATTAGAATTAAACTAGCTTCTCTATCACAAATTGGATTGTTTAATATTCATTTTAAAAATTGGACTAACATATTATAACAAAGAGATAGTTAAGGAAGGTTTTGATATTTTTGAAAATTCGGAAATGCCAAGTAATATTATCATAAATCTCAGAAAAAGTTTTCGAAATTATCCCTACTTTTTAATACTCTGTAACAATTAAGTATTTGATTATTCGCATCATTCTGATTTAATAATATCACTAATGTTTGGTGTCTTTATCTTTATTCGTCAACTCAAAAATTCATTGACCCTGTCCTTTATACATAATTAATTTTGTAACTTTACTGATTATAATGTGACATTAATGGGTATTTTCTCTACCCCTTTTTGTATACAGTGATATTTGTGTAAAAATAATTTAAAAAGTGTTCATCCATGGCCTGCTCAAGAATTGCCCCCTGGAGACCGCTATCTGTTGTGTATGTTCTACATGACAGACAGCATGTTTAGGATCTTTGCCATCATTTCGGTAAATTCTTCCATGCATCAAGGTATATGATGTATTAATGTATAAAATTTATTATATAGTTATCTATACTAATTATATTTATCTTCGCTTGAATAACACGAAGTTATCAACTAATATATTGTTATAGAAAAATTTTATAATTTTCTTATTAAACTATGTTATTATATTTTAAAATCTTATACAATAAAATACTTCTTTAAAATTTTGTATTGTAAAAATTTAAATGTACAATCTAACGATTCTCTGTGCTAGTGTGCTTTATTAATCATGACACGTCATTAAACTCGTTATTAATCGAGCAGAAGATATTCAAACTCGAACTATCTCCAACTTTGAGCACAACTTGAATTACTAATTTACTACTGCTCCTTCAACTCAAATATGATAAAAGTCTGAATTGAACTACTTTAAATTTATTCAAGGGTATAACTGATCACCCCATACTTTAATTTGTCAGCTATAGTTATAGCTAAAGCAATCAATCCTTCTTGTGCACATAGAAGTCTTCAAAAGAAATTCCAAGCAAATTAAGCAATGTATTGAAAGAACATTGACTTTTAACTAAAATCTAAATGCTTCAATAATGATCCACCTAAGTTTAACGTATTCCAATAAAGATAAGTAGTACTAAAATCTTGGAAAATTTTCTTACAACGTTGTTGCTTTCTATGAAAAGAGAACCCCGAACGATCCCAATCCCTCTAAACCTAAGACTAAAGCAATATAAATGTGGATTTTGCCCCAAAAGTTGGCAACCAAACCTCATTTCTTTCTACGAGGCATAATACTAGGACAAGGCTTATATTATTAATTGAGCAACTAGGTAGTAAATGTGCTGCATTTCTTAGATTAAACAACTAATGTGCTGCATTTCTTAGATTAAACAACTAGTACAACTTTTAATTCTTTAAAAGGGTAAAATACTGTAAACCTCAATATGGTGTATTTTATCAACTCGTTACAGTTATATATTTACTGAAAATTTACTGTACATTCCTATGTATTTCGGGTTGAAGGACAATATGAATGTAAATTATCTAAACTAATTATGTGTAAAATTTACACACAATACACACGCGTGATGTGCGATTGTCTAGAAAGAAAACACATTCTCTCCAAAAACGTAATTTTTTTTGGTAAAAATACCCTCATAAACTAAAACTATTTTTTCCTTTTCCATTTTTTGAGATTATAGGGTCAAATTTAGGGGCTGAATTGAATTTTTTTTTTTTTTTGTTTCATTTCAGTTAACTAGTAACAACGGTGGCGGTGGTGACACCAGGTGCTGGTGCCGTCACATTCCACCGCTGGGAATTTTCTTGATGACCAGATTGGTGGTGGATCTTGAGTTTTGGATCAATATTGATGGTGGGTCTTGGATAATAGTTGAGGGTATATTTATAATTTTGAAAAAATCTGTTAATTTGGATGATTTTCGTTATTTTATTTTTTTCGTATAAAATATATAAGGTTTAAGATAGACCCACAATTTTTAAAACATATAGGGGTGATGAGTTAGAAAGGATACAACATGGAAGTTTACGATATCTTACCTTCTTTAAATTATTATTAATCATAAACCTAATTCCATTGATTAAATTCCCGTGATAAAACAAATGAAAATGAAATTAAACTACTCAATATTCAAATCGAAGTCAGCTTTATAAGAGTTTGTTCGAGATTGATTCGTAAATAATCCAATCAAAGTTAAACAAAAGTTAGAGTCCGTTAATTTTTTGTGTTCGAATTGAACTCGGTTTAATAAGGTAAAATTTTAAATTTACATGTAAAAATTTCAAATTATTCGAGTTTGACTTGATAAAAAGTTCATTGAGTTTGATTCGAAATATAAACAAGCCAAACTTGAAAAAAATTTCAAACTCAATAAAATAATTAAATAACCAACTCCACTTAGTGGGGTTGGTTAGGAGATGTCTCATAAGGCATTCTCTGCTGTGAGGTCAAGAGTTCAAATCCCAATCCTTGCAGAAATCTTAGACTCCAGGGCTAGGAGATGTCTCATAAGGCATTCTCTGCTGTGAGGTCAAGAGTTCAAATCCCAAACTTGCAGAAATCCAGGCAAGTGCCAAAGCACCTTTGCCTGGTCTGGAGAGAATTCTCCAGTCCCTTAATAGTACCCAATTGGGTCCCCTTGTATCCCCTGTAGAATATGTTAGAGATCCGACTTGTTTAAATTCATTTACACCCTACATAATTACTTCAAAGTTAATCAAAGTGGAGTTTGACCTAAAAGTACTTACTTCGTTTGACCTAAAAGTAGTTACTTCTCTCTATTCCCGTATGAAAATTGTGATATAGACTCGATTAAAATAATACTAAATCATCTTGTGAAATATATTAGTAAAAATGATTTGAATTCATTTAAAAATCTTGAGAGTTCCACATCCGTTAATTAACACATCAAGAAATTGATAGTGATATAATAGGAGAAAAAGGTTAATTTATGATTAACTAAAGCCTAGCAAAATAAATGTAAAGGAGAAAAAAAGGCATTTATCCTTTTTGGGTGTTTAAAGTCACTATCACTTTAATTTCAACTGTTATTTTTTAAATATTTAAATGTTTCTATTAAATCCAACTAAACATTGTTGTTCTTTCTAACGAACATACCCTTATAACTTTGTCTAACTAAACATCTAGATGTGTATAAGAGACAGGTTCAGTACTTCCCATTTTTACTAAAATTAGTTTAAACTTTTTTCCTTTTTCACATTTTGTTGACAGGATTAAATCTGTTTCATCTCTCATCACTATGTCTCAAAATTCATCAAAGTCTATTTATAAAAAGAAAATAAGATATTTTGGATGTCATTGAAAAATTTGTCCACACAAACAATTTGAGTGTAAAACTATCATTTTAGTCAAAAATCACACAGTTAGATTTGACTATTAGTTTAAGAACTTTAGTATTTAAAAAATAATGTTAGGGAGATAAAATGAAATTTAGCCCTTTGTTTTTATATTACTAAAATTTTGTTTTCCAATAAAATGTGTAAACGCACTTGGGAAAAAAAATGTAACGCACAGGAAAAACGGAAGGATAACACGTTAATGATTCTGTTAATCTTAGTGCTTCGTACTTTTAAAAACTTATTAATCTGTTATTAATAGCTGCCAGCAAAGATAAAATTTTCTAATGCAGAAAAGTGCCAAAACTTCCATAGTTGCTTGTACAGATTATGATCCGCAATGTATGGCATTGAACATAAAAAAATCTTTTTCACTTTTGGAAAAGAAGTTTACATAACTACCCATTTACAGAAAATCTCCTCTAAACCCTCTTATATAAGCAGAGGACAAAAATCTTGCTTCTTTGCTTTGATCTTCCTGACTATGAAAAATTTTCAGCCAAAGTCAGTATCCCATCCCCCGTCCAGGCTTGTATTTTTCATTTTTGTTTCCTGTTTTTTGCTCTTAATTTATGTCTTAATATCATTAGTCTTTTTACCAAATTCAGAACACCTGAACTTATCAGGATCGACACAGGATTTATCTACCACAACTTCTCTTGAACATATCGTTTTTGGGATTGCTTCAAATGAAAGATCATGGGTGCAAAGAAAAGAATATGTCAGGCTTTGGTGGAGACCTCAATTAATGAAGGGATGTGTTTTTCTTGAAAAAATACCACCAAATTCAACATTTTCTGAGAGTGATCACTTTTCTCTACCTCCTATATGCATTTCTGGTGACACTTCAAGATTTCCATATACGTTTAGGAATGGTCCTCGGTCTGCTATTCGCGTTGCCAGGTTGGTGTCAGAAATTGTGGCATTGAAGTATACTAATGTTAAATGGTTTGTTTTTGGAGATGATGACACAGTTTTCTTTCCTGAAAATTTGGTGAAGACACTGTCCAAGTATGATGATAGTCTATGGTATTACATTGGGACGAATTCGGAAAATTTCCAGCAGAACAAAGAGTTCTCTTTTGATATGGCATTTGGAGGAGCTGGTTTTGCTATAAGTTATCCCCTGGCAAATGTTTTGGCTAAACAGGCATTTAGATTCGTGCCTGGATCGATACCCTCATCTTTATGGTAGTGATGGCAGAATTTATGTCTGTTTGGCAGAACTTGGAGTTACTTTAACTCATGAGCCTGGTTTCCATCAGGTATTACTCTATTCATTCCATTTTATCTATCACCTTAAGTAATTTGTGTTTTGATAAATTATAAGCTGTTTGAAAATTTTAAAAAAGTATTAAATGAATTTCTTTCTAACATTAAGCTTAGTGTCATATTATTGGTGAGAGAGAATTATGTAGTTGAGGGATATTAAAGTAAAAGGATAATCACTTTGAATTATCTTTTTTCGCAAAGTTGATGCAATTCAATCATTGTACACTAACTCAAAATGACAGTTAAAATAGAATTGGGAGAGTACTTTAGTATCTAAAAAAAAGTTCAAAATTTGTTTGATTCATGGACGTTCGGGGAAATATTTTTGGATTACTGGCCGCGCATCCCATTAGGCCATTGGTTTCACTCCATCACTTGGATGTAGAATTTCTAACGGAGCCGATTTTTCCAAAAATGGCATCAATGGAAGCTTTGCAACATTTACTCGAAGCAACGAAAGTAGATTCGCAAAGGATTTTGCAACAAACAGTTTGCTACGATAGATGGTTTTCGTGGACAATTTCGGTTTCTTGGGGATATGCAGTTCAAATATTCGGCATCAATGTGTTTCTGCCGGATGCAGTGCGTACGCAAGAGACTAATACCGCCTGGAAAAAGGGTCCTCTGTATGCTAATCATAATTTTGATACGGTGGGATATTACCCCGATCCCTGTAGGAGGCCTGTTGTTTTCTTGGTTGAAACATAGAAAACTAAAGGTGATTGGGATTACCAGCATTTATCAAGAAAATGAATCTAATTGTACTTTTGACAAAATATAGAAATCATAGTGTTTTCAAAGAAGTTATACCTTGACATTAAACAGGTAATTTCTCCACAAGATCTTTGGACAAATTTGAATTTGAATTCTTTGAATTTTTTCCCTTGTTTAATTATTAGATAACTAAATAGTTTATTTTATTGTTCCATTTTTTTTTTTATCTTTATAAATTGCAGTTACTAGCACCAAGGAGACAATGTTGTGATGTATTGCCTTCTTCAGCTGATAAAGTGATGGAAATTGGCATTAGAGAATGTGGACAGGAGGAACTAATTTACATGCATCCATAGTCCTAATTAAACCGTATAATTTTAACATTAGACAATTTGTTTCCAACTTCGAAGGAAATTACTTTATGTGGGAGTATTATTTGGGCCTCTTTTGGATTGGGCCTGATCTAGGGCATTGAAGACTTATCTCACGCCTAACCTGGACTAAAAGACTGGGCTTGTACTGAACTTAGTCCGTGCCCAAGAGTAAAATTGGTGCATTTTTCTCAAATTTTTGTGCTGTAATATATGAGAAATATCACATTCACAATGTCTTGAATATCATCTATAAAAATGGAATGGAAATGATCTGTCAAGTCCAAAGTGCCCTACACATCCTCTAGTGCATTTTTTTATTTGACAACTAATGTCTTATACAGGTATAAGAGACAGGGTTGGCAAGGGTTCTGATACAGAAAAGTAATTTTTTTTTTTTTATGAAATTTAAATTCTCTTGTTTAATTCATTTATTGAGCAACTAGGAAAATAAAAACTTTCCCCAAGATAAGAAATGTTGATAAAAAATTACAGAATTCTAAATCTCAACTTCCTATAGACATTCTTTTTACCTTCCCATGAATTTTAACACGCGTAGATTATTTAACCCTATTTTATCTCCACAAAATCTAGAGGCCGGCCCATCTTATGTTGAGCATCATTAACACCTCTCCTCTCTAGTTCTCCCTTATCTCGTCTCCCGTCATTATCTATGGCAAAACTTTCTCGGTTTGAGATTAGAAATTATTGTATAATATTTTTATTTCATCTTTAATTTTAATTTGTTGGATTTAAATTAGTGTTTTGAAAATTAATGGGTATAATATGTATATACATTTTTTTTTATATTGATTCATATTAATGTCAGTTTATGACCAGGTATTGTGTGAATAGTTTGTCCAATGATTAAAAAGATAATAGTATTTTCTATTGCTTATTACGTGTTTTGTTTTGTTCAGATTGGTTTATATTTGTCTACATATATTGATTCCTATTACTAGAGAGGATATTTGCATATGTGTTAACGTTTGTAGTTACAACCTTTAATTCTTTTAAGCTTCAATATTCTGGTTTTTTTAATGAATATGATAGAATGCTCAACATATTCTGTCTCTTATTTTACAAATCTAACATGTGAATAAGTTAATAGGAATTGATTTTAATATTTTTTAGAATTAGATTCTTGGTTAGCTAGCAACTTCACTTAAGTTGGATGTTATAAAAGGGATCACATTCTCGATTGTGTTGTCTATAAATAGATAAGTCATGTTTTTTAGTGCAGTTTTTTTAATTGATGGAAATAAGGATATTTTTATGCTCCAAAGCAGCTAACAATTTTGGCCTTATTTCTACATTTTGGTAAATATCATTGAGTTTTCAATGTTTGACTGCAATAATTTATAATATCTGTTTTCATTTAAAAGCCTAGGCTAGTGAAGTTTTCTTCTTCTTCATTTTTTTTTTTTAAGAAGTTAGTTTTGCTCTTCATTCAACTTCAACAATGTCTTTTGCAAGTTTTGTTTCTTTCCTGAATATGCTTTAAATGTTGTTTAATTTGTCTAGTGCCTTATCTGATGAAGATGATGTTGAGCCACAAAATGCCCAACCACCACAAGTGACCCTCCAGGTGAAGAAGATTAAAGAAACCGCATTGCAAAGGAGTGTTAATAACTTGGTTTTGTGTAATAAATTTTTTACTCACCTAACACCACTTCCCGTCTGACTTGCATGCTTAACGTACACGCTTCCCTTTACTTCATAGGGCCTTCTCATCAGTTGCAGGGTTTGGTGGCCCCTCTATGCCTGAATCTTTAGCATTTAGCCATACTCTTTGCTTTTTTATTACACCTTAGATGAAGCTACATTGACTACCAAAGTACCCGCTACCTTATCCAGTGGTAGCGGACCGGACGGAGCAGCAAAAGATACTGATTCCGAAAGAGAAGTACCCGTGCTGACTCATTTTTTAAGACTATTCTCAGGCTCCGCTGACTAACTCCTGATTATTAGACTATCACCTCCCACATCTCCTTGATGTTCCTCATTATCACCTACTCCAAACACGAAAGCAAAGACCTGCATCCTTGCTCGAGCCGGATTCTTAATCAGACTCTGCTCTGCTGGTCCCAAAAGGTCTAAAACTTCCATCATACAAGAACAAAGTACTTTCACCGGCTGTAAGCTTTCCTTTCTCACATTGCTAATCTTGTGAATAACCATCACCTCTGTCTTGCTATCGCCCCACACTTAAAGTATCCAGTCAGTCTTGTCAAATGCCTTTTTCAGAAGCGAAACTGATCGTGTGAAGTAGGAGCCTAGCTTTACATAAGCAATAGCCTGATTAGTCAACTGGAAAGCGAGTGAGTGACCTAAGTTGAGTAGGAATTCGGAATACCGATCCAGCTCCCTAAGAGACAGTGTCTTTTCCCTGGAATTGTCCGAGGCCTTGATATACTGTACTTCTCCGCTCAACGGGCGAGCAACAAAAAGTCTTCTAAAAGGCGCCGGAGGCCTCAAACTCATCCAAAGTTGGAGAATTTTATTATTAAAAACATGGTTGTAGGGGTAATTTTGGTAATTTAGTGAAAATATAAATTACATTATGTTTTATTTTATTTTGAACCAAATATTAAAAAATGAATCCATACAATTTTCCGGTTAATATTCATAGAAATATCTAAACATGATAAAGGAATTCTTTTCCATAGAATAACATTCTGAGCAATCAGAATCCTAACTTTACTTTTCTACCAACCAAACAGGCCAGCGTATTCCCAGTTGAGGCCAGCATAATTGACCTTTTTCAAGCCTTTGTAGGACAGACAAATTTTAAGGCATTCGAGTTTTTGGGGATGGGGGCTACCCAAAAACTGTTACTAGGAGTGATCCATACTCTTAACATCTGTATTTAATTACATCATACTTCAAGAGAACTCAAATAAATTATATTGTAAATCTCTTTATTCAAAGAACATTTTATTTGTAATGTTTGACCACAAGTACGTGAAGAAGCTTGTGAATCAATCAAAGGAATTTCACATTCCTTTTCCCATGTTGCATTATTTTATTAACTCAAGCAATTGCCTAAATTCTAGCACAAGATATCCATTTAAACCAACAAATACTAGTAGCATCAAAATATTGTGATTTTTACAGTAAAAACTTTTAAATATTTATTTTTTTTGTTATAAAAAATTTAGGAGGAAGGTAAGTTATGTGAAGAAGCTTGTGAATCAGTCAAAGGAATTTCACATTCCTTTTCCCATGTTGCATTATTTTATTAACTCAAGCAATTGCCTAAATTCTAGCACAAGATATCCATTTAAACCAACGAATACTAGTAGCATCAAAATATTGTGATTTTTACAGTAAAAACTTTTAAATATTTATTTTTTTTGTTATAAAAAATTTAGGAGGAAGGTAAGTTATCCCACTTTTCCTCCAAAGTCATGATAGACTACTAGCACATATTTCAGTGTCTTACAACGGTTCTTACTAATTGTCCACCAAATAGAGAATTGAAAACAACGAGAGTCGAATCTTGGATCGTTCGATGGTTTGGTCGCCTTACTTACCATCTGAATCAAAAACTTTCAAATGTACTTTACTTATAACTCTTTTGGATGAGTTTTTAACTTTTACTAGAAAGTGTCTAAAAATTATGGGAAGAGAGTGTTTAAAAATTAGGGAAAAAAAAATTAAGGGACGCTATAGTTGGGGATCAGCAGTTTTGGGTACATTGTATCTGTCGCGCCTACCGGCCCGCAGTCTGGCCGGCACCGGTGGTACCGGCACCGCGCCACGTGTGGTGCTCGTGAAATAGGTGATTGAATGCAAAATCCTACTTACAATTTACAAACATAAGTTGATCAAACTTACAGATTACAAATTCATATGGGACACCTATTATACACCTGTCTCTTATACACATCTAGATTATGAATTGTATACAAAACAATCTAAACTAGGAAAAACAAGACTGGAGTCGCCATGGTGTGTTGGTGAGCCGGGACACAAAAATACATCAAAATTTAAAAGAAAATAAACCCTAGTTTAGATTGACTCCTGGTCCACGTTTCATGAAGCAAAATGAGTTCGGGAGATAAATTTGTCAAATGGACGGGTAAGATGTAACCTCATAGGAGATGACAACAACTGGAGAGGCGTTGGACCGGTTGCGTGATTTTATCGCGTTTCGCTTTTCAATTTTAGTATTCATTATTGCCGGCTTTGTAGCATACGTGTGCTTTGAGATAGTTTAAAAGTAATAAAATATGTACATGTTAATGAGGAAACGAAAATAAATAGTAAATATTAACATTGAATAGTTTTTGATGTATTTTAAAAGTCGCACACATTGAGCTTGTAGTGCCTTTTAAATCCCAAGGGGACAAAATAGTCATTTATCATGCACGCCGGAGTTTATTTCTAGCCCAATTTTATATTATTGCCATACAATTATTAAGTCCTAGGCTAAATTGAATTTTATTCAAATATTTAACTTCTAGTTGTTCAACTAATCCAAAATTTGAGGGCAAAAGAGTAAATTCACCTAATTTAACAAATAAGATAAGGCATAAATATTATAATGAGACCAATAAACATTAAAATAAAGCACCAATCATCACAAAATCAATTAATAAAAAATGTGCAAAGATCAAAGTATATTTACAATTAAACACTCATAAGGGCTTTACAGTAATTTCACAATCCAAGGATAATTAAAACATATTAAAATGCCAAACAGAAATCAAAGCAAAAATTGGTGGTTATTGACATAAAACATGTAATTTGGAAGAAATTTGAAGAAAAAAAAAAATAAAAATAAAAATAAACAGTAATATTAAAGAAAATTCCTTAAGGGCCTAAATGTAAATAAAAAATTACTTGAGGGCTAAAAATGCAGAAGTATGAAATCTGGAGGGCCAAAAAGCAAATAAAATTTTTTCTGAAAATTTGGATTTTTTTTAAAAAATGCCACGTCAAGGATGACGTGGCGCAATCTGGTGGCGCCACGTCACGTATGACGTGGCGCAATCTGGGGGTGCCACGTCATCGATGACGTGGCACCAAGTGGGCCCTATCAGAAGGGCCTAAGTGTAATTTAAGAAAATATTCTCGGGCTAAACTAAAAGAAAACTGAAATATTGGGGAGTAAAATGGAAAAATTTTCTAACCTTTCTTTTTTTTTTGTGCATATTTTTATGGGCTACCAGCCTTTTAAGACCACGATTTTGACCCAGAATATGAACGATTTTTCTTCGGGTTTGAAAAGAAAAGTTGTAGCTTCAGGAACGGTCTACAACTTTACACATTCTTTGAGTTAATCCAGTTCCTCTTCCATTTGATGAAATATTGGCTCAAAGTTGGTTGTCTGGAAAATTTTCCAGACTTAGAAATTTTTCTGGAAAATCTTCTGGACCAACAGCCTTTTTCTATCACGTTTTTGACCCTCGAAATTGGAAGATTTTTCTTTGGGTTTCAAAAGATAAATTGTAGTTCCAGGGACCTTCTACAACTTTTGTTCTTTACGTTTAGTCTAATTCCTCTCTGATCGTATGGAATTTTGGCTCAAAGTTGGCTGTTTTGGCAGATTTCTTTTGCTTAAGAAAATTTTTCTGCAGAAAATTTTTTCTCTCTCCTTTAGACTGATTTTTTGTGCTTTTAACGAATTGGATTGAGTGTAAAAATGGTCAAAGACCATTCCTTGTCATGTGGGGAGTATGGCCATCTGAAATTTTTGGTGAAAATCTGGGTGAAAAACACAGCAAACGTGGCCAAAACAAATTGTCTGTTGGGGACTTTGAGAAGTACCGCGCGCGGTACTGTTCACGCGCTGAACTTTTTTTTTTTTTTTTTTTATAAAATTTTAAACCAATTAATTAGTTAATAATATTTTAATTAATAATTAATTAATTTTAATTTTTAAAAAAAAAAAAAAAATCTAAAAATTCAATAATATTAGAAGCTGTCTCTTATACACATCTAGATGTGTATAAGAGACAGCTTTGTGATTTGATTTCCATGCAGTGTCGAAGAGGATCGAAGAAACTCTAGGCAAAGATTGTAGACACCGCATGATGGATGATTCCAAAAAAAAAAAAAGTTCAGCGCGTGCCAGTACTGTGAATTTCAAATCAAAAAAAAAAAAAAAAAAAAAAAAAAAAAGTTCAGCGCTTGAACAGTACCGCGCGTACCTGTCTCTTACTACAGATCTAGATGTTTTGTATAAGAGACAGAAAGGAGAAAAGACTCACATATATGGGTGGGTGTGTGTATATAACATAGATACATGTATATGTGTGTGTATGCATTTGTCATTCACAACTATGTGTTGTGTTCGATATCCCTGTACTCCTTATACACATCGGAGATGTGTATAAGAGACAGATGAGCTTCATGGTAATGAAACTCAATAAGTCCTGTATGAATTAAAAGCTCGACTTTGTATCATCAAGGCAAGAGTATGTAAATACGAATGAAAACCCGACTTTATGTCATCGGGGTAAAGACATATAAATTAAAATAAAAAACCCGACTTTGTGTTATCGAGGTAACAAGAGTGAAATAAAAACCCAAACGGTGAGTTTGTCGGGTAATGTAAACTTGAAATGAAAGCCGAAATTTGTTTATCGGGTAAAATACAAACCTGAAATTCGTTTATCAGGTTGATGAAAATGAAAATGAGAACCCGAAATTCGTTTATCGGGTGAAAATGCAAACACTGATGAGTGTTTAATTGTAAATATACTTTGATTCTGAGAACCCGAAATTCGTTTATCGGGGATGAAATGCAAACCTGAAATTCGTTTATCAGTTGATCGAAATGAAAATGAGAACCCGAAATTCGTTTAACGGGAGAATGTGTATAACCTGACAATTCGTCCCTCAGGTTAAATAAAAATGAAAATAAGGACCCGAAATTCGTTTATCAGGTTCACATCTAGATGTGTATAAGAGACAGATAAAGATGTGTATAAGAGACAGTCCTTACGGAGATGGATGGACAGGAAAATGCAAACTGAAATTCATTTATCAGGTCGGGTTGAAATGAACCTGATAAACGAATTTCGTTGTTCGCATATTCATACCCGCAAAACTGAAATTCGGGTTCTCATTTTCATAAAAATGAGAACCCGAAATTCGTTTCTCGGGTGAAAATACAAACCTGAAATTCGTTTATCAGGTTAAATAAAAATAAGAACCCGAAATTCATTTCACTCTTGTTACCTCGATAACTGAAATTCGTTTATCAGGTTGATGAAAATGAGAACCCGAGATTCGTTTATCGGGGATGAAAATGCAAACCTGAAATTCGTTTATCAGGATGAATAAAAAATGAAAATCAGAACCCGAAATTCGTTTATCGGGGATGAAAATGCAGGGGTGATCTGTACTTATAGTTATTCTTTCTTTCCCCCAATAAGGACCTGTTTCAAATAAGAACCCGAAATTCGTTTATCCGGGAGGAAAATTCAAACCTGCATTTTTACCCAGGTTGATGAAATGAAAATCATTTTCATTTCATTCGTTTATCGGTCTATGAATGCAAACCTGAAATTCGTTTATCAGGTTAATGAAAATGAGAACCCGAAATTCATACACATCGGGGAAAAAATACAAACCTGAAATTCGTTTATCAGGTTGATGAAATGAAAATGAGAACCCGAAATTCGTTTATCGGGTGAAAATGCAATAAGAATGTGACGCACACGGAGCCATGCCATTGGGCTCACCCATGAAATAAAGTGTAAAAGACAACTAGTAATTAACCCTAACATGACTGTAGTTCTGTTTTGGCACTTTTGATTTGAATAGGATTTTTACACCCAAGTTATTTCGTGTACCTACCTGTACTCTTATACACATCGAGATTGAGCAAAGAAGACTCGAATTGGTTAGTGTCATAACATACAAAATGTCAATCTTAGTGAACATTACTATAAGCAAGGTGACCGAGCTCGGTAAGAGCTGATGTGTATCCCACGGGGAATCGGTCGAACGTAGTTCGATTCAACGATGATCTAACTCACACATTCTGTTTCTCTTAGTACACATCTAGACCATTTGCGACCTGTCTCTTATACACATCTAGATGTGTATAAGAGACATTTGTTTGCATGCGGTGTTTACAAAGTTGTAAATTTCGTATTCCATCATCCGTATTACATCGCTTTGCCTTTCATTCTAAGTTATTTGGACCCGATCAGGCAATGGTTTGGATCCATCGGATACGTGCCTCTTAAAGGCCAATGACTGTGTTGAGAGAACGACATAGAGGCAACCAATAAGCCTAACTTCAGTCAACAAATTTCGATTGAACACTTTCCCAGACGTGGACTTAGAGAAGTCATCAACCAGATTTTGACCGTTTGCTCGATTGGCCCTTTCCTCAACGCCTTTTCAGGTTTTCGCTAAGGTTCCCCTCCCTTTTATTTTTATTTTTGCATTTTTCCGCACACTCTCCTTTTGCCTAGGCCGTCCCGTAGGGTTTTCAACCTAGCCTCTCTTTAGCTTTTGTTTTTTTTTTTTTTTTTTTTTTTTTTTAAAAACAAAGGTGCCCTTTCCGGGTTTTCACCTAGGAGGTCCAAGTAAAACAGCAAGGTGTGGGAGTAAACGGAAGACGTCTGGCTAAGTAATAGCCTTTTCCAATGCATGGGAGCGAACTTTAGTTTTCAAAGTTTTTCGGCATCAGTAAGGCTGCCTTCCCTGTTATTAGGATAGACATGTTAACATCAACTGCCGAGACCGTACAAACTGCTCCCTTTAAGCCTATGCAGAACTTAGGATAGTTCGCATGCATGGGAAAAGTCGTGTGATTGGTAAAGATTGGGATTATCTTAACCAAACCTTGCCCCAGTTTAAGATGGGCGCTGTTGGTTATACACATCTAGATGTGTATAAGAGACAGGCAAACAATTCAGCGGGTTTGTGATATGAGGAAAAACTGGTTATGTCCCTTATCTAAAAGAATTACCTCAATTTTGGGCTGAGAGTCTTACTTGAAGGCAAGCGATTGAATTGGGGAAAAAGATTTGCAAAAAAATTGCCCCAATTATAACAAACTGAGTTTTGTTGGGCATTTGTTTTGGTCAGCCTCTCAAACTTTTTTTTTTTTTTTTTTTGTTTTTTTTTTTTTTTTTTTTTTTTTTTTTTGGTTTTTTTTTTTTTTTTTTTGTCCACCCAAAACAACAATTTGCCCCAACAGTGCAAATGAGCTCAGTTCCAACTTGTTTTTACGGCAAAGGATAGGGACAAATCACAATTGAAACGAAAGATAGGCAAATAAAGAGAAGAGATATGAAAGGGTTTAGTCCAGGATGTGGGTAAAAGGAAAGAAAATAACGGTAGAATTATATCCTACGTTCGCAATGACTTAAAGGTTTACTGATCGCCAAATCGGATGAAAAACTTTTTGACCATGTCCGCATTTATCGGTTGAGGAAAACTGTCCATCCATCTCCGTAAGGATAAGAGTAGTGGAGCAGCTGAATAAGATGCCCTCACAAATTTCTATGCTCAACTTATTAAGAGCAAACTTGCCCTTTGCTTCGTCCTGTATTAGCAATATACATTTCAAAACTATCATCGCCTCATTTCATGTCTGGGCTGATGACTTTCTTCAGGTAAGCTCGAGCCATGATAAACGAATGATAACATTCTTATTTTCATTTTTATTTAACCTGATAAATGACCACCATCTACAGGCCAAAAATGAATGGGGCAGTCGAAGCAGCCAACAAGAATCTTAAGAGAATTATTCGAAAGATGGTTGACAGTCAGCGTAATTAGATGTGTATAAGAGACAGCCTCCTTACTATGAAAAGTTGACCGGGTCTATTGGCACCTGTCTCATATACACAAGAGATGTCGTCCTCATCACTCTTAGACTGTGTAAAATCAGGGTCGGGTGTGATATCGAAATTGCACTCATCGGCCTCATAAACGGTAGTATCCAAAGGATCAAAAGCATTGATTTTGGGCCATCTGGGAGAAAATAAAGTATGAAATGAAAGAAAACAAAATGAGCTAAAACATCTTAAAGAAAAAAGTTCTCTTTTAATCGAAGATTTGTACAAGTGATCTTAGAGAACATAAACTTGACATTCATTGGCCATCTTATAAAAATCAATTGTCTTCTGAATTCGCCTCAAAAATAGATGAATAAGATGAATGAGGAAGGCAATATCATGATTTCACTTGTTTTACTAATCAAATTGTTTTCAAGATTCATTTCTAAAACAGATGAATGAGATGAATCATGAATACAATCTTTGTGAATGCACCTACTTCTTGACTAGATGACATAAGCAAAACAACTTAAGAAGTACGAAACATATATACAAAGATGAAATTAAAATGAGCAAAAATAAAAACAATATCCTTTCAATTTACCGAAACTCCCTATGACTAGGGAGATCATCAGATGTCCAATTGTGCAGTTGGTCGATGTTAGCAAATGGCAGCTCAGTGTCATCCTCCTCCGCCTACTCTTGAATAATTACCCCCGCAAATAATTCGGCTATCCCTTAGATAAGGTCTTCCTTTTCAACCTCATCTTTCTGTTCAGCTCTCTTAACTCCTTAATCTCCCTCAACTACCTGGCATTCGGGCAAAAACTGATCCCAAATGTATTCATCTGCGTTGGTAGATCAATAGGGTGTATTATGCCTGTTCAGATGCAAATTCATCCCCAAACCTTGGCCGATGCGATATCCTCCACGCAGCATTTCCTTTGCAATCATTACAAGGGAGAAATTCATTTACGAACTTTCATTGATGACTGCTCTCCAGGCCCTCGACTGACAGAGACCACATCATAAGCTAGGAAAGGCACCGGAGTGTCGCTGTTTTCTCCAACTTCCTCCTTGACCATCATGGCGTGGTCATCTTCGGCAAATACGGTAATCAGCTTAAGCTCGTAAATGAATTTAACCCTTTGATGCAAAGATGACGGAATAGCCCCAGCAGAATGGATCTAGGGACATCCCTGCAGATCCGGTAGCTCACCTTAAAATGTTCTGCAACTTGCTGGGGAATCCGACGAGCGACCCTCTTAATAGCAAACAAGGTTTATCTCTCCGGTGGCTTGTCTTCGAGCCCCGTCAAAACCTCGGATCACCATGGATGAATTCTTGACCAGGTCATGAGAGATTCCCAGCTTATCCAATGTCTCCAGGACAAATATGCTCTTAGAGCAGACCCATTATGAACCATGACCCTAGGCGAATGCCGCCCCTCACATCTAACCGAGATGAATAGAGCCTTGTTGTGTCGCTCCCTTCAGAAGTTAAGTCATCATCAGAAAAACAAATTTGGTTTGATGCCAGCACACTGCCCACTAACCCAGCAAGTTTGTCAGTGAGAATGTCACGAGATACATGGGCCTCACTCAAAATCTTCAATACTGCCTCCCTGTGTAGCTCGGATGTTAACAATAAGTTGAGCATAGAAATTTGTGAGGGCATCTTATTCAGCTGCTCCACTACCGAATATTCACTTTTTGATCAATCTTAGAAAGTCCTCAACATCTTTGTCATTACATGTCTTAGGGGCCTGCATAGGCTCTTTACCTTTGTTGGATTGTCCGACTTCAAACTGTTGTCATTTGTGATTCGGCCTGACCTCGTGACAGCAGACACTTCCTCCTCAGAAACTGGCTTTCCACCGACTATCACAGCTGAGGGTTGGTAATTCCACGGCATGAGGAGGAGGAGCTATAGGATTCAATCTCCCCGCCGATCTCAACTGCTCATATAGTTGCTCGATGGGCCGTCCCAAGTTGGTGAAATTGCGGGGTGGTCTGTCATGTCACCAAGGTCTGGCTTGGTTGGGGTTTGGTGGAGAGAAGTTATTTGGCTGGTTGGGTCTTTGACTGTTTGAGGGTTGTAGTCTTGGATTATAATATGGGAGCTGTGGATTAGGCACGGGCACTTGTACTTGTGTTTGGTATACGGGTTGAGGATAGTATTGAGGTGGTAGTGGAAGTGGTGCATAAAAGGGTTGTGGGTTAGGTCTTTGATATTGATGAAAATTGCGTGGTGGTTGGCGGTTGGGTTGGTTATAAATAAAAGTCACTTCCTCTTCCTTCTTGTCAAGCTTCTTGCTCAGGGGATTCTTAGCCACAGACGTGCTCCCCTGCATGGATTCTATCTGAAGTTTGAAAGCCGTCATGTCAATAATTTTCCCGCTTTTCAAGCCCCTTTCAACAGCCTCTGCTTGCTGGACGATTTCTGAAAAGGATTTGCCAATAGACCCGGTCAACTTTTCATAGTAAGGAGGTTCTTGTGCATCAATAAAAAGTTTGACCATCTCAGTCTCAGTCGTATAGGTGGGCTCACTCTGGCAGCTAACGCCCTCCATCTTTTCACATACTCACGGTACTCCTCTGAGGGCTTCTTCTTTAAGTTCATCAGAGCAAAACGGTCTGGTTCTAGGTCGCGGTTAAACTCGTACTGTTTCACAAAAGCATTTGCCAAGTCCGTCCAATCCTGCAGTTTTTTGGGATCAAGCATTAAATACCATGATAACGCATCTCCTCCAGGCTTCTGGCAAATACCCTCATTGCTATCCGAGGGTCACTTGTCGGATTCACCAGCAAGTTGCAGAACATTTTAAGGTGAGCTACGGATCTCGGTGCCATTGTACTTTGGAAATTCAGGGATTTTAAATTTTGGCGGCAATTGCACCTCGGGAATAGACATAGATCTTGGTAGTCGATAGCTCCAAATTTATCTGTCCCTGTTCTTCGCTTCATGAAACTAACGAACCGCTCCATCTTTTTCAATAGGGCATCATTGACCGGTCAGTACGGTGGGTGGTGGTGGCATTAGACTAAGCTGATTACTGTGATCTGTAGATCAGATGACTCAAGAGGAGGTGGTGGTTGTGGAATTGGATCTGTTAGTGGTGGCACGGGAGTTGGAGGAGGTTGATTCTGTGGTGGTAGGGACCAGCGGCATCCCCATGCCGGGATTAGGAATATGAGGAGGTAGTCCTCCTGATTGCGCAAATAGATGGAATCTATGATGGCTGCATTACATTTCTTGGTTCATACTGGCCATAGCAGCCATCATAGATTCCATCTATTTGCGCAACTCTGCCATCTCTGGGTTTTGATCCCCACTGGTCCCTTCCACATCTTTGGCTGGTCTGCTTATACTGTCTTCAAATGTATAAGAGACATGTGCACGCGAGCGGGTATAAATAGGGCTGCGTTGGGCAGCTATTTTGATACTTAGTACCTGCCATATTGCCCTACATAATAAAAAGAAAAGAAAAATTCAGATATATAAACAAACACATCATAAATTTGACATAAAACGTGGTTCCTTCCCAGAACCACGACCGAGATTCAGGAGCCCCATCTGGGCCGCCTAATGTAGACATGGGGCTGCTGCATCAGCACCTGTCTCTTATACACATCTGATTTGCTACCAACACAATGGATCCAATCTGAGAGCACACTCTGTCTCTACTTTAAATATTTGTCCTTATGAAGACATTTTCCTTTTCTACTATTTCCTTGTCCTTAGCCTCCCTTGCGGTCAATCGCTCAACTTCTTCTGAGGCCTGTCTATTACACTTGCTAGATGTGTATAAGAAGCAAATGTTCCAACCATGCATCATACTGAGCTGTGGTCGCTGAAATTCCACGCTGCTGTGGATCGTATAACGACTCCTGACATGCACGTCTGGATGCCCACGCTGACAAAATATTCGCCTTTTCTGGTATTGCTTCGGTGTGCATAAGACTTTTGCCGTTCAAGGGCTCCCGGTTGATGCGTTGATTGTGACTTTGTACCCAATTCACTCTACCCCAGGAAAAATCATGACGACCGATCTTTCGTCGCCCCAAATGCTCCATGAACCAGGCTTGCAATAACAGGCTTGAACCCTTGAAAAATTTGACTCCATTGACAGTTTGTACAAGCTACCAATATGTCGGCTAGAATAGTAGGGATTATGGTAAGGTCTCGACCACCGACGCCATGTATCAAATCGGCTAACATCCGTACCGTCCTAAATGCTATGTATCACCTCCCATCCGACCTCGGAAAAATATATGCACTGGTCAGTGCTAGAGCAAAAACTTGGACTCGCTTCTGGGCCCAGGACTCCTCAGTGGGATGCAAAAAATGAGTCTTGTTTCTATGAAATCCTTGTTTTGTGCCAAAGTGCTCGTGTAAAAACATCAAAGTAACCGAATTAGCCTCGGGTCCTCCTGGTATTGTGGCCTCGGATATGCCGGTGAACAAAGAGAAATCCCTTGTAGTACCTAGGGATGGTAGTATAACAGCCCGATCCTTGAAGTCCAGTCCGAGAAATCCTGCAATTTCCTCTAGTGTGGGCACCATTTCGAACTTCCGAATCGAACACAGCTGCCTCACTATCCCACACTTGTACCAAAGCATCTATTATGGCCAGATTTCAGTTCAATATCCCGCAGACATACTAGGTTTCCCAAATAACCATTTATCGCCTTCTGATTGGACATCTTGCATGTTTCGTTCCCACTCCTGTAGCAAATAGGGCACTTTGGTCGCCTTATCTAATTACTCGAGCGGAACTCATCTGCATGAAATACATGTTAGCCTTACCTGAGGCTTGTACCCCTTTAGAGCCTTTATAAAATGAACACGCAATCTTGCAAATCCCATTGTAGGTTATGTACTTAGGGATAGGTATGCAATTCTATGTACGGGTATCCGATAAGGTATCCCTTCTACGGCTAGTGATATGCAATAAGTAGCCTACGGTGGCCCTACATCGGTGGGGTTAGCCTACATGCACACAAGGGATAATAAAACTTTGAGACATGTTGTAGGGAAGGGTCTCCTATTAGGGCTTGACAACCATATGCCTTTGACCCTACCCAAGGCTTATGCAATGCAAAAATTGAAATTTACTCTTTCTTGCGGGAAGTAAATACAAATTACAGGGCCAATATAAATAATACGAATCAGAAAAACTAATTACTATTACATAGCAAAAATTGTAAGGCTATTTACCATTACAAGTCAGATAAATGGGTGGTTCTTACCGCCTACAATCTTAGTGTCTTAAACAAGGTCCACACAGTTCTGTCCTATGGTTTAAGCTATATGAGCATGAGGCTAGGCTTACTAATGCAATCTAGATAGGTACCTATGGATACCCGAACCTTCAGACTTTGGGCCCAAAAATAAAATCCGTCAATTCCAATGGGCCTTATCGTCGGTGGTTGGGTGATCGCCAGATAGACCGTTACTTTCACATTTTGTCACGAGCTCATATCGCCAATTAGATCATCTTAATCTTACATTGGAGATGTGGTACGGACACCCTCACCAGATAGGACATGTCCTAATTGAGACATTTGTTATGATGTACACATAAGAGACTTATAAGATTCACATGTTTTAAAGCGTTTGGCTCTAAAGGTTTGATGCACCCTTTAATTCCTTCTTAATTTTCCCCCAGCAAATTGGCACTCAAGACAGCAAACATAGTGAAATACAGTAAAACAAGTGTAAAATAATTTGAAAAGAATTTTAGAAAGTTTTAGATAGCATGTGGCACATAAAACGAGACCTAAAATCCGTAAGTCGGCACACCAGACAGCAAAATGGTGAAATACGTTAAAACAAGTGTAAATTAATTGAAAAGAACATATAAAGTAACATATAGCACATGGCACGCAAAACGAGGTATAGAGCCGGTAACATAGCACACAAAAATGGGTAAAAATTAGCCGGTTTATAATGAACGGGGTAAAATTGAGAGAAACTGTTAACATTGTAGGCCCGGATTAATAAAGTCCCTATTGTTTTAACGCCACGCTGTCGCGCCTACCGACCCGCAGTCTGGCCGACACCGGTGGTATCGGCACCGTCGCCACGTGTGGTGCTCGTGAAATAGGTGATTGAATGCAAAAATCCTACTTACAATTTACAAACATAAATTACCTACTTACTATTACAAATAAAATGAATCACCTATTTACTATTACATAACGGGGCCTTCAATGCGACTATGAATTGTATAAAAACAATCTAAACTAGGAAAAACAAGACTGGAGTCGCCACCCGGTGTGTTGGTGCGTAGGACACAAAAATACATCAAAATTTAAAAGAAAATCCACCCATTTTTAGCAACCTACTAAGTCTTTAAACACAAAACCCCTGTGTGATAAAACACTCTATACTGTATAAGGAGATGTGTATAAGACCAGGATTAATAGTCCTCGCACCCACTTTACCGCGTTGGACCGGTTGCGTGATTTTATCGCGTTTCGCTTTTCAATTTTAGTATTCATTATTGCCGGCTTTGTAGCATACGTGTGCTTTGAGATAGTTTAAAAGTAATAAAATATGTACATGTTAATGAGGAAACGAAAATAAATAGTAAATATTAACATTGACAGGTATCTGATTTAGCCCGGGTCCAATTAAAAGTCGCACACATTAGCTTGTAGTGCCTTTTAACTCCCAAGGGGCAACTACAAGCTCAATCATGCACGCGGAGTTTATTTCTAGCCCAATTTTATATTATTGATACAATTATTAAGTCCTAGGCTAAATTGAATTTTATTCAAATATTTAACTTCTAGTTGTTCAACTAATCCAAAATTTGAGGGCAAAAGAGTAAATTCACCTAATTTAACAAATAAGATAAGGCATAAATATTATAATGAGACCAATAAACATTAAAATAAAGCACCAATCATCACAAAATCAATTAATAAAAAATGTGCAAAGATCAAAGTATAAATTTACAATTAAACACTCCTATATCTTAAGTAGAATTTCACAATCCAAGGATAATTAAAACATATTAAAATGCCAAACAAATCAAAGCAAAATTGGTGGTTATTGACATAAAACATGTAATTTGGAAGAAATTTGAAGAAAAAATAAAAATAAAAATAAAAATAAACAGATAATATTAAAGAAAATTCCTTAAGGGCCTAAATGTAAATAAAAAAATTACTTGAGGGCTAATCGGATACCCGTACATATGAAATCTGGAGGGCCAAAAAGCAAATAAAATTTTTTCTGAAAATTTGGATTTTTTTTAAAAAATGCCACGTCAAGGATGACGTGGCGCAATCTGGTGGCGCCACGTCAAGGATGACGAGGCGCAATCTGGTGGCGCCACGTCACGTATGACGTGGCGCAATCTGGGGGTGCCACGTCATCGATGACGTGGCACCAAGTGGGCCCTATCAGAAGGGCCTAAGTGTAATTTAAGAAAATATTCTCGGGCTAAACTAAAAGAAAACTGAAATATTGGGGAGTAAAATGGAAAATTTTCTAACCTTTCTTTTTTTTTGTGCAGATTTTTATGGGCTACCAGCCTTTTTCCACCACGATTTTGACCCAGAATATGAACGATTTTTCTTCGGGTTTGAAAAGAAAAGTTGTAGCTTCAGGAACGGTCTACAACTTTGATTCTTTGAGTTTAATCCAGTTCCTTTTCCAAATTGAACGAAGAAATTCTGATCTGCCTGGAAAATGTTCCAGATCTACTTTGACTGAGCCTGGATTATCTTCTGGATAGATTTTTAGAATTCATAATCTTGAGGGTCGAAATGCATAGACCTGTCTCTTGGGTTTCAAATGATATAATTGACAGGTCAGGGACCTTATACAACTTTTGTTCTTTACGTTTAGTCTAATTCCTCTCTGATCGTATGGAATTGTGGCTCAAAGTTGGCTGTTTTGGCAGATTTCTTTTGCTTAAGAAAATTTTTCTGCAAATTTTTCTCTCTCCTTTAGACTGATTTTTGTGCTTTTAACGAATTGGATTGAGTGTAAAAATGGTCAAAGACCATTCCTTGTCATGTGGGAGTATGGCCATCTGAAATTTTTGGTGAAAATGGGTGAAAAACGCAGAAAAACGTGGCCAAAAGCATTGTCATTGTTGGTAGCGTGAACAAGTCTGTGATCTTGTTCACGCGCTGAACTTTTTTTTTTTAAATTTTTATAAAATTTTAAACCAATTAATCAGTGGATGCCCGAACCTGTCTCTTATACAAGTATTTTTTTTGAAAATTTTAAAAAATCTAAAAATTCAATAATATTAGAACTTATTCTTAGTATTTCAAAAACATAAAATGCATAAGAATAATTAAACATCACAACATAAATTAAGAAGGAATTAAAGGGTAAATTAAAAGAAAATCAAAGTGCAGGTTAAAAAGACATTGAAAAGCAAAAAATTAAAAGAAAATTGAGAGACAAATTAAAAGGAAAATAGGGGACAACTTAAGGGACAAAAATAGGTGTCTACAGTATCGCAACCTATGTGATGCTACCTCACCCAAAGCCAGAAATATCTGCAAACCAGTGCTACAGGTATATTTGCATACTTTGCATTCATTTATTGTATACTTCATTCGCAATTTATAGAATGTATACTAATTAAAAATTACAGTTAGATATGCATGTTTATGAGATATAAAACAGTTGGTTCCTTTAATGAATATTGCAATAACACATCTTGTAGAATCCTATGGTACGTTTGGTTCACGGACTAGATGAGATAGGATGTCTCATCTTCAGACTATTAATCCTGGGATGAATCATCCCCTGATAAATAGTCCATTTTATCATGTGTTTGGCTGATATTGAGTTACATAGGATATATTAAAAATGATGACATTTGCATTTGGTTGGGGATTAGATTAGATAGGATTATTATTTTATTAATTAAAATATCCCTAAATTTACATTTATTTTTGATATTCCCAAAATAATATTCAAAGAATATTATAATAAGTATAATATACAAGAAAATAAACATGAGAATTAAATAATTTGTTAAAATAATTAGAAATATACATGATACCCACTTACTCAAAAAACCTGTTAATCTGGTCGATTTCAAATCAAAAAAATTGGGTAACTAAACTAGTTAATGTTATTGGCTCATATATTAGGATTAGTGGGTCAATAATTTGCAACCTACTAGACATGACCCAATGCATGCATAGGGTCAATTATTTAATTTTACACTATGGTATTATGACATAATAATAAGGGGATTTTACCGCTCTGATACTCATTTATAGATATATATATATGTGTAATTAGCAGTTTTTTATTTTTTAAATCAAATTTGTAATTTACATATTAAAGTATAATATTAAATGACTTTTTTTTTTCTATCCTACCTATTTATTAGGAGTATTTGTGTAATTAGGTAGTTAATTTTTTTTTTAAAGTTTTGAAACAAGAAATTGTCATAAATGTTCTAGGTCGAGTACCTATGTAAAAGGACCGGATACAAATAAAACAAACAAACCAAACCTTATTTCCACTAAGTCCTTTTATATAGGCTGTCTCTTATACACATCTAGATGTGTATAAGAGACAGGAATAGGAGTTAGTGTATTGCGCTCTGTCATGAATTATATCCTTTTTAATTCCTAGATGGGCTAAATCTTTCTTATGAGATACCCACCAAGTCTTTTTCATATCTTGATACGCCTTCAGGCAAGTTGACTACTCTCTCTAAAATCTACTTGCCTGACAGGCGTATCTATTGCCTATCTTAGCACATGACTTAACCACCTAAAACGTGTTTCTCTCATCTTCTCTTCAATAGGTACTATTCCAATCTTATACAAATATGCTCACTGTGTATCTTGTCCATCCTATTATACCCACACATCCATCTTAACATTCACATTTATACTATTCTCATCTTTTGCTTATGTGCATAATTCACTATCCAACATTCAAATCGATAAAGCATTGCTGGCCTAATAGCTATTCTATAAAATTTATCCTTAAATTTGAAAGGAATTTTGCAGTCACATTATATTCCCGATGTCATTCTCTATTTCGTCCAACCTGCTTGCATCCAATGTGTAACATCTCGATCTATACCACCATAAGCCAACTCTGAAAAACTGAACCTAAATAATTAAAATTTTCACTTCTGGGTAACTCTTGATCTTCGATTGTAACCCCTATTCTATTCCTACATATATTCTTGCTAAACTTAAATTATATATATTTTGTCTTTGATCTACTAAGTTTAAAACTTTTTGACTTAAGTGTCTCTCTCCAAATCTTAAATTTAGCATTAACCTCTTTTTTTGCCTCATCTACTAAAACAATATCATCTACAAATAACATACATCATGTTGTTTCCTCTTGTATGTGCCTTGTAAGTTCATCTATGATCAATGCAAACAAATAAGGATTTAACGCTGAACCTTGGTATAAACCTATATTTATAAAGAACTCTCGCGTCAACCCTCTTGGTATCCTCATGTTTGTAACCACAACCGTGTACATATCTTTTATTGATTCTCTGACTCCTCTTTTTTCTAAAACTCTCCACATAACTTCTCTAGGGACTCTATCATATGTCTTTTCAAATCAATAAAAATCATGTGCAAACATCTTCTTTTCCTTATCACAGTATCTCTCGGTAAATCTTCTTAAAAGATGTATGGTTTCATTAGTCGATCTCCCTGGCATGAAACCAAACTGGTTATTTGACACCTTAGTCTGTTTCTTAACATTTTTTCTATTACTCTCTCCCAAAATTTCATTGCATGGCTCATTAACTTAATACCTATGTAATTCGCACAATTTTGTATATCCCCTTTATTTTTGAATAGGGGTATGAGAGTACTATTCTTACATTGGTCGAGTATCTTTCTACTCTTCAATATTTTATTAAAAAGATTGGTAAGCTAGTTTATGTCTTTCTTTCCTAAGCATTTCTATACCTCAATTGGAATATCATTTGAACCAATTGCTTTTCCTTTCTTCATCTTCTTCAAAGCCTCCTCCATCTCTGATTCTTGAATCCATTGATAATACATTACGTTTCTATACTCCTTAGATTTATCTAACTCTCCCCAAATGATATCATCTCCATTGCCTAAATTGAATAGTGTAATTGATGGAAGTACCTCTCCCACCTTTCTCTAATTTCCTCATCTCTTACTTGAACTTTATTATTTTCATCGTTAATGCACTTGATTTGGGTTAAGTCTTTCATTCTATGGGCTCTTGCTGTAGTAATTTTATAAATATATCACTCACGTTCATATGTTCTAATTTTTGGTAAAATTATTCTAAAGCCTTATCCGTCACTTCACTTATATCTTTTTATCTATTTTTTAGCAAGTTTATATTTTTTAATATTTTCTTCACTTCTACAACTATATAAAGCCTTATGGTTAACCCTTTTAACCTTGATTTATTTTGTACACTTTCATCCTACCACCAAGATTCCTTGTTCATGGAGGCACAATTTCTTGACTTTCTAAGTATCTTCTTAGCCACTATTCTCACTCAAGTTGTTATGTCATTCTATAAATGATCAAATTCTCCTTGTAAGTCCCAAATATTTTGCCCTAACAAAATTTTCCTAAAAATTTCTTCTTTTTCCTTCTTTAAATTCCTCTACTTAATTCTAGGTAATCTAGTTAGGTTCCTTCTGTTGATATGATGTTTAAATCTCAAGTCTACCACCAAAAGCCTATGTTGTGATGTTAAATTTTCTCCAGGAATGATTTTACAATCTATACAACATCTTCTATCACTTTTTCTCATAAGGAGAAAGTCAATCTGTGACCTTGTTGATCAAATTTTAAAGGTAATTAAATATTCCTTCCTCTAAAATCTACTCACCTGACAGACACCTTTACTAGTTGCCTTAGCACATGACTTAACCACCTTAAGCGTGTTTCTCTCATCTTCTTATCGATAGGTGCTACTCTACTTTTATCCTGAATATGCTCATTGTGTATCTTGTCCATTCTAGTATACTTACACATCTATCTTAACATTCGCATTTCTATTACTCTCATGTTTTGTTTACGTGTGTAATTTAGTATCCAACATTTAGACCCATAAAGCATCGCTAGTCTAATGGTCGTTCTATAAAATTTACACTTAAGTTTGAAAGAAATTTTGCGGTCGTATAGGATTCCTGATGCCATTCTCCATTTTGTCCAACCCGCTATCTGATGTACAACATCTTTGTGTATACCATTATCACTCTGAAAAACTAAAGTTTTAATACTTAAAATTTTTACTTATGCGTATTTCTTGATTTCCGATTCTAACTCCTATTCTATTCCTACTTACATTCTTGCAAAATTTAAATTCTATGTATTCTATTTTTATTGTACTAAATCTAAAACCTTTTGAGTCAAGTATCTCTCTCTCGATCTCGAGTTTAGTATTAACTCCTTATTTTGTCTCATCCACTAAATCAATGTCATCTGCAAACAACATACATCATGGTATTTCCTCCTGTATGTGCTTAGTAAGTTCATCTATTACCAATGCAAAAAGATAAAGACTTAAAGGTGAACTTGGGTGTAAACCTATATTTATAGGGAGCTCTCGTGTCAATCCTTCTAATGTCCTCACACTTATAAGTGTATTCCTATACACTTTAGTATCTTGAGGCAAAAAAACAAACTAGTTATCTGATACCTTAATCTCGTTTCTTAACCTTATTTCTATCACCTTCTCCCAAAGTTTCGTCCTATAGGTCATTAATTTAATATCTCTGTAATTCACACAATTTTGTATATCCCCTTTGTTTTTAAATATGGGTATTAGAGTACTCTTCTTCCATTAGTCAGACATCTTTCTACTCTTCAATATTTTATTGCAAGAATGATAAGCCAACTTATGCCTTTCTTTCCTAAGAATTCGTATACCTCAATTGGATTATCATTGGGGCCAACTACTTTTCCTTTCTTCATCTTCTTCAGATATAAAAAGCCCCCTCCACCTCCGATTCTTGAATCCTTTGATACATTACATTTCTATATTTCTCAGACTTATCTAACTCTATTATAATGATATCAGCTTCATTGCCTTCATTGAATAATTGATAGAAATACCCTTTCTACCTTTTCCTAATTTCCTCATCTCTTATTACCACCTTATTATTTTAATCCTTAATGCACTTGATTTGGGTTAAATCTTTCGTCCTATATGATCTTGCTTTAGCGATTTTATAAATATCTCACTCTCTCTCCTTAGATTCTAATTTTTGATAAAATTTTTCAAAAACCCTATCATCACTTCACTTACAGGCTTTTTTTCTCTAATTTTTAGCAAGCTTATATTTCTCAATATTTTCTTCACTTTTGCAACCATATAAAGCCTTATAGTTAGCCCTCTTAACTTTGATTTTATTAAGGATGGCAATTTCGGACCTGACACAACAACACGATATAAAATCGACACGAAATTAACAGGTCTAAACACAATGCGAATCATTAATTAGGTTGCTATCTGGTTGACTCGTTAATGACCCGAAGTTAAACGGGTCATGTTGTGTCAACCCACGAGTTGATTCGATAACTTTTTAAGATATCGAGAAATCCGACACGATCTATTTAACTCGTTAGAATTTTAGTCACTCGACATGACCCAATAAATAATTAAGGTATTTATGGAATTTAACTCAATAATTATAATAAAAAACACACCCTTGCCAATCCTAATTATAACAGATTAATGGGTTATTGTGTCATTCGGGTCAATAGGTTATCGTGTTATTCGGATAAACTAAGTAATTGTTGTAATTGTAAAAAAGGTTAATGGGTTATATGGGTTGTGTTGGGTAAAACCGTTAGCAAACAGGTCATAACTCGACATGACATGAAAGCTTAATGGGTCATGTCCGGGTTCAAGATTTTTGACATGAACCTAATAAGGATGTCGACACGACCCATTGGCATTTCTAGATTTTATCTTGTACATCTTCATCTCACCACCAAGATGAATCCTTATTCAATGGGGCATAACCTCTTGACTCTCCAAGTATTTTCTTAGCCACTATTCTCACTCTAGTTGTCATGTCATTCTATAAAGTATCAAAATTTTCTTGTAAGTCTCAAATACTTTTCCCTAACAAATCTTTCCTAAAAATGTCTTCTTTTTCCTTCTTTAAATTCCTCCACTTAATTCTAGGGATTCTAAAGAGGTTCCTTCTTTTGATGTGATATTAAAGACAAGTCCACTAACAAAAGGCTATGTTGTAAGGTTAGATTTTTCTAGGTATGATTTTACAATTTTACAAACTCTTCTATCTCTCTTCTCGTAAGGAAAAGTCAATCTATAACCTTGTATTTCCACATCTAATGTAATAAAGATTAGTCCCTTTTCTAATTACCTTTAAAAGTGGATCAACAAGGTCACAGATTGACTTTCTTCTTACGAGAAAGAGAGATAGAAGGGTTTGTATAAAATTATAAAATCATACTAGAGAAAGTCTAACCTTACAACTGTGTTAATAGCCTTTTGTTAGTGGACTTGAGGTTTAATATCACATCAAAAGAAGGAACCTCTTTAGAATCCCTAGAATTAAGTAGAGGAATAAAAAGAAGGAAGTAGAAGAAATTTTAGGAAGGACCAGATATTAGGTATATCTTCTCTTGAACTGATAAAAACTGGTCAGGTCATCCCTTGGGCATATGAATCAGATGATGGATATTCCATGAATTTCCCCTAAATCCTATATGACGTCCTATGAAGTAGGGTCATAAGTTTATTAGAGGTAGGGGTAAATTAGTCAAACTTTTTATTAGCTTATCTAGAAGTTATCCTAGGATAAAAAATACCAAATCTGCATGATATTATTTTATCCCCTTCACAAGAGATTAACTTAGTTAAATGGGATAACAATCCCAAGTCAAAAAAAAAAAAAAAATCAACTAAACATAAGATTAAATGAGATTAGTTATCTAATCCTAATATATTCTGGTACTATCATTTTCTTTGCTTCAATAACACAATTCACAAAGTTCTTCACCTAGGCCCATACTACAATATTTTTATTACTTGATCTAGGGAAAATAAAACTAATAGTGTGAATGTAACTTTCTTCTTAAAAGAACAGCATAGTTATATGATCCCATTGAAGCCATTAAAGCCTTGGATCTATCTTCTTCTTCTTCTTCTTCTTCTTCTTCTTTTTTTAAACAAATCTACCTCTCATCTACCCTCTAGTGGCTCGAACTCATGACTAATAGAATATATAGAAAGCGTTTTACTATCTAAACTGTACTTCATTGTCAAGCCTTGGATCTTTCAACCAACCTATCCCTCGGTTTGGATTCTCAAGTTTTAGGCTAGAGGCTCAGTTTATTTTAGAAGGGCTTTGGGTCTTTTTAAAATTGGGAATTGAGAAGCACTTGATAAATTGTTCTATAGTCAGTTCAACTAACATTCTCATTTTTAAAAAAAAAATCAAACTATTAAATTTTGAAGCTTTAATTTTTCATATCTTTTAAACTTCATCATAACCAAAAGAGTAAAGATGTGTATAAGAGACAGCTTTGAAGCATGGTCCCAAACTAGTCACCAATGTGGAGAGTTTTAGAAAAAAAAAGAAGTCAGAATAGCGTATATAGATTCAATAAAAGCGATGTATAGGAATAAACTTAATCGAGAGTAATTTTGGAGCAAAAAAAATTGTTGAAAAATTTAATTGATTCAATATTTAATGTGTCTTTACATGAAATAATTATTGGTAGACACATATTTTAGATGTAGAAGACTCATCTATTCTAAAAGTCTATTTGATGAATAGTCATATATCGTATGAATGAAAAGATATAATCTTTAATACTTGTTATTCATGAATGGAAGATATCCATTGGGTGCTATATGGAAGAATACATATACTAGGAAGATGCACATTGTCTATAAATATCCAGCCCCTAGAGTCCAAATTCACATTCCAATATTTAAGTCTTCATTCTTCTCTAGTCTCCTATACTTCTATCATATATCCTAAATTTCTTCAAGAGTAGTTGAGAGATTTGGAGTTTTTTTTGTTCTTCTATTTGAGTGCAAATTAGAAGATCTCTGTGCGGTTCGCTGTATCTTGGGAACAAGACGTCATTGTTGCTATTTACACCAAGGTAGTGACAGAAATCTACTTTGAAGAAAGCACCTTCCATAGCGTGCCTCAAACGGCTTTTTCCTTACAAATTCCTTTTCTCTTTTATTGTTAACTAGTAAATTGCATTTGTGTTGTTGTGTGTACTTCTTGTCATTCCCATCTTTAGTGTTTTTTTCCAACAAAAATATCAAAGGCAAAAAGCAACTCACACTTTTATATATAATTATTTAATAAATAAATAAATATATATAGATATAGATATAAATATTTAACATTAGACAAGAAACATTTTCTTTTACTTTATTTTGTCTTTTTTTTTTTCTTTTATTTCTTGTTTCTTAGTTACAAATATTTACATTTATTAATAGTTTGCAAATAAAAATTCGTCAAATTTAAATGGTTCACATTGTCTCTACTAATTTGATTTTTTTTATTTTTCTCTTTTATTGATAAATCAGTATAAAGTCCTTCACATTTTTTGCATTAAATTTTATCCAATTAATAAAATACTTTCTTCATCAAAGGTCTCTAGATGTCATGCAAATATGAAAAATCATAATTTACTATAAATTCTAATTATATAAAACTAGTTTTAATCATTATATGTATAATACAGATTTCTCATTATATGACTTTTTTCAGTAATTTTTTTTTTTGTGTTAATTTTTAACATATTTTTAGTAGTATGTTATGAATACAATTGTGTTTTGCACTCGATTGTTCATAAATAGTTTTTTCTTTGATGAGAAAATATGGCAAAATATTTTTTGTTCAATTATGTGTAACTGACTTTATGTTTATTATTGAGATTAAAGTTAATGTAAGTATCTCAATTATAGCATAGTTTTTATTATAGATAAGTAATTAGTTAATTTAATCTGAATTTGGAGTAAATATGATATTGAAATTCTTAACTTAATCTAGTTTTAGGGTACTTTTGTGAAGTCAGTTAAAAAAAAGTAAATATAGAATGCCTAAAACTTTTAGTAAAGTGCCTATATATATATATATATTGCATAAAAAAGTCAAAGGTAACAACTTAGTATGTCGGAGGAAGTAAATAATTTATGGATATATTGCATTTATTCCCTTTTTCAAATTTGATATTAAATTTATTACCAAGTTTTGGAAGTGAAATAATACTTAAAATTTTGGAAGAATTAAGATTAGAAATAACCGTAATTGAAGAAAATATTAGTACTTAATTTTCAAAATTTTGGGTCTCGAATTGAAATTAGACTTTCGAAAATTGAGTTCATTCTACAAGAGGATGTGGTTTCTTTCCATTTAATTTTCTCTATTTATTTAACCATTTATCTATACCTAAATAATTAAAATTTGATAAAAATGTATACATGAGGAAGCAGCCAGTTGGGGATGCTGAGTTGGCACAAACACAATCAGCAAAGTTAGTTAGATAGTTGGTTGTGCAGTTAATTAGCCCTTCTGGAAGATTGGCAATTATCAATCATTATTGTATTAGTACTGTTGAGAGCTCATCCAGAGGGTTATCTGATTTTTACATTGTAATTCTTCACTATTCCCCTATCAATAAAATCTCTCTCATCAAATTTCTCCTTAACCTCCCACTTCTTAATAATTCCAATCATAACAGTGGTATTAGAGCTTGTGATCTTTGTATCGGAAGCTCAAAACCATCATGAATGGCTAAAGGGAGAAAGGCTGAAAAGTTTGGAAGAATGTAATAATCTAAGAAAACTAGAAGAAAGAATACAAGGATTGATAGATTCTACAACAGTTGAACGAAGAGCAAAGGGGGACTAACTAGAGGCTAGCAACACAGAATTAAGGAATTTCGTGATAGCCAACAATATGGAATTGAAGTCTATGGTGGAGGCCAATAATGCAGAGTTGAGAACTGTCATGGCTATCATGATTGCTCAATTCAACAATTTTGTAAAACCATTAATGCAGATAAAGGAATTCTTGGAACTTCTCTAGAAAATCTTGATAGAGGAGTATTAGCAGATGCACGATCTCGGGAAGGAGGTAGCTCCTTTGTCAATCGAGGGGAGGGGAATTTCTTTTCTTCGAAAACACCAAAATTGGAATTTCCAACTTTTGATGGAAGTAAGCCCAAGGAGTGGCTGAGGAAAATTGAGAAATTCTTCCTAGTTTATCTTATTCCTGAAGAACAGATGATGGGTATGGTGTAATTGCATTTAGAAGGTAAGGCAGATCTTTGGTGCCAAAGTTTCAAGTGGGGAAAATCAGTAGTGAAATGGTCAGAATTGGCTTCAGAAATTTGCAGAAGGTTTGGAGACATTGGTGAGGATGATATAGTAGAAGAATTCAATAAACTCAACCAAACTTCATCTATGTTGGCTTATCAAGAAAATTTTGAGGAGCTCAGAGGGTGGAGTAATGATCAAGAACCCTGGTTTACCAGAATCCTAGTATGTTTAAAGTTTCTTGAGTGGATTACAGGAAGAGATCAAGGCAGTTGTGAAGATGCACAAACCTGTTACTCTGCCGGCAACCTTTGAAGTAGTCAGGTGGCAAGAACATGCACTACTACTATTTCCAAGAAGCAAAAATTTCCTATTAGAAGTACTCCCTTAGCCCCTTCAATGATTGGCAGTGGAAGTAAACCTCGGGAAAAGGAAGGAAGCTTCATCCACTAGCAATCATGTCCAAAATCTAAACTTCAACAAAATCACCTCCAAAGAACTGCAGTATAGAAGAGAGATACAATCATTTGTACTTCAAATATGGTGACTAGTTTGGGACCATGCTTCAAAGTCGCGGTCGCGTCGTAGAACGTATCGTTCCAAATCAGTTTCGGGGTAGCGTATCGGGCTATATGTTAATTTACAGACCGAAAATATATTTAAAATATTAAAAAATTATAGAAAAATATAAATGACAATGATAAGTACAACAATTATATAAAATCAATGAACAATTATATTAAATTTAGTGATCATAACTCTCAAGCAACATGAAATACATAATTGTTGTTTTACTTGTAGTTAGTAGACCAATCAAAAATTTTCTTTATAGATCATTGTTTATTAAATTTTCTTTCTTATTATCTAAACAATGAAAGATTCAACTAGATTTGATGTTCATTAAACATAATTAAATTTGGTTAAAAACTAATTGAAGATAAATAATACTCCTATTCACTTTTAAAATCCTTTAGGGGTCGAAATATAATATAGAATAAAATACTAGGGGATGAAAATAAGAAACAATATAAACTATCGGGGTTGATTGAGAGTGGAGTATAACTTGGAGGTTCAAAGTCAAAATTTCACAACTTTTAATCTTCTTCCCATCGATCAACATCACCATATCAACCCAGTCTCTGCCGCTACCACTGAAACATCCCAAATCCCTTTCTCTAAAAACCATCACATACCCAACTAAATCTCCAAAACTCCTTCAAAAATCTATTCCTACTTCATTGGAAAACAACAGAAAAAAAAAAGAGTCGAAAATCCTTCTAAGACACTCCAATAATTTCTTCTTCTTTGTGGGTTTGTTGGGTTAATCATCTCAGTCAATCAAGAAGATCAAAAATTAGGGAAGATGTCGGCCGAATCTATTCTATTTTAACTGGAGTCTCAAAGATGAAACGGTTAGTCTTTATTCAAATTGGATGAATCGCGAGTCGACTCGGTAGAATCAGACGATTCTCACCGAATCCTTGAATTGCTGCACTGAATCGCCTTGAATCGGACTGAAAGTTTACAAAATTGCTCTTATAACTTAGCATTCTAATATATCCAGAAATTATTTACTAACTTTGACAGATTATGATTCAACTCTATTCTTATTAGAATGAATTCCTGAGTCGAGATCGCGGTTTGGAATAGTCGACTAAATAAGCAATCTTCATTTTATCCATTTTGCTATTTGGTCCCTTTAGCTTTGTTCCTTCCAACTTCTAACTTTTAATTTTTAACCTGCATAATATTAACACCATTAAGCACTTAATTAAACTAAAAATTTAACACAAAATTATCATAATTAATTCAAAAACGAAAATAAAAATACATATGAAAGAAATTAACTAAAATCTTCAATTACTTATCTAATTTCGGAATTTAACTATCAAAATGCTATAATTTAGAGGAAAATAACTCTAGTTTACTAGACTTATCAGTCACTCCTGTTCCGGTTCCGACTCGGCCGAGTCTTTGAATCATGTTTAGGATAGGACATATTTGTAGAACGATCCCTATTCATTGTTGGTGATAGATGAGGATTGAAGTTGGAGAAAGAGTTACAACAAATGAAGTAGAAGAGGAAATCATTGAATACAGAGGGCAATTGGGACCAACTAATAGTAATTTGTCCTTACATACCATGGATGGAGATGAATCTTGTAGCACCATTAACTTACTGGGTACTCATAGAGGCCAAGAATTATCTATCTTGGTGGATGGTGGCAATACAAACCATTTTATCAGCCCTAGGATAGCTTTTTTGTGTCCCAAAGCAGTTAAAGATCATTGGTCTTTCAAGGTGAAAATTACAGATGGGAAGGAGCTAATCTGTAACTAGTGGATTCCTAGAATGAGATGGGAAATTTAGGGACATAAATTCTGTCATATGGTGTATGCGCTGGATTTAAAGCCTTATGACATGATTGTGGGAATTGACTGGATGAGTCACATCCCAATGACATTTGACTTTAAGAAGTTGAATCTCTCTTTCGACAAGGATGGAAAGAAAGTGTTTCTGCATGGCCAAAATGAGAGCTAGCTTATTCAAATATCATTTTAGACAAGGGAAAGGGACACACAGAGTTTGGAAAAGGAAACCAAGGAATCAACTGCAACAGACCTATGTGATCAAGGTTCTGAATACTCAGGTAACTCCTCCCTCAAAGTACTATTAATCAATTGTTGGAACAATATAATGATATTTTAGAGAGCCTAAGCAATTACCCCCAATCAAACTTTGTGACCACAAATACTTCTAACTGATTCCAAACCTTTCAAAATTCCACCCTATAGATATCCTCTTATGTAAAAGTTTGAAATTGACAGGCAGGTTAAGGAAATGCTAAGAAGTGGCATTATTCAACCTAACCATAGTCCATTTCTAGCCCAGCCTAGTTAGTGAAAAAGAAAGATGGTTCTTGGAGGCTTTGATTGAATTTTTGCTTCTCAAAAATAGTACCATTAAAGATACATACGTTCCCATCCCAAACATTGATGACCTACTTGATGAACTGAAAGATCTTTTCCAAAATTACCTCACAGTCTGGTTACCATCAATCTCAGAATGTGTCCTGAGGATGTCCACCAAACTACTTTTAGAAGCCTATTCTGGCTTGTATGAATTCTTGGTTATGCCATTTGGCTTAACCAATGCCCCTGCAACCTTTTAGTGCTTGGTGAATACTGCATTTGAGCCATATATCAGAAAATTTGTTCTTGTCTTCTTTGATGCTATATTGGTTTATAGCCTTGACCTTTAAACTCATTTAACACACTTGAAACTTATACTTGATCTCCTTAGAACTCATACCCTATTTGCTAAGCTCTTAAATGTTCATTCGGTTAAAATCAAGTAGAATACTTGTCATGTATTTATTGAGTATGGAGTACCAACTGATCCTGAAAAGATTCAATGCAGGTTGAACTAGCCTGTTGCAACAGATGTTAAGGCCTTAAGGGATTTTCTAGGGCTTATTATAGGAGATTTGTAAGGGTTATAGACTCATAGTTAGACCACTTACTGACTTATTAAAGAAAGAGATTAGTTTGAATGGAGTAAGGAAGCTGAAACAGCTTTTCTAAAACTTAAGACAGCTATGAGCTAAGCTCCTGTATTAGCTCTACTAGATTTTTCCAAAGCTTTTCAACTTGAGACAGATGCCAGTTACAAAGCTATTGGTGCTGTCTTAATGCAGAAGGGGCAACCCATTGCTTATCTGAGCCAAGCTTTGGGTCCAGACAATCAAGCACTATCCATCTATGAGAAATAATTAGTCTCATTAATCACTGCAGTAACTAAATGGAGGCACTATCTCCTTGGATCGCATTTCATAATCAAAACTGACCATGAAATCTTGAAAAATCTATTGGATCGGAAGACCACTACCTCCTTGTAACAAAAGTGGCTAACAAAACTACTAGGATTTGATCATGAGATCCAATATAAAAGAGGTAAAGACAATATGGTTGCTGATGCATTAACTAGGAATTTGGGTGGTCAGGATAATCCAGAAGTTCTTGGTTGTCATGCTATTCAGTCACAGAGCCCTTTCCACTGTGAAACCTATTTAGTTATCTAAGGTTTTTGAGAGCTACAATGGTGATGACAGAGTTAAAAACTTTCTCTTGGATTTGATAGTGAACAATACCTCCCATCCTGAATTTGTGTATGAACAAGGATTGGTGAAATACAAAGGGAGAATTTTTGTTGGTTCTGCTACTTCCTTAAGACATCAACTCATTTCTTGCATGCATGATTCTGAAGTTGGGGGCCATTCTGGAAATTAGGTACTTATCAAAGGATGAAATGCTACTTCTTTTGGTCTAGAATGAAGAAAGATGCAGAATTATATATGCAGGCTGATGTAGGAAAGTTTAATTAGGCTATTCACAACTTTCCATTAATCTCCGCAAATACACGGTATCAGTGTAGTAGAATGAATAGGGATCGTTCTCATAGAGACTGTATAGGCAAGTAATAAAATTCTTCGATACTTTTTATTAAGACAATCATAAAAAGTATTTTTGGATTTTTAAAATAAAATATTTTATAAATTATAACTAAAATAGAAATTAAATGAATGCAATTAAATAAAGTTAAACTAAAAATGAGTGTTTTCAAATAATTTAAAAGACAGATTAGGTACTAGGTTAGCAATTTTTTCAGGATTATTCAAATTACCAATCAATCAGTTCAATTATATTAATTAGAAGTTCAATTCTCAATTATCAACCTAACCCCGATTCTTCGCGTGATTGGGTCCTATCAAATTAATTAACTTAGAAGTAGATTTCTCTTTGACCTAATTCAATTAAATTAAGTTTTATGTGTACGGAATTTATAATAAACTAACCAAGTAATTCTCACAGTCACGATATTGAATTAAACTAGTCTCATAATTAACACAGGTCTATGATAGTGGATCGACTTTCGTGCCATCTCGGCCAACCTAACCAAAATAAGAGTTAGTTACGTTTTTGAATTGTCAATTTATGTTAATTATTACCCACGAATATAATCTTTCCGATTAATAATTTTCCGAGTTGATTCGTAGACAAACTGCATTGGCCGTACCCAACTCTAATTAATTTAGTACATCATAGTTGAAATAAACATGTAAGATTTAATTAAATCACAAAAACTCATGATCAATATATATTACTAAAGTTAATATTACAAGAAAATTAAAACAAGAATCTAACTTAAAAATAAAAAATAATAAAGATGAACGAAATTAACTAAAATAATCTTAGAGTAATTAAAACTCCAAATTGTAATGTTGGATTCTCCTTAAGAAAATAATTGTTCTCTTAGTTCGATCTGAAAATATAAGACTCAAATTTGTTGTGCGAAAGAATAATTTTATATAAAGAGTTCGTAAGCCTTAGGCCTTGGGATTAAGAAGAACAAATCTCCTGTCCCTTCACGCTGCTCCATGAGACTAATAATTTAATAGCCTATAAAACCGTAACTCCTCCACCATTTGAGTCCATGTAGGACTATTCTTGTTGCCTTAAGCTTGCTCAGAGCGAGCTCTTATTTTTGAGAGCACAATTCAGCCTATGCGTGCAATTTGTTGTTGCATCTCGCCAAGGGCGAGCCCCTCTCTTTTTTCCTTGCTCAATTCAATCCTCTCGACTCGAACATGAAATGATCGTCTTGACCTTTTAAGACCTGCACACTGAAAAATACAATAAATTACTATCTAGAGTATTTAACACACCATTTAAACTACTAACATAATAAAAACTCATGAATCACTAAAACATTAATTAACTTCTTCTAAACTACGACAATCAGGATTGGAATCACAAAAATTAAGCACAATTGGAACATAAATAGTTCTAATTCTAGAGCTATCAACTCCTCCCAAACTAACATTTTGCTAGTCCCGAGCAAAATTAAACTAATAACAAAACAAAACAAAACTCGCACATGACAAAGTAGGAATGGCAATACTAAATTCAGATTTATTTAATTGACTCGCAAACCACACTTGAAGCCAACCAAGCACATGAATCATATAACGCGAGTACATACACCAAAAACTTCACATGGTGATAAACATCAAGTAGACTTTCTGAAATATAGATTCAAGAACCCAAATATATCAATATAGGTTATGTCACATAAGAAATGATGATGTCCCACAACCAAGTCAAAAATTACATAAAACCAAAATCTCATAACCATAAAAAAGGTTTAAAAAAATCAATCGAACCTTACTATGAAAAGCACACATATGACACACAAAAGCAAAGCATTATAGAACCATTAGAACTGTTTAACCCAAAAATAGAAATATCATCTTTCGTAATTCCTTTATGATTACCTAAGATTCATTCTTTATTTTTTTTTTTTTTTTTTTTTAGGCATAGCAATATGTATTTTCATGTAAGTATAAGAGAATTTCTCATTTCTTACCATGCTTACATGTTTTAAAAAAAGTAAGCCATTTTCTCTTTTTTTTTTTTTTTTTTAAAGCTCATTGGAACACATACAACACTTAAGGAACTAGCTACAGAAAAAATGAGTTATATCAATCTAAAAAGGTCAAACAATCATTATCAGAACGTAATAGTTGCTATGCATAAACACACAAATGAGAATACAAAGGTCCACGTCATATCAATTTTAACCCAATCAATAGTTATAAAGAACAATTCTATAAACTTCCAACAAGGTATGGGTAATCACAACAAATCACATGACTCCTCTCTAATAGTAATGAGTTCAAAATTCATATCCAAGAAAGCATTATTTGATATTAATTCATACTTCCATACTTTAAACACAAAAATGTTCACATGAATCATGTGGTTCAAAATGTTAGGTTATAATATCATTGGCAATTATAGTCAACCTTTCAAATAATGTTCCATTCCAACTAAGTTGATATCACATTTGACAAACACTAACACAATCACAATATAACACCTAAACATGGAAAAATTTCACTAAATCACTAATCGTCAATAGAACACAAGACTACGACAAGTACTCCATACAAAAACATAACAAACTATACACAGGAATGTGTATAAAATAAAAAAAAATAAAACATAGAACTCCCCTGACAAATTGTGCAGATGTAGAAAAAGATCAATCACCTGTAGTCTCAGATAGAACAGCTCCATCTCCTTCCTCTCTTGTCCTTGGGCTCTCTCTCCCAACTTCATATAGTGGACCATAATGCCACTCTGATGCAGCTAGTTCTTGAGGTAAAAAAGATGAGCCTGATTCATCCTCCAAGCAATGATATGCATCTTTCGATGCAGCGCATATAAAGTTTGACTTTGATAGCACATCAACTCTCCATGCATCCTCATCATCTGGTAAGAAATACATAATTTAGATGTGCTTCCGGTGGTGCTTCTGAGGGCCCCTTTTGTTGGGTTCTAGACTGCTGTGCATCCCATCATCAATATTTGAGGAGTCAAGCATGTATTATCACTATCATGTAAACCCTTAACCTCTGCTTGAACACAACTAATGAGTTTTGAGAATTTTCTTTAGATTGGTGTTGCTGAATTTTCTTGAGTGGGATTTTGGTCACTCCTGTGGTACGTACCCTTAGTCCTTCTTAAATACTTGTTCCTTAACTGGCAAAATTATATCCAAGATCTTTAAGAATGTCCTTGTCAATTCATCATGCTTCTCCATTTTTCTTGTATGCGTCTAAGGCTTTCTCCGGTGAATTTTATAGCTATAAAATCATCAATAAGTTTGTCAACAACATTAATTGCCATCAATTCATCATATATAGATGGACATGTAGAATTAAAAATGAAGGAGAAGTGAGAGGACATTTCATTGATCTTTGGGATAAATGCTTGTTAATTGGCAGAGATAACGTATGTGTCTTTTTTGAAGTTACCGGTCTGAGAGACATGACCGTCAACTATCATGTCTAGTATGATTAGAGATTAGAATGGCAAATTTCATTTATCTACTCTGACCAAAATATCCTCTACTATGCTTACAGGATAATTTATACTTCTATATACTAGCTAGAGCGAGACGTTTGTCGGTTTAAGCTCCTCGCCGTTCAACTTCATGTAAATTGATTATGGCATCAAGTTTGATAGATGTCCTTAAATCGCACAATGCCCTTTTGAATTCCGTTCCTCCAACAGTACATGGAATAGAAAATGAACTAGTGTCCTTCATCTTGGGAGATAACTATTCTAGATAATGGCACTTATACCCCTCAGGTTGCACAAAATCTCATCCCCTAATAGTTTTCTCTTGTTAGTCAGCACCTACTTCATAAACTTAGCATAGCTTAGCATGTTTTCAAGAGCTTTTATAAAAGGTATATGTGATTTGAACCTTCTTGTAAAATCTCCAAGAATCTCTTAAATCTGCTCTCTGGATCTTGCTCTTTCAGTTGATTCGGAAATAGAACTCTAACTACGGTTCGTTAAGTTGACTCTCTACCTTTCTCTTAACTGAGATTTGATACTTCTCAGGTTGTTGCACTTTCTCCTACCCTTTTCTGAATTCTCAGTATCACCTTTATTATCAACTATTGGCTTCTTTTCGGCAATTCTTTTACCTAACACAGGCTTTAATACCTTTCCACACAGTTCTTAATGTAATGGCTTTTATATGCTCTTTGGGTTTGGAACCGTGTTACTCATTAAGGTTCTCGGTGGCCATTCAACTAAGTTTCATGCTATTTGACCTACCTGATTCTCTAGATTTTTAACTGCAGCTTCTGTACTCTTAATTCTTTCATCCTGATTTTTCATCTTTTTAGTGTTGAACTGAGATGAACTGAGTAAGAGTCTTCTCTAATTGAATCTCTTTCTCTGGCTTGAGTGAAGTGTTTGCATCTAATGTTGTTGAGATTGATAGTGTTAGAAAGGTGGTTTATGATTCGAAACCTGCAGTTATACATGAACTTGATTTTGCTAATTTCTCCAAGAGAAATTTGGATGATTTCTCGAACCTAGATTGTAGGTATTGCTATACGTGTTGTTCTGAGGTCTAAACTGATTCTAATTTTGGTTTCCCATGTAATTTACTTGCTCATGTCCCAAGAAAAAAGAAGAAGAACCTAACGTATTGCATTGACCATTTGGATGGTTTCTTGTGAAGAATAGAAATCACACATGAGTGGTTGTGATGCAGCCACTGCATTTACTTTTGTCCCTTCTATCTGCTTTGTCAAAGTTGCCATTTGTCCCACCATTACTTTTTGTTGAGCCAATAGTGCATCCAATGTATCCAACTCATAAACTCCCATCCTTGATTCTCTCAACTGTGTTGTTGACGATTTGAAGTAGTTGTTTGAAATCATGTTAAGGAGTTCCTGTGCTTTCTCTGGCATCTTGTTCACTGATAATGAACCACCTACTGAAGAGTCAACTACTTCACAGATTTCTTGGAGTAACCCGTTATAGAATGTATCAATCTATATCCATATTGGTAGTCCAAGATATGGAGTAAATCATTGTATTGCTTCCATGTCTCTTTGAGATTCTCTCCAATCTACTGGCTAAAAGAAGTGATATTATTCCTAAGTTTGGCTATTTTGGACGGGCAAAAATACTTTTCATCAATGCTTGAGCCAATCTGTCCCAAGTAGTAAATATCCTCTACTTATAACCTTGCAACTACAACTTGGCCTTATCTCTTAGTGAAAAAAGAAATAATCTAAATTTGAATACGTCAGCACTGATACCATTTTGCTTAAAGGTGTCACAGACTTCCTCAAAATTTAGTAAATGGAGATTCGGGTTTTCCTTCGACATTCTCCCAAACATAGCATATTGTTATAACATGGAGATCAGAGCAGACTTAATTTTAAAATTATTTGCCTAAATAGGTTGTCTGATGATACTCGAGTTGGTTCCATGAAAAGTAGGCAAAGAATAATCCGGTAGGAAATGCTTATTCATAACAGGTTTGTTGTGCTCAATGTCACTATCGCCCTTTACGTTATCAGGATTTATTGGTTGTCTTGGATCTCTTTCCTGCGCCATACTAGATTTCGATCTCCTTGTTGCTGTCGTTTAGATTTTCTAATATTTCTCAAAGTTCTTTTGATTTTTGGATCTAAGTCATTGAGAGTTCTATCAAAACTCATACTGAAAACCAATACGTTTTTCCATCTATTGGATGAATAGAGATCGTTCACACATAAACTGTATAGACAAGTGCCAAAAAGTTTCGACAATTTCTATTTAGACGGTCACAAAATGTGTTTTTGGATTTTTAAAATAAAATAATACTATAACTAAAACAGGAATTAAATGAATGCAATTAAATAATACTAAGCTAAAAATGAGTGTTTTCAAATAATTTAAAAGAAATGTTAGGTACTAGGCTGCCAATTTTCAAGATTACTCAAATTACCAATCAAATCTAGACAGTTCAATTATATTAAATGGAAGTCCAATTCTCAATTATTAACCCAACCTCAGTTTCTCGTGCAATTGGATCCTATCAAATTAATTATCTTAGAGATAGATTCCTCTTTGATGTAATTCAATTAAATTGAGTTTTATGTGTATGGAATTTATAATAAACTAACCAAATAATTCTCACAGTCACGATTTTGAATTAACCTAGTCTAATAATTAACATAGGTGTATGACGGGGGATCAACTTCCATGTCACCTTGACCAACCTATTGTGGCGTGAATAACTCTACCCTAAATTCTATCTTAAATGGTAAAAAAAAAAAAAAGTTTTCACTAGTATGAATACAACACTGAATATTTCAAAACTGATTATAGGTAAATGACAAATCTATTCATCCATGTTATTTTTAACAGTGTATTTAAACTGAAACCCAACCAATTAATTCTATTTACATGTCACCACTAGATACAAGAGCTAAAAAATATATATTAGACAGCTGCTCTTAATAAGGCTTGCACATAAATATTATGACAATAATTGTGCCATGTCACATGTCTACAAGACTTGGCCAATAAGGATATATGCACTCTAGTATTTATCTCTTTATTAATAAATTAAAATAAGGAGATAATATCAAAGTAGTACAGTCCTTATGTATTAATATCTCTTATGTGTGTAAAGAGATAAGAATTTAGTCATTTCTTGGTATGCAAGTAAGAAGTTATACAAGTACTACAAGTCTTCTACCTTGCTCCATTCCATACATAGATATAAATAAGGGTCATCCCTCAGAGAGACAGACACATATATACACAGACACACATATTTCTGAAGTCTGCAAGCTGTGGAAGCTCTGAGTCTTCAAATTTTCTCTTCAAGTCTTCCACCATATCAGGGATTGATGACGAAATCAATCGTTCTTCTGGTCTCCCATATCAAGACTTGAAGAATTTAATATTTGATTTGGGAATAAGCTGTGAAGCTCTCGGATTGCGTCTGAAGTAAAGAATCGAAGGAATATTCTCCACATATTGAGAATATCCTAGAGATTGTAATCTTTTATTTCATATATTCATATTTTTATCGATATGTCTCTTGTACACATCTCAATTTGTATAAGAGACAAATGTGTTTACAGAGCACAATTTTGGCAGGCGAAATGGGACAATTTCTACCTTCCATATAATTGCTTCATATATATTCAATCTGTGAAATCTACATCAATGGCTCCAAAGAACGACAAACCCATGCCTGGGTGTTATAATGCTCCTGTCTCATACACTACTATGGGATCGCCGTAATGTATCTGCATCCACGAATGTGTCTTGTAAACCACAATCATTGCGTATCAGCCCTCTTCAAACAATCCAGATTGCAATCTGGCATCAGCTCCTGAAACTTTTCTCGAACCAGCTTGAACATCGCCTTGTCAACTCGCTTCAAAGATGTTGGAGCTTCAACCTTCTTTCCCTCAACTAATCAAATCAGGTTCTCATCCAAAGCTTCAAAACATGATGATGACTGTATCAAGTAATGATTCTACAGGTCTATAAGGGAGTCCGCATTACGAGATTTCCTGTTGATGAGTTGAGTGATGACGGCATCATTTTATGCTGCTATGGTAACGCAAACATCTAGACTCTAGAGGAGAAATGGCAAGCCTAACTACCATTGTCTTCCAACATTCTAGTTAGTGCTTAAGAGACAGGTTGTTTCTTATACACATCTAGATGTGTATAAGAGACAGGCGAACATCAAGAAGCTGAAACTTCACAACAAGGAAAGGCGAAAGAAGTGCATGTGACTTCTGATGGAATGATTCATGCCGATCAATTGAAGGAGTTCGTTGAAGGTATGATCAAGGTGAGATATGAAGATGGTTCAAAATCAAACCCTATATACGCTAAGCCTTATTCCGCAAGAATCGACAGCTTGATGATGCCTTGTGGATATCAACCACCCAAGTTTCAGCAGTTTGACGGTAAAGGAAATCCAAACAAAGACATGTGGCACACTTTGTCGAGACATGTAATAATGCCGGAACTTATGGTGATTTGTTGGTCAAGCAATTTTTCCGCTCACTAAATTGGTAACGCATTCAACTGGTACACTGATCTTGATGCCGGTTCGATACATAGTTAGGAGCAATAAGAGACAGAATTTCTCAACCGGTTCTATAAGCACTAAGAGGACTGTTTCTATACACTGAACTTTCCAACGCCCTTCAGTGGAAAGACGAACCACCTCATCTTGGCATGTGGAATAATATAGATTGGGCTTAAATTAACACTTGTTCCAAAATATATATGACCTGTCCTCTTATACACATCGAAGATGTGTATAAGAGACAACCATATCTGCTGGCGGAATGCCTCGGTTGAGTTCATCTCTCGCAATGGTTATTGCTTTTGCAACTATCATCTGTCCTTATACACATCTAAGATCAGTGTATAATTTTGACAGCCTTGTAGCTTAAACATATCTAATGTTGAAAAAGAGAACTCTTAACACAGGGGGCCAGACTTGGGAGAAGGAAACAAAAACTATGACAACAAATCCGCACTGTTAAGATCGTGACAAAAGTCATTGAAAAGGTGTCCGAGAAGGTAGAACCTGTGCAAGGTAGGCCACAAAGAAAATTGACACTCAGGGAGATGCAAGAGAAAGGATATCCTTTCCTCGACTCTGATCTTCGAGGCATGTTCGATGATCTACTCAAGAAGCCAAACTCATTGAAGTCCCTGTAGTGGACATTGCTGGAGGAAGCTAGGCAGTTAATGATCCAAACTATTGTTGCTACCATCTAGATGTGTATAAGATAATTCCCTCACAAGGTATTTTGTTTTCAAAGATAAGGTGATGGAGTTAGCCCGCCAAGGTAAGATTTTGCTTGAGGAAGATAAAGCAAGTACAAATCAGACCACTATAATTCCTGACTCTCAAAATTTGTTGAAGAATGGTAAAGTATCTCATCTTCCATCGAAGATAAGAACAATACACCCACAATAAAGTTTGGAGATTTCAATCTGCTCCATTATATGACAACCTCTTTCCACAAGGTGAAGTACCTTTTGAAAGGCAAACTAAAAATTATTGAAGGATGATGATGCCATAAATGATCAGTCGACGAAGGGTGGACACTCGTCACTCAAAAGAACCCAAAAAATAAAGCCCAAAAGGCTAATTTGCATCCAAAATTTCGGATGGTAAAAATATCGGCATATAATTGGTCGACGGATGAAGAGAAAATTTGAAGACAGAGCTTGTCTCTTAGAATTCCCTCCAAGTGGTGTGATGTGCTTCAAAATATCCGTCGACCTATTACTTTGAAAGAATTCATGCCAAGAGGATACTTGAAAGATGACGACGTCCTTGCATCTTGCCATGTTGTGAACATCGATAAAGTTGATGAAGAATTTGAGAAGAAACTCACTGTGACTGATAAAGTCCTTGAGGAATGTGTCACAACGATTGTTTTTGATGATGAAGATTTATTGCTCGGGACGAAAGCTCACAATCGACCCTTGTTTGTAAATGGATATGCACGTGAGCAAAAAGTGAATAAGATATGAGCGTCCAGGACATTAGCTGTCACATATATCCTTATACATGTGTATAGGAGCAAGGCAATCATCAAGTGATGAACTCTTATACACCATCTCATGTCTCATAGGACACATCAAGGAGGACAAAGAGCCATTGGTCTTATAACACTTGATAGATTAATTGATGATTTATCCTCAAGTGCAACTATTTCATGTTATCGATGCAAAAATATCTTATAATATGCTTCTTGGGAGACCATGGATTCACGAGAATGATGTTATACCGTCAACTCTTCATCAATGTTTCAAGTATTGCCATAACGGCGTCATAAAGAAAGTAGTTGCTGATGACTGATATTACTATCAAAGAAGAAACTGCAATGAAAGGTTCAAGGCGATCAGACTTTGATAGATTGAGAAAAGTTACACCACGTGTTTCGGTGTTTGATAGGCTTGGCCCACGAGGAAGAGTTTTGATGAAGCAACCTATTCATGAAAGGTTGAGTTTTCCAAAGGCACAAGAGTATATTTTTAATACGAAAGGAAACAATACTTCCTGCAATGATGGAAGTTTAAGAAGACAGGTTACTAACCTTTTCATACATTACGGCGATTTGTTAAATGTAAGACAAGCTACTTCCAGTATAAGAGACAGCTTGGAGATTAGGCAAGACTGAATTGGAAGAAGGCATCCAGACAACCGTTGATGAGTTGAAGGAAATCAACCTTGGCACAAATGATGATCATCGCCCAATCTACTTAGGTACTTGGCTAACTCCTGAAGAGGAACAAGCATATGTTTAACTATTGCTCGAATTTAAGGATGTTTTTGCTTGGAATTACAAAGAGATGCCTGGCTTAGATCCAAAAATTGCTGTTCATCACTTGGCCATTAAGCGAGGTGCAAGACCCGTTAAACAAGCCCAAAGACGTTTTCGGCCTGATTTTTTCCCATTAATTGAGATGGAAGTGAACAAGCTCATAGAAGCTGGTTTCATCCGAGAAGTAAAATACCCAGCGGGGATTTCAAGTATAGTCCGTGTAGAACCGAATTGACTGTGTCTTATTTGCATTGATTTTCGAGATTTCAATGAGCTTGTTCGAAAGATGACTTTTCTCTCCCTATTACTGAATTGATGGTCGACGCCACAACTGGTTATGAAACCTTATCCTTTATGGATGGATCCTTTGGATACAACCAGATCCGAATGGCACCGAGGGATGAAGAACTTACTGCTTTTCAAACTCCCAAAGGCATTTATTGCTACAAGGTCATGCCTTTTGGCTTAAAGAATGCGGGAGCCACATATCAAAGGGCCATGCAAAAGATTTTCGATGACATGTTTCACAAGAATATAGAGTGCTATGTTGACGATCTCATTGTCAAATCGAAGAAACAAATTGACCATGTCCAAGATCTTAAAATGGTGTTCGAAAGACTTCGAAGATACCAACTCAAGATGAATCCTTTAAAGTGCACTTTTGGAGTTACCTCTGGAAAGTTTCTTGGGTTTATCGTACATAGCCGAGGAATTGAAATTGATCAATCAAAATCGATGCTATGCTCAAGTTAGATGCATCCTCAAGATCTGTCTCTTATACACATCTAGATGTGTATAAGAGACAGCCTTAAAGATTTATCTCCAATTTGATAGGAGATGTCAACCATTCAGCCATCTGATGAAGAAGGGTGTACCTTTTGAGTGGGATGAAGCATGTAGTAATGCTTTCAAAAGCATAAAAACATATCTCACGAAACCACCCATATTAGCTGCACCTATTCTGGTAAGCCTTTAATTCTTTATATTGCTGCACAGAACGGCAGTCAGGAGCATTACTTGCCCAAGAAAATGGTGAGGGTAAAGAAAATGCACTATATTATTTAAGCCGGATGATGACACCAAATGAGTTAAATTATACGCCGATTGAGAAGTTGTGTTTGGCTCTCATATTTGCCATTCAAAAGTTAAAGCACTACTTTCAAGCTCATACTATTCGTTTGATATCCAAGGCAAATTCGATCAAGTATGTTATGACTAAGCCTGTGCTGTCAGATCGTCTTGCAAGTGTAAGGTACCTTCAAATTCAACAATTTGAAATTGTTTACTGCAGGTAGAATTTAGCATCAGCAAAGTAACTCTCAGCTTCAGTGAACGGTTTTTCATCAGCAACTACTTTCTTTATGATGTTTTCGTGGTCGAAGTTCTTCCGCCTTGGACAATGTATCTTGATGGTGCGGCACATCAAGGGGGCGCTGGAGCTGGAGTAATATTCATCACTCCCGAAGGAGATATGTTGCCATATTCATCCACTTTAACACATCAATGTTCAAATAGATGTCTCTAGTGTCAAGCACTTACCAGCTTGCCCCAAATTGCCTTGATATGAAGCATTTCTACAACTTAGAGTTTTTGGAGATTCCAAGTTAGTAGTCAATCAGCTCCTTGGCAAATATGATGTCAGGAAACCTGAGTTGTGGCCATATTATAATTATGCTAGGCAACTAATTATACTCATGGCTAGGTGATGTGACTATAGAGCATGTTCCAAGGAGGGACAATCGACATGACTCTTTAGCATAATTAGCTTCGATGCTCATCATTTTGCCTAGTCTCAACAAGTTCAAGTCCCCATATGTCAAAGTGAATTTGCTGGCCGCAAGTTGATAAGGAGACGATGTGAAAGAGGAAAATACTCACGTGATTTCTACATATGAAGTGGAGAAGGAAGATTATACACATCTAGATGATTATCTCGATTATGAAAAGTTAACAAATCACCTCGCTTCATCTACTATAAGGACATTCTTTATCGGCGATCGTTTGATGGAGTTTTCCTGCGATGTCTCGGTGAGGATGAAGCTATGCAAGCAATGGAAGAGGCTCACTTCTGAATATGTTATGCTCATCAATCCGGCCCTAAGCTGCACTTCCGCATTAAAAGAATGGCAGACTAGCTCACGGGGACTATATTGTAATATGACATATCTCATATGACTTCTCGGATGAAACCAGCTGCCTATGAGCTTGCCACTTGCATCTCTCTTAACACATCTAGAACCGTTACATCCTACTGTTTCTTCTTGGCCATTTGATGCTTGGGGATTAGATATAGTACCCCGTAAATAGACTTGCTGTAGCTTTTAACAAAACTCTATGCAATTTGCTAAAGAAAGTTATTGACAAGTCAAAAAGAGATTGGCATCGAAGGATTGGTGAGGCTCTTTGGGCATATAGGACAACTTTTCGAACTCCTACTCAAGCGACTCCATACGCACTTGTCTACGGTGTGACGGTTCTTCCACTCGAATGTCAAATACCTTCTTTAAGGATTGCTGTGCAAGAAGGACTTAATGAAGAAGACAATAAGTCTGACTTAATACACACCAAGCTCGCCTTTCTAAAGACATTCACTAAGCGAGTTCGGCTGCGCTCTTTTCAAATTGGCGATATCGTCCTTGCCGTTCGAAGACCAATAATCCTTGCACATGGAGGTCAAAGGAAGTTTGTCTCAAAATGGGATGGCCCTTATGTTGTCCAAGAAGTCTATACAAATGGCTCGTACAAATTGATCGCTGAAGATGGATTAAAGATTGGCCCCATCAATGGCAAATATTTGAAGTGATATTATGCATGATTTAGATGCGCTTTAACGCATGAGCCTAAACTGCATGTTGCTCCTGGCCCGCATGAGCTAAAATTGTGGACGGCAACCACCAATAGTGTAATACTGTCTCTTATACACATCTAGATCTTACCAGGAATAGGTGCAGCTAATACCTGACACAAATTCCTTGATTGTATACGTAGGCAGCTTAGAGGGCAACTTCTAAGTTCAGTTACACCCCCAAGAAACCAACTCATTTTCCTTAAAGAAAAATATGATGGAATGTAGTATTTTCATAGATGTTAGTTACTTTACTTGTTTTGAAAAAATATATATATATATATATAATAATAAAAAATAAAAAATTGGTTTCTTAAGAAAAAGTAATTAATGTCTTTATTATTGAAAGAAAAGTTTCCAAATAAATGAAGTTTAAGGAAAAGAATAAAAAAGGGATTTGATATGATTCAAATACCAAACTTGAGCGGACCAGTTTCGATATTCTTGGCTTGCTCCAATACCGAATCTAAAGACTTGAACCAATGAGTCAAAGCCTGTCTCTTATACACATCTCTTGAAATCTTCTCCGATGCTAAAGCTCTTGAAGAGTCATACTTCTTAGCCTTCTTAAGCAAGGTTGCTAAAGACTCTCTTAAGAGGAAATTGTTTGAAGAATCAGAGCTTTAATGTTCTTATACACATCAGATGTGTATAAGAGACCAAGAAGACCAATATACGTGTCCATCTTCATCTGGATATTTATTTAATCAATTCCCACAAAGTTCATCCCCTGTCTCTTATACACATCTAGATGTGTTAAGAGACAGCCATTTTATCACCTTGCGGCAATGAAATTCAGAAATTGGTGTTCTAACTTGCTTGTGGAGACTTCCATGGTGATTCAATGGTATCTGTGATGTAGCATAATCCTTGCCGAATTGTCAGTTATGGATATCAAATTTTTACTTGGATTGCTAGTAACATTCTCATGCAATTCTCTATCCATTTTCGTCTCATTGATGATAGTGTCTTGATTACTAAATAAATTATCTCCAACTCCTTCCACTGTGGCGCCTCAATGGTAGTAAACTAAAAAAAAAGAAGGAAAAGAAATCAGCGACACCGGCAACTTAGTTGCAATAGTAATGGACAGCAACGGCAGCAGCGGCAGCACGGACGGCAGCAGCAGTGCGGCAGTAAAACAGCAGCAGCGATATGGCAAGCAGCGGCAACCAAGCGGCGTGCAAAAAAAAAATGGCAAAGCACATCGAAAGCCGAGCAGCAATACGACAATGGTAGCGTGGTAGCAAAACAGCGGCAGGCGGCAACAAGGCAATACGGCAATGGCGCAGCGTGGCGGCAAAATAGCAGCGGCAAGAATGTACGGCAAGCGGCAGCGTGGCGGCAAAATAGCGGCAGGGCAGCGGCGGCGGCAATGCGACAGCCAGCAAAAGAAAAACAAGCATGATTGTGATAACGAACAAATAAAATGACGTGGCAGCGCCGCAAATCGCAAAATGGTAGCAGATATCATGACAAGGCAGTAGGCGTGCAAAATTGCAACAAAGGTGGCAAAGCTGATAGCAAGAAAAGCAAAGCAACAGCGCAACAAAATAACACCGCAACATTGGCGGGGGCAATAGCAACTACGACAAATTTAACAACAAAGGGGATGAAATTCAGCAATAGTAATGGGCATCAACGCCAAGGAAAAAAATCGATAGTTGCGGTGACAATAGCAAAGCAACGACAGTAATTGCAAAACTCAGCGGCCACGGCAAAGCAGATTCGCAAGCAGTATGATGGAAATTGTACTTGCTCTACTTTGTGATGTGTATCTATGGCTGGCAAATTGGCCAATTTATAGGTTCCATGCATCTTTCGAATCCAATAGAACTCAAATAAAAGGAGTGCGTTATTGAATTTCTTGACACTTAGAATTGTAATCTTATCCATGTAAGTGAATTATTAAAACATACAAGGATACACTTTCATTATTAATCTATGTGTATCGGAAGCTTCCCATGTTAATTTATTCATTAAGGATTAGATGTTCATTGTTTATGCGAATGGAGTTCAGAACTTCATCATTTGAAAATTTTCATTTGCTTGACCGATTCTTAATTCCAAGTCAAATTTTAGCAGCGGTATTAAGGTTATACTTCAAGTCTCGAAACACCTAAATCTTTTGTAAGTATGGTCCGTATCCTATTCCAATAATTGGTCTTTAAGCAATGGAGTTCGGATTATATGAATTCACTCGCTTCATGCAATTTGGAGATCAAGGTGTATCAGATGTGTATAAATGAAATTATAATTTAATTAAAATTATCATTTGTCTATAAATAAATTTAATTGGATATTTATGGTCCAATTAAATAATGCCATATGTCATATATATTTTGGAATATTGGTTAATTTAAAACCAATTATATTATTCCACATGTCAAGATGAGGTGGTTCGACCAATCAAATGAATTTGTGTCGCTCTTCCAATTAAATTGTGCCATGTCACATGTCTAAAAGACTTGGCCAATAAGGATAGATTTTGTACTAAATATTTATCTTTTATTAATAAATCCATAAGGAGATAATATCCACCTAGCTCCTTATGTATTAATATCTCTTATGTGTGTAAAGAGATAAGAATTTATTATATTGGTCCTGCAAGTAACCACACATCTAGTCTTCAAGTCTTCTACCTTGCTCCCTTCCATGAATCCATAACTGACAAGCCGGCAGAGAGACAGACACACATATACATTGACAACATATTTCTGAAGTCTGCAAGCTGTGGAAGCTCTGAGTCTTCTGGAATTTTGGCTTCAAGGCTGTCTGATATACAGGTTTAGATTGTATGTCAAGCCTATACTTCAGTCTAGATGTACCAATACTTGAAGCCTTAATATTTGATCCTGAGGGAATAAGCTAAGAAGCCATCGGATCGCGTCTGAAATAAAAAATCAAGGAATATTGGGACACTTAAGAATATCCTAGAGATTGTAATCTTTTATTCTCATATATTCATATTTTTATAAGAGATGGTTCTTGGATTCAGTTTTCAGGTTACAAATAAGAAGGCTCAGACACTGCTCTTTTACAACTGCTGTGCATAATTGAATGACATTGTAGGACATTTGCTCTCCTTAGAAAATTACATGCTACTATTATTTTTCTTTTTATTAGGTTTAATTATGTTAAACTTTTATTCAATATATCAACCAAACTCGTGGAGGTAGTGCCCTATCATATCTGTCCACAAGACCAGAAAGTCAAAAGCTATCCGTATACAACAGATACAAGCTATCTACAGGATATTACTGTACAAAACAAAAACAATCAAACAAAAGACAAGACTAACTGAATATGCTCTGGTACAAATCCAAATTTTAGCTGATCTCCGGCCTGTTCTTTCTGTCCGTCTTCCTTTGACTAACCACGAGATATTCTTATATAAATCCGATCTACAGTAGATGGGATGTATTTCTTGATCTACATTTATCCATATCACATTGAAGAAATTTATTTTTAATGAGTTAGAGATGATTGATATGAATGAATTTAGACTAAAAAATCCGTCCACCTATTGTGACGCCCCTTCCCACATCGGAAGTGGGAAGGGATATTATATTATTTATAACATTTTGGGTCATGGGATTTACAACCTGGTTTAGGCATTTTGAACTCGTTGATTTCGCTAAAAAATTATTGGGCCAACCCAGCCTGGAGTGTTACACCTACCGTGAATTGGGTCCATACAAAAATTTCCTGACTAACCACAACTCTAACTCAAAACCGATTCTTTGTAAAATGGACCCACATTAATATCAAAACCGATTCTTTGCAAAATGGACTCCACATGACACAAGCCACGGGGGAATTTCTTACATGGATTGCAATCTATCTTTGTAAAATGGACAGCCATGACACAAGCCACAAGAGACATTTTTACATGAATCGAGTCTATGGTATAAAATTTCTCTTATATCCATAGATCATGTGGTATGCTATACACATCCACTGTTCCAAAGATCTACATGGATACGAATTCTTGATATGCCTGTCATGACACTTAGTCAAGAAACCCTATTATAGACATCTATATGTCAATAAGTGACATAAAGCTGATATTTCTTACATAGTATTGAACTTATAGCCTGTCTCTAGTACACATCTAGATGAAGTTTCACGTTATTTACTTGGGTTGTGATGATGTAATGTGAGCTAATATGAAACTTTCTGAAGTAAAATATTCATGACACTATGCCATAAATCCATTTTATATAAGAATTTCCCCTGGCCACAGTAACGCCTTCCAAATATGATAAACTTCAACAGCCAATGACAACCTTTTAACATCTCCCACAAAAGTCTTCGGTTTAATTCGAATGAATGAATAAATAAATTTTAGGACTAATTTCTATTTTACATCTCTAAACTTATACTTAATTTTTAATTTACATCCTTAATTTTAGTTTTGAATATTTTACATTTTATTGTCAAATATGTTCCATTTCAATTCAGATTTTTAACGTTGTTACTAAGTTTAGCAGAATTTTTAAATATGTACAACAAATTTAGTAGGATGTACAATAATCTTCCATAATATTTTTGGTACATATGGGACAATTCTATTAATTGACAATAAGAGATCTTAAAAATGTCTCTGAAATAGATCAGATTTGAGAATTGAAGTGTAAAGTACCTAAAACTAAAATTGAGAGTGAAAACCGAAAAGTATCTAATTAAATACAAGTTAAGGATGGAAGATAGAAATATTCCTAACTTCTAATTAATTGTTCCCATGATATTGTCGTTAGGAATATTTCCTGTCTCTTATACACATCTAGATGTGTATAAAATACAGAATAGATATTTTTTTTCTGCATAGATTCTTCCTACAATCTCTCATCAATCCACCAAACAAGATTTAACAAAAAAAAAAAAAATTATAAGGTCGGGAAGAAAAAACTGGCCAGCAAATGAAAATGAATAATTATTGAGAAAGATGTAATATAACTACATATGTACTAGTGTGACTTTATAATTCATACATGATTAGAGAGTGTTGAGAACAAGAGAGTACATAAAATATGTATAAATCAGGTCATCAATACAATTGGTACATAGGGTGCCTTTATATAAGCTTACAAGAGAATATAAATATGGTAAGTCTTGCTAATCAAGACAATCAAACTAATAAGGTAATCACCTAATTTAGGGGAGTAATTAAAGTAATTACATCAATAAAATATTTACATAACATAATATGATAATTCCATATCTTTGACATCCCTCTCAAACTCAATATGGTTATGGAAAACCAAATTGGGTTTGAAGCAAAATTTGAGAATAGAAAATCAAAACCGAATAGACAAAAGAATCAAGAACCAAAACTGAAACGAAATCGAAATCGATCGAAAACCTGAAAACTGAATCCAAGAAAACCCGAAGGTTAATAACCGAAAGAATCCAAAAAATCAAAACCGAGTGAACCTGAAAGTCAAAAATGAGATAACGAAAAGATTCAAAATCGAAGAACCCGAAGGTTGAAACCAGGAGAACACGAAAGTAAAAAATCAGGAGAATGAAGGTACGAAACCAAGAAAACTCAAATGTTGAAAACTAAGAATCGGAGTAGAATTGCTTGTAAATATATGTTTGCTCAGATTCTACTCCGATTCTGTCTCTTATACACATCGATCGTGTTAAGAAATAAGAGAGTATATAAAATATGTATAAATCAGGCCTCAATACAATTGGTACATAGGGTGCCTTTGTATAGGCTTACAAGAGAATATAAACATGGTAAGTCTTGCTAATCAAGACAATCAAACTAATAAGGTAATCACCTAATTTAGGGGAGTAATTAAAGTAATTACATCAATCAAATATTTATATACCATAATATAATAATTCCATATGTTTGACAGAGAGAGAAAACACAAACATTCTTTAGAGTCGATCACTTTGATTTTCAAAAAATGGCCAACTCAAAATGATTTTTCTCCTATACAAAGGACCATTGCTCTTCTCCTCCGAAACAACACAAACAGCACAGAATGTGTTGCCTGTGTGGCTGATATACACAACCAATATTCGTCAGCTCTGTCCTAACAAAAAAGAAGGTTTAATTTGGTTGGATACTTGCTTTTTAAAATACTCAAATTTTAGTTTTTTTGGATCAATTGATGTTAACCACATTTTTATTGTACTGAATTTTGGCAATACAAGTGAATTACTTTCCCATAATGTAGCGACATTGTTAAGTAGGCTTTCTCAACAGGCCTCTCTTGCACCAAAGCTTTTTGCAGCTGGGGAGGCAAATCTTGAAAATTCAGGAAAACTTTTTGGTTTAGTTGAAGTTGCACAAGGGATCTTTCCAGTGTGGACTGTAGAAATTGCGTTGATGAACTTATTGATGTTCTTCCAGAAGCCACTTTGGGAAGTGGAGGGGGAGTTTTCAGTGGAAGTTGCATTGCTAGATATGAGTTATTTCCTTTCTTTAATTTGATGAAGCAAAAGCTAATTAGTTAACCTGTAAAATATTGCCCAATTCCTACTATGAATTGGTTCAGATTGATGAGTCAATAAAAAGATAAATTATTTTCCATTATCCGATTGAATTATCCTCGTTTATTTGAAAATTTATAGTAGTATCTGTTCGTACAAATTTTTGCTTTTTGGATTAAAGACAAACATAACTCATCTCTAGCAATGCAACTGTTACTGAACACTCCCCCTCCACTTCCTGTCTCTTATACACATCACTGTTGAATTCTGACTTGCTAACAATTGCTATCCGTCCGCCTCAACTGAGGTCGAGAACTTAAATTTGGTATGAGAAATTGAAAAGTGCCACCTAAAGAAATTGGAAATCCTTAAAATTAAAGAAAAGGATTTCATTAATACGTATTCATAGTATAGAAATAGAAACATACTTCAATGAATTTAACTAAAGCTTTCCTATTCTGGAGGTTACAAATTAACTATTCCTAACTCAACTTTGGCCGCAATAAACAAGGATTTACAACCAATGAAATATTAAAAATAACTAGAAAGTTTCATATCTCTAATACACATCTAAATGTGATTAAGATACTTATAGAATTCGTACCTGTTTCTTATACACATCTGACATAATTTTTTTAAGTATCTCTCTTAATCTCTTCTTTCCCCTTTTGTTCTTTCTTTTTTCGTAATTATTCTAGGAAAAGTTACAACTTTGAATTTTTCAACATTTCCCTCCAATTTCTCTTTTTCTTTTTGGCGTCTTTGCCCACGTCGTATCTTTTGAGTCTAGTTTCTCTTATTTTGATGTAAACATGTGGCCCCATGACCCTTTTCCTTGTTCAGTTTCACATTGACTCCTCGATCTTTGCCAATCATATTGCAATTGGCCTTATCTATTGATCTCAGCTGAACATTAATACCGCCCACTAGCTACAGGTTTGGTCCAACAACTGCTTCTTTTCACACACTCATCATTGACTGGGTCTAATTATAGGCCCAAAAGCAATCTAAGAGGGGGTGAATTAGGTTGTATAGAATCAATTTCAATTTAAGAATAATAAAAATGCTAGTAAGATGGATGCAATACAATTAATGATCAAACCAATAAATGCACAAGTGAGAGTAAGACAAGTTTGGAGATTAGAAAGATCAAACCAAACTTCCAAACTTCACAAGTTTGGAGTACAATTCCACTACTTTGTGCCTCTTCAATGTAGGTGATACAATAATCCTTTTGTACACCAAGTGGGATCACTCTTGCTCATACTAATTACCTCTAGATGAGCTAAGAGTTTTACATACAACCTCACTTTTGTATAATAGTTATCTCTCCACTCTTGACACTTGAAAATCACTCATTTTTACACTTTGTAATACAATTAATACGGGAATACTATTGAGAGCCTATTTTCATTAAAATAGTTTTGGAAGATGCATGTATTAATTGTGGAAGTTGATACATTTATTTCAAGCACAAGAGTATTTATAGTTGTACAAGGAAGGGTTTCCAATTGCTCTCCAACAGTTATGCATAAATGCGGAAATACTAGCCGTTAGACAATTCAGACATCCGATCTCAACTTTCTCCTTCCGATAGTCCGTCCGAATGCTTGATATGGACATCCGCTCATGCATTCGGTATTGCGTTCAATATTTGATTAGTTACTTCTAGTCTTTTTCATTTGTCCGTTCACGGATTATCCTCTATCCGAAACTCAATGTCTTGAATCAAGGTTGTTAATACTTCGAAAACTTATTTAGCTCTGAAATATTGTCTTTCGAACAATCAACTACGTCCGTTGGGAGTTATGTATTTTTGTGCTCTCTGGTCACGATCGGACATTCCTTTGCGTTCGAAGCTTTATTCTTCAAACGATCATATGTGTCTGCTAAGGTATGAGTCTTTTCATTGCCCTCTGGTTATTGTTTAGACAATCCCATGCAAAAAAGAAAATGCTGATCGGACGATCAGTAGAATCCATTCAACATGTTATATGAAGAATATCCTGCACACTGGATTTTAACCATTAGATTAATTTGTCATCATCAAAACTGCGATTAATAATCTCTCCCTTCTTGATAACTCATCAAGGATGAAAGAAGACTTCCTCAAAAACATTAAGATAGCACATCAAAAGCAATCCATAGGTAAACTAAAAGCATTTGATCATTAACCATTCTCCCCTTTTTGGTATCATCAAAACAAAAGGAAATGATGCTCCCCTTCAAGTGGAGCTCCCTCTCAACCAATGCAAATAGTTAAAACATTCAAACAATAATCAACAAAATAGTTAAGAAACCAATCAATTAAACAAATTCAATGCATTCTACCAATAAACCAATTAATAAACCAGTGAAAACACAGTTTTGTCCAAAAAAAATTCAACACCTAATTGCTAACAAAAGCTATCATGATGTTTCTTGGAGCGATTCTCTCTTTTGCACTTTTTAGAGTAAACTTTTTGAACTAAAGGACTATCATTAACAGTTTCCTCACTATCTTGTGCAGTGTCATGATCATCAGAAGAGGAAACATTTGACTCTTTCCCTGCATGATGTATGCAAAGGTATCATCTACATCTTCATCATCATCATGAGCAACTTGATCATCCTCATCCTGAGCTTGATTTTCATCATTTGCTTGATCAGTTGTAGCCTCTAGAGTATTGTGACAAGGACCCTTAGCTTCATTGGTTATATCCTCATGATCTATCTGATTTGGATACTCGACATTGGTTGGATCTTGATTGGTTGGATCCTCAAAAACTTCATTCGAAACATTCTCACTCTCAAAAGAGGAATCAAAGGGGTATTGATCTTTAATGTTGGCGAATTGTGCTTGGGTAGAAGCAGACATGCCCAAGGTTAGTGCTTCTTGAAGAAAATCCTATTTGGTTTCTAGGCACTGTATTTAGTTTTCTTTTGGTTCTCCGTTGAAATTTTGCCATTTGATCACTAAGGGAATGAATGAGATCCACAATGTTTGATAGAGATTGAGTGGATTAGAAGAGGAGGATTGAAAACGAAAGAATGGGATGGTGTAAATATGGATAGGTTACGATGATGGATGTGGTTGACTGGAAGTAGAGGCCTCTTCTTTGGATTTTTCAATCAAATAAGCACTTTTAATAAACCATTGATTTTTGTAAAACTTCAATCCTTTTCTTTCAATGTATTTTGGTAAAATACGGAGGAAATTATTGTTTGCCAGAAATAGGAATTGAAAAGTGATTTTCAAATTTAGATGTAAAAACATGCCGAATGGAATGCTCCTCCTAGTATCTAGGAGGAGCAGTTCCCATAAGGAACAAAACAAATAATTGAAGTTGAGCTTGATGCCCTTGTACAGACTATAAAAAATGTACAGCTACATCTTGTGCGACTCATCCTACGGCCATTAGTTGATAAAAGCAACCTTAAATTTGTGGCCAAAGTATACAAAATATTGAGCTTGGGACTAAGTAAGGAGTTTTGGCTTTTGCAGGCTGCCAAAAATCAATTTTAAAAATTTGCTTGACTTCCTCAGTATCAAATTGAGTATCAATACAAGGCCAATGATCAAAGCGAAGAAATAAGAGTAATTCTTAAGTGCATTGAGTTCACAGCCAAAAATTGAGTTAACTATGGTAGCATTGATCTTGATGTCCTTGTGATTTACTCGAGAAACTAAGCAATTAGATTCCTTATTTTTCCTTAAATTTGCACAAAATTGCAAAACCATATCACATGATGTACGGGCAAATCAATATATATCAAATGATCCCAATTTTGTTTTTCAAAACATTCTTGAATAAAACTTAAGTTTAATTCATTAAAGAGGCCTTCACGAACATGTCTTTGAGCTATAATTGACATGCTTAAAAGAGAGGTATACCTTTCCAAAGCTTTAGCATCAATAAGTTTAGGTTGGGAAGAGAATGCCCTTAGATTGAGGTTGATTTGGTCCTTGATTTGAAGTTACGGCCTTGGATGATTTCCCTTTTGCTGGTGATTTTTCTCTGATTCGCCTTCCTTTTGCCTTAGAAGCAGACCTACCTCTTGATCGAACCATGGATGACAATACAAGAAATAAAAGTAAACAGCCCTTATCAAAGAAAATGATCGGTCTAGACATTTTTGACGGATGTAAAATGGTTAGGATAGCTAGGAAGAAGGTTTAATTATGATTTAAAAATCCTTGGTTGAGCGAAGGATGAAAGAGATTGAAGAAAGATTGAAAGCGGATAAGATTCATCTTTTTCGCCAGAAGGAGGGTTCGGATGGTAGTGTGTGTCCGAAGTGAGCACAGAGAGGGTTATTAACTCTGATGAGGATCGTTCAGACGGCCGAACGATGACAGTGCATTCTTATAAGAATTTCTAAGGATGAATGGACATCCGAAAGGGTTTACTAAGCGTCCAAACCTATCAAACGAAGATCATAGTCCGAATGACACCCAGAAGCATAGAATAAACTAAAACCAATCTTTTGGACGGTGATAAGTGTCCGGACCATTGTCAGAGAGATCAAACAGAAAAGTCCACTTTTCAGACGAATATGAATCCGAACATGGTAGAATCAACAATTTGCAATTTTGAAATAAAAAATTCCTAAACTTGTTCTAAGAAATTCAAAATGATCCAAAGGTTCTTTTTGTGAAAATATAAGCCAATTGATCTTTAGTGCACACATAATCATTGCAAACTTTCTCTTCACAAACAAGATCTCTTATAAAATAGTGCTTAATGTCAGTGTATTTTGTCCTAGAATGTTGAATTGGATTTTTAGTGAGATTAATGGCACTAGTGTGATCACATTTAATAGGTACACATCCAAAAACCAAACTATAATAATTCAAAGTATGTTTCATCCAAAGAAGTTGAGTATAATAACTATCGGAAGCTATATACTCCGCTTCCCCTGTTGACAAAGAAATTAATTTTTTTTTTACTAAACCAACCAAAAAACCAAGCAATTTTCAAGAATAAAACACATACCACTAGTACTTTTTCTATCTATTCTACAATCGGCAAAATCGACATCCGAGTATCCTACCAATTCAAAGTTAGTGGTTTTGGGAAACCATGAGCCATAATCAATCTAGATGTTTAAATATCTAAAAATCCTTTTAACCGTAATTAAACGTGATTCTTTAGGGCAAGATTGAAATCAAGCACATAAGTATATGGCAAACATAATATCCAGTCTACTAGCAATTAAATAAAGTAAACTAACAATCATACCTGTATAGTACTTTTCATCAACCTTGTAACCTTCATCATCTTTGTCAAATTTGGTTGAGGTACACATTGGAGTTCCAACTTGCTTTGAGTCCTCTATGCCAAACCACTTTAGTAACTCTTTTGTATATTTTCCTTGTGTGATGAAAGTTCCATTCTTTGTTTGATGGATTTGAGACCCAAGAAAGAATTGAAATTCCCCCATCATGCTCATCTCAATACTAAACTCATTACACATCATACATGTGTTCCTTGCACAATTTTTCATTTGTAGTTCCAAAAATGATATCATCAACATAAATTTGTACAACTAGCAAATTTTCAAAGCTAACTATAGTAAAAATTGTGGTATCAACAATTCCTCTTTTAAATCCATTTTCAATTAAAAAATCACTCAATCTTTCATACCAAGCTTCAGGAGCTTGTTTTAAGCCATACAAAGCTTTTGAAAGTTTGAAAACATGATTTGGAAATTTTTCATGCTCAAAACCCGGAGGTTGTTTTACATAAACTTCTTGATCAATATAACCATTTAAAAAGGCACTTTTCATATCCATTTGAAAGAGTTTAAAACCCTTGAAACATCTATATGCAAGAAACATACAAATGGATTCTAATCTAGCTACGGGAGTAAAGGTTTCATCATAATCAATTCCTTCTTCTTTTGCATAACCTTTTGCTACCATTCTAGCCTTATTTCTAACGATTTCACCCCTATCATTCAATTTTGTTTCTAAAAATCCATTTTGTGCCAATTACCGGGTCATTTTGATGACTTCTATAAGAGACAGGCTTATAGATTCGATAAATTGATTCAATTCCTAATCATTTTACTCTCCAAAAGAAACCTTTTCTAAGCATCCATTGATATGCTTAGATTCATGAATTTTGAGATGATGGCCTGTCTCTTATACACAGGGTTTAAAAAAATGAGTTTTTACCCCTTCGGAAAAATAACCTATGATTAGATCTTGAGGATGACTTGAAGCAAATCTCCAAGCCTTTAAAAGATTCGTTAGTGGCTCCTCCTCCTTTTCACCTTCTTCATCCATATGTTGTGCCTCTTCTATATTGCTCTCCCTTATAACTTGTTGATCCAGAATGTTTTGCTTGATAATTTTCAAGCTCCTTGTGGATACCCACATCTTCATCTTGACAAACATCTCTTGAAACAATATCATTAGACTCATCAAATGTAAACACTATAAGCCTTTTTATCCGAGTGTAACCCAAGAAAATTACTTCATCCAATTTCTTTTCAACTTACCAAGATGATCTTTAACTTTCAAAATAAAGCATTTACAACCAAATACTTTAAATTAACCCACAATAGGTTTTTTTTTTTTTTAAAAAAAATTCATAAGAGATTTTGTTCAAAATAGGCCTTATAAGAACTCTATTCATCACATAACAAGCCGTGTTAAAAGTTCAAAAGAGATTTTGTTCAAAATAGGCCTCATAAGAACTCTATTCATCACATAACAAGCCGTGTTAATGGCTTCGGCCCAAAAATATTTTAGCAAATCACATTCATTAATCATAGTTCTTGTGGCTTCTTGAAAAGTTCTATTTTTCCTTTCAACAACAACTCTAGCAACCGAAAACTCGTGAGAAATACCATTATACACAAGAAGCCAGAAGACTGTCTCTTATACACAATTGTATTGTCACATGGTTCTGTCTCTTATACACATCTAGATGTGTATAAGAGACAGCACCAAAGATGAAACTTTTCACAAAATTTTCAAAAGTTCTCTTCATTTTGGTGAGTAAGAAACAATATCCAAGTATATCTAGAATAATCATCAATAATTACAAATGCATATTTACTACCATCAAGACTAGCATGTTGTGTATGACCAAATAAATCCATGTGCAAGAGTTCTAAAGGTCTAGAACTGGTCATGTTATTTTTAGGCTTGAATGACACTTTCACTTGCTTACCAAATTGACATGCATCACAAATTTTGTCCATTATGACTTTAGTTTAGGCAAGCCTCTAAATAATTCATTTTTAACAAGGCTATCTAACAAATCCATGTTGAAATGAGACAATCTCCCATGCCAAAGCCAAGGATCATCTTTGGTAGCGGTTAAGCACTTAATCTTACTATTGTCAATGTTATCAAGATAAACCATGTAAACATCATTATGTCTTTTGCCTCTAAACAAAACAATAAAGTTCTTATCAAGAATCAAGCATTCATGTTTGTTAAAGAAAACATACAAATCTCTATAACATAATTGACTCACACTAGGAAAGAGATTATAATTCAAGTTATCAACTAAAAGTACATTTTTCACAAGTGTTTCACCATTTTTACCAATATCATCAATCCCTATAGATTTAAATTTCATGTTGTCTCCGAAGATTACTTTGTCACTATTCTTTGAACTGATATTTGTGAACAGGGATCTATCACTGATCATGTGCCTTAAACATCTACTATCAATGAATCACTTCGCATCCTTAGTGGTGTTCTTCAAGCATACCTCTACAAAGAATTAAGAGATAACTTTTGGTACCCATATTTTCTTGGGTCCATGTGAGTTAGTAAATTGACTCAATATCCACAATGATTTCATTCCCAAATTCTTGATCCTTTTAACATAACAATTCTTTTTCACATGTCCATGTTGTTGACAATAATTACAAATAATACTTTTATTTCTCTATAAAGAAGACTTGGACTTTACAAAGTACTGACCATCCTTTCTAAAGGTGGTGAAATTCTCGTTGATAAACATATTTCTCGTCCTTCGGCTTCTTTTCAAAAGCAATTTTCTTTTTCTTTTGCAAAAGTACATCAAGATCATCTAGTTTCTTCTTTAATGAAGCTTGTTTTCCTTGATCTTGGTTTTCACATCTAACCTTTTTTCAATGCATCTTTTTCTTGTGTGAACCTATTATTTTCATTCACAAGTTTAGAGTTAGCATTTAACAAAGCATTATTTTTTCTATTCAACTTCTTGTTTCTAGCATAAGATTCTTTCAAACTATCATGTAATTTCAACACAAAAGCGTCAAGAGCATCATTTTCATCAAGTTCCTCACATAAATCATCAAGGAAATTAAAGCTAGTAGATACCTCATCATCGCCAAATGCCATAAAAGCCATTTGAGCGGTTTCAACTTCCTCTTCTACTTCTTTCTTTGAATTGCAATTATCCCATGTAATTTGAAAATTATTGAAGTGAGGCTTCCTTCCTTCTTTCTTCTTTTGAGAAGGACACTCATTTGCAGAGTGCCCAAGTTGACCATATTCAAATCATTTTTCATTTTGCTTCTTGATTTCTAACTTCTTTTTTCCTTTGAAGTTGTTGTGATTGGTTGCTCCTCCCTTTCTCATTCTTCTTTTGTTGATGTAGTGTTTTAGGAATCCTTTGGTGATGAGTGCAAAATCACCTTCATCAAATTATTCATCTTCCAAATTGATGGAGCCATTTTTCATCTTTTAGAAGCCTTCAAAGCAATGCTTCTCTTGATTCTTGCTTCTTCATCATCTTGAATTTTGGATTTGGGCTTCAACTCGTAAGAAGTAAGAGAGCTAATCAATGATTCAATGGGCTTGGAATTCAAATTTTTTGCTTCTTCTACAGCAATAGATTTTGCTTCCCATTCTTTAGACAAAGCATTCAAAAAATTTCTATTATTTTTACCTAATGAATATTCCTTGCCCAATGCCTCCAAATCCTTTATAATATTATTGAATCTGCAATACATCTTATCAATGCTTTCATGGGATTCCATTTTGAATGAATGCTTTGGGGAAATTTAAGACAAGTATGTCAAATGGTGTATAAGAGACAGCTTTGTAGTAACATCATGAATCTCTTTCAACTTGTCCCAAATTTCCTTGGCCGACTTGCAACCTTTCATTCTAGTGGATTCATTGGTATCTAAGACATTGTATAGCACATCATGGCTTTTGCATTCAAATCAAGCTGGCCTTATCTTTGGGAGTTAACTCATTCCTAGTGTTGGGTCTAGGTTTATGAGTTTCCTCATCTATAATGGTGGCTTCAAAGGGACCCCATTGACTATATGCCACAACTCAATATCTATTGTTTGCAAAAAAGATCTCTATTCTCTCTTTTCAACTAATAAAGTTCACACCATTGGACATAGGTAGTCTAGTAATGGATTGACCTTCTAGGAAGAAAGCATTATTGACTGCTAGATAGTGATCTCTCCGAGATAATTAAACCAAAACAGGAAGAGACCAAAATGGTGATACCAATTTTGGCCCAAAAGAGCTTAAGATGTGTAGAGAATTAGTTTAAGTACCTAAAAGAATTTCAATTTAAGTACAATAAAAATTCTAGTGAAATAGATGCAATGCAATTAATGATCAAAGTAATAAGTGATCACACTAAACTTACAAACTTCACAAGTTTGGAATACAATTCTACTACTTTGTACCTCTTCAATCTAAGTGAGACAATAACTCTTTTTGTACACCAAGTGGGATCACTCTTGCTCACACTAATTACCTCTAGTTGATCTAAGAGTTTTATGCACAACCTCACTTTTATACAATAGTTATCTCTCCACTCTTTACACTTCAAGATCACAAAACTTTTGTACTTTGTAATTCCGCTAATACAAAACTATTAGAGCCTATTTTCACTAAAATTGCTTTCGTAGATGCTTGTATTAATTTTGAAAGTTGATATATTTATTTTAGGCACAACAAGATATAGCCGCACAAGGAAAAGTCTCCAATTATTCTCCAATGGCTTTGCATTAAATGCTGAAAAACTAGCAGTTAAACAGTTCGAATGTCTAATTGATCTCAACTTCTTCCGTCCGATAGTCCGTCCAAATGCTTGATGGAGTTTTGTCTTGGTTTCATTCAGATATCTGATCATGCATTCAGTATTCCGTTCGATATTTGATCAGTGACTTTTGATCTTTGTCATTCGTCTGTTCGGATGTTATCCTCTGTCCGAAGCTCAATGACTTGGAACAAGGTTGTTAATACTTTGAACACTTATTTACGTATGAAATATTGTCTTTCAGGCAATCCACTACATACGTTGAGAGTATATTTATTTTTGTGTTCCCTAGCCACATTCAGACGTTCATTTGCGTTGGAAGCTTTATTCTTCAGATGATCATATGTGTCCGCTAAGGATGAGTCTTTTCAATGCTTCTGGTTAGTGTTCAGATAGTCCAGTATGCCTAAGAAAATATTCATCTACGATCAGCAACGTTCGTTCAACCTGTTATATGAAGAATATCCTGCACACTGAATTTTAACTATTAGATTAATTTGTCATAATCAAATCTAGGATTAACATTAATGATGATGCGTTTGAATTAATATGATAAGTTTGGAGCCATTCTAACCGACATCCTATTTGTTTTTATAATCAGGCCAGTAATTATCATAAGAGACAGTTCCATGTATGTGCTAACTTAATGTGGAAATTATAATCCGCTTAATCATTATTGACTATGCCATATCAATTATGACAAATACCCCCCTAAGCTTTACCTTATCAAAATGTGAAAGTCTGTCTCTAGTACAAGTCTAGATGTGTATAAGAGACAGGAAGAGAGTTCTAGAAATTAAGACCATTTCACTCCACTAACTCTAATATTATCTCTTGTATGTGTCAGATGATACAGGCATATAGATGTGCCTCTTTTTCAATTTGATCTTTCTGCTCTATTGTTCCTTCACATCCTCTTTACTCTCAACGCCACTTCATGGCCACCAACCCATCCTTCTCCAATGGTCTGAGTAAGACTGAATCGATAGATGCATCCGGAGCTTTCCCAGTCACCACGCTGGTATTGACCCCTTTCAGTACAAGAAGAAATTGCTCCAACAATGTGTATTAGGACCACGATATGAGAGTTTTTCTGACCAAATCCTCAACATCCTTCCACTTCGTGTCCCTTCTAGCAAGACCCTATTCCTTCACCGATCCAACCCTTTCAAAGACAAATCAACCACATTTCCTTATTTTCGAGGAGCTCCCTGGTCCAATATCTAGCGTGCATCCATAACCGGTAGGTATCATGGGCCAAGCAATTGCAACCCTTCTTTGAACACTTATACACATCTTAACTCTTTAAGGCTATCAATTTATGCACCAAAGTTATCCAACCCAATCACAAACTAATACCAACTCGATGCCTTTGGAGTTCAAACATTAATTGTTTTCTTTTCACTTACGGAGATAAGGCCAGAGTATTCTAGAATGGGTATGTTGACTGGTTTAAGGCCTCTTAGAAACAATGAATCCACTAGAATGAAAGATTGACAGGGCCAACCATGGTCATTCTTCCAAATCTTATAAATCATGATGACTAGTCTGTACTTGGCTGAGCATTTTGAAGATGTTACTACAAAGGGTAAGTCCATTTTTAGGAGCAAGCACGTTAGTTTCTTAGCTTTCTAGCTTAACCAGTATTTTTTTGTCCTCCTACCTTTCAAATGATCGTAAGTTTCTATAACTTAGCAGCTACATTGGCCGATGGTGAAGCTTGGCTCTAGCACCAGCCTTGGTATCAGCCTTTTATAGGAGCTTAGCTGAGTTTGAGACAAGGAAATTGGAGGACATCCCCGGCCCTATGTGGCTGTCACACCTACGGCTACAACATTATTTTTCTTCCGTAAGACCAGCTCTTATCGATGAAAATAATCCGACCACTATCTTTGGACTGCACTTCTTGAACTTGATCCCTTTTTTTTTATCTTGGATCTAAAAAAATTTCTAATTATATTGACCTTTTTTTAGCGTAACATTCCCACATTTGCACTTTTTGTTGTCGTTCTGATATCTCGGCAAAACTTATCCATCTCTTGGATGAAAAATGTACTACCCTACTCAGCCCTTGAGTGATGAGGATGAAGATAAACGAGTAGCAATTTGGGCATCTTGTGCTGTTACTCGCAATCTGCCTTTCAACTATAGCTCCATGCATATGCGAAAGTGTTACATCACAACTATAGTCACCTTATTTTAACCAGCTTGTTTTGTTGCTCGCCAATTTGGGCTAATTCAAACATCTCTTCTAACCTTCTCCCATGATCTTATTAACCAACCAGGATGTCGGTGGCATGTTTTCAACAAAGAAGTCGAATGCAACGACTTTTAAGCCCAAAATTGTCCCTTCTTGACCAGTTTGATTTCCTAATCTTTTATCCTAGTTTTATGTCTACCAACCTTTATAATTCCTGGTGGAATGCTTTTAAACAACAATACTGCAACCGATCTTTAACTAACTTCGGCATAGTTACAAATAACAGCAATAACCAATCATGACCCGGCAAAGGTCGATTCCAAATATACACAAAATTTTAAAATATTATAAAGCAGTAACAAAGATACACATTTTGAAACAAATTAAAATAATCAAACACAACCCAGCAAGGGTCGATTCAAAATATAAATAAAAAATTTTAACTTTCATCTTAACTAATCCCACACACAAATACATTTTTAAGTACCTAGATATTAAGCATGTTCAATATATATAGACACACACACACACATACAAAGAGAATGTACTAGTTGTCTTTGTATTATTACTTAAGCATTCTTAACTGGTACATATATATCCTTAGAAATTTCTGCATAGTCTCTCCTAATTTTGAACATTCACCTTGTTACAAAATAATAACAATAATCAATCACGACCCAGCAAAAGTCGATTCAAAATATACACAAAATATTAAAATATTATAAAGTACTAACAAATAAATATGTGTGTGTATATACATATATATATAGGCACATATATACACTAACCCCACATACACATACACTTTTAAGTACCTACATATTAAGCATGTTCAAAGGCAAATGATGATAAGCGTACATATGTTTATAAGCTTTCCGGTGTAAATTTAATTGTAAACTTGATTATCGTCCCAAATTTGGTAGCATTCCAACTCCTAAAGGAAAAAGACATTAAGTTAGCACATACATGGACAGAGTGAAATAGACTTTAATATTTAACCTAACTATTAAGATAAGAGATATCTAAGACATCTAAAATCAGCGAAAGATCATGCTGAATAATGCCTGATATATATAAAATCATCTCATAATACTCAATCGAGTAAGCTAGAAGCCTACAAACTTATCCATATGAGCCGAAAGGCCCACACATGGCTTGGGAGTGAGATTACGATTTGGAGCTACTGTGCAACCTATAGTCACTAGTAACATTGATGATATATATATATATATATATATTTGGCTTTGTTTTGCTTTTTTGCTTTTTTAAACTTTGGTTTTAACATTTGTGTCATTTTTAGGAGCCTCAAAAACTGGAAAAACAGTAGCTATAGCTTTGTCTGTGGCAGCCTTTTGCATGCTTTCTATTTTGGGAGCATTATGCATTCTATGCAAGATTCAAAAAATCCATTCAAAGTACTATATAATATGATTACATGACCAACAAAGATAGTAGTAGTAGTAATTTCCTATGCATTTATAGTTAAATTGTAGTACAATCTCTATATACTAAAAGAGAGAGTTCCACATACTCCATAGTGTTTTATCCCATACGCATATTTGGCATTTAAGATATTTTAAAGGGCAATCTGATAATATAGTAGAGTTAGTGGAGTGAATTATGGTCTTGATTTCTAGAACTCTCTTCCTCTTCCATCCTAGACTCGTCCTCTCAATCTCTCACACTTGTTTTGTTCCTTCCTCTTTTGTCTCATTTTTGTGTCTAGAGGGTGTAGAAGAAGATACACCATTTTCTTCTGACAAAACACACAATTGCACAAACACACACAAATCTCCTTCCTTTCCATCTTCTTCTACACTGTCTTTTTCACACAATACACACAATTCATACAGACAATTACATGTTTGAAACACACATATAAGATTATATGATCTAAGTGCTTTTTGTAGGATTTTTTATTTTTTTATTACAAAGATTATGTCTCTTATACACATCTAGATGTGTATAAGAGACAGGTCAATCTCCATTTTTAGGTTATTTCAATGAATATATATATATTCAATTATAAAATCTAAGATTTTTTTTTATTCTTCATGTATATTCTTTTGGAATTTTTTGTGTTGTTTACAGATCATATGTCCTAACTACTAGTATTATTTTAGAGGCAAAGTGTAGTTATAGTTTTGTGCACTCGCATTAATTAAAATTGTGGAACTGCTGAAATTTGCTTGGTGGTAATGAAATTCAGAGGCAAGTAAAATTAAATTTGTTCTGAACTGCTTTTGGTAGTTTTACATTATCTTTCTTTTGCTTTAAAACAAGCCAGGATTGTCATGTCTGCACCTGATAAGAGTTGCATGTCAAACTAATTTCCGTTAATCCGATTTGGTGTGGGATTAGTAGAAAAGGTTTCTTTTGGATAATTAAATGATTAGGTATTGGCAATGCATGTGCATTTATTGTGTTTTCATTAAGATTAAATGTTTAAAATTTTTTATGATTATTAGAAAATCAAGTGATGAAGAAGATATTTACTTCATTATGTTTTCTTAATTGCATGTAATTATTTTTTTTGTGGCAGCTATCACAAAATCAGCTTTTAATGAAATTACACTTATAGGATGTAGTTTATGTGTCTTTACTTTTGATTACAGTTTTGCATGTGTCTAATAGGATGTGCATGTGAAGCTTGTGGTTTTTAATTTGATTTAGTGTGTGATTTGTTGTAGTGCTTTCTTCTGGATAATTGAATGATTAGCTAGCTATGCATATTCATGTTTTAAATTTGTACTAATCCTTAGAAAATCAAGTAATGTAGAAGATGTTTACTTGATCATGTTGCTTTTTAACTACATATAACTATGTTTACAGCTGCTACTATAAATTCAACTTTTGTTAGTAATTGTACTTATAATATTTAGATGCATGTGCCATTACTTTTGATTGGGATAGTTCTGCATGTGTCTTTACACTTGCATATTGCAATTCTTAGAATATTTGGATGTATGGATATTTACTTTTGATAACACTTTTGCATGTGTCTTTACATTTACAATATTTTTTTTTCCATGACCATATGCTTTGTTTTTATTAGTAGCTTGAGCTATTTGTTTTTTTTTGGTCTGAAATATGTCTTTTTTATTGTAATTTGGGTGAATGAGATTCCTGAATGATGAGCTGCCAAAGATAATATCACTTGATATGTGTTGCACTTGCAATCTTATTTCCTTTAATATATTTTGAAACTTGATGACTTACAATACTTATACTTCTAATTTTTTGCTCCCCTAAATTACAGATGAACTAGATCTAATATTGGAACCGGAGCTATAACTTCGGAGAGTAGAAGTTTGTTGGTGTTAAGTGGTAACCTCTTGATGATGTGTAATGCTTAGCATTTGCTGCTTTGTTTTACTTATATACTATGCTTAATCTAGAGTGCTTTAATCGACATTGCCACTTAACGATTTTAGACAAAGATATTTTTGTGCTTAGGCATAGTGGGACATTCTTTTGGTTTATTCTTTTTAATTGATTGCGCAATGCACTGCATTTGTCTTCCTTTGCAGATTTGGTTGGTGTTGGTGCTTTTATTAGTTGGCATGTAACAAATGGTGTTAGATCCTTCTATGTCAGCCTGAAGTATTAAACTACTGTTTTGATGTCTTTTATATCTTTCTTTTGTTAATTATTTGCAGAAACCTTCAATGTCATATATCTTCTGAAATTTTTGCCATTGCTAAACTAACAGTAGCTTACAATCATAGTCAGTAACAGCAATAGCTTATTATTTTGGATTATTACAGATTAATACTAATTATCTTCATTCTTTTCAAAACTAGAATTCCATTTTCCGTAGGACTAAACTTATAGATGTATACCTATCTTTGCTACTTAATATAAATGATTGTAGACACATCTAAACAATTAGCAAACATAATAATCTAGCCAAGAGTCTCTTTTTTCTAGCGTTTTGTTAAAAAAAAAAATCTGGGCATGGTCTTGCAATGCGTGAGCAACAAAGCTAGTAGTAGGTATTTTAATGCATAGGAAAAGCAAAATGAAGAAATCTACATGAAGGGTATCTTCTACACTACACACAAACACTCACAAGAATATACACGGATCTACCAGTTCATTATCTTCCTTTCAATTTTTCCTCTCATTTCTCCTTTCTTCTTTTTTAGTCTGAACTCGAAAATATTTACAAAAAAAAAAAAAAAAAGCAGTCAAAGTAAGTGAACTTTTTGAAGTCTACGAAAAATTTAAAAAGAAAAACAAAACAAAACAACCAGGCATAACAACAAGACCATAGGGAAAAAACCGTTAATATAAACAATTTAGAATCAACAGCAAATATATACATATATATATATAAAGAAATTAGAACCTTCAGGATGAACTCACCTTAACATCAAGTAAGAAATAAATCCAAAATAATTCTTGTTGAAACCACCAATGATTAAAAAAAACAAATTAATATACCAAATAATTTTTAAAAAAAACAGTCGTGGATATGCTTCAAATTTGCAACCATGATGCATCATAGTATGGATTGTACCTATTTTCAAAGTATGGATTGTACTGAGAGGATCAGTTACAGTAGCCATGGAATTAGGGGAAGAAAATAGGAGAGGAAGAAAAAAGATGAAGGATGGGAGAGACAGAAGAGCAAGAAAGTAGGAGAGGAAGAAAGGAGAAAATAAGGGGTGGGTAGGGAGAAGAAACGTCAGTGGAGGAGAATGGAGAATGGAGAATGGAGAATGAGAGAGAAAAAAGGGAAGAAACAACTCTTATACACATCTAGATGTGTATAAGAGACAGGTACAGGGAGTTCATTGTAATTTACCATTTAGATCGCTAACACAACCATTGATCTGTTTTTCCAATTCGTTGGTAATAGGTCAAATTTTTATTTTCAAATAAAACTTATTTTTTAAAAAATAATTTCCTTTACCCAACGGATTTTTCCATGGCAAATTTTGTGACTGAAAAATCCGTCGATAAATTTGTCGCAAACTTACTATTTTTAATCCATCTAATTTTTCCCCATTCCGTCAAAAAATTCAGTTACTAATAGCAACAGAAATTTAGCAGTTCATAATTTCTGTTGCGAGTGCCCAATCTTCAGTCTTACTCTCCTTTGTGACACATTCTTCAAAACTGAGAATCCTTCCCTTCACTAAATCCTTATCCTTCGCCAACTATACACACTTAGTAATTTCAACACCGTCCCAGCAATTGTGCCAAAACTTTGTAAGTGCAAATTTTGGTTGTTTGGACAGAATATAACAAACAAACTGTGTCTAAGCTTCAAATGAGGTTATGTAAACGTGCCTTGTTCAATGTTCATGACCAAATAAAAGGGCGTTGAATTCTAACTTGCTAACGATTGCTATTTGTTCACAACCGAGATCAAGTACTTAAATTTGGTATGTCAAATTGAAAAGTTCTAACTTAAGATACTGGAAACTTGAAATTAAGGAAAAGGATTTGATTGATACGTATTCACAACATAGAAATACAAACATACTTCAATGAACATAACTAAAGCTTTCCTAAAACTAACAAGATTCTAAAGGTTACTAATTAACAATTATTAACTCAACTGTGGCCCCAATCAGCAAGCGGATTTATGACCGAGAACTGTATTAATTCTAATTAGAAAACAAATATCCTAATGACTAATTCCTAAACTAAGGAGTGCTTTTGGAAGGTTCTTTTTTCTTGACTATTTCACGTAATGGGCAAAAGCGTGTCTCTTATACACATCTAGATGTGTATAAGAGACAGGTTATGGGAAAAGACCGTTCTAGGAAAGTTACAACTTTGAATCCTTTCAATAATCAAAAGTAATGGCACATTCTTTTCAACGCTTTTGCCCTGTCGTGTCTTTTGAGTCTAGTTTCTCCTATTTTGATACAAACCCCACGACCCTGTTCCTTGTTCTTTTCACATTAACTCTTTGGTCTTGGCCCTATCATATTTTGGCCTCATCTCTTGATCTCGACTAAACATTAATATCGGCCACTAACTACCGATTTGGTCCAACAATATCTGCAAAGGTAGAAATTAGAAAAGGGTTGAGCCTCGCTTAAATGATGCAATAAAATACCTTTTACAATTTGTTGGTGCATGACAATTGGCAAAGTATGTTGATAATCAATCGCGGAGCTACTTCGAATCCAGTGGAGGCACATGCCCTATTAACATATTTTTCAGTAGAAAAATTTTATATAATCTTGTGAATTGACTTGGTGCCTCCATTGATTCAAAAATAAAATTAGTTTTTCATATGAATTGTTTGTAGTCAGGAAGTAATATATATATATATATATATATATATATATATATGTATAAAAATATACATATATATATATATATATATGTATATTAGACATTTGAGACAAAATGATGCAAACGAAAGCGTTAATCTCACTTTTGGAGTTGGATCTCATCACATAGAGAAAAGTTTTACCTTATTTGTTTGATGCATATAAGACATTTGAGAAAAATGATGCAAACGAAAGCGTTAATCTTACTTTTGGAGTTGGATCTCATCACATAGAGAAAGTTTTACCTTATTTGTTTGGTTCTCAAGAAAATTTAACATAAAATGTTTGAGATTGTTGATAATTTTTTAAATGAAAAAATATGTTTGGCGAGGGACAAAAAAAATTTACAATCATTAATGATTTCCACTAAAATGTATTTTTGATTTTGCCTCTACCCATAATAAAAGGAGGAAACATCAATGACAATTGGAGTGATCAATCAAGCCATCACTGTCTAGCATTTTATCATCAAACAATAATATAACACCGATTGGAGCAAATAGAATCAGTAAAATTATGCATCAACAGGGCTTGAGTGTCGGCTAATGTCACATCAATTGAGCAAAGAAACATGGAAACCAAACAGAGGTTGACACACACAAATCAGTCAACTCTTGTGGGAGATTAGCGTTCAAGCCTTAGTTACTAGAATCGCGGTACATTGGAAAACACAATACGCATACAGAAACACAATTCACTGCTTTTCAAAATATCAGATACGTAAGGGTAAATTTAGTCTATACGTTGTGGTACGTCACTTCTTAGAAAAAGTTACTATGTTAGATGGATAAAAATGTAGTTTGTAGTAAATAGTATTAAATTTTTAATAAATTTTAAATTTTTAGTGACTAGAAAAAAGAAAATATTTAACTTCAATTACCATTATGCTCAATCTTAATACTAAATAGTCCTAATTAGGTAAATTTAGAAAGTATTTTCTCATTTCCCAACAAATAAGTGAAAAAAAATGGTAAATTACAATGAACTCCCTGTACTTTGGCTAATGTTCACGTTACTCCTTATAATTTTCATACCTACAATTTGACCCTTGTGCTTTGGTTTTTGTAAAATGGATAAAAATTAAAAAAATAACTGTTTTGCACAAAATATCCAAAATACCCTTAATATTAGTACCTCTCTAACACCTAAAAATTCCTTCCATCAGAAAGAAGAGGTTATTTTTTATATTAAAATACTTAACTAATCTTGATTAGAGGCTTTAAATGACTAAAATAATCCTTAAATTAAAATTTTTTAACCTTGTAATGATCAATTAACAGGGTATTTAATGGTTTCACTTTACCTCCAAACCACAAAGGAACAGATTGTAGATTTGAAAATCATAAGGGGGTGGTTAAACATTAATTACATCTTTCTTGTTCCTGTCACATTTACCTCTTGATTAGTAAAGAAATACCCAGAAAAGAAAAAGAAACAAAGAATCCTTATCCTAATAAGTATTCATTGCCTTTGACATTTCAAGACGTAAATCACCACTTTTGTGATACTAATGAATCGTGTTTTGATATGCATGAATTGATACTATCAATTCATATGGCATTGAGAAAAAATCCAGGTAACGACAAACCTCAAGAATCTAGATGGATTTTTCCCAAGGATTTAATGTTAACAAGTCTTACGTTTCAACCTAATTTATCTATTTATTTAAAACAAAAACAACACATAATACTCTTCTTAATCTTCCATCTGATGATCTGAACTAATTCATGGTAGGAATTGGCCATTTAACAGTTAACTAAATAGCTTAATTTGAATCATTCATTAAAGAAAAGAAATAACTCATATCTAATATTGCAACTCGCACACGGCGCCCTACTTATACAATCATTGTCTCATTATTGGAAAATGTTTCATTTGGTTTGCCAATACTCGAATTTGAGTATCTTAAAGAGTAAGTATCGAACCAAATAAAGACTTCTTTATTGTTTGGACAAAGTTGGCAAATTTGAGTGGTGGCATCAGCAACACAAGCTACACATTCTGTGCTATTTGTGTCGCCAGGGATAAGGCGAGCCCAAAGACGGATTGATCGGTTTGTCCAACAGAATTAAGACTAAATCTTGATGGAGGAGTTTTTATGGCTAACTGATTTAGGAGTTGGTTTGAGTTTCTTTTGTAGAGAGCTGTTAGTAGTAAAATTATTGGATGTTAAACAGACGTTCACTATAAGGTTGGCTCCAAAGGCAATTTGGAAGAGAAGACTAGCAATAATGAGGAGAAAGAGAGAGAATGTAATTTTTGAGTTAGCCATTCTAGAAAATGAAGTGATCAAGATTGAAGGACTGTTTGTGGTTTTGTTCTCAAATCTTGCATGATTTATATCACTCAGAGTTTGAATTTGTTTTAGATATTCTAATTGATTATTCCATTTCACTAGCCGATTTTTTGTCTTCGTTAATTATAGTTATTTAATCTAGTTTGTTCATTTGGTATAGTTTTTCATAGGGTTTGACTTTGATATGCCTCCTGAAGGGGTTTGTATATATCACCGCATCAACCTCGATTAACTTGGAGTGTAAATGAGTAAACAAAGTGAACACTGTAGTGATTAAATTTATTTAATTAATTTCACAAGTTTGAAATTTTGTTTAATTTTGTCTTTATTTATCTTTTGGGTCGAATTCAAACGAGTTTTTCAAGTCGAACTTGAATCGAGTTTGAGTAACTCGAATTTTATGTGTAAATTTAAATATATATATATATATTAGATGTCTGATTTATACACAATAAAGTAATAAACGGTAAATTTTGTTTAATTGACTTGATTATTGACAAACTAAACTTGAATGAACTCGTATTAAGTCTTAGTTTGATTCGAGTATTAAGTAGTTTAAATTCATTTATAATACACGATCTACACCATCTATATTTAGGTGATGAGAGATTCTTAAAAGATTAGTCTAAACGAAGAAAACATCAATAAAAGTGTACTTTTGTACTGTTTGATTGATACATTTGGATGTTGTATGTAACGAAGTTATAATATTCAAAACTAAAATTTAATAGAACTTGTTTTGTAGATAAAAATTATAACAAATGATAAGGAATAGAAAATACAAAAAATATTTTTAAATATTTTAAAATTTTTTAAAATAGAGGTAAAGTGGCACATAATATATATACACATACATAACTTTTGTTCTAGGTTACGATGTCTAAGGTTTCTAACCAGCTACTATTGATTCTTAAGACTCTTCCCTTTGCTTTAGCATATTAAGTATAGAAACTTCCTACAAAACATACACGGAAGTGGTGTTGTAAAAACATTATCTTCTTAATCCTTAGGAAGGCCACTAATCAAATAGGTCATACTCTCAACAGGTACAAGAAGATCTAACGACAAATGTAGTAAGGCTGCGAGATGTAAAGAATGTTCCCAATGAGGGTGAATCCGCAAGGCAACCTCGCTACTAATCCGTGGCGGATCAGCCCATTCCAGTTTCTCTCTCTCTCTATCTATCTATCTATCTATCTATCTATCTATCTATCTATCTATATATATATATACAAGCACACCCACTCTCTCTCACACACATATTAAGGATACAAAATGATATTTGATGCACAATGAATGACGAGGTTTTCTTATTTATGTCAACTATTCATAAATTGTTTTAAAAATAAATTGTTTTTATTTTCTAGAAGCCGATGTGGGCACAATTGCAACGTAAGACCTTATAGTGATCTCTTATACACATCCAGATGTGTATAAGAGAAACAGGTCTCTACTTCAAGAAACTCAAACCAACTCCTAAATCAGTTACGCTAGTTAACTGTTAAATCCATCAATTCCTACCCTTAATCTTATACACATCTGAATAGACAGGTGATGAATCTGTCTTCTAAAGCACAAGTTAATTAAAACAAAATAAGAATGTGCAACTTTTTGAGCAAATAATAGTAAGTTGGTTTTGGTTGATACTTAAACCAACATATGTTTAATATTTTTTTTCAAACATTAATCCATATTTACTAGAGATTACCAAACTATTCTCCTTACTAAAGCCAAAAAAATACAGCCGGAATTAATTGAACGAAATTCTCTATCTCTCAAATGTATGGGCAAATCTTTTGTTTGATGGTATTGAGTTTAGGCATGCATTGCCCAAAATATAATGGGTGCAATCCAAAATACACTGCTAAATTGATCAGTTACCAACAAAACAAACATTATAACAAATCTAAATACTTACAAGTAATAACAAATCAAGTCCAAAGTGCTAATTGCAAGATGAGACATTTTTCCATTTAATGAAAAAAAGAATGTTGAGGACCAAATAAAACGAGACGTCTAGTATCTTATCCTATACATATAAAAGTCATAGTGTAACATAGTGAATGTATTTCATCTCGTATGTTAATGTTGAGGCAACTGGGGTAATTTTACTGCATATAATGGTTGGTTACATTACTTGCTGGATTTGGCAGTAGTGGTTAGACATAATTGTCCTTTCTAGACTACATTGTCCTTCTCGTCCTTTGATGAATAGTTTTGTAGGAGTGTTATTTTGGACTTTTGGACCTTCATCTTATTACTTCCACTAAATGATTTCTGCATTCTCCTTTCATTACCATTTATATTTTTGGAGAATTACTTGGTTTGCTATCATATTTGGTCCTTTGGATTCTCCACTTACTTCATTAAATGATTGTAATTTTTTCCAAAATTTTTTGGGAACCTAATGTTGCATAAAAGTGTGGTCGTTTGGCATATATATAAAGACCAATTTGGAAGAGTTGGAGCATGTTTTCAAGTATTGTTTCTGCATATTAAGAATGCTATTGCTCTATTCCGAAGCCAAATAAGCCAATTCTTTTAAGAAATCTTGTGGGTTTGTTTGCTATTATCCTAACCCACTGTAAGTTTTGACCAATAGGAGATTCAATATTTTTTTGTTGTCTACAGGAACATGCATGCAATCTTTTTTGTTAGAATGCTTAGTAAACGTTTCGGATTTGGATGAAGTGTTCAAAAATCGCATTTTTTTAAGATCTTAGGCTGATTACACTTTTTCATTTGTATGCATATATTTGTGTTCTTAATTATTAGAAAGGTATATGAATTTTGAGAAAGTATTGGTAATTAAAATGATTTTGAAGAATCTAGTTTAAAAAAATACTAGATATAAGAGACAGGTCCATGAATCATGTGCTTGACAACCTATGACTTTTAAATATGATTAGATTGTGTAGGATGTAGATACAGGTGCTTCCGATTTTCTTATTAGAGCTTAAAGGTCTCTTGTAGGGAATGCTTTTGAATCAATGTATATTATCATATGATAGCATATATGAGAACATTACTATGCGTGTCTTAAACATGTATTAGATTTTGTAGAAAGTACATGCATCTATTTCTGATTTTTTTATTAGATTTTAAAGGAGTATCCTTAGAATACTTTTCAATGAATTGGCTATTATTATTATAATATAAGTTAAAATATTACAAATGAGTATTGAATATTTTAGGTTTAAGCCAAGTAAGAGTAAAGTAAATTTATAGCTATATTTGAATTTAAGCAGTCTTTTTTTACTTGTATTGATGTATATTGTTGCATCTAAATTTGTTTTTTTTATTGCAGACTTGCTTAGTTTGATACCAGAATATTAAGTTATAACCTCAAGATTTTCGATCTGTCATTGTTCAAAGTAACTTTTAGTTATGATATACCTGTTTAATGTATATTTTTTTGCGTTACGTGAAACCATGTTTTGCCTACAACATCTTAATTTGCATGAATGTTAATGACCATTCTACTTGCAATCTTTGTGCTTTGATTTTAAATTTTTACAAGAGAAAAAATGCTACTTTAAAAGATCTTTATGCTGAAAGAAATCAATGACATCGTGTTCAATATAAAAAAATCTACAGTTGGAAAGAAAAAATGATCTATTGTAGGCATTTCTTTAGCTTTGACTGCAATCAATGTTTTTGCTGAGATAATATATATAGATAGATAGACCCTACGATAGAAGGAACTACATTTAACGAGTAATCAGTTGACCAGTTACTTGAGGATCTCTCTGATCCTGTCTCTTATACACATCTAGATGTGTATAAGAGATAGGTCTGCAAACTCTAAGAGAAAAAGAATTCAGGACTCATGTTCCACATCAATGGGATTTCATTGTAATCAGCCAAGTATAGATTACTCTCAATATAGGATTTCTAGCACTCTATTCTTAGAAGGAAACATAACCAATATTCCTTCTTCTTCAAGTGCTCTACGCCTCCTTAACCAAATGAAGATCCTAAAAACAAGTTTGCTATTCTCAATTAGGATGCAACCTGATCTATGTCAACAATTAGCCACTTAACCTTTTTTTTTTTTTAACTAAAAGTTCTAGAGTGCACCTATTATGCAGCAAAAAAATTTGAATAATAGCTATCAGGTTTCAATTGTGCATATGGGAAAATTCATCTTCTTCTTACTAAATTGACAAGAGAACTGATGCTACTTTATCTTGAAGATTTTGAGGAAGCAATTGAATTCTACAAATGTGTCAGGAGTTATAATAACATGTTTGCATTTACTTCTATAGAAATGCATACTAATGAGCTATCATCTAGAAGACATCATCATGGTATTCATCTCTTTACAGTCTAAGACCAAATAGATGTTTATAAATGAATTGGTTTACACATTGGTGAAATGCCAACAAGACTTGGACTGGTAATGTGGTAATACACATCTACGCTTAATAGAATATCGATTTCTAATAAATTGGAGAAACTCTAGTGGAAAAACTCCAAAACATTAAAGGTTAATCCATATTCAAAATTTTTCGTAGCATATAGATATGCCAAACTTGGACAGTTATAAAATCATGCTTCAATCTACTCCCATTGTTGATCCACGTACATAAAACAAGCCAAGCTCACAATTATGAGATTTATGGGTAGAATCTGAGGGAAATGAATAGAATGGATCTCACCATATTCAGGTGTATAAAAAGATGAAATTTAAAATGTAACCAACCATGAGGCGGGTTCTATGAATCTATGCAATATCCATTAATATTTGTAAAGAGAGAGCAAGAATGGCATCTAGGAATAGAGTGTCTCCTAAATATACAAAAGTAGAACCTTTAAGCTCTAATAAGAAAATCGGAAGCACCTGTATCTACATCCTACACCTGTCTCTTATACATATCTGGATATGTGCCACAGCAATATGTAGTGGACATGTATGTTAAATTGGAAACTTCAAGACTAGATTTGCATACACATACAAGATAATCAAAATCAGCTACGGAAGTTCTATTAGATAGCATTTGCAAAAGAGACTCATATTCTTCAAATGCAGGAAAAAGAATCATCTTACCAATATCTTTCATTGGTGGACCTCTAGACATGCTCCCTTTGGCGACGTCGCTATATGTATGTAGTGGCTCTGGTTAAAAAATATGAAAAATCAAACATATTTTTGATAATGACTTGCAATCCAAACTGGCTTGAGATAAAGAATAAATCGATACCTACTGATGAAAGGGAATAGCAGACTTAATCGCGAGAATTCCATGTAAAAGTGCAAGCACTCAAAAATCAACGATTTAAGAATAGACAAATTATTGTAAAGTTATACATATCTATATTGTTGAAGTTTAGAAAAGCACCAAGCGATTCATGCACAATTCTAGATTGTCTCTTAAGCACAAAGAGATGTTTATAAGAGACACATATGATAATCATGTTATGCTGAATTATGTAGATATATTCATTGGTTGTCATAGCACATGATTCATGGACCATGTAACTTAGATAAATAATGTCATTGTTCATGTTGTAATGAAAAAAAAACGCTACAAAGATTATTGTATAAAGGAGTTTGTTGAACCAACTAAGCATTCTCCATATTCTTATCTAATATATCAACACCGAAAAGTCACAATAGAACTATAAAAATACAAGGCCATTTTCTGGACAATAGATAGATTGTACCATATAATGCATATTTATATTCAAGGTTACAAAGGTCATGACAAAACTATGTACCAGTTAACAAGGTTGTCTCTTATACACATCTAGATGTGTATAATAAGAGACATTGTGTTTTCGGTGTCTGTCTCTTATACACATCTGGAGAATGTTCATTTTTGCTCTAAATGAAGTGCTTAAATATGTTACTACTTTATTAGTACATCTTTAATCAATATTTTATTTGTTTTCCGGATAAACGGTCTCTTCATACTTGATCAACTTCAACCTAGGGCTTAACTGGTAGCCATGTTTTTTGTCATGACAGATTTGTATAACAGACAGACACAATGCTTAAATTGTCAATACAATCAATTTCCAAAATATTGTGTTTGGGAATATAAATTGAAAGAATGGAAACTCAGACAACAAAAATAATTTATTGGCAGAATTTTAAGTATTCATCCAAGTGAAGGGGAAAGATATTATTTACGAATCTTATTCATGTATGTTAGAACTGCAAACTTTTTTTTAGGATCTTCATATTGTTGATTTCTTTCAGCATAAAGATCTTTTAAGAAGAGCTTTATATAAGAACATTTTTCCTGTACCTGTCTCTTATACACATCTTCTTTCTGTACAACAACAACATTATAAAGTTGGTGTCTATCCTACATAGGTGGCGGATAGCACATTCAAGATTCAAAATTCTGTTAACAATAATGATTCAAAGAGTTGCAATATTAGTAAGAAAAGTGCAACAACACAACTAATCCAGGAGGCTAAGATCATTAAATGGGAGAAAGCAACAATGCAAAAAGAAGATCGATCAAATGCTAGATGAATTGCTACAAGATATTATGAATAGTTCAACTTATATAAATTTCTTCCTCTTATACACATCTTTGATGGAAACTTTGGGCAAACATTACCACATTACCAGTCATCACAAAAGGAAAAAGATCTCGTATAGTAAACGCAAGTTTTATTATGTCTCATTTCTCGCCTAAGCTTGAGAAGCTAAAACTAATTGAAAACATGCGACCACAATTAGATCCTGATATTTTTAGATTTCTTGGTAAGAATTTTGGTTGGTGATGGCCACAAACCAGCCAATGATGAAAGTTAGATTCTTATACCACATCATTTGAACATACTTTTTGTGGATGATCAGATTTCATTGAAAGAGTTACTGGATATAGTTTTCCCAAATGTGCATAAAATGATGTCAAATATATCAATGATGAAGAATAGAGCAGTTTCGAGATGTTCAAATGATGTGGTATCTGATCATCTACAAAAAGTATCATTGGCTGGTGATTTGAGTAGACCTACTTTAGCTATGATGAAGTATTGGAATCTTCAAGACAAATGGAAAATCAAGATCTCTTTCACACATTAATACCTAATAGATTGCCTCATCATGAGTTAACATAAAAAATAAAATTGTCTAGTTAAGTTCCTTAGTAATCACATGCTCTTCATTAACACTAAATTGTACAAAGTAGTTATATATTTAACTCATTGTTTTGTTAGTTTTAAGTAATGATCATTGATTTAATGCTTATGCAATCTTGCTTATTTGTAAGTTGAAAATGGAAGCTAGATATACACTACTTGTAGTGTATAAGAGACAGGTTGTCATCCACTCTCATTAAGAAATCACCTATCACGCCACGCAAGGACCACACAACATACCACCAAAGATATCCCTTGTTGATCTTGAGGTAAGTCAGATCATGCCCAATTTATTATTTCTTCATTAATTTAGACTAATTATATACTACAATTTCTTATTGTTAGCGCACTATTTGATTAAAAATGTGGCCTATATATATAGAAAAGCACAAATCAAGTGGTGAGTTACGTGAAAGATGTTGCAACTCTTGATTATATTCTGCAACTATATTGTTCATATCATCTAGGCTATACACCTATTACAAAAATTAGTCAACAAAAATTCCAATTTGGAACATCCTCACTTCAGCTCACCCTCAGCAAAAATGCTTTTATCAGTCAGATTGTAGGACCACAAGCATCCAATATCCCTGACTACTACCCACTGACTCCATTTAGGATTTCCACGAGTACATGAATCATGACATTACACATCTAGATGTGTATAAGAGACAGCATTATTTACTTATGAAATAGCTAGAAATCAACATAAATAAATATAATAGTATAGATGAATCATATGTGTCTTCGTGCTACATGTTCTTCCACCACGCACGCTTCTTCATGACCATCAGATGTGTATAAGAGACAGGGGTTGGTTATAGTAGAACTAAGTGTAAATTCTTAGTGTACATTAATAAAATATCCTTGACATACTAATAGAACTAATTATTTAAGCTCTTCATGCTGATGCAAACCACTCATTTTACAATGTGGAGGAGTTCTTGGATGCTAATGATACACAACTAATTAATATCACTCCCGATTGGCCATTGTTATAATGAGAGCTAAATCTACTTCATTCAATGGTAAACCAGAATCTTTTAGAGGTCATGACATCTTTTTTTTGATTTTTTTTAACTTAAAAAGGTTAAACCAAAAATGTCAAGACCAAATTAATCTCTATATCGGTTTCCTCAACTATCCTTTAATTCCAAAACTTTGCTCCCAAATTGGTAACTTACAAGCATAATATTACATTAGTTATATCACATTAATAAGCAAGTTTCAAATTACCCATTCCTTATCGATAGAGTGAAAGAAAAGTTATT